>JAMJFZ010000558.1:1030000-2257500 GCA_026225945.1 Cricetomys ansorgei
GAACGGGATCATTATCTCATCTACGTGGTATGAGTTTTAATTGCTGAGTAGAATTTCATCCTGTGAACACAGCTCCCCTCGTCAGTCCTTATTGGGTGGACAGTCATGACTGGTCAGCACTTTCTTCTCCTACTTAGTATTGAATGCCTCTGTGTTGCTGTATCTTTCCATCTAGGCACATCCTTCCTCTCCCTGATCCTTGTTTCTGACTTTGCTTTTATCTCTGAGCTTCGGAAAGGCAGGTGAGTCTTATTTCACATGTGAGTGCTAGCAACAGGTGCTCAGAGAAGAGGGAAAGTACAAAGGAAACCGGTTTCTACCCAGAGGAAATTGAAAAGGTCTTCATTCTGTATGTGCACTTTCCCCAAAAGTCTCCAAACACACTTGTGCTTGGTGGATTTTTCTATTTCTACCAGTCTCACTTACAGGCAATACAGTGTACAATTGCTTTCACAGGTACACTGGGTTTATTTCGCTGAGTTGCACGCATTATCTGCGAGTTAAAATTTACATATTTACACAAGCACTATAAACTTGACCTTTTCAGTATTTTTAACTAATTTCATTACTATGCCGCAGCATACTGCATGCCAACTCGATGTTGAAAAAGATTTTAAAAGGATACTCAGGCCAGACTTCTTATATGTGGCCAATCAGAGGCTCCGAGCTGAGGTTTGCTTGGAAAATAAATTATCCTAATGAGTGAGAAGTTGATTCAATGTTTCCGGTACTGTATTACGGCTTCATTTTCTCTGACTGTGCGTGCACTCAGTTTCCTTGAAAGACTTAATATTTTTCCAAATGTAGCTTATGGAAAAAAAAAAAAAAGCTGAAGTACGGAGCTTCTGCAGAGCCATTTGTCATTCGCCCGCACTCACGGGGCTCCCAGTCCTCTGTGTATCGCAAAACGTCACTTTTAATAGGAGAAAATAGGCCTTAAAAAGGGAAAGGGTATTTTACTGCTGAGCAAGAAACTGTGTGTTCCCCTTTGAAATTCCTTGCCTCGGGAATGCTTCTTGACCAAGGGAGATGACATGAATATGCATGCCTTCTATGAATCACGGAATTGAGGCCGTATGGTTTTCCCATTTATCAATTACTGGCTGAGGATCACCCAGCCACAGAGTTGAGCTGATTAACAAGGCTCCCTTTGTTGGCTGCGTGCGGAGGTGACGCCGCGCGGTGACAACTGTATTATTCCGCGCCTCTTCAGCTGCCTACACTTGTGCAAGGAGCTTAACGTCCTGTCAGGTTCCATCATGTAGCCTCTCCATGACCATGTTGTGAGAATTTGTAGCGTTGCTAATCACACTGACTTGGGAAAGTTTCATTTCTCCTTGCCGGGTGAAGACCTGGATGGCGACCGTGCCTAACAGGCGTGAGCTAGCAGGCGGGTCCTCGGTGGTCTCAGGTATGCCTGGGATCTGCCTGTCACACCGCCGGGAGTTCGAGAATTTCCTGCCTCCAGCGACTGAGATGAGCAGCTGCGGCTCCCTCCAACGCCAGCTCACCTTGCTAGATTCGCTTCTCCTATCTATTGGACTTGGGTTATTATTTGTTGTCATCCGACTCCCCTCCCTCCTCACCGGCCCACCTCTCCACACAATCGTCTGCCTCAGTTTCAGTTCCTAATGTCAAGAGCAGGTCCTAACTGGGAGTCGGTATAGCTGCTGGTGGTACCCCATTCAAACAAATAAACAAGGATCTTTAAGAAGTTTGAAACCTCTGCTTTCATGAAATTCTGAGCTCTCTTTGAAATAATGGTTAGGAAAAAATCTCCCCCCCCTCCCTTCTCCCTCCCTCCCTGCCTCTCTCTCTCTCTCTCTCTCTCTCTCTCTCTCTCTCTCTCTCTCTCTCTCTCTCTCTCTCTCTCTCTCTGCCCTTCCTTACTCTCTCCATCCCTCTCCCTCTCTCTCTCCATCTCCCTCTCCCTTTCCCTCTCCCCCTCTCCTCTCTCTCTCTCCTCTCCCTCACTCCGTCTCTTTTTTCCTTCCCTCTCCTTTCTTAGGCTTCCCAACCTCATCTTCCTCCAAGCTGCTTTTCATGACTACAGGGTAGCTTGGCTTTTTGTTTGTTAGTTTGTTCTAAACAGGACAGTGTGAAAACAGGCAAAAGTCAGAAGAGGCTTCATAAGGATATTTTCCCCTGAGATGCTGAAGTAGCAGTTTCAGTTTCTTGAGAAGAATGAGCCACCTCATGTGCTATTTAGCAGATTAACTTCCTTTGCCTTTGCCACTGTTCTCTATTGATTCTTGCTTTACCCCGCTTCCGGATTCCTTGTGGTTTGTTTGCCGTCTTCAACTTGGGTTATCTAGTTCAGTTTGCATGATGCGTGCCTGTAAACCGCTCCAGGCTCTGTTGTTGTTGGTGATGGGAAGCTGCTCTCAAAACCACGGAAAACTATATTTTAGAATATTTCATTTCAACCCTACAGTTCTTTTTTTCTTGTGCATATGAAGGCATCAACCACCCCTGCAGCCTCAGCCACACTGCAGTGCAGTCATTAGCTGTTCTTTCTATGTATAACTTTCACTATGGAACTATTGAGAAATGAGCCAGAGGAGGAGCAGAGCAAGCTGCCTTGTACTTTCATCGTGTGGAAACTACTTTTTACTGTGAATACAAAGTAAGGGAATGAATACTTTCTAACACTTAGGCATCTCTCGGAATGATGCTGCTGACAGCCTCCGAGTGATTAAATCATTTGCTCGACAAAACAAAGCTGACAGCAAAAAGAGAAAAAAAGAAGAAAGATGGGGAAGACAACTCCATATCTTAAGTGGAGTAAAAGAGACCTAGAGTTTGGGGAAACGTACGAAACTTTTGGGAGTTATTTAAAAACAAAAAATCCATTTGCCGTACAGGACAGCAGCACATCAAGGCAGTCTGCATCCCTGTGGCTGAGCCCCTTCTCCCAGATCTAAGTGTTCCCTTTTGTGAAGAGGATGGAGCACTGGCTGCCTGGGATGCTGAAAATTCTGTTTGTGAAGCAATGAGCAGTGTGTCCAATTCTTTGTTCAACATTCGGAACACATTGAGAATTCTGTTTTCCTGGTTTCCAAATCCTGAGTGGTAGCATGCAATATACATGTGAGGTAGAGATTAGAAAGAGTCTGTCTGGATAAATCCACCTCTTCCTGAAGCCTTTACTTTTTTCAGAAGGCTGTACTAAATTATATCCACGTTCATTTTTTTCTCTCTTGAGTGTGTCAGATTTCTTTATTTACATGTTATTAAATATACTTACCCACACTGCACTGCATATACTTAGCAAATACTCTTAAGACTGCAGAATTGCATCTTAGTGTCTTTTTTCTCCGATTTAGATAAGATGTATTCAAAACAGGATCAATAGTGCCTACCTGTAACCCCAGGACTCAGAGGGCTCAGAAAGGAGGCTCACAAGTTCAAGGTCACCCTGAGGTTCAAAGACCATGCTCTGGATTAAAAAGACATCACCTTACCAAAAAGAGAGAGGTAGATGAGTCAGGGAGAGAAATGTATATTAGATAACTAAAACAGAAAATTAAAATACTGTGTATTCACTGTCAAAATGAAGAAAATACAAGAATTGGCAAATGAACCTGTCAGATGTGGGAGGTAGCAAGCATCCTATATTACTGAAATTTTTGTTTACAGAACTACAGTCATTTCTTCTTCCTCTGTCCTTCCCTGTGGACATTCCCATTGGCTTCCTTTGTATATGTGACCAAGTCACTGCTCTGCTGCTGTGCAGAAGCACCATGAGCAAGGCAACGGATAGAAGAAAACCTTTCCCTGGGGGCTTGTTTACAGCTTTGGAGGCTGAGTTCATGACCATTGTGGCAGGAAGCCTGGCAGCAGGTAGGCAAGTGTGACGCTGTTTTACAGCGGAGAGCAAGTTGAGAGAGTGATAATGGGGAATGGAATGGGCTTCTGAAACATCAAATCCCTCCCCTGGTGACACAAGGCCTCCAACAAGGACATGTCTCTTACCTCTTCCCAAAGAGTTCCACCTAATGAGGACCAAGCATTTGAGCATATAAGCCTACGAGACTCTCCTCATTCAAACCACTACAGTACAAAAGCTATGTATACAAATGGTAGAGGGATTTCTGTGCTACTGTCTTTATTACTGAAAACTGCTGCTTTGGCTGAAAAATAACATGTAAAGACCTTACAATTTCCGCCTGGTGACTTCAGCTTCAGAGGAAGCTGCCTTCAACAAAAGCAGTGGGGACCAAGGGACAGGAGCTCGCAAATTCACAAATAACCTTAAACAGATAACCAGGGGCAAGCTGAAGTCAACCTGAGGCTTTAAACAAAATATTTTTAAAGTTGCAAAATTGTCCCTGTCTGAATAGATGAAATTATTTATTCTGTATATACTTTATTTTATTATCAACAGAGAAAACACAACTAAACCATGCAGAAAGTATAGGGAGTTCCTGCACTCACAACCAGCCTCACTTTCTGTAACCAAATGGAAATTTGGTTACAGTTTCCTTTTTTGTTAATAAAAACAGAAAGGTATCGGGTGTTGAATCCTTCTGCACACTGGGTAAGAAAATAGTTCAATTTCTAGCTCAGTTTTGAGCATTATCGGCGGGCATTATCCCAACTAAAAATCACTGTCTGAGATCTGCTGAAGCCGTGCTTCCAAGTGGGTAACCGAGGCCAGAGCGGAGCCCTACAGAGGACAGAAGGGATGATAAAAGTCACAACTTGGGAAGGTGTGAATGGAAGCACTGGTTGGCTTCTGGATGGTAACTGACAAATGTTTGGCCAGAGACGAAGGCCCAGGAGGCAAGTCTTCTTCCTTCTGTTCTTGGCAGTGGCGTGTACCTCTGTGTGGACAAAGTTCCTGGGGTTCTGCTTCCTCAGTCCACATCCCTGTGAAAAGATTAATCCTGAGTCCCACTGAGACATTAAAACAGAATTTATCATCTCATTTAAGGTAAGCCCTGATATAGCAGTACAACTAAACAAAGCCCGGAGGCTAAACAGCAGGCCGATCCATCTAACGGAGTCATAAGTATGCTAGTTAGCCTGATTTCGTCATTAGACAGCATGCACACGTATTGGAATGTCATGCATGGCACACCTCACAAACCTGTATAACTACTATGTGATTCTGGTAGTTTGAATGAGATTGGAACCCATGGACTCATGTTTGTTTAGTCATCAGGGAGTGGAGCTATTTGAAAAGGTTATAAGGATCGAAAGGTGTGGCTTTGTTGGAGGAAGTGTGTCACTGGGGTGGGCTTTAAGTTTTCAAAAGCCCACGCCAGGACTGGGCTTTTGCTCACTGTCTATGGATCAGGATGTAGCTCTCTGTTCCTGCTTCAGTACCTCCTGCCACCATGCTCCCTGCCATGAAGACAATAGACTAAACCTCTGAAACTGTAAGAAATTACCCAGTTAAACACATTTTCTTTCACAGGAGTTGCCCTGGTCATGATGCCTCTTCACCGCAATAGAACATTGATTAAGGCTGATAAGTATAAATAAGAAATAAACATGTTAATAAGAATTAGTATATATGTGGAAAACCTGGCTTTTGAGGCTGTCACAGCATACTATACGTGCGTATTGCATAAACTCTAATGATAGCACTTTCCAATATTAATTCCGGCATAAATGTAGATTCTTGGCACCAGATGCAGGGGCTATAGGCACCAGCTTAGCACATGCGCCTGTAAGATGTCTGTTGTGATTTTCCACTCAGGTTCTGAATATAAAATGGAAAAGTCTTTAAAACCTTTAAGCTTTCATTATATTAGAGATAGTTGTCATTTTTAATGACCCCTGACTGTTGCTATTGATTCTATCACGGAGTTCTGGGAACATAAACAGAGAAGAAACTCTCATGGCATCATGTCCCGCAGCATAATGTACACAGATGAGCCAGGGGAGTCGTGTATATTTCATAAAGTTATTGATGAGAAAGGGCTCCTCCCTAAGCCTTGCTCCATAGATGATGCTCTCCCCCGTCCTGTCTGTTGCTCTGAAGCGCTCGTAGACGGTTGCTTTGTATACGCCTCAGCCTGTACACGTGTCCTAAAGATGGCCTACCCCAGGCTCCTGTTACTCTGACCCTTTCCGTCTAATCCAAAAAGCATTGATAAATGCTTGTTATTTGAAAGCTGATTAATTGTTTTTAAGGCTCCTGCTATATAGGAAAACTGACAGAGAAATGAAAAATTAAACTAACATCATCATTAAACTAAAATACTTCTGGGTGGAATTTCATGCTTTGGATACAACAGTATCTAAGCAAACAGAAGCCGTTGCTTTTCCCCTCCTGGAGCTTTTATCATTGTTCAGTGATGGCAGATGGCCAGTGGTTAGTCACTTCTTAGCAGGGCTTATTTCTGGCTACTTTTCATCGACTTTCATCTTAATCTTTTTTTCAATTTTTGATAAATCAGGGCATCTATTCATCAACCTTGGTGTGTGTGTGTGTGCATGTATGTGTCTGTGTGTGTGTGTCTGTGTGTGTATGTGTGTGTGTGTATGTGTGCATGTATGTGGATGTGTGTTGTATTTGTATGCGTGCATGTCTGTTTTCCTCCCCAATGTTTACTGGAAAATAACAGATCTTCTATCTTCACATAATGCTTTCAAAAAATAAAAATAAGAGACAGAGGATAAGAAAGGGGAAATCTTTGTCCATAGTCAGAATCTTACAGGATCTGGTTGGTGGTTTCAATTTTGTGCCTCCCCTCTAAAGGCAGACAGTTACTTAGGGATCATTACGTGTGGTTTCAACAGCTAAGAATAGATACATTCAAAGCTTAGATAGACATCAATGTCTTAAAAACCACTCCTGGGATAGACAACAGCTTCTTCTTTAATCCACTTAATTTTTTTGTCTGGAAAATAATATTTTATTATTGCTCAGAGAACTTGACATAATCATTATGGCTTAAGCTGTATGGCAACCAACACGCAAATGAATACTAGGCTGTATCTTCAAAACCAGTAGAGAAAAGGTGCTGGAACTACATGCTTTGCCATGCGACTGAAGTAATTAACTGTGGCGGATAATAGATTTAATGTCATAATGGTTTATTTTAGCCAATGACCAAGTAGGGAAGGGCAGGCTAAGAGAAGAAATGGATGTATAGAAAAGGAGAATGTTAAGTAAGTCAGAGTCAGCATTGCCATGTCAGGAGCAGAGGCCCCTATACCTTCTGAAGTATCATGTTCAGAGCTGTAGTTTTAGGCCTCTGCTGGTAACATTCAGTTTTATCCCCTCAACTCATCCATTTTTCACAGAGAAGGAGATGGGCAAATTCATAATTTTTCTTGCCACTGAATCCAAGATTACCAATTACTCCGTTACTGAAACTTTTACATCTTTTACTAGATTAGCATTCATAGCCTATGAATTCATAGCATTCATAGTAAGACCTGTCTTTGTTTGTCAGTCACTCCACTTAAATTTATGAAGCCTACAAGTCTTCTCCTTAAGCATCTCACAATCACATTCTTCTTCAAACACACAATGACTTTGTCTCTGCAATTATGTCCAGGAACAAGCCATAAGATTTAGGATTTATGTGCTTTAATAATTCTGGACACTTAGATGGTGCCATGATTTCCAGTGAGTGGAAAACAAAGACTTTTGAATGATGCAAAATATATGGAATATATTTATAGCTCACTTTGTAAATTAATTGTGCATTCATGTTTGAAAATTTAACATTTCTCTGTATACAATCCAAGACTTAAATCTTTCCAAACAATACCATACATACATGGAAATAGCAGAGAATTTCAACCAGAATATTATATCTGCTACTGGAAAAAAAAATGAAGATAGGAAAGTTTAAGAAAAATTGTCTTGGCCCCAGGAAGCAGAAGAACAGTGATGAGAAGAAAGCAAAGAGACATTTTATTATCTTCTACTTTTGATGGACTCTGTCTGCTTGATCTAGTTTAATACCTGGTATAGTTCTAAGAAAGTGGAATTTGTGGAGGAAGTAAAATAAAAAGATATGACTGAGAATTTTCCTGTATAATATAGTTTGAGCTACAGTTAAAAGTCTAGAGTGAAGATCTCAACCTTGGGTCTTGAAACATCTGCCATTTTCTTGAGGGCTAAGAATGAAATGACTTTGGGACTACAAAGGGAGAATAAGAAGTTGTTTCACA
Organism: Cricetomys ansorgei; assembly: GCA_026225945.1. Lineage (NCBI taxonomy): Eukaryota > Metazoa > Chordata > Mammalia > Rodentia > Nesomyidae > Cricetomys > Cricetomys ansorgei. Next base: position 1,038,140 of record JAMJFZ010000558.1, read on the forward strand.
TGTCACCAGGTACAGACTTAGGAAGGAAAACCCTAGTCAGTGGACACAGCATCTATTTGCCAGGATATAGGATTTAAACCCTTTTCATTCATTACCCTATTCACCCGCAAATTTTTTATATGACCTCAACAACATAAGGTAGATTATACACCAAGCATTTATGGGTAAGTTATAAAGAAATTTACTCTAAGTCAATTTTTAGAATACAAATATTTTTACATTTAAGGAGCATTTTTACACTGATGAGATGGAAGTGCTTGGTAGTATTTATATAAAATTAAATGCCACATGCGATGATATAGAAGAAAGCATCTTTAACTTTTACAAAACTAATTGCCATTTTGATTCTGCAATCATTAATACTGAGAATGTAATATAAAAATAAAGTGCATAGCACAAAATAGTGAAAGTATGTTTAGGGCCATTGTAGAAGTTTCTAGAAGTCCTGTCCTGATTCCCAAGTCAAAAGTCATCAATTTTTTAAAGATTTATTTATTTATTTTTATGTATGTGTGAGACTGTATGCATACATGTGTGCACTGATTTTTATGAAATCTGCGAATTTTTAGAACCGAGCATTTTAGCATCATACATATCAAAATGGTGATGATAGGTAAGAAAATACCAAAAATCTTTTATTTCATATTTAAACCTTCATGTTTCTATATGGGCACAAGCATTTCATGTATAGTAAAAACAATGAAGTACACAGAATCCATTGGTCCTGAATCTGTGCTGCAGTATCTCTGCATCATTTGCTGACACCATGTGATGCAATGGCATGTGCAATGAAAAGTGTGGGTAGTGTGTTCAGAAGACAACAGAGAACATAACCAGGGTCGATGCTGTCACAGATGCCTCAGACTGGGTATATGTTTCATTTTCAGTCCTGCGTTTCAGAAAACCTTTACCCTTGCCAATTTTTTGATCACTCCTACATTCAGGGATAAGTTTTAACCCAGAGCCTCTGAAGCAGGGCTCTTCAGAGGTGTGGAAGGCTAACTTATTGTCTCAGTAGCCATGACGTCTTTTGTGCTGGTATCCCTGGTACTCACACAACTTGCAGCTATTGATTGAGTCCCTGAGTACAGGAACCTCAACAGCAAAGCCAGATATATAGAGAGATAGACCCACATACCTCTCCTGTTAATCCACATAGACCTTGAGCACACACTCATCACTCAGAATGAGCTTACTCAACAAAGGTTCACTGAATACATAGGTTAACTAAATAAAATATATCAGTCTCAACGATTAATAAACGGAACTCAAGAAGCAGAAAAACTTCTGCAAGACAAAGGACATCATCAATTGGATAAAACAGCAGCCTACAGAATGGGAAAGAATTTTCACCAACTCCACATCTTATAGAGGCTTAATATCCAAAATACAAAGAACTCCAAGAAACTGGACATCAAAAACTATATAATCCAATTAAAAATGAGGGACAGATATAGACAAAATTATCAACAGAGGGATCTCAAAGACTGAGAAACAGTTAAAGAAATGTTCAACATCCTTAGCTTTCAAGGAAATGCAAATCAAACTTCTTTGAGATACCATCTTACACCTGTCAGAATGGCTAAGATCAATGACACAAGTGACAACTCACGCAAGTTGAGGGTGTGGACTAAGGTAAACACTCCTCCATTGTTGGTGGGAGTAAAAATTTGTACAGTCATTATGAAAATCAATATGGCCATTCCTCAAAAAATTGGAAATCAATCAATGAAGATCTGATGGACAGATGCCATGAGAGAGCAGTTGAGAGGAATTGAATGCAGCATGAGAGTTGGTGGAGTGCGGCCCCCTGGTTAGCAGAACCACAATGGGTGTGTCTCACTATGCAGAGCTCCCAGAACTACACCTGAGTATCTCCTGCTGTTCTTGGGCACCCCCATACTCACCCTCATATTCATCACTTTCCTCTCCTGGCATGAGTGGTATGACGTCTCAAAAGGGGGTCTCTAACCCTTCATTGGGCAATGTTACTGGCACATTAATAATAGTGATGATTTCCCCCATCAGTGTTGCTTTTGTAGGACAGTAATTCAACCACAACCCTTGAGAAGAATTCAAAACCATTGTACTATTAGAGAAGCTAGCCTAAGATGTTTTGTTAACTGCATTGAGGTAAAAGTTCAGGAAATAAGGGATGATTTTGCTAGGATCAGGAAACAAGAACAAAAGCAGCCCAGTTATTGTGGCTAGTAGGCTTTCTTTATTTAAAAAAAAAAAAACTGGTTGGTGATCAAAAGCGATGATTTTTTTTCAGTACCCATTACTCAGCCAAAGAATTCTTAATGTACCCTAAGTTTCCTGGTTTTATGATTTAAAGAACTGTTCATTTACCCTGAAGACTTAGTATTAGAAAACAATTGATTTTGCTTTAAGAAAAATTTTAGATTTGCGATTTTATAAGGTTTTTCTTTTAGATAGATAAATAACTTTTTTGTTACTTCAAGTTCCACCTGCCTTCTCAATAAGAAATACTTAACTTGGTTGAATTCTGTTAATCTATAATTCCATGTAACTGTAGCACAAAAACATAAAGAGGATGTTTAATCATGTGTATGGAAAAAGAATTTATGGAGGAGATTTAATAATGTGTGGGTATGTAAGAATAACATGTTTGTGAAAATATGAATCTTGTAATCATTTATTTGGAAAAATAGAACTTGTGATTGTAATGTGATTCCTTCCTGCGTGAGGGATATTGTTAAAAGACATGTAAGGTATACGGAAACAATAAAGACACAGCCTGTTTTGATCCGTCCACAAGTCTCGTGCTTGATATTTTCTCGCTACCTTCATACCCCCTATTTACCCCTGGCCTTGCTGGAGCTGGTCTCCAGCAAAGACTCAGCTGTACCACTCTTGTGCATGTACCCAAAGGACGCTCCATCCTACCACAAGGAGACTTACTCAACTATGTTCAAAGCAGCTTTACTCATAGTAGACAGAAACTGGAAACAACCTCAATGTCCTTCAACCAAAGACTGGATAAAGAAAATATGGTTCATATATACAATGGAGTATTACTGTTTGTTTGTTTGTTTGTTTTTATGACATCATGAAATTTGCAGGCAAATAGATGGAACTAGAAAAAAATCATCTTGAATGAGGTAACCACCCAGACCCAGAAAGACAATCATGGTATGAATTCACTTATGAGTGGATGTTAGCTGTTAACTAAAGGATAATCATGCAACAATTTATAGACCCAGAGGGGCTAGGTAAGAGGGAGTACTCCAGAGCAGGATGCATAGACTCCCTGGGAGGGGGAAACAGAACAGATTTTGTCGAAGGACTGGGGGTAGCTGGGGATGGGAGCATGAGAGATCAGCTAGTGAGGTGGAGGGAGGGAGAGGGTAAAGGGAGATACAATGGGGATTGGAGGCCATTTCAGGGAAGATGTAGAGACTTTGTGCAAAGGAAACTCCCGGGAATCTACAAGGGTGACCTTAGGGAGACTTCCTAGTAATGGAATACGTTACTAAATGCAGAGCCTTACCTGGTTATCTTCTATAATCAGGCAAGGATTCCAGTGATGAGACTGGAATCCAGGTCACCAACCCAGCCACAAAGCCCTCTTGCCTGCAAGATGTGCTAAAGCAATGATGGTGCAGAACTAGTGGGAGTGGCCAACCAACGACTGGTCTACCTCGAGGACCACACCAAGAGAGGAGATCATGCCCAACATTGTCTGGATGCCCAGGAACTAGAGGCTGCATAGCCCAGAGACATAGGGTAGAACCAAACATTTGACTGGCCAAAAATAAAACAAACAGCAAACTCACTGAAATGATTCCTAATGATATTCTGCTATATTCGGAGACCGATGTCTAGTCCCAGGGAGGCTCCCTCTAGCAGTTAATGGTAGAAGATGCAGAAACCCGCAGCCAAACATTACTCTCAGAGAAAGCTCAAATTGGAGATCTCCATTGGATGCCTCCCCTTGTAGCTCGTGAATCCCATAGAAGAGTGGGGAGAAAGGACTGTAGGAGCCAATGGGATTGAGATCAACAGGAGAACTTGGTCCATAGAAACAGCTAAGCAGGGCTCATAGGCACTCTCGGAGGCAGAAGCAGCAATCATAGAGCCTGCATGGTCTGTGCATGGGTCTTCATGTTTGTTATGGTTGTTAGTTTGCTATTTTTATGGAACTCCTAACAGTAGGAATGGATGGGTATCTGACCCTTTGCCTGCTCTTGGGACCCTTTTCTTCCTCCTGGGTTGTCTCATCCAGCCTTTTGATATGAGAGTTTGTGCCTTGTTTTATTGAATCTTGTTATACTGTGTTTGGTTGATATCCCTAGAAGGCCTGCTCTTTTCTGAAGAGAAACAGAGGAGGACTGGAACTGGGGGAGAGGGAAAGTGGAGGGGGAAACTGGGAGGAGTAGAAGGAGGGAAACTGCAGTCAGGACAGTTAGTAAGAGAAAAGGATAAATTTAAAAAAAAAAAAAAGAAATATATTAATCAAAGCCGAAGGGTTGTTCTCTAAGAATGAATATTAATACTGTGAGTCTGACTACAACCTGCTTCCGTAAATTACATAGAATGTTTGTAGTTTATGTTTACTAAGTATAAACATAAATACTGCTTTGTATGAATGATGTGGCATGTTTATAGGTCTTGTGACTTCTACTTTTAGAAACTTTATGCTGAGCCTCTTGCTAATAGCCCAGCAAGGAGAACAGAAGAGTTATCCAGACTTTATCATGTAGGGACAGATTGACTAAGTGAGTGATTAGTTGCCTGCCTAAAGTTGCACAGCTGGTTACATAATCACCACTGAAGAATTTACCTTCTGGGAACAAAGAGTAATCAATAAAAACCACGGAGCTACACACATGAAATATGAAATCATTTGGATTTCAAGAAGATACGAGTTTTTTTTTTTTCAACATTTGATTAATATTGATGGATAGTAGAACCCACAAGAACATAAATAGGTCTTCCATGGGTGTCTGAGCAGGACTTTTGTTTCTCTACTGGAGATTTCAAAATGTAAAAGAACTTGCTGAAATTTCACCGTGTCTCAGTTTGCTTGTGGGTTTGTATACAACTGGGTGAAGATCCATGTATAACTTGTGATACCAAAAAAAAAGAAAAAAAAAAGAAAAAAAACACTGTAGCTCACTGAAGAAGGTGCAGCATATGGTGCAACAAGAAGGGCTGCCAAGATGACTCAGCAATTGAGAGCACTGTCTGGACAATCCAGAGGACTGGAGTTTGGATCTGAGACCCATGTAACAGGATGAGGGGCCTCTATGCACACACCTGTAGTCCCCACTCAGACAGGGCTGGAGACAGGAGGATAGTTAGAGCTGACTGGCTTCCAGCTGGCAGACAAAGCACAAGCACTAGGCCCAGGGAGACCCTGCCTCAAAGGAATGGGCAGAAAGTGGTAGAAGAGGACTCCTGACATCATCTTCCAGCCTCTGTGTACATAGTTATGCATACTCACACACACAAACACATACGTAGGTAAACGGATACACAAGTAATAGATCTTTAAAACGAACATAGGATAAAAGTTTCAAATGAGAATTTTCAGTGAAAATTACTTACCGAGATCGTTGCAGGAAAGTGTATAAGTAGGTTATAAAATAGTTTTGCCTTTATGGAAGCGGTCATTCACGGAGGGAGCTGCACTAAAACGCAGTAAAGACGCAAAATGTTAATGTCTCCAGCCGGAGCTAATTATTTCTCTTGTCTTTGTCCAAAATTTGGGAAAACATTGTATGAATATCTTCAAGAAGGTTGAGTGGCTATGAAAGCCACAGTATCATGAAGAGTAAAACGCAAAGGCGAAAGCATTGTGATTCTACACCAAGACAATAATTGTCACTATTATCTGATGAGGGACTTAGCCACATTTACCAAGTCACACTACAAATGAGTTGAAACACTGCTACTCTTCAGAGCGCCCATTAATCTACAAGGACATATTGTTCTTATATTTTAAAAATAGAAATATAACAAAGCACAAGATCCGGTGTCATTTGTGGAATCAAATTTATTCTATGAACTCCAAATTACTATATTGTTAAAAATGCAGAATGTAGTGAAAGGTGATTAAAACATAAAATCCAGGCCGAAACTGAGAAAAATAAGAACAAGTATAATTTATTATAAATAAAAAATGTATTTTTAATTACAAAATTCTAAAATGTGCTATGCTGAACTACAGCTCTCACATATTATTAACACTTGAATTAAAAGAAGATTGGAAAGCCACAAAATGCATCTGGGTCCCGTTCTTTCCTTAGTGTGTCCCTCTGACCTGTGTACCTACGCCGAGATGTAAGCTCTCCTCTTCCTAAGGGCATCTCTCCACTCTCCTGAAAGTTGTCTTTAAATCTACTTTTAAAACTTCTCTTAGAAAATTCCAACTTGACTTTCAAAAAACAAATGGGAGAGTGTGTTCTTCCCGCCATCAATTAAAAGTGCATTAGAAAGAGAAGCCATTAAAGAAGTTGTCACAGCATATCCCAACAGAAATCAAGTCAAAGCACTTGGATCTTTCAACGGAAAACCTAAGTATGCTTTCGATGTGTTGATTTTACTCTTGGTGAGCATAGGATCCCATAAAATAAAATAAAATAAAATAAAATAAAATAAAATAAAATAAAATAAAATAAAACAAAATAAAATGAAAATTTTAAAATTTAGGAACTATTTCGAAAGTGCTCAAATTTTATGTCTCAATTTTCATCTACTGCTGAGACTTAAGTACACCTGTCCATTTTCAAGGACTGTTAAAGTGAAGCACAAAATAATTCCAAATGCACAGTGGAAAAGAAACGGGAGATTATGATATCAGAGACAAGTAAGCCTTGCTTTCCAGGGCTTTATTTTCAGATTCTTTTTTTTTTTAATCTTTTTAATTTATCTCTTCCTTTTACTTAGTAAGATTTAAGAAACCCCTACCCCAAGATTATAGACCCTCCTTTGGAAGATATCCTTAATGATGGTGCAACTAGGCAGGGACCCTGAGTGACTAGAGCATCTTCTGTGTAGAAGTCTGTTGCAATTATTCTGATACCAATCACACTGAATTTACCCTGAGACTAGACAGATCAAATAAATATGTATAGGGCCGATTTTTACATTCAATTAAATATTTGCATGTTACTCAAATAATTAAGATGAGAGTGAACATTATCTTTTGAAGCACAATTATGCACATTTATATAGCATGCATTACTTTACGGGGGTTAAAATATCCCCAGTAAGCTTGATAGGCAATGTGGAGTCAGACACTAAGAATGAGGCATTTATAGTAAACATCCATATGTTTAGTAAACACAATTGCACAGTTCCCAGTGTAAGCAAATGTGCAAATTTTTAAAATGATACTGGAGAATTAAAATAGACGCTGCTTTTATATGTTTAAAAGCCAAAATAATAAAATTAGCTTGCTCAACAAAGCACTTATTTGGGTTTTGTGTACATCTCTTCATATTTTATAGGAGGTTGGCCTTAGGCAGCAAGGAAGTTTGGCAATTTTTACATGACAGATGACCCATAGACCTTAAGTGTAATTTTAAAGATTTAGTTAATTATGATAAGAGATGACCCTTAGTGTTTACTATCCCAAAACACAAAGTTTGTTTGCAAGGCACCTTTTATACATTGGCTGTTGTGAATTATCTTTGTGGTTGATTCCACAGTGGTTTTCATTACATAGAAACTGAGTCACAAGTAAGGCTACAAATTCCTGAGGTCAGTGTGCTGGACTCCCCCTGTATCTATGCTTTGAGTTAAATCTATGCTAAGCTCTTCCGTTTAACAGTTGAAATAGTTCAACGGTCAAATTCCTAACTGCCAATAATCAAACAAAAGTGGTGTCCTGGGTTCCTTTTTATTTGACTTTCGCCTCATAGTTCGAGTAGGGAATCTCAGCCACAATGAGAAATGGCATCCCTCTTCTCCTTCAGTGAAGGACTTCAAGTCTCAAGACCCTTGACATTTGCAGGAACTCATAAGAATACTCTCAAGCTCTCTTTTAAGTTATCTGATCAATAGAGATGTCACATGCAGCAGGAAATGGGTAAAGATGCCACTTTCTCTGAGAAGTCAGCAAGACTGTAGCTGTCATTCACCAGAAGTGCTTCCCCAGCGCCTACGGTGTCCTTCTAGAATCTAGATGGTGGCGCTCCTGAGCTAGGGTCCTCCGGACTCGGGAAACGGGAGGATGTTCTGGAATATACTTCCTGTGCCTTCACACTGTGTAACCACTTGGTGAGAATTAGGCTCTGTAAGCATAATGAAATGTACCAGCTTCCAAATCACTGCCAATCATTTTCCACTAGTTCAGCCACAGTTATCAAAGGGCTGGGGGCAGAAAACCTTGTCTCCTGCACCAGAAATAAAGATTCAAATGAAAAGAAATGGAGAGCCAGTATTGGTTCATTGGGTAAAAGAGTTTACCACCAAACCTGACAAGCTTGATCCCCACATCCCTCTCCACATACTACCTCACACACACACACACACACACACACACACACACACACACACACACACACACAGACTTTCCCACATAGCTACACACACACACATAGCCTTCCATATATACTCCACATACCCCATATGCATACCTCGTACATAAGCAAACAAGCAAATAAATAAAAATGGTTCTTTTTGTTTTTTTTAGTATCTGGGCCAGGAGACTATTCAGTGATTAGCTGTGCTTGACACCAATGTGAGTTCAATCCCCAGGCCCCGGAGAGTAGAAGGAGAAAAGTAACTTCTTCATGTTGTCTTCTGACCGCCCCACATGTTCCATGGCGTACGAGTGCATACACAGGCACCTAAATAAAGGTAATTGGTTTTTGTCACGAATTAAGAAACGGGCTGTGTGACAAAGTGCACATGCTCAGGGCTGCACCTAAGGCTTTGTACGTATTTGCACATGCTTTTAGCACTAGCAACACCTGCCACTAAAAACAGCTATTTGGGGAAAAATTCCTAATTAATATGTCCCAGCCCTTTGTCAATGGGCTTGGTTTGATCTGTAGCATCTAGTTCATGAATCTGAAATTCTCCTCACCTCACCTCGCTTCTCCTCCTGGTACAATCCCTTCTCCCAGCAGCACAATGACACTTCTACTGAAATTCCATAATCCTTAGCATCCTTTACACCTGCGAAGATAAAATGCTATGTATTTGACATAACTGCTCAGTTTTCGCCATCAGAGACTGGCGTTTCACTCTCCACGAGCGCTCACGGAACACTGCTACACTGAACCCTTAGGAAACATAAGGCTACAGAACTCAATTCCCCTTGCAGGAAACACTATTAGTCTTCTCTGACCCATTTAAAATCGTGTCCAAATTCTGGGGGGCTTTCTAGTTAGCAAACCCGTGGCTTGGATGCATGCATTGAAATTTCGCAACACCATCCATTACTACCCATAAACTGAGCTTAGTACTACTGAGGCAGTGAGAGGAGAGTGGGAAGGAGAAAGCAGGGGTTGTATTTAACAAGCCAGGGCACAGGGCAGAAAGGAATAATATCAGGGGAACATCATGGTCCAATTTCCTTTTCAAGAGGCTTTGGCAGAGCTGTGGGGAATTGCAGAAAAGCTGGACCTGGCAATAATAAAAGTCAAACAATTTAGAAGTTTCTTTGCTTACTTGGACCTCTTCCCTCTCCTTTTCCTCCTGGTCTCACTTTGAAATTCATTGTTATGTTGTAAGCGCCTGATAAAATTTGAGCACATTGTGAAAGGTCACATATAATGCCTTTATACACTGTGAACTGAGGGAACAGTCCATTTTCCCATTTCTTCATTTTCCCGTCTTTCCTCTGTGTGTTTTACTAGACAGCCGCCCTTACCCTGCTCTGGACTTTTCACCTTGGCTTGGCAATCTTTCCTTGACAATTGCACATGGTCTTTTTATTTTTGTGGTACAAAATCTGGTTCTTTTGTGGTACAAAATCACAAAGTCCACTGAGTTCTTGGTGCATGGCTGCATTCACATGAAATTCCTAATCATCAAAATTTCTTGCTGTCAGTTAGTTCTTAATAAAATAAACTGACTGTTGCTAGATAATGGTCACATCTGTGCAAAATATTCTACTTTGGCTAGCAAGAGGGTTCAGCGGGTAAAGGCACTTGACTCCAGTCCTGACAACCGGAGTTCAATAGTTGGACCCAGAGTGGAAAAAGAGAACTGACTCCCAAAAGTGGGTCCTCTGCCCACAATACATGTGTATTGTGACACAGGAGCACACAGGTTCACTCACACAGGTACACACACACACACACACAAATAAATGGATCAATATAACTGTAAATAAATAACAATAATTGTCTCTTTTGATTATATAGAAAATCACTATTTGAATCAAAGTCTGATTAAGATACACTAACAGAGATAGGGCTGGGGAGGCCAGAGGGGCCCAGGGTAATCAGAGCTACTCAGGAAGCAGAAGCAGTAGGAAGGGCTATCCAGGGCTACAGAGGAAGATCCACATATCCCTGGGTAACTTAGGAAGCATTGTCTCAGAGCAAAAGGTAAATAATGGGCCAAGGAAACAATGCGGAGCCAGAGAGAGGGAGGCAGAGTAACAGATTCGTTTATCCCTAACCCATAAAAATATATTCTTTGTGCAGTTTTGTGTATGGCCCACAAATATGTTCACTCCCACAAACCAGGTCTCTGAAATTGGTCTGAGGACATGTAATTAGAAGAAACTGCAGTGTTTTTCTGAACCATATTCCTTCTTTGTCCACTTTTCATGTTTATGGTAAGTTCTGGCTTTTCAGTCTCTCTAAAATTACTCCATTACCATTGGTCAGGTTGTCTTTAACATTATATATTATTTCAACCTTTGTTGAAGGTTTGTGTCATAAATATTGGCTGATATTAACAATTTTATCATTGATAAGCTTGCAAAACACTTTAAGCATGTGTGTGTGACCCAAAAAAGGCAAGGAGGGAAATACCTGCAATTCTTCCACTCAGGAACTAGAAGAGGAAAACCAATAATTGGAGGCCAGGCTGCACCACATGAGACCCTCTCAGAATAACAACAACGCCTGACCTGTTATAGAATTCAAATACTACATCACTATTTTAATCTTATTATTAAGTTCTCAAAATTGCCCAGTGAAATAGAAATTATTAGCATTCCAGTTTACAAATAATAATAATAAAAACAAACAAATATAAGACTTCCCTCTCAGCACTTAGCTAACTAGTTAACTAGGTATGGTAAAGTGTAATTGCAGGTCTGGAACTGTAGGAGGAGCAAGGCCTGCCAAGGAAACAAGGCCTGTTGCTGAACAGCAGGCATGCCCAGCTGGACTTCTGCATAGAGCCGGCCTGAGACCTGCCAGGGCATGCCTCAAGAATGACAACACCATATCGGGTGAAGAGCCACAGCAGGAGCTTACAGTCGGGAAGCCAATGGGATGCTGGGTGGCGGGTATAAAGGGGCTTCCTCTTACTGGAATAAAGGAGTCTGCTTTTGCCACTTACCAGACTCCCGGAGTCTGTGTCCTTGGTCTGTGACCTTGACTCTGCGTCAGCTCACCCCTGCCTCCGAGGGTCCTGGGACTGGGTTCAAGCAACACAGGACCACAGTTTCCACGATGATGGATTGGGGTTTTCAACATGATGGGACTTAGGATCACCATGAAGTACAACTCTGGGAATTTCTGTGAGGGACAGTCGACATTAGATGAACTGACTGAGAATATCCACTCCACATGAGGACAGCACCATTCCGTGGACTGCGTTCTGAAGCTGCACAAAGAGGAAAAAGTGAACTGAGCAACCACATTCAACTCTCAGCTTCCCAGTGGGATGAAAGGAGATGAGCTGTCTCCTCTTCGAGGCCCCTGAACAGTGGGTGGTAGACCCCTAAATTGCAAACGGCAGACATCTCTTTCCACCTTGCTGAGACAAAATCTGTTTTGTTTCTACCACTCTCAGTCCTCCAGTCAGGCAAGATGGTGAGCGGCTGGGTGATTCTCCTGTCTCCGCCTCCCATCACTCCATAGAAGCTCTGGGATTACAGATGTGAAGCACCACTTCTATGTTTTTGTGGATTTAGGGATTGAACTCAGGTCTTCAGGCATGTGTGGCAAGGGCTTTGAACCCACGGAGCCATCTATCTGATCCTACTTGATCAACGCTTCCTGGAAAATAAACTCAGGGGTAACAAACAATGCTAAGGCTTAAGCAATTTGAGGGATGAAGGAAAGAAATGGCTTAGACACTCGTTTTAGCAATTGGGAAAGGATGCTTCAGAGTCAAAGCCTATCACACTGAGATCCGTTGCTTAAGGGATGTTACAGTCTAGCAATACCACAGTGTCAAGTATCTGCAGCTACACTCTGAATGCTTAGGATTACATCCAAAAAGAAATAAAAATGGAAATGAGTAAGCGAAACCAAAATTAATTTGTAATTAAAAAGTAAAGATAACAGCAATTAAAAGTCCACACTAACTCAAGACATTTCTAGTTTCTTGCTAACAAATTATCCTCCCCGAAAGCTAAGGGAATATTGTAGACACTTTTTAGTATGAAATCAAGTTAGTCTCTAGTCGATTCTGGCAATTTGATAGCTCTGGCATATAAATAACAAATGTTAATTTTTCACATGACTAGCTAAACAAGACAAAACAAAACAAAACCCTCTTACAGATACATTCAAGAGATATCTGTGAGAGAAGGCTCAGTTTTCCCTAAAGATGAGCAGAGCAACTGTACACTTAGTTCTGAGTCTTCCTATAGATGCTTCCAGCTCGTCAATGGGCCAGGAGACATTCCTTTCAAATCACAGCAACAGGGAATATTTATGCTCAATCTCAAAGGAGTAAAGTTAAATGGCCCATCTCCATTTTATATCTTTATATTAATTTCCAAAACAATGACAGTGTTTTCCCTTTGTGTCCCAGAACTCTTTTGGGATTCATGGTGAACCCTATCTTCCTAACTCTAAATTGTTTTAATGCTCTATAACTTCTCACTCTCTCTTTCTCTCTCTGTCTCTGTCTCTCTCTTACTCTCTCCTTCACTTTTCTGCACCAACATGCACACAATGATCCCTGTACCGATCCTTGTTTACTTCTCATCACACACCAAGACTATCTTTAAACACTCTCACTGAGCCAAGAAAAATACCTCAAGGCTCAAGCCCCAGCCACTCCTGAGTTCCTGCAACATGGCCCGATTGGGCCCTATTTCCTTCTGTGTGCCCATGCTCTTCCCACTCTGCACCATGAGTTTTCAAGTGACAATCAGTACAGGACACTTTGGCAGCATCAGTTGCCTACGGCTCTCTGCAACATGGAAGCCTTGCATCCTTCCCCGTCTTCCACTATGCTCCCCTCCTCCTCATCTGTATCTTTAGCACTCCTCCCTACTGCTGAGTCGTCTCATCCAGAGTCTTATGCACCCAAGTTCCCAACTTCAATACATTTATGTCTTGGGCCCTGTTCTCATCTTGGTAATCACTCACAGATCTTATTCCCACGCTGTCTACCCAAAATGCTACACATACTCTTCATCCCTTATCCGCACCTTGCCTGTTTTAGTTCCTTTTCTATTGCTGTGACAAACACCATGAACAAAAGCAATCTTGGAGAAAAGGAGTCATTTCAGTTTACAAGTTACTGTCCATCATCTGAGGAAGCCTGGGCAGGAACTCAAGGCAGGAACCTGGAAGCAATAATTGAAGCAGAGGCCATGGCAGAATGCTACTTACTGGCTAGCTTGCTCTAGCTTGCTCAGTGAAGTTATACAGACAAGGCCCATCTGGGGACGCATAGCATTGTCTAATGTGGGTTGGACCTTCCCACATCAATTAGAAATACGAAAGCTTCTCATAGAGACAGACAAAGGCCAATCTGGTGGAGACGGTTGCTCTATTGGGATCAGACCTTCCAAAGTGACTCGAGGCTTGTGTCAGTTGACACAAGGTTAAGTTATCCCTATCACATTGTATTACGTGTTCAGCTGCTTGAATGGCTCCTTACTTCAGTGTAAGTCTCATGAAAAGAGATTCAGTTTTATTTTTCTCTGTATCACTAATTCCCGTAAGAGATCCCCCAAGATAGACCATGGTTAATAAAGAGCGTTACATCATTGTATCCATATTTATGCTTCATTATTGTGATCGATTTCAGTGATTAATGCCAAAATGAGGATGCCTGCACCTCAGGAATTCCTCTCGCCCAGGAAGACACACACCCAAAGCCTTCCTGAGTTTCTTCTCCAATCGTAGCATTCAGGTTTGGGTGAAAGCGTGATGGTGACAGGGTTGCCCTGTCTCTCCTGCTCACAGCTGTCTGGAATCGAACAGTCCAAATCCCAGAGTGCTCTTCGCACACTCTTCCCGCCGCAGTCGCACTACAGAACTGAACCTCAACCCAGATGTGCCCTATTCATGATTCTCGGTGACACCCATTCAGCGCGGCCACGCTCCTCCCCTTAATTTTGCCGCTCTGAGGGAAGAAGAGAAAATGTTTTAAGAACCCGGGACTTTAATGAGTCTCTGCCTTTATTTCCTGTGACACTTTGACTTACCAGCAAGAAAAAATGGCAAATTGGAACTGAAATATATTTTTAAGTGAGCTAAATATATCTCAATAGGAGAAAGCCATTTAAAAGACATATCCCGCCAATATCGTATAAATCTACTCACAATAAAAACTTATATTTTTAGAGAACTATGACTACAGGCGTCATGATTTCCTGAAAAACTCTGAAATAATTAACACTGGAATACGACGTCATCACTAAGTGGTATAGGAAATAGGGATGATTTATATTAGTGGTAAGAGTCACAGCGTTTTGTGATGGGTGACTCTGTGGTTCTCACAGCCAATTCGGTAGGGAAGCAGTCACTGGGCTGCACCTCTAGACCTAAGGGTAGATCATTTTTCCGCAGAGTGAAACCATTCGACTTGATAATGAGTGCATGACATTATGGAAAACCGGAACTACACGGCCCTCAATAAAATGCCCACCGTAAACTCTGTTCCTGTGCTAACCGTAATATACAGATACTGCCTTATCGGTTTAACAGACGGACCACACTAATGCAACCGTGCAAACTATGCTAGCCTGGGGCTGCATAATGTGAATTATGAGAACAACCCATAAGCTTAAAACTGCTAGGAGGAAAAAAAAAAATCTATCCATTTAAATAAATAAATATATTGAATTACTAACTAGGTACCAAAGGCAGATAGCTAGGAACCAGGTCGATATATTTAGTTTTCTTTGCTTCATTTTTATTCAAACTCACAAAAGTATTTTTTATATAATATTTCCTTCTAACTAAAAGTTGAAGATGAGGAACCTGGCTCATCCAACGCATGTGAACTGCCCAGGCTTCCACAGTTACCATCTGAAGCTTCGGGTGTGGAAGGCGGGGCCAGTCGTCAACAGCAAAGCAGCTGCGTGGTCACTACAGCTCATTAGATTATCTATAGACGTGGCCTGTTCAAGGGAAACACAGTGGTGAAGGAAGAGCTAAGAATGACAAACAGCGGTGAGGTTATTTGTCCTTGACTGATTCCCAGGAGGTTGTACCTTGTGGTTAGAGACCGAATGTCTCTCCCCTAGTATCTGGGTTGGGGAAAAAAATCACCTTTCAGGGATGAGTCCTGCCAGCTTAAGAGTTCTGCTTGATGTCCTGGTGTTGTTGCTGCTTGCTGTTGCATTTGAAAATATCTTAATCACTGTTAACATGCGTAGTCTTCAGGAGGAATACAGATGTTTTTGACATGGTTGCTAGATATCAAAGTGGCTAGAGTCAGAGAAACTGCTCTTCTATTTTGCTTTTTTAATTTATTTGAGATGTTGATATACAAGCACTGTCTAGGATAGGTCTGAATGTCTAATATTGTAAAGGTTTCAAAATTATACCTGAAATGGCACTTAGGTACAAACAGAGATATATCAGGACAAGTCACTGAGTGTGAACAGAAAATTCCAGGCCACTGATGAGCCACTGGTGTTTCTCACAGGGTGACGAGGAACTTCCTAGTTTTGTTCTTTTGAGTGCTTTCCGGATATTCTGTCATTATTTCTGACAATCATTTCCAAAGTCTGGGTCTCTTGTGGGACTCTTTCCTGCATTGTCTAAAATAGAAATTGCACTGTGTCTCAGCCTAGGGCAGCAGCGGCACGGTCTTGATACTCAGGCCTTTTTAGGCTGCACAATCCTTAGTAGAATATCATCCCAGTTCCTTCCAAAACAGAAGCGCTATCCAATTAACCCTGAGCATTTTTAAGAAAGCTCACAATAGAAAAGATAATTGCATGGTTGTCAAAAATTATGACTATCCAGGTACAATAGAGCCCTGTGAAGTAATTCTTATCAAAAGAGCTACACTTAACTATACAGCACGGATGAGACATAAGGGCAACAGAATTTAAAATAAATAACCAAAAAAAAAAATCACAAAATCACTGCATGCAAAATGTGTAATCAAAAATGAACTTAAAAGAGTAAAAATATATACAAAATGCGATAACGCATTTTCTCCACTGGGCATGGGAATGTGTCCTACCATACAGAAAGCCTTGTCTGCAAATCTTGTTGAAGAGAAACAGTACATTTAAAACATGTTTATCTTGCCCTTTGTGATGTCAGAAGATTATTTTATGAGCAGGAATTTACAGTATTCCCTCACTGAAAGTCAAAGCCTCTTAGGTATAGTCGATGATTTTGGTTTGTTTAAAAAAAAAAAAATAGCAGGAAAAACTTTCACACATATAGAAATGGAGAAAATTGCTAAAGAAAAAGAAAAAAGTCTCTTGACAGATAAGCAATAGCTCTGCTTACACAGTAATTTATGATATTATCAGAGAGCTTTTGATAACATTTCACACATATTGCAGGGTGGGACACTGGAGAAGATAAAGGGCTGAAAAAGATAGGGGAAAATTAAACCATTTTTAAGAGGGGGAAGAAAGTATTTTATAAAATTTTTTTTTGACAACGGGTTTTGATCACCATAACAATTTATGTAATATCTGTGTGTATAGGAGGCAGGCTGTCTCAGAGTTGTCAACCTAATATTTCCCCCATGACTACAAAGAATGTCTCTTGAGAACAATAAATACCAGAAAATTTAAAATATATATGCATGTTACATGCATGAGACTGCATGTGTACACATATGAATACCTGACAGGTGATGAATACCTGCCAAACTGTTGCTTCGTGACGACTTTAGCTTTTAAACCCTTATCTTCATTCCATTGGATAGCAAATCGATTTTCCAATAAAATAATTTTTCCTTGAGGGTATCATTATGAAAAAGCAATTCAAAGTGTATTTCTATAAATACTGAAAAGTACTTTTATACTCAAGATGTGCTGAATAAACGAAGAAATATATGCACATATATATTGCTCTTCACTGTATTGTTATCTGAAAAAGATGTGAGTTCTAGTTCACAGGTTTCCCCATCTACCCCTGAAACTCATTAAGGTCAAAGTTTCTCTATACTTTATCTTTTTTCCTACAGAATTTAATATTTACATTTTTTTAATTTCATATGTGTATGTGAACATGACAATAAATAGGATGTGGGGGGCAGCTCGTATTCCTTCAGTGCTGTCTTCTTCACTTTTCTTTACGTGTGTGTGTGTGTGTGTGTGTGTGTGTGTGTGTGTAATTGCACATGCACACATACCTCTACCATGGCACTTGTGTGGAGATCAGAACACATCTATTGTAGCAGTAATCCTCTCTTTCTACCACGTGAGTACCAGGGCTTGAACTCAGGTCTTCAGGCATGACTGCAAGCTATTTTCCTTAATGAACCACTTGGGCTTTTTATTAGCCACCGGTCTTAATATTTTGCTTTTTTAAAGAATTTTTAATGCTCTGATTTCACTTCTTGTATTAAAAAAATTAAGTGCCCCAGAGAAAGGATTTTCAAATGAGGCTTACATACTCTTCAGTGAGCATCTCTAGGACAACAGTCCCTCATCATTCTGTGAACTTGGGGAACTTTTGACCTGTTACTGTCATTCCTAATCAATGAGTTCTCCACCCAGTTTCTGACCAAAGCACTGTGGCTCTTTCCTTTTAGAAGAAAGAAAAGAAAATCTCACAGGAAAAAAAAAAAGTCAATTATGAGAACTCTGAGACTTGTTTTATAAAGAACATTTGCAAGAGAATTTTGAAAATAAAGGAAATTCAAGACCCTCCATTCTCACTAACAAATACTCCTGAGACTGGATTTTTTTAAAATGGTTCTGGAAACTTCTTAAACAATATGTATCCCTGACCTGTATGGCTGACCCTTTCGAGCAGGCAATGCTATTCAGTAAAGATAATATCAGAATCTACAGGAACCGTCTTGTTTCTCTGGCATTCTGAGGCAATATTTCGTGAGAGCAGGAAGTGTATTTTAATGCCATTCACATGTTTCTCTTATAAAGAAAACTGATCCACAAAGGCGCTGAAAACATTAGAGACTAATTTCATTGCAGTTTGAGGGGTGGAGGGAGAGGGTGGAGAACCAGGAGTTGGGTAGAGGTTCGCTAGCACAGAGGTGAATGCAGCTCCACCCACTAGGATGTGAGAAAGTGCTGGAACTTTCTACAGACGGTTCACGTTTTAAGCCTTTAAAGCAATTGTGTAGCTCTCCTGAAAATTTACACTGTCGGTTTATTTATAGCAGATGTCTCTTAAAGCAAACATTTTTACTTTATACTATACAAATCTTACGGAAAATTGCAAACATATCATGGGTTTTTGGCCATGCTGCAGAAAGCTACACTCTTTTTTGTAATGGATTGTGAGCAAGGGGTAAAAACTGATACAGATCTAAGGCTGATGGATACAGGGTAATGAAAACAGGCTTCTGTAGATGTTGTCATGAAACATACTTTAAAGGAAAAGGCAAAACTTGAAACTGCATTAAACCAACTAAATTAAATCATCTAGTATTCAAAATACTCACAAGAGCAAAATGACCAGGAGCCAGTGTGAGCCATGCCAAGTCTGAAGCATTTTTTAAAAGAAAACTTATTAAATAATACAATTTCATTTGTATTTTCCTGTGCAAACCTTGTATTTATTTCTTACGTACATTTAATGAGAGAGAAAAAGATACACCTTTCATGTGTGGGCTCATTCTGAAACACAGTTTCTCATAAGTGAATAGTTAGTATGTACATATGTCTTAGTATTACTGAGGTCTCCACCTTTGAAGGGCTCAGGCAGTAAGTGAGCAGCCGGAAGGAGACATTGTGGCACCTGAAAATCAGCTTCTCATGAGAGAAGGACAAAGTAGATTTGGGCTAGAAATTCACCCTGGAAAAGACACAGTAGGAAGAAAGCAAGAAATATTGCAGAGTTGCAGAGAAGAGAGTTCAATTTTCCAAGAATGTTCCCTTTCACGACAGGGGCTTTTTTGCTTTCTTCTTCCAGACATCTAATTGGCAGAACCGAAAATCAGTGTTTTATAAATTCTGGACACTGAGATCCAGAGGAGGACATGGTAGACATCTGAGAATTCCTGTTCACTGTTCTTAGTCTATAACAACAGACATTTCAGAGTGCAAGTCATTTAAATACTGTGTCTGTTATGTTCTCAGGGGCCTTTGCCAGAGCTTAACCAACACAGCATTGTAATTCCCCCTGGGCTCTAAAGCTACAAATCCACTACAAGGACAGGAGATCCGTGGAATTTGTAATCATGTATTTTTACTTGTGTAATAAATCTGTAATTTCAAGAACATTATTCAAAATGACCTGACCACTCTACAGTGTGTGGAATCTGACACTGTTTTACATTAATGTCTGTAGACATTTTTTTTTCACTCTTAACAATCAGCCAATAGTGTTTCAGTGGTTCACTGACCATTATAATTCTGGTCACAGATGAAGGTTAAAATATCTCTAACCTTTACAAATGTATTATGTGGCACCCTTGACATCGCTTTTATTGCAGATAAAAATCTATGACAAATTTTCTGTATGACAGAAGAACATGATTTAGTATTAAATTCTGATGATAGAAACAGATTTCTCTGCTTGTACTTCTCAGGACGTTGGAGGTCTTACAACAATGGGAGGGAAAATTTTCCTTCCATTTCATCAATAAAAAAAAAAAAAAAAATCTCAAAATCCACTTTGTTTTTATAGGTTCAGGGCTCTAGTAATCTCTCTTAAGCAGAAATGAAATCCAGGGGGGAAAAATGTTCAGAATTCAACCCACTTCTAGCCTGACTGGGGAAACAGACGAAACATTCAGCTAGTTGGACACAACGTGAGGCCAAAAGAGGAGGCCAGGGAAGATCTTGGAGACGAAGATCCGTAATTCTCAAATCTAAGTGCGCAGGTAAAGATACTCTCCCCCTTTCAAATGTTAGACTTCTGTGATTGTTTTTTGTTGAGTTGGTCAATTTAGTTTGCTTTGGTCCTTCAGAGCAACACAATTAAAAGACAAACCGGAAGTCACTCCAGAATTAAGTGTCACTTTTCATACACACTGTCCTTACTTGACCACATGGCCAGAACTTCATTTTCGTCAATGATGGAATTGAAGATTCCTCTGGCTGAAGCCAGAGAAGTTGAATACCGGTGATATGACAGAACAGGGTTGTTGTCTGTCACATATGGACTTACTTGGACCAAGTACAGGGTCCACACTTGTGAGGCTAAGTCGGTTCCTTCTCACTATCAGTAAGTGCTGTCTGTTCGTTTCAGGCAGCACAGTAAACACGCTCTGAGGTCATCTGGGCCAGGTCTAAGCTCCTCACTAGGCTAGTCATGTCCCCTATTTTTCTATTTCCACAAGTATGAAACAAAGAAGCCATAGACAAATTGTTCGGACTGTATCCGAACAAGGGCCAAGATTATATTGCATTTCCCTGTGCAGTGTCCTTTGTAAAGCTGGTTATTAATCTTACAGAATATAAACAAAGATTCTTGAATATGTCTATCACACTTTAATTCCTGAAAGCCGAAACGGATATATCTACTAAACTGAAGCATTAAAGACTATAATTATCAGTCATATTGTTTATATATGTGCAATTCTCATTGTTAACAATGAGAACCTTAAGTATTTGAGATTTACGTAAGGATTTCACTCGAGCCCATAAGTGGCTCAATGAAGAGAAGGTAGTTGTCTAAATGGTGGGACGGCGAGGGAATGATTTTTTTTTTTTTTTAGCATTTTTTATTGTTTGCCAAACCAATCTGCTTGCACACTACAATGAAATCCCAAAGATTCTTTTTTTATTGCTTGTTTTGTGAGTTAAAAAATATAGCTTTTATCTGCTTGTCATTCTTTGCACCATAATCCAGAGTCCTTAATTCTTACAGTGTCATAAAAGATTCAGTAATTTCTGATTTGCATTTCAAATTCACTCTTTTTTTTTTTTTCAGAAGGACACATCAGATTTTATGGTAAGTACATCACTAATCTCTTTAGTCTTGACAGTGGGAAGCCAAACTCAAACTGCATCTGACTCTAGCTCTAAAGAACAGAAGGTCACAAAAGGTTCTTCTTTCTCAGTAATAATGAGGGCTTTTATTTCAGCAAAAATTTTATTGTGTTTTTCTTAATCAGTATGTAGTCGCTTAAGCCATTTACCGTTACTGTTAGGCATGTCGTGCTGTCTCTCTCCCCCTTTCATTACAAAATGAGCATCTTATTGATATAAAAAGAGAAGTCTTTTCAGTGCTGATTAGCTAGAATAATTTTTTCTGATGGCTGTGTTAATTTAAGAATATTACTTCAGGGTTGAAGGTGTAAGGTAGTCATCAGGGCTCACTTGGCAACTCTGCAGCCCTGAGCACAGGCCTTTGCACTCCACAAAAGAGGAAACAGTAACACCAATTTCCAAAGAATTTAGTTACATCTCTGGGAAGTAAAACAATTGCATTTTACTTGAAGAGATTTCAAATCTACAACATTTTCTGAGGTCTGGTTTATTCAACTTGTTGAAATCCTAATCACTTTAATTAAATCATAACCTTAAGTTCTTTGAGCTACCTAAACAAAAGCCAGTAACTACTTTTAACAAGTAAGACATTTTCCATGAAAACTTTATTTAGAACTTAAGAAGCAGATGAGTGGACAAGGCTCTCTCAAGTAAGAGGCCCAGAACCTATGAAAAGCCAAGCGTTCACGGCTGCAACCTCCAATCCCAACCCTCTCCAGCAGAGATGAAGACACTGTGGGCAAGCTGCCAGCAAGACAAGTGGGAATTGACAGGCTCTGGGTGCAGTGCAGTGCAGCTTCAATATAATGGAAAGCAATTGAAAAAATGCTTGATACCGATATGTCATCCACACACGGGTGCACACGTACACGAATACTCATCCTTCACACACACGTTCCCACACACACATGAACACACATATATACATGAAGAGCACATGCGACACATACACATACATGATAGTTTTTTTTAAAGTTTATGTTAAGACAGTTTATGTTAAGGGCAAGGTCTGGAGCATAGCTCAGTGCAAGGGTAATGTGCTGTTTTCACAGCCTCCTGAGCCCGTGTCCCAGCGCAGGAATAGAGACAGGGAAGGAGCGAGGGCAACATTGAGGGAAGACATAAAATCTCAAAATAAGAGGTAGAGATTACACTTCCATATTTTTAAATCAATAAATAGATGTTTTGAGAGCACTGAATCATCTAGTCCATTCAAACAGCTATTAGGAACATATAACCTTTCAAATATAAAATAGGTATTTCATAACACTTATGTTAAATTAAGGGGAAAGCATCAATAAGTTATTGACATCACTGTGACCACGAAACTCCATTATTATAAAACAAGAGGCTGGTCACTCACCAAATTAATGTTTGATTTGACTATGATTTCTTAATTACTTAATGGGGTGCTTACATTAGTAGACAAAGACAAAAGAACGCACAGTTTAGAAAAGTTAATATCAAAGAGTCCAAACAAAAAACAGAACCCACATGCCCACGTAGACGTGTTTCCAGTGGATTTGGTGCAAAGTTCCTGCTCACATTAAATGCAGCACACCTATTTGTGGTAAGAGGAAGAAGGAGAGAGAGGGGTAGACGAAGGAAACTCAGGAAGAAAGGCGATGCTGGGGAGAGAGAGAGAATTTAGAAGCTGACTCAACAGATACACATTCATATGTTTGAAATGTCATGATTGTGCTTGTACAATATAGTAACTTGGCGAGGTTTCCTAAGATTCACATCATCACAAGGTGAGGCCATTGTTTTTTATAACCCTCCCCTTCCGTCCAAATCCTTTATTTTGCGTGTTGGTTTGCTGTCTGTTTGATTTGGTTTGCAAGAAATAAAACGTCGTGTTTTCTTGCCCAACATAGTGATATACACCTTTAAATCCAGACGGTGGAGGCAGGTAGATCTCTGTGTGTTCCGGGACAGCCTTGTCTACATTGTAAGTCCCAGGGTAACCAGAGCCGCACAATGAGACCTTCTCTCTGAAAAAATGCATTTCAATTACCATTTTGATAAATTATTGTACAGTAGCATGGCATAATAACTTTTGTTAGTTTGCAGAATCAGAATTGTGTGAGATTTCCACTAGACCTCTTCCTAAGTGCACATTGATCCATTGGTGTAAAGACCCACTCATTCTATAATACGTAGAATAAAAATAAACTTAGATGGTGCAATAAAACTAATATTTTTACTTCTCACAATCTGTTTATAGGAAAATATATATGCAATCACATGACAGTGCATAAATTACTCAGTAAGTGTTAACAGAATGGCAAAGCTGTATCTGCTAAAGACAGAGTTACTAAATGAAAGAAGTTTAAATCTGCATTGTTATCTAAAAAATTCCATATATACAGACACTGTGAGCAGCTAGCTATTTTCTAATTAAACAATCTAAACAGTGTCTGTTGACCAAATAACTGAACGATTGAAGATTTCCAGCAGGATATTTGTGATTCATGTGCACACAACACATTGCTGTATTTTTAAGAGACTGGGTAGGTTCCTGGAAGTTATTTCATGCACTGAGACAATGTATTTTGTATGACTGATTACCACACGTTAACTAAGAAGAGATGAATACTTTTCTGATTTCTCAGAAGACAGTGCACAAATATATTTATGTTCAAAACTATCTTCTTTCTTTCAGTATATATGGTCACTAAAAGAGAACAGAAAAAATGATTCCTGGTAGAAAATAGATCACTGTTCTAGCCACACAGGCTTGTTAGTAAACCATTTTAAGGGTACGGCAGTTTGTATATTTTTTGGCAGTGCCCCCTTTATAAATCTAGAAACTCAATATCTGTTGTGTTTGACTTTTGAACAATCTATGCATCCTCCTCCTCCTTCTTAAGAGTATCTTCCCTTTGAGACCATATTGTTGTACATTTTCTGGAATACAGGGTTATTTATGTGAGTTCCCATTATTGCAATAAATCTCCTCCCCAGAAATTTATACCTATGTCAGGCACATGAGGACTTAACTTTCCTTTTTGCCCTTCTGGTCCCAAATATTTAACCCAATTCACACTTTGCTTTTTGTGGGATAATTTCCCAATCCCTATAAACTGTGTGGATACTTTCTGAAGGGGATGATTTGAATTCCATGGCTCTTGAGAGATCACTGTTACATTTGCACCCATGTCCACAAACCTCTCTATTTCAATGCCATTTGTTTCTATTTTTAATTTTGGCTTTTTATCATTAAAAACAGCCTGCCAGAATACATATTTCCCAGACTTCCAAACCTACCTGCTCTCTCTACAGGAACGGGCTTTCTTTTGATATAAGGGAACAGTAGCAGCTGTGAAACCTTATCTACTGTGTTTAACTGCAGGACTCTTGTTACATAGACCATAATTTTAATTTCTTCTTTTAAATCTTTGTCTATAATTCCAAGATGCACAATCAATCCCTTTAATGACAAACTGCTCCTACCTATCCTACTGTCCCTGAAGGAAGGACAATAAACTCCACTAGCAATTTTATAATATTGAACATTTTGGGATCTCCAACACTGGGTCCAAGTTTTTCGGTCTACATGCTACCCCAGTGCTGACAGAGCACAGGCACCTCATTTTTTCTCCCAGGGGCCCAAGTTCAGCCCCCTGTGTAATTTCATGTGGAGCGAACCAGCCTTTCCCACAAATGGGTTCACAGAAACTCTACATAGGAGGGTGTATGAGTGCAGGAAAAATGAAGAATGACAAACGAACAGGGTAGTTCGTTCTTTTATGGGACCCAAGGGAATGACACGCATGATGGCGCTTTAAAATGACACATGGAACATGCTTTAGAGTAAAATGCAGGAGCATTTTTAATAGGGGAATTAACAGCATACATATTAAGAAAAGAGAGGAGCAAGAAAGAGAGAAACTGACAATGCAATGCATCTTGTCAGTGGAAAAGTCACACCAAGAAAAGAAGGAGGGAGAGACTTACAATATACATTACCAGGGAAAGGGACCACACCAGAAAGAGAGAGAATTGCTCTGGGAAGAGGTTTAAAAAGCCAAATAGTTTTTTGATATGCAGATGTTGCTCAGACTTTCACAGGTTTCATATGTAGATGCAGTCACGCCCAGGATGGGGGTTGGGAGTCCTTCCTCCTGCGACTTATCTTGTTTGCTAAGAAAGAACATTTGACTTAATAGTGTTAGCTGAATAATATCTCCATCTGCCCCAAACAGAGCAGAGTGCCATGTAGGCAAAGAAGGGTTTTATTTTACAGTTTTTAGCTGTTTGGTGCGTATTTATTTTTTCTCTATCTAGGCTCCTTTTGCTTCTATCTGTTACTATCAATATGAATGGGTAGCTTTACACATGCCAGGACTTAGAAGCCTGCAAGATATTTTACAGTAACAATTACTTTTGAGTAAAAAATGGCTGCTTCTCCTTCTCAGCTAACACCGGCCAGCTAAGGTATTACTAGGCCATGCAGACATAATGAAAGACTTTTGTCACCATTACAGCAAAGGAGAGGAAGGGGCAGAATGGCTGGTAAGCCTAAGTTCTCTGCTGGGGAGTCTGGAACCTTGTCAACAGACTTCAACCTCATTGCCAGGGTATTGGGGCTCCAGCAATTTCATAACTGCAAGGAATTCCCCTGTGTATCTCTCTTAGTTCTACACTCATTTACCCAGTATCAATTCTTTCCATACCATTTGCACACTCGCAGAAATCTGCTCCTTTTTTTCTGACCAGTATTTAAAGAAACCATTGCCTTTAGAAGAAGCTTGGTCACAATCTCTTTGCAAGTGGCCTTGTCTTCCATAGATAAAGCATTGGACATTTTAGTATTTCAGCCCTCTACCTATAGCTTACTCTATTACAGCAGCCTCATAAGTACTGGAACCAATGTCTGCAGTAGCTCTGATCCATTGATCCAATGGTGCAGAATTTGGTTTTAATGGCCTTAAAACCTTCTTACAGTTTGTGTTGGGATTTTCAAGTGCCATGGTCCCAATCAGCACCTGTCTCACTTTAGGGTCTGAGATGGCTCTATTTACTGCTGCAGATAATCTTTGTAAAAAGTATGTGAAGACTTCACTCAAACTTTGTATGACTTTTGTGAATGAGTTGGACCTTTTTCCTGGTTCCTTTACTTTTTCAAAAGCCTTTAAAGCTGCTAAACAGCATTGCTCTATGGTCACATCGTCAAACTTAATCTCTTCTTGTAATTCAGCATACTGACCCTCACCAAGGAACTAATTTTGGTTTATATTTATTCCTATAGCCCTATTCTTCTGCTCCATACTCACTGCTACTTCTCTCCACCAGGTTAACCATTGAAGCTGAGGACCTGCCTCTAGTTAACTGATATTAACCCTTTCCAATCAAATGAGATCACCTGGTGCCGCAGTGCCCAGTTATTCAGGGCCTGTTTTACATAGGGCAAGTGCATGCCATATGGCACCACAGCTTCCTTAAATCTCCTTAAATCACTCATTTCTATTGGATGTCATCCTGTTTCATTATAACCTTGGGGATTATCCTCATCAGCTGGAATATGCCAATCACTACTGGAGATGCTGAAGATGATTTTGTGACCCTAGGCTTCCTTTTCTGATCATTCTCCTATACATACTTTTCCCCTATTTTCCTAACAGGACCACCATCCTATGCAATCTCCTCCCTTTTATCTACCCAAAGGAAAATCTTTCTGTCACTGGGAATGACCCAAATTGTGTTCCCAATTCCTTGGTTTTCCATTTTTCTACCCTTTCTAATTCTTTCCATATTTCTTTTAATAGCACCATCAATTTCATTTTTTGTAATTCCTCCTTTATTTCTTTTAATAGCACTGCCGATTCCTTTTTTATATTTTCCTTTTTCAAAGAGGAAGAAAAAATTGAGTCCTTTCATTCTGCTTTTCCTGTCTTCTCCTTTTGCAATCTCTTCCCTACAACACCTCTAGTTGCATACCCATTTCCTTAACATTTTTAAATGAAATAGATGCAAAGGAAGAAAAAGAAAAAAAATCATCACTGAAAGCAGAGTGGTGTACATCCTGTTGGTAACAGCTGCTATAAATATTTTGCTGGCCTTTAAATGCAAGCACCCATTCCTTCTTCCTCTGGTTTTCTTTCCACTACATTTGAAATCAAATTTCCCATTATCCTTTTAATCCTTTTTTCATGCCCCTTGTTTGGATGCTACTTGTACCTGTTCTTTTGCACTGAAAGCTGTTCTCTTGCCCCCATATTGGAGTGCTATTTGTAACTGAATTCTGAAGCCTGTTCTCTTGCCCCAGTTGCTACTGTGACAGATTCCTAACTTGTAACTGATTCCTAACTGTAACAGATTCCTTGTACCGTTTTTGTCCACTAGCTCTAAAAAGACGGGAGGAATTCTTCACCACTCTTGCAGGTGGCCTTTAAAGATAGAAAGAACTAAAGAGAGAAAGAAAGAACTATTCACTGCCCTTTTTGACTGTCCTTATCTGTTTGAAGCTTGGAGAACAGGAGCTCATAGGGAACTGAAGTATAATCTTTTAAACCATCCCAACAACTGTCACTACCAGCTGTCATTCCCTCTTTATATCTTAAGCTCTTCCCAGAAGTCCAAGCAGCATGTAACCATAAGGAGAGCTGCACAGGACAAAAAACTTCTTTGCGAAGTGTCCTGTTATATACCACACATCCTGTGGTCCGATGCCTTGTAATCTGTTGTTCTTGTGCCACTATGGAAGTGAGAAGGGTAAGTGAGTGAGAGTCTCACTCACTGAATTCACAAAAAGCTCACATGTAAATAGCTATCATTAAAAGCTAAAGAAGACATCATTTCAGAAGCTTGTGTCGAGAGGCTAAAATGGTACAGTTTTAGTTAAGATACACAAAGTCAAAAGTTTACCTTGATGCAACCCCAAATAATCACATTGTAATTTTTATGCACATGTAAATTTAGGCAGGAAACTAAGAACTAGAGGAAGTACATAAAGTGTTGGCAAAGTTCTGTTATGTTTTCTGTAAAACTCAGTGTTTCCCAAACCACTGAAATGGAAAAATAAAAACTCTCAGAACTTATCTTTATCATCTCAAAAATCATATTCATTCACTTATATACCTACGAAATTAGTAGGGCACTGGTTATCATCTATAACCACAGCAGGGTGCAGAAAATAATGGGAAGAAACCCTTGAGAAGTATCAGAAAACTTGTAAGAGGTATCTTGTTGTCCTTCTCAGTATCATTAACATAAATAACTTAGTTATAAAAATAAGAGTAGCCGCAGACATATTGAACTGATTTCAGTGTAACAGTTTCAAATGATTTCAGCCAGGGAATTTTGTGACATTGGACTAAATTCCACTAAATAGACTTTGTTTTTTTGTTACCCCAAGGCCAATGCTAAAAATAATTCCAGATTCAGGTTCTTTATAGCGTCTACATCTGTGTTCCCCAAGACATGTGTGCCATGTTGCAGTCTACCTGCACTCTCTCACCTCACTTTCGTCCACACATTTTCTCTCTGCTGTCTTTGGAATTTTTTTTTGAGGGGACCCTGCTCTGTGTAAAGTGTCATGATCAGATCCCTCTGGCACATATCTAATATACCCTCTGGATTTCATCCAATAGGTACCAGTGTTTTACCAAATCCAACCTGTTGTGCTAGAATTACATGCACATTCCATTTCTACTTTCCTCCCTATGTAAGTTGTGAGCTGTTGTCTAAAGATTTTAAGCAGCACACTATAAAGCTAAGCTTACATATATAATGACAATTTAATTAAAGAACACATTAGGTATGAATTTTCTAGAGAACAGCCAGGACAAGGACAAATAGCCAGATATTCAGAGTCACGCTAATGAGAACAGGAAAGTGTAACTCTCTAGTTATGTAAACCAGTAGCTGTGTGTGTGTGTGTGTGTGTGTGTGTGTGTGTGTGTATGTGTGTGTGTGTGTGTGTTTGTGTGTGTGAAATATGTATATATGTGCATACATGCAATGTACATGTGTAAGTGTGGGCATATTTGTGCCATAGCATGACTGCAGAGGTCAGAGAGTGCACTCAGTTGTGCACCCTCACTTGCACCTTCTTTGACACAGGCTGTCTTTGTTGTATTTCTGTTGTGTACACCAGGCTAGCAGGCCTATGAGCTTCCAGAGATTCCCCTGTCTCCACCTCTATCTTCCCGAAGGAGTGCTCAGATTGCACATAGATGCTTTTCCTAACAGACTGGGCTTTATGTGGCTTCTGGGAATTTGAACACATGGCCTTACTTAGAAAGTTCTTTTACCTACTGAATTTTCTACCCAGATTCCAACAAGTAGCAGTAACTCTGACACTCATTTACCTGTAGTGTTCTTAATTTCCATAGATACATTACTCCATGGTAACAATGAAATGTCACTTCTATAATAAATTTGGAGGGGATGTTTAGGGGATACAAATAATTCATATAGAATTCAATAAATTTTCTGAGGGACTAGAGATGACTCAGTGGGTAAATCCTTTGGTAGACAAACATGGACCAGGGTTGGGATTCTTAGCACCTATGTAAATGCTGGCAGGGTGGTAGCCCATTTTTAATCCAAGTGCGTTGGGGGAGACAAGAAATTAGATGAGTTGGACTTTACTGGGTTCAATGGGAGACTCAGTCTCAATATATAAAATGAGAGCAATTACAAAACATGCCTGACACCAACCCAGGCACGCATACCTACAAGTGCATGCAATCACATACAACCCAACAGCAATATGCACATGCACTGACATACATCACACACATTCACATATAACATTTCTGAAAACATTTCTTAAAAGTTTAATCATTGTGAAATAAAGGGCCAAAAATGTAGTAGTAAAATTAAGCATTGCTACCCAATATAGAGCTAAATCAATAACATAGAACTAGAAGGAACTTGAAAATAAAAAGCAAGAAAGAATAACAATCAAATCGCATTACCAACACAAGACTTCACAACATTCATATAAGCCTGTTCTGAGTTTTAGGGACCAACAATCATGCCTGCCAGTCTCTGAGACTGCAATGTGTGGCAGCCAGATCACACAGGGGAAGGAAAAAGGACATCTTGAGAATTGAGAATTGTACAGGATTTGTCTTACAAACATAAAACTATGGAAACTCTGAACAAATTGCATCTTTTATTGTACAATTGCTTTAGTTGTACATCAAGATGAAATGCTATGGAATCACTAATCTCTTCAAAAGGACCAAAGAACTTAACATCACTATGGCCCAACCCTAGACTAAGGATGTCATTTTAAAAATCTGCTTCATTTCTGTACTCCATAAATATACACATATATATGTGTGTGTGTGTATATATATTTACATATATGTATACATATGTATATGTATATATACATAAATTTAATCTAATATATGTGCATATACATATGTACATATGCACATACGCACAGATTAAATTTATAAATATCATAACTTACATTTGGCTCCAGATACATACTTCTGTTCAAAATACTACTGGGTAGAGTGGCACCCCGATAATTGCCTAAAGCTAATGGAGAGTACACTTCAAAGATTAATGGAGTACCTGCTAAGGAAAAGCAACTAATGTCATTTGAGATCTTACTTCTTTAGTGTGAACAGTAAAGATGTGAGGGAATGAAGCCATACCAAGTGACAAGATAGCTCTGGCAATCCAAACCCAAAAGAGGCTGATTGTCATTCAGATTGTGAGCAGCAATTCAATTTCCAGGGAACAACTTCATCTGTCCATTAAATTAATGGTCTTAATTTAAATTTTATTAGTTTTGTAGTTTTTATTGACTTGAACTTGTAAAATGGTTTTCCTTATACATACTGTTATAAAGCTGGTAAGCGCATAGAGTTTATACCTATTTTATGTTTAAACGTGTTTAAGTAATGCTATAATAATAATTAATTCAAGGCTTAGGGTCATTAAGAAACTCTGCTCGGAAGGGGGGAGGGGACACAATTGTGCCCTAGTCTGTGTTATGGAGAAGCAGCTATTTGACCTAGTCACGGTTTGTTACAACTAATCCCCAAGAGAACAAAGCCATAAAATCATGGAATAGGCAGAACCTGAAGAGAAAATGTGCATAATGATGGGGAAAGAGATTAGTGGACACTTCTTCAGTCTGTTGGGAAGCTGGGAGAAGCATCCTGCTTCACACAAAGACCCACCCTGTCTTTTGAAGCTCCCAAAACCGTGCTCCTGAGAGCAGGGCAACTGGCCCTTCTAAGTATTGTAGTAGTCTCTACAGACCACAAAATAATTTCATCAGACTTTCACAGACACTGCCTTGTGTTGGCCCTTGTTCATACATCGAATTAAATACAAGGTCCTTTTTACCTATATTCTCTCTTGCATCAGAATGATCCCTGCCATTTTCATTGTTCCCATGGGGAACATGCTTGCTCCCTGGAGAAGCTGAAGATAATTCCTACAGTGTGAATGCTTCCTGCATTCCAATATGTTTATACTCAATTCTGTGTTCCTACGGTAACGCTCAGATCGCTGAGGTTACCTATGTTAGTGTGTGTTTGTGTGTGTGTGTGTGTGTGTGTGTGTGTGTGTGTGTGTGTGTGTGTGACAGAGACAGAGAGAGAGAGAGAAAACACTATAATCAAAAGCAGTCTGTAGGGAAACCCTATCCTACAAGGCTTACTGTTCCAGGGGGCTAGAATCTATTACCATGGAAAATGTGCTGCATGTTGGTAGGAGCAGGAAGCTGGCTGGTCACATCTTTAACCATACCCAGGAAGCGAAAGATCAAACTGAAAGTTGGGAAGACCTCTCTGTGGGGCTGCTTTAGGGTCACCCATGCTCCTGCTCTGTAAATTTACCCTTTGTATGTAAATCTAATAACCTCATTAGTTCCCCAGAGGGAATTTTGATTTATTGTATGAACTTTATCAGGAGGGAATAGAAGTTGTTTACATCTTCCCCAGGGAGAAAGTCTTACAGCATGGGCATACAAATATTTACCTTTGGAGTGATTAAGAAATATCATCCAAACTGCTATAATAAAATATCAAAAGCTGGCTACTTCATTGAAAAAAAAAATCTTCTCTTAGAGTTGGGAAATCCAAGATCAAGTTTCCAACAGATTTAGTGATTGGGATAAATCTATGTTCTGGCTTTTAGCTGGAGACTTTCAGCTGTGGACTCCCACGGCCCAAGTGGAAAACCAGTAAGGTAGGCTCTTTTATAATGGCATTGAGGCTATTCATTTGGCTTCTGCATTTGGGATCTAAGGTCCTCACAGCCCATGCCTCCTACAGGATACCAACTGACATCAACTACCCTAGAAATGGCAAGGTGTATTTCTTCAAGGGGGGATTGCAAGCAAGCACATTAGCTGGGGGCCAGAAGCCTATGATACAGTAGATCTGTAATTCAGCCCTGCACAACACAACATGTGAACTTCAGTCAATCTCCTGTGCAGCTCAACCTCACTTACTTCTTCCTATCCAGGAAAAAAAAAAAAAAAAAAAAAAACTCCTGAGTTCTGATTTGTCTTCTTCACTGGGACTACTCAGAAGAAGGGAATACAGCAAAACGCATTTCCAAATTTTCACTGATGTCCATCATCTTTCTTTCATTATCTATTCCATAAACTCCTCTGAATATAATCTAATGCCACTTATATACTTAAATATTTTCCAATTTACAAACCAGATCATAATGCCCGAGGAGTGTAATCCCCTGGTTACTGGAAATTCCTCTGGCTATAGCTGCTCCACCCTTTAACAACAAATGATATATGGGGTGGAAGAGTTAAAGAGTCAGCTCAGTTGGTTACTGTGTGCCTTTTAAGAACAAAATCTTGTGTTTGATCCCCAAACATGGTGCCATGTGTTTATAAACCCAGAAATTACAAGGTAGTAATGGATGAATCCCTAGAAGAACTTGCTGGCTGGCTAGACAAGCCTACTTGGAAAGTTCCAGACCACTGAAAGACACCATTTCGAAATAAAAGATAGGCACCTGAAGTTGGTTAAAGAAGGCTGTCTTCTGGCCTCTACATGCAGAGGCATATACATAAGTGTACATATGTACATAAAAGTAATTATCTATAGACGTTCTGAGGTATACCCCTGTGGATCACCAGAATGCATACTCTATTCTATTTCACTTTCAGGATAACAGAAACTACACATTTTCCTGATTCTAAGGCCTAACTAGCCTTCCAGGGACCCTATTGCTGACCTTGTTTGTTCATGACTTAGCAAACAGAATCTGATATGACTACATGGGAGCCTTTGCACACAGTTGATGGCCCTTGGGAGATGTCCCCTGGGATACTTCCTGTCCAAGAACCTTTTCGTATATACTAAGCCTAGAGCTACAAGTTTTAGTAGCAGAAACACCCCAAGTGGTTGACTTCAAGTAATAGTAAGTGAAGCCATGCCTGCCTCCACTCTGATTTCTAGAATTATATATTCTGTATCCTGGGGTTATAGAAGTCTAGAATGAATATTACACTTCCTAGGCTAGTAACATACACAGAATATCATCTTCAGATTGGCCCTGCAAGAGATGATTCAACCAAAAGCCACTAGGTGGTTCTGTATATACTAGGAACCACGCATTTTCTGATAGCTCTCCCTTGCCATTCCTACACTACTAAAAAGTAGCTTGTGTAGTATAAGAAAGTGTTAGGCTGTGTTTAACACTAGTGTTTCAAACTCTTTCAGGCAATGGCTCTAGATAAGAAGTTGTAAGCAGAAAGTAGATACCAGTACTTGTACATAGGTCAAAACTAATCACTTCCCTTTAGAGTAAAAGAAAGCCCATAAAAACAACTTGCTATCAAGTTAATGTATGGTCTTCTCAACAGGTAGAGACTTGCCAGGGACATATTGATTTCCATTGCTGATGTGCTGAACTTTAAGTAGCAGGTTAACTGCGCCATTTTTTGATGAGTAGGCACATAGAGTTTGGCACTCTACCCCCTTTCTTCCAAAAGTACTCTGGTCCTAAGTTCATTTCACCAGCACATGAATGGAACAGATGCTAACAAACAGTGACAGACATCAATTGGATGTGTAAATGCCATCTTTGTGCTTGGTTCTCTAGCAGCTTTGGCACGGTAGATGATCAGTGTAAAAAAATTCACACGTGATATCAGGATTGTCAAAGTTCACTCCCACTTCCAGTGGTTCTATTGATAATTTCATACTTTGTTAAATGTTACCCTGAGTATTCTATTCTTTCTGTGTTCACATCATCTAGCCAATAAGCTGAGCAGTTTAACTTGCCATATCTTCTTGGCTTGGGCCACTTCTCTTTCCATATTAAATATTAAACTAGACGCACTTACCAAACCTACATTTATAGAAGTATTTGTCTTTCCATACTTTGTTGGATCCATCCCTGTATGGAGCGCTCAGGTCCACTTGTACCTACATTTCAAGCCTATTACACGGGGTACACATTCAAGCTTTTTGCTTTTTTGTCCCTGGTCATAAAGAAAACCACCACACACACACACACACACACACACACACATATATATCCATACACACAAACATGCACATATGTACACACATACACACACACATGCTGGCACGCACACAAACATGCACATTACAGATACCAGATTAAGGCAAGATATCAATAAAAAAAAGTGATATAATCCTGTGGGACTTTGAGCAACCTCTTAAAGTCTTATAACCTGGAAACCCTACTCAAGTCCCAGTCCAGGGGACCAAAAAAAAAAAAAAAAAAAAGAAACTCTTCTACTTGATGATGGTCTATGGATAGATCTACACAAATGTATGACCAGAGTATCTTGCAGAATCCAGTTCACAATAGGTAACTCTGGCCCCAAGAACAGTTGATGTTTCCAGATTCTCCGTGTGTGCCGGTCGACATTCAGTAGCACTGGAGGAGCTGCTTGTGTGGCTACAATGAAGGATTAGCTCTAAATCCTTTAGATTTACATTAGATGTTTACCTTGGATGTTGTTCAAATCCCCCAAGCCTTAGAGTATTGTATAGTCCAATGTAACCTGGATTTTGTAAAAACATGTTTGTTAAAGATGGCAGTTCTTTGTGCCACTCAGTAAAGTAAATTGTAGTAATAACCCCAAATATGAAATAAGTAGCTCAGGAATATAAAGCCTACCAAGCACTATATGTAGCACTTGGGGCAGAAGTATAGATGCAGTAATTTATGAGTTACTTTAGAATGTGTTGGTGGCCTGGCTTGTATTGGACCCTCAGAAACACCATTGATAAGTCACTGGCGTTTCTTTCCAACCCTTTGGAGTGTGTTTTAGTAAGGTCTTTGATGTGCTTGCTATATTTCACTTCTGGATTAGTGTAATGCTATCAATATAGAAATCAACTGATCTTATATGGTCTGTATAAGTGGTCTGAATACTTTCTGATGTATTTTGATTGGGAGAACAAGATAAGAAGCACAACAGTAAATATAAACTTTCCCCCACCACGTGACAATTCAGTTTGCCTGTGGTGTTTGCAGAGGGTATAGAAAGATGTGTATACACTCCACCTCAGGGACAATGTACCGTGAACACATTTCATGTCAGTTCTTCTAGTAAAGACAGTGTGGATGGTGAATCAGCTTCAGTTGGTGTTGGTTGATTCTACAGAAGTCTAGTCTGCTGAAATCTTTTAGACTCCATCTGTGTTTCCATAGAAACCATGCTGGGGAATTAAATAGAAAATATTGTGTGGACCATACCCTTGTATCCTTGGAGTTTTTAATAGTAACACTATTACGTGCCATTTTTGTCTCGGGATGAAGTATTGTTTTTTTTATTATTATTATTAAATATCTCAACTATGTTTTAAGGGAACAGGTCAGAGGCTGGGCCAAACTGAACTTGCTCCTGTGCTAGAGGACAAGGGATTCTACGAGAGGCTTTGTGGCTAACAGATGGCATGAATATAAAGATCAACTGAAGCTTTTATTCAAGAGCCTCCAAACCATCCAGACTCCCCTGTTCCGTGCATGCATTGAGTGAAGGTGCCAAGGAGGAGAAAGCCGAGGTGTCGCTGCTGCAGTTACTTACTGTGTTGTGACAGGATCTCACTTCCTGGAACCCTCAGTCAACAATGATTCCAGACTTAAAAACAGACTCAGTCTCAGAACAGGCATGATGGATATGATTTATTTATCATCCCAGAAGCCCTTAGCTTCCTGCCCTTTTGAGTTGTGTAGGTAAACACCTTTGCTTCTTACTCCCATTGTCTTGCTTGGCTCCCCACTTTGCTAGACACAACAAATCATCTTAATCATCTCGGTGTTTGCAGCTCCTTTCCCTTCCTAGCCAGACTCAACACTCGAGTCCTGATTCAGACTTAACCAAATGTGTTGATTTGCTCATGAGGGACAAGGCTGGACATGTAAGACCTTTTGCAAAGCAGAGATGGTTGTACCGTCCTGGCAGTAGCCATTAAAGGGAAGGAGTAGAATACTTCAAAAGTCTCAGAGAGATTGAGGACTCAAGGTTTCAAGGATTCATAAACTCAAAGGTCCTCAGCCCATGTCTCATTTTGACATTTGTGAAAATGGAGAGTTCACCTTTCTCAGGAGATTCGTTACTCATATCATTAAAGCCTGGTATGCTATAACTCCCTTCTGCCTCTGAACCTAAAGCAGAAGAGTTTCCTCCACCCCGCCTCCGTGTGTGTGTGTGTGTGTGTGTGTGTGTGTGTGTGTGTGCGCGCGCGCACACGTCCCTTCTAAATACTCTTGCTTTCACATTTGTTTGTAATTAGTGAACACCCTGAATCTTCCATTTGCTCTGTCTTAGGTAGAGCCCCTCCAACAGCAGATATCCGAAACTATGAAATTAAATTTTCTTCAAACATCTCAACCACCTGAGAAACATTCCTTTCCACTGAGATACTACTGAAGGCTCAATTTGCCACTGGTGAAAATTTTAGGAATCAATTTGCCGTACTTGGCAAGAACTATCTGTGCTTCAGGCACCATCGATGGGGGAGTCCTTACAGTCAGCTAACTGGCCAGCTACTATACACCCCATGCTATGGTCTGTTTCCACTTCTAACTGGCTCATGGTGGAGTCCTCAGAAAACAGCCCATGAGGGCTGAGATTTGTATGAAAAAGTTTCTTGGGCAGTGCTATAAAGAAGAGCTATGAGAAACAAAAGTGAGCAAGAACAGGGAGAGGAAGAAATTAAAGTGTCAGTAAAGGGGGAGAACGGGAAAAGCTGGTCATTGTGAACTAGTGCTAGATACGTGACAGAGAGAGTTGTGGTGTTCTGCTGCGGAGTAACGTGACTCCAGGTTCTGATAATACACGCTCGGTCCCAGGAAGCTAGCATACAGTATTTTAACTGTTTTCATCACAAACAGTTGATAAAAGCTTGAGGAAATAGATATGATTGCTCGATATAAAGTCACATGATGCTACAATCAATGCCTACGATTTGATATGTCCTTTCGAAAAAAAAAAACGTAAGTGAAAATAATTCCCAATTAATGGCAATAAAGTAGAAACCACTCCAATGTTCACCAAATGATAAAGCTGTTAAAGGAAATACAGTGTCTTGGAATAATGAAACTAAAGTCTTGCTGTGTAGTTCAGCTACGTAATGATGTCATGATGCGCTAGTTAGGTATGGACACTGTGTAGAATTCGTATGTCAGAAGCCAAATGCAAGTGAATTCGGAAATGTAAGTGTGGTCCTGCTTGCTCTCATAGGCAGCCCCAAAGCTGAAGCAATCAATCGGGATATCACTAGGGCTGGATCCAAACAGGCCCTGCTTGGGGTTTCGAATGGGAAGAGGCTAAACATGTGTGTGACACTCTTCATTCAGTTCAAAGCAGTTACTAGATGTCTCTGATCCTAATAGTCACCTGAGGCTAAGAAACGAAGATCTCAATCATAACCCAAGGGAGCATCTTGAAGGAAGACTGAGGTGATACAACACAACCTCCTCTGCATTCCCCTAAAGCCCATATCAAATTCCATCCTTACTCTTCCAAGCTGGAAATATTCTTCTTTTCCTACTGCATGTCTATCAGATTATTCATTACCCTCAACGACTTTAAATATAGATAATTGTAGCCTTTCCTTTTATATTTAATATCCCGTGGGTGCAAAGCTATGTCTGACCTATCTTGAGCTCTTCATTAATTCTTTTTCCTTGTGTAATCAATATTTGTTTTATCTTGCAAACTGGGATTTATCTTCAGATCTCAGATTACAAATTACTTCCTTAAGAAACCTTCCCAACTTCCTGGACTCAACGAGGTTATAAGTTTTTATTACACACTGAACTCATCTATAATTTGTTCAGTTACATTCATACTGAATTTCTCACAGAAGTTATATTTATTATCATAGGCTTACTGCTGTTAAGGAAAATTTCTGAAAATAAATTACGCCTCCCTATTTCACCACTGTGTCTACAGAAACTATCACAATGCTTGATGTAGAACAGTAGCAAAAACAGTAGCTGTTGAGTCAAAAAACAGATGCATGAATGAATGAATGAATGAATGAATGAAGAAATCTCAATTTTGGTGAAAATTATCTGGGGACATATGGAAATAAACAACTATGTGCTGAGGAGCTTGAATTGGTTCATGAACCTGCTCCCTGCAAAGGAAGATGTATGCATCCGAGGCTAGTCAATGAGGAAAAGGTAGTATTAAAGTAATTCAGGAGTTTTGACTGTGGAGCCTGGTAATAACTCCAGAAAAGACAGACATCTGGAAGGCAAGATGAGGGCTGTACTGGGGTCTAGAAGGTTCTAGATAGGTTAAAGAGGCCCTTCTATACTAACGAGAGATGTGGACAGTGGATAGTCACGCTGAATCCACACTTTCATCCTGTTTAGTTTCCACTCACTAGTGATCAGAGGAGTGCACTGGAGCCATTTGGACCCACGCATCTAAGCACCCTGTGTGCTTTGAGAAGACCAGACCAGAAGAACTGCCCTGAAGCCCTACCTTGTCAAGTTTCTTGACGTGATAACACTGGAGGAAAGAAAAATTCCATTGCATTTGCTTTACTAGTTTGGTAAAAATTTCTATGAACATTGACGTTTTGCGCAAATAGATTTCTAGAAGGATAAACATATATTTCACGTGTCCATGAATAGACATTTTATTTATTTATTATGACTTCTAATTTCCTGTTATAAATGCTCAACCTTGACACAGACTGTATACTACTGTTGTTATACACTATTTCCTATCTGAAGTCTGATTTGTGAATTGAGTTGCCACTGAAAAATTGCTGAGCAGCCTCAGTTTCCTCGTCTTTAAACAGAACATAACAGATGGGGCCCCTTAGAGCAGCGACTCTCAGCCTGTGCGTTGTGACTCCTTTGAGGTCACAGGGGTCACCTAAGACCATTTTTATATCAGATACTTGCATTACGATTCATAGCAGTTGCTAAATTACAGTTATGAAGTAGCAATGAAAATAACTGTATGGTTGGGGGTCACCACAACATGAGGAACCATATTAAAGGGTCACAGCGTTAGGAAGGTTGAGAACCACTGACTTAGAGCCTTCCTAAAGGAACAGAGCAAGAAATTCATATATCCTACATAAAAAATTATCACCTACATGATTAACTGTGAGGATGATATATAGGCCACGCTAAGAAAAAACTTTATTTGGCATTTCTTAATATAACTGTAGGCTTCCTGTTGTCAATATTATATTTTAGATGGGTGGAAAAGTCATTATAATCTGAACGCTTACCTCAAGTAATATAATGTATATATAATATAGAGAGAGAATAAGTAATAAGTAAGAATAAGAATAAGTAAATTAGCTTTGGAAGTAAGCTCCTGGTGTTAGCATTTATTTTGTAGCTGCCTTCTGGCTCTTTGATGTTCCTGGAGGTCAGGCCTGAAATTTGGAAGGCTTCACAGCTGTTGTAAACCCAGATTGTTATCAGTCGAGACTTCCAATGGCTCCTTTCTACACCACGCACTGAGGTTCAGGGGAATAGCAGGCTAACTTTCCCAGGTCTGCCTACACAACCAGACTACTGGGATTCAGGAAATGACACAGCAAAGTGGAGGTTAAGAGCAGTCTAAGAAGCCAAGTTTCACTCTGACCTTCTGCCCTGTGTGTATACGCCTCATTTTCCCCACAGTAAGCCAGAGAAAGTGTTCCCCAAAGCAGGTAGTATGATCCAGAATTCGCATTCCTCAAAGACAAGCCATAAAATCTAAAAGTACTACTTTAACTTCCTCTGTTTTTCTCTGGCAGAGTTGGCCATAAAGAAATTAAGACCCACATTCCAGAAATATCTTGCCCTGCTGGCTCAAGAAAGAAATTTAAAAAAAAAAGAAAATTGGGGGGTCCAAGAAAAGTCTAAATCCCAGGCCATCCTGGGTTTTGCCCACTTGGTCTCTTCACACGACGTCATAGATCTATTTGTGTGATCCCTATGTAGCTCTTCATGCTTGGCTGATCCTGAGCACAGTGATGAAGTGTTCATTCTTGGTCTTCAGATCTTCACTACAAAAGTTCTCATGTTGTGTAAAGTTTCCACCTAGTAAATATGCTATAAATATTTTTTCTTGTTAGCCTGTCTTTGGCTCTAGGGACATCAGCTGGAATACTTCCTGGTTGGCTGAAAAGTGCCAAAGAGAAAATGGTTTTCCTCCCGCCTAGTACCTACTTTTAGGTTGAAACAACCTAAAAGCATTTTTTTGTTTTGTTTAAAAACAGTTAACCATAATTAATTTATGACTCATCTTATGAGCAACTTTTTCAGGTTAATGTTAGAATTACATTTCTGCCATAGGATTCTTTGGAGTAAATTTGCAAGCATGATGTTCCGTTGTCCTTCTGATTGTTAAACTCACAACTGTTCTTATCAAAGCTCACTTCCAGGTTTGGCTTATTCAGTGACACTGTGAGTCTGAGATACCACTAAGCACCTTACACCTGTTTTTTAAAATATTTTATTTACTTTTATTTTATGTACATTGGTGTTTTGCCTGAAAGTATGTTTGTGTCAGGGTGTCAAATACCCTGGAACAGAAGTTACAGACAGTTGTGAGCTGCCATGTGGGTGCTGGGAATTGAACCCTGGTCCTCTAGGCAGAACAGCCAGTGCTCTTAACTTCTGAGCCATATCTCCATACCCAACTTACACCTATTTTAACACTTATCAAAATTCGGAACTATGATTATCACTGATTGAGAACCTGTGTCAATCAAAGCACACTGCAGGAATGCCCTGTGAGCTGGTCAGCTAAGGATGTGCTTCAGGAGTATAGGGACTCCAGGATGAAGCTCCTTGTGCTCTGAGTGCTGGGGGGACAGGACAGAAGTGGCTGCTGGCCAGTCTGGGTAACCAAATCAATGAGCTTAGATCAGTGAGAGACATATCATAAAAAGAAGAAAAATGAATATAAAAGAAGCCCATTGTCAACCTCTGGCCTACACATGTGCTTACATGCACTTACACACATGCACACACACACACACACACACGCACACACATGCACACACTATGCTACAGACACAGTGAGTCCCGATGGTTTGAAAGCAGTGCGGCCCCTCACACCAGTATTCCATGTCTGGAATCCTGGAATCCTGTTCTCACTTTCAAGCCTTTTTCTGCATTTTCCTTCTATCTCTTTACTCTCATGTTGTAGGGGCTTATTTTTAGTTGTGTTTAAAATATTGTTTTGTACACTGTTGAGTGAGGGTCTGCCTAGGTCTTGGCATTTTGAATTGCCTGCAG
The DNA here is from genome assembly GCA_026225945.1 of Cricetomys ansorgei. Taxonomy (NCBI): domain Eukaryota; kingdom Metazoa; phylum Chordata; class Mammalia; order Rodentia; family Nesomyidae; genus Cricetomys; species Cricetomys ansorgei. The sequence goes on from JAMJFZ010000558.1 coordinate 1,080,288, forward strand.
GTGTTGGATTTCTGTGGGGGATGTTTGATGGCTCATGGTCTTCACATGGTGTCAGTAGAAACCTGAGGAGTTCTAAATCAATGAAAACACCTGAGCTCAGATGCTTGGGTTAGAACACAAAAGCCACTTAATTAAACTGAAGGATTTTTTTTTCTGCCAATCTTTCTCCAAGCAGTAACTCCACACCATGAGGGGACCCTTCCTGCAGACAATGTGACCTGTTATTTTTCCAGCAACCCAGACTCTATCTTAAAATGTGGAAAGTGTTTCCTCAGGGTCAGCACACAGAAGCTGTCTTCCAGAACTGGCCAGGGTTGTATCTCATGCAGATGGCCAAACTTAGTGCTGTAAAAGTTGCCCAGGTGGTGCTGGGTTTGAAACTATAAAGGGGTCATGAAGAACGGCACTGCGAGAAGCCAGGAGAGGCCATTGGTGAAAGTGTAGTCTCAGTAGTAGTTGAAGATCCAGACTGAAGGGGTCATGTAAAGAAGTTGAGGCTTGGCACCATAAAGAGAGCCCAAGAGAGGCTATTGGTGAAAGGGCAGGCCAGTTGCAGCAAAGACCCCAGAAGCACTTTTAAGATGCCGGTACCATGGGACAACCACCAAGAACAGCAGCAGCAGTAGAGTAGAGTCAGCTAGAGCCTGGAGAACAAATTATGTGTGCTACAAAGGGCAGAGCCAGAGAAGTGATCCAAGCCCTTTGGAGGAGCACAGAAGGTCGTGAGTGAATTACAGATAATTGGACATTTGTAATATCTTTCTGCTGTCCAAAGACATTGTGAAAATCTTGATAGGTGTTTGGTTTCATTTGGTCCTGTGCATTAGAAGCCTCATGATTGTCCTCTTGTAATGGTTTTGATGGTGCAATGTTAAATTGTGTTGTAGAGATAAAGCAATTTTCTTGTCTTATACAGAAAAGAGGAAATGTTGTAGAGATTTACTTTTAGTCGTTTTTAAAATATTGTTTTGTCCACTGTTGAGTGAGGGTCTGCCTAGGTCTTGGCATTTTGTATTGTCTGTAGGTGTTGGATTTATGTGGAGAATGATTGGTATGCACAAGGTATCAGCAGAATGCCTGAGGAATTCTAAATCAGTAAAAACACCTGAGCTCAGATGCTCAGGGTTCCACTGTGGAGCGTGGGATTGGTCATGACGGTGGTTCCCTCTGCTGATGTCTGGAAGGTTTGCACCTATGATTATGCTTCCGTGTCGTCCTTGTTGAGCCACCCCAGCAGCTGCATTCTACTACAGTCTCATATAAATTTATCAGTGTTTGAAAGCTGCTTTTTAGTACATCGACATTTTTAGCATCTTTCATTCATTTTACTGCCTATAGTTAACCTTACTACTTAACAAATGCTCACACATAGTAGATACTGTGAAATTCCATGTATATAAAAATACCAATGGCCAAAGTTTGAAATAGGTAAATGACATAATAGAGTTTTTAAAAAGCCACATACCGGCGTGCTAATTTGTAATTCCAGCATTCTGGAGGCTGACGCAGGAAGGTTGAGAGTTCAAGACCATCCTGAGGTAAATAGTGAGACACTGCCTTTCCCTCCTTGCCATCAAAAAGAGGTTAAAAGACCTACTCTGAATTGTGCATATTTATTTAGCTTCTCATGCTTTCCTTAGGTCGGAACTTCACAAGGCTACTCAACATTCCTACTCTGGCTATAAAAGACACAATTTCAAAATCCACTAAATCTGTGATTTTGTTTGTGTGACTTGAATCCATGCGTTTGAAATTTTGTACCCATTATGGTGATTTTGTGAGGCTAATTGTGTAGTAATGTTCTAGGGTTAAGATAGCACTTTGAAGAACTGGCATCCAAAGAGATGTGGTTAGGGTTAGGGTTAGGATTGAAGACGTTATCATGAGCCCAGGAGTTCATTCTCAAAAGAGTTTCTATAACAGAGAAATACGGCCCCCTCATCCCACTGTGACTTTCTGACTCACTATGTGAGCTCTCCCTGTGTACAAGCTCCTGTCATGAAGACACCACCATGATGAGAAGTGGCCAGAATCATCTTCATTGGAACTTGCACCATGCTATCTAGATTTCCCATTTCCAAACCTGAGAGTTAAACTAACTCTCATCCTTATAAAATACTTCTCCTCTGGTAGGTAATCGTAGTAACTAAAAGAATATGGATGATTAAATGTGATAATGTGTGGAAGAAGCCTAGTTTCAAATATAAGTCCAACCAATCGTAAACGTTCATCAAGATAATAAGATTCTTCATAATCGTATTTTCCAAAGTATTACAAACGAAAAAAAAAAAAGAATCTTTAAAAGGATTTGGGAGAGCACAGTCCCACAGTGATGGTTTTTAAGATCAGTTGAGATTAGGTAATATATCATGGACATTTTGAGAGTGGCTAAGACTGTGACATCTTGGAAAAGGAACATTAATAAAGACCTGAGCGTAAAGCGTGATGGTAGTGTGACAATCCAGACCAGATGTGGGCATTAGCAAGGGCATAGTCATCATAATGACATCATACATAGTCATCATAATGACATCATACATAGTCATCATAATGATATCATACATAGTCATCATAATGACATCATACATAGTCATCATAATGACATCATACATAGTCATCATAATGACATCATACATAGTCACCATAATGATATCATACATAGTCATCGTAATGACATCATACATAGTCATCATAATGACATGATGCAACATCACAGGCCTGACCCATCTTAGACATTGTATCAGATTGTGCTCATCTTCTCAAAAGGCCCCTCGAGTGTCCTACTTAGTGCAGACTGAAGTCTATGCACCTTTCCTTAAGATTGCACTGGCTGCTGGTCTCAGTGGCCACCCTCTTCATACCCCTCATTTCATTCCTTCAGGACCAGCTCCTGTTACGTGTTAAACTCACCAGGGCTGCAGCTTAGTATCTCTATGTTAGAATTTCCAAGGCCTAGAAATCGATAGTACTGTGGCTTGATCTAGTAATTCTAGTTTAAATTCAAATATAATATTAAAAAGTTACAACCTCAGCCAACCTATATAAGCCAGAAGCTTCTTTTCCTCCTATCACTTTACTGGGCCTTATTTTTCTTCTTAGTGTTTGTGCTCACCCAACATCCAATTAACTATTGAGGTCATCGTCAGCAGGAAACGTGTGAGAGACAGTTACAGCTGAAACTTGCAAAGGGACAGATGACAGCTAGCTGCAGTGTGCTATCCTGGATAAAGTCCTTGAGCCGGAAAGGAAAAGATGTTGAAAAGAAATAAATATATCCAATTAAACCTTCAGTTTTAGTTAATGTCTCAGTGCATGATTAGAGATGGGGATAACTGGGTGTGAGGAGACTTTCCTGCACTGATTTTCAATTTTTTTTTTTTAAAAAAAAAGGAACTAAGATAAAATTCTAGTTTATTTTAGAAATACTTGCTTGTAGTGGGACATTTTTATCACCTCCTCCAAGGCCCAGAGAACGTCTCAGAAGATTGTGGTAGGAAAAGTATAAAAGCCAAAGAATGGAAGGGATTGCTTTGACAAGCTTCCTTCTGGTCATGGCATGGCCTTTCACTCATGAGCTCTCTGCTCATGTAGTGGCCTGCACACGATCTGGCCTGTCAACCTTTTACCATGCTTGGGGAGGGGTCTATGAGATCCTCTCTCTCCTTGAGTGTCTACTGACAATGTTTGCTGAGGAAAAGGGTATCATTTTTTTAAATATATGTTTGTATGTATACCATTTAATAATTATCCATTTTAAAATTATATATAACTATATATAACCATGACTAAATATATGTGTGTGTGTGTGTGTGTGTGTGTGTGTGTATATATATATATATATATATATATATATATATGTATATGTATGAATACATACATGAATGAATGTATGTATGTATACCAAGTTGGTTGCTCATACCTACAGAGACTAGAATAGGGTGACAGATCCCCTTGAACCTGAATGGAAGATCACTGTGAGCTGCCGTGTAGGAATTGGTCATTTGAGACCTCTGAAGAGCAGCAGTGCTCTCAACTGCTGAGCCATCTCTCCAGCCTCCTCCCCTAGCCTCCTTTAGGGTTCACTATCAGGCTTAGGACAGTTCCCGTCATGCAACAGACATTTAGTAGATATCTGCCGGCATCAATTGTGCCATCCATACCTCCCCAGAACCTGATGATGGCTTCCAAGACGTTCAGTGATCTTGTCTCGGTTCTAGAAGGAGCAGCAATGATCTGACAGGGGAAAGTTCATCAGTAGAGCATCTGCCCTGTGCGTATAAGTTCCCCCAGTTCAATCCACAGGATAAACAAATAAAAAAAATTGACCAGGGTCAGAAACATAATCGAAACTGGGCTCAGTCATCCATTGTAAAGTTTGTGTTCCTAGTCACCACTTAGGAATCAATGGGGAAAATGGACTGCTAAATTCATAGCGTGAGGACAGCAGGCAGCCATAGAAGGCTTTACGCCAGAGACATACGGTGGTGGTTATTGAAGAAGAGGGAGATGAAGAAGGGTATCAGCATGGCGGGATGGTAAACCTGTGGAGGACAACAATAAAGAAAAGGGGACTCGAGACAAATAGTAGTGGACATAGGAAGAAACGGTTGGTGTGAGGACGTTTGATTTTGGATTATGTGGGATTGATAATTGATTCAAGGTAACAAACAACAAGCGTTAAAATGCGCTTGCTCTCGCTACCTTCTGTCGCGGTGGTAAAACATCACGGCCAAGGAAACTTATAGAAGCAGGCTTTGTTTGCATTTAAGCTTCCAGAGGGATGAGTTCAACATGGCAGGGATGCAGAGGTGCAAGCAGAAGGTGTGACCACAGGAAGAGGAAGCTGAGAAATCACATCTCACATCAGGTAAGATGATAAACATCCGAAGCCAGTCCTTAGTGATATTTTTCTACAGCAAGGTCGCATATGCTAAGCCTCTACCAAACAGCACCACTGAGTGTGCAAATACCAGAGCGGGGTGGGGGGGGCAGGGAGGGGTCTCATTTAGACCTCCACAGTGGTCTTGAATCTAGATGACTAGAAAATTGCTAAACCATTAACAGGAATGGAGAATAGCCATTCTCTGACCATCTTATGTATCTTTATATGGAATTTCCTTGTTCATAGGCAACAAATCACATGTAAAAATAGGAAGCAAAAATAAATTGTTAATGCAATTAAATTATTTTTGTAATAAACTGTACTTATAAAATTCCTAAGAGGCACAGGCACAGACACATACATTCTCTCTCTCTCTCTCTCCTTCTCTCTCTCTCTCTCTCTCTCCTCCTCCTCTCCCTTTCCCTCCCCCTCTCCTTCTCTCTCGTTCTCTCTCCCTGTCTCCTCCTCTCTCTCTCTCTAAAAGAGTATAGGGTCAGGAGAGATGGGTCAGCAGCTGAGAGAATGTACTACTCTTACAGAGGACCTGAGTGCCTGAGTTTAGTTCTCAAAATGCTGTGGTGCTCACACGTGTCTGTAACGCCAGCTCCAGGAGACCCAGTGCCTTCTTCTGGAATCTTCAGCAACACATACACCCACGTAGCCACACGCAGACATGCATATGTACGTGATTAAAATCTAAAGGAAATCTTTACAAAAAGAGAGAGTTCACTGTGGCAGCGTCGTTAATGCTTTTTCATTTGATAGAGTTTATCTGCTAGTTTTCTTGTTTTCCATGCCTCATGTACAAAGCTTTGGTCATCATAAATATCATAATCCCTCCAGAACATGTACTGAGGTCTTCCACATCAGTCTTAGGGTTATTATATGATAATTAGCACTATGACTTAATATCTATCGAAGACTAACATCCATACATCCCAGAGAACAAACGGAAGGTGTTACCCTGGAGCAAAGTAATTTTTTTATGATCAATAGGCCATCATTAGCATAATGTTTATTTTATGCATCTGTAGACTTTAAATCACCTGAATTGTGGTTTATAAATATTAACCTATTGATCTTTGCTGCTCTGCCATCCGCTACAAGTTTCTGATAAACATCACCACTTCCTGTTGCTGCAGGTGAAGGACACAGCAATAAAACAAGCCTCTGGCTCTCTCAAGTCTGGTCATGTTTGCAGAATGCAGAATCCAAGGTTGCCTAACCACATAATTGTTCAACCTTTCCTAACCGTTTACTCTCCAGCTCATAGAAGAATTCCAAACTCTTCATGCATTCTCCTCAAAATCAAAATATGGAAAGTTTACCATCACCCACCATACACGTTTACCCATCATTGTGACTTGCGACTTCTGTATCATTTATAAACTATCTAATAGCATGCTGAGCTTGGATTTGGCATATTTCCTGAAAATTTAGCACGATTTATTATTGACTGCTCTGTTTTCTTTTTCATAGTTTAGCAGAGGCAATTAATTAAGCAAGATTTTCTGAATTCCTCCATTTCATCCTTTGTGGAGTTTATTAGAGGAATTACCAATCTCATCTCCTTTGTGTAGTGAAGATCAGTTCCTGGAGTGTCCAAAATAACATACTCATAAAAAACGGGAAAGGGTGTACTTAGAGGAGTCTAAGAAATCTATTATTTTCTTTAAACTTATTTTAAAAAAAAAAAACTCAGCTTGTCTGGATTTTCTGATAGAAAGCTTTATTTGATCCATTATTTCTTTAATTCATTTTGCTAAAGTAAACCTGGCCCAATCCTGAAGCCCAGGAGCAGCATTTGAGTTGTATTTAATGAAAATCTGGGACACAAAAGCACTTCAATTATTCATGTTTCCTGATACATACTGAAAATGGGTGCACATGTGTGTGTTCCTTTGATAGGGTTCAGATTAGCAGGGGGCTTTTGAAAACATGGCTCTTAATAGTTCAACAAATGTCCTTTACCAGCTTATCTTGAGCAAAACAGACTTTTAAATCAAATTTCTATTTCATCTGTTTCTTTCTTTATTACTGAAATGAATAAAGTCATTTTGCACAGGAACGTAAATTCTTATCAAAATTGGAAGCAATAACTACAACAATAAGACCATTCGTTAGAAGCTTTGTATATTATTATATTACATTAGTGTGACTAGAGTCATGCATTTGTCAGAGGGAGTCACACAGACTTCTTAAACTGTGAGCTCAGACATGAGTCACGTGTGCGCAAGCAAGAACCAGAACTGTTGTCCAAAAGGACTCCCTGGAATTTAAGGGTCTTTAGAGCTGGGAGCCAACAGCCTTTGCTTCAGCACTTGTGTCACAGACAATACTCAGTGACAGGTGACGCAAGGTGACATTCACTTCCATGTGGTCATTTACCCTCTCTGTGCCTGTGAAAGTAAAATACTATAAAGGCCGCATTTGAGGCTTTGATGACAAATTACTTTTCTCAATGGAACCAAAGATTGTGGCCATCTGCAATGAAATAGATGAGCCACCGCTGGCTTTCGTAGTAATCAATCCTGTTTGCAGAAGGACTGGGGCACTTCGGGATTGATCGTGGGGACCTGCCCTGACCAACAATGCTGACCAACTCAGTCACGTTGACAACACGCTATTCCTCATGTTTAGATACAGACTAAAGACCACGTGACTCGTGTCATCACGGGGAACAACTGCAATGTGTCCAAAACCTTTAGTCAGTGGTGAAAAATCTGGAAATCAAGTGACACTTTAGGCTTGAAATAGAAGCCAGATGACCAGTGTGTGAGTTCTAATGTTACACTCACGTTAGGAGATCAAATGTGTACCCCACATCTACTACACTCCTGACTTCCACCTGAACCTTCCGTACATGTGCATGCATCCAAAGGAACTGACTCCCCTTCCCCTGCTGTGAGCTACAGATGGACTCTGTGTTTTCTCTCTGTTCCCCAGAGGTTGTTGGTTTGACCCCAGAAAGGACACCTAGTGGAAACACAGGGAGTCGGCAAGCATAGTAGTGTTGAGCTAAGGCAACAAACGCCTATTTTAGAATTAAGAAATTAAAAACAAAAGAACTGAGTGACTTTGCTGTACAAATCTGAGACGGAATACTCTAGTTTCAAGGGTAGGTTATAGTAGATCCCTCAAAATGAACATCAGAACAGGAGAGTCCAAATAGCGAAAATATGGAGGACTCTTGGCTATGTTTTGCCCATTGTCATATTTTGAATGAACAGTTCCTGCCAGCTTGTGTGCTGGAATGCTTATTCCCCCAGATGATGGTGCTATTTTAGGAACCTTCTTGACAAGGGCACCTATATGGCACGCATAGAGATGCAGGGGCAGGACTGGGGGGTTAAGCTGTCTCCGATATCTGCACGGACTCTCTACTTCCCGATAAGTAGCATGTCACAAGCGGCTGCAGCAAGCTCCCGCTGCCAAAAGTGGAATCTCAGTGACTTCCCCACCAAGATGGAACGTGTCCTCTCAAACCACAAATTAATGTTCATACTTGCTCATTTAAGCTGCTTTTTGTCCAGTACTTACTTCATCACAGCAATAAGACAAACGATTAACACACGTCCCCTTGCCATTACCTTGTTGGTGGTGCTTTTATTTATCCCTGTATAACTGATAGGAACTCTAAATCTGGAGAAATAGATTAAATCCCATCCCCCAAAATATAGGTGTAAAATAGAAACAGCACTTACGTTTAGTTCTACTGTACTCCTCTTGGCTAATGAATATAGAGCTGGAAAACTACAATAGAAGGAGACAAAGGAGTAAGATCACAGAACTAGGGTGACCTCCCCAGACAACCCTAAGAAACTCTTGTCTCCTTGTAACTTCTGGGGTCAGTTTCCATGGGTCTCAAGGATGACCAGGCTTTGCCGTTGATCCTTCAGCATCTCCTACCATATGTCTCCAGATGGAAGCACAGGACAAAATCTCTGTATTTAGATGCTTAAAGCAACAGCCAAGATTTCTCTCCACATTTGATCGTTTGCTTTCACATAGGAGATTTGACCTTATGCCTTGCTGTTTTTCTCTGAACACAGAATGCATAAATATCTAATGACTATAAGTAAATATGGAATTTGTGTTTTTCACTAATGTCTTCCTTTTCAATGTCTAATAAGGACTCAAGATTGAATCATATATGATTTATTTATTAAAACTAATTGGGCTATGAATATTATTCACTCTATAAATGCTTACTTTGCAAGCAGGAAGACATGAGTTCAATCTTTAGAACTCACATCAAAAAGACAAGCATGGTCTCTTGGCACTGGTGATAATCCCCAACCAATAGTAAATAAACCCTGCCTCAAAAAAAAAAAATGGATTGCACCTGAAGAATAACACCTGAGTTCTCTAGCCACTGTGTAGACATAGACATACACATATGGTGCTATACGCACTGAAACACACACACACACACACACACACACACACACACACACACAGTGAGGAAGGAGAGGGGGAGAGGGGGAAAAGAAAGGGAGAAAGAGAGAGAAAATAATGGCCATGAATTTTGCAAGTTTATGTATATTTCCTTCCATTTACACTTCAAGCTTCTGCAGATAGCTTGGTCACTACCGCTTTTATCTATTGCAGTGCTCCAGCCTGCAAGTGATGCCGTCTGTGGAGAATAGAGCTGGCCCTCTCCCTTCATTTCAGCAGCTACTCAGACTATTATTCTAAGGAGGAGGCATAGACAAGCCTGTCCCTGGCCTTTTCTCATGGCCTCGAACAAAACAAGGATGGATAAAGAAAGCTTGTGTGACTCAGGCAGCCCGATTTCTGAAAGATGTAGACGCCTTATATAATTGATACTCAGAAAAATCTAATAATCTATACCATGTTATAGCATTTTTTATTTGTATGCTCTGTGACCCTAGATTTTATTGTCCCAAGCTCTTGTTTGAAGTGAGAGTTTAGCATTTTCGCTAAGCTGATGAATTCAAATGACAACTCCCCAAAGGTCTAATGCTCCTACAGCCCCGTCCCTACAGGTATGCCTCACACTAGACAAGGTTTCCGTGTGGCATAGACATTCATCGACATGTGCCTGTTCTTATTCCTCAAGTAGACAGTCCAACGGGGGTTTCTTTTTCAGAGAGCTGGATACTGTTCTGTTTGGCAGTCGTTAACTATTTAAGCAGATCTAGGATACCAGAGCAGCAATTTTGAATGTATAATGAAGTGCAGAAATAGTTCCTCTGTGTTTTCAATTATGTTCACGGTGCTCCGTCACCGTTCTCCCTAAAATTGCTTCGTTTTGTTTTTAAAGGGGGTGCGAAGAAAAGGTTATTTATTTCAAAACATATAAAGACTCCTTTATTCTCTTTGATACTTCTCCCAAGTTCTGTGTCATTACAGACAAATTGTTGAAAAGATTTTCAGATAATCTTACCTCAATTGCCTGAAACTTACGTGGCTGTATTTTACTCTTCTAATAATGCCCTTAATATAATGGAGTTTCAGATATGCTAACAGACATTGACCGTTCTTCATGTTAAATAACTTAAATCTCTATATCGAACTCTTTTAAATAAACCATATACATTTAAATACATATTTATATTTCACATGATTCTTTTCATTTCTATAGTACATTTTTGAAGAGCAATGGAGCCATTTTACATTACTTTGAGTTACAGAAGTTTAGCCACAAAAGAAATAGGGGAAGGCCACCTTTTTAGTGTAATGTAAGTGTCTAAACCATACGTGTAATACATTCATACTGTGATGGCAAGCACAACACTCTTTTATCCTTAGAGTTTTGATCAGTTTTGCAAACTCTAAGGTCATTAGGTAATGGAAGATGTGTGCAGGCTACGCTGAAATGTGGAACTACTGACTAGCTATCCTGGGAGAGATATTTAAGTCAAGAGGTTTCTAGAAACGACTTCTCAGGGGTGGGTGTATATGGAACCAAATGAAAAAACTCTCTGACAATTTAGTAGACGTGACACATGTCTCTCGCTGTTTGAGAGAAGGCCCCCGGAAGGCTAAAGGAAAGAGGCTTTAGCAGAGTAGGAAGGGGAGTAGTCTTCTTGGAGATGGATTGATACGCTCACTGAAGGTGGCTGAGGAGAAAGAAGCCAGTGAGGGGTAAGAATGAAGGGTGGTTCCTCTGAGTCAGTATGCCCGACAGATGAGCTTTATTTGATCTAAGAAAATTACAAAGGGAGTGGTGGGGAGAAAATAGACTTGTACCACTCTATCTAGAAGAGAGACTGGTCTAGTAAAAGTCTCCCCCAGATGGAGGATTTCTGTAGAATCCATAAAATTTCTCCATGAAACTAATAGTTAATATTAGAACCCCAAAAATAACCATACTGAGTATCTTTCAGTCTATAGTGGTCCCTAGAGAGCCAAGGACAGAACAGGAGCTGAGTCAGGAAACACAGAGGCAGGGAGTGACAAGATAGGAAAGGAGAGGACAATTAGTTAGCCGCACCTCTCCACACCACAGCGTACTCCCTGGAGTCAGACCTAGACTGGTCATTCAGGAGACAAACTGAGCTACATCTTATCTGAGATGACATTATGTTACTTGAAGAGAGTGGCCTGGAATGAAAGAAAATATGCTGAAGAATTCATACTGATTCAAAGCAGAGTATGTCAACAAGAGTATGTTTAAAAGGAAATTGAAAAAAATAAAATAAAACTATCTGCTACTTGAAGTCCATTAAAATATCTGATCAAGATTTAAACTGAGTTTTTCTGGTAGAAGTATAGGTACACACATGCCCTAACCCACACCCAAGAAAATGAGATGAAATATAGTGACTGGAATTGTAACTACAGCATCATAGCACTTTGAATAAGGTTCCCCTTGCATAGACACTTGGACAAACTCATAGACGACACATATACTCTGAGAGCAGCTAATTCCTGGCAGAAGACCCTACAAGAACCAAGGCTTGAGATCCAAATCTGCAGATGCTGAGGATCTACACTGGCTGGAAGCAGCAGATGTTGACAAGAGGTACGATGAGCGATGTCCCCAGTCAAGTAGGGTCATACAACCAATGGAAAGCTCTCCACTCTGCTCTGTGGAGAAGATGAGACCTTGAAGGTCTCTGAGCAAAAATGACCATGATCTGATGTACATTCCTGAAGGCTCACTTTCATGGCTTGTTTACTAATGGCTGTGTATGGTTTTAGGTCAGACAGGGCATGCAGGTCTGCCCAGTTGCCATGGCTTTCTCTCATTCATTTTACCTTCGTGGCCTCTGACAACACTTGAGTTTGCAACCCAAGCTCTCACAATTGCTGCTTTTCACCATACAGTGGGAAAACACTCTGGAAGCATAAGCTTAAGCTGCTCCATTCCTTTTTTTTATTATTTTTCTTTTTCTCTTGATGCACCAGGTCTCCTCAGACTTTACTAGACTCACATTCTGAATCATAAAGCCATCCTAAGACATCTGAGTCTTCTGAGACTTTCAATGCCATTCAGAATAGTTTATACCCAAGAAACAAGAAGCCCCAGGAATCTTCAGCTTGTTGCCAATTAGAAACCACATTGGTTCTAGAAATATTCATAATTTCTCTTGAAGAAGAGCCAGGCAGTATTGAAACGGGCTTCATGCCTAGGCGAGGTCGTTCCCCAGGGAATGAGTAGTCCAGCCACAATACATCGTGAAATGTGCTCCCTGACTCCAAAAGTTATTGTTACAGAAATAAAAATCAGTTGAAAATCCACTTCCAAGACAGCCTTGAAGAGGGAAAGTGATCTCCAAGGAGAAGCCTAAGTATGTTTAGAAGTGGAAAGAAAATAGTGCCCATTTGTTCTGGTAATGGCATATGTGAGAGCTAAATTAGGCAGGAGGAAAATGATCTTCCATTTCCTCTTCGTACTGTATGCCCTGCTTTCCACTGCCTCCTTGAGTTCAACATGGTGGAAGAGTTCACAGTTACTACTGCCAAACACAGGATCTGCTAGACACTCCAATTTAACACTTCACAGAAGACCCAGAGTCGTATTGGGAAGTTTAGTTTCCTGTCTTGTGAAACCCCCAGTTCCTGTTCAATAATACCCTAAAATGTAGTTCATGTGATCTATAAAGCTCCTGTTCCCCACATGGATCTCTCGTTCTCTCAGCCCAATATACACGTGGGTTGGATTTATTAACTGTATACTATGTAAGTACTGTGGGCTCTGGGAGAGTAGGCTTTGAGTATCAGGACACTGATAATAACTATTCTGTCCTTGATGAGTGTTTGCTCTAGTAAATAGAAAGGGCCATAAAGAAGTAGGAGTCAATGTCGTTCATCCAGTTAGCCCTAATATAAAAACAACATTAGCATTCAGAGAGTACTCCGTTCCTGAAGGGAGAGATACAGAACCTAGCACCTTGGTTCCTATACAGAACTTAGCACCTTGCTTTTTTTATTGTTTCATATTTCATTCTCATCAGAATTCTGAGAAAATCATTTTATATATCACTAAGTCCATACAGGAAAGGTAAGACAGTAGAAGGCTTTCAGTGACATCTTGGAAATTGCATTCTACAGCAATGGAAATTCACTGAGGTTGTTCAACAGAAAAAGTACTTATTAAACTGCCTAATCTATGCCCTGGTCTGGACTTCTTCTCTGAGCATTCACTTTGTACGTCTACCAACCTACAATCTTTGTGCCTCCACATGGAGGTATTCAGCTTCTTGCAAATACAAAATGGTTAAAGACTTCCTTCCTTTTAGTCTAGATATTCCCTGGCTATTTTTCACCTCTGAAAGAAATATGGTCTACTATTAATGCCTGAAATTTAGGAGTCATTCTGGCATCTTTCCCTGAAGTTCGCTTAACCAGCCCTTGCTGTCTTTTTACCTGTGAGTGTGGGGCTTTTAGGTTTGGTTTGGCTGAAATAGGTTAACATACTTCCCACACTGATGTTGATCTAACTATGTATCTAAGGATGATCTTCAAAGTCTGATTCTTCTTCCTCTCCCTCTCAAGGTGTTGAAATCACCAAACCCTACTCTATAGAAGAATCAAGCACGGTCAACTGAGCGACAGACATTCTAAAGTCATGTTTGAGTGTCTCATTCCTTTTGGTTTTCATTGCTACCAGCCTAATCCAAGCCTCCCTGGTAGTGTACCTTCCTGAAAACTGACTGACTCTTTGGTACTTCTATTGTGCTTTGCTCCACGCCCTGCAGCACCCAAGGATAAACTCAAACTAAAGACTGCACGAAGTTTCTCCACCTGAAGCAACACACGGATCCTTCCAAGGGCTTCACGTTACCCTGAGAAGGAGAGTCAGCATCCTAGCCTTGTGCCTCCAGGAAGCCTGACTTTCTCACCTCTCTGACCATGCCTCGTCCTCACTCTCAGCCACGCCCCTTTCTTCTTCCTAAGCAAGCCATGTATTTCCCAAGGTGTCATATGTGATGCTTCTTCTTCCAGCAGATGGTTAATTTTTCCACCTCCTCTGTGTTCTGCTTAAATCTTCAATCTTACATAACCATCCTCTCTGAAACTCTCTGGCCCTCTACCAATGTATATTATCGTACCTAATTCTTATCCTTCACATTGCAGCCCATAATTAAATAGGGTCTGGCAAGTCTGTGGTGGTCCACACCTTTAAGCCCAGTACTTGGGAGGCAGAGGCAGGTGCATCTCTGTGAGTTTGAGGCCAGCCTGGTCTACGGAGTGAGTTCTAGGACATCCAGAGTTACAACAGAGAAACTGTGTCTTGAAAAACAAAAACAAACAAAAAAATAAAATAAAATAGTGTCTGATAGATACGTAGACAAATGCTTATGACTTAGGAAGTGTTTGCCTCTCCCAACAGGTTCTTTATTTCAATCTTCATGAGTACTATACCATCAGCAATGCAAGTGTTCTGTGCATATTTGTTGAATAAATGAAATACGTTTTTCTACGATTTTCATCTGAAATGCATACGTTCCAAGTTATTTAATTACACATCTAAAATGCCCCAGTGTTTATCACTTTCTACTAGGAGCTACAATTATAAAAGAGCTCACACCCTACCCACCCTACCTGCACTGCAAATCTCTAAGAGAACATAATGCAAAAGAGATCTTCAAACTGTATCAATTCTAAAATTCCTACTGGCCATTAAGCTTTCTCTGGTCATAAGATTAGCAATTTCAAAATTAACCAAAATTCTCTTTAATATACCTGCCCATTTATTAATATGTTTTATCATCAAAGTTTATCATATATTTATTTCTGGCTCCTTATAGTCGTGTCTTGGAAAAAATAAGAGTTTTGCTCAATTTCTCTTGGATACATAGAGTGGTGAATTTTCACTGCAGTGCAGTATACATAAACGCTTCTCTTACTTCATCCCAGTTTTTAGCCAAGGTATCTTTTAAAAGGCTGTCTTTGCAATCTTTACCAATCCCAAGCTTTAATCAAAGCAGAAAGTCCCAAGAATCTTTTCAGAAATCCTGTTTGGACTCTATTCCCAGCCTAATTTTTTAGACCAAGAAAATCTGGTCACTCCTGGTGTGCTGGGATAAGCGTTTGAGGATTTTTATCTAAGTCAAACCCAAATCGCAACCCTAATTAAAATACCACAACACTTGTAAATCCTTGACAATGGTAGAGGTTTGGTGTAGTTGAGCTAAATCCACTTCTGGGAGCAGCCTCTCGTTTGTGTTCCTGCTGTTTGCTTATGTTTCCATGTCAGCTTTCCTCTTACTCTTCAAAGGATAGACATATTATTGTCCCACATTTTTGTTTCTGTGCAGACATCTCTGGAACGGCATAAAGAAAGCAAAATCACTATAGCCAAATAACACAGATGTGGTGATGGAAGTTTCTGACACTTTCTGTTTGTGCATTTTGTCCTTTGATAGCTAAGGATGGAGAAAAAAGACCTGTCACATGAATAACGTGTACATGCATAGGCACACACACAGACAAACACACATACACTCACACACATAGGTAAATGTGTATGTTTTAATTGGCAAATGCTTTGAATATTGGCATTTAAGTTCAAAGTCTCCTATGTGAAGCATGACTGCCAAGACTCCTGCAAAATCTGTGTGTATGTGCCACTAACGTATACATAAATAGATGCTCGGAACTTCCAATCTGTAAAAATATCCCCTAAGTTCTCTGAAACCCCATCAAAGGAGATGAGAGAGTACACCTGCTCTCTGTCCCTCATCCAAAAACCACTCTCTATGCAAGGATACCTACTCTTTGATCCTGCTGCCTCCCATCCTTCTAAGCAGACCAGGCGGCACACTGCATACCTGTTGTCGGTGTGTCTGCTCTTCCCTCATTACTATTTCCCTCAGAGTTCTGGAGCCTCCTGTGAAGTCAAATCAAAAGTGACATGTGAAAACCAAGGGGCTTCTAAGTACAAATTGTATGTGATCTTCTTGCCATAACAGAATAGTGTCATTGTCGTATGAAATTGGACCGTCTATGCTCTTCCACTCCAGAGAATTAGCAATATGGATTCTAGTCAGTAGCTAATGGGAATTCAGAGGGATTTGGAAACATTTCCCAGAAGTACGGGAAGCACAAAGCATCTAGATCTCCATATAAATACTTGCATTAAATCATAAACTTCTCATTTATTAAATTGAGCAATTATTTACTGGGCATCTATCCTAAATGCTGGGCATGAGGCATTAAGGAAAAGTAAAATCTTTATTTCTCATGGAGCTCACATTCTGCCTCAGAAGACATTTAAGAGAGAAATGGCTAGGCAGAATATAGATGAGGTCAAAGAGATAAGCTTTGCAGAGAGAATAAGGTGAGCTCAGCTGGCCAGGGAGTGAAGAGGTTGGGTGATCGGTGGAATCTAAATATTGTGATCAGGGAAGCCTTTATCACATGAGAGCCTTTTTAGAAGAAATACTGAAAAGTCTGTGTGGTTTTGATTTCATGTTAAAGGCATGCTAGTCAAAAGATGGGGGGATGACAAAGGCTCAAGAAGGCAGCTTCCTGTATTTGCTGATGCATAAGGAAGCTGGAAAGGCCCAATTGGCCAGAGTACGGGGTTTGCTAGACATGATGTCAGAGATCTAATGGAAGAGGTATGAAGTCTCACCAGGACCTTGGAGGCCAACGCAGGGGAGAGACAGAGAAGTCAAATATTGTTCTGGGGATTCCAGTCTCCAGTTACAGTAACTCCGGTTACAGCCACCATGAACCAATACAGGAATCGGAGGTGATGCTTTTACGTTATTGATTGGGCTTAAACTCTGAGTAAGCTCCTGTCAGGACTCAGATCATTCTATCTGAATGTTCCTTTTTCTCCCTGCAATTATGCATAGTTCAGAAAATATTATTATAAAATATATCTTCTGTCTTCCCATTCTTACCATATTTTCTTAGAGTTTTTTCATGTTCTGTATTTAATTTATTTTATAGTGTACATTGCATATTCTTAGTTCTTATAATAAATATTATTTCACTATTTCAGAAAATAAAAAAATAAATAAAACAACAAAAACAGAATGAAGGAATGAGTGAATGAATGAACAAACCAATAAGAAGACAAACTAAAGTACAGTTCAATGTACAAGTATTATATGTTCTGAGTATGCTTCATTTCCTTTTTGTGTGTCAGAGTCATGACACCCTCTGTATCCTTGCATTTGCAAGTAGGATAAAGTATTGTTTCCAATGAAACATCAGTTTTAAGATGAACAGATGCCAGAGCGGGACAAAATAACCATTACTTGTAAAGTTTTTAAACATTATGAATGTTTGGAGATAATATTTCAGAGCAATAGATATTTATATTATCCATTTATATTACAATTATATAGAGAGTTTTATAATAATGTAGAGAGTGGAACTATTTCAGTTTTCCTTGGAGCTGTTCAACAGGCTAAGTTAACACACACTTCTGTAGTGACGGCAAGTGCTCTGTACACACGGTTGTCTTTTCAGATCAGAGTTCACAAAAGTATCTTCCTACGTGAGTCATTAGGATGCTTCAGGAATGCTTGAAGGGACTGAAATTTTAAAGAGGTTTCTTTTCTTTACAAATGTCCCACAGTAGAATCTAAATGCAAAGGACTCCATTAATGGAGATGGGCACTTATTGGGAAACAATGCTATTGTCTGCAGAACTTGTAGTATTTTGCAAACTGGATACACCAGTGTATAATTATCTATTTGCAGTAAAGCAAAGCAGCGTCCTGGTGGGAGAGATAGGGATTAAATTCAAAATCCTACTGTCCAGCCATTTTCACTAATGAATTCATTCTTGAAGCGACATCCATTTTTCTGTTTCTCCACACAACGTAAGGAATTCACACTACCTCCCAGCCGGCTCCTTTTAGATTCTCTTACATCTTTCAAATCCTCCTTAATGTGAACCTCTTTGGGCACTGAACCTGAAAGTCTTCCAGAGGCGTATTGATCTAAGTATGTCAACGTGTTGTTTGTGCTGCCGGCCTGTCTGTTGCACTTAGTCTAATGAGTCTATTGCACTCCTCGGTTCTGTGTTTGGTAGTGTGCCTGTGTTTTGTACTCAACACACCAGAGATGTGGAAACAAAAGAGTGATCTGAGAAATGATTCAGTGTGAGCAGTGGCTGGGGAGCTTTGCACTCTCAAAAAAAAAAAAAAGAAAAGAAAAAATGTTTTCCAGAAATAAGAACCTCTGGGAATTAGAAGGATGGTGAACAGCAAATTAGGGTCTGAGGATATAAGAGAGTAAGCACCTAGGTCTTGTCTGGTGAAGGGAAGGAAGTAGAAAGAACAGTTAGTCCTTCTTCAAGTAAAGCTTGTCAATTGTTAAGAACTACAAAAAGCAGCCAACAAGAATATGCAGAGTGGAAGTATATGGGTTTCCCCAGGAACCAATTAACTCCATGAAAGTAAAAGAGCTGAAGGAGGTAGGGCTTGGACAGACTAAGTCTCAGACCACAGTGTAGATCTGAAGGAACTCCAAGCAAAAATTGCTCTATACTGAATAGAAAGGGACATGTTTAGAAACCCCCGACATACTTACTCATTACCTAGAACCTTCCTGATACAGCGGCCTGAACATAGGTAAGTACATGCACGGTCTGTGTGCCTGGTGCCCACAGATATGAAAAGTGACTGTCACCTTCCCTACAGCTATAGTTTTGGGTGGCTGTGAGCTACCATGTGGGTGCTAGGAATTAAACCTGGGTTCTCTACAAGAATAGTAGGTGCTCTTAACTCATCCCCTAGCCCCTAAACCATTCTTTCTGTCTCCGTGATGGCTACATGGTGGGATGGTAGCAAGAATCATTATCAAATGGCAATTTGAAAGAATCCTAATGTATTCAGTCATTGTGTTAATCAGCATAGTTTTTAAATCTTTTGTGGTTCAGGTGCCCTTTCTGGAGGTTTTCCTTGTCATTGTGTTTGTGACAAAATGACAGTTATTAATTTCTTTTAAGTTGAACCAGTCCTTATTATAATTCAAATAGATTTCCCACTTCTAGGTCCCATATCCCTGTAATCATTTATCTTATAGTGAATTTTACTGTAAGCATAATATTTACAAGAAGCAATTTGTCATCCCTGGGTTAAGTGTAGAAACTTCAATAATTTCTGGATAAATATGTCAAAATAACTAAGATTCGGGGAATAAAAGAGAATGGGGAGCTTCTAATGTGGCATTCTGGATTAGAGTTGGGAGGTATGGTAGGTAGTTTGACTACTTTATCATTGCTGTTTTTATAAATAAGATTTTCCAATTATTAACCATCATTAGTATTAATGGCATTTATGCTGGTAATCCGTCTCACTAAGGATTTCAAAGTGCCATAGTGTTTCAGTGCTAAATGAGTTCCAGGGCTGCGGCAGCGGAGCCCGCCCTGATGTGCTACACCCAAAGTCTCCAAACACAATTTAATTTTAATTCACATATGAATAGGCCATAGAGCACTCTGGGTAGAGGGTGCAACTGAAGACTTTGCAAACAACTCCGTAATATTTCAGTTCATAAGGACTGAAATCCAAGAGCCAGTTGGCTCCTCCTCATATTTTTTCTCGCTGGAAACATCATTCCTCGTCATTTAAACACACACATACACGCTGGCTGGGCTGTGGAGTTTGTGAGCACACTCCCGAGGCATGCAGGAGCAAAGAGGGGAGAAGATGCAAACGAGCGGCACGCTTCAGTTCCAGTCTCATTTCTTTGTCCCGGTTGGTCCTTACTTCTTCCCCAGCACTCCTGGCACATCCCTGCCCACCTGCTGAAACATTCTCCATGATGCTCTGCGCCTGTGTGACTTGTGACCCTTTCTGGTTGTCTCTTCTGCTGGCCTGGCCCTGAAGCTGTGATCACTCGCTCTGATGCAACTGATGCCGGTCTTTCTTGTCAAGGCAGCGCCTACTGCCAACGAGGAGGGCGCACAGCGGCACCCTGTCTGTCTGCGGAGCCCTCTTTTTTGTCTCAGCGCCTGGTTGACTACATCCTCTTCCCATCCCCTTTGTGTGTTTTTCCTAGTGTTAGAACCCGTGTCTTTACATGTTGCACACACAGGAGGAAGAAGAGACAATAAACACCATGGATTTTCACACATGCAGCCTAGGTTTGTGTAGCCAAACACTCCTCATTTTTGTTAAGTGGAGGAAGGAAGGAAGGAAGGAAGGAAGGAAGGAAGGAAGGAAGGAAGGAAGGAAGGAAGGAAGGAAGGAAGGAAGGAAGGAAGGAAGGAAGGAAGGAAGGAAATGGATATATGAACAAATGAATGAACAAAAAAGGAGGAACAAAGGAATGAATGAATCCTTGTTTCTCTTATGTGGGCCAGGGCCCAAGATTTCTATACACTCTCTGATGGAGAACTGAAGGTTCTCCTACTTACTGGCAGATAGCTCAGTCGGTAAAGTGCACATGTATTTTGGAGAATGGGTGTTCGCAGATCTATTTTCTCACTCAAAATGCTCTATGACCTATTCGTACATGAATAAAAACTAATTGTGTTTGTAGGCTTTGGATGCAGTGAGCCAGTGCAGGAATCATGGTTGGAGCCCTGGAATCTAGATGCCATTTGCACAAATTCTCCAAGTTCCATCACTAAGACAAAGAAATCATCTTCTTTCTTCATCTGATGGGCACCTACTAACCCTTCCCAGAGGCAGACAACTCAACACAATGGAAACGGAGTCCTTGTCATTGTAACAACAGAGTCTGCTGATTAAATGTTTGCCAGGCACCTTGCCTTTACTCTCTATACCAACCAGAGCATTTTGTTATTTCTATTTTACAAACATTAAGTAACTTGTCATTGCTTCTCTCCCTCTCTCTCTCTGTCTCTCTCTCTCTTTCACACACACACAGACACACACACACACACACACACACACACACACACACACACACACAGAGTCATAGTGGGGTGCACTTTAATTCCAGTATTGGGAAGCAGGGACAGACACAGCCTATTTGGCGAGTCCCAGGCCAATGAAAGACCCTATCTTAACTAGCAAGACGGATGTTGCCTAAGCAATGGTAATTGAAGTTGTCTTCTGATTGCAACATGCATTCACATACCTGTGCAAGTGCACCCACACACATATATACACTCACACACATACATAAACCCGCACATATACGCACACTCACACACACATGTGCACACTCACACTTGTGCATACACACACAAATACTCACATCCATACATAAGGAATGTAGCGATAGCACCCTGCACATCACAAGTTCATTGCCACCCGGTACTGCACACACACACCAAGCTAGTTTCCTCTTCACCTGACTTGAAGTCTGGCTTCTTGGAATGCTGATCTTCACCTACTTGCTAGAAAAACTGTCTCTGAAAGAATAAGCAAAACTACTGTGAAATCACGTATCACTCAAGTGTAAGCTTGCTAACGTGCAAACTCTGCCAGTAGCGTGTGCAGTGGAAAAGAGAATGGGGAGGCAGTAAAGCACAGAAATGAGCCCCTAATGGTGGCATTTCAGGGACTAGGAGGGGACAGATGGGAAGGTATTTCTGGACCAGTGAGCTTCTGGGTGCCCTTCACGTCGTACCACACCAGTCTTTTCCTATTCCTGTGCAGAAGGTTGGCTCTGCTGCCACAACACTCTCCAGCTCTCCTGAGAACCGTGTTTCTATTTCTGTCTGTTATAAAAAGGTAGAGACGCCATTCCTTCTGGTTGTCAAGGACCAGGAATGAGCCTTCCTCATATAATAGAAAAAGCCAAGGACAGACAAAGAAATCATCTTCCTTCTTTATCCAATGGGCACCAGACTAACGTCCCAGAAGCAGGCATCTCTATTCAATGGGAAGAGATTTCTAGTAATTATAACAGCAGCTTCTGCTGGTTGAAGGTTTGCCTGGTGCTTTGTCACTATTATCTATACCAACCACGTAATAGAGGGCATTTTGTTACCCCTATCTGCAAACATTAAGCAATGTGCCAAAGGTCACAATGCTGATAATTTTCAGAGTCAGTATTGGTAACCAGAAAGTTACACCTCAAATCCTAAACACCTTCAGGAAGGTATCCCTAGTTCAAGGAAGAAACATCTGATTACAGTTTCATGAAAATACACAATTGAGTCCAACTACTTCTGTCCCATTCTATGTATGGAAGACACCTACATTATACTTTATTTCTTTTTATTTCATGAAGGAATGGAAGACATAAATCCTGGCTCCAAATTCTCAGGAAATAACTCGTATAGATAATATGAAAGACTGGCCAGTAATTTCAATTTCTTTTTTGAAAAAAATAATGTCCAAAATATTCTAAAGTAGTTAAAGGACACTTTCAGGCTAGTTGGAGTGATGTCTCAAAGGAAATTATATAGTCCCTGACTTGAAGATCTTGCAGGCTGAATGTGGTATTAAGACCCCAATAATGTTACAAGTCAGACTTGTATGCAAGTTGGGTCCAAATTGATATTAGAAGGAAAAAAAAAAAAAAAAAACCAGTGAAAGTCACCATCCTTTCCGACAGCAGTCAGATCGCAGGATGTCACAGACGGAAAATAACCACTGTCTTCACCAGTTACTTCCAAGCAATTGTCTCCTGAACACTGCCACTGCCACTGAGTCTGCCCACCTCAGAAATCCTTGCTCGCCCCTACAATCTCATGGAAATGTGTTAGCCTTTTCTTTACCATTGCTTCTAAAGCATCACATCTGCCCACCGAGTCCGTTCCCCAGAAGTGTAATGTGTTCAGATTCTTTATCTTTCCTGACAAGAGACGGCCACAGCGGCAGGGCAGATGCTGTGAGCTCTCTGCCGCTCTCTGTAAATGCCCCTTGTGTGTTTACGCTGCGAGTTTAGCGTTGAGGCATATTGAACCTGTGTCACCTGGCTCACACCGAGTCAACACTGGCTTCTGCAAAGCTGTGCTCAATTTGGTTAAACAGCTGGTTTGACTGATTTTTCCATGAAATCAGCCTAATTGTATGGCTGGCTGGGTATCCGTAGACACCCCTCCACAAAGACAAGGCAGGCTTCATATCAACTCGCTCAAAGACATCCCCCTTTTCCTCCCAATAGTCTGTGGACTTACCAGGTGGCTCTTGATAAAAAGTTAAAATCATGACCTCTCTTCTCTTTATCAGCTTTCAAACGACAACACAAAAACATAGCCTACTGGCCAATTTCTGAAGAGGAGAAGCAGGGAAATAAATAACTACATATTTAAAGATACATCTGTAGCATAGGGGGAAAAAAATCAATATGAAAACAGTGACTTAAAGAGATTTAAAGAAACAACTACCTGCTCTTCAGCATATTTGAATCCTTTCAGATAATCAATTTTTTATAAATATTAACTTATCATTTTCTATTAGCCTTGTGATACATGCAAGTAACTCTTTAAAAGTTGCTGGGGGTCAGTTCTCTATCAAACAAATTTTTTTTTCAGCAAATTGTGTTCTTTCCCTGTTATTTATGCCACTCAAATCAAAGCACCAATCTTGTTCAAAACTGATGTGTTACCCAAATTTGTTCACCTGGTTACTGATAAAATATTTCTGGTATACTCTCTGAAATCTTACTGGCAATATAGGAAGACTCATAAAATATCCACAGACCTCAGAGCAGGCAGCTTTCTGACTAATCTGGGTCTGTTTCTCACTATGATTAACCAGCTCGTAATGACAACATTTCTTATCTTACAACTGTGGCATGAAGAGGGAGCTGTAGTTCTTCCGAGACACAATTCTGCACGCCCCAGCTTATCCACGCTCTGCGATCTCCTGTCTGCTCCTCTCTCTCTCTCTCTCTCCCTCTCTCTCTCTCTCTCTCTCATTCATTCCCTCTTCCATCATTCTACCGTTGTGCCAGCTCCATTTAAATGTATCCGCTGTGGATCTGGTCAGGTGGAGATAATCCGTGCAAATCAGAAACTGGTTGTCAGTGTGTGGTTCCCGGAGAGGACTCAGCCTGAGGAGGTCACTCGTTCACAGCCGCTCCTCCCATTCTATCTCTCCCCTTAATGCAGACCTGCTGTATGTATACAGTGGCAGAAAGGACTCAATTGACTTCAACTGCTGCCTGGTTTTGCTTACAACTTTTTCTTATAAAGGAACTTACCTTCATCTGTCTTTTCAAGGTAGGAAGCCTGATTCTTCTAAAGACATGCGTAATGCCTCTGCTGTCTGCTCATTGTCAAATGTCACTGGAATGCTTTACATTGTTGCTGGCACTGGGCGCAAATGCTGCGATTCAGGTGCCTCGTGCTTTTGTTACTTAACCGTGTCGGCGCAATTGTTTAAGTGCTGTGTGTTGGGGTGTTTATTTTCCGTGTAGCCAGCTTCAGTTTCACAACGCCAGGAAGATTAGAGTGCCTTCTCTGTAACCCTAGAAATACAATTCGCTATCAAGTTTTCCCTCTTAAAAAATAATAACCTCGCTAGATGTTTTAACTTCTCCTGCACCGTGGCCAGTTACAGCCAAGTATAAAATCCAGCCGTGAGAAGGCTGGTTATGTATTGTTTGTCTGAACCTGGAACCTTCTTGCAGCATTTCCTCTGAAAAGAAGAATTAACTGTTGAAATGTTTTTTAACATCAGCAAGAAAACAGTAGATCTTACTTCATTCTGCTGCAATGGCAAGGAGCTGGAGGCCCTATTGCTAACCGGCCTGTCAAATAGATTTATTCTTCACAATTCACATTTACTAGGCTATGCAGAAGTGCTATATTTAGTTAGGATTCAGTTACTGTTCTTAGACGTGCTATTAGGTATTGTTTCAAAATTTAAATTGTATTTTAGAAAAGTTTAACGTGCAGAGGCTCTTTTAACCCTGATGCGGATATAGTGCCCCTGGATATCATTATTTAAGATGATTTCACTAGTCAAATGGTTAAGCTCGGGTTAAATATGTGTAGAAGAGGCTAAGAGATTGCACGATGTATGTGTTCTTTCTGAAAGCAGTCCCTCAACTTGTAATACTTCAAATGTGTTTCCTTGAAGTGACTTGTTATAATGTTTTCATCTTTCCTTAGTCATTTGAACTTTAAATTACACGAAATGTCATGAAATCAAGAGATTCGAAAAATCTTTTGAATTAGTACAAATATAATTAGAATATTCCAGTTGCAACCCAGATCTCGATAAATTTCATGTCTTGAAATGTACTCTTTGTTAATATGATGTTTTTGCATTTTGACATATGGCTCTGACAAGGATATTTAAATCCCTTTTATGAGATAAAATTGAACATAAACAGTAAACAAAGTTGACAGTCCTGAAAAGGAGAAGAAAAAATTGTTTTCTGGTGTACCCAATCATTCCAATGTCGTAAATCCCAGATCCGATCTTCTGGGTAGATACTTGTAGTTAGTTTTGCAGGGGGAAATTTATTATTCACGTACAGTATCTCAGTGTGTCAAAACTGTGCCTTTCTTTTTCCTTTTGGTACTGAATGGTTCTGTAAAAAAAAAAAAAAAAATGCACTCTGATTTTTGAGTACCGTGCTACAAGGCAGGGAACCCTGTCATTGTTAGCATAAAGAAGCCATCGACACAAGTGCTACTGTACAGAGGGCTCTCAAGCTCCGACATTTGTTAGGTTACTATATGGAGAATTTAACAGATACATAGTTTCTGCTTCATGGCATTTTATTGGTCCTATCGGTATGAAAGGTTCTTTATAAGGATAGCTGGGGGGTAGGGGGGCTGATTTATAGCAGAGTGTAATAAAAGCCCTTCACAGTGAGAAAAGAGGAATTTGACTTATTGCTTCCCTAGTAATTAGAGTTTCTTTTAAAACTCTTTGAAATACTGAGTTGTAAAGTAAACTGAGGCTCTCCAGGAAAGGCTGATTGAATGAATCTGTTGGAGCCATGTGGCTACCCACGAATATCTCTTGCGCAGTCCTTGTCACTGGAGTATTCTATTTGAGCTTCAGTACTACGGGGACGAAAAGGATTCCTCACTCCTGGTCAAGGGAAACTCTTCCACATCCAAGGAGATCTGGATAGGAGCCCCCTGCACAGATGGAGAGGTGTGTGGGATCACCTGGCTGGGTGAACTTGAGTCTAGTGTGCAACTAAAGGGTGCTCTTTCAGAACAAAGGAATACCACAGATACTCTGTCAGCAGACAAGCTAAGGAGAAAGAGAGAGAGTGGCCAAGAGGCTCTGCGGGGGATTGAGAAAATGCTACCAACTAGGAATTCTGTCTGCCTCCACGTTACATGGATATGATAGGTCTGTCGGCACTCCCCCTGGAATCCCAAGCCATCATTTCACAGGGTTATTTCAAAAGCAGATATTTTTATAGGTGCTTGCGTTTGTTTGCAAATCTCAAGAAAGTCTCCAAAGACCTACCTCCTGTGCCTTTAGTTAGGCCTTACTGTGCATCCTAAATAAAACGGTCACAGCCTTCAGCCTCCCCTGGGTTCCTCTGCTTCATTGGTACACTTTCCCATTCCTCCAGTAACTCATTCAAGCAACTGCTCAGAGTAAGTTACATTTATTCCGTTTCAGTGTGCCTTGCAGCAAAATGTAGATAAACCTCATGGCTGTATTTAATACCGGCATGTTATTCCCACCTGACTCCCTTCTGCTGGTTTTACTGAATGCAGTTTAAAAGATAAATTATCATCTTAAAAGGATACTATGGGGGCTGTTAATAAGTTGTCCAGAAGTTCAGGACTGTTAAGAGGGGCCATGGAAATTTGCAACCCTGCTTGAGGGGGGATGATCTGCATCATCAGCAGACATGCAGGGTTTCTCAGGAAGCTTTTCCATCACACTAAACATTTCCAAGACCTGGGAAGTTATTACTGTATGTGAATTGGTTGCGGCATCTGGGGAACACTTGCCAGATCCTTGTTGCTTTGTTTGCACTAATGTGACTCTTCTTAGTAATGCTATGAGGTCACGGGGACCATCATACACATGTTATAGATAAAGACAGAGAGGTTCAGAGAAGTTAATTAACTTCTTCAAGGCCACAGAGTTGTGGCAGGAGTGGGATTTGAACCTGCTTATCCTTGGGAATCACATACAACGATGCTTTCCGGGCTGATTTGTCAGGGTACTTCCCTCTCCCAATAGCAAATGGTTCCCATTTGTCCATCGGTTGTCTTGACACACCAGCGCTAGGTATCTGGTTCCGATTTTTCAAACTCTTCATTGTTTTTGTCTCAATCTGTATTACCGTCATTCGCACAGGTTTTAAAAGGTATTTCACCAAAGGCATGCCAGGAATGGTTACTCTAGCAGAATCTTTGTCTTTTACCTCAAGGAGTTAAGAACTAAATCAGATCTGTAGCTGACTGGCGTGTCTACTCAGTCTTTGAAGTGCCACCCCTCTCTTTTCTTTTCCCTGTATAAAAAGGAGATTGACAGCTTTTTATATGTTTGGAGTATCCGTGGTGTAAAGTGCTTGGTAATGGAGGGAATTAACCTGAGGCTCCATCTAACTACCTCTCCTAGTAACTCCATTGAAGTTCTGATAACAATTAAAACGTTGATGCAAACAACTGTTCACATCAGAAAAAGTGTATTCCACTGTCTTGTCAAACCACCATTCAAAACCGCATGTGTGGCTAGCAGTGACCCTTTCTTTTGCTTTTCTATTCACTGGGAAATGTCTGTATGGAAATTTTCCCAGATACAATAATGCCAGCCCTTTTACAAAGAGATTAAGAAAATACATAACATAAAAACAAATGTTTAAATATGCTCAGTGTGACACTCAGCACAGGTAACTGTTGTAATGTCATAGGTGCTATCTCCTTTATGAGCACAGAGAGAAGAACCTGTCCTTCCAGGGAACTAAGAGGGGCCTCCCTTCTGTCTTCCTGTCTATGTCAGCTTCAACCTTCCCCTATTGTCTTTCCTCCCCGAATGAGGAGATGAACTACTACGCGTGTCACCCATGGGAATCTGATTCAAACACTCTGGTCATTTGGCCTGTGGATATCATCTATACAATATGACCCAACACCTACAGAGGATCAACACACGATAGAATGGAAAGATGTAGAGGCTATAGTTTGCATAAGATACATTCATTGGGGAACAAATGAAGAACAATGCTGACACCATTCTGTGCTGCCTGTGTTCTTTTTCAATCATATTTAAAGTATCAGGCAGATGGACAGTTTCTTCTATGACCAAAATCTCTACCTGCTGGCAAGCAGAAAACCCAAGAATCTATCTTTACAGCTATTTTAATATATCAGTTTTGTCTCAATTAGCCAAGTTAGATGTCAGCCATTGGTATAGGAAACGCTGGGAATTAATTTAAATTTAAGCTTATCCTGCCATCATCTCTTGCTGAGTGAGTTCCTTAGCCTGTGAGGCATTCCATTCAGATTTAATTTCTCAAGGCAAATTACTTGGGTGGTATTTCCACCATGAAAGGAAAAGGTGGGCAAAGAGACAGAGGCTGGTGGGGGATACATTAAGTCAATGAGTCTCAACTGACCCCAAACCACTGAAAGAGGATATTCCTTGTTGCTCAATCCATCTGCCCCGTTACTGAAGTCCTTGCCTAAAAAACAAGATCAGCTTCTTGAAATTGAAAACAAAATCAAAAGACATTCCTCTCCGGGGAAGTTTGCAAAAAATATTCAGACAACTTAATTCTCAAATATATTAGCAGTCAGTTGAGAGTGACAGTTGTCATTACATTGGAGCTCAGAAATAAAACTTCACTAGCTCCTAAGATTGACTGCTTTTCAAAGAGTCCAAATTTGCAACCCAATCCAACCAGCACCACGTCTTCCTTGTTGTTGCTGTAGCTGTTGGTGCTGTTATTGTTGCAAGGCTCCTAGCAATCTTCTCCCAGAAAAATTAAAGAGCCCCTTCCACAGGAGGCTTCATTTCTGTTTGTCCACAATGACTGGTGCTCATGCTGTACACCTCAATCTCTAATTTTGTGGGGGCTTTTAAATATTTCCTCAATTGTTGCAGCTTAAATTAATTCAGGATGAAAATCAGACTTGTGTTGTGTTTTTCACAGATCTGGTCTTTGTGCTAAGCCCAGAGCCTGTGTTTGATTACCATCTGGGCAGTCCATGGGCTTTCTTCCTAATGAGGTGAGACAGGTGTATATACTCAAATGTTGTTTCAAGGGCAATAAGAGAGCTACTTCTATTTAAAAATATTTCTATTTTATAAATTTTATTTGTAAAAATCATTGCTGTTCTCTCACGGAATTTAACAATGTACATGCGCTCAACTTAAAAAAAAAAAGTAGCATGAGGGAAAAAAATTGATCCCACTGAATGCAAATGATAGATATTATGATTTCTCATTTTGGTTTAAAACAGAGACTGTTGAAAGAATTAAGTGGAAAGGTGGAAAGAATGAGAAAATGAAACAATAAAAATGACAGACAACAAAAAGTACTTGGGAAATAGCACAAGGAGGAAGGGTGTAGTATTCTCTGAAATGTGGAAAGGTGAGTTGGTTTTAAAGGATTTGGATCTGGGTGCTTCTTATTAACCACTGTTTACAGCCTTTTAGCTTGTACTATCAAATCTTCATAACTTTCAGTGGAGTGCCAATAGTCGCTAATCTTAAACCAAAATTACTCTTTGTCCTGAAGCTTTGGCTCTGAGAACAAGTGCACCGAGAGGAGATGGTTAGGGAAGCCAGGATGGAAGCAGGCTCTGCAGAGGAAGGATGGAATCGCTAGTCCTGTAACAAAGTCCACAGAGAGCATTTGTGACCACCGTCAAGTTCTAAACAGGCATTGGCAGACATCAACTGGGCAGGTGGAGAGGAAATTGGAGGAAGGCTTAGTCTTTGGAGCAGAGTAGCTTTGACAAAGCTTTTCCAGCCAGAGTGCTCCTGGGGAAAAGCTCAGTTACCTACAATAAGATATGGCCCCAAGAAGACACATAGACAGAAACAAACCAGGACAGACAGCATGGGCAGGCAGCAGGGGTACCCAGTTCATAGAAGAACTTTCTTACCCCTTCTGGGGACCAAGACACAGAGGAAAGAAAAAGCTCCCAGTGCCTCCAAAGATCTCAGGAGGGTGAAGACCCTGAACGAAGGGGCTTCAGTACCGGCTGGAGAGCAAAGTTCAGTCTATGTACTGGCTGCAGAGCAAAACTCAGGCTATGGCGATTGGTCTCATCTCTAAATGGTTTCATTTTTCTGCCTTCAGACACAGTGATGTTGAACACTATCTTGAAATCCTTTTGATTAGCTTGTGAGAAAAAAAAAAAAAAAAGCCATTGTAAACCGGCCACTGGGATTTTAGTGGATTCAGGTAGGGGTGGAGCAAGGGATGAAGGTGACTGTGTATGCTTCTATCTAATTAACAAGAGGGGTGTGTGGCCAGAGTTTTAAGTTTCACATCTTTAATTAACAAGAAAGAGAGAAAAAAAAAAAAAACCGGCATTTGAAATCACAGGAGCTGACTGTTCAAGGGAAGCACAAAGAAGCTCTCTGGCTTCAGACAGACCTATGCTAGAGAGCCAGGGACGCCGTCTCATCTCTGCAGGCCTCAGCTTCCTCGGTCATAAAATGAATTTTAAAGATACCCACTTCTCAGTTTTACAGCAGGGAAAGAAGGCAGCTGCTAGCAACCTAATCCCGCACTGAGATTCTTCTCTACCCTATTGTGTTTTCTGAACAAAAATTAAATTCATGCTTTGCTTCACGCCATTCACAGGCATAACAATTTCAATGTCTCCTAGTTTCATTCTGTTTTGTAGCTTTGAAAATAGATTTGTGGGACAAGAGAGAGCTGATTCTAATCTGCTACTAATGCAACATCTCAGGTCAGTTGGATTTAAAATTATCTGATCCTTACAGCCATGAGACAGACCACAGCTAAGAACAAAAGGTGCTTCTGATGCTGAGAGTCATATTTATAATTTTGATTAAAATTAATAATTTCACCTAACTCTGCTTCTCTGAGCTCAATATAACATCACTTGGGTCTAACCACTTTGAATCAGTGTGTGTTCATGTCTATGGCTCCTCAGATTTATTTATTTTATGTATATGAGTATTTTTCTTGCATGTGTGTACATGTACCACATGTGTTCCTGGTGCCCTTGGAGATCAGAAGAGAGCATTGGACCCCTAGAACTGGAGTTACAGGTGGCTGTTAGCTGCCATGTGGGTGCCAGGAATCAGACCTGAGTCCTCTGGAAGAGCATCTGATGTTCCTAGCAGCTGAGCCTCCTCCCCAGCCTCACTGTGACTCTTAAATACACATGTCCATCCTTGATCCCAGTCATGCCAGGGATGAGCACTATGTCCAGAACTTCTCTAATTTCATTTGGTGAGTAGCATCTGTCCAGGCTATCGGTAGTTTCCAGAACCCAATTGGACTCAAAAGCCAGATTAACAACACTTGAGAGCTATGAATTGAGCAAATGTTCACTTGTTCCTAAAAGGACTCTTCTGTGAGTTCAGTGTATGTGAAGCAGGGTGAATGTATAGAACACACTCGGAGAGAGGGAGGGCTTGTCATAGCTCTGTGGGCATTTGGCAATTTCTTTGGGCACTTATGTAAATGAGTTCCTTAAACACAGTCTACCATTGATATTTTTTTTCTGATGTTCATTGATCTCTTTGACATTGCTTCATGTATGTATTCTCCCCAAACATCTAGTATTGATATTTCTCTCCCTGGAACTCTGTCCCCAATCCATTATAAGCATATCATTAAAACATGTTTAATTTCCTAAGAAAGATTACATTAAGAGCACTGTCAGTGTGATTATGTCGATAGCAAAAGATAAACACGTATTAGGCAGTGCCAAATGCTATTATCTGTCAGGGTCAATCTGTTTATTTTAGATAGAGCAATCTGCCACCCTCCATAATGTTAATCATGAAAGTGCATGCTCATACCAGGTACTGTTAGGAGGAACTGTGACAGTGGAAGACCCTCAGTCCCTACCACTATGACATAATCTCTATGTCCCTAAACTCACAAACATATATATCTGTGAAATAAGTCACAGACAAAGGATCATATATTTCAAGCTTTATGAACATTTTTATGCTTCTGTACATAAAAATAAGTATAATTGGAGGAAGAATGGTATCTCCTTTGCAATTCCTGCTTGATTTAGAATGTAGTGACCTGAGAAAGGGCTGGGCGGCTTACAGGAGTCCACTCTGTGTTAGTGTGTGCTCAGAACTGGGCTCATCTCAAGTTACATGCATTCATGATCGTCTCTATCGCTATAAAGAGAAAAGTGAGACAATGCAAAGGGGATCAAGAGTTAGAGCTCATCTGGTTCTGGACGCAAACACATTTCTTTTCTCCTTCCAACTTTTTTCCTTGAGACAGTGGTTTCTAAATATATCTGAGAAACACTGCTGGCTGCCAGCTGCTATGGGCACAAAGTTCCTCTTTAATGAGATAAAACAGTATCAGGAAGTCAGCTCGCCCCACGTGCCGTGGCTGACTTTCGCCAGGTTTCTATGCAGCCAAGAATGATCTGAAATGGAAATGAATTGAATATTCAAGCACAGCCAGCCAACTCTCCTGAAAAATAATTTCATCTGACTTCATTACATGGTGATCATTTCCTGAACGCCATAAAATGCTGAGGAGAATAATCAAAATTGATATGTATATTGACATACCAGTTTTCTAAATAGAAGCTGAAATATATATGTATATGTATATGTATATGTATATGTATATGTATATGTATATGTATATGTATATGTATATGTATATGTATATGTATATGTATATGTATATAAACAGCATTAGGTCTCTGCAATTCTCCTGACTGTCTGCTCACAGGCTGAAAAATTCATTCACTCGCCAAAGCCCTCCCTGGACCTCAAGATGGACACTTTTGAAATAATTTCTCAGCGGTCTGTTATGCTCATCTTTAGTTTGATTCAGAATTTACATGTGTCGTTTGCATAATTTTGCATGAGAGTGTCTGCTTTAAATTAGGTAAAGGTCACTGTCATTCACAATCAAGAAGAAGGTGGATTAAAGGTCATAATTCAATTAGAAAAAATTCCTGATTAGATGGAGAGGTGTGTTCATGTGATTCGGTATCACTGGGTAAGTGCAAATCGCAAGTCCATAAATCGACCCCACGACAAGAGACGATTCACAGAGACTGCTGTCAAAAATCAGATCCTTGCATTTCTGTACCCCAGTGTAGGGAAACAGTTCTTCTATAGAGAGGTAGCTGATACTTTTAGCACTGGGAGTCTTTCATAATGTCATTTTGTTTTAGGAATGACATAAATGACAATTTTATCTGCAAAATAAAGTAGTGAGTTATAATGCATTAATAATAGGTGGCAGTCGATCGGCAAGCCACCCAGGGCCTGCGGTGACTTCTCCCTGAGGTGCTTCCTGGTTCTTCACTCTGTTTAAAGCCCAGAGTTGTCACAGATAATCTCCATTCTTCTGTAACTATTTCATAGCTCTCAGGGACACTTACGATTGTCTATAAAGTCTTTGGAATTTTGTCATCTTTGCAGTGTTTCTGTGATTAGACCAAATAGGTTGAAAAATAAATGTAGCTAATGGCATGCAATTAGCTCTTTCGATATGTTGAACCCTTTAAAGTGTGTTTAATGGTAACTTGAACAAATGCAAATTAGTTGAACATAAAACTAACACTAAGTTGTATATATATGTGTTGTCCACAATCAATTTGTACACGGAAAGGCAAATAACAGGTGTACCTTTTGCTCCTGTTGGGACATTGGTAATGGGCACCAACACGCATGTAACACCACATGTAATAGTTACTGCATCGAAGATTCCAAAATCCACTTCGGAGCATGGCTTTTCTGCACTGTGGTCACTCTTTGCTTCAAGGACAATCTGTTTCTGCTCTTACCTCTTTGTTCCACGTGGAGACAACACAGCTCAGAACCAACTGAAAACAAGGAGACATCTCCTTAAAAAAAAAAAAAAAAGATTGTTTATTTTCCTAAAGAAAATCAAAGATTTTTAAAGTAGCTATATAGGTTAAATGGTTTAAGCAGATCATAATTAGTTAATTTTGTTAAACATATACTGGATCAATTTTACATTATCTTAATTACCTTTTGGAATAAATGGTTTGGTGAACAAATTCACTTGATGTTCAGGATCAAACAAAATTACCTTTCCTCTGGGTAGGCTTAAGTTTCACAAAATCATGTGGAAATGACCTCCTTTGCTCTCATCTAAAAATATCTTTGGGTTTAGAAAACGATTCAAGTCTGATATATGGTATTGTGAGCCAGTCATATTTCCTCATTTTCACTGCTAATCACTTTTTTAAAGTGAAGAATAATAAAAATTCAGTAAAGAAACACCCCCCCATAAGGAGATTTTCTAAACTCAGTATCACGCCTTTAGTGAGACTGACCCAACTTTATTTCTGCAAGAAGATGTATACATTGTATTCTGATAAGTTTATGATTTTTATTTTTTTCTGAAGATACAGAGGTGAAAGCTAAATGATCATTCAACACATTGAACAAGTCAGAGGCAGCTGCATCTTTATTTATGTCTCCACAGTGTGTGTGTAGGGGAGCAGAGGTGTACCACAACCCCTACCTGGAATTAAGCAATCCTTGAATTGCAATCACTTCCAGGTAGTTTGAAAGAAGATAAGAAAGTCACATAGCTTTTGCCCACATCCTGATTTAGGGAATCTAAGAAATAAACAAAAATAATTTATCCTTTTGAAATATTTCTTTAGTCTTACGTGTGTGTGCCCAAGTGTGTGTATGTGTACCATGTGAGTGCAGGAGTCTACGGTGGTCAGAGAAGCATCTGGATCTGCTGGAATTGGAGTCGGAGATGGCTGTGGGTTGCTATGTGGGAATGGGTGCCAGGTACTAGACCTGGGTCCTCTGCAAGAGCAGTAAGCACTCTTAGCCACCAGGATATCTCTCCAGACCAATTTCCCCTTCTTAGAATCTGTGTGGAGTCAGCATGTTATTCCAGTGCCTGGTGATATCCTTGCTGCTTTTTGCTACAGCAGTGGTTCTCAAACAGAAGTGACTTCACTTCTTAATGGACCTTGATGGTGTTTAGAGACACATTTTAAGTGGACCACCCTCAACAAAGGGTTACCCTGTCCAAAATCCCAATAGCTCTAAGGACAAAACCTATATCATACAAGAGAGATGGCTACTTCTTCCTTCCCTGACTCATTTGCACAGAACTTCTCTCCACGTCACTCATCCTGCATCTAGACAACTTGTCTTCCTCCACCGCAATGCCCAGGGTACAGGTTCCCTGGTTCAGGAAATCTCTGTCGCTGACATCACCCAGTTCCAGTAATGCTCCTCTGTGTTGCCACACCACTCTGCCATTCAGCTCTAAGAATTGATCTCCTTCTGTATCCCATAATACACCATGAATCTCCTGGGAACTACATTTCGTATTGCTAATATCTAGCATCATTCTTGTGGATACAGCTGTCCAGTAAGATCTGTTGTTCGATGAAGCCAGGCTTACCTCTCGACACAGCACTGTACAGAATGTTTGAAGTGCGCTTAAGTAGAGGTGGAGATACGATTTCAAGCATTGCAAATTTAAGTGTGTAAATTGTAGGTGCTGGCCTGAGTAGCGTAACTATTTTACAAATTTTTGAAACACTATCATTCATAAAAAGGACGTCTGCCTAGATAATTAAAGGTCTCCCCACATATTCAGTTGCTTGCACCTAACTGAAAGTATATTAAAACATTATGTATTTATTAAACATAGCATGATTGTAGATGTACATAATTATAAAATTACTGTAAGGATATATTTTAATGAAGATATTCAATGATAGTCTCATAAATGCATACATATATCCAATTGAAGTATATTTTGACATTTATCCCATTAAGTTTTCCAAACTCTAGTGATTGCATATATTGAATAAATTAAATATTATATTTGCAATTAAATAAAAAATATTTTGTTAATACATTTTTAATAAATTAATAAAAATTTAAAATTAACAAAATTAATAAAATTTTAATAAAATAAAAAAAATCACTTTCTGCCATTAAAGAACGTGGCTGTGTTCAATAAAGTAACTGTCACTTCTGTATTTTGATTTTTTTAAATTTCTGAAATTTTAGCTGTGAGTATGTTCAGTAATGTATCAGATTAAGAAAACCTGTTTTACAGTTAACTAACAAGAACATAGACTGGTTTGTTGACTGTTACTCAGTACAAATCCGTGTATCTCATTTACAGCCATTGTTACACTTTCAACAGCAACATTCACACGCAGCATTTCATAACATGTTCCTCTTTGTTAAAGAGAGAGTAAACTCTACAGCTAGCATACCTGCAATTAATTCTGCTGAAGTCTAGGTAAACATTTGGGTGAACACCAAAAACTTACTTCAGCAAGGCTTAGGAATTTAGGGCTCAGTTCCAGCACCACATAGATGTAGGTTCCATTTCAGACTCTGCCGTTTAGAAGCTTACAGAACTTAACCAGCTAATTTAATACCCTAAACCTCATGCTCATCTGTAAAGTGGGGACAGTATGTAGAAAGGATTTAATTAGTGCACTGCATGGTTGCTATTGTCAATGTTTACGGGGCGCAGAAATAACCATGACAGAGACGCTGGCAGTGGCAGCGAATGCAAGCCCAGGCTGCCTTGTCATTGTAGAGACAGGTATAGTATTACTCCTGTGACAAAATTAGATTTTTACAGGAAAATTGGGGCGGGGGGGGGGGGGGCAGGGCAGTAAAATGGCACAACGGGAAAAGGTGCTTGTTGCTAAGTCCGAGGACCTGAGCCTGAGCCCAGGGAACCACGTGATAATGTAAGAAAAGTAACTTCCGCAAGTTGTGGAAGTTTCCACATGTGCCGTGTATGCTGTGGCGTCTTCCCACGCGCAAATAAATCAATATGCTAAGTTATTTTTAAAGGAAACGTTTTTTATTGCAATCATTATATGCATAGCATTATCCGTGGTTTACGAATGACCCAAGGCGCCTCTCTCTAGTGGGTCATATCTTCAGCTGCTTCAATCCTCTGTACCTCTCTGTTTTCCTTCCATCCTTCCGTTGCCAGAAACATTTGTTTTCTTCAGATTACTATTGTGGTGTAGCACAGTACCTTGAAAGAAGTTAAGCCTGAATTCCAGATATATACTCCTTCAGTAAATCCCGCATGTCTGCCTCTTTCTCCACGTCTTCACAGCCCTAGACCATCATACCACAGTCTCATTAGGGACCTACACCTTTTTTTGCAATAGACTGTGAAGCATGTGAATTTCCTATGGAAAATTCCTGTCTTCTCTCCCACTGTTTCTAGTAGGACAGCATTGGCAAGTATCCCTGGGGGTCATGGGTCTGCAATGCTGCTCTTAGAAGCAGGGCTCAATAAATGCTTTCTGAATGAAACTAACATTGTGAACATTTGTAATGAATGGTTATATATAGGCTAAAACAATCGTAAGTCAAATTATCATGAGCTTTTATTGCATCTGTTAATTTTATTTCTTAGATTAAGGTGATAATTGTAGAGGAGCGGATGACTCATGTACTGTTTTGTCTTCAATGCCTCCTGGGCCAGTTTCCTAAAATTGTTCTTTTAGTTTTTATATGAACATGCAGAGCAGAAATTTGTAACATGCAGTTAATACTAGGCTTCAGACATTTTGATTTTTGCTTTTTAATTAATTTTAAAATGATTCAGGAGTCATTGACATGTTTCAGATTTTAAGATAACAAAATTCTTTGGCCATATAGTTTGATGAACTGTAGTCGTCTAAGAAAAGGTAAATGCTGAAACATATACTCAGTTAAGCTTATTTATAAACTCATATTTTAAGTCTGCATCTTGAAAGCACTCATAGTATGACTAAAATGGTGGGCATTTTTCACTTCTACCTCGTAGTGTGATGCAATTTCTGTCTCTTACTCTTCCTTTTCTACACAGAATGGAAACACAGTAAATAACTCAAATGTATGTATACCAAACAGGAAAGAGCATGCACAAAAAGAGGTTACCAGTACCACTTATAGCAAAGAGCCACAATATAGCCTGGAACATGTAAGAAAATAAATGAGTCCACATAGTCATCAGAAGGTGCTATGCAGCCAGGCAGTGGTGATGCATGCCTTTAATACCAGCACTTGAGAGACTGAGGCAGGAGGATCTCTGTGAGTTCAAGACCAGCCTGGTCTACAGAGTGACTTCCAGGATAGCCAGTATTACAGCAGAGAAATCCTGTCTCAAAAAAAAAAAAAATTCTATGCACAACTTTAAATGGTACTTTCTAGCAGGCAATTTTCATGGCAGGAAAAGAAGAAAGGTTTATGGCTTCTTACTAGATGCAGGTTACTATGTACCCATAGAGAGCCATGATGCTAAAAAGGAATGCCAGCACCTTTTACTAAATTAACAGACAGTGGACCAAATGGGCCCAATACGTTACCAATTACTGGATCACACCCCGCCCGTTACAGTCAGTTTCTACATTTGTAAAGAACACTGAAGCAGACAGGTGCCAATGAGGGGCCTGGAGAAGGATTACAAAGCCATTTCTTAATAGGAACCGAAATGGAACAGAAGTGTTAGCCTAGAAACAAAAGAGCAAGCAGAGATCCAGGAAATAACTGGAGCAGGCCAGCCTGGATATCATTCAACAGGCACAAACATTCTGCAGCAAGCAGTACTCATGTAGGGTAGAAAGAGAAAGAGAAAAGTTGATGTTTTCCCATCTTGTTAATAGTGTTTCTGTTCAAAATGAGGAGATAGATTTTATAATCACACAAGTAAAAACATGGGAGCAAATAATCGCAAAGTAAGAAAACCTGAACAGATCTGATGTTCGTTCGGAAGGCTTCTTAGAAAAAGTGGTATCGGCACCAAGTAAATGAAGTGGCTGGGCGAAGGATATCATCCCAAGCAAAGAGCGTATCACATGCACAACTCACATAAATAAGACTCTGGGGTGAGACAGAGCCTGGTGACGTGAGAAATAGGAAAGGGAGATTATCAGAACATGATGAAGAACTAGGTAGGAGAAGAAGCTAAGAGTCAGATGAGGGTGTTGGTGCATCTGAAGAATTCTTTGCATGCCAGAAGGATCGATGAGGAAGCTGGACCAATTCACCTCTGCAAAGATTGGCCTGGTTCTGTGCAGCTACTGGGTGAGAGAGAGGCAGAAGGTGGTGAGAGCCTCCATTCGGGGGCTCCTGAAGCAGAAGGGGCAAGGGATAAAGTTATTTGACCTCGGGTGGAACAGTAGCTGGAGACAGAAAATGATCCCAATGGTGTGTTAGAGATGAGTACCAGGAGACTACGGTGATGGCCTGGATATGGTTGGGAGAAGGAAACTTGATGCCAAGTAAGACTTTCTTTTCCTGATAACAGTAACTAGATAAACTGCTTCAGATGTTGGACAACTTTAAAGGAGGAATTTAAAAAACAAAAACAAAAAAGCTTATTTTGACTACAGTATGCATGAAAATCTGGATCGATTATTTTGAAAAGAAGGAGGGGGAGGAATAGGAGAAGAGGAAGAAAATGAGGGGAAAGGAAAAAGGGGACAGGGGGAGAAAGAGAGGGAAGAGGGAGTGGGAGGAGGAGGAAGGGGAGGAGGAAAGGGAGAAGGAGGAGAAAGTAGGGGAGGAGAAAGAGTGGGGAGAGGAAGGAGGAGGAGGAGGAGGAGGAGGTGCATTAGCAGTGGTGACTGCTATAAAGGCATTGCCATATTGTTTGGGTAACTGTTTGGTGAATAGTCAGGCCAAAAAGATCAGAATCATCCTGTGTTCAAGGAAGCTGGTCCACACCACAAATGCCAATTTTACGAGAACAACTTCAGCTCAATTAATGAAAGAACTGTATTTTTTTTTTTTTATGTTCACTCTGGAAAATGCTCTGTAGGGAGTGTTTCCCCATAACAACTCTGTTGGCAAACTAGTCTACCCGAAATGTTGCTGGTGTTGCAGCTGAGACAGGGTATCACTGTTACCTCTGGATGGACACAAGCTCACATGCCTCTTGCCTCTAAGGTTTAGTGCTGGGATTACAGGTGTGGACAATCACAGCAGGCTGAATTGCTCTACAGGGGTGGCTACAGTGATGGAGCCTGCGCTTTGGAAGAATGGGTTATCCTTCACCACTATTATTCTCTGTTGTAGGTTTTTAAAACATGTTGCGGGGGGATGGGGGGAGGTCAGAGAACAATTTTAGAAGTTGGACCTCTCCTTTCACCCATAATGGATTCAGGGGATTGAACCTCAGTCCTCAGCCTTGGTAACAACCACTTTTTCTGGCTGAGCCAACCCAACAACCATTTTGATTAATTAATTATGAATGTCAAGTTTTAAAATTTTATGAGGAAAACAAAACATCTTGACTTAGGCCATTGCAAAAATGTTTGATAAACCATTTAATTGACTGCAGAAACTTGAATGAACCAGTGTTCATTCATTGGCTGTGAACTACTGGCTGTGTTGTTGTTGTTTGTTCGTTTAAACTTGCACACATTTCTTTCTCACCCTCCTGAATAGAAGGTCCTCCCTATACCAGCAGTGAGTGCAAAAGTTAGAAGCCCACGTCTTATCCACACGAGGACTCACTCCTACCACAGAAAAGATATTGATTTCCTGTGGCTTTTTTTCCCCATGTGCTTATACTGAGCCTGAAGCTTTCTTCTCAATGCAGCACTCCCAAATAATCAATACTCACTGGTTGGCACTGTCATTTGAGATGATAATCAATTCAGTCATCATCCTGGATCAACTTCTGGACTCACTGCAGATCCCACTGGCGATGAGAAAGCCTGAAGTCTTCTCTTAGGTCTAGGAAATCTTGCCATGACCCTAGGTGTCCTGGAGGACATCCCCCACCATTTTATTGGAAATACTTCATTTTGCCACTCTGAAAATGGCTTTGGATATTTAAGCAGATTCCTTAGTGTGGTCTCTATAGCTATAGGAAGGTAGTAACTTTAAGTTGGTATACTAACTTGATGTGTGATTCCATGTTATGCAGAATGGGAGAGAATCAACTATGTGGCTGAGACACAGCCTGCTAGATAATGCTATCCAGAGCCAGGGCTCTCAGGCAAAAGATGCTAGCCCCCTGAGAAAAATAGAAAAATAAAATAAAATAAAAAGCTTATTCTTCTTTTCTACGAATTTTAGCCTGCAGTAATGAGTGTGTGTTTTGCAATTGTGGTTCAGGGATGGTACCTATCACATCCGAGCTCAATTTTAATACATCTAGACTTTTTTTTAATAAGACAGTCTGTTAAAAATGGGGCACTGACTGATTAATACGTTGGTTTGAGTAGACTTTCATGCAGGTCCCTGGCATAAATGCTCTGTCTAGTTGATAAATCTCCACACTAAACACAACCTTGTTGTTTGTCATATACTAACTGCTTTAATGGGCCATTCTTCATGATCTTTAACAGCCATCAATTGATCTCTGGAACTCAGATGTCACACTGCAATG
The DNA here is from genome assembly GCA_026225945.1 of Cricetomys ansorgei. NCBI lineage: Eukaryota > Metazoa > Chordata > Mammalia > Rodentia > Nesomyidae > Cricetomys > Cricetomys ansorgei. Next base: position 1,121,983 of record JAMJFZ010000558.1, read on the forward strand.
CTACTGAGCTCAAAGAATCTAAGTTTAAATGAACTACAATAAAAAAAATTAATTTGCACTAGAGAGGGAGATTTATTAAGCACGGTGATGAAAATGTGGACAGCAAATGGTAACTTGGGAGTTCTTATTTTTCACCACAGCAGAAATATGGCAATCAAGCCAGACAGGTCTATCTTCAGTTCCTACGGTATTAATAAAGGCAAACCTAAAAAGTTCTATTTAGACTTCCAGACAATTACATCTTAAGCCATCAGAAATAATCGGATAGGCTTTAAATCACCTAGGAGATAAACTAATCGATTTTGACCTTGTAAAACATGAACTCTAGAGGTAGCTTCATTTCCACACTTATCATTGGTGATTATTTTCCCACTTCCTCCTCGCTTTAAAAGAAACTACATCAAACTCAGATTTCTCTTCAGAAGACCGGCAGGACTCCACCACTTAGTACAAATAAAACTGAAAATGCTTAGAAATGAAACGAGTTGTTTTTGAAAGAGGTTCTCGGGGGCAAACACTTCCTCCCTAAGACTGTAAAGGCCATGCGTTCTTCCTTATCAGATGCTGCCGCTTGGCAGCATTAGTGTGCCCATGTTTTATGCATTCAATACAGAATGCTTCTTGTGAGTACAAAAGCCAGGCTGCAGAACCGAATTACGTTTGCTGAGAACAGCATGGGGAAGGGAGGCCGGGTGTGTGCTGCCGAGAAAGGCCGCCCTGTCCCTTTATCTTTCCGGAGATCCGAGGAAGCCTTTCTTTTGGAAAGTGCTCAAAGACAGATCCAATGTGATAAGCAAGGGAACAGGCCTGCCTGGCTCAGAAATTCGTGGTGGGAAAGAAAGGCAGCCTATACCAGAGACTGATTAAATTTCAGCCATCTATCCCAAGCAGTCCCTTGTTGCTTGTAAAACGCTCCCGTATAATTACAGTAACTATGAGTTTTAAAGGAATTTACACATTACCCTTATCATGGGACTTTCTTTGTGGGTGCATTTCAACTTTAAAATCAATATCCCTAAAATAAACTTTAATAAGATTTATTAATTTTATCTATGTGGACCTTTTAAAAGTCAATATCAAATATCTTTCTCCAGATTCCTCTTGGCATTTGAAGAAGCTTAGATATAATCAAATGTCATGCCCTCTGTATGTTACACCATGAGTGTGCCAGGGCTCTGCTCTTGTATACAACATTGCCCTGTGTTAAACTTTGAAAGTTTAGAATCAATACTAACGACTGCTTAAAACGTGGGGTTCACACTGGTGCTGAATCTCAGGCTGGTTCACAAGGCCCATTAGCTGCTTCTGCAGCTCTTGTCTTCCCTCAATGCTAGGCCTGAATGACCCTGGAAGTCATTTGACAGCCGCAGCTGACCCTAAGCTAGGGTGGTGAAAATCGCCTCTGTGAAACCAAGCTGCAGGCTCACAGGAACAGGCTTTTAGAAAGGAGTGCCCGGAGGACAGGCCTGCTTTCTTCTTCCAAGCAGAGGCAGGGACACTTGCAAGGACTTTATCCCTTTCCCTTTGCAGATTGCTCCCCACTCTGTCTTTAGAGTAGGCAATGATCTTAATCCAGGATCTTAGCTCATGTTGTGTTACTATATAGAAGCACATGAGACTAAGTATTTCAAAAGGAACAGAAAGGTTTGTGTAGACTCGTCGTTCGGAAGGCTTGAAAGTCCCAAGTTTAAACCTCACATCTGCATCCTATCCTGTGAGAGATGGCAACATCACTCACAGAAGAGACTCAAACAGGTTTTAGGTGACTTTCTAATTCAGTCTACATCTAACTCACACCGAGCACACAGGCATTAATCCTTATGGAGGGTGAAGGGTGATAACTCATGCACTAATTCCCACCCCCACCCGCTTGCACCCCCCTTGCCCCATCTCTCACTCCACCCCCACCGCTGATCCACATCTTGGGTTCCCAGTTCTCTCAGGTTCATTAGGTCTACTCCCCACACATGAGTCTTCCAGAGACCAGGCAGGTCCCAAACCTCAGCTGCAGTAAATTCAGTTTTCACCAGGAGGAGTTTTGAAAAATACAGATTTTAAGATCTTCGACACTGAAAGGATTTTGCCGATAAATGCCTGAGAGCAGGGAGCTCAAATTTTGTTATGCAATAAAATCGTCCTTAATTTTAATCTCATTTGTAAATGCAAAAAAGGGTAAACCAGGGTGGAGGAGGCAGTCAAATTATACTAATTTCCTAGGAAATGGAAAGAAATGCAGTTTACAGTAGCTGGTAATTAAAATCTTTGGCCATGGAGCCTTTCCGTATATTCCTTCCTGACCTTCCTGTGTGCCTTACCTGGGAGTCTGTGTCTCATATCAGATGCCAAAAGGTTTCTCCAAAACCTGCTTGGGTTTTTTGGGTTTTTTGTTGTTGTTGCTTTGTTTGCTTGTTTTAGCTAGAGTCTTTTCATTGCATAGGCCTGTCTAAGAAGCCCTGTGATTTTGAAGTACAAGTTCTAACTATAGAGTGGGATTTCAAAATTATTTCATTTAGTTTGAATTGTCTAAGCCATCATCTTTGTGCTTAATTTTTAGGTGGAAAAAAATTTTTTTTCCCTTCTACACCTTTAAGATAATAGATGTTTTGTTTTGTTGTTGTTTGTTTTGTTTTGTTTTGTTTTTTGGTTGGGTTCTTGGTTGGATTTTTTAAATTTTTTTTGAGACAGGGTTTCTCTGTGTAGTCCTGGCTTTCCTGAAACTCACGCTGTAGACCAGGCTGGCCCCAAATTCAGAAATCTACCTGTTCTGCCTCCCAAGTGCTGGGATTAAAGGTGTGCACCGCCACTGCCTGACAATAGAAGTCTAGGTTTTAGGTAATTGTTATTTTAGACTTTTTAAGAGAGTCACAGAGAAGGAACACCAGATTTATGCCGTAAAATATTTCTAATCTGCCTCAACTCCAACTCTGTAGCAATCGGTATATGATAATAGCGTGACATTGTGCTTTTCCTTTTCCTTTTTTGTCAGACTGTTGTCTCACGGCTCTCCTGATAACAGATTTCCTTGCTTTGCTTTACATTTTTCTTGGTGATTAATTTTTAATTTGAGTCAAGGTGAAATGAAAATTAAACTGTTATTTTGATTAAATCGCTCTTAAATAATTAACAATATTTTTGATAATCCAAGAGGTTTTTGTTTTGTTTTTTAATTTTTTTTTTTTTTTAGCTTCTATCTGGCACGTGTCACATGCCAGCCAAATGGGATGCTCATGAGATTAGCAGCTATTAAGATATGAGTTGTTCTGACTGTGCTTGCTATCTCATCATCATGAGGATGATCCAAAACAGCGAAATATGTTAATGCTTTACAGGAAAATAGGGTCAAAAGATAATCTCACAGGCTGGCCCGTGGGGATTAATTCCAACAGATTCCTAAGATGGTCACGTGTCACCAAATGAAACACCTGACATTAGATCAGATTAAAAAGAGGGCACACATTCTCATATCAGCACATACGCAAGCTTGTTCTGCCTTGGAGAATGTTTCTGCTGCTGGGAACACACAGGAGGTGAAAATGTATCTAACTTAATCCCTACATAAGGAAGGTATCTGATTTGATCAGAGTCAACCTTCCCTTCAGGGGTTAACTGTCTGGAATTAATGGGTGTCATTTAGTCTGGGTTATTATTTAAAATTGGAATGTCTTTGAAATACAATGAAAATAATGGCTTCTTCCCTTCTTAAAATGTATTCGTTTTTATTTTATGTGCATGAATGTTTTGTCCACATGTAACTGTGGCACATGCATTCAGTGCCCGAAGAGGCCAGGAGAGGGCGTCAGGTTTCCTTGGAACTGGACTCACAAGAGGTTGTAAGTTGCCATGTTGATACTGGGAACTGAACCTGAGTCCTCTGTAAGAACAACAAGTGCTCTTAACCGCTGAGAAATTTCTCCAGCCCCTGGATCTTTCCTTTTAAATGCTGTCATGACTATCTATGTACACAAAAACTGGTAACACACGGCATATCTAATCACTGCTTCTGCCAGCTGCTAACAGATGACTCTGTCAACAGCAAATACATTCTCATCTCATTCTGGGAAGAGCTGCTTCCTAGGTTGGAGGCTGACATCTATCTGCACCTAACAGAAGTGCAAAACAAGTGTTGAAGGTCTGTGTTATTGACACCTGCTGTGAGCATTTGAGAAAACATGTAAGCATTGCTCAAAGGATGTTTCTGAGGAACTGGGAACACATATTAATAACTGTCACTCGTAGCATTTGAAAGTTTAACAACAGATTAATTTGACTGATCGGTTCACACATGACTAAAGCATAAATTCTGCAAACGCTGGAACCATTTCTTAGACACATTTGCATGTCCCACAATGCCTGGCACAGGGCCTGGCACAGTGTGCGCTCAATAAATATTTTATGATGCATGTTTTTGTTCACATCAAACCAGAGTCTCCAGCTGCTGAGAGGGGGAAGATTTTCTCCCTTAACTTCCAGATATTCATAGTCCATTAGCGGCTTCTTAGAAACAAAGAGTCAGAGATTAAGGAACTGCCCTAAATAACGAGGAAAATGCATGAATGAAAACTCAAGACAATAGGTCACTTTGAGAACTACCTCATGTCTGCAAGTAAAATGGATAGCATTAGAAACAATGCATATTACTACTTAAACCCTGAAATAATGATTAGGTGACTTTAGACTCTGATGACACAGCATGCTTTTCTTTATATTTTGGAACTATGAGAAAGAATATACGCGATTTTATATCAAGTCACGGTGATAAAAATGAATAAGGGCTCAACTTTTTCATTATTATTTCCTCTGTGTTTATTTTCCCTAATAATTATTAGCTTTATATAAATAATATGCTTTATTCCCTTGCTAGTTCAAAATGATGTTTGACATTAAGGAAAGGTCAGGTTCATGAATGGGAAACCACACTGAGCATTGCCTTTATGGATTATTGAATTAAGAGGTCCATATATTTGACAAAGTATAGAAATCAAATAGCTGCCATGTTAGCAGTGCCCTTTCGCATGCCACAGATTTATTGACATTTACCAAACATAAAAAAATGTTAGAGCTGTGAGTACTTAGTATGCATTATGATGTAAACCCTACATCATATCCCTGAAGATTGTGGAGGAGCACTGAGATCAAAGCAAATGCCCCATTGATTATACATCAGACTTGTGTAAGTTCAGCAAGGCTATTCAACTTTAGGAAGCATGGGAGGGGTAAGTTATACCTGTTGATGTAAGTCTGCGTTGACTCTGTACAACACCCGTGCACACACAGCAGCCTATGGTGACTGTACAACACCCGTGCACACACAGCAGCCTATGGTGACTCTGTACAACACCCATGCACACACCACAGCCTATGGTGATTGTACAACACCCGTGCACACACACCAGCCGATGGTGACTGTACAACACCCATGCACACTCACTAGCCTATGGTGACTCTGTACAATATCCATGCACCAGCCTATCTGTTCCACAGACCTTCTTTGCCCTTGATGATTTGGTGCAACAAGTGGATTCTGTGATTAATGAGGACACTAACCGTTACATACCATTGACATGGAATCCCAGAAAGGGGGTATGTAACAGAATGTTCTGCTTTGTGTTGAAGTATAAAGCCAGAATATAGATTTTGTAGTGAGAACTGTGACAGGAGCCATCTAAACAAAACAAAGCTATGAACTCTGATTCTGGAATATGAACTCACACAAACCCATGGTTTTCACTTGACAAACAGTGTCTGTCCTTCATTCTGAAGTCTCCTGTTTTGTCAGTGAAAGAAATAATATAGTAATTTAACTATTAAGTGTTATATTCTCTTTGGTAGTGATTAAATAAACCACAATAAATGCAATAGAGTTTGAATGATGTCTTTCACACACCAAAAGTATTATTTTTAGCTACTTAAAGGGGCAAGTTTGTTTGTTTGTTTATGTATCCATTCATTCAGTTGGTAATTTTTGAGACAGGGTCTCATGTAGCCCTGACTGACCTTGAACTTGTTGGATAGTTTTGAATGAGTCTGGACTTCTGATTCCCCTGGATTACCTCTCAAGTGTTAGAATTACAGGTATGAACCACCACTCCAATTTATACAGTTCTGAGGATCAAACTCAGTGCTTCATGCATGTGTAGCAAGCCCTCTACCAACTGAACTACATTCCCAGTCTTCAAGTTGATTTATATCCACTGGATTTAGTGATATCCATGTTTCAAGAGTTTCAGAAACACAAAGCTCAAACCTTCTCGTGGATAAAGTTTAATCCCAGATAAAAGCTCCTGTTTGAAAGATTACGTGGACTTTGAAACTTACACACGCTTGAAATGTACCCCAAATGTTGGACTTCTCTGAGGAAACATATTTAAATGTATAACAATAATACTTTAATACAAAATTGAACCAAGTGCCCATAACATATGCGCCTTTCACCTTATTTCTTCTAGTAATACATCAAAGCAACAGAGTTGGTTTTCAAAAAGGGGAGGGAGGTGGAATTTCATATGAAATTTAAAAGCACCTGAGTTCAGGACTTTGTGGGTTTGTATTTTCATGTTTTAAATATACACTTTTTTTTCCTAGTTTTTTTTTTTTCTCCTCAGTATAGGCCCCAGTCCCATGAACAGCACAGTTCTCTGAAGAAGCAGAGCTAAGTGACAGAACTGGGAATCTCTTCTTATACCTTTGGAAGGATGAGGGAGGCTTCATAACACACAGCTGGGCCCTCTGAATCCCAACCAATAAACAAGGAATGGGTTGGGAGCAGAATGAGTGGCCACCAACGTCCACTTGGATATAAGCATTTCCCAGGTGAACATCTGTAGCTAGGGACTCAGAGGCAATCGCAGTAGGCGCCTGATGGAGAGAAAGCTGCAGGTGTAGCATGAGCAACAACTGCACCCTAACATCACATTACTATGTAAATGAGCAAGGTGCTGATTTCTCTAAGCCAATAAGAAGATGTCCCCTCACATGCGAGGTGACTAGGTGCTAGGTTGATCCATACTAGCTTCCCTAACGATGTAGATTTCTAGGTCTCTTCCTCCAGGTGATGAGCGTGGACTGTGGTATCGCAGTGGAGTGCTAATTAGCTCTAGTAGATATTCCATTTAAATGAGACACTCAGTAAGCAAGCAAACAAATTATTCATGTAGACGGTCACTGCTTGGACGACAGTTTTCTTTCCCTTTCTCTTTTTCTTTCTTTGGAAAGGGAACCATAAAGATAATTCTAAAGAAAGAAGGGAGAGAAGAAGGAGAAAACAGAGAGGAGTATTTTGTTTGACCAAGAGTCATTTTCAGTTTTCCAGATTCAGCAAAGTCATTGATGAATTGGGTGGTCTCGAGATTGGTTCTCTCAGAGGAGTTAGCACTTTGACCCCTTGCAAGTGTCAAAGGGCAGGCTGGTAAAGAGGTTTGAGTAGCTGGAGTGCCCCACACAAGTGTGAGTAACATTTCATACGTGTGAATTTATGTTTGTACATGGCACCATTTGGAGAAATGACCCCAGAGACTTTGCCATGTTATGGGTATTAAAGGGCAGGAGGTGATGGCAGTTTTATTAATATCAAAGAAAGGTACAATGGCTTAGTTATATTACTATTAATACCAAATAAAGACTTGGGAGCAGGCTATATTTCCAAGGATAAAAAAAAAATTCTTCTTAGTTTTAATAAAATCGTATCATTCTAATTAACTCACAAATAAAAACATCACAAAGCTGGTTTAAGAAAGACACCCAAACTCTTGCCTAATCTCAAATGGAGATGTCTAGAAAGCCACTTTAAATGGTTAATGTGACAGACTGACTACAGTAGAAGCCTAATACCGGTGATCAGAAAGGTGTCTCTGAAGGGACAATGTTCTGCTGAAATTTCAGTAACAGGGGCATAGGTGGGAGGTCTCTCAAAATAACATATCATTCAAAACACAGTTAGAGAAAGAGCTTTGGGAGCAGAGACAGGTCAGCATAGTCATGCCCTGCGACTCAGCACTGTCCTGCCTTTACAGAAGACGTGGAGAAATAGAGAATGGAAGACCTGCTCCACAGTGGAGTTGAGAGACACAGAAGAGAGAACTGGCTTTAACAAGTATGGAGTCATAACCTCTGCTCTTCTTGCTGGGAACTCAGTACAAGACACGTTACCTCTCTAGGCTTCTGTTTTGGTCAGTAGAATGGAAGTGACTCTGACCGTGGCGTCTATGTCTCACAAGTGCTGGATGAGCTATGAGTAGAAACAGTCCCATTCAGTTCCTCACATAAAATAAGACTCAGCAATGGAAGTTCTGGGAAAAGAAGCAGTGGCCAAAGTGAGCACACTGTCCAGACGGGCAGCAGTTACTGTTAAAGAGAGGAATAGGAATGATATCTTGAAGGTAAGATCCCACCCATGGAAAGTGCCAGAGGGTCCTGCTCCAAGAGAATCATCTAAGTAAATGTTTTCTTCCTCTAGTGTATATAGGCAAGAATTCATAGGCACTATGATATGACCCAAAAGGGCCAGGCTACATCTCAAACTGAGAGCAAACCTTGGCATTGTCCACATAATGCTAGTGTGGCCATTCAGGACACAAGAGTTGGGAGGGAAGGCAAGGAAGCTTGCACCTATGTGGGGAGGGAAAAGGCTGATGAGGCCAGGTAATATGGAGCAGTGTCAGATGCCCTATAAGGAGAGCCACTGTGTGCAAGAAAGATCAAGTTGCGATGAAGATCCCAGGGTCCTAGAATACCTGTCTAAGAAAGCTGCAGGAACTGAGAGAAGCTGACTCAAGACAGAAACCTCGTAAGCTATAGGTATCAGAGTATAGGTGGAGTTAGAACCTACCAAGTCCGCTGGAGCCCAGGTGATGTTGCCACAAGCTCCAGATGCCAGACATGGAGCCTGTAGAGTTTGTTTGTTTGCCCTGTTGGGTTTCTATCATGTTTTGGCCTATTCTTTCCTTTCTTTCTTCACCATCCTCCTCTCCGAATGAGAATGTTTCCTCTGTGCCATTACATAATGAAAGTATATAATGAGGGTTTTATTTTGCATGGACTCACAGTTAAGAAATTGCCTTGAGTCTCAGATAACTTTTGGCTAGTTCTTAGAATTGAAAGAAAATGGGGACTTTTGAAGGTAGACTGATTCCCTTCACATTATGAGATGGCCTCGAGTCTATGGGGACAAAATGTTGTTTTATCCATGTCACATGGCTCATGTGTATGAATACTTGGCCTCCCAGATGTTAGTGTTGCTTTGGGAAATTCTGCAAACTTTTGGTGTGCAGAGATTATAGGAAGAAAATAGTTCACTCTGGGTGTGAGTAGGTATTGTAGGTTAGAGCCAGGCAGGAGTTCTGGCTTAAGCTTTTGCTTCCTGACTGCCAACCTGTTATAACCAGACACTCTCCTGCTAGCAAGGAGGTGAGCTACAAGGGTCTCCCCACTGGCCACCCATAGTATGAACTATATACCCTAAACAGTGAGCCAGAATAACCCCCTCCTTAATAAAGATTTCTCCACCAGGTATTTCATCAGAGTGAGAAGAAAATTAACTAATAAAAATAGAATTCTCTGAAACAAGGTAAAATTTGCATGACAAAGTACCCAACCTACAAAATTATTTCAGTACCTCTATTTATATATTAAAACATGAAAAAAATCCCTGAACTATTAACACATTGTATAAAATATATCATTAATAACCACTGTTCAACAAAGCAGAATGTAAATTTTCTCATAATCTCAGCCTGCAGAGCCAGCTTTACTACAAGACTGAAGGGGCAGGAGGTAGCAGATGTGATAGGGAATACATGTTTCTTCCTACCGCACATGCATACATGAAACTTTACACCCTAGCATTAGGAAGGGGTGCCTCTGAAAAGACATTAAGCTGAAAGGTATTTGCCTCATTATTGAGGGAGCACGTTGGCCCATCTGTGATGTTACACACCTGCTAGGGGGAGCCTTCTTTGGAGCAAAGATCAAGTTTTGAACACAGGTCCAAGCTTCTGTATCCTGATCTTAGACTCTCCAGCCTCCTGCACTTTGAGTTTACTGTCCTGTGTTAGAGGGGTCCACTCTTGTGAAGTCCTATCCCAGAGCTCCCAGAAGAGCAGAGGACTATGGAGCATAAACTTAGGGTGCTGACAGCTGAGTTTCTCACCGGCTGTGAACTTACGTGGGTGCCCCCCACTTCTAGTGTCATGGCTTCTTCATCCCTGGAAACTTCTCTGTACCTTCCTCATCGTGTGAGCATCAGGTAGAAAACTCACGGGGGTGCCTATTAGAATTCTTCACATAAATCATGTAGCTATTACCGTAGCCCAGCTTTACACCTTGCTCACTCAGTCCTTCAGAACATTTTTCTACAGAATTTTTCCCTCGACCCCTCCCACTTTGGGGAGTCCTTTTCTCACTTTTCCACAGTAAATTAACATTCTCTCTGTCAAAATAATTAAATTAACTGATTAAAACACATTTACAATTTTATGATAAATGTCAAAAATGACTTCCAGGCAACAATGTCCCCAAATACATCCAGATATGACCACTTCTGTGATTTAAAAGAAGCGTCTATTGTGTGGTCCTGCAACTCTTAGTATGTTCTTTGTATTTTTTTAATATGGTCTATTAACACTTTTACTTTCTCAGAATTGGCACTTGTGAAAAATGGCTGTTCACCTCTGTGTGAAGTCATTATCACATATCGATCATCAGTCAGGGCCTTAGAGGAATTAGGTGCCACTCAGGGACAGCAGGAATCCTCTCAGGACAGATGGGAGGAAGACGAGGAAGTTGAAGAGCAGAGAAAAGATCTTCCAAGAAAAGGGAAATGGAGGATGTGTGGGTAAAGTTTACACAGTGGGGGATGCCAAAGGAATATCATGTCTCTTAGCTCAAAGTACATTTTCTATGACCACTAATCAGCCCTCCTGACTTGTGACTAGCCATTGCCAAGGCCTCTTTTCAGAAATAAAGGAACTGTAAGTAACTGGTCCAAACTTGCACATGAACACAAACCAAACCTGGTACCAAATAGACTTGAACTCAAAGCTCTAGAATTATCTGGTAACAATGAGGTAAATGGGCTTTTTAAAAAAATATTTTCCTATGGTACTGCATTTAAAATGTCTTAGGATGTGAGAATCGTTTCACCTGATTCACACACACACACACACACACACACACACACACAACTGAATATCACCATCCCATTTTACAGAAACAATTTTAAAGCTCAGAAGTCACTGGTTATTTACAGTCGTACACCGACAGTCTAATCTCATACTCACAAATTTTCAGCGCATTGACTTAGGTGATACACACTGTTATCATTCATTCATTGATAACACGCAACATATCATGGTGAAGTCTACCTAATGCAGGCTATCACCCCCAAACCAAATTGATTCCTGCTCACAAAAACACTCAGTGTGGCAAATAAAATGTGACATGCAAAAGAATTCAAAGTCTCTTTCAGAATATAGATGAGGAAACGCTTTGTCAAACGTAATTTGCATGTATAAGTTTGATCTCTGCTTTACATTGATTAAGTATTGCAGGCCTTGTACTAACCATTGGACTGTCACGGTAACAAAGACACCACCTTGCCTCATGGCGGTTGACACTCTTGTAATGGTTGGGAGATAAGTCACTTGATCAACAGCAAAATTTGTTATAATCTGGATCCCAGGATTTCTCTGCATTTTGTTCTCATCCGTAAGTCCTATCTGCAGCTCCAGCCCGGTCTCACCTCTCTCCCTTGCTTGCACCATGCACACCATGGTTACTAAAAACCTATATAAGCTATAATGATGCTTTTTCTAAGTCTCCACATAAAAGCATGAATGTGGCTGATTGTGATACTAATCACAGATCAGAAAAGGGCAGAGCCTCACACTGGCTCCTTGTAATCTTTGCGTTTTTCTTGTTGATTGGAAATAGTTTTCTAACTTCAGATATCAGCCAGGTACAGGAAAGGGGAGGCTGAATGTGTTCCTCCTGATGCCAACTCGATTTGCCTGTGTCCTGGATCTTCCCACCTGATTTGGGACAATATCTTAACTGGCTGAGCAACTTTCTTATGCTCATTGGCCCTGTTCCTGAGGTTTGTTAATGGGATGGGCAGATGGTCTTAAATATGCATGGTTGTCAACACACAAGGTACTTCTGTTAAAATCATCTTTCAGATAAGAGGGAAGACTACTCCCTCACCTGGGTCACTTGATAATTTAAACCTCTCTGAGATCTCTCGCTTTCAAAAAAAAAAAAATCACATTTGCTTTGTAGTAGAGGGTACCAAAGCTCCATGAGATTTAGTGATTTCTTGTGCATGCTCTACTATCTACTTTAGCAAATCATCTAATTGTCTATATCTATTTTCTTAAGATTCTCATTAGTCCATAGACTTTGGTAGACAACAAAAGGCTAAAGAGACTTGCCAAATATTTAGTACACTGCTGTAATCTTCTGTTTTCCTAGGTGACTCTCCAAGTATCAGATTCTACAAAGCAGTCAGGTCTAGTCATATGAGATCACAGGAGGTATATTATCAGCTTTGTGAGTTTGTCAAGGTTTTCAGTCAGATATTTTGCTAATGGAGATTCGTATTGAATCAGTGTCCTTAACTTTGTGGAGTATTACTCCCAAATTTCACTTCTAGGTTTCCTCTCCTACAAAGTGGGAAAAGAAAATCATGCTTGCTTATATGATTATTTTTGAAGGTGTTTAACCCGACGGTGTTGTTGACTTACACAATCAAAATTCTTCTTCACCTACACCCAACAAGATTTTATGGAGATCTAGTCTGCAGTGTGAAGTAAGATAGTAAATGACCGTCCAAGGATGAATGCTGAACTCTGAGCTCACAGTGATTTAAAAAAAAAAGCGATTTGATTTTGAAAAGATATAGAACGCACAGAGCTTCAAGAAGCCCCTTTGCAATAGCAGCTGTTGCTTTGAACTGACTCTACTACCCAGTTGGATATCTGATAATACTATCAACAAGTGCAGAGTATCTACCATGTGCCAGATAACATTCTAGGTGCTTCTTAATCTATTCCTGGATGATACTGTTATCACTTTTTGGCAGAGAAGCCAATTGAGACACAAAGAGATTACACCAAGCTAGTAACTTCAGACAGCCTAGAAACTGATCCCAGGTAGCCTGGCTTCAATCCTAACTTCCTAAGAAAGTGCATGGCACATTCATCATTGAACACTACACCGAACTTCTGGCTAGTCAACTGTCCACTCACCCCTACAGCACGAAATGTTTCTGATTTTGCTATATTGCTCATGATACTAAATTCCCAGAGAACTCCTACCCACTCCACAAAATTCAGATACTGGTTCATTCTCTTCTTTGAATCTTAATCTAATTTACAAATATCCCTCTGTGCTCCCATAATGCTCTGTGTGTGCACCTGTATATAACTGATATTAACTGAGTAGGGCCATGTGCAAAGAATTAAACCCCGCCCATGAGATACTTAGCTCTATTTTTGTTAACAACCTTATTTGAAAAATACTTCATTGCACGGAAACGCACTAAGACATCCTAATGATGCACAAACCGTCCCATGTCTAGAATTAGTTAATTAATGATAACTGATAAAAATCAAAAGTAAAACTTAGACTAACTTAAAGGTATTTTATTCATGTGTGTGCTGCAGATGCGAACAAGCCCTCAACACTGCAATTATCATACTTGATGCATGCATTGCAAGTCTCACCTTGACTGGCAGCACTCTACGAGTCAGACCTTAGCTGTTGGGCTTTGTAGCCCCAGATCCTGACACAGCGTCAAAGAAATACAGAGTGAAATTTTAACAACTGTAAATGTTTCCCATTCTTCCTTGTTGCAGTCTGCTTTATCATGAGTCCTTCATTGCATGTATACTTTTAGCTTTTCCCAGGGTGTCAAATCTCAGTCTTCCCACTCTCTGAAGACTCACTCCGATGCAATTAGCTCTTGCCTGTTTTACTTGTAGTTTCAAAATTCACATGATTTTTGTTGACTGCCCTGGAGTCTCTGTTTCTCCCTATCTGTGTGCAGAAGAAAACCTTCTGCCTGAAACGTCTTTCTTGCTAGCTTGTGATCTGCAGATTCCAAGTGATGCTTCTGGAGTTTCCCTCCCATGAGCCATGTGGTCTACCTGTTCTGTCTTCTGTATTTTTTGCCTGTCTATCTTTGGTTGTACAATTTCTCTTTCTTATCTTACCACCATTATATGTTTGTCTGCATTTCCCACCAAAGAATCAAAGAAAGAACTATGCAGCATCCATTTTAGTAATTCAGTACCTGGAATTGGATTTCACAGACCAAGTGCTCAAACAATTGTTCGGTAAACGAATGGACAAGAAATCTAAAATACACACCTTGAATAATATTACATTTTTTTTATTGGAAAGTTATTTGTTAATGTTCTGTCATTTTGTACCAAGAGCGATTTGAAGATATGATGAGAGAAAATATTCTGACTTTTTATTTCAAGATATAGATTGGCTGGAAGAGAATTAATATTTTGCTCTGTCATTTTGTGCCTTTTCAATATACAATTAACATAGGAGTACAAACCAACCTGTTCCACAAATGCGCATGCCTCTGCTTTCCTAAGACTCCCAGTCTGCTGCCTACCTTGGGCTTACTCCAGGTCAGGAGTCTACATCAATTCTCTGGCCCAAAAGCAATTTGTTCCCTCTACCAGGGTAGCAGGGTCATCTGATTGGACTCTCCATGGTCCTGCCTGAATAGGAAGGGAATTAAATTGCAGTGTCAAAGGAAATTACTCATTCTAAGAAGCAGTCACACATTATCTCTGGCCAAAGCCATCTCGGACACTCATTTATGATTAAAATTAAAAGAAAGAGGAAGAGGCAGTTTGGCTGCACGTCTATGACAATAAACCCATGAGGACCAAATTAAACCGATGGTACTGCTTGGTAGCGTGTCAGATAAGAAAGTGGTTTTCTCCAGGGTGTTTTAGAATTTAGGGCCATAGTCAGTGTGACCAGACAGGAGATGTGTTCCCCAGTGTGGGGTGTCTGTACAAAAATTCATTCTAGAGCAAGCTTTATTTCTGTTGATGCCTGATAAATCCAAGTTACCTAGTCACTCCCTGGGAATTATCACTGGGCAAAAGTTACTGTGTATTTGAACATGCACGTGCGTGTGCTTCTGTGTGTGTGTATGTGTGTGTGTGTGTGTGTGTGTGCATGTATATATTCCCACATGCATATGCAGATTCATGTGTACATCCATGTATTGTGGGCCCATGGAGGCCCAAAGCTGTCTTCCTCAATTACCCTCCACTTTTAATGTCCAAGACAGGGTCTCTTGTTAGACCCAGGGCACACCTATTCTGCTAGAACATGCAGTCACCCTGCCTTGGGGGTCATCTTTCTCTGCCTCCTGAGTTCTGAGATTACAGAGAGCCATTGTATTTTCCCAACATTTACAGAAATGATTTCAGTGGGTGTGATGGTCCTCACGCTTATGGGGAAGTACCTCATCCATGGAGCCAGCTCTCTTGCTTTATACCTTTGATACATGTTTTAAGATAACAACAATGAGTGGGTGCCAGGAATGGCATAAAAGATAATCATTTCTTGATTATGATTCCCTGAAATAACACAGAGCCATGGTAAAATGTGTAATTAAAATTGGTTCAAAATGATACGAACTGGTTTAAAAATGATGCTGAGTTCCTTGCCTGGAGAGGGGGAAAAAATAAAAAGAAATCTTAGATTCAAAAGGAAAATCAATATTGATTGTTAGGAGGGTGATGGGTATTGGAAAGGCTACAACAAAACTATTCAAGTTCCCGGAATAAATATAGCAACAGAGATGGTTAAATGAGAAAGGCTTCTGGGTTTATTTAAAGATGTGTCATCTCTTTGGCCTCTTCACACAGGGCCAATGGAACAAAAGTGATTTATCACCTTGGCTATTCCTCCGTTAGAAGGCTGTCATTTGTTTCCTACATGTGCCTGTTTTATGCTTTGACTTTATTGTGTGGCACTTAAACACTTAAGACTTTCTCACTCCTGCCACCAGTTTGCTCAGCCTAGGGAGCATCTCTGTTATCCCCATACAGCAGACACTCTTCTTACTTACTTACACTCTTACTCTTGAAGTAACTCTTTATTGTTTATTTTGTCTAGTTCTTAAGAATTTAGGGGACACAATACTCGTGTTACCTTATGCTACTCTACTAGTCTATAGTGCTAGATTTCCATTCAAAATAAGTTTGTGGAGCTCCCTGGGAGTTAGATACATTTACAACTCTGTTATATACAGGTGTGCTCAAAGCTAGCAACGCAGATGGAGAGTTAGTGCCAATTAGTTTGGCACAAACTAGTAACACTATCAATTTTAGTTCCAAATAAAGCTAAAACAAATATCAGTTGACATTAGGCATGCATATTTTCATTTTGGAAATTTGAATTCAATAAAAAACTGATTTTCTGTGAAGCAGACGGTGGGAGGGGGCTAATGTTCTGCAAGTGTGTTCAGTGCAGACTGGGCACCTGGGGACTTGTGGAGGAACACGACTTCCCAAGTTTCTAAGTGTTAAAGTTTCTGAAGGTTCAGCCTGGAAAACAAAGCTAGCTTGGCCTCCATGTAAACAGTTGGATTTGCATTATACCAAAGTATTTGTATTTAAAAATAATCACGAGGACTGGGGCAATGGTTCAATTAGCAAAGTACTTGCCTTGCAAGCCTAAACACCTGAGTCCAAGCCCAAGAACCCACATTAAAAAGCCAGGCATAGAGTGTGTGTTGTGATCCCAACAATGGAGAGATAGGAGGTAGAGACAGATGGATCCCTGGAATCTCACTGGCTAGATGGCCTGGCCTACTTGATGACATTGCAGGCCAATGAGAGACCCTGTTTCAAAGAAAACATGGAAGAACCTGAGGACACAGTACAATTTGGTCTGCTACATACAGATGCACATATGTATACACACACATACATGCACAATCACACATACATGTACACACACATGCACACACATATACATGTACACGCACACATGCACACACACACACGTGCACATGCACACACTCACACACACACAGAGATACACACTAAGATAAATCCATTTTAATGATGAAAAACTTGCTATATAAATTTTCCCTTTGGTGAATCATTATGATAAATGCTTACATTATTAAATATATCACTTAAGTGTCCACCTGTTCGAGAACTTACAGGGAACTGTTGGACTGTGGTTTAGTTCTCTGTGTTAGGAGTCCACAGAAATTGTAACTAGTCGCTGAGCATGATGGTACAGACTGTATTCCCAGCGTTTGGGAGATGGAATAAGAGGATCATAAAGCCAACCTACTGTGTGAGACTAAGTCTAAAAACCAAAAAATGTTTGAAAGAAGAGAAAGAGAGAGAGAGAGAGAAAGGAAGAAAGGAAGGAAGGAAGGAAGGGAGGGAGGGAGGGAGGGAGGGAGGAAGGAAATTAAAACAAATACTGAAGAACTTGAGTTGTCACTGCAGTTGGAACTGATCAAGTCAAATTTAGTCACTACTCAAATTTTCTCATGAATTCTGGCAATTTTTCCATATATTTTTCATGATTTTAGAAAAAAAAACGTATTTGCTTTATTTGAATTTGGCATCCACTACATGATATCAAGCTATGCTTTTCTTATGCTTCATGGACCATTCTCCTGTTTGACCACAAATGACAGCTGGGAAAAGATTCCATACGATAATACGTGTACAAATGTAAGTAATTTGAATTTGTTTAGGTGAAACATTTCTTCAGAAGATCTGAGCCATCAGTGGATGTCTCCTTTCTGTTAGGTAACTTCATTTTTCTCAGTAGAGTTTTTCATCATATTTAGCATCTAGTATCATAGTTCATCTTTGTAACCACCCGCAGGGTCTATACCGTTGTTCTTTTCCCTATAAATGAAAACATCGAGTCTCACAAATATAGCCAAGTGTCCCCATGACAGACAGACAGCAAGTAGTGAAATCTACCTTCAGCCCAATTCTTTCTCTGTAAAGGTTGGCTTTTTACCACATTTTATTTTCCAAATTGTTTCTGTTTTGGTTTAGAAATGTCTCTAGATATCATAAGGGAACAAAATCACGCAGGTAATTATTGTCCTCAAATAATTTTTTATAGACAAAATCTCAGTAGATAACCCTGGCTGACCAAGAACTCTCTACATGGACCAAGCTGGCCTGGAACTCACAGAGATCCACCTGCTTCTGCCTCTCAAGAACTAGGAATAAAGTAAGTAACCCTCAAGTAGAATTTTGAATGCATAAAGAAGAAAATTAGTAAACATATGCTTATAGTTGTTTCTTAATAATCTCTTTGTAACAACAAAGGTTGTATTGTATTTATTAATATGTGTACAATAAGAAAATGTGAAGACTTGCGAAAGACAAAATTCAGAACTGTGATTTCCTCATGTTTAGCTTAAGATGTCTTAACAAAACACGCGAGACTAGGCAGGTTAAATGAAAGATATTTAGTTACAGAAGCTGAAAGTCCAAGACCGGCGTGTAGGAAGGCTGGATGATCTTGGTGATAACCCCCTTCCCAGGACTTACGAGTGCTTTCTCATCGTACTTCACAGGAGAAAGCACTGGTTTCATATATGAAATCACTACGCCACCATAAGGGCTTCGCCTTCACAGCCACATCTAAACTATAGACACCACCTCACCACAGCATCACACCAAGAAGGAAATAGAACTTTCATATGTACATTTTAAGGAGACAGAAACTTTCAGACCCAAATAACTCAACACAAAACATGCATGTGATCATTTCAAAGAATAAAGCATCAAAAAAATTGCCAGTTGCTGCTAATAAATTACTCTCGGGAGTTGGTGTGGATTGACACTACAGTTCAAAGGAAAATGGAATAGATCACCGATGACAATGACTCATGAGCTACGGTGTTCTTGTAAAGGTTGTGCCAGCTGTGGAGGCTGAGGGAGGAGACAGAAACTGTTGGCAACACTGAGAAATTGAAATTCCCAAATGAGGCACCATCTGATTCACAATGCAATGCTGTCCGTCCCTCACGCTTAAAATTAGTGATCATTTATTAAAAACTAACCTTCAATGGATTTATGATCCATTTTTTTGCATTTGCTCTATGTTATATATCCATAATTAGTAGTATAGTATTTATGTATGCTAATGAGATAACAAATTTCCTCCTGTGAACTTCAGGTTGAACTACTATTTTAAATAAGAAGAGCCCTGCATCTGTGGCAAATAAGCAAAGCTAGAACAACTCAAATTATCAGCAAATATAGCCTTTACATTCTCAAAAGTCAGTCGGGCAGTGGTAGTGGCTCTCAACTTTAATCCCAGCACTCGGGAAGCAGAGGCAGGCGGATCTCTATGAGTTCGAGGCCAGCCTGGTCTACAGAGTGAGTTCCAGGACAGCCAGAGTTACAACAGAGAAACCCTGTCTCAAAAACTCAAGGGAACAAAATCAAAAGGCAATTGGCCTATGTGAACAGCTATTGCTGAAGTCTCCTGTCCTAATTCACTGATCATGTATTAGTAACATTTTCCCTCCTGTATTTGTATCAAATAGCTAAATAATCTTTGTATTCATTTTATCACTCAATATGATATCTCTTACATGTAAAATTTCCTCAAAAAAATCATAAAATTAATTATGTTTTAGGTTTTAGCTTATCTTGATATAAAATATTGTTTTTAAAGGATTCTTTTATTTTTACACTTTATCGAAGCAATCTGATATAAAGTATGTATAAATACATATACATTATCTATTTTAGCATCAGTGTAGATTAATGGAGAAACAGGACAGGCACGTACAGAAGCTGGTCTACAAAGAGTACTCTCAAGCCTTCTGACTTGAGGGACTTACCGTCTTCTGCACCACAAGGCATACACAGCCCCAGACTGAGTCCCACTGCACCTGGGGCTTCTAGATCAAGATGAAAGCAACCTTTGAGACTGAGATGTGCCTTGGTTCTGTGCAGATTTCAACTTTGCAGAAGGAGTCCCTCCCCTGTATATCTGTACCGGTTCTTGGACCCAAAGGTTCAGTTAGTCTTTCGGGATGCAGGAATGGAAGTGGAGAGAGGGATGTCAAAGACAAATGTATTAAAACTTTTGTGTAATTTCCCTAAACTTAGCTACAAGACACATGAAATGAGACAAAGACTCTTGAATCTGAGAACCAGGTTTCAAAAATGTCCCAAAACAAAATAAAATAAAATAAAAATGATAATAGCAACAACCGAAAAAGATATCTCAACAAAGGGCAGGTCTCAGGGATTGCTCTTCTTGCTGTCATTTAAAAATAGAAATATTCTTAAACTGAACAAGACCAGCCAGATGGCTTAGTGGGTAAGGGCCCTGGTCACCAAACCTGACAATCTGAGTTTGATCTCCAGAACTTGCATTGTAGGTGAGAACCAACTCCCACAAATTATCCTCTGATCTCCACGTGTGTGCTCACATGCGCACATAAGCAATAAATGTTTCTTTTTTTTTTTTAATGAGAACCATATGAAATATGAGATGTTCCTACCAAGCATTTCCAGGGTAGTAGTGGGAAATAGTAAACAATTACATTATATAAACCAACCATCTGAGCAGAAATCATAATTAAAGTTATGCATCTGCATGCTTCATTGATTTATGAATTTGTTCAGAGTAGCAAAAGCTATTATGCATTCGCTGTTTAAGAGACAGTATATAACTGGGTGACCTTTCACTGCACCAATGGGACACTCTGCAGTACATGAGAGATTCAAACGGTCACACTGATTCTTGATTACACTTTAAACCATATTTTCTTTCTTCATTGAAAAAGTTTTATGATGGTATATTCATAACCATCGATCGTTTCAGAAAGAATCATCGCATCCAAGCAAAATCAGCTTCCAAGAGCTAGGGTTAGGCTTCAATCAATGCAAGCAAGTCATTAACCTGGGGGGTGGGGGTGGAGAATCTCGGCTCCTCCACAGGCTTCATTCCACAGCCACTAAAGAGGTGTCTGCTTGTCACCAGGTGCTGTTAGGAGCTGAAAGATGGGTGGCCATCCTTATCAGAGAATGTCTTTGTTTATGAGGTGTCCGGTTCCACAGCTGATCTTTGTATTCATGTTGTCTTGTGGTATAAACTTTCTTGTTTGTTTTCCTTTGGTCTTAACCTGGGAACCAGGAAACGTTAGCACTCAGGGTAAACTGAGAAGGGAAAACAGGATCTTAAAGTAAGCAAAGACAAGAACGGAAAGGATGCAGGGATGCTCTCAGCCCTCTTGCGAACTCTTTAACAGCTTCTCCCACCTCAACCCCCACCCTGTCCCTTCCACCAGTCTCTCCACACATCTAAACTAGACTGCTTTTCGAACAGTGTGTGTGCGTACACCCATGCTCCAGCATTTGCTTGTTGGGTTCAGTAAATCCTCCCAACATTCGGTTGTCACTGTGTCTGTGCGAGGCTGGAAACAGAAACAAGAAGGAGGTAGGAGCAGCCAGTTTGCCACCTCAGATCAGACCGCAGAGATTTCTCTACTCTGTCTCTGGGAGTGACCAGTTCCGATGCTTATAACGAGGTGGGGAATCTGGTCTCTAACCAGGCTCTTTGGTGTATGTGGCCCCACTCCACGCACACACAGGTCAGGGGAGAAGCAAAACAAAACAAAACGAACTACATCCACTTTCTTCAAACATGTTTGAGATATTCATTCCCTAATTGTTCCTTTCTGTGTTATTTTTCCCTTGAATTAGTCTTGATCTAGATCAAAATAATTACTGCAGATTCCATTTGAGTATGCTGAGAAATACTTTGGTAATTTTATAATTTATTGTACACCTTTCTTTCATTCCTCTTGCTTGGAGGCTTAGCTGCGTTGAAAATTTGTGATTTGAAGAACAGGTTTTTGAACATATAAACTGACAATTCCGACTTCACCAGCACATAGCTGTGTCTGTGTTTCATGCCCCCTTATGATAGGAGGCACAGCTTTAGTGACTCAGTAGGTCAGCCTCCAAGAATCCCTGAAAATAACACAAGGGCTTGCTGCTGTGACACATAGCCACACCACTGTTTAGATTGAGGTCTGAGGTTTATTCAAATGAGTATTTGCAAAGGGCTCTGTCCTGGACACCAACACTGAAACAAGTGTTCTAAAATCTCAGTAGTGAGTTTTCAAAATCCTTTGGAGGCAGCTCGAAAGAATTCCTAAGACTTCCATCAAATAATAATCAGGGAAGAAATCAATGGGATGGAGACACAATACTGAAATGATGCGAGAGGAAAGACGGGAAAATAAAATGTCTCTCATAACAATGCAGCCGTTTAATCTCCACTAGCAGAAGTTGGGAGTCATGTTGCCGAGAAATATAAAGAACACAAAATGTGCCATCTATCAAAGAGCTTAAGTAGCAAGGTTTAGTCACGACGGAAGTGAACTCTGCTTCATAATACAGGCTGATCTTTCATGATTGAACTTCTGTTTTCATTACACCGTTTGCTGCTTTAGTATGATGGCATCTGAGACATAACCACTTATTTTTTACCCAGATAGCAGTAGCATGGATTTAAAAAAAAAAAAAAAAGGTCTTTGATACTGGAGGAAAAATATGTACCCATTTTTCTTACTTAAAACTCAAAGAGATGGTTCTGAGGAAGCAACACCTATTATGTGTTTATATTTATTTCCATAACAAACTAAAAAGTTATGAAATAAAAAAATGCTGAAATATGGAAGATATTAATTATCAGGGAAATTTATTATTATTTATTATTTATTTATTTATTATTTATTATTATTTATTTATTATTTATTATTATTTATTTATTATTATTAATATCAGGGATATTATTATTAGGGAAATTTACAACTTAGTCAAAATTTGAACCTACATTATTTGACAATGTTCCCTTAAGCCTGCACGAGTCATTTAACATTTCTACTGCACATCTTGACTCTCAGACTTTTAACACTTGGCCCTTAAAGCTGCAGAGGTCTGGACCTTATAGAAAGTGTCAGCCTAGATTTATTTTTTACTTATTTCTGTGAGAGTTGTTTTATTTTGTTTAATCTTTTGTTTTCTATTTTACTAAGTGCGTTTTTAAATTTTCTGGTAACTTTCAAAACTCACAAAGACTAAAGAGTCATTAAGTGTCTCCCACCCCCCCATGCACATGAAAAATATAGTCTCATTTTATAAACATAATACTAAGTTCAGAGTTAGATCTTCTCATAATCAGATGAGGAAAGAAACCAGGGAAGGCTGGATTCCTTTACATGTGTTCTGATAAGAATGACGCTTAGCAATGAATTCTAAAGTCCAATGAGAGACAGAAATCTGGAACTACAAAGTCCCACTAAAGAAAGCTCTACCAAAGGGACAATTCTCTGACAAACCTACAAGGGGGCGGGGGGTGATTACAGTTTAATTGTGTAAAAGTTTTTGATGTTTCTGACCAGCATGACAGCCTAAGAAGTGTGTGGAAGAAGGTTTGACTCTCAGAGGGATGACCCACTCAGAATCAAGTTCAGATTAAATCATGATTTTCGTCCTTACACTTTCTGGCAGACATATTCCTATTTCTGGCGGCACTTGCTTTGCAAGAACCTGAATGACTACATGGGTGAGAAAGTTAGAAACCCTTTCAGATAACTGACAAGTGTCTGAGTCAGTTTGAAAAAGATTAAGAGTGGCTCCCTTGTTCTAAAATTATACAAAAGTGCCATTTCGCTTTTCAAGCAATTTGAAAGGCATTCATTTCGGTGGCAGGTAGCCAAAACACAAAAGCCAGAGAATTGTGGCAGAGACGTCACACAGCACCTCCAGGTGGGAGCTTGTGCAGTTCTCCACCTCAGAGAGAAAACCTCAATAGATGGAACCCAGAAAGGAGTCCTGGCCAGAACTGACAGGGTGTGGATCTGTGTTTCTGGTTCTGATTCACCATCATTGGCTGGCAAGTCAGAACTGAACTTTCGTCTTGTGTTTTGTTTTGTTGTTTCGTTTTATTTTGTTGTGTTTTGTTTTTGACTGGGTCTCATGTAGTTCAGGCTTGCTTGGAACTCTCTATGTAATTCAGGACAACCTTGAACTCCTAATCCTCCTTCCTCTATCTCTCCCAGGTACTGGGATTATAGACATGTGCCACCCTGCCCCGGGGCTTTGTGGGAGAGCCCAACACTCTATCAGCAGAGTTATAACCATAGCCCCTTAGCTGAACTCTTGAGCCTGGAGAGGGAAACTTCCCATATTCTTTGTGACAGCAGAGACCTTATCTACCTTAAATACCCAGAGTTGACGGAGTCTCAACTCAATGGTGTACATTCTGGTATGCTATGCCTAAATCTGAGTTCTTCAAACCTTCTTGCAGTTTATGGGCCTTTGATACATCCTTCACAATGACAGAAACCCCAGCAAAACGCATGCAACTAGTAATACCCTCTCCCCACTCAGTGGGTTAGAGAAATAACTTGGCATAACCAGCTTACACGCTGGCTTTGGAACCCTGACTTTAGACAGACTAAAATAATATACAGAACAGCTTAAGTCTTAGATTCATCAGTTTCCTTCTTCTGGGAGTCCTGGTGAATCCCGCATTAGGAGAGCAGGACAATCTCAGCAAACTTGGGAGAGTAGATAGATGGGGGCAGGGGTTGATGACCCAAGACACCATCACAAGAACCTGCTCACCGGGTGCCATTATGAACCTCCTTTCCTTTGCTTGCCAGTATCCATATGCAAGCAGTTGTCTTGCTGAACTCATGCACTTCAGCATGGTCCACATCACCTAAACAGCCACGTGAGACTCTTCTGCCAGGACGGGAAGATGATGACAGAGTCCTCCCTGGCGAGATGAGCAGTTCAGGTTGGGTTCTACATGCTACAGCATTAGAAGATTTCAAAATCTTCCTGTGAATGTTGACCCTAACTTGCATGCTATCTGAACTAAAGGTAAATACAGAGCAGAATTGGAAGTTCCTGGCATCTACAGTCTCCGTTTCTGTGTCTGGAATTCAGCATGCACCTGAGTTAGCAAAGAAGAGCATCTCCAGGCTTCAAGACACCCACAAAGAAGAATCTTCAGATCAATGTGGGGCTTTAATGTTTGAAACTACAAAGGAGTAAGACAAAAGGAGAATGAATGAGTTAGAAAAGAAAACTTGTAAATAAATAGTAATTGCAGGATATATCAATTGATTCGATTAGGAAAAGGTAGGAAGAAAAACTATAGGCTGACACTAAGGTTAACATCCAGAGGCACCTTGAAGAACAGCACCTTCACACAGCAAAGTCAGGGAGGAGAAAGCATAGAGTTGACAAGCAGCATGGGCTGAGAACACATTAGGATGTGAAACAACACGGGGAGAAAAACAACATGGGTTGGGCTCTAATTCATTGGATAATTACTCTAAATTAGGAGCCATCTGAGTAGCTCGTACGCATCATTTAAACTCAGCCTTACTAATAACCCTGTAAGAAAACAAAAGTTACCAAACTCAACTTACCAAAAAGGGTGGTGCAGTCTAGAAAAGCTTAAGAAGTTTCCAAAGTCGAACTGGTGATAACAACTCAGTTGGCTGAGTCTGTAATCCCAGCACAGCAGAGGCAGAGGCAGGAATAGAACTTCAAAGCGTTCTCGAATAAACGGTGAGCTCAAGGACGGCTTGTGACATATGAGAGCTTCTACCAAGAAAAAGCAAATGAGGATTTTCCCAGAGTCACTAAAATATTTAATGATAAAGCAGATCGTGCATCTTCCCCTAGAAGGTAAACTACCAACTGTTGTAAACTATGTCTGCCAATTAATCCTCAAATGCAAGGACCTTTCTATCTTGTTATACAACGACTGTTTTTCATACCTGCCACACAACCAGCAGCAGAGCAGAATCTCACTAAGCACTGACTGAAAGGCCAAACTTTTTACCCTGCTGGCTTCCAAAATAGCTTCCCAACATCTTTTGAAACTAATATATCTTCCATCGCTCATGTACATTTTAAAGCTCCCATGACCATGCCTTCTAAAGAGAAGCTTTCTTCTTGTATCTGCCTCCGTTGGCCTCTGCACCTCTCCTAGAGTTTATTCCATCCTGCCCTGTACAAATAAATACCTTCTAGGCCCTCAGATCCTGCAGCAAGCTTGGCAAAGATAAAGGTGTGTTGTGGAAGTTTACTTTTAGTTGTGTATAAAATAACTGTTTGGTGCACTGTTGGAAAAAAGGATGCAAAGACCTTGGCATTTTGTATTGTTTGCAGGTGTTGGATTTCTGTGCAGGATGTTTGATTGCTAATGATCTGCATGTGCTATCAGTAGAACACCTGAGGAGTTCTAAAAGAATAAAAACACCTGAGCTGAGACACTCAGGGTTCCACTGTGAGTACTGCACTGGCCATGAGGGTGGTTCCCTCTGCTGAGATCTGGCAGGGTTTGCAATTATGAACATTGCCTCCTTGTCTTCCTTCGTGAGACTATAGAGCAGCTGAACACACTCAAAGGTGTGCTTCCGTGTTCATGCCTCTTCTCACATGGGTCTTAGTAATTGTCTGCTAATTCAGTAACAGGCTAAAATCAGAATATTAAACGGTACCTAACCCACTGCTGTATCACAAATATTATAATGTTACCTTCTCATTCCAGAAGGTTTCCAAAGGTTGTAAAAAAATGTAGATTTTATGAAAAGCAACTCTAAAATATATACATACACCTGGCATTCTGTGACTTTCTCTGAAAAGCTCTTTGCTACTTACTGGTACAGGTTTTTTTTTTTTTTCCTATGCTTTAATAAATCCCAATTTTCATAGCTTTCATGTCTTAAACATTCCAAGTTCTAGTTATATTTGGTGGAAACTTGGCATGCAATTTTCAGTTTCAAATATTTACAGCTACATTGATGTACACACGCGCGCGCATATTCCTTTAATCTATAGACTTGTGAAGATTACTGGCAGAAAAAGTAAATTATAAGACACTTCAGGTGCTTAGATGAGTGAGAAGAAAATAAAGAGGCGTAGTTGTCCTCGGAAGGGAGCGCAGTGTCAGCTGACTTCAGAGAAGGCAGCAATGCAGTACGGGACACGTGCTACGGAGACCGGTGTGCAGAGTGCTGTCTGGGCGGAGCAGAGCAGATGAGAAGCAGGTTCACCAGCTTACAGCTTTGCAGCCTCCCACACACATAGCAGCTTCTGAGTGCCCATGGGTGCTCTATGGACAGCTAGGGCCTCTTTTTATTCTGTGGTCTCTACATGAATGGTGACCCACTCCCTCTCGGCCTGACTTTGTCAGTATCTCAATAAGCACCAGGTTAGACCAATGTTCCTCATCTATTCATCTAGTACAGACAGCTGTTTAAGATCCTCATGTTTCTAAATAAAATGAGAAAAGGCTTTTCTTTATGTCACCAGTACATGTCTTCCCCTCCTGCTTGTGTTCTTTTATCTTGGGGAGACTCTAAACATTGTTTGCATCAGGAGCCCCAAGGAAATGCCTTCCAATGAACACGAAAGTGCGCTGTTGAATAGCGACTGGCCAATGGATAGACATAGAAGGATCTGAGACCTCAGCACAGGGGGAACCTGGAATGCTTCCCTCTCTCCTATCGCTACTGTCTATACTAAGTTTTGTATATCCTAATTAGACTCGAAATCAAGGAAGGGGAATGGTGTCATCTCCGGCAAGAAGGATGAAAAATCAAAGCTAAGTTCAGCCTGCAATCTTGTGGAGGTTTAGGTTACACCCGGCAAGATGCTAGCTCTTACGCAGGATATATATGATATGTACACACAGGTATGATTTTAAAGTCATATTTAAAAAGCTGTACGGATCAATGGAAACGATGAGGGATGCTTTGCTAGTTCAGCTTCTGTCTCCTCTGATTACTCTTTGACCTTGGCCACATTGCTAAGTGTGCTATTAATTTTTTATAGGGGAGGTCTCCAGAATTTAGGAAGTTTAAGTAAAAAGAAATGAAGGCTCAGAGGGACCAGCTCAGCAGCACAACACTTCCCAAGTGTGCCTGGGGCCCCGGCCCTAAGCCCGCCAAGGAAGGAGCAGGAGGGAAGCCCTGGTCCTGTTGAGTGATCCTGATTCTTTCCTCTATTCTGTGGAATACCAGCACTAGGGCTTCTTCCTAAACAACTTCTCAGAGGGGTGCTTCTGTCTGTCTTCAGGGGAATATCAGGGTTTCCTTTGGAAGCAATAAGAGTCACAGACTTCCTTTCATCTGAAGTACGAGGTACTTAGAGCTTGTCTGTCCACACACAGCGAGATAATGGCATGCAGAGTCCTTCTGAGAAGAGGCCTCCAGTCTTCCTGGGAAGCCCCTCCTCCACCTCAGGCAGGCAAACTGCCACATGGGGTACCTTTGTACTGTCTTGGGAGTTTTGCTCAGAGACAAAGAAAAATATTCTGTCATCAAGCTATCTCTCCCTCTCTTATGTTTTCGATACAAACAAGTTACAGCTGGGATTATCCTCCGTCTCCTCCCAGTCACAACTTTTAATTCTCAACTGGTCTCCATACTAAGCCTTCTGTCTACTGATCTTAGCCATCTTCATCTTTTTAATACCTGTTTCTTTCAAAGTTTCTAACAAAACAGTTGGGATCTGGCTCCACGTTTACACATTTGTATTGTTACGTAGCATGATGCAATGAGAAAATATACCAGATGTATCTTATCATTTAATCTTCCTAATGATGACCTGAGATCACTTGTACCAATAATAAACAGATAGATGAAAGATAGATAGATAGATAATAGATAGATAGATAGATAGATAGATAGATAGATAGATAGATAGATAATAGATAGATAATAGATAGATGATAGATAGATAGATAGATAGATAGATAGATAGATAGATAGATAGATAGATAAAGGTTGAGTAGATGAAGAGTAAGAGATGAAAAGCTGGGGGCTAATACATAAGTTTAAGGTTGAGTAGCCAGTACTGAATAAAATCTGTGTACGAAGCCCACTCTCCTGGTTCTAGCATGTGTGCCCTTTTATTAAACTATTATCCCTCTGAAATTATTTAAAGCTCTTTAGCTTTAATTCATTCATTTACAAAATGAGGATATTAATCCCCATGCAGCTCAAATGCTCCTGTAAAGCATCAACTAAAGGAAAGTACTTGATAAACATTAAAATGTTATAGGAATAGGCTAATAACAAAGAACAAAGCAGATGAGCAAAAGGCAAAAGTAAAAACCCTCGCCCCTGTGTGCCACAGACTAGTAAAGGATGCTTATTAACGTAGCCTTTTACATAGGGAAGACTTTTAATAGAGCTTTCAATTACTTTATCAACTTACACTCAATTAAAAAAAGAGTAAGCGAGAGAGAGAAATCATAAAAGTAATTTATGGAAGCAGGGTAGATTTTTAGTTTTTATGTATACAATAAGGCACATTCCTGAAGTGATGTGGGAACTGGGGCTATTATTAAGCAGGCAGGAGAATATTTTTCCCACATCATATGGAGGGTGCAGGAGGGAAGCAGTGACCTTGCTCCCTTGAATTGAGTGTGCTTTGATGAGCTAGACCAAGGCGCCACTGTGTGCCCCGTGTGTTCAGGGCAAAGAATCCCGATTTTCCCGATTTTCCTGGTGTCCTACATTTTCACCCTGTTAAATCCAGTCTGGGTCCCAGAGTCATCGCAGTTCAAAAGCAGATGTGTGAGCTGTGGAGACACAACTCACCTGTGCTTCCGTTTCTTCAAGACACGACAGGGTAGACACACAGGGCATCAACAGTTTGACTAATCTCTGTTGATGCTATTGGAAACCAACCGGAGTAAAATAACTTAGTTTGCATCACATGCCTTCTTTCCATCTTGCCTTTTAAAGATTCTGCAATTTTTGTCATTCTGGGATCATGAGATATTGTATTTAAGTGCTTGCTGTTTTCCCATCTAGAAGATACAGTAAGCTAAAGGGAGCAATGTGGGTTCCAGAGGAGAGCAGGGAGGTTCTCCATCAGTCACACAGATAGATGCCTGGGTGGACACTTTGATAAGGAGGACCAGCAGGTAGCAGAGGCGGTCTCAGGGAAACTGGAAAGAACCCTGAAGTATCCGTGAGCTGAAATCTGGAAAATTAATAGGGGTTCTTTAGAGGAAATGAAGCAGTGATAGAAATGAGGATTGCGCCAAATGAGGTGGCTCAACGTAAAAGTACTAGCAACACAGCCCGGTGACGTGAATCTGATCTGCAGAAACCAAGGCAAGGCTGAAGGAAAGGACAAACACTACAAAGATGTCCTCTGACCTTCACACGCATATAGTGATATGTGTGTCAACACCCCCACCTCCACACACAGCATGTAAACACATAAATATGTGTATACTGTATGTATATATACGTAACTTTTAAAAGCCTTTATATATGTGTGTGTATATATACATATATACATTTATACATACATATTTACGTATATACATATATTTGAGGAAACAAAATAAGAATAACTTTAAGCTAAAAAGTTGACCAAAAATATATTTCTGAGGGAGTCTAGAGACATTGAGACAGGACAGGAAGGCAGAGAAAATTGTGGGGGACATGAGGAAGGAGAGGAAACCTTTACCTCAGAGTCTGGTTGAATCCTCTGACCAGTGGAAAATCAAGAATTCTAACACAATTAGAAACATTTGCTTAACGCCCTTCTCCCTTCCCAGCTATAAACCTGCAGTTGTTTAGGAATCTCACCAGAAAATTCCTTCATATGAAGAAGCCATATCCTAACCTCCTGGTTCCACCCTAGTGGCTCCTGACTTTAGTTTCTCAAAATGGGATCTATCCAAGGCACTGCCAACTCTACCTAGGAGCTCAGTTATTAGCAGGGGAGCAATGGTGGAAGAGAACATCCCTACGAACCACACTGAGCAATGTAATATCAAAGGCTTCCAAGAGTCTACGGACAGGTGCCCCTAGGACACTTGGAATGTAACTCTCCTTGGGAAGCCAACACCCACGCCTCCAGCTCTGCTTCACTCTTCCACTGAGTGCCTTTCTTTCTATATTCTTAAGAAAACTTCAACTTCTCTTCATACGAACTAGTTCTGAAACTTTTTTCTGCATTCAAACGATTAATCATGGTTCTACCCAATTGGGCACAGGTTTGTAAGGGATCGAGAAAATTCCTCAAGCTGATGTGGATGGCAGTGTAGAGCTCTCTCTGATCTTGCCACCACAGATATGATAATAGCCTACACAAGCCTAAGTTAGGTTGTGCTTGGGAATATAGACGTTTATGACCAAGAAGAACACTTGTGAATGCTACAACACTGACTACATTAGCCTAATTACTGCTTATGGTTACTCTATTTTTGGTGAATTGATCTTCACCCTTACTGGGAAATGCTAGCTTGACTGAATACAGTTAAATACTGTATTAAATGAATACCGGTTAAAAAAAAAAAAACACAGTAGTTTCTGTCCATATAGAGTATGTTTCTATAATCGTAGTTCGTCTTTGGGTGCCCGAGCTCCTCAAAGTAAGCCACCACGCCATGTGGTAAATGGGAAGATGGGCAACCCTAACCATAAGAAAAGCAAGATCAGCACATCACAAATACTGTTCATATTTATTGCATGTTCTTATCTATGTGTTATTGCCAGCTGTGATCAAATCATTGTCCTTCCTTGACATTTTCCCTGGTCTCCAGCATTGTGTAACAACTGCACGCCGTCACCCCTACCTGCATATCTGACATATGTCTCAAATCTGACACATGTACCTGCATGGACTCACTTGACCCTGACCTGCCTCTCACCCAGGCTTCCGCACCCACGGAGAGAGAGAACCATCCACCTTCCAAAACTGAAAGCTCGCAAGTCGCCCTGCATTTCTTTTCATCAGCCTTCCCACACCTGGTCCACCACCAAGTCCTTACAGGGCAGCCTTCAGATTTTATCTAGAATCCATCTTCACACCTCCCCATCTCCTGTAACAGACAATAGTCCACTATCACACAACAGCCGCAGGGAGCGACTGGCTTGTAATAATTTTAATGAAATTGTATTCTTCTGCTTAAGATTCTTTAATGATTTCTCATTTGAATAAAAGCTGGGCTTGTGATGAGCCATCAAGACTGGCCACGACCAGCTCTTTACCTGGCTCTCCATAAGTTATGATGTAGAGAGTTTCCTTTCTGTGCTAAGCCTCCACTTAGCCTAGACATCGACTATTCTTTGCACAAATCAAGCACAGCCTTTGAACTGCGGCTCCTCTCCTGGGAAATCTCTGGCCCGGTCCCTTTGCTTGCCTGTCTTCTTGTCTGTCACCCATTCCTCATTTCCATGCATCAGTCAAAGGCTCTTTCCTAACTGCACCTAAAATGGGGTATGCTGCTCCTGCAACCATGCTTGATACTTTTATTTACTTAGTCTCTGTGTTGTTCTAACTGTATTTTGGTACATGTCTATTTCAGATAAATATATATTGCAAAAGGCCAACAATAATATGTTTTTATGTCTGCATCCCCAGTATCTGTGAAAACATTGTGTAGGTGTTTACTGAAGAGAAAAGAAGGGATGGATGGAGAAAGACGGAATGCATAGCCAGCCAGTGTGTCCCATAGAATCGAGTCGGCATCCTGATATTTTGTGTCTTCTCTTCAAACTAGAAATACTGTAGAGACAAAAAAAATAAAATAAAATAAAACTACATCATCATTTCCCCAAATTTTAATACATACAGGAGAAAGTCTGCCTCTCACCGAGCACCTGTGTGGGAACGTAAGCAGCAAATCTGTAGATAAAGGAGAATTGTAAATGATAGAGAAAGAGACAAAGAAAGTCTTGATTTTGCACTGTTGCAAAGTGTTAGTTACATCGTCTTATTGTCCCTTTAGCCTCGCATAAAAAAAAGGAAACAGAGAACACAAGAGCAGCTCAAATACATGTTTGTTCTATTGAGTGTCATTCATTAGATGATTCACCGGCCGTTCTCCCAGTGTGTTATTCCCACTGAGTGGAGTCCATTGATTGCAGACCCTAAACCGCCATTGTGGAGAGTGCTCAGCGCCGTACTGTAATGCCATTTGGGACCCTCTAATGTGCTTCTCCAGGCGCCATCTCCCAGTAATACTCAAACTTGCCCTGTGTGGGTTTGGGCTGTATTCTTGCTGAGAAAAGATGTCGCTGATCACTCTGATGCTTTCTTTTCAGCCCTTTTAGAATTGGCAAATCTTGCAAAGACCAGGGCTTAACTGATTCTAAGCAGGGCAGTGAAAGCCTTGAAGCAGACCTAGGGTAAGTGTTCCTTAAAGACAGGGGTAGTGTTATAAAAAACTGTATTACAAGATGACTCTCTATTAGAGTCACTCAGTAAGTGTTTGAGTGAGTGGATGAATGGATGAAAGAATCGATGGAGTTAAAATCTAATTCCTTAGTGGGGAAAATGAACAATCTGCCCCGTGAGTCTAATTTTCTCCTTCATCACCAGAGACTTCATTGGAAATTTCCTCTAGGTAACCTAAAAGTGATAAGCACTTTATTTCCTCCAGCTTTTTTATACAACAAACAAATTTAAGCTCTTATTATTGAAATACTACAGTTCAATTAATAATACTAATAATAAAATCCTCCCAGAGGAAACTTGTTTAGTGACCACCTTGTAAAGGTCCCTTCTATCCTTAGACTTTTTCTTTTATTGCCCTTATACTGAATCACTAGTTTAGTCATTTCTTTCGTAGTGGTAAACTACTGGGCCCGGACAGGTCACCAGGGACTACAGGGAGGCATTTTTAAGAGGTGCAAACCCTGCCAGACCTCAGCAGAGGGAACCACCTTCCTGGCCAGTGCCAGGCTGGACAGTGGAACCCCGAGCATCTGAGTGCAGGTGTTTTTATTGATTAAGTGTTCTACTGATACCACGTGCAGATCATAAGCAATCACACATCAACAAAGAAATCCCACACCTGCAGACAACACAAAATGCCAAGGCCTATGCATGCCTGTTTCCAACAGTGCACAAAAACAATCATTTCAAAAACAACTAAAAATAAACTTCTACAACACTTCTTTTGTTTGTTAGGTTGGTTTTCCAGAGATAAATTCCCTGTACATAATGATCTCCATTTCTGGAAAAATCCATGGTCCTCCTCATTAATGTTTTCTCTCGTGTGTTTTTTAAGTATTAGTAGACACTATGTATGCATGGAGGTATCTACAGCACGCAAGCACTAGTTGCATTGTGTTATTTTCCAGGGACTTTGGTGTTGGGTCTTCTGCTTTCAGTAAGTATTCCTATACTGAAACAGCATGGGGGGGTCTGGCTTAGCATTTAATGTTGGGAAGGGTTTTGAGGTTGGTATTTCTATTACATCATCTCGTGTCCCTCTCCTCTTGAGTGCCACATGAGAACACTTTTAAAAACAAGATCTAGTTAAATTCTGTTTCTCCCAAAGGATTTTTCCATTGCTTTCTGCTCTGTGTTTGTTTCCCGGTTTGTTTGTTTTGGTCTTACCCTGGAGCCTGGGCTGGCCATGAGCTCATGCTCCTCCAACCTGTCTCTAGGGTTGGGATTACGGACAAACTCTGCATGGCTGTTTTGTTATTTGGTTTGTTTTTTGATCAGTTTTAGTGTTAAAGTTATAGCTTTGCTGCTGCCTTTTCTTAAATGATGAGAAAGCTTACAGTCAGAAATGCAACAATATTTGGTCATTACAGAGGATCACACACACACCCTCCTATTAACACGCTAGTATCTCCACAACAAATGAAGAAATAGGGACCTGAAACTTTATATGTAAAAGACTTTATACTTGAAACCACTTTCAGAATATACAGAATATACTTGAAACTACTTTTAGAATTACTTTTCCACCCATTTTTAGTGAATAGAGCAGTGTCAGTACAGACCAAAATGTGCCCGTCTTCATCAAATTTGTGTTTTTATATCTCTTCCCAAATTCAGGAGTTAGAAACTAATTTACGTAACCAACCTTAACATCTGAAAAATGAGAGATGATTTCTGCTTTTTTATAATTGCAATCCTGTTCAGATTTGGGGTTATCAGTTTATGAGATCTTCTTAAACTCTTTCTCTGAGGTGATGCTTACACACCATCTTGTCATCTTCACCAAAAACAGAGTCTTCCTACACAAACCAGAACCCCTGTATTGCTACCTACATTCATATGACTGAGAAATATCATTAAGCAAAAAGGATATCTTAAAGCATTTGAATATTTGGATGCAGTTAACATAAAAATACATTACGATAGGAAGCCTTGAAATTTAATAGGGTGCAGTATTTCTGGTAGCTATGAAGACCAAGTCAAGAAACTTTGATTTAATCTTGAAAAAAATACTTTCTGTGATATTTCAGTAATCCCTTTGCTACAATCAAGCGTGTTAAAGGGTACCTTAGTCATTATTCAAATTAGGCTATTAATGAGTCAATTCTATGGTAATCTAGCTGAATAATTTTTTCTCTAGAGATGCCTATACATAACAACTTTTCCATAAACTTGGACAATATTCTCTAAAATCCTTGTTCTTGTACGGTCACGTCCTCACTCTGGGAATACAGGAGGACCACACGGGCAGAACGCCACGTGAGAGCGGGCCATGGGAAGCTCACAGCTACACATGCTTTAGGCCTGCATAGTTCCCAAAGTTGATTAAATAAATAGAAAAAAGTCACCCAGTATGCTTCTAAGGAGTAAGTTCATAGCAGAGTGTTACTTCAGTGGTAGCATCACTGTAACAGTTGTGTTTAATTTATTTCTCAATTCAGAGAGGGAACGTTTTACTTTCCGATTGAGTGATTTTCACGTTGAGCAGACGCAAACTTCTGCTTCTGTGTGTTTTATTTAGGAAACGGCAATCTACCAATGAGAGTCTATACACTTAGACCACTGCGTTAGAGAGGGGCCTCTGGAGATACCTGCCATGCCTGATCCCTTTCTCTGTCTCTCTCTCTGTCTCTCTCTGTCTCTCTCTGTCTCCTGTCTCTCTCTCTCTCATTTGAAATGAAAATGTCTCTGCTTTGGGGAAGTGGTTTCTACATTCTCTAACATCACACGGTGAAAGTCATTCCCCAGTTCTGTGTCTGCTGTGTCTTAATTCACTCTCCCTCCACCACACACACACACACACACACTCACACACACACACACACACACACTCACACACATACACACACACTCACACACACACACAATCAATCAAAATAAATTGAATATAAAATCAGACTGAAGAAAAATGACCAAAGACAGAGAGATAAAATTTTGAGCATAATATTTGTGATATCTAGTCATGATGCAGCACCTCACACTTTTTGATTTAAGCTTGAATAAAAGCTTGCTGCTTATATTTTAATGTATTTCCAATGCTCAATTCTTTAAGGATTAGACCTGGTAATGCTAACTATTAGTAGTAACACATGATTAAGGAGCCAGAACGAGATAATTTCTGATGTCAGGGATCAAGTGAAGAGCAATCGAGGCAATGGAGGTGGCTGGGTTTGCACATCTGCTGGCCACCCAGCCGGCCTATCTAAGCTGAATCTCAGGGACCCACGTGGTAGAAGGCTAGAACCAACTCCCTCAAGTTGTCTTCTGACCTCTGTGTGGTGCACCATGCTCCCCTTCCCCATTAAATAAAGAGAATGGAATAGAATCATTAAAAACTAAGTGTAGAGAAATCAGATTTGATAGGTAAGGAGGGTTACCTCTGTTTCCCAGCCTCATTTATTTAAATTATTCTTCAAACTTAAGATCGGACCCAGGGCCACTCCTGTGCTTGACAAGGATTCTACCACAGAGCTATATCCGAAACCCAAGTACTACCTTCCCCTGCTTCTGGTGCTGGGGATTGAACCCAGGACCTAGAACATGCCAGGTAAGCAGCCCACCACTATGCCATCTCCCTGAGCAACACAGCCATTTATAACAAGAAACACAGTTTTGTTTTGTTTCGTTTTTAATGCTTTGGTTAGTCAAAAGTTTTTATAAAAATGTACTGTTTATTATCTGCAAAAAGAGAGGCAATCAGTCGTTCGAGGGAGTAGTCCTAACCAGTACCCAACGGTCATCAGAGTTCTCTGAAATCGATAGTATTTTGGAGGAGTCAGATAAAGTAGAATTTTGATAATGAATATTTTAAGTCTGAGAGTTGTATTGGGAGGATCCACTGTGTTGTGTGTTCACTTCCTGCCTCTTGTTGTCTGACAGCTGACCTCCCTCAGGTAGAACTCAGGTGTAGAACACTGAGCCAACAGTAACCAGGCTTTCCTGGCATGACACCACAAAGGGCTAGGAGATTTTAATCATACTCCATGTTCACAAGGCCAGTCAAACAAGATCCAGCCAGGGGAGAGATTTCAAATCATGATCTAGAAGAAGAAATGGTGGCTTAGACAGGGTGTCACAGAAGCCGGGTGGAAGCCAAATGAAGAACTTGTAATTTTTCACCCATACTTCCATCCCTGTGGACTGAACACCCCACACACTTCCTGGAGTTGAACCGAACAGAAGGTATCCATGCCACCTGCCCTCCTTCCATGAGGCCTGCCCTCGCTACTGTTAAGTTCATTTTTATCAAGACTGAAGAAATAAAGCATTTTCATTTTCCCTTTTCTCAAGTCAAAAGGAGTAAGAGAATTCAGCTCCAGACAGAAAAGGGCACCTGTTCATGGCATTAATTATCTACTAACATTAGCAGAGAGAGAATAATGGAAACGTGTCATTGAAGACAAGACTTCTCAGCATGGCCTGGGTGACATACACAGACCACTCTCCCACTCAGTCTTAGCACTTGCTTAACTGTAGTGGAAACCCATTGGTTGTAAACAATACCAATGGTGTCGCTTATTGGACTTCGAATGGAATAGATGACTAGCTGTTGGCTTTCCATACTACGCTCTATTCTTCCTTGGAACGCAGGAAGAATGCCTGAAAGGATTGTTTTAAAGGCAGAGCTTGTCAATTACTATATAGAGACACTTATGGGAGACTAAGACTCTGCATGAATTTCTTAAATAATGTTTCTTTTCATTCTCTGCTGCTCACTGGATTTTCTTCTCTTCCTATGAATAAAGGAGACACTAGGGACAGTCTTGGCTTCTTAGCAAATCTTCTTCTATCTTTCTCATTAGACTATCCCTGAAGGGGCTGGGAGTGTAGCACAGCTGATAGTTCTCTCCTAGCATGGGTGAAACTTTGGGTTCTGTCACCAGTACCATATAAACCGTATAAACCAGGTGTGCTGGTGCAGCCCCACACTCCAGCGGTGGAGGCAAGCAGATTAGAAGTTCAACTCACCCTCACCTGTCAGCAAATAATTACCATGGAAGCCTTCAGTGCATGCCTGCCTATCACCCTGAGATACCTGTTCCCTGCCTCTGACGAACAGCTAGCTAGATTGACCACTCCAGGGATGGATGCAATGTGGAGTCCCAGAGGTAGCAAGAATCTTACTTCTGACATCTTCGCGAGCTTCTCACTAGATAATTCTCCTGGATAGCACACATAGGGAGCAAGGAAAATGTAGCAAATCCAGTTTGGCATGCTAGGTTCCTTTTATTCAAATAAGCAAGTATAATACACATTTCTAGGAACATGCTAGAAACCATATAAAACCCCTGGCCCTGGTGACAATAATATTAGAAAATAATATTTAAATAAAAAGGTTGTAAGATTGAATTCAGAATTTGTTATACATATGCTCGGTTGTCCATCTAATTTTCTAGTTTACTAATGCCATCTCCTATACTTTCCAGTGGCCAAAGTTCACAAACTCCTTGCCATATACCAAAAAGATGGTGGGTTAATCTTTCAAATGCTCTAGCTATGGATTTAACCTAAATATATCTTACAGTAACCCAAAATGTATTTTTGAGCTGTGGACTTAGGTTACCTTCTTTTGAAATAAATCAACATAAAATGCTTCAATATTTCCAGGTCATCTTATGTATCTCCTTAAATGTTCTAAGGAGTTTTGGTTACTTCATTTCCAGTCAGTAATGGAATCTTCACAAGTATGGGGTTCTATTACATCAAGTCCTATTCATGGGACCAGGCAATGGTTCAGCAGGTAAAATCACTTGTGGTCAAGCCTGACAACCTGAGTTCTGTCCCTGAACCCACATGGTTGGAGAGAAATGACTCCTGAAAGATGCCCTCTGTTCTCTACATGTGTGCTGTGTGTGTCCACACCACCACTGCAAAGAGAGGTGGAGGGGAAGAAGGAGGAAGGGAGGGAGGAAGAAAGGAAGGAAGGCAGGGAGGGATAGAGAGAGGGAGGGAGGGAGAAGCTGAAAAATCTCTCTTCATGGTGAGTCAGTAGAGCCTCGTGTTAGCAGAGACACAAAATCTGGTGGAGGAATAAGGACCAGAAAATCAGGGTCATTTGTGGCTACTCAAGCAGTTCTGAGAAACAAGAAAATCATCTCATTGGTAAAAAACTGAAAAACAAAGCTCTTTTCTTTCTTCTACTTCTTCAGCCAGTTGTTGCTCTTCTATTGGTTCTTGATGATCGCAGCCCTATGTACCACAAGCGCCTATTTTTCCACATACGATCTTAATCACTCTCCAAATGCTTAAAGTCTTGAAAACTTCAGTTCTATCAACAGTCTTCTGAGTTCAAGACCCCCATTCAACCAGCTGTTTAAGGGCATATCTGGAGATTCTGCTCTATCAAGCACAATGTCTAAGATACTTTCTCTTGTTCCCACTCATCCTCATGGGCCCCTTACTATTGTAGACATCCCAGGCCCACGAACTTCCACACATCTGGTATCTGGTGGTAGTTCTTAGCCACCAGCTTTTCCTCTCCCAATGTGACAATGCTTGTCACATTTGCTCTTCATTCTGTCTTCAATAGTTTCATCAGACACTTCCACAATTAAGCCCCCTATACTTCTCCAGCTTTTCTGCTTCCACAGTTAACCTTTGCTCTGGCTGAATGGCTGACCTATTCTGAAGTGATTGGCTCATTTGAAATGCCATGTATACTTCTTCCCCATACACAAGGGAAAGCCAGGCTAAATCAATGAATATTTCTAAAAAACATGGGCACAGGGTGGGAAAGAACCCGTGGCTTAGAGACGTGGAGGATGAAAAACACACCACAAGAACCCAGACATCCTTTCATGGAGCCCTGATGTGCATGAAGCCCTCAGAGGACTGCAGGAAAGGCCCAGCGACATTCAGTACCTGGATTAGGCATTTTTATTTATTCATGTTTTTCATTATCACTAAGTGTTCTGGGCGGGAACAAAATGGCCAGAGCTAGAACTGATTCCTGAAGCCAGAGAAGCAGGTTTGCCTTACAGGATGATGTCATCAGTCAGCCAGTTTCTGCAGCACCCGACACCCTTAAAAAAGTCCCCCTTTGTGTGAGTGCTACGTTCACCTGCCAAGGAAAGAAAACACACAGCTTCCTTTATCCTACAGCGAAACAAAGTGGTTTGGACACAATTTGGAGGAGAACTGCCAAAAGAAACAAGAAAATGCTTTAACTTAATACTGTTTCCATACACTTAAATATAGCTTTAATTGATTTTTACCTCTTTTTCATGGATACCACCGGCACAGTAGAAATCCAACTCGGGAACTGATCCAGAACTTTAAGGAAAAGATATAAAACTTCATAGAATCCAAAACTATCAGGCCACTGATGGAGGGCTTATTTATTTATTTATTTGCCTTTCAACAAATAGCACAGAAAGCAGTCCTCATTCTACCTAATGCTTGAACACGCTTTTCTCAAAGACCCAAGTTCTGAACAAGGGAAATTAGAATCCCATTGTGCCTGGGGAGAAGTGGAAATTAGTGCTCTTGCTTCTGCATAAAAATTGGCATAATTGCAATAGACAGCTGAAAGATGGTTGTGTGTTTCTCTTGAGATGCCCCATTCAAAAAACAAAACAAAACTTTTAGGTGTGAAGATTTGAAGATACTTAGAACTCCTCTGCCCATGAGAATGGGTAAGACAGAGTATTCTAGAAACCCTGACTGACCTAAGTCCTTTCAGGAATATGACACTTAAGTTCATCTCTCCCCTCATTAAATGTGATTTTGCCTCTTGTGCTTTCAAGAAACTTCACTTTTATGTAATAAATTTTCATTTTGGAGATACCAAAAGAATTAAGTTATGCTAAGTGTAGCAGAATCACAGATATTATAGATGAGAAAAACGTATTAAGCCCATCCTTTGAAGTCACAAGGAGGGCAGTTTTCAATACAGTGCATAACGCGGTGACTTTTCTAGCGTTTAATGGGAATTTTCAGTATGCTAATAAAATGCTTTTTAAAAAACTCTATCCATTTAGGCCATGTGTACCCGACTGAGGCCGATGTTACTGAAAAGTGGAATATGTTCTCATTTTCTATAGTTCATTAATATCTGGTCTTGATTGGGAAGGGGCATCTTTTAGGCTCCCATTCACTCACAGAAACATCATAAGAGGCCAAGAAACTGAAACCAACCACCTCCCCTTCTATGCCTGTTGGACCATGGCCAACAGTGAAAACCTCAGGGTTCTGCACAAACTAAAGTAGCATTTTCTCTGTTTCTATTTTTACAGACCAAGCTAGGTTGAAGTGACTTAAGACAGAGTAATAAACAGATGCTGGATAAACAGTTCGTAGACAAGGAGCAGAGCCCTAAGGAGGGGGGCACGTCAATGAAAAGGATGCAGATGTAGCATCAAACTCGAGTTCCTAAATCTAGTATTTCCAACTAAAAACTATTACAAATTGTTTAATGTCATCCCTGTAAGCTCTTGCCAGCTGTGACTCTAAAAACAGGATCACAAAGGACTTATGCTGGCACAAGAATTTGGGAACTAATGCCTTAGTTCTGTACAAATTAAACCATTTTCAAGAAATATGCTGCAACCCATTGTAAAGGTTCAGCCTCCAACCTCCTGGGATAGTTCCTGTCCTAGTGGCTTACCAGGAAATATGGACACCATTTGAGCTAGAAAAATCAAGTACTTCATCACAACTTACCGAGTTCATCCAACCAATCATTCACCCACTTTTCAGTAAATACTTATTGAAGGAATCATCTCTCAAGTATCGTGTTTGCTGCTGGGGATAAAGCAATAGGCAGAAAAATTAGTATGCTCAGATTCAAGTGACGATACTAACGGTTGTGCAATGAACAAAGACAAAGCAGGTTCTAAAGGGAGGAGTAGGAAGAACGTAAGAGGCAAACACAGATGTCTCCATCCCACACTGAAGGGAAGAGTCACACCCAGTGTGAAACACACAGCCTGTTCATTGTTCCGGGAAGTGGGAAGTCATCTGCCTTGTCAGCAGAACTCCCTAGACTCTGCAGACTTCCCTGGTTCAGCATGCATTGGAGCCAGGCTTCAGGGGAGAGTGGGGGTGATCAGGTCTACATAAGCTGATGAAAGGAAGTTGGTACCTGACAGCACCCAACAGCCATGTTTCTTCTTAGACAAAAAGACATCATCAAAGAGAAATACTAACCCTGCCAATTTTGATCCTGGTTCTTGGTTGCTGCCTGCTTCCCCGTGCTAGTGCCTGCATGACATGGAAAGCTCCAATATTACTGGCTGTACTGATTACAAGTTGCTTTGAATAAGTTTCAATGTGTTACCTCATAGGACACTGGCTTTCTTTAGTATGGATTTTAAGTTAATGAGCTAGTTCATTAGTTAGTTCTTGGTTATTCTATTGCATTCCAAAAATATGTCCAGATAACTAATTTTCTTTATTTTAATTTTATTTACTTACTCATTTTTAGACATAGTCTCATGTAGTCCAAGGTGGCCTCAGGTTTACTCTGTAGCTGAAGACTGCCTTGAACTCCTGGTCCTCCCAGTTCTACTTCCCAAGTGCTAGGATTACAGGTTCATGCAGCCACATCTGGCTATTGAGAGGACTCATTTTCTGTTAGTTTAATACAAAATTTTACTTTCTGTTTAAGCAATATATGTCAAAGTCTGCCAGAAAGACTCTCTGTAAGGGAAGCCGTTGAAACCAAACGTTACTTGTCTATTTATAGATACAACTTAGGTACAAGGATTTATGATATATCCGTATTGTTTTGCTTAGTCAGTTCTTTGTTCTCCAAAATCATGTTGACCCCAAATACAGCAAAAAGAAACCTTAATTATGTATTTGAATATATGTTAAGATTCTGATGAATCTTATATTTTAATGTGTATGATGATGGTTATCCAGGGGGAAGAGCCCTCTTAAAAATACAATCACAAGAGTTTAGAATCCAGTATATCTGGAGGCAGTGACAAAGTCTGCCTTGCAAACAAGTTCCAGGCTGATGCTGATCCAGCTGCTTTGAACATCAAATTGTGAGGTTCTCCATTCTACTCAGAACTGGATGGATGCTTAGTGGGCAGTCACTTTCTCTACCTCTTCACAGACCAATGAGAAGTGCCTAATAAATGATGAAAACATTGATAAATGAATGAAAGACTGGAATGCTTTAGTCCTCCAAAATGGAAATAATTCGTAACACCTGATTTCGTATTTCTAAATGGTAACCTTTGGAAAGCACACAGTTAAGGTGGACAGAAGCAAAGTGAGAACTGAT
Organism: Cricetomys ansorgei; assembly: GCA_026225945.1. Lineage (NCBI taxonomy): Eukaryota > Metazoa > Chordata > Mammalia > Rodentia > Nesomyidae > Cricetomys > Cricetomys ansorgei. The sequence goes on from JAMJFZ010000558.1 coordinate 1,165,501, forward strand.
GACGGGGAAAGTTAAACAGTACTTCAGTTTGATACCTACAATGATAGAAAAATGGGTGTCCTCAACCCTCAGAACCGCAAAACAATCATTATTATCATCAATAAAAAGATATTACTACTTATAAACATACTGGAAGTACCATTTTGGAAGTGTAACTATTATTTAGGTGGGATATTCTAAGCATGTCAGTTTACAGAATCGTTGTGTATTATTTACAGGCATCCTATTTTGGGTGACTCCTTGTCAATGAAGTCCTGTAGCAAATGGAATTTCTAGAAACTCCTCATTCCCATGAATCCTTGCACTAGATTCATGCCATGGTATAACAGTAGCCTCGAGGATAAACTCAGTTCTGGTTCATCACTTGGACTTAATGATTTTGTTTCTTGAAAATGTTATCCTTGATGCTATGTTTAGAAGCAAGATACATCCTTTGTCATTCTGTTAATGGGAACAAAGAGAAGTGTACTGGGTCCTGTGCTTATCATGTTTAATAAAAGGAAAGAATTCCCTTTTGATACACTGTAGCATCATTACCAACAAAATAGCACTAAATGCCCACTTCCCCCTCTGCTGGCTTCGCCTTTGGTGCTCCTGGCGGTGGCTCTCTTCCTGCTTCCCTGTACGAAGATGAAGGATGCAGATATCCTTAGCCTTTCTCTGCAAGTCAATTAGCAAACTTTTAAAAATCTCGCTTTGTTCAATTCAAAACTGTGAAGTCCAAAGATGTGCATGCTGGTTCTCGCTAACCTGTTCCAGGGACCCATTAGGCGGCTTTCCCAGCAGCCTGGGGGCGGAGTGGGGGCAACTTTCACTTTTCAGACTTCTTGGGTATTGAAAAGGGAACAGCAGAGCCCTGCCAACCAGAGAAACATTGCCTAGTATCCCGGTATTCTGGGACGCCTTCCAGCCTGTTTTATGGGGGCAACCCAAACACCACGGTGCTCCACAAATGCCTGAGGGTAGACTCACCCCTTCTCACTTCACATAGTGGGATGGTATAACCTTGTTTTAAAACCCTCTTTTCCCTCCCTCCTACTTCCTCTCTCCCCACCTTCTTTCATCCCTCCCTCCCTCCCATGTCTCCCCTTTTGGCCTGGGGCCCACTTTGTTCTTGCATAACAGAAGAGAAGCGTCCAAGCTTTGGCCAGACACTTCATCAAGAATCTTGCAGGATGAATCGGCTCCACTGCTCTGCAAAGCCCGAAGGTTTGGCGGGATATCCAACACTAACGGCAGAGTGCAGAGGTCAAGGAGATAAATACATGACTTTTATATTCATCAGAAACAACTAAACAGGGACAGAGTATTTTCAGTGCGGGGGGGGGGGGCATAATAACAGGTCTTTAACACAGACATGAACTAAAGATAACGGTAATATCGTGGAGTCCTTCAGAGGGCTGAGCACATTGTCTGCCATGGAATTGAAGGCTCAGAGAAAGACACCTTTGTGACCATTCCCACGGTGGTCACTACACTCTCCATCCTTCCAGTGTTGATAGCATCAGAAGATTTTTAAGTGGGACCTTCTGGCTCAAATGAAGAGGGTAGGAAAGACACTTTCAGAAGAGGTTGAGTTTCACAGACCTCTTCAGTTCACCAAGGATGACACTGCCTTGGCAAGAGATAGCGAGAGGAGCCCTGCCAGGCTAGCTGTTGAGCTCCACTTTGTGGAATCTGCATGTCTGAAGATCACTTTTCATTGTTTTCGTTTGTTTGACAAGACCTTGGTGCTAGAGAGATGGTTGAGCAGTAATGAGTGCTTACTGCTCTCTCGGAGGACCAGAGTTCAGGTCACAGCACCCACATGGAGGCTCACAACTACCTGTAACTCCAGCTTTGGGGGATCCTAGACCTTTGTACAAGCCCCCACTCCTGTGTGCTCACACACACACACACAGGCATGCACACACATGCACACTCATATGAACATAATTAAACATAAATTAAAAAAAATAAAACACAGTATACACAAAAAAAACAGAAAACACAAAGACTCAGTTAAAGCATGCTGTGCCCTGATTAATCAAAGCATCATAGGATAGAAATCAAAGCTGTCTTACCACAACACACCTCCAGGAATTTTCATGTTTTATTGGGTTATTTATGCACTTTTGAAAAACATGATAAAAACATGTCAATGGCGTGGAAAAGGGTTTCATGTTATACGCAGACTTTACCCCTGTGGAAATCACAGTTTCCCTGTCTACTAGAAGGGTGATATTTACAAGTCTATTAACCTCCGGGACACTAAATGTCCCCTTATGTAAAAATAAGACTTAGCTATCACGTACATTCCATTGTGACAAATAAATTAGAAAATCCATGTCAAGTGTGTTCCCTAACGCCAAGCACACAGTATTTAGTAAACGTTCTGTGTTAAGTGGTTGAAAGTACTCTTTAATCTTTTAGCCAATTTTAATTGATAGTTATTATCCAATAACGCATAGTATAAAAGATGCCCTTGCTAGCAAAGCTTAAATTCACACCGCCGTTCCTGCTAGCAGAAATTCTATTTCCCTATTTCAGTTTTTCCTGATGTGATCATTGAAACTGGATGCTTGTATTGTGTGTTTGTTGTTATGACTCTTTGCTGTTTATTGCGTTCCTCCTTCAATTTGATATTTTTTTTAAATAAAATTGATATTTTACTTGCCAGTCTCTTCCTCTTCTAAGTTTCCTTTGCTTGGGCTGGGAGAGTACACACCCTGTACTAAGTGGACAAAGGCTCTTACCTTCAATCAGGACCAGTAAAACAAGTTCGTTCTCCTTCCTTTCCACAGGGAGCAGGTTCTGGTGCCCAGGGCAACTTCACAGGGGAGAGGGCTGAGCACAGCAGATGGCTATAACCCATTTCTCCTTTAACCACGCATCTCACATTCTCCCTAATACACAAATTCCCAGACTGCGTCGGCCTTAAGGGGTGAGGGGGAGGAGACTGTTTTAAGAACCCTGAACTACAAACTATTTTTTTTCCAGTTTAAGTTTAATTTGCATTTCATTAACTACTAATGAACTGAACAGACTCTCATATGTTTGTTTACTAGACTTATTTCCTCTTCTGCAGATTGGGATCGGCTTTGTATTTAAATGTAAAGTGGTTAACTCCTTTTTTATCAAATATAGAATGAGGTATTCTATTTTAAATGACAATCTTATATATGAAAATCCAGTTCTCCATTCCCCCACATGTGGAGATGGGGTCTTCGCCTGTGCATGCTGAGGGTGCAGGTCAGAGATGTGTATTCTGTCACTCACAGTCTTGCTTATTGGGGCAGGCTTCGCTAAACCCAGAGCTCACCAGTTTGGGTCAATGTGCTCCAGAATCCTTCTGCCTCTCTCCCTTTCCGGCTCTGGTGACATCTGTATTTCTGGCTTTTATGTGGGTGCCAGGGTCCCAATCTCAAGTCTCCAGGGTCGAGCAGCAGCCATCTCTCAGCTACCCAAGCTCATCATCTCTGGCTACTATTTGTAACTTTGTTCTCTCATTTACTTGGACTTTCTCTTGTTTGATGATGGCCTGGGTTTTTGTCACCTTAGCATGTAAGCCCATCTGAAACTGATTTCAGAATATGTGCGAGGTGGGGGTTCACAGTTGCTACCCTGTCTTTCAGTACCATTTATGACAGCCTCCTCCTCTCGACTCAATTGATTTACAGTGACTTTAACACACACGACATTTCCATAAATAATACTATTCCACTATTTATTCCTTTCCATTCAGCTGCCAATTTCTATACCCAAATACATATTGGAAGTTACAATGTGATTCTTGGTAGTGATGACAGTGTTTGTTTCAATTTTACCTTGAAAATCTTGCTTGCTTATTCTTGCTAAGTAAATGTTAGGGGAAAAGGGAGTTTTAAATTTCCCCCAAAACTCCTATTTTATTTTAACAACCTGAAACATATAAATACATGTGGGAAATACATGAAATATAAATTAAATCCACTCGTCTCTCACAGTCAGGTTTTGCTGTGAGTTATAGATCTCAGGAAGGTTTTTAATTCTTTATGTGTTCTATAAAGACTGAATCAGCATTCATAATTTTCTTTCCATCTAGATTCAGAAATTTATTTCGAAGATTTTTCCTGAGTTACTAATATTTTCTTAATATTATGAGTGGGACTTAAATACAGACTTTAAATCTGTATCTAACTTTAAATAAAATATAATTATTTTTAGGTCATATTAATAATCTTTTATTTCACGTAACTTCTGAAAATTAACATTGTACCTAGTAAGTATTTCTCATGTTTGGTTTCATATCGCTGGTTCATCAGAAGTCTTCAAATGAGTCAAAATTACTGATGGCGATGGTGAGTATATTTTATTAGTGCTTTTCACCAATAAGAGAAAGCTAACTACTGGGCGGCTAGAGGGAAGGCTCTGTGAGCAAACTGCTGACCACAAAAGCATGAGGACTTAGGTTTGGATCCCCACATATCTGTAACCCCAGTGCTCCTGTGAAAAGTTGTGAGACAGAGACAGGAGAATCTCCAGAACTCTAGATTTACACAGGGCAGCTAGCCTGGCATACGCAGCAACCAACAAGGAAGCCCAGTCTCAAGCAAGGTAGAAGACAGTGAGTGAAAGCCAATGTGTCCTCATCGTCCATGTGTGCACTGTGTACAATCATACACCCATACTCACACACATGTGCACATGCACGCATGCACACGTGCCCATGCCCACACGCACACGTGCGCACACACACATACACATACACACACACACACACCTACGGCTGTTGGTTTAAACTGAAGACAGTCAAGAACTGGTCTTCTTCTCACTTTGGGTCATTAACAATGACTGCAGAAACCTTTAATATCCTTTCCAGTCCCTTTAGCTATGGACTTTTCATTTCCTTCCAAAATTCTGATTTGCTCTTTTCTATGAATAGAGTTGACTTCTTTTCAGTAAAGAAGCTTCTCCTGATTGTGGTGAATTCTTTTTTTACCACACACCAATGTTGGACTTACAACCCAAGGCTGTAAACAAACTATTGCATCAAACACTTAAATTCCCACTCTGTAACCCATTCTCCTTCCTTTATCTATCAAATCACAAAATCCCATATTTAAAAATTACTTCTCCCAGGCTGGCTGTGTTGAGCCAGGTCATGACATTTGTTGGTCATAACTGTTAGGTCCAAAGCGGTTTATATGCTCTCTTGTAATTAATGTTTCAGGGTCTCCCTAATTGATGGCATGAAAAATCTTGTAGACTTTCATGCAACAAGAAGCCTAACTGTACCCTTCTAAGCCTCAGTGTTCTAAATAAGCTTTAACATTGCATGGTGTGTCTGTGGTCATCATTATCTGATACTTCCTAGTGGAGCGGGCTGCTGTCCACCAACAGCTAACAGTCTCTCTGCTCTCACACTAATCCCACCAGCCTGCATAATTACACTGCAGATTTTCTTCTTTCCTAAGAATGTTTATAAAAACGCTGAGATTGGACATGCAAGATTTTTCAATATCTTATTATTGAGATTTGAGTTTAAGATAATAAACAACAAAGAACAAAACCTAAGAAATCATTCAATCAAAAACTCATTACATTCAAAGATCCTGTTCCATTGCCTGGACAGAACATCTTCCAAAAGTAAACGAGGAGAGCAGAAGAGAAAACCGGAAAAAAAAATCACTGACCTTAAAATCTCAGCATTAGTGATAACAAGTGAATATAGGAAAGGTCTTTACTAGTGAATAGTGAATGCCTTGTTAATTTGATCATTTAAAAACATCAGTGTTTCATCGGGATCCTAACTAACATTCTGGAATGTTTTACGTTTGTCAAAGAGAATCTCCAATATAATTCCAATAAGGAAAGTAGCACACTAATTGTTTTAAATGAAGAAAGCAGCACAGTAACTGTTTTACCAACATGCTCAGGGTTCAGGGGCTTCCACGAGTTCATTCAATCCACTTGTACTGGGCACATTCAACAAGCTGGGCACTGCTAAGGGATCTGGGGATGTTCCGGGAAGTGAAAGCCACGCTTCCTGTACTATTGTTCTCATTCATCCACTGTTCCTTTCAGTCCATTGCTGGAGCTGTTCCTACTGAATGAAACACATTGGAGAAATGCCGAGCCATGTAGAAGGAGGGCCTTCCTCTAGAAATTGGCTGTTCAGAAATTAGAAGTTAAATTAGCATTATGACTCTTCTATGCTCCTTTAAAACATTTACTTGTGTTTCAAGAGGATTGACCTGAACTGGTACTGCTAAAATGACTAACCTGAAACATATCGTATTCACCTTATGTCTATACGGACACATTCAAAACCGGAAAAGCAGTTTAACAGGTTTCCATGCCATGCATTCTATAAAGAACAGAAGGAGGGGAAAAGGTAGGGAAGGGAAAATGAAGGGAGGGAGGGAGAAAAATGTTTGTGCACATAGATGTTTGAGCTTTCATAGGTCATCATATGTTCTTGTTTGTTTAACACAATAGAGTCTTCCGGAAGAGAGCTTACCACAGATGCTCATCTTCTCTGAAAACTAATAAAATGCAAATTAAAACAAGTATGATATTAGATACATAGCCAAAAACTCTAAAGCTTTTCTATTACCCAGTTTTAACCAAGGTCAGGCAAACAGGCTGTCTCTTCTCCCATTGGCAGAAAAGCAGTTTGTACATTTGGGGAGAAGAGTTTAACAATGTCTATCAAAAGCAAAATTGCACTCAGTGTCTTTATGTCTAGAAAGGCTTTCCACTGGAAACTCTCACATAAATGTGCAAAGATATTTGTCAAAATGCACACTGTAGGTTTGTCACCTAAAAAAGTGTTCAGAGACTATTCAAATGCCTATCTATTGGAAATAGATTCAAATAAGATACGGTCATACAACAACATGTCACATGGTCCTTTAAAATAAGAGAGATCTATGTGTTCTCTATATGGAGAAATGTGTATGTGTGTCAGCTGAAGCTCAGCGTGATGACTCCACAGACAAAGCCTTCGCACCACCTGAGTTTGAGCCCTGAATCCCAAGGTGAGAGGAGAAAACCGATGTCCAAAAGTCCTCTGACCCCCAGACATGCACCACGGCACATGTCCGCCCATTTATACATGCATACATAATATATGCACATAGCAATAATAAATTAAAATAAACATCAATACTTAAATGTCCGCTGCATGATTTCATTTACGTAGCAAAAAGTTTGGGGAGATATAGAAAATTACCCAAAAGGTATACAAAATTTGTTAAAACGTGTTACCTGCATGGATAAGGTGACAGGAAGGGCCTAGAGAGAAAGGAAAAATAAGTGTCAATTTTACTTTGTGCTTTTGCATCTTGTTGAACGTCTTTATTTGAAATTAATAACTTAACATGTCTCATCCATTGTTCCTTTTTCAAATCAAGGAGAACAGTTTCCAGCAAGTATGACATCTGAGCATCAGTTTTAGCTGTGGTCCCTGTTGTCTGGGCTCCATGCTTTAAGGAAGGTTTCCTGGCATGTCATCTGGAGCAGATGAATGCTTTTGGGCCTCTGCCAGCAGGTGACACATCAGCAACATCAAATCAGCGTAAAACTGTGGCTCACAAAGGTGACTTCATGAGGTGCTCAGACACAGAATGGGATAAAGGGTGGCTGAGTTATCAGGTCCATCTATTCATTTTAATTACAGGAGGCTTCAAGACACCTTTTCAGGACAATTATCTTCTTTACAGATGATTAGTGCTTAGGAGAAGCAGGTGGATCTTCCTCCTCTGTACTTCGAACATTATTACCTCCCCACTTAACACCCCAACTTGCCCTGGTCCACAGTACACTGCAGTGTGGTCAGTTCTACATACGCTGCCTGCAGTCTGGCAGTCTTTGATAAATATATAAAAAGTGGCAGTGTTCTCTTCCTTTGTTCTTCCATAAACCTGAAGAGAATGCTTAAATTTCATCAATACTATTTCCACATATTCTTTTATTATGTGGCCATATAAAAGTGATGGCCCTATAAATTTGTTTAAAACCCACAATTTTTCCTTTGTGAGGTACAGCTTTGGGGGCTCGGGTGCACATTGGAAAATCATAAAGTTGTATGAATATAAGCCTAGCACAAACAATGTACTTCAAAAACTGACCATACTTTTCAAATCTGAAATATAAACCAAAGGCTGCAGGGATAGACTCTGCGTACACACCCGTGTGACTACAGTCATCTGATGTGAACATCCGTTGTGTTCACAATTTACAGTCAATGTCAACTAGATTCAATTAAAGAGTAAAGGCAGATGATTTCACAATGAACAATAAACACAACCAGTGACTTAGGTAAGATATACAAAAGTGTTGCCTGATGCATAAGCCAGTAGCAGGTGCTTGGGGAAAGGGCGACAAGTAACAGCTCCTCGGGAAATTGGAATAGCTGGCCTGGGCACAGAGAAGTTTTGGTGACAATTAAGGAAACAAATCTGAAAATGAGTTAACGTGCTGATGATTAAGTTTGCGCCATATTTCATTACAAACTAAAATTAAAACTACAGGAGTCCCAGAGTATCTTTACAAGATGACTCCTTGGAGAGAAACTGATATGATTCTGCTTTTCAGATCATGTGTTTAAACATGATTATTTACGCAGAAGCGAAAGAGGTGTGGTCCCCGAAATAACTGCCACAGAAAATGAATGGTCTTCAGAAACTAGGAAAATTATATTAACTTGAAGCCTGAGACCACATAGCTCTGTATATTTCTATAATTGTCTAATGTCCTCTAGGAACTTATGGCTAATTACAAAAAAGAAAAAAAAGTAGCTGAGCAATTTTAATTTGTTTTCTGTTTAAATAGCCCAATCTATTAGGTTTCAATGTCACTAACTTGAAAGAATTTTCTTTCTTTTTCCTGGAAAAAAAAAAAAAAGAAAAAAGACCTCTATTCTTTACCATAAAAAATAATGAGGACAAGGTCAGAGTCAAAGGTAATCTAATAACATGTCCAACTGTTCCTCTATCTACATGAAAAGAAACAGACAAGGTTTTCTTTATAAAGGACCTAAGAGAACCAAGCTAGTAAGCAGGAAATCACTCATTTAGCTGCTCTGAGATGGCCTTGGTTCCAGAGATGGACCAGCAGCCCCAGTGTGTGGTAACTGTCAATCAAGCTGCTTTTATTTGCTAGGGGTATGTGCGTGTGTGTGTGTGTGTGTGTGTGTGTGTGTGTGTGTGTCTGTCTGTCTGTCTGTCTGTGTCTGTGTCTGTGTGTGTGTTTGGTACATATTTGCTCACGGCTTTGTTCCTTCTTTATTATTAGTCACATGATAATATATCCATAAACAAGAGCAGACCCACCCACTATCACCATACTGCTCTCTTCAGCACCTCGAAGTGCTGATCATGCCTTATAAAAGCTACATAACTGAGGGACTCATGTGAGATGTTGATGCTAGGTTTCAAAGAGCTTTGAACCAATCTCATGTATGTAATCCATGGCAATTTAACATTGGCATGACCATGTCAATATGTCCATGTCAATAAGACCATGTCCGTACTCATAGTTAAATATGGCCACTGCTTTCACTAAAATCGAGTCTCCCCACACACACACATCTTGTCAGTGAGGACAGCTGAGGACGGTGCTTTCAAGTTACGTTGAAGAGCACCTGGGGCACTTGGGAGATGACTCAGTAGTTATGAGCACTCACTGCACACACTTGAGGATCTGGGTTCAAATCCCTTGAGAAGCTGCATGTGGTTATGAGCATCTGTAACCCAACGCTCTCTGGGGTGGAGACAGGAAAATCCCTGGTGCTTGTTGGCAACCAGCCTGGCTCCAGGTTCAGTCAGAGTCCCTGTCTAAAGGGAGAAAGTAACAGAAAAGGACACCAAATGTATTCTCTGGCCTTTGCAGTCTACCTCTACATACAGGTGTGCATATACCATACAGCCATATGCACAAAAAAAGAAAAAAATGGATAAAGGAAGGAAGGAAGGACAGTGGACCACGTACACAGCATGGCACATGTTGCCTGACTGTGGCTGAGTGTGACTGATTTAGTATATTCTTAATTCTAGAGAAGTTGATCTTTCTGTTCAGAACGACTGTCAGCTAGGATGACTTGGGATCTGAGATGCTAACGAAAGCTGCACATCCTTCAAAAGCTGGTAGGTAGTGTTGGCAAAGTCAGTCCTAGGATAGTGTTTGCTAGCGCACGTGAATTTACAGTCAATATTAACCACTGCTAACTGTTGCTGTTATGGCAGTCTCAAGTCAGTACCAAGTATCACAGATTTCATTTACCAGGACTTCTCTAAAACAAGGAAGGATCAGGGGCAGAGCTTCAACTCAGTGGTTAGGCATATGGTGAGCTCATGTCAGACCCTGGATCTGATTCCCAGCTCCATAAATAAAATAAAATAACTTAAATCCATAAAGGTACAGACTATTTCACCAAAGTGTTTCTGATACAGAGGTAAACTTTAAAAAAAAAAAAAGAAAAAGAAAAATTTAAGAATAAATATAAAATTATTCAAAAATGGTTTTGTTTTCTACATTAACAATCAGGATAAATCACTTTAATTATGTATTGTTCCATTTAAAGTAATGTGCACAAGCACTAAATCCCAGTCCTGTGAGGCTCAACTAAGGTCGAGAGCCTTACCATCCTCTGTCTCTAAAGAGACTGTAGGTTAGAGAGTGAAATGATCTGTCTATGTCACATGATTGAACAGGCAGATGGACCTCAGCCCCAGGGATGCTAATCAGAAATAAGCTTACTTGGCCAAACTTATTTGCTAAACAACTGTTGCACATTGTGCCCTAGGGTGTTTGGCATCTACAGTTCCTCAGGGATGTAGGTAGAGTAGCTTCTCTTCTATGGATCCTACGGATTAGTTTCTTGTGTCGGATGAGAAAAAAAATCTCAGCCCTTTCCAAAGGATGTAGCATCTAATCTTCTGGCCCTCCCACGGGACTCTAAATTGTACTACAATACTTTATTCTATGCTCAATGTCTTCGTCTTCTCTTGTAGATAATTCTTCTGTCTAAACTTCTGAATTAACTCCCCAATAATTTTGATAATCTATCATTCTTAGTGTCTATACCCTGCTAAATAGTTGCACTGGGTTCTTGAAATTATCTTTTCTAAAATTTTGCAAGGAAGTACTTCTTCAAATATCTTATATATTACTCTTCACAGTTGCTGTTACCCACGGATATTTACAAACATACGTTTAACTCCTTATTTGTAGCAAGAATAGTTTTAGTCCCTTTGACTGGCAATTTCAATATCTAAAGCCAGTAGATCTGTTCCTTCTACATGATGTTCTCCTGACCCTCACATGTAGTGCCTGGTTTATTCATGAGAAGTCCTTGAGGCCTAGCCCTAAGGAGCCTTCCATCAGAGACCATGTGTGTTGGTTCTGCGATATACCTACTGCTATTAATCGCCATGAATCACTTCAGGTTCATAGACTGAAGAACCCTGGGTGGCCGAACCAGCACATAGAGTGGGCTATAAAACCACAGCGATGTTGACCAGTTTCTTTGTCTTTCTGGCTATTAGTATTCCAAATTACTAAGAGCCAAAGGTTTATTCCTGACCATGTTAAAATGTTAACACCAATTGGAGACATTAGATGATCCTGAAGGGTAATTAGGTTCATATGGCAGAGCCCTCAGAGACAGGACTGATGTATTTATGAACAAGGTCCAAGAAGCTCATTTGCCAATGCCTGCCAGACTTCCTCGGTACAAACCTAGGAGAAAGAATGTCTGTTTGTTTGTTTGTTTGTTTGTTTGTTTTTTAAAGTCTTTGGCATTTTCTCCTAACAGTCCAAGCAGAGTAGAATGTGAATTGCTCCCAGTGGAAATATAAGATAGAACACTAGACTGTTTCTTGCTGGCTTCATGAAGAACGAGTGTCCTCTTACAGGGCTGTCACCTGATGCTCTTAAGACAGTGTGCAGCTGAAGTCCCAAACAGACAAGATGCAGAAACATTCTTAGTGCAAAGGTTTCAGTTCTCAGATCCCCATTTTTCTTCAGTGTTGTCCTAAATGCCTTAGGCTCTTGTCTTCTTAGACACTTTTGAGTTTTAAATATAGAACTCTTAGTCATTTTTAACAAAAGGAATCGTCTGAATAAATAACCTTATTGAACCGCAAAACATTCGATAGTGTGACCTCACTGAAATGAAAGACCTTGCAAATGATAAAACACTTTCTTCTAAGACAAGGATAGTGCTTTAGTCAGAGAAGCATACCCAAAAGGAGGAAAGATTTAAAATGACCTTAAGTTTATTTTTTCAAAGAATGAATAAAATTAAATAGAAGAACATGAACTCATGGAGATAAATAGAAAGGTAATAAAGAGCGAGATATTGAAAAATAGTCTGCTATGCTTATTAAATTTAAAGGAAATTAATAAAATAAATAAAAAATTAACAACATAATTAAAATAACAGAAAGAAATTGCAGTCAAATCAAATGCATGCACCAAGATTTAGGCAAAGAATAATCTAAGAGAGAAGTGAAAGAATTTGAATCATGAGATAGGAATCCCGTGTCTCATTTACCTGTGGAAGGATCTCAGACAGTCATCTCAATGATTAAATATGACTCAATCACTAATTCACTGGCCCTGTCGTGATGATCCTCTCCTGGAAAGCACACTGATAGGAGCTGGTGGTGGAATGTCATCCAAGACTTGAGCAGGGTACTATCCTGAACTTCTTGCACTGAGGACCAACTGTACCTAAAAGGAAATTGCATGCCCATAATTTCCCAATGGCTAATCTGAACTCCAACTTCAGTGTATAGACTAGTAGAACTCCAGTAAGTCTCCTAAGCCGATGACCTAGTGACACAAGCAAAGTGGTGGTTTCACAATGGGCTTCCTAGAAAGGCACAGTGGGTATCCACCCTTGCCATCCTGTCACCTGTATTTAGCCCCCCCCCAAAAAAAAAAACAAGAAGAAGGAGAACTGAGCCTCAATTGTGAAAGAAACCACCAGAGTTCTGGGCTCTCCATTCCAATTTAGACCTTCCTATAATATTCATAAGCAGGAAGATGGAATGATGCAGCCAGCAAACACGAAAAAAGAAATGCACTAGTTGGTCAATCCGTTAAGAAGACTGTTAGTTTCAGTCCATTGCCCAGTGAAATTATGGGAATCTGCAGAAATCTTCACAAAGGCCATGTATCAAACTGTTGCCACTAACAGAAAATAATGTTGGTCTCAATGGGAGAGAATGTGGGCATGTGGATACACACATGAGAAATACCATGTAGACGTGGAAGTACAATTTTAAACCTTGGAATGTAAATATGTCTTGATTATAAGAGGATAGTTCAAATATAGTAATAGTTAACAAGGTGAAGCAAAAAGTCACAGCACCTAACATAGTCATCCCAAATTATTTTATTCTTCAAAAGTTTTTCTACATGGACCCAAGCAGATTAGTATGGTTTTCATATATAGTGGGAAATTTACTATATATTCCATGCTGAAATGCGATGTGTTCTCTAACATGTCCTTGGACATTTCTCTGCATCAGTGAATACTTACCTACCATATTTTCTTATCCTGTAAATTATTCCATTTTATATATATACATATATATATATATATATATAATATATATATATATATATATATGCTGGGTGGATCAGCAAGGATGACAGGCAGGCATATTCATTGATGGAAGCCCTGCCAGACCTCAGCAGAGAACCACCGTCATGGCCAGTGCCATACTCACAATGGAAACCTGAGCTCTGAGCTCAGGTGATTTTTACTAATTCAGAACTCCTCAGGTGCAGATCATAAGCAATCAAACATCCCCCACAGAAATCCAACACCTGCAAATAATACAAAATGCTCTAGACAGCCCCTCACCCAACAGTGCATAAAACAGTTATTTTATAAATAACTAAAAATAAACTTCTGCAATACATATATATATATGCATACATATATATGTGTGTATGTATATAAATGTGAATATAGCATAATTTTTTTAACAAATTCATGATGGGTGGGTACTTGTTTTCATAGCCAATCTTCAATTGTTTTATTATTATACAGATACAGCCACAAACACAATTTATACAATTACTTTTGAATATATGTGGGAGCTGTCTTAGTGCCTGCTGTGTTATGTACTTTTGCAGTCACAAGATAATTCAAGTACAAACACTCATGGAGAGTTTTGACGTTTAAAGGAGAAACCTTGTGCTAAAAATCACTGGCTAGCTACTGAGTTAGAGATTCATTTGTGAGCTCTAGGTTAGCTTATGTCGTTTTGAAGTACAAAAGGCAATCACGTTTGTTAACAAAGAAGATAAATGAATGTCCTTGTCTGGAACTTACCAACATTGATCCGCTGATGCAGTAAGATCACTTTCTGAGCACTTATTCAGCACTCAGGGCTGTTGATACAGGAGTAAGATGTGGCCTTGTGTGTGTGTGTCCTGTAGTAGTGTGTGTGTGTGTGTGTGTGTGTGTGTGTGTGTCCTGTAGTTGAAGAGCAATGCATTGAAACCAACAGGAGAACAAGGAGTAGAGGTCTGGGTTGGAAGCCCAGCTGCTGGGATGCTTGCCAAGCATGCACAGAGCCATAGAGTCAAACCTCAGCATCACAGATGTCAATGTAATGACACATGCCTGAAATCCCAGCACTCAGGATGTGAAGACAGGAAGACCAAGGTCTTCCTCAATTACATAATGAATTCAAGTCCAGCCTGGGATACCTGAGACCTTGTATTAATAAATGAATAAGTATAAAGAGTGATAATAACTAAATGGAAAGCATGAGGATATCGCTAGCTGACTATGAGCGAGCAGAGCTGCTGCTGTTTTCCATGTGTGTAGTCTGTCTATAGAATTTTCCCATAGAATGAAAATCACCAGGGAAGTTAGAAAAGGTATCATTTTTAATGTACCTTGCTATTACTTCTACATGTGTTTCACGCATTTTCCCTCTAAAATAAAGGAAGAGTTTATCTTTCTACTCATCCATCTCTTATAAATCCTCTGTTCCTTTATGCATCTTCTCATGCCCTTGGTGTGCAGCTGAGCTCCAACCTTGCAGGAGGTGATCTACGGTCCCTGCACACACATATGTTGATTTTCCTACTTACATTTTTCACACCCCAAATCTATGCCACACAGGGCATTTTTTTCTCTCTTGGGAAGGTGCCTATCTACCTTTCCTTTCAGGAAAGCAAACATATAGGCTATCCTAGTTTGGCTTACTGTTGCTGTGATAAAACACTGACTGAAAACAATTTGAGGAGGAAAGATTTTATCTCACCTTACAACGCTCTAAGTCACAACCCTTCACTGAGGGAATCAGGGCAGGAACCTAGAGGCGCAATTAAAACAAGGACCATGGAGGAATTCTGCTTATTGACTTGTTTCCCGTGGGTAGTCCAGGCCCACCTTCCAAAATATGGCACCACCCACAGTAGGCTGGGCCCACTTACATCAGTCATTAAGCAAGAAAGTGTCCATAGATGTGGGGAATGGCACCACCCACAGTAGGCTGGGCCCGCTTGCATCAATCATTAATCAAGAAAATGTCCATGGACGTGGGGGATGCCACCACCCACAGTAGGCTGGGCGTGCTTACATCAATTGTTAATCAAGAAAGTGTCCATAGATGTGCCCATGGTACAGTCTGACAGAGGCAGCCCCTCACTTGTGGTCCCATCTTTCTAGATTAGCTGTTGTTTGCATCAAGTTCACAAAATCTAACTAAAACAGAGGACATTCCAAGAATGAATACTTTATTTCACTCCTGGAAGCCTTGGAATGCATAGAAAATAACAAAAACATTAATTGCTGCCCTTAAATCCTCACATTGTGCTAAACACTTGACTTACTAGATTATCTGTTTTATAAAGATCATCTTACTTTGTCTCTATAGTGATCCTTATCCCCAGTTTATGAATGAGGAGCATGAAGCCTTGGAAAAAGCAACTCACAGAAACGTTCAAGGAGAGACTCAAAATAGAGGCTGGAAGGATGTGAAGTACTTTAGAGGGCTTTCCTCTTTTCCAGAGGATCTGAGATCCCAACACCCATGTCAGGTGGCTTACAACCACCTGTAAGTCCAGGGAATACAACACCTGCTTCTGGCCTCCTCAGGTACTTACACCCACAGAGGCGTACACACACAGAGAGACACACAAAACAAAAACTAAAAATAATCAAGATATAATCCAGGCCTACTTAACACTGCATTTCATTTTTGATTGATTTCATCATACCGCCCACACAAGTCACGGTTATTTCTCAATATGAGTATAATTGGTAACCCTAAACCATGCATAAAAGCAGCAAATGTATGCCTCTTGTCCCTCAAGCCACACTAAAAAGGCAACTTTTTCTGGCCTTTAGGATCCCTGCCCCCTCTAAATACAAACAATAAAAACACAGCCTGCTTTCAGAGGAAGATTTTGAACGTATTTGTGATATTTAGGTTTCTCACCTGCCTTCCTAAGTAACTTTTGCTGCCTTGGGGGTTTTATGGACACTAAGCCTCATCTATTTTTACCAGTTTTCTACTGAATTGTGCTGCATGGAGGAGAAAGCTAATAGGAACAAGGATGTTAAGTGGGCAGACAAAGCCTGAAGGGTGTAAAACAAAACAAAAAGACTTATCTATATTAGTCTAATCCCACATTCCCAAACACTGCACTGGTATTAACCAGTCTCCACCAGATAAGCTGGTTATGAATTAGCAATGGAAGATGTGACCCACCCTTTCCACCGGGAGAATATTATTATAGACTGTGCCCAAGAGCATTAGGAGATGTGAGTTTTTCTATGAACATGGAACCCCAGGGAAAGGCTATGCCAACTGACACCATTTCTTGTGATTAGTTCTGCCTCTCTTTTTAAATATAATATAAAAAGGGTTTTTTTTTTTAAAATGTGTTTCTTAAAGTCAATCATCTGGTCTACCATGTCTGTGTTGCCAAGCTAGAAAAGCCTTCAACAAAACAGGATCTCATCTGCCCCATCTTATCGATGAGTTGTGTTCCTCTACGAAAGCACAACTGTAAGACTGTAATGTTTTGTGTCCCATCCAAAGGAGTAGCAGAATGGCTCTTGAGTAAAACTATCTTCCCCTCTCTTTGCTTGTACACAGCCTCCCTCTCTCTCTCTCTCTCTCTCTCTCTCTCTCTCTCTCTCTCTCTCTCTCGATTGTTTGCCTGATAACATCTGCACACAGCAGTGTAAATTTCAACATTGTTGATGTTTCCAGATACTTATAGATTCGAGCTGTCTGTCCTTCCCTCTCCAGTGTGACCTACAAAAGAAAAAAGAAGAAAAAAGAAAATGTGACTGGTTCCCTAATCTCTCATTACACAGATGTAGATTTTATTGTGAAAATTCTACTGGCAATTATCGTTTTAGGAAAATCAGAAATTCTCAGAAAGCAACCTTTAAACAGTTCCCATTGACTGTATTGCTTTGGAAAGAGATGGGTGATTCAGCTTGGTTGTACAGAAGTTTCAGATACAGCAAAACTCCATGTTCCAGGACTTCAGTGTAGAGAGCCCCATGTGAAGCACAGGAGGACACTGGTACCGTGACAGTGGAGATGACGTCTCAGGTGAATCTCAACAGCAGAGCAGTTCCTTTTCCTGTTGCTCTCTCAGAAGGAAACCTCTGCCTGCCTTAACTCTGAAGTTTTATTGTTTGTGTGCATATGGGGGGAGAGGGAAAGAGAGGGGGATGAAGAAAGACACTCTCAGAAGTCAGTTTTGTCCTTCCATCGTGGCTTCTGAGCCCTCTCTCTCTCTCTCCCTCCCTCCCTCTCTCTGTCTCTCTCTCTCCCTCCCTCCCTCTCTCTCTCTCTCCTCTCTCTTGCTCTCTCTTCTCTCCCTCCTCCTCTCTCCCTCCCTCCCTCAAAGAGGTAAAATTTTTCTGTATTGCTCTAAGTGACCCAGTAGCTCTAGATTTAAGCAATCCCCCTGTCTCTGACACCTTTGTAGCTATCCTTTCCTTTTCTAATTGCTTGGGTGCTGTTGACTTTTGAATTAACGGTGAATAAGAGAAGCTGGTGTGAAACAGGAAGTGAGACAACCTACTGACCTCCTGCATCATGAAAGGCCCTTCAACAACCACAGAGCCGAATAGAGAAAGGCTGTATTAAATATCTGCATGAAGATAATACGCAGGATACACATACCATAAAATAAATATGCATCAGTTAATCAATTGATGTATACCATGAGTACTTCCTGTGTGGGTGTCATTGTCTTGGCAACTTCTAAAAGCGGCCGCCCTTCATTGGACTTTTTATCTATTAGCTTCAAGAAATGACAGGTTTCCCATGAAACGATTATGCAGCTCCGTCTTCAGCTACCTGTTTGAACTCAGTGGGTAATAAGGGGTTGTCTGTTTACAACCCAAATAGTCGCACTCTATTTTATATTTAAAATGTAAGAAAAAAGTTATATTATGCTTAAAATCATAGAAACACTCCCCAAAATACAATCACCTGTTCGGCCAGAGAAGAAATAATACATTTGGTTTCTCCACTAAAGGGTTAAGTGATATCAAAATGGTTTGACTCGCCAAGAACAGACTTAGTGACACACTCTCTTTCCAAACAGCCAAATTAGACTACCTTTCTTCTTTCTCAATACCAGCGAAACCCAGTCTCTGTCCTTGACTGCACACCAAGACAACTACTCTCCTGGACTAGGGTGGGTGTCTGTTGAGAACTTTGCAGCTTTCTCTGCCCTGAACTTTTCCCAGTGAGCATGCCGCACACAGAGACAACACAGCGCCTTTGGGAAATTGAGGTCAGGAGGGAACGTGCCACTCTGCCCCCCAGACCCCCGTGTGTGTTGTTTCACCTGCTGGGTACAGAAACTTCTCTCCAGAGTTCAGTGAAGAGAGTGTGTCCTTGATGAATCACACACGGGTTCCTGCACCAGGGGTCGCTGAGTGGCGATCCTTCCTTGACACAGACTTAGAACATCCACAGGGGGGGACATCTGACAAGCCACCCACCTTTCTGGTAGCCATTGTTCTAATGTAAGGGTTCAAACCACAGAGAGCCTTGTTTTAATGAAATTACAGGAAAGGTGTTTGCTCAAACTGTGATCAGGCTGAGAAAAAAAAAAAGTAAAAAGAAAGAAATTCCTCTTGAGCCCTGTATTCTGATCTGAAGGGAAAAAAAAAAACAAACTTATCTTTTTCGTTGTTTTCAATCTTGTTAACATTACTGTATTTGCTTCTCGAAACAGCACGGGGCAGCTTTGTCCACACAGCCCTTTTGCTGGGGCTGCTTTGGACACTCCACATAAGTACCCTGTCTCTGTTTAAGCTGACCACCCCCACTGCCAGTGTCTACAAGGCCCATCTAGTCTTTCCAAGAGCCCCTCCCTCCCTATTAAGTTATTGGTGGCAATGCCATGCTTTTTTTGTTTGTTTGTTCATTTAAACTTCATTTATTTGCTCACGGGAGAGGGATTTTGCTCCTATGGAGGACAGAGGACAACTTGAGGGAGTTATCTCTCTCCTTCCACCATGTGAGTTCCAGGTATCAAACATAGGCCATAGGCTGGCAAGCACCGGTACCCTCACGCCTCCTCACCTGCCTTCCTCCTGGCATTCCACACTAATGTCTGGCAGATGTTAAATGAGCAGGTATCCTTTGCCATAACTGTCACTGTCTGAAATGCCCGAGCTACCAAGGAGAACAAGCATGCTCAGCTGCCTCCCCTCCTGGTACTTCCAGATAGGACTGTCATTCTACATGTCATCAAAGCTGTAACAGGTAAAGGGTTAGTCAGCTGAGAGAGAAGCTGAGTAACAGTTCTCATCCACTCAGAGGAATCTGGGGAGGTATCCTTGATGAGTTGACCTTGGTATCAAGTGACGAAGCCCAGAATAGAAACAATTAAAATTTTTATTGGAATTTGCATAACAATTTTTTTTTCATTTAATGATGATACCTCTGAGTTCCCATATCAAACCTGATGTTATTATCAGGAAGTGAATAAGTAGGTACTCATGGAACAGAAAAATTAGTTTAAAAATCAGAATTGCTGGGGGCGGGCGGTGGAATATGCACTTGTATTTCTGTGATTTAAGTATTTCTATATTTTGTCTTCTCCCATCTCTCTTTCCATGACAGTGAGAGGTGAGGAAACTAACATCTTTGATGTTTATCCGAAGATTATGTTAGTTTCTTACCTGGTTCTTTTTCTCCCTGTGTAGTTACCATGTGGGTGGGTCACTGTGGATACAACTCAATTTGTCAGGCTTCGAAGCAAGCACATTTAGTCACTGAATCTTTTCACTAATCCTCTTACTTGGTTCTTAAGTGACCACGGATCTAGACATCATGCCCTGTGGGAACCTTCTAGAGCACAGTGAAGCCGTAATCCTAGAATCAGATACGCAGAGTGTCAACCTCATGCTACCATTGACAAGCTCCTGGATCCTAGACAACCTATGTCACTTTGTGGCTTCAATAAACTTTGCTTTAAAATGAAAACAGTTATTTCCCAGCTTAGAGAATTCTTATGAGAATATTTTATAACAAAACTTATGAAATATTGTGTGTCCCAGACATTGTTCCAAGAACTTTTATGTAAAGAATTTTTTTACAAGCTTTCTTTGTTTTGCTTCCTTTTCTGAGATGGGATCCCATGTAGCCCAGGCTGGCTCACTAGCTAGCTGAGGATGACTATGAACTCTTTGTTTTCCTGTCTCTACATCCTGAATTTTGGGATTACAGGTGGGCACTAGCACATTCAAATTTCTTATAACATTTTAAAGCCACATTTTATACACGAAGGGATAAAACACAGAGAAACTAAGTTTTCAGGCCAAGATTACACACCTAGAAGGGGTAGAATCAAGTCAAAACCCAGAACTTTGGGGCTGTAGAGATGGCTCAGTGGCTAAGAGCACTGGCTGCTCTTGGGTTCAATTCCCAGCACCCACATGGATGCTCACAACTGTCTATAACCCCTGCTCTAGGGAATCTGACACCTTCACACAGACATATATGCAGGCAAAACAATGTACATAAAATAAATAAAATATTAAAAGAAAAAAAAAAACAGAACTTCCTCTTTCGGCTGTTTCATTCAGGGTCTTTGAACATGCAGAAGGCACGAAGGAGTGCCATGCAGCTCATTACTGCCCTGGTCTGCTATCTGTCTGTCCATGCTCTTACAAGGAGTCGCCTCAAGATTCCCTAGCCTCATGATCTTCTCCCTTTCCCTTCATCTCTTACTTTCCCATCAAAGCAAGCTCTGTTCTCACTCATTTGTTCACTATTGTCTCCCCTCCCCTCACACCTATCCCCTTCCTCCCGTGTCTCTCTCTCCCTCTCCCTCTCTTTCTCTCTCTCTCTCTCTCTCTCACACACACACACACACACACACAGAGACACACACACTGATTAACTTGTTCCTTTTAACAAAGAAATGAGTGGTTACTCATTGCTTATTTGTTTTGTTTTTGTTTTTAGTTTAAGTTTGAATAATAAACAAATCAAGATTACTTTATAATGCTTACAGCCTTTGGCAGCGCCTGGATTAAATGTAAATATGGCTTGGACAAAGATTTAAAAGCCTGTGCTAGCATTCCAAGAGACTATCCTGGGACCGTTGAGTTCCCCATACTTGAAGTAATCTCTGTCTTTTCCACGTAGGGAATGGGACGTGATTTTTACGATACGGGGTTCACAAGCTGCACTGAATTTGAAGATGCCTCCAAAGCAAGCCTTGGTGGGCGTATGCAAGTGTTTCCTGAGGAATGCCCACTCTGTAAGGGGAACATGCTGTACTCCAGTTTCTCATTGAAAGTGAATTTCAGTAAGATATTATCACTTATTGAACACCACCAGGAAATTGGAATAATGAAGTCTTCAACATTTGCCAAAGATTCTGTGTGGATTTAGAATTGGTTGTTTTTCCACATTTTCAGGGAGTTACTTTGAGTGCTTTTTCATGAGGCAAAGTTAGAGTTTGAGAAAGAGTTTAAATATATATTCAAGCACAGGCATTAAAGGAGAGAAAGGCTTATGAAAAGGACATTTGAGCATATCCTGGAGTGGACAGGGGCTTCTCAAGAGAAAGGCTCACTACACGAGTACTGACATATACCGTTTCATATGTATAGAACAAAATATCATATTTCCAGAATAATAGAGACTGTTTTCATAAGGAATTTTGCAATATTTCCAACAAGTGTTTTAAAAATCAATTGGATAATCTCTTTTCCTTCCCCTAGAAAGGCACTGTGGAATCATGATTCCAGAGCGTTCAAGAATTCTTGCATATAATGATTTTATTTCATTTCCCCTCAAAATCCAATAAAACATTATCTCCTCATGAAAAGCTATAAAATTGTAGTCCTCCTGAAAAAAGATATTTATAATTAATCTGAGGTTTCACACATATTTAATCTATTAGTAGAAAATTTTCCTATCTGGACTCTATCTTGCAAAAGCTTGAGAAGAGCCTTTAAAAATCTTTAGCCACATGTTAATCTATTCTTTTGATGGCTCTTTGCTTAGAACAAACATGAAGAATACTTCTTGCTACCTGCCTCATAAAAGCTTCTGGCTGGAGAAGGAGCTGGGCTCCTATAGTCTTCCTACCATGGGGTTGTATTACCAGTGAAAGCCACACAGCCTCTGCCGTGCAGGATTCTGTCTTCGTTAGGATTTTATTGCTGTGAAGGGACACCATGACCACAGCACTCAAAGGAAAGCCTTTAATTGGGGTTTGCTTACAGTTCGGAGGTTTAGTCCACTGTCAGCATGGCGGGAAGCGTGGTGTTGGTGCTGAAGAAGGAGAGTTCTACATCTGGATTGGCAGGCAGAAGAAAGAGAATGTGAGACTTGGCCTGGCTTGAGCATCTGAAACCTCAAAGCCCTCCCCTAGTGACACATTTCCTCCAACAAGGCAACACTACCTCCAACAAAGCCACACCTCCCAAAAGTGCCATTCCCTAATGGCCTATGGGGGCCATCTCCATTCAAACCACCACAGTGCACTCCCTAGGACCCGTAGGCTTGTAGCCATATCATAATGCAAGACAGCATTTAGTCCAACTTCAAAAGCCCCTGTAGTCTATCCCCGTCTCATCAATGTGCGAAAAATCCAAAGTCTCTTCTGAGACTCCTGACAGTCTCTTAACTGTAATCCCCTATAAAATAAAAAAGCAGATCACATGTTTCCAACATATATTCGCATAGGATATACATTGCTGTTCCAAAGGGGAGGAAAGAGAACATAGTGAGGAAATACTTGACCAAAGCAAGACCAAAAGCCACCTGTACAAATCCAAACTCTGCATCTCTGTCTGATGTCAAAGCACTCCTGAGATCCCCAACTCCTTTCAGCTTTGTTGACTGCAGCATACTTCTCTCTTGGGCTGGTTCCAGTCACTGTCAGCAGCTGTCCTCAGCAGGCATTCCCCAGCTCTGGCATCTCCAACATCTTGGGGTCTCCAACACAATCCAGACTTCGCCTCCAGAGCTCATGCAGTGGCCTCTCTGGTCTCTGAGGCTTTCCCTAGTCATTTGAGGGGGAGATTCCATAACCCCTTTCTTGTATCCTTGACTCTAAAGCCAAAACCACATGGCTAAAGCTGCCAGGTTCTGCTGCTTTCTGGGGCTGGAACATGGCCTGCTGGTACATTTTTACTACCTTTGTGTTCTTGATGGTTTCCTTCACTGCCTCAGCTCAGCTGTCCTGGAACTCTCTCTGTAGACCAGGCTGGCCTTGAACTCAGAGATACACCAGCCTCTGCTTTCTGAGTGCTGGAATTAAATGTGTGCACCTACCACGCCTAGCCCTAAACTTTTCTTTAATTCCTTTTCACTTTTCTTTAATTCCTTTTCACAAGGTGGAAGCTCAGCTGGGCAGGGTCTTGCTCTGAGGTCACCGCTCCATTTATTCCACTCAGCGTCAGGCTTTTCTTTAAACTGTTTACACTTCCCGGTGCTCCTTTCTTCCTCATATGTACATTTTCTATTTTTCCGTGCTCATCTTGCTCTTTTTCATTATAAATCTACATAAGATTCAATCACTGATAGCCACGCAACACAGTCAATGACTGCTAGGTTGTTTTGAAACATCCTCTGCCAAATCTGCACTTTAGCTTGAGAAATATTTTTTGGGGCGAGGGCAGAAAGCAGTCACATTCTTTGCCAAAATATCACAAGAACAGTCTCTAGGACAGGTACTATTCACCTCCTTTGATGCCTCTTGAGCCTGGTCCCACAGTTCAAACCACCCTCAGCACCACCTTCCCAGCAGGCTCCTAACTAGTGCAGTCTATTAAGATCTGTTTAAAACATTCAGCTGCTTTCCTAATCCAAAATCCTGAAGTCCATATTCCTCCAAAAGCATGGTCAGGCGTATCACAGCAATACCCCACTCCTGGTACCAACTTCTGTCCTGTGAATTTGCAATCTTCCACATATAATTTGAGTTTAACATTTGTTTTAAGACTTGTGAGAGCTGAGTGGCATCTCAGCATCTTCTGATACTTCATTTTGAAGAACTGCCTCAACTACAAGGAAACATGTATTCCAGTCTTGAACACCAGTTCAAAGGCATGAGTCTTGAGAGAGACATGTGTAGTAGCCATGTGGCTGCTCAGCAAAGAGACATGGAGTGTTTTCATAGATGGAAGTCCTTGCCAGACCTCAACAGAGGGAACCACTATACTGGCCAGCACCTAACTTGACAGTGAAACCCTGAGCATCAGAGCTCAGGTGTTTTTATTGATTCAGAACTCCTCAGGTGCAGATCATAAGCAATCAAACATCCCCCACAGAAATCCAACACCTGAAAACAACACAAAATGCCAAGGCCTATGCATCCCTTTTTCCAACAGTGTGCAAAAGCTATTATTTTAAACATAACTAAAAATAAACTTCCACAACAGACATGGAATTGATTTTGCTAAAACATCTGAGATAAACTCTTTCTTTCTAAAGACAAGTAAGTACCTGCTCTCCTAGAAAGCCACTGATCCCAGAAGAGTTCCCAAACCCTGGTTCTAAAACGCAAGAGGCTCAGGTACCGCAGTTAAGAGCAAAAACGGTAGCCCTAGGTCGAGGGTCTGTGCTATGTATGAATGTGTGCACAGGTATGCATGTTGCTGTGTGTGCAGGTGAGCATACAAGTGTTCATCTACCTGTGAGGCCTGACATCATCCTTTGGCTGATCGCTTTTTATCACTTATTGTTTTGCTTTGTCTTTGACAGGGTCTCTCACTGACCTGAAATTTGACTATGCTAGCCCGGTTGACCAGTGAGCCCCAGGGATCTTCTGTACACCTCCACAGTCCTGGGATTATGTGCATTTTTAATTAGTGTCATTTACCCAGGTTTTTTCAAGTGGGTTCTGTGGATCAAACTTGGGTCCTTAGGCAGTGTACTGAGCTATCTCCCTAGCCCAGGTGCATTCTTTAAAAGCGTTTGCTTTTTTGACTCACAGTTCATTGCACTCAAAATACACACACACACACACACACACACACACACACACACACACACAATTTAACAAAAAAAAATAGTTGAAATTCTCTATATATTGTATATATCCAAATATATATTCTATGTATTCAAAACTTTTTTTTGTCTTGATGTGATACAATGAGAGTGTGGGCATCCCTCTATTATGTGGGCTCCAGGGATCAAACCTGAGATGATCAGACTTGGCAGCAAGCCCCTTTACCTGCTGAGCCATATCCCCATCCCCAACATTTCACCTATTGCTATTGATAATTTTTTGTTAATTAAAGAAAACAAATGACTTTTTTTTTTGTCGGGGACAAGTTGTACTCTCAATAGTAGATGCTACCAGAATCACAAAGTCACTGATTTTGGGCAAAGCATAACCCTGCTCCTCAGTCAGAAATATCTATGATATGAGAAGGATGTTGGAGTGTTTAAGATGCCACTGCATCCTTAGAAACAGCTTGGGATGGCAGAGTGCTGACTGGCAGCAAGAGCCATCAGCCTTCCGGTTTGGATCCTGACAATAATGGGATTTAAATGTTTCTGTTTATTTGTGTTGTTTCCTTTCATCTGGGCTTAATTTGGTTTGAGATCCTTCCTGGCCCACTGTCTCTTGAAGGAGAGAGACAGACATCTCTTCCCATGTCGAGAAGTCTTCATGGAGGAGAAATGCACTGTTCCCGCCCATCTGCACTTGGTTTAGCCAGGCTTTGATTAAGAAGGACCACCCTATTGTTCATTTGTTTGACAAGGGGATGTGTGCAATGTGTTCCTGGTAAGTGAGATTTCAGCAAAGACCTGGCTTTGCTTTCAAACCCACACTGCCAATGAAATCCAGCCCCCTGAATCCGGAGGTCAGTGGGGAGCAAGCGTAGGTGTTTTATGCTCCCATGTCTCCCGCCCCCAAACACCAGCACCTGTTAAAAGTGAGGTTGAAATGATCCTGTTGGAACTCTGGGACAGAGCCCCAGTTCCGACCTGCAAGAGCTTGTGATGTATGGTGGATAATGAGCACAGGAGACTGCCCACTGCTACCCATCATTACCATGCAGATCATGAAAGCAAATGAAATGGTTCGAGCAGATAACAGCTGTTTTTATTCTGCTTTTCAAAAGATTCCCTTAAACAACCGGGTCTCCTGGCTTTTATTTAAGGGTGAACACTCGATTGTAAACATAGGAGCGATGTGTTCTCATGATGTCAGTAATAAAAGCATGTATAAAGCTGCATGTGTATTCTGGAAAGCTAACTAACCATTAAAGCCAAGAAACATAGTCTGGCACAAACCTTATTATGTGTCCAAGAGGACTTGATGGTATGCACATAAGAAAATGTAAAGAAACAGCAGGAGAGAGGAGGGAGGGGGAGGAGCTGGCTCTGCTGTCCATGAGAGACTACAGGGGGGGGGGGGAGGCAAGGCTGTCAGGATCATCTGAGAAAGGAGTTAGCAGAGCAAGTGGAAAGGAGAGCAATTTTACTTTTGTTTCCTCGAAGCGCTATAGCCTCGGCTGCTTTCATTTTTGCCTGTTATCAGAGACGAGGCTATGACGTGAGAACCACTCAGGAAGAAAGAGACCCAGCCTTCCTTTCTGAGGGAATTCGGAACTCATTGGAGGCAATGGGCATCTATTGTGTTTGTAATTGCTGTGATCATTATCTTAAGCATCAGGTCTGGCTCGCTTGAGGAATTCCTCAGCACCACCACACGCAGCTCATCAGAATTCTGTAAAAATAAAATTGTGTGCAGGGGAATTTTGCAGAGCAAAGCTTATGTGGAACCCTAAGAGTGAGTCTCATAATTCTGTAAAAAAAAGATACATCAAGAATAGAAACAATCTCTTCTAGATGTTCTTTAAGAAGACTGTGCTCATTTTTTTAAAATGTCTTCTTATTTTTGTCTAATTGTAGTCCTTTATGAATGGGTGGCTGTATTAATAAGATAGAAAGAAATTACCTGTTTACTGTTTACTGTACTTAGTAATAAAAATGCTGGTGTCTTAGGAAAATAAGTGTATGTATATGCATATAAAATCTGTACCTAATATTTGTTTATGAACCACATAAATTATAATGTAAACCAAAAGATGAGTTCAACAAATGGCTTAATATTGAGAATAGGTTGTTTGTGTGCTTACACCTGTGCTTAAAATAAAATTTTTAAAAAAACATTAAAGAAATGAGAGGCATAAAAATGTCAACTGCATAGATTTTCTGCTAAAAGATCCTGGTTCACCTGTGCATAAAATACGACTACCCCAAGGGTGTGCACATTTACAAACACAAATTCATTTTTTACCTGCCCAACACAGGAGCTATAAGGGATTTCGAAGCTGAGCAGTGTAAACTACTAAACGTGAGTGGTTTCAGATATCTCTGCCAAAGGGAAATTCAAGAGCATGGTCTGCGTGCGGTCTAAACTGAAGACTTTCTGATCTTAGGCACTCATCGGTGGATGTGGGAGGGGCCAATGACATAAAATGGCACAGCTCACTCTAATCAAGGATCTTCTCTTTCTTTTTATCAAATAGGAGATGGCATTAGAGAACATGCTGTTTTAAAATGGCCCTTCCAGTTCTTTCAAATAATGTTCAGATCAAACTGCCAAAATTTTCCACCAACGTGAATGTGCTGAATCTGTAGACTCATGCTAAAATAGAGCAACAATATACAGCAGTATATATGCCTACTAACATATGCCAGTATTCTATCTATAACTAATTATAGCTGTTAGTCTTCTACGTTGTGAGTTATGTGATTTTAAAACTCTCCTCACCTCTCTTCCCTCCTCTTCCTCCTCCTCCTCCTCCTCCTCCTCGTCCTCCTCCTTCTCCTCCTCCTCCCCTCCTCCTCTTCCTTCTCCTCCTCCCCCTTCCTCTGGTTCACTCCCTGCCTCCTTCCATCCCCCCTGCCTTCTAGGAGCTCCTGTCCTAGCCATGTCCCTATTCACTGCTTCATCCACTATTAGAACAGAAAGAAAATAATAATAAATTGGTCTAAATACCTGCCAAAGATAAAGTTTTGGAACTGCAACTATATCCTAAAACATGAAGCTAAATTGGTTAGACATCAAAGGCAAGGCAGAGTGCAGCTTCAAAATTCTCCATTTTTTGGTTCACACGCTGTGCACATAGCTGGGAAACATGAACATGGGTGCCAAGCAAATATCAAGTTGGGAAGCTGAGCACTACGTGACTATGAACATCTGTGGAGTGGAATACATACATACATACATACATACATACATACATACATACATACGTCCCCATACATGGAGGCAGGATACTGTGTTAAGAAGGGTTACTGCCACTGACCATTTCCTTGCTTCTGATGGTTCATCTGTTCTGATGGCACCAGGTACAAGGATGGCTTTGTGAGTCTTCATCTTTCAGATCACTGGTAGACATGATCACCCCCTCTTACCTGTAATCCACGCAAAGTTATGACTTCCTCACATTTTTCAAAAGAAGAAGTGTGCCATTTGTAAGCAACGAAGGCTACATTTCATTTTCGCACTCCTCGGGACTCATAGTAATCCAAAATCAAGATGAGCAAAGACACTGGGAAAATCTGCCCCTGTGGTACTTTAATTACTGCAAGATGTCTAAAGCATATTTGAGCAGGAAGAAGAAGGAAAGGGAACCTGGGAACAGACCCAGAGGTACAATAAATAAATGGACAGGTCTAGGAAAGTCTGAACAGCAGCACGTTCCAAAGCTTAGGAACAAGTCTGAGAGCACCACGTGCACTCTGTAGAAGTCAGCACAACCCTTTTCCGTGATGGCAGCTTCTGCAGAGCTGAGGGCTTCCTTCTCTAAAGACATTTTCCTTATGCTGAATTTCATAGTGCCAAGCTAACAACTAGCAGTTTGGAAGCACTCCCCCACTCCTGAGTCCCTCACCATTTGCCCTAGCGGTAAAATGTTGACTAGCTAGCTAAAAAGAAGTAAAGAATCAAGACAGAAAAGAAACCTGTGTTAGAAACAGTGCATCGAGTTCTTTACAAACTGGGGTAGAGCATAGACAGTTCGCTCTGACAGTGCTCCTTTTGACTTTGAAGAGCATAGCTCCCAGGTGCTGCTTTCTCCTTCCTTCAGAGTTCTGTCAGTTTTCTCACCTTTCCCCCAGATTAGCCCTGGCCTCCAAGCCCCAGGCATCAAAGGAATTAGGTCAGACCCAGAAGAAATCAGGTTGCAGGCAAGG
This sequence comes from Cricetomys ansorgei, assembly GCA_026225945.1. Classification (NCBI taxonomy): domain Eukaryota; kingdom Metazoa; phylum Chordata; class Mammalia; order Rodentia; family Nesomyidae; genus Cricetomys; species Cricetomys ansorgei. The sequence goes on from JAMJFZ010000558.1 coordinate 1,195,164, forward strand.
GGAAAAAAATTAATAAAATAGAAGCTATGCCAGCTTGGAACCTCCATGCTCCTTCAGGCAGACTAACGAACCCTGGCCTTAGATGTAACAGTATTAAGTAATTGGTATGTCAGAGAGAAACAGCAAAGATGTTGGAGAGACCAAAGATTTTTAACAGCATTAGCAACACGGTGCTCTACAGAATTTATTTAAGGACAGTCTGCATCTTCTGTTCAAATAGACTGGCTTCAGAGACTTAAAACAATATTTGCAATTAAAAAATAATTCCAGAAAAAGATCCAGTATAGTATCTATTTTCCTATATAATTTAGTTTTTTTTTAAAGTCATTTTGAATGTATGTTATACAAAATTAGTGATCTTTTATAGCGCATGTGATCTATATCCAGCAAAGGGGTTAGTATGCTAAATGCTTTCGACTCAATTACTAGTATGCTATATTATTGTGGGTTACTCTAAGAATTATGTATAATACACACACACACACACACACATGCGTGTGATGTATATCATCTGTATACATTGCAGAGAGACTTTACATTAGAAGATGGTCATGCTTAGCGCGTTCTCCAGACGACTGTTTTAGTTGCTGTTATTCCTGCTTCCAGCACGATTGGGAGGAGCCATTCACATTTAACCCACAGCAGTATCCAAGGGTGGTGCTATGAATAGCACCACAGAGCAAGGCTTGGCAGAGGCGCCAAGACGGTCTATCAAAGTCAGCAGTAAGATTCAAGAGCGTTTCTGGGAGCTGGCACATGGAGATGTGACTATTTATATGTGATCTCTCCTACTTGGGAGTATATTTTGGGAAAGATATTTTTCTCAAATGCTTAGATTAGCCATTATGTGTTTCCTTCACCTTTTAAAAGGTTTTCTTGCATGAGGGGACAAAATGTTGGGTAACGCAAGTCACATTCATACCATCATATTTAATGTTCAGAACAGCACATGAGAGACATACTGGTGGTGTTTGTGCCCTCGTGCATTTCAAGTACAGGCATGAAATAATGTGATGGTAGCAAAGAAACTTTGAATGCAGGGCATCTGAATTATTTCCAGTATTTTTTTTCCCAATATTGTGCAGGTCTTAAGGTTTAGGCAGGATGAAGCTTCTTTGTGACAACCCCTAGAAAGATGATCACGTTGTTATCAATGATCATTCATCAACAATGCAACTGTAATCTAAGAGAAAATCAACTACTACATACATGTGCAAGACTTCCCTTGTCTATAACCATAGAAGGAAAGACAGTCTAATTGACTATCTCAGAGGTTTCAGGCCATCATGGAAGGGAATCCAAGGGAGAGCAGAAGGGCTCAGGTCATGGTGGGCTGCAGAGCAAAGGAGAAGGCCTGTGCTAACAAGGGCTTCCCTCTTCTCTGTGTAAGCACCCTTGTCTCCAGCCTATCAGATGGTGCAGTCCACGGGTAGGTTGGGGCTTTCTTTCCTTAGGTAGTAACGATCTCTAGAAATACCTTCACCCACGCACCAGAAGTGTGCTTTACTACCTTCCTATGCGGTGTCTCTCACTCTAATTGATGTTAAACATCACATGTATATTAAATATTCTTTTAAGTCCTGAATGTTATGGGATTTTCATGTTTAAATTTATTTAGTCCTCAATGAGGAGTTGGTTCTTAAAACTGTCATCTTGTGAGCAGAAACGAACCCTAATGATAGCACGTTTTACATATGGCAGACCTTATGTCTTGCATGATCTTTTCTCAAAACCTGGTCCTAATTCTTATCACTTACATTTGAACTTTTGGGACAGACTTCCCTAAACAGTGGTGTGACTTGCAAGCTTCTCAATCTTCACTGAAAGGCCTTATCACCTCCTGTCCCCTCCCTGTACTGATGCTTGACTTTCTTTCCTGTTCCCTACACTGTACTGATGCGCTTTACTTTCTCAGCCTCACGGGACCCTAAGCAACTTGAGAGAGGAGACTCCCACTTCCGTGTCGTCCCATCATTAGCTAATGATGTACGGGTCTCGAAGCACAGACCTCAAATAGGTTAGACTTAAGAATAGATGAGAGAACAAAACGATGCAAATACTTGTTGAGATGGACAGATGATCCAATGGTAGGTGGAGAGAGGAAGTTATGACCGGAATAAATGGTATAAAAATATAGGAAACTGGTGATGCAGGAGATCATTTTAAAAGAAGAAACGAATTTTTTGTTGTTTTGTTTTGTTTGTTAGTGTTTTTCGAGACAGGGTTTCTCTGTTGTACCTCTGGCTGTCCTGGAACTCACTCTGTAGACCAGGCTGGCCTTGAACTCACAAAGATCTGCTTGCCTTTGCCTCCCGAGGGGCTGGGATTAAAGAGTCTTGCCCAGGTGAGAAATAGTTTTAACCCATCACTGTTTTGTATTTTTCCTTTGGAATAGCCACTGGTGCTAGTTCAGAAAGATGGTGGCTATATTTGCTCTTGAAAAGCACTTCTTCCTTTGTGCAGGCATCAGAGCCTTCGAGCTCATTAATTCCCCTTCAAGAAAGGAGATCTTGGGTTCCCTAGTCACCACTGTACAGAAGAACAGTACAGCTGTTAAGTCTTCCTCTTCTCCCATCCACTGATCTGACAGGTGCTATTGGAGGACTTGGCCTCTGTTACCCTTCCCCAACTGAACAGCGAAAGAAGCATGACATCCTATACCTGCCAGGTGTAGATAGATACGTTACAATAGATTCATCATCTTGGTGCCAAGAAGCAGAAGGCACGCAATTCCCAGTAATTTACGTCTACTCCAAGTGACAGACTCTGCCTGACAGAATAAAAGTAAATGAAATAAAATGATGATTTTCTCATTAATAACCACATCCTCGTAGAAAAATAATTTCACCTAACAGAAACATATGTGAAAACTACGGGCTGCCATTATAGATAGCTCTATTACATAGTTTCTGGAAGCAATACTCTGTTAAGGGCTAGGAGCGTAACTCAGCAGGAGGGCACTCTCTTGCTTAGCATGCCCAAGGCCATGGGTTTATTCTACAGTGCTACAACAATTAAATGATGGGTTACTTAATCAAGATAAACAAAAAGAGAAAGCATGCCATTATTCGAGAGGCATTACCCCATGAAAAATTTTGAGCTCCTTACGATGGGAAAGAAATGAAGTCCCACTTAGAGAGCCGCTTTTGACAGCAATCATCAAAGCAGAAACATATTAAGGTAAATAAAGACTAGCCTTTCTCCTTGAAGTCAGTGGCTCCAAGTTTTGTCAAGAAGGGAACTTATCAAACTCTCTTTTACACTATCAGAGAGTTTCTCATCTCTCATGTGACAGAACAATTATTTTCGCGATTGTATAATTGTACCATTATTTGATACTTTTTTCAGATATTTAAACAGAGCCCACTGTGTGCCAAACATTAGACTAGTTACACACAGTGTAATATGCTCCTTGATTAAATGTGTAAATACGTCATCTGGTTAAATATCCTGCTGGTCTCTGTGCTTTTACTCCAGGGACCTGATGCTTATGACTTTGGACAACGTGAAGAGGCAACCCAATCAGAACCAGCACTCAAAACAACACAGGGCGGGAGAGATATATGTATGAACATGTTTTAATTAGCAGCAGTGACAGTGTTTGTGAGATTACATGAAGTCAGCCACTAGAGACCTAAGTCAGCTGAGAGCACAGAAATTAAAATTCTTGTTTGTTGCTAGTGAATGGCACGAAGGCAGGCTGGAGTCTCTCCATCTTCTGGCTGCAAATGAGGAAGTATGCAAAAATCTTTTGACTCTTGTTCAATTATGTTTAGTCCATTGAACATATGTTCATACAACTTTGGTACCTTCACAGTATGTGTGTGTACATGGATATATATGTGCACATATGCATATACACATGTAAAATGCATATCTGCATATATGTGCATATATAACGCATAGATGTATTATATATAAACAACATACTGACTATGTGTATAGATCTTAATTACTTTTTAGGTTTGAGTTGTTTGAAGGCTGTGTGTGTCTGAATATGTATACATGTACACATGCATACATGCGTGTATGTATAGATGTGTATGTGCAGGTATGTCTAGAGACAAGCTCATAAATAGCCGAGGTTGACCCCATGCTCACGAGATAGCAGGGGCTGTCTTTGAACTCCTAATTCTCCCTTCCTCCACATCGTGTGATCATAGGTGTGTGCGCTCTGCCTGCTTCCAGTTGCATATTTCTATCTACAACCTTGTATTTGCTGTAGAAGTGTACTAAAACTGTTTAGGGTGCAGTGAGAGGGGAGGGAAGCCCAGAAGAGCGGCATTGCCAGCAACTTTAAGGCATCTGTGTCTATTGCTGCAAGAGCTATCTGTCAATGTATACAAACTGCCATGACTTCGAAAAACTTTCACCATAATCTTTTGTTCCAAAATAAGAATTAAATGCTGGAAAGAAAAAAAAAGTGTGTCCCCAAAGCACCCTTCCCTCCTGCGCCTTGCTCTGAGTTCTCTCCTATTCTAGCAAGTCTCATTGGGATGCTCGGTAAACACACTTTACCTTTCTGTCTTCAGTCTCAGGGTAGAAAGGGTCCCTTTAACTCCTGGAGACAGTAAATCACAGTTTGTGTGGTGGTTCTCAGAAGACACTTAAAGGGCTGAATTGGACGCTCTGCATAGCACCCTTGCCAAAAGAGTTCGGAAATGACTTCCAGCTTCCCACAGTAATAAAATGGCACTGTTTGGCATCTTTAAGGTAATAAAACTGATTTTTCCCCCATTCTAGTACATGAGAAGAGAGGCCTGGTTGTTTGAAAAACTGATTTAAATTCATGTGTTTGCTTCGAATTATAAGGCGTGATATGAAAACACTTAGGTGAACTTCAGACCACCTCAGAAGGTTATTACCCTCAGCTCTCTGGGGAAACAGGGTGGGGGTGTGGAGTGAGAGGGAGGGGTGGTCAGGTGCCGTCACTCCGTGACCACGGTCGATAGATGGCGCTCTTCCCTCTGAGTCAGGTTGACCAGATGCTGAGGCTGCTCCGGGGAGAATAGTGAAGGAAATGTTTTGGAAGTTCCTCTGTGTTTCTGGCACTGTTAAACAGATATTGAATCTAATCGCAGACTCCAGCTTTACTGTGTGATGGGAAGGGCTCTAGGAAACAGGTTCTAGCTTTAAGAAGAGATCTCATGCAGAGAGTTGCCGTCATTTGTATACAAGACTTGAAAATTACATTGACATGTGCTCCCCATTGTTTCAAAGGGTAAAGAAACGGTGCCCTTCCTATTTGACTCATAGGGTCTAGAAGGAAATTTGATCATCTTCATTTCCCATCTAGCTAGTCACAGGGCACCAGCAACCTTGTGATTTCTCCTAGACTGCAGGTTTCCAACTGAAAGCAAACATTTCATAAAGGAGGTTAAGCCTGAAGCTTGTCAGTAAAGCACTGAAGACAAGAGCTTTCTACTTTGACTGTACTAGAAATGGGAATTAAAATTGTTCTAACCAGAAAAGATTAATACGCTTTATATAGAGTCCAACTCACATTTGTCTCTGTTTATAGGCTGCAATTAGAAGGATATTACAAAGAAATTAGTAGTATCACAAAAGAATTTTTTAATGACTCACTGATTCAACTATTGCTAAATACCTTCAACTCATTATGTTCTGAATTTAGAGTCACTAGAGCCCTTGTTTGTATAATCTCATTGTTAAAACCCTGCAACTGTAGCCTCAGCAGTGAGAGGGTAGTCAGTTTAGCAGACAAAACTATCGTGGGTCCTAAAAAGATAATTACATAAAGAAAGAGGATGTAGACACACCCTGCTTAACAATGGTATGGAAGAGGAAGCGGAAGGGAGCAGATCATAAGGATGGTCTATAAACACCTACTGCTTGTTTATTAAGCCCAGGACAGCTTGGTTCAACAAAGAGGGAATTAGATGGAAATGCTAATGGCTTTGCTCACAAACACTCCCAGAGTGTGTGACCCAAATCAGAACCTCAGGAATTGAGTGGGAAACTATCTGTGATGAAAATCAGGAATGATCCCTTCTGGGTTAGTCCTGAAAGGTCAATGGAGACTGCCTTCCTGCAGCTAACCATTGAATGCTGCCTTCAAGGACCCTGTTTAGCTGTTTAATGATGTTGTCTTCATTGAGACTCAAGTCACGGGTCTAAGAAGGAAAGGAAGAGTCCCTGATATGTTCTGGTACTTTCCCTACCCTTTTGTCAGGCCATTTATCCACTCCCCTCAAGACTTTAAGCTACGAGCTTTTCCAAGGCCAAGGACCTTATCTTATTTAGCTATGCACAGAGTAAGTCATCAATAACTATTTGCTGAATGATGGGATAAATGAATAAATGTGAACATTAGCAGCTTTTCTTTTCTCTCTTTCCTTGCTAAAACAGAAGTAACTTCACTTTCAGCAAATATCTGCAGATGGGAGCATTCATATTCTGGACTTTCAAGGATAATAAGATAAACACTTCGTGGAGCACACACTAAACAACATTTCCGGTTAAAAATAAAAGGAAGGGGGGAAAAGAATTAATGGTTGGCAAATCCAACATCTCTATGCCCTGTCGAAGAGTTCATGGTTTTGCTGAGGTTTGTCCCTCACTAACCATCCCCCTCATAGCTCCAAAATGTCTATTTATCTTTGCATGATATAAATATTATTAAATATATGACATACATGAAATAGTCTGTTTCCTTTGTGCATTCCTAGTTGAAGTCGGCTAATTACGGTCCTCTGACGAGTACAGAAAGATAAGATGCACATTCTGCATCCATATAATATTCCTCATCATGTTTTTGAGAAAATTGCACTTATTATCCATTAATGTGGCATTTTCTTGGTCAAGTTCCTGGCCTTTACAAAAGAGTTCACTAAGTGCAGGGACACAACAGAAAATGATCAGTTTTTCTTTTTCCCACACTCGCCTACAAGAGACTAACCCTGTTGGATTACTATGACGGGGAGGTGCTTCTAAATTATTATATAAGTTAGAGCGTTCCTGAAAGGGAGCCCTCAAAGTTGTCCACACTTACACAGCATCTGTGACTCTGTGTAGTAAAACCAGTTCTGAGTGTAATTCCTCTGGAACAGGCTCAATAGATCTGGCCTGGATCCCAGGAATGTGCACATTTCTAACAAGTTTCCCAGGTACTTCTCAGGCAAGTTGTCCTTGGAAGCTCCTGAAAGAGTCACAGCCTTAAGAGTTACAGAGCTTTTCTTTCTATGCCGAGCTGTATTCTAGGAACAACAAACATCTTCCTTTACTCCACTGGTTTGGTTTTTTTTTCGTGGTAAATTACAGTTTGAGTGTTTCTAAATTACGCTTTATAATTGCAACAAAGTTGGTTGTGATCTTGTGAGGGGTAGGATGACTTTTTTAAAAGTCCCTAAGAGGAATAGAAATAAGTGAAGGTTACTAAATACAATTTTTAAAAAAACTTATACTTTGAGAATATATTTCATGGCCAGGTGTAGCAGTATACACCTGTAATCATAGCACTTGGATGGATGAGACAAGAGGACCTGAGTTCAAGGCTACCCTCTTTTAAAATAGCAATCATTATGATGATAATTCATGGACCCATTAACTTGGCTATTACTTTAGAAATACTATTCATAGTTCCCATGGATACCTGTGCTTGTTGTGAATTTACCACTAGATTCCCATCTGAGCTTTTCTGTAAATTTTCAAGTGAACTTTCTTTTCCTTCCTCATCAGCAGTATCTTCCTCATGGTGACTGGATTATTCCTCTACATAAAACTTTCGGCCTCAATGGCTTCATGCTTCTGGGGCTGGGGAAAAGATAGCTAGAGGGGCTACAGCTTTACATGATACAAAACTTCAACCGAGGCTTTGGAAGCACCTCAGAAGCTCTCTCTCTCTCTAACTTGGTCAGTGTTCCTCTTCTCCAAGGGGAGTCATAGCAACTAGAAACCAAAGGCATCACAGAAACATCCCTCTAACACCTCCCACCCTCATTCCCCATCTTGCCTGCAGAGAGATGTAAGACTTTGATTTCAGAACTATGTAGTACCCAAGAAGAATCTAGAAAAACTAGCCTTGCGAGGTTTCCCATTCCATTGCATTAGATAACATAGCTTTTGGCTAATCACAAATTTTGTACAAAGCCCTGTTCTTCCTTAAATTTAAGAATAAAAACCTTCTCAATGTCATTGACTCCTCAATTCTGGAGGTTTCTGTGCCATATGAGACCAACGTAATATGTTTCTGTGGCCGGACATGGTAGCTCATATCTGTAATCTCAGCTCTCAGGAGGTTATTCCAAAAAGATTGCTGAGAGGAAGGCTGGACTGGGCTGTGTAGCAGAGCCTGCCAGAGCAACACAGCAAGACCCTATCTTTGAGAAAGAGAGAGAGAAAGACAGAGAGAGAGAGAAAGGAGAAAGGAGGGAGGGAAGAAGGGGGAGGAGGAAGACAAGGGGGGAGAGGAGAAAAAGAAAGGGAAGAGAGGGAGACATTATTAAGGCTTTCTCCTGTTAACCTGTCTTATACTGTGAACACTGCTACTCACAACTATCATCGCAGACAAGGAGAGACATCATAGCTTTCTGCATTAATGTGTTATCACAGTCAGGGTAGAGACAAAGGTTGTACCTTGGCTTGAGTTTTATCAGACACACTATTCCTTGTAGAAGTTTTCCTTGGTAATTCATCCATGGTTTTCTTGTCTCCAATGTTGCCAGGTCATTTCTTTTAAAAGATTTGATATGTTTTTAATCTTTTAAACCTTGAGTATTGCTATCCTGTGATTGGTTATTTTTAAAGTTAGTAGTTCACCAACCACAATGGAAAGTTTTAGTTACCATCAACCCCAACTGCCAATTCCCACCAGACACAGATCTATCCATACTCCTCCTTTCCAAGACAACGTCATTTCTATTTTCATTTTCTACTACATAGCAGATACATACCTTAAGTGGCTCCTGTAGACACAGCTCGTGTTAACAGTGAATTGAGAGTAAAATATTCACTTTCTTTGACTACTCTACCACATTCAGTCACTGTTCTAGCTGAGGAGAGACCGAGTTTGTTTCTGACTGCTTGTGAAAACATGGTCTCTCATAACAACTACCAAACACTTGTGCTAACTCTGCTTCGTAGAAAACAAACCAGGACATCTGCCTCCTCAGAAACAAACCAAGGCAACAGAATTGTACTTTCAAAGTTTTAAAAGGGAAAAGAATGCAAGCATTATTTTTAAATATATACTTCCCCGTAATAATTTGCCCTGGGGCCTGGAAACAATTATAATAAAATTTTGTGGGGGAAATCCCTGCTGTTTGTGCAGTGACATTTCTGCCATGCTTCAAATTAGAGCTCCTATAAATCTCGGAACTGAGCAAGCAGGGGAATAAAAAAATCATATAAAATAGCTGTCAGTATTTAGACTTAAGGGGAGGACGTGGGGAAGATTCCCAAATCAATTTTCTAACTTGTTGAACTTGATGCATGAACACTTGATCTTCAATTTGCAGCAACTCACACAGACAGATGTGTGTTCAAATAAAATGCATGCTTTGATCATGCCTTCTTAAACGGAATCATGATCATTCTGGCTCAGCTCTCCATACCAACATATTCATTTGCCCACATGAAAATCTGCTAGTTGCTATAAATAAGTAAAGACTTAGAAGGCTTCTTCCCAAGAAGAAATGTAGCTGAGAGTTCAGGTACACATGCCTTGGTCCTGTGGCTAGCCAGGCAGGAAAACAGAACCACATAAATAGGCCCAACGGCTTCCTGTCAGTTGCTCAGATACAGTGTTAAGTTGGAGCATATTACACTGGCTGATCTCGATTGGTTTTGCTTTCTTCTGTCGAGCAAGCTGGCCTAGAGCCCACTACATGCACAAGGATGACCTTGAGCTCCTGGTCCTCCTATCTCCACCTCTTATGTGCTAAGAATAAGGGTGTGTGTGACAAAGCCCCATACACTTTGGACTCTTCTTCATAAAGTCATCTCATGGAGAAAGGCTTTATTTTTTCACCCGCCATAATTGAATAATTATTTATACATATATACATATACATACATATACATATTTATAATTATAAATATGGTAGAAATTCTCTCCTTTTTTGCCAAATGGTGAGTTCAAATTACTACACGTAATCTTAGCCAAGAGGCCGAGAAACCATGAGTTCACTCTACTAAATATCATCAAACTTAAGAAAATACATCACTATCTTTAGAGCTGATCTAATGGCAGAAATCTTAGAAGCTGAAGTCCTGAGGCTCACAAATTCAAGGCCTTCTATGGCTACTAAGTGAGATCGAGCCAGATTGGACAACTTACTGAGACTCTATCTCAAAATAAAAATATAGATCGCACTTCCGTTTGTACTTCCAAGTGGTACCTGCTCAGGGCCCAGCATTCAAGACCCACACTAGAGACAGATAAATAAATAAAATAGTATCATCAGTTCAGTATTTTCTAATATAAATAGAAGTAAAGACAACTTTTTTCAAACCATGAACAAAGTTAATTTTTAAACTATAATGATGAATTAGAAAACCATTACAAGAAAATCTGATCCTCATTTTAAGAACGAAAGATGCTTCAGTAGAGAGCAGAACCATCTAATCCCAGTATACTGGACCCCTTCAAATATATCATGCACAGTGAAAACATCTGGTCCCACAGCCACCTCTGTCTTTGAGGAATCTACTGCTAGAACAGAAAACTGCTTTTCATCCACTGTAAGCAGCCCAGGGATTAGATACCATCATAACTAGGTAATAGTCGTTGTCTGGCAGGTTTATAATTAGGGTAAGAATTAGTGATACTTTTCCTATTCCTGTAAATCCTAATTTACAGTTGTTACAGTGTTAACAAAACATTTATAAAGAGGAATAGCCTGTACTCAAATTTTTAAAGACTTGACAATAATTCTAAAAGCATTAAATTCAGATGCAGACCATGTTTTATTCGTTAACATAAATATCACATTTCTCCTTCTAAAAGTCTTCAATCTCCTTATGTATCTTATATTTAGGTTTTGTGTGTGTGTGTGTGTGTGTGTGTGTGTGTGTGTGTGTGTGTGTTGTGTGTGATGACGATGATAATGATGTTCTTTAAGCCAATGTCTCACACTGACCAAGTTGGCCTCAAAGTGGTTATGTAGCCAAGGGTGACCTTAAATAGCTGATCCTCCCATCTCTGTTTCCTGTATGCTGGGATTATAGGTGTGCACCAAATACCTGATTTATGCATTGCTGGGTGACCTAACCCAAGACTTTCTGTATGTTATGAAATCACACCACCAACTAAGCAACATCCCAGTGTTGCTTTAGGCTTGTTGAAAGGCTATTTTTTATATATAATTTCTCCATCTCTCTAGTTCTGTGTCTGTCTGGATATCTTCTAAAATTATAAGAGGGACACTTTTCAAATATCTACACTTCTACACTTAAGACAGCAAATAGGAGTTATAAGAAAATAAGTTTCTCTTGCAGATTCACAGCCAGGGACACCTCTACCCTTTGAATTGATTTCGGCTCAGCAGGAGTTTCCCATGTTTCCTGAGCTCTCTCGCTGTTCTTTTGATAATGAGCTAAAGTGTATTGTTTTGTCCTCCAGAGCTACAGATCGCAGCTAACACGAGGAATTTTGATTCGAAGATCTTTTGCCAGCATAATTATACATTCTGTCCCAGATTGTACTGATGGGAAGTAAACAGCTCCTCTCCCTCTCTTGTCAGACATAGGGGAAAGGCCAGATGGATTCTGTAGCTGGAGCTAAGAAAGACACTCTCATAGGTCGTTGGTGGGAAGTTCAATATTATTGCATGCCTAATAGCAGCTGCTTCTGTTTGAACTCAGGGCTATGGAAGATGACCTACTTTAAATGGTAAATCATTAAATATCAGCTGGGTAAAAGCACAGGCGTCCATTTCCTGATGAAATCGCCACCACCTGTCTTCTCACTTGCAAAGAGCTTGGTCTTCACATGCAGATAGCAGAACAATAGCAGAAGGGCCAACATGAAAACCACACACAGAAACTTCAAAGAGCGGCTTTGGGGTTGGAGTTGGTGAATCGATGGTGAGCAGATACTCCTGTGGAGTGGAGCTTGAAAGCACAGCATTGCGTTTACCATAGCTGTAAAATATTTAGGGGCGTGTAATCCCTTCAGAGCCTCACTCTTTCTCCTATTATGAGTTTATTATTCAGGAAAAGGGGGGAAAAACATGTTTAAATTATGTCCACCTAATGCCACAGATTTACAGCAAAGCCTAAAGTTTGTCTGCTTCCTTTTGCTATTGATCCACCTCTTGTGGGGATGTGAACGTCGTAACTGTAGATAAAGTCCATACCTATTCAGCACTGAGACTGGATAACATGGGACCTAACATGGGCTTTCAGGATGGTTCCACAAAGTAAATCTTTCTCACCTGCTTAATTAGGCAGCAGAATCTGGGCAAAGGACCAGTGCAGCTGCACAGTACCTCTCTCTATAGGGCTCGGATCCACAGTGGCCTGGCCCCAAGCGGCTTCTATGTCCTTTACTTCGTTTCATCTGACTGTGCTTCTGTGCTGCCTGGATCCATTTTGGGTCCACATAAGTGTCTGAGCTGTCTATAGTGTCATCCGGAACCAGCACGATGGCAAGACACGGAGATGGCCATAGAGCATTCCAGCTATGCATTTCTCCCTCCACTGAATTCATAGTGCTTCAAGAAAAAGTACACAGAGGACGGGACATAGCTTCAATGGTAGAGAGCTAGCTTCTCAAATGTGAGGCCCTAGGTTTGATTCCCAGCTCACACACACACACACACACACACAGAGAGAATCATAATCTGTAATTCACTTTTCTAACTTGTCCCCCTTTCTTCTACCCCTGAATTGCATAGATCTTGATCTATTACTCACCTTTGAAAACATGCCCTGTTTTGTCATCCCTGTCCAGACTCGGCCTGAAATGTATTACCATGTGGGGGCTCTTGAGAAGGATCTAAAATTCTTCTCGGTACTGTTATCACATGTTTATTTTATTCAACTGAGGAGAAGTATTTTTGTTTAATTTCCATGAAAGAAGATCATAAAATTATTTGTTTTACAGATGAAATTCTTAAATAACAGGCCACTTATTTCTGAACCTTTCAAAAGAACATGTATGTGCTCAATTCAGCAATACATATACTAACATTGGAACAATATAGAGATTAGCATGGCCCCTCACAGGGTGACATGCTAATTCATAAAAAGTTCCATATTTTTTTGAAAAAAGAACATGTATTTGCTATCTATCAGATTTTTTTATAGAAGATGTAGTATTTTAAGATATAAAGATGTCTTTCATTATACAAACAAATGCATATTTTCAGTATTTTCTTAATTAGCCTATAGATCCACTAATAACATGACAGAATGCTTCAAATATACACATACAAAAAGTATTAGTGGCATGCAGTGTTGGCACACACCTTTAATACCAGCACTCAGGAGACAGAAGCAAGCAGGTCTCTGAGTTCGAGGCCAACCTGATCTACAGAGGCAGTTCCAGGATGGCCAAGGATCCACAGAGAAACCCTTTCTGGAAAAGAAGGAAGGAAGGAAGGAAGGAAGGAAGGAAGGAAGGAAGGAAGGAAGGAAGAAAGAGTAAATGTTTTAGGGACGAATTACGTATATTCCCCAGAGAAAATGTAAGAGTCTGGAAGATGACCTGGTTCCTTGTTGGTTTGGGTGTAGATCAGCTTTGACATCATTCCCTGTGTGTTTCCCTGATGGGTGTTAACCCGTCTCACACATGCATGAAAATAAACTCTAATGATATATGAAGAGAACTGAATACAGTACCTGACAGCAATAAGTGAAATCCTTTTGTCTCAAAACAATGTATTTCAAATGAATAGTGTCACTGTGCCCCTGTATCTGCTCCTTGCTTGTTTACCAAAGAGAGAGTATGGGGAGGGGTGGGGAAGAGAGAGGGAAAGAGTGGAGAGAAGGGAGAGGAATTCTTTTTACAGCTTGTCCTTCAGGTGCTTGATCCACTGGCAAATCCTTCAGAGAGGAACCAGTGTGATTACAGTGACCAAGCAAAGACACAGCAGGTGGTTTCCTCTTGTCAGACACGAACAGATGAATATAAATGTCAGAGTGTCGTGTTTTAGAATAAACACAAATCTTAGGACACAGTTAATAACATCAGAAAAGGAAGACAACAATTTTGACAAAATCAAACTTAACCCCAAAGACATAGAAACGCCCACATAACTTGCTTTGAAGATTTGACAGCCTACATTTATATCCAGTCCGAAGTAAAGAAAGCACCATCTGGAGACATTGGAAAGGTAGTTGAAGTAGCAGGCAGGTACACCTGGGACATTTCTGCAGGACACAGAGGAAGGCCTATACCTATTATTCAAGGCTGTCCTGTTATTGAATTACATACCCAGACAGACCGGAATGTTCTCTAGACAGAACTGAGGCTCCAGCACCTGAATCTTTCCGTGTGATTGACAGGAAGGAACATGAGTCAGTCAGAACTCTCTGCAACTCAGACTCTGAACACTAAGTAAGGACGCTTAACCCCAGTGTGGTTCGGGACATTGTTCAGCAACCTCAACCGTACATTTTCTCTTCAAGGAATGTTACACACAGATATGTACAGGACGGGTAGGAAAGAGGGGAGCTTAAGTGTTTTGTGTTAAAATGCCAGCTACACTGTAAAATGAAACCACTTAATTAATTCTCAAACCACTTAGGCTAATTTCATTATAGACCATGTCATTCAACAAGTCATGTCATTACCAAGGCCAAGGTTAAATCCCTCTTTTTTCAGAAAAGAAATATAAAACCAATCTTCATAGAGCAGCACACAATGAGAAAGAGGACCCGCGTAGCTTCGCTCTCATCGTAAAGTAAAAGGGGTCCTCTACCGATGTGTCAATATTCTCTTGGTCTGTCATTCTCATCTCTAAGAATTTAAAGGTTTTCCAAAGGACAATATATTTAAGCATTACATTGTACACTTCGCTTCATAAGGGCAATCCAATTTCCTCCATTTCGGGAGGGCGATTAATTTTGTCGCTGAACCGTCCAGACCGCTGTTACTTGAAAGGAGTCATTTGCACACCAGCTCTGACGGAGGTCCACAGCTCAGGTGTCAGAGAGGCTTCCAGAAAGGGTGATACATCCTCTGCAACTGCCATCTGTTGAGTGTTTTCTCGACAGCTGGGTCTCTTGACCATCACAATGTAGATAGTCACAAGAGGCTCAAGGAAGCGTCCAGCCACGAGACACAGAGGAGAATCCGCACATCCGTCTGTGAAACACCATTCCCTTTAATTGCACCATAATGATTTTCCAACAGACACAATGGTATGTAGTGTCTTCTTAGAGCTGATGGAAAGAGTACAATAGACCACAGTGTGGCTGAAAAGCCAGTGGAGACCTCTTAGTGCCTGGAGGTTTTGTCCTTCGTGCGTCTTTGAGAAGCATTCTCACTGGCTCTATCCACAGGCCACGTTTACCACAAATAACTGCATCTGACACTGTGTTAGGCCTCCCTGCCTCTGTCACTGTGCCTGGGCAGTTTAAAATGTACATGGATGTTTTTATTCCAAATATCAAAAGCATTGAGCCTTGCCTCTACTTTCAGTAATATAATATATATATATTAATACATAATATAATATAATAATATTACATATTATTAAATTAGAGATAAAATAAGACAAGTTTACCTTTGAGTGGGTAATCCTTCAAAAATCTAACTCTCCTGATTTTTTTTCTTTTTTTAACATTTTACTCCTATCCATCGGTGTAAAAGTCAGCCCAATGACTTTAGCTTCCCCTGTTACTAAACTTCGGTGTCACAGCAGTACCAATGGTGCTGACACACTGGAACCAGCTGGCTGGACATCGGAACACTTGTGTGTTTATCCGTTGTAGTGGTGGAGCTGAAACCCTCGGCAAGCTTGGTACCACAGACTGTACCCGTCCACAAATGCTGTTTCTTTCTTTTTTAAAAGATGTATTTAGTGGTGTGTGTATGTGTGTGTGTGTGTGTGTGTGTTTGAATTCATGCATATGTAAAGTTCAGAAGACAAATATGGAGAGCCTGTTCTCTTTTTCTACCATGGATTCCCAGAATCAATCTTAGGTCACCAGGCTTGCAGGGCAAGTGCTTTCACCATCTGCCCTATCTTGCTATCTCATGGTTGATGTCTCAAATGGAACAAGTAAGATCAACACTAGGAACTAATCTTGCTGGAGGACCCACTACGGGCCAGTCCTCCAGAGAGCGCTTTATAAGATTCAACTGAAAATAATCCCAGTCCGAAAGTCTAATTCTCTGTTTCTGGGAATCCAGTTGTCAGGATATGATGGAATGATCCGCAGAGGCTCTGCAAATCCCCCGTCTATATTCTATCCTGAGGCATCAAAGAATGGAAGAAAGAGGAGGAGGGGCAGGGGAGAGAGGGAGGAAAGGGGAAAGGGAGGGAGGGAGGGAAGAGAGACAGAGAGAGAGAGAGAGCCGTCCACACATGGACAAGACAGACACACACTCATGCACATACACTGTGTTTACACTCTCAAGACCCATTTTCTTCATTTCCCTGTCTCTGTGGATTTGTTTTTCTCGCTTGTTTAAACCTTTGCTGAGCGTCACAGGTGGGCAGCAAGGAAATATTGTTTATAAGAGGAAAATCAGTGCTAAGCTTGATGTGTGTACACTTGGGTGTCTATGAAGGAGAAAAAAAAAGCAATTTTCCCTCACTCAGCACAAATTTCATACCTGACATCCCATAACAAGAGTCAGAATAACAAGAGTTTTTCTACTGCTCATCTGAGTTTGAGAAGCAAGATACAAGAGAAACTGTTAAACTCCACAGGCAAAGCACTGAGAACTTGTGGACAATGGTGGGGAAAAAAAATTCCTCTTTTGATGGCTTTTATCATTTATACTGGTGTCTCTGCAGTGTCCTGAGCAGGTGTAATATCTCAGATGCCTTCTGTTGGACCCAGAACCTGTAAAGGACATGGTTATATATTTTTCTCCTCTAGTCCAGAGTTCATGACTGACCACCCTCATGGATACTTCAGACTGAAAAACAAGAAACGACTGTTTTATGGACAATCTTCCAAAACAGTGGATCGTCATGTGGAAATATGACTGGAGAGACAGAAGATACGACCAAATGACGACAGGTTAGGGGAGCTCAGAAAGCAAAGCCAGTTCATTCTGGTTTTTATTGCCCTCCAGGTATAAGACAGGATACGTGAGACATGGGGGTCTTTGGGCATTTGGGGTTTTGTTTAGGGGAGGTAGGCCAGAGAGTTCCTGTATGACCATGTTTCAGGAGAGAAAGGTGAGAGAACATTTTCTCTTCTGTAGAACTCTCTGTTTTCGTCAACTTACAGTAAACAGCATGGTGGCAGAGCTGGGGTGCAGCTCGTTGGCAAAGGGCTTCCTGAATATTCGCATATGCTGGCATGCCAACATGCCAGATTTGAGGATAACAGGCTGTGGACTCTGATACCTACAAGTACCACTTTTTCAAAAATATTTGCGAATCAGCCCACAAATGAAAAATAGACACTTTTAAAGTTTCTCAGTAAGGGCTTAGGTTTGTGGATCAGGTGGTAGACTACTTTCATCCCAGGTAGGATTAGATTCCCAGGGTCACTTAAATGGGCTGGTGGTACACACCTGTGGTCCTAGCTCTCCGGAAGCAGAGGCAGAAGATGACAGCTCCAAAGTCATTTTTGGATGCATAGCATAATAGCATATTCCAGACATGAGACCCTGTCTCGAAAGAGCGAAAAAGGGCCGGAGAAATGACTTAGCTGGTCAACACATTTGCTGCCAAGCCTGACAACTTGAATTCAATCCCTGGATGCCACAGCATAAAGAGAGAGAACTGGCTCCCTCTAGACTTCCACATGTACACTCCAGCATATACCTAGCAAATGCAGACACACGAATTTTTTTTTTAACGTAAATATTTTTTTCAAGTGAAAATTTAAAAAATAAATAAATAAAAAGAATCTGGAGCACCCTATATGGCTCCAAAATTAAAATGCCTTCAAAATATCTATTGGTGAATTCTCCATACTGCCGCTCCAAAGCAGTGTCTGCTAGTGACCCATGGCTGCTGGTATTCAGGCTGGTCTACAAGCCTGTCTACCAGGGTGTCCTGCCGCTTCTCATTAAGTCATCATGGGAAACAGTAGTTCATTGTGTTTCACCTGGCATCCACAGTCACCATTTCTATCCAGGAGGAACTTGTGCTCTATGCGTCAGTAAACACTCTCTCCTTTAGGATAAACGGCAAAGAGAATTTCAGAGGTGTCAATAAGCCACAAGGTTAGGAGAAAGGTATCGGGGCTCAGAAAAGGGTATCCCGACCGGTAGACCTCTCACACACTGAGCACTTTAAAGAGAAAGGTGTTCAAAGGAGCTTCAGAGCCCCTCCACGGCCTTTCTCTGCTCTTCTATCCGAGGGCTACCATTCTGTTCTCCTTCCCCCAAGCAATTCACAGAAATCAGAATGCCTCTTCCCCTCAAGGCAGGTCAGAGCACTAGAAATACGCTCTGACCTTCCCCTGCCTTCCTACCCAAGGCCAAAGAGAAATTCTATGACCTACCTCTCTGATGGTACAGGGACGTTCTGCCCCATACCTGCGAGGAAGGAATGTGTCACAGAGAGATGAAGAAGAGTCTGAACAGCTCAGTCTTGCTGGGCTTCCCCCTCTCAGATGCCTGAGCATCTGATCATTTCTCCTTGTCTGTTCTCACTTCTTTATGCACTGCTGGTTCTGTGGACTTGTGTATGATTTTGTTAGTGGCTGTGTCTACCACTAGGAAGTGGAACACATATCTCTACCCTTCTGGCAGTCCTCATCAAGTCAGAGTGTAAAAATAGGCTTCCTTGGATCTTTGAGTCTTGCTTGTGAAGCCCCACACCATGAAAACTCTGATTAGGGGAATCTGTGTTTTCTCCTGTCTTTGTATCTTCAGTCACAGGAGGGTGAGCCATGGATCTCACAGCAGAGCTGGCTGCCCTGTTCTGTGTAATCTGGCAACTGTTTGAGGAAGAAAAGAGACATGTCCTTTCTAAACAGCCCACCTTGGTGTTAGGAATGGCTTGGCTCCTAAAAGCATTCATCACCCCGATCCCTGTACACGTTCAATTAGTTGCATGTTTAGAAAGATGGTTCTCCTGCTGCTTGGAAGAACTTGCAGTGAGGAAAGTCAAGCATCCGCTTTGCTCTGCTGTGCCCCGAGCTGGACTACTGAGGCCCCTCAGTCTCATCCTCAAAAAATAGCAGTTATGTAATTGAAAATACACACACACACACACTATGTAACAACAACCAAAAGCATTCTGTGGTTCACAGAGCTGGAGCTACTGTTCAGCAGTTAGGAGCACTGGCTGCTCTTCCAAAAGACTGGATCCAGTTCCCAGCACCAGCATGGAGGCTCCCAACAGTGTGTATTCCAGTCTCAAAGAACTGGACTGCTTTGTTCTGTCCACCACAGGTATTAAACCCACATACGGTTCACAGACACTTACGCAGACAAAACACCCGTGCACACAAAATAAATAAATTAAGAAAGAACTAACAATTGTTTTCATAGACCAAATAATCGGGCTCTGCAGAGACATTTTCTTGACAACAATAAAATGAAATAAAAAAAGGATTCTGCAATTATCCACACGTATAAATGTAGTAGAAGGATGAAGAAAAGAAAAGAGGATCTTGACGTCCTGACTTTATACTGAAACACAGAGATAGATAATGGACAAATGACCACATATCTCCAGATAGTAGCAAGTTTTTGTAGAAAAATAAAGCAAAAAATGTATCTCAGTTTGGACAAGTGCTTGCTCAGCATGTATGACGTCCTGGGTTCGATTCCCAGTGATGTGTAATCTGGGTGGGAAGGGTGCACACCTGTGATTCTAGCACTTGGGTTAGGCGTTCAAAGTCTGTTACAGAGACAAGCTACAGAGGACCCAGTCAGCAGGGGCAAAACGAAGGGAGAGAAGGAAGAAAGGAAGGAAGGAGGAAAGGAGAAAAAAGGAAAGATGGAAAGAAAAGAAGGGGAGGGTGGGGAGAAGTGGAAGTCAGGAGGGAGGGCGGGGAGACTGCGGTTAGCTTAGCCAGGAGGAGAGAGCTCTATCGGGGTCCCAGGGCACACATTTCCAGTCAGAGGCTGGGGTGCAAAGGCAGTAAGGTGGGAAGGGGCTTGGTGAATTTCAGGAAGTTGCAGCTGCTGAAGACCGCCCCCCACCTCCACCCCCACCGGGAGGGGGAGGTGAATATCATGGGAGTCAGGGCTCCTCATTCCCGACAGCTGAGCTGATGGCTTTCCTCTGGCAGCCCCCACGCACTCCAGTGTGCATGTCCTTGCTTTAAGAAATGACTAAAGATTCCCCTGTTGCTGGTGGATTTCACTTCTCGTTGTCTTTAAAATAACCTGACTTGGCAATATCAAATGCTGGCAACCTTATACTTCTCTCTCTCTCCCTGTCTCTGTCTCTGTCCTCCCCCTCTCCCTCTCCCTCTCTCTCCCCCTCTCTCTCTCCCTAACTGATTCAAAAAACGCAAAACTCTGCTAACTGCTGACTTAAGCAGATGTGCCTAGTGGCTGTTTGCATCCCTAGAATCCTGTACCTGCACCAGGTGGCTCCTGTTTGTCTTATCTTAACAATTCTGGTACTTACATTTTCCTAGTTCATTCTCAAAGTGCTAGCATTCTACTCTAAATCCACCCACTTTAAGTTCGGCTTATTTGTTCAATATGAAAAGGTGGCAGTCTTCTTTATTCCCTATGCTTTAATGAAACGGTACATCAGCATTTCAGTTACAGGAAACCAGTCTCTTCTAAGATCTTTAATAGCAAAGCACACACATTAAATTGGGAAGCAAAGGACACCAGAAGCTTGCCTTCTCTTGTCTTCCCCCAAGTTACCTAAAGAGCATGCATGCTTATTTTGTGTTTGTGTCTTAAGAGTAAGGAGAGGGACTGAGAGTTGCTTTCATCCATTTCAGGGGAAAAAAGAAAAACCATATATTTTCAAGGGGATTGACTCCTAGTGGCTAGGAGAAGAAAGAAATGCCACTAAGCCTAACCACAGACTGACGGGATGAAAAGTGAGTCCCGAGTTGTCCTCACCACAGATCCCCCTGACACATGCCGGGAACCAGCTGAAAGCAGGGGAGAAGTTCCTTCTGATGGAGTCACAAACAGGGGCCCTAGAGCACGTCTCTGTCCCAGGCCAGCCACTCTGACTCAGAGTGCAGTGGAGCGGGGAGGGTAGGAGACGGTGAAGCAGGGAATTAGCAGCCCCTGATCACTCTCAGGGTTGTGATGGAACTGATTTAAAATGCAAGCCCGTGTTCCACTGTAAAAACACAGAGAGAAGAAGGGAGGAAGCAGGATTTCATTTGGTGATTTTCAATGTTAGGACTGAAACAGAGCCCAGGAAGAGCAACAGGGTTTGGTTATTGTTTGTTTGTTTGTTTGTTTACTTTTCCAAAGCCAGAATGCCTGCTCTGCTTTTTCTCTAAGGGTGAGTGAGTGCGGACTTCTGCAGTACTTCTTTGGACTTCAGTGCTTCCCACAGAATCTGACAGAAAGGATAAATACCTTGCCCTGCTGATGGCTAATTGGTAGTGGCATGTGTCTTTCTCGCACTCCCATGGAGGGAATGTTCGGATCGTCAGCGCACAATTGGGCTTTCCCCTCCCCCATCCCTTGGAACAGAACAAAACTCTGAGAGAGGGCAAGAGGTCCGAGGGGTTGTATTACCCCTCAGCTGGTGCATTCAGTCTTCAGAAGTTATCCCTCATTTCTCTGTACCTCAAGAACAAAATTGTCTCCCAGCAAATCATTTAGCTTTGACCACACTTTTTCAAAGGGCTGTTGCTGTTGGCTCTGCCGTCGACCGCATCAAGCCATGGAGATGCTAATCTAGCGCCTATGTTTGAAGCCCCTCTGGGAACCAAAGATGGGGACCTGCTGCTGAGGGAACGTGGCTGTTAGGATGGCGGGCACCATTGCTTTTCTGACTGCGAAGTAAACAATAGAACAATTGTGGGCTTAGGGTCTAAGGACCAACAGGCCTGCTGCTGACAGGCTGTGTGTAAAAGCCCCCGCAGCAAACAGTCCTGAGGCTTGGAAGCTCAGTGCTGTCAAGAATTCAGAGAAGCCACCCCAGTGAGTATGCAGGAAACAAAACAGGATACTCTTGTTTAAAAAGGCTGCTTTCTGTAATTATGTTGACTTTCTTCATGGAACACTTGAGCGTTTAGCAACTCAGGGGCACCTAAGTAGTACTCCAAAGAGAATAATAATTGGGATTTTTTTTTTTTTTTGTCTTAAGAGAAATCTTAGCATGTGTTCCTAACAAACTTAATTTGCTTGTATTTGAGAATTTGGCCAACTTATACCAGGCCTGATTTCTTCTACCTCCTCATCACCCCCCACCTCCAGCCACCTACTCGCCAGGCCTATTTTCAAGCTGGAGGTCAAGTTGTCTTTGGAACATCATACTTCCTGCTTTAAAAAAGCCCTGGATTGTATAATAGTCTGACAGGAAAGTTTCAAGACTATCAGGAGTTTCCCGGGGAGGGGAGACACGCCTTATCCTCAGACGCTTTTCCTCTGTGCTGTCCCATTGCTGTGCACAAAAGGTCCTCGGAATGGAAATGGCTAAACTAAATTGTAAATACCCTTTGGAAGCATGCCTGCTGAGCTTGCCGCCCCGCAGCTTGAACCCCTCCCTTGCTCCAGAGAGACCTTCTGGCTGAGAGATGTGCTGGGTGAGAGGACCCAGGACCCTGCAAACGCTCTCTCCTTTCCCATCTAAATATGCCTGCTAGACAAAGGATGTGACCTATTTGTATGCCAAGAAATTTGATTTTTGTGACAGTTATTTGCCCTCAATTTAAGAAAATTACTTTGTGCTCCTTCCCTTTTATTTAATCAAATGGCAGTCAATTTCCTATTTCACTTGAATAATTCTCATAATTTTACAACACAATGAAAGGATTATAGATTAGTGCGGGTCAATCTCCTTCATAGGCTCCTTATTTCACTGCGATTCCAATCCACCAAAAGGCCATAGACAGCATAATACCTTTGGGACAAGGACAGCACAAGGTCCCATGGAGGAAAAGCACCCCGGCAGGGCGCTGGTGGGTTACCAGTTGGAGGGAGAGTCATTTTTAACCATTGTGAGTCTGTGGAGAAAAAACGGGGCACGAACAAGTCAGTACCTGCAAAACGTATTCATGGATGCCTGGTGACGCTGCCCTTGCTCTGAGAGAATACGGGATGGTCTTGGAGTCGGGCTGACAGGGTGTGAATCCAGATTCTGCCTCAAGGTGTATTGATCAGTCAACCCATCTTTCCCTTGGTTTTTGCTCATCCGTAAAAAGAACATGGCACTTGGTCCAACTGTTCCGCAACTGCACAACTAAAACACCTGGAAGCACCGTGGGTCAGAGAACAGTTGCTAAGGATGAACTGAACTCTGCTGGATCAAGCTCACATGGGGCTCTTCACTGCAGTACTGAAGAGCTGAGATGCTGATCCTCAGAAGCTTCCTTCCCAGGCTGGAGTTTGGTCCAGGCTCAGTTGAAACCTGGCCTTTGTGTGCTGCATGTACTGAAGTTCCCGGAGAGAAGTCACTCCCGTGTTACAGAGTCTGCAAGGCTGAATGATTAAAATTACACTGCTGTGGTTGAGCAGAGTTGGAATGTTGCACATCCAGAATCAGACTATACACTTAATAGTCACTCACTGTCTATCACTGTGTCTGGCCTCATGTGCTTGACTGTCCCGTGAAAGTTTTGGAATACATTGACTTAATGAACCACCGAAGCTAAGAGTACCACTAGACACCACCTGAAATCTATATAACACAGGCATTCCTGTTGTGCTGCAATTCGCCTACCTACCATTTCCATCAACGCATTTGCAAAGTGTCTTGACTTGCGACTTTCTTTTGTTCTTTAGCTATAAAACTTCATGAAACCGTTTCCACGTTGAGACTTGCTATTTACTGCAACCCAAATCCATGTTCACTTAGTCATGTCATCCCAAGAATAAATATCTTACCCCTTTTGCATGGAGAGCTGTGCTTTGCACCATTACTGGAATGTTCTCACAGCATGGAATTTCTCTTTTGACTTTCGACCTAGAACTTAGGACTCGAAGAGCAGGCAGAAGGAACCAGGCAACTTAGAGAGGACTAGACGTCTTATTATCTCTGCCCCAACCCTATCCATCAACCTGATCAGTAAGGCCCACAGGTTGAGGGAGAGCAATCAGTTTCACACCTCTAACAGGGAGAAGACTGTAGTCACTTCAGTACAACAGCACTACAGAGAGTGTGGTGGGAGCTGAACAATTTCATCTTTGCGATGGACTTAGACTAGTGCTTCACACGTGTAATACACAGTCTATAGAAATTAGCTAGTATCTTCTAGAACTTTATCCTACATTATTTTTCTTCATTGAGCTTCCCACTCTCTTACCTGAGTCATTGTGTGTGTCTGTGTCCATATGAACATGTTTATTGGTTTTCCTACTCAAAGAAAACCTTCCACACATAGAAAACACATCCCCCCCCTCAGAGATTAGAAGACTACCTGACACAGACTGAAATGAACATATTGTAAATACCTGGGGACCTATCTGGTGAGCTGAATAATCTCCAGTGAGTATAGGGACGGAAGAAATAAACATTTGGGGTGTTTGGTTTTGAAAAATGGGAGTAAGGGAAAGCTATTTAAAATGAGAATATACAGGTGTGGTCTCACACACCTAGATTCTCAGCACTTTGGCGTCTGGGGATAGAGAATTCGGGGGCAGCCTAATCTATATACCAGAATTATGTCTCAACACCTCTAGGTCTGAAGACATCCCTCGGAGACAAATACTTACCTAGCCTGTACAAGCAAGCAAACAATAATACTAGATGAAGATTAGCCCACAGGGATAGAATTGTTTGTGTTTTTGTTTGTTGGGGATCAAACCCAAGGCCCTGCATATCCTAATTAGCTGTTCAACCACTGAACAATGTACCCTCAGCTTTCACATGGAACAGTTAGATCTGAAACCATCTCAGGAAGCACAAAATAAGTAAAGCAGGCTTATGTTCCCTCTAAAACTAGCACAATTAAGAAATGTCCTGTTATAACACAGATGCCTGAGACTCTCACAGGTCTGGCTTCAGCTCTCCCGTTTGCTTGCTGTGTGCTATGTTATTTTTTGATAACTTCTCAGAAATGAAAATCAGATAACCTGAAATATATCACTGGATTTATATGAGAACTAAGGACAGACAACAAAAAAATTAAGAAAATTTCTTGGTATTTTAAAGTATGTCTATTGGCCAACACAATCAATTTCTCGAAATAATAAGAAAATAGACCATTAATTCAAGGTAAATGAATTACAGACGTACTCGTGGGTCTCTATAAATTCATGGTGGACACATTGCATAGAAGCTTTGCCTGTTTCCCTGCTTTGAAAAACTGTTTTGTTGTTGTTGTTTTTCGATTGCAACTTAGTGGGGGACACTGGCTTAGTCTATAATACTCAAAAGACCCCCCCCCAAATGAAACTGAAGTGTTTCTTTCATAGCTGTGCAATCTGGGGAGGATAAATGCTAGATTAAAAAAAATGAGCATAACTTTCAAAAAAATGTACCAGTCTTCCAAAATACCACTGATGAAATTTTTTGACATGAATTTAATTTCGCTTATGCTTCTTGGTAGAGAACTTTTCTCTCTCTTTTTCTGTTCTGTTTCTCACAAAGTCCTCTGACATTTCAAGACACATTAAAAAATACTAAAACAGCATTGTTTGGTTTTTGCTAGCTCCACGTTCAATGTGTGAGTGTATTGACCCATGAGCTGACCTTTCTTCTCTATCTGTCCTTGACACAGGGATGGAAAGCAAATACTGAGTAAGATCTAACAACCATGCTAAAAATAAATGTTTATACTTATCAAGAGAAATTGTGACATCAAGGGAAGTAAATGTCATGTTGAGAGAGGGACTTCCTGTAATTCAAGGGAAATTCCCCAGCCTTGGAGAGGTACACAGAACGTAAATCACTTGGTAACAGCTGCTATGTAAGACTTCAGTACATTCAAAGCATTCAGAACGTTTTTTATTATTTTTTTTTCCTTTCTTTCTTCAGTGCTGGGCCTTGAACCCAAGTGACAGAAGTTCTGTTCTATCGTTGAGTTTCACGCCCCGATCCACAGTGAAAAATTGTAAAGAAAATGCACTACTTTTTGTTGTAGTTCTTGGTTGAGTTTTTGGTTTTTGTTATGTTTTGTTTTGTTTGAGACAGGGTTCCTCTGTTGTAACTCTGGCTGTCCTTGAACTCACTCTGTAAATCAGGCTGGCATTGAACTCACAGAGATCCCCATGCCTCTGCCTCCCAAGTGCTGGGATTAAAGGTACGCCCCACTACTGACCAAGGAGTTTTTGGTATTTTAAAATATGTTTACTGGTTAGGATAACCAAACCCTCAAAATAAAAAGGCAATAGACATTTAATTCAAGGTGAATGAATTACAGATGTACTTGTGGGTCTCTAGAAGATCACGGTGGGCACATTGTATAGTAATTTGTTTTCTTACTTAATTTGGAGAAAATTTTTTCTATTTGTTTTGTTTTGTTTTAACCATTGCAGCTCAATGAGGGTGTACTGGCTTGGTTCAGAAATACCAAAAAATATAAATGAAGTATTTGTTGCATAGCTGTGGAATCTGGGGAGGGTAAACGCTAAAGGAGGGATGATTTACTGGAGAATAGTCCTCAGAAGAAGACTATCCTACAAGGATATCACATATTGCTGATCGGTAGACAGTACAACATGCATTCAATACTCCAATAAGCAAACCAGCAGGCACGGTTCAGGCCTCCAGTCTGGAGGAGAATGTAGCTCCAGAAGTCACACTGAGCATAGTAAAATTGTATTGATCTGTTTTGGGGGGTGACTTACAGAGACAGGCCCAGAGACAATTTGACAGGAGATGATGGAAACATTGAAATTGTAGGTGTTTAATGTGACTGACAGATAAAGAGCAAACGAGTTTTCTTTCCTTTTTTACTTTTGAGCAAATTAATCTCACTTTTGGTCCCTTGCCGTAAGGTCCAGTTCTGTAACTCAGTCAGGCTGCACATGCGGGCATCACCTATGGCCTTTTGCACTCATATAAACAAGTCCCACCTAGTCAAGCCCTCTCCAGTAACACATGGAGGGCATGTTTGCAGACCCAGAAAAGCAGAGACCGAGATAAAATGGCTCTAAAATTCACTGGGCATTTCTAGATGCCCGGATCATTTCTTCATGGTCCATACATTGAGAATATCAGTAAGCCAGACCCCAGGCTGCTCAGTGAATACTGCTTTTGAAAAGAAAGGAAATTCTGGTTACTCACCGCTAGAACCTGATTGGATCACATCACACGAAGAAGAGTCTCTCTAAGAGACATTGGAATCCACGCAATAACTACTCTTCCTGTGTTGAAGAGCTAATGCAAGTAATTTCAATGTTTGGATTTCCCACACCATCCTCACACCATTTTCTGAAATCATCTCTAATTCTGTCCCTTAAGGAGTAGATGTAGCTGGTGAGAATTCTGTATGAGTGGTGTCCGTGAGCGTTTACCTGCACTGTTCATTCTCTAAGTCATGAGAACTAATGCCTGCAGCTTGCCTCATAACTCATTTCATTTATCTAAGACAAAAGCCTTTTAGGGGAATGTCAATGTCCAGTTTGATATTTACGCTCACGAAACAAAACATCCCTGCCTCGTTTAACCTCATTCATTGCATGATTTCATAGAGATGAAAGAGATGTTCCCGGAATTACACAAGTACAAACAAGAGAACTAATTTTCCTCTATTGTTTTTATCCCACCTTAAGACAGAAAAAAAATCTGCCCCTAGGGAAATTGTGCAGCTGGTAAAGTACTTGCCCCCATGTATGAAGACTTGAGTTCAAGTCACCAGAAACCACATAGAACCCAGATGTCTATAAACCTAGGGCTCCTGCAGTGAGAAGGGAGGCTAAGACAGAAGAATCCTGGGGCTCTGGCACCAGACAACCTTGCCCATGAAGGGTGAAAACAAGAAACCCTGTTTAAAACAAGGTCTACAGCAAATGCTAATACTTGAAGCTATTCTCTGATGTCGACATCCATGCTGTGACCTTCCCATACCTGAATTCACACACACACACACACACACACACACACACACACAAAGAGAGAGAGACAGAGAGAGAGAAGAGGAAATTATTTTTCTCACTAAGTAGACAACAATTGCTTTAGTCTCATAAATTCACGTATCCTAAGTAGTGTTCCTATTTGGGCAGATTAGATGAACAGCTCTTGTGTTTTCATCCAAGGGAAAGAATAAAAAAAAGGGGGGGAGAACATATCCAAAGTCATCTGGCTAATTAGAGGAGGTGGGAGACAAAGTTGTTTCCATTAAGTTCCTCTGGAACAGTTGCAAGATCCACAAAATCTGTTTTTAGCTCAGACATTCATCACGTTGGATGTGTGATGTGTTTTCAATTTAATGATAATTGCCCTTTCCATTTCTTTGATAATTGCCCTCTCTATTATCATTTATGGAGATTCAAATTATAAATCAAGACAAGACAGCCAGAAAAATATTATGATTGTCCCTTCTGAGGCCATCTCCAACTCCAGTAACACTGCCAAAGCTTGAGAATTCAGCTACACTCATTTGCATGCTTGTGATCATTTTATTTTAGGGTCCACTGGTTTTTCCTAAAGAGGAGGTTACATGACGATAATAGAGCAGAATGATAATGTGGACAGAGGCTATAAACTTAGCTGTGATCCGAGTTATAAGCTTGTATTTGAAATGAGAATCCGGCTCTCCTGATGGAACACAAGAAAAGGGAGGAGTGAGCCACATGTTTCCTGTAAGTCATCCGTGTCCCCGTGGAGGGCATTTCACAGCCCTGCCTCTCTCAACAGCCCCTACTCTTGACCTGTTTGGGGAAAAATATGTTTGCATTCTTCTTACTCAGTATGAAGCCTGTTCAACATGGAGATGTGTGGAAAGACATAAAGAAGCTTTGATCTAAACTTCCAGGCTCCTTCTCCCAAAACGAAAACAAGGAACTAAAAATATATGCCTAAGAGTGACTTGACAGAGCTGCCCTGGCACCGGGCTAAATCATCTGACTTTCAGGATTTTGGGAAGTGCTTTGTTCTTCAGATACCATTATTAAAAGTCAAATTGCATGGATTTAGAATGGAGGGTTGCACTAGAAACACACAAAATTGATACACAGAACTAGTCATTTCTAATGGTTGTGGTACATTTTATTATTTTCTATTTGTGTGATGTTTTTTTCAAGGTCAGGATAGAACCCATACTAGAGCCTTTTTAAGGTATTATTGTTTCTGTGCTATAATATATCATTGAGACTGATATGGGCCATGTTGTACTAATTCTGCGATACCATGTTTGTAACTAATACTAATGGGGTGTGGTGATTTCAGTGAGAATGCCCCCCATAAACTCATCTATTTGAATGTTGGGTCTCCAGTAGAACTCTTGGGAAGAAATTAGTAAGTACAGCCTTGTTAGAGAAGCTGTATGCCTGGATCAGGTTTTGAGGTTTCAAAAATAAACCCAATGCCATTTCCACTTAGCTCTCTCTGTGTCATGCTTGTAGATCAAGATGTGAGCTCTCAGCTACTGCTCCAGCATCCTGGTTGTCTGTATACTGCTACGGTCCCCACTATGATGACCATTGACTCTGACCCTGTGAAACTGTGAGCCCTAAATTCAATGAATCTTTTATAAATTGCCTTGGTCATGGTGTCTTATCATAGCAATAGAAAAGTAACTAAGACATGGGGCATCCGTATCACCTGTGTTGGTTGATTTTGAATGTCAACTTGCCACAACCTAGAAATATCTGCGCAGGGAGTACATTTGTGGAATTGCCTAGAAAATAATTAGCCTGTGGACACACTTGGAGGGGATTGTCTTGATTGTTAATTGATGTAAAAGAGCCCAGACCACCGTAGGAAGTATCATCCCCTAGGCAGTTCTAAGCATGAGCCTACCAGCCAGCTGAATAAACTTTTTTCTCCAGTAAGCAGATTTTGATTGGAGTGTTTTTCACACAGCAACAGAAAAGAATCTAAGATACATTCATATCACAAACTGCTAAAAAAACAAAAAACACAAAACAAAAAAAAAAAAAAAACAGTGTTTTTCTCCAAGCAGGATCTTTAAGCTTTTGCTAGTTAGCTCAGGATTTTGATAAGATTTTGTGAAAGAAAAGGCCTGGGCATAGATATAACCTGGGCTCCCTTTTGGTTCTGTTAGCAGTTATGTGAACTTGGGTGGTTATCTTTCACCCTCTGAAGTATAATTGTTACCACTTCAATATCTCCCTGTTGCTCTGAGAATACAGTACAAAATCCTTAGGGTCTTTTATCCAATATATTTGTCCTAGATTTCTTTAAACTAGATCCCCAAATACCTCTGTCTAAAGACTCTCAAATCATGATATTTGAATCTTTGTCCCGCTTACTCCTACTCATTATATAGGTCTTCATGGCTTCTTAAACTGTGAGTTACCAGCCTGTGTGAAATTGTATATCTGAAGGTTAGTGAATACACAATGAACAAAAATCAATTCAAAATCAAACAGCTTGGGAGTCCAAGAGGTGTTTCCTGCAGTGCTGGCCCAGGCTGCATTGAATGTCTTCACTACAGTCTTGGTTCTGAACACAAAGCAAACACACCACACTGTGCAGGCTTTGACACCCCAGTCAACAGCAAAACTGCCTGAAGCACCTTAGCTCCTGTGCTGGCTAGTTCTACATCATCTTGATATAAGCTATAATCATCTGACAGGCAGGAACCTCTGTTGAGAAAATGCCTCCATAAATCTGGCTGTAGGCAAGCCCATAGGGCATTTTCTTAATTAGTGATTCATGGAGGAAGGGCCAGTCCATTGTGGGTGGGGCCATCCCTGGGCTGGTGGTCCTGAGTTCTATAAGAAAGCAGGCTGAGCAAGTCATAAGAAGCAAGCGAGTAAGCAGCACCCCTCCATGGCTTCTGCCTCCAGGTTCCTGCCCTGTTTGAGTTCATGCCTAGACTTCCTTCAATGATAGGCTGCTACAATGTAAAAGTATAAACCAAATAAACCCTTTTCTCCCTGGATTGATCAGGGCTCTCTAGAGGAACAGAACTTACAAAATGAATCTCTCTCTCTGTCTCTCTCTCTCTTTCTCTCTCTCTCTCTCCACAATACATACATACACACACATACACACACACACACACACATACACACACACACACACACACAGTGAAGAGATAGACTTGCTAACAAGAGCAAGAGCAAATAGACAAAGAAAAAGTGAGCTTCATTCTTCCAAATCCTTCATATACGATATCAGCAGAAGGTGTGGTCCAGATTAAAGGTGGCCCCTCCCACCTCAGAAGATCTGAATTAAAGGTTGATCTTCCCGCCTCAAAGATCCAGATTAGAAATGGGTCTTCCCAGTTCAAATGATTTAAATAAGGGGGGAAAAACAAATCCCTAATAGGTTTGTCTAGTCATTTGGGTTTCAGTTAATTCCAGATGTTGTCAAGTTGACAACCAAGAACAGTCACCACACCCCCTCACCTTGCTTTTGGTTACTGTGTGTTTCATCCCAGAATAGGAACCCTGACTAGGACAGTCCTTAAGAGATAACTATTTATTATGCATTTCAGTGTTTGTCGGGGTCGTACAAAGTTCCTGCTCTTATAGAAGCCTAACAGTTACTTGTAAAAACTAAAGCTTTTTCTGTTTTCCTATAGCTATCACTGACCACCTACAGGTTAGTTTCTCTGGGGACAGGATTGTGTCACACAGTGTTTTATTTTAAAAATTGCTGTCTGACTTACTGACTTGATTTTCTTTAAAAAAAAAAAATTATTACATGTATTTTTGGCCTGGGGTTAGGATGGGATATCCAGTCATTTCTGAAACATTCTTAACTGTATTGCTTCCAATCTGTGCTTTATGTTTCTATGAAGCTGTAGATGTAGCATTGTCATAAAACCATAATACCAATCGGCCCTCGAAAACACTGAAGACGCTCTGTATCCTACAGTCTCAAATACCCAGCCCATGGTTTATGTCTGTATGTAAATACAAAGAAGTAAATACAAAGCCTAATTAGTATGCAAACTTGCTTGGTCTTTACTAAATGGCAAAATTACTTTTATATAAAAGCATTGATTTATAACATTTTATGATTTATTATCAGTAAGTATTTGATTGATATGCATGTTATAACTCTAATTTTTATTTTTCGTAAACTGGAGATTGAACTCAGAGCCACACACATGCTAGGCAAACTCTCTACTATGTAGCTATATCCCTAGTTTGTATTTCTGTTTTATATACCTACATGCCCAGGATGGCAAAAACTTTTCTTGGGTGAAACAAAATCCACACGTGGAAAAAAACGTTTTTAAAAATCCTGCAGTTCTCTGTGCTGGATAGTTTAATGTCAATTTGACACAAGCTAAGGTCATCTAAGAGGCAGGAACCTCAGGTAAGAAAATGCCTCCATAAGATCAGGCTGTAGGCAAGCAAGCCTGTAGAACATTTCTTAATTGCTAATTGATTGGGGAAGGCCCATTGTGGGTGGTGCCTTCCATTGGTTGATAGCCCTGGCTTCCCAGAGAAAGCAGGCTGAGCAACCTATGGGGAACAAGCCGGGTAAGCAGCACTCCCACCATGGCCTCTGCCCTGTTTGAGTTCCTGTCCTGACTTCCTTTGATGATAAACTGTGACGTGAAAGTTGAAGAGGAATAAACCCTCTCCTCCCCAAGCTGCTTTGGTCATGGTGTTTCATCACAGCGGTAGAAACCCTAACTAAGACCTCTCCGTATGAATATCACTTTCCGAAGGCAGGGTGGACTTAGACTTCTCTGAAAGCTTCTCCTTTTCCCCTTACAAGAGGCCAGGCCCTTCTTGTTAACTTAATAGAATCCTCAGGACGCGTTGAGAGTATAGAGCACTTCTGTTGCATGCTGGTGTTTGGACACTCTTGAAACTCCGCCTTTCACTCGTTTCTTAGGCCTGTTATCACGAGTCATCTTTAGCCCCGTGACTGTGGATATAATGCTTCACCAAATGAACCAAAAAATTAAATCTGAGGGATGCTTTGTTTTGTTACGAGCAATTCTTTTTGAAAACTAGCTCATTCTGGATTGACTGTTTAGCTCAATGACAAAGAATGCTCGATGCCCTGGATTCAATGGACAGAGATCCAAGAAGTCAACAAAGAAGCAATCACCTACTTACTCCACATGCGCAGCTAGAAAGGACGGGGAATCTCGGGAAGAATTCAACTTGAAGTTTGACCCTGCCATACCTCGGGTGGGTGTGGCCTTTGCAAACGTTCTGTCCATCTTGCTTTCTAATTTATAAGGTAGAATTAATAACAAAACCAATTTCCTGAAGATTGTAATGGAAATTAAGTAAATTAACTTCTGTTAAGGGTTTACTTAGTGAAAAGAGCTATCGGGTCTTAACTGTCTGCCACAGCTTGCAGTACTTCTAGCTGAGCTGCCCTCTAATTACGTGTTTTCCCAGAATCCCCAGTTCTATGGAGTCTCACTGTCTTCTTCGGTGATTTTAGACAATCCCAGCATTTACCGTCTCATCGATGAGGGCACTGAAATCCTTCATCCTTGTTCCATCCCTAATTTTAGCCCTGCGGTTACGGCTCTTTGCTGCCATCCCATGAGACTTTGTGACGCTGCAGAGAGGACCACATCTACGTTCATGACCACCCCATCACATGGGTTCCTTCCTTAGGATGTTGTGCCAGTAGTTTCCTGGTTTCCTTTGTGAGGGCCCCTGTTCCTAATTCTTCTCTGCTCCTTCTCCCTCGCTGCTCATCGCAGACAATTCTCTTGGTCCTCTCTGAAGTGTTCTTGTGTCTCTTGCTTGCTTCTTTCTGTTTCCCGCTGCTACCATTTTCTGTGGGTTCTCATTGATCACCTTCTTGTCTGGACTGCAGAGTAGCCCACTAGCCAATCTTCCCAGCATTAGACGCAGCATAAACACGCCTGGGACAGCTCTCCCAGACAGAGCCACTCCTAATGCACGGTCTCTGTTTTGTTTGATGTTCCAGTGTCTTCCATGAGAGCACCCACCTTCACCAACTTCTTAACTTCGGTATCTTAGTCCCCTAATAGACAGTTATCCTAAATAGTACTACTTACTATTCAACACAACTCCCTTTTATAGCAGAATTATGGCATACTATTCATATGAGATACTGTTACTCAGAATAATATTACATTTTAAATTTTGCTGAAAGTATTAGTTAATTGTTGACTAAATCCATTTTCTGCCCTTGCTCTGATCTAGACTACGGATACTTCATGTGCCCAAATTGGATCTCTGACTCACTCACTGCCTGCTCAAACATCATCCCTGTTCCCAACTGATTGTCTACTGGTTAATGTCCCATTCTGGAGCCCAACTCCAGTTAAAGGGCAAACTTCCTTCTACGAATATGAATACTCCAATCAGGTCAGAATATTCTAAGAGATGATTTAATTCGAAAAATGACAATGTCAGTGGTGGTAGCACAGCTTCCTCAGCTGTATCCTGTAAGATGGTAGAGAATGAAAGTAGCCCACCTCAGGGAGGTACCCACTCCTCAAGAGGAGGTCCAGACAAATAGGAGTCCACCACTGGAGTCCAGGCAGGGGACCAGGGAAAGACATGAAAATATTTAGGGCAAAGGAATTTGCTTAAAATGTCCCAAGTTAAAAATGGCTTTATTTGGCTGTAAGGTTCATCCGTCTTGTAAAACAAACAAGACAAGACAAAACACAAATAAAAACAGGCTTTCCTTTGCCTTTCCTCCAGACGAGACGACGTCAGATATGCTTTTCTCCCTCCCTCCGAACTGATATTATTTTAACTTTTGAGCTTTTTTTGTGTTGACTTGTGAACCCTTCTCCATGTTCACTTGTAATTCTGTTCACTCCCATTAACACTCAGCAGATGAAAATGCCACTTCAGTGTGACGGGAAACCTACCGTTTCTCAAGTCTTGTTGAGACCGTCTCCCCCACGTTATAGTTTAAAGGACATTATTTCTTTCTAGGATTTTAGCGTCTTAGTCTCATATTTATAAGTGCAGATATTATCACTATGTGAATCAAATAATTACCTCGGTGTCAGACTTAATTTATTAAAATCTATTGTTTAGAACTTGGACTTTTTTTTCAGAGAAAGTAATTTCAAAATTTGAAGACAGTAGCAGCAAGGTGCAGTGGCTTACACCTATAATTTCAGCTACTTGAAAGGCTGAGACAGGGGAATTGCTGAATCTGGGAGTTGGTGCCCAACACTGTTGAAAACAAACAGTAATTTGGAAGGAAATCCTAAGGAACAATCTTTTTCAAAATAGTTCATTTTATCTTATTTTATTAATTATTATTACATATGCAATGGCATTAATATCTGTGCAATGCATGTCCCTGAGGCTACCCTTGAAGTCACCATGTAACTCAGGATATGACCTTGAACTTGATTCCACCTTCCAAGTGCCAAGACTATATGCATGTAACAATAGTCTCCGTATTATGCAGAGTTGATGGAAATGACTGAACCTGGAACCTTGGGCATGCTATGAACGTGCTCTACAAGCTGAACTACAACCCCCAACCCTTGCTTATCCACTGTCCTAAGGTCAGATCCTTCAACCTCAGTCAACATCTGCTTCCATCTCATGTTCGCATCCAGAAAGTGCTTATTTATCTCTTCCAAATCATGCCATGTATGTTGCAGCCTCAGAATGTCCCGTCTCCAAAATCGTATTTCTTGTTCCCTCTCAATTAATTTTCACATGAAACAAAGAATAAGAGATGTACAAATTTACCATCATGGTTAACTTCAATAAACAACCTCGTTATATAAACCAGGAGATGGTAGCTGACTAGTAGAAAACCTGTTTAGCACAAGTGAGAGCCTGGATTAATTCTTCAGCATCGCAGACCTTAAAATAATATATATAAAAGGTTAGTCCGCCCTGGAATCCTGTACTTTAGAAAACTGCTAGGGAAGTCATTTTATTAGAAAGTAGATTCTCAGTCAGCATCTTGATTAACCTCATTTCTGTCTCAGGCCAGAAATGCTGCTTCATTTTCTGCTACAGGTTTGAGACTCGCTTGATAGAAAATCCATCCATCTACACATGGCTTAATTAGGAATGAATTTTAAGTATTCAGAACCTACACATAATACTTTGACTCTCAGAGACAGAAGGGAGCCGGAGAGCCATAATTAGCTAGCAGGCTGCCATCCCAGAGCTTTTAGCAAGGTAACCAACTTACTTTAGCCTTTCCCTCTCAAGGTAACAAGTTCCCACGGACAAGGTAATTCAGACTAGAATAGGAGTGTACAAAGCAAACAGAAACACATCCCTTGATGATCAGTTAAACACTGACTCTTCAACTGGTCGTAGTTACTAAATAATAAGGCACATGTCATTAGGAAGTAATGTATCCTCTTACAGGAAGGAAGGGAAGGAAGAAGAGAAAAGGAATAAAGGTGAGCGTCAGACACAATAGTGCAGACCTTTAATCTCATCATTTCAGCATTGGTAGCAGTGAGAATCAAGTATTTATGGCCAGCTTGCTACATAAGGAGACCTTGTCTCAACACAAAAGTGAGAGCCAGTCATGAATATCTGTTTGCTGCAATGGTGAGCTGCGGCTATGTTCTCCTCTCAGGCATCCGTAGGTCCCCATGAATGTCAGGGGCTCAGAAAAAAATGAAGTTCTGTTTACTGTGGGTATTTGGAGAAGCAGAAAGAAGCAGGTCGTGGCAACTGCAGGAAAAGATCCACTTCCTCTGTGTATGAACTGTTTTGTCTTTCCTTTCTCCCAGTGGTAAGGAGGTACTGGCTTTTCTTTGGGGATTCCATTATTTTATTTTATTTTAAACCTTGGCTATGGTTAGCTGCCTAACCAAGCAGAGAAGTGAGCCTCCTCCTATGTTTTGGGAAAGAGTAGTCAACACCTAACGGAGCCAGAGGTTCTCCAAATCAATAAAGTTAACAAACAAAATTTGTGTGTTATCTGTGTATTTTTTAATGTATCCACCACTTTGGATCTGAGCAATAGAATTAGCTCAGAAGAAAGAAGCTTCCCCAATGCATTAAATATTTCTTGAGTTCCAGTGACTTTACCTAGTTCCTGTGATCTGTCATATCCATCTTCCACTGCCTGCCCATGGAGACTGGCTTCCTGATTCACCCTCACACCTGTGTTTGCCAGAGGAGCAGATGCTCAGACTCTCAGGGTCAGAGTTGGGCCGTGTCCTCCTACCACTCCTGTAGAAAGAGGGGAGGTTTGCAGCCTGGTGTCAGCTTCAGGACGTCTGACCTGTATTTGTACCTTTAAAGTGAGCAGGTGGTATCAATAGCTGCCTAATGACTAAGATAAGAGTGAAATTGATCTTCTGATTAGCCTATCTCCCTGTGGGTGGCAGCAGGCTCCTCCCTCCTGGGTTTGGTTACTTTGTTCATTTCCAGGAGTCATTTGTAGCCTTTGCTCTCTTCTTCTGCATAGGTACTTCAAATGCTTGGGTACAAACATGGCGGTCCTGCTTCCTGGTGTTCCTCCGTTTAAGTAGCTGCTTTCATCCCTAGACTCTGAAGCAAAACGTTTAACACGCAGACTAAACCTTCAACTCTCTTGATCTTTTCAAGCTGAATTTGAAACGTTGGGTGTTTTGTTTTTGTTCTAGGTCGCAGACCACTTCCTCTAAACTCCGCGACTCGTTCCGAAGACTATGGAGCCTACATAGTTCCTAAAGATAAACGATGAATTCCAAAGTAAGTTGCATTGTGGTTTTAGCTACAGTATGACTTCGAGCGTTGTATACAGGTGTGGTGCTTTGCCTGTGGGTGGTTTTCTAAGAGGATCAATGAGCCTTGATTTCGGGCTAAAATTGTGGTCCTGAGTAGAGATGCAAACGTGAGTCACTGAATGTGTGGCTTCTTGTTAGCTGCTCTGTGCTCCTGCCCGATGGCTTCCTACCTATCTGGTGTGGTACAAGAGAATTCTTGTGACAGTAGGGTACTCCTGCCTTGGAATGTGACTGGGCTTCATGAATCACAGTTAAGGAGAGATGAATTAGAATTGCTTGGAACAAGAAACCTCTAGGATGCATTCCTTTGTAGAGACATAAAGTACCTCAGTTGGGCTTCTTCCGCCATGGATGCTGGTTGATGACGTAGGATGGGATGAAGGCTTTTATAGAAGGTGCTGGTTGATGACGTGGGATGGAATGAAGTCCTTTATAACAGGGTTCCTGTGTCTAATTCACTGTCCATCAGTGCCTGTTGCTTTCCTGGGTGAGAATAATTCCTAGAAGCTATCACTCTCCCAGATAGTCTTTGGCTCTACCTATAACAACTAGAAGCCTCGGCTTCAACACCAACCTGAATTTAAATTTGTATTATTTGAATAACCCAAATGGGTGGTTCTGCCATTATCTAGGTACATAACTATGGGCTTCAGATTTCTCATCTACAGAGTCAGAGAAATAACAGAAGGCATTACAGTAAGCTGTGAAGGACACAATCAAGCCAGTAGATTGAGAACACTTGACACAGTGCTAGTGGATAGCAAGCATGAAATTTACTGATTAGCTACAATGCTCATATCCTATGTCTCTTGTTTGCCTCAGTTTCTCAACTCCTATAGGCTGCAGCTTGGTAATTATCAGTACTGCTATCATTTATGGTTGTAGATATCATGATCAATAGAAAAAAATTGTAGTAGTGGTGTTGTTAGTGGTACTGGGATGCAACCCAGTGCCTCCCACAGGCTAAACTCTCCCTAACCCTATGGGAATTGTTAAAGAAACCAAACTTCCGAATGGCCCTCTCCTTAGAGGAGTTACAGCATGTTCCGTGGGAATGCCAGGAAGGAAAATAATTGGCATTCCATTGCCTTTGAATGTGTGCTGGCGGGCGCTTAGGTGACAGGAGGTATCAAGCGATCTGAAAGTGGGGTGAGCTCCTGCCAGTACACAGTGTAGTGGGAGAAGCAATTAGAAGGCGCCTTGCCATCTTGGAAACACGCAAACATCAATTGGCATAGCATTTCAGGAAGCTGAATGGAAAGGAGCCTGCAAAACAAAAAGCCTTTCGGGGGTGAAGGCAGTGCTTCCAAATCACAGCGATGATTATGACCACCATTAGAGTTTAATGAGCCTGTGGACAGCTAATGACTTCATCTCTCCAGAGGACTTGCCAATTGCCCGTGTTTCTATGCACATTCCTCCTTCTCTTCTAAGGAGCAAAATCATGGTGCTATTAGGTCAGACAAGAACAGGTCATTGCTTAATTCTACCATACTGCTTTCATTTAGGGACCAAAGGTAACAGACCAGAGAAAAGAATACTGGAGCACCATTTGTAGAACCCACGACCACCATGGTGGTTCAGTGCAAAGTTGTCCATCAAGTACTTTAGGATCTACATGACCTACAGTCCTCATCTCTCAGATGTCCTTTATCGCGTCGTGCATATGATCCCAGAGTGATGTATCACATCCTGTTTCAAAAAATGATGTTAAAGATAGCACATGCCATTGAGATGTTTATCTATGTGCTTTGTTTTTGCTTAGAATGTATTGCAAATGCTGTCTTTTATTTTAGACATATGTTCATTAGCAATTCAACATAAAATATGATTTTTTTTAATAAGTGGTCTACTGAGCTATCAAAAACTATTAATTATAATAAGAACTAAATAGAAATTGTAATCATCTTGATTAACCATACTATCCTAATTTGTTTGTGTGTATATATATATATATCTCCCTGGGGTTTTAATTCAGGATACATATATGCAAGACATACTCTCTGCCACTGAGCTACACCCAAGCCTGATGCTCGGATCATATTCATAGTTGATAGCATTAGTCAATATTAATATTCATTGTCAGAGACAAAAGTTGGCAAAAAAAGAAATAATAATTATGTCCTACTAATGGGTTATTTGTTGGAGGCAACAATTTTCATACAATGAGATCCTCTTCTCCTTCGTAATACTGAGATACTTCTTTCATTGTTTTATTTTAAAAATATAACCTAATACATACAATGTCTTAAAAGAATAAGATATATTGAAAACAGTGCAACCATATATAATATAGCATTAGATATTAAGACAATCCTTTTGCTATGATACTTTAGAAATTCTAAATTCTACAGGAAAAGTAGTCAAGCAACATTTTTTCCATCTAATGCTATCAGTAAACTGATCACCATGGTAACATAAAGGACAGGGATGGATGTCTGTTCAGTCAAGGGAGCAAGTTGGGCTCTAATCCCAAATTGTCAGCAGTACATTCTGAGTGATTTAGAGTAATTAACATGTATCTGGCTAAGAATTTTGATATAGAATTTTTAAACGTGGCAAAAAGAACCTCAAAATGGAAGGATGATATTTAGAGAAAAATTTCCAAGCAACAAAAATATTTAGCAGACTGTATTTTACAGTAGGTCCTAAGTCTGCTCTCTGTGGTTCTCTAGACGTCAGAAATAGACAGGTAGTTTAAAAATGGATCTTCTTCTTTTTTTTTTATCACCATGACAAAATATATGACAAGGCATCTTAAGGAAGAAGGGGAGGGTTCTGCCCGGGCTCATGGTCCCAGGAAGCAGCAAGCACTTGGGTCTCTGGTTACACCCCGTCGGCAGTCGAGAGGCAGAGAATCATCGATGCTTGGGCTCCATTCACAGTGTTGTTTGTTTTTTGTTTTTTCTCGTGTAGTCCAAATCCCAAGCCAAGGTTTTGCGCTACCCATAATGGACAGACCTTCTCACATTGATCAATCCCTTGAAAAATACTCCCCCACAGATGTAGCAGCTCTCCAAATCCCAGGTGACTCTAGGTCCCGGTAGGTACGCTGACAGTTGAGATTAACCACCACACTCCAACAAAAACATATAAACTAAACCTACTTTCTGGTTTCATACAGAGATCTCTGTGGTTTCTTTGTACAAATAAAGTAAGCATATAAAAACGTTCACTTGCCAGACAAAAAGAATGTACATGTCCAGCAAGAGTAATAAACTACTTTGTAAAACCTGCGATCCTTAGCGGTAGAGTTTAGATGTGTTGTACTTTGCTGGGGTAAGTCCTAAGAGATACCACGCTTGTATATGTGTATCATGAGCCATCTTGTCACTAAAGGACAGATGGAAATGTTCACTGGGCTGAGCAGCTTGCTGTTGGACTCAGGAATCCCAGCCAGGAGTCTGACTCCCCAGACAAGGAAAAGGCCTAAAGGGCATCCATGAAAATCCCAGCTTCGTGGGAATCAATGCCTCCCCTTCAGGGTCAACAGTGCTGATTCTGGGATGAAGAGGGGGAACCCCTTTCCCAGATTGACACCCCCACAACTGACTTTTCAGCCATACTTTGGT
This sequence comes from Cricetomys ansorgei, assembly GCA_026225945.1. Taxonomy (NCBI): domain Eukaryota; kingdom Metazoa; phylum Chordata; class Mammalia; order Rodentia; family Nesomyidae; genus Cricetomys; species Cricetomys ansorgei. The sequence goes on from JAMJFZ010000558.1 coordinate 1,236,683, forward strand.
CCTGTGAACAAAAACTGTTTAATATGGTTTGAATGTGAAATGTTCCTTACAGACTCACGTGTTTGAACGTTTGGGCTCCAGTCGGCGGTATACTGCTTGGGGGTAAGCTGCAAAACCTTAGCAGGGGAGGTCTCTCTGGTGAACACAGACTACTAGGGCTGGGTCAGTGAGGGCTATGGCTCACCTCTAGGTCTAGCTCTGCCCCCTAATCAGACAAGATGTGAGCAAGCTGCAGGCTCCTCGGTCCATGAATTGAGCCCCTCTGGCCACCTGGATTTACCCAGCATACTGAACCATATCCCTTCGAACATGAACCCAAATCAACCCCTCCTCTGTTAAGATGCCCCCGCCACAGAGTTGGCCACAGGGATGGGAAGTACAAGGAACACTTACCGAGTAACTCCACCAGGTTGAACCCAACCTATGGACTTGGAAACACATCAGCCAACTGTGTCTTCCCCTGAAGGTTGTTATCTTCAGCATCCCTGTCAGCCGACCAAGCTGCTTTCTATTAGCTTCTGACCTGCCCGCAACCCACCCTGTTAACATAGCTGGTACCACTGGCTTTGACAATGCTGAGTCTGTTTCACAACCTGCCTTCGTGAATTAACTCTTTATCATCTAAAGGGTGCATGGGATGAGATTATTCTCACGTTAATAATACAAAACTTGACCCATACAAAGAAAAACTAAAAATTTTCCGCTCACGTTAAAATTTTAACTTGCGCGTGTTGTCAAAATACAGGCTGGGGAGGACAGCTGGCCTCGTTCTCACTCCTGAGTTGTCATTTGAAAGTAGAACGCAGTCGGTCGCAGCCCACGAGGCTCATGCTTTAGTTATCTCAGCACTTGAGAAGCTGAGAGAGGAGTACATGCATTTGAGGACAAACCGGTCTAGGCAGCAAGTTCCAGGACAGCCTGGGCTATAGATTGAGACCCTTCTTAAAGGAAAATAAGCAACAGCATCAGCGAAAACATTGCACCTCCTACGTCCCAGACACAAACACCACAAACAAAGCACAGACAAGCAAAAAGTCTATTTCAAAGTGGAAGAAAAGGTAACCAGTGGTGGTTAGAGACCAGGAAGAGCAAAGGGGGGGGGGGGTTGTTATAAGGAACAGAAAGACATAGAGAAATTAGAATTCGTTTTGGTATTTTATAACACATTACTATGAGCTGTTGGCTACAACAGTCTGCCGTAAATTTCAAGGTAATTAAAACAGTATGAAAGTTCCACACATAGAACTTATTACTAATTGAGGAGATAGAGGTGCCTATTGCCCTTTATTGATAACTACGTAGCGAAGGCATGTATGGAGTTAACATGCTGTCGCTAAAATATATAGATATTGGCTTTCTTATGATTCATGGTTTGTATTTACGTGTGTGTGCATGTGTGCGTGTGACTGTGTCTGTGAATGTGCTCAGGTGAGTGAGGCCAGGTGAGAGTATTAGATCCCTTGGAGCTGGAGTTACAAGCCATTGTAAGTAGTCTGCTGTGGGCACTGGGCACAGAACCGGGGTTCTCTGAAAGGGCGGCAAGCTTTGTTAATCTCTGAGCCATCTCTCCAGGCCTAGAATATTATGTCTACAGACGAGACAGGTGGAGAGTAAATTCATTGTATAGTGTCTTACTTACATTCATAAGTCTGCGGTTTCTACCTTCAACACTGAAAAAAATGAATGAATAGATGAATGAATGAATGAATGAATGCATTTTTAAAAAGACAGAGAGATGGCTCATTGAAGAAAGGAGCTTGCTGCCAAGCTTGTTGACTTGAGTTTAATCCCAGGAGCCAGAGTAGAAGGAAAGAATGAACTTCTAAATGAAAGTTGTCCCCTAACCTTCACACATGCACACACACACACACGCACACAGGCATACACACACACACACACAGGCACACAGGCACATGAGCACACGCAGATTAAATAAATAGTATATAAAAACAATTGTAAAAATCAAACTGAGTTTCTGATGACAACAATCAGGCTCTTTATTTAACACGTTGAGTTTGTTGTCGGCCCACCACGGTTACATGTTCTAATTTACATACACTCCATGTAATTCTCACAAAGCATACATTAGAAATAATACTATTCTCAGTTTAAAGAAGAATGAAGTTCAAAAGTGTAATTTGATCAAACATAGCAACTAAATAAAGTAGCGAAGCTAAGATTTGAACTCAAGTCTCTCTGTGGCCCAAGGACAGCCTCTCTCCATCACGAAGAGTCCTTTCAGCCTCTCTCCAACATGCCTCATTGTCTAGTTATGCCTTCTCTTTATCCTCAGGTCCCAGGAAGATGACTGGGTTGACAGTTTTATTGCATGCATGTACATTAACATCAACCAATACTTACTGTTCTGTCCCATGAAGTCAATGAACATTTTGCAAGCAGATGGGCTACAGATTCAGAAAAATCAATGACTATTTGAGTGAGCGAGTGAATTAGGGAGAGTAAAAGCAGTCTGTGTGCTTTGTCTTGGAGGTAACGTCAAAGTTCCAGTGGTAATGAAACAGACCCAGTGTCGACGACTTAAGGCAGGAACACAGACGTCGATCTGACTAGGAGTCCGGTTGCTCTTCCTTATTCTCTAAACACATTTCCCAGTGGGTTTGAATAATTTTGACATTGAGAAGACAAAATCCTGTTTGTGGTTCTTTGTTGCGTAGCTCAAGGCCAGTTTCACTCCTAATCATTTTCCACTTATCGTTCACCTCCTCCCCCAACCCCCCAAACTCATTTTGCCGGTTTGCGCATTCTTTGTCCTGTTACACACAAACTCTTCTTCTCGCTGAGGAGTGTCCACTGGTCTGGAAGTCTCCCCCTGTCTCTATCAAGTCTTCCTTGCACTCAGCCTTCCCCATCTGGAGCCCTGATTTTGCCCAAAGCTTTCTCAATTAATTAGGTATAAAACACCTTTACACTTCTATGGAAATCACCTTCCCCTGCAGCCCAGGGCATCGCCAGGGGTAAAGTGGATTCATTTTTGCATCTGCAGATGTTCCCTTGGTGAGATTCATACTTTTCATTGATCTCCTTTCCTTTCTTTTCTGACAATAATGAAACTACTACTGCAGAGAATTCGCTTGTATCAAAATATACAAGAAAAACCTGTGAAGACAATCATTTATGTCAACATGCAACAAAAGGGTTTTTAAACTTCTGCTGCATTTCTTTCTAGTCCTTTTCTCAATTCATCTCGCCTTAGTTTACTTTCATCAGTGGTCTGGGGCTGAGATTGTGCGTTGTCAGTAGAGCACATACCCTGTCTGCGCAAGGCCTTGGGTTCAAACCCAGAACTACAAATATATGACACATATAATACATACGACGTATATATGTATAAATAAATCTTTGAATCCTGCTTTCTCTTTCCTAAAATTAGACAGTCTAAGCTTTGCTTTCACCCAGTTGATAAGAGCCAAGTAGACGGTGGGAGCTCTGACTGTTAAAGGGCCTGGTACATCCTTGACTCTTAGATGACTTCAAATATTCCGATTCTAAGTTTGTTTAGAAGCCTATAACTTCATACAGCCAGGTGCATAAATCCTGCATGAACCTCCTTGCCTCCACCATAATCATTCAAAACCATTTCTTAGTACATAGAAACTACGAACATATTAATATTGGGTTATATAACACATGATAAAATAATACATCTCTATTCTTAATTCCCAAATTAAGTTATAGGTGTTTCTCAAAGTCCCTTTTGTGCTTTATAAAGTGTGGTGAGTGCCCTCTGTGGGTTCCCCTGCCCCTCTCACCCACATTAGCCGAATGAAAGGTTAGATTTTCTGGTTCACCTCCCACTTTCCAGCAATTTAGCCTGCTTCCCTTCCCAGCCCAGTTTCCTCTATTAAGACTTCACCAGTTTTTAATCTGGTGAGCATACACTGCCTGAAAACCTAACTTTCTCTCTATGTCTAACCTGCCCAATTTTAAAAATTCACTTTTTAATCAATCAGTCTTCTATAAAGGTCTTTGCTCTTATTCAATTGCTCTTCTACGCCTCCCGCCTATTAAAATATTTGATTATTCTTCCCAGCTTTAGATATTTGTCCTTTGTATTTATTTAATAACCAAAATTTAAGGACTCCAGCTTTTCTCTGAAAGCAATTAGGATGTGACCCTCAGAGAAGCTGCCTTACACAGTTTTTGATGAAAAACCTTCCTCTGGATCGGGTCCTCTGAGACAAAGCATATCCAAAGCCCTAACCACAGCATGTTACCATCAGCTGCTTGTAAATTCTTCTCTCTTTTGAAGCAGGGTCTCACTCTGTAACCCAGACTGGCCTGGAACTCACTCAGCTCAGCCTTTCACATGCTACGATTTTAGGCATGAGTGATCATACTCAGCTTTTATATGCAATAACTTTATATATATACCACTGAGCTATGCTCCAAACCTACTATTTGTGAATTAATAAACGTATCTGTTAAGATTTAAAAAAAAAAAAAAACTCTATGAAAGAAGAGCTAATGCTTTCACAGCTACACAAGACACAAAAGTATTTCTTTCTATAAAATTGTGTTCCTTAAATGCTGTCTACACTGGGCAAATGAGATGACTCAGTCGGGGAAGGGGCTTGCCAATAAGCCTGGCAACCTAAGTTTCGGATCCTCGGATCCACATGGTAAGAGAACTAACTCCTTCAAGTTCTCCTCTGACCTCCACACAAAAACTATGGCACCCTTGCACACATACACACACACATTTAAAAATGTGTTTAAATGCTGCCTGCGGATCTCCAGCACTGTGATAGGAACTATTCCCCATACTTTTGACACTGTTACTTAGGATCTGAGGAGTCTCCTGATCAGTACCAGACTCTAGAACTAAACTGCTAAGTGGACTCATGTTACTATGGGGTAGAGTTCTACGGAGGTTTAGGACACTCCCTTCGGAGCAGCTGAAGAGGGAACCACACACTTCGGGTTGAAGAGGACAATCAGAGATGTCTCCGCAATAAGGAAAACACAATATTTTTAACCACAGAATTTATTCATCAAGGCAGATCTTGCCAGGAAGAGATCTGCCTTTTATTTATGTCTAAGTGAATTCCTCTAGTTTTATGCTACTTGATAATTTCTTTGCTTTGGGAGCCTGGGGAGGGGGGGCAAATTAAATCGAAACTGGAAAGACTTGTTAAAAGGACAGGAGGAGCGTCCTGCTTTATATGATACACTAGGAGAAAAAATAAATAAATAACCTGATCAATTCCACAAGAGCCACAACTGATTAAACCAACCTCTCAAACATGCAATGAAAATACAGAGAAACCCAACTCACTATGCACTACTGTAAACTAATCATTGTTTCATTTTCTGGAGATTGTGTTGGCATCAGAATGAGGAGCAGATGAAAGGACTCCAAAAAAAGGAATGACATCTCTCTATAAATCAGCACATTTACAGATGAACAAAGAACTGGACTTCTCGGTTAAGGACTTAATACTCAGTAGTCTGGAGCCTGCTTCTCCTTAAGGGCAGTCCTTTAAGAGCTGCAGCGAGGGGTGCCTGCATGCATTTGCAGGAAGAGGAAATAGAAACCTTTATGGCTTTCGCACCACCCAATATACACAAAAACACATCCTCTCCTAATCCTTGTCTATAAAACTTTATTCACATAGTTATAAATTGGAAAATCTCAGGCATAAATTTGGTGTCTATTAAATATACAGTGAACAGGGACTGTGGCAGGCCTGCTCTTTTTCTACTTTGCCTAGCAGCCAAAATTAGGAAATGGTGGGGGTGGAGGCTGGAGAGATGTCACAGCATTGAAGCGCACTGATTACTCACGCAGAGGACTCAGGTTTGATTCCCAGTACCCATAGTGGCTCACAACCACCTGTAACTTTAATACCAGGGGATCCAATACTTTCCCTGGCCTTTCTGGACGCTAGACATGCACAAGGTACACAGAAAAACGTGCAAGCAAAACACCATACACATAAAATAAAAATAAATCCTCCAAAAAAAAACCTAACGAAAAAACAAATTAAATGCTAAGGAATCCATATCCCTTAAAGCACAGAGTAGTTCTTAGCCGTTTGTGACATCATTAGCAATGTTGGGACATCCCTTAAGGACCAAGCACATAAATGTTCTCATGTCACTTGCAATTGGATCAAGGGGAAAACTAAAATGAACTTGCAATATCAGGCCCTAGCTCAATTTTGGAGAGAAAAAAAAAAATCTTCCTTTGAAGGAAACAAAATCAATCCCCAGTTCAAATTAAATTTGGGCCATTCTGTGAAGCCCTGAGACCCAGTTCCAATAGCAAGCAGTACTTACAGACACTAGGTGCAGGCAAATCATGCTTCATTTAAAAGAAATTGAGTGAGGATTACCGACAGAGGAAGTTTGATGCTGTTTTGTCACGAGTTAAAGTTAAATCTTGGTGTTACCGGCTCAGTCTTACATCTCAATTCCAGTTCCTTTGCTGCCCCTCCACCCCCCCCCCAGTTCCTTTCCCTTATGGCCGTCCCTCGATCCTTAATGCTGCTGGAGCCTTTTGCCTAGTTGAATTTGTCTTAATTTTATTAAAAACTTGTCATGCAACTGTGCCATAAGCATGGTCTGCGGATGTCTGTCTTATTCAAAATGTAGCTGAGATTCTCCTGGCCATGAAATACTTTGTTCCACACAAACCTACTGTTTGGCGCGCTGACATTCGTCTTAGTGGGCTCTGGTGTTGATTCATTATCTTGTGGTATAGATTTCCAAGTATCATCTTTGTATTGATTTTTATATCTTTAATAACTGCTCCTCAAAAGACGGCTCCACTGGTGTCATTGATCGCATCAAAAATTCAAGGCTTACAGAAAGACTAGAGGGCTAATTGGTGGCAGTATGTTCACACTTCATCCTAATGCAGTCTTAATCTCAAGCGTTAAACCTACCTGAAAGCTTCCTCCTTGAGTCAACAGGGGGAAGTTTAGGGCCTCATTGAAAAGCACCAAGAGACCCTGTGAAAGAAGGCAGGACTAGAGGGATGACAAACTTGAAACATTGGTAGGAAGTTCCTCAGCTATCAAGAGCAACCTGTCACCAGGCACACACACACACACACACACACACACACACATACACACACACACGGAAGCCAGTCTTTGCTTTCCCTTTCTGTAACCTAGGGATCCACCTTGGTTTTCTGGTCCATTCTAGAAATATCTATTAAAAAGCCCTCCTCGTTCTACAGTATATGGCTTCTTGGTATGCCAGCTTTTCCCATAAAATAAGTACGGTTCTTTTTGTCACTGTTCTTTTTGCAACAGGGTCTCATGTAGCCTAAGCTAGCTTCCATTTAGTTATGTTGCCAAAGATGACCTTTGAACTCCTGGGATTCCTGTTTCTACCTCACCTCTCAAATGCTGGGATTATATGCTAGTACCAGGTTAGCAACTAATGTTTCTGGTGCTGGGGAAAGAATCTAGGGTTTGTGCATGTTCCACAAAAACTCTAATAAGCCAATTTCTTTCCTTCTTCCTTCCTTCCTTCCTTCCTTCCTTCCTTCCTTCCTTCTTTCCTTCCTTTCTTTCTTTCTTCCTTTCTTCTTTCTTTCTTCTTTCTTTCTTTCTTTCCTTCTTTCCTTCTTCCCTTCTTTTTTTTATCTTCCTTTCATTGAAAATAGATTCTTTTGCAGGATGGTGGTGGTGCACGCCTTTAATTCCAGCACTTTAATCCCAACCAGGAAGCAGAGGCAGGCTGGTCTCTGTGAGTCTGAGGCTAGTCTGGTCTACAGATTGAGGTCCAGGAAAGAAAGAAAAAGAAAAGAAAAAGAAAGAAGATTCTGTTCTCACATGATATCCTTATCACAGTTCCCCTCCCTCTACTCCCCTCCCCGTTCCTCCTCCCCCCCCCTCCCATCTGAGTCTACTCCCTTTTTGTCTCTTGTTAAGAAAGAATAGGCTCCTAAGGGATAGTAAAATATAACAAAGTAAAATATAACAAGATAAAACAAAGCTATCAAATTGAAGTAGAACTAGACAAATGAAAAGATATTAAAAAAAAAAAAAAAACTCCAAGAGAAGACATAAGCATCAGAGACCCACATGTTATTACATTCAGGAATTCCATTAAAAAAAATGTTAAACTGGACGCCATAATATCTACACAGAGGCCCTAATACAGACCCGTGCAGGCCCTGAACTTATGTTGATTCAGAGGGCTTTGTTCTCCCAGTGCTCTTCTCCCCTCTGGCTCTTAGACTCTTTCCAATAGGTGTGGTCTTTTAAAAAACAATATTACAAAATTTGTGTGTGTGTGTATATATATATATATATATATATATATATATATATATATATATAACGGACATTGGTGTTTTAGAGACTCTGTGTATGTCTGTGAGGAGTTCGAGACAGCTGTGAGCTGCCATGTGGTTTCTGGGAATTGGACCCAGGTCCTCTGGAAGAACAGCCACTGCTCTTAACCACTGAACCATCTCTCCAGCCCCAATAGCTGTGATTCTTTTTTGCTGTTGTTGTTGTTTTGTTTTGTTGTTTGTTTTCCAGACAGGGTTTCTCTGTTGTAACCCTGGCTGTCCTGGAACTCACTGTGTAGAACAGGCTGGCCTCAAACTCACAGAGTTCGGCCTGCGTCTGCCTCCCGAGTGCTGAGATTAAAGGTGTGCACCACCACTGCCCAGTGGGTGTGATTCTTAAATGACTTTTAGAAACAAATTTGAGGGACTGGAGAGATAACCCGGTTGGTAAAGTACTTGTCGTAATAGCGTGATGATGTCACCCACATTAGATACAAAGCGGACTCGGGCTGCTAGAAAGACGGCTCAGCTGTTAAGAGCACTTGTGGCTCTTGCAGAGGACCTGGGTTCAATTCCCAGCACCCACATGGTGATCCATCTGTCACTAGTTCCAGGGGATCTTTCGTCCTCCACAGGTACCAGTCATGCACACAGTGCGCATACATACACCCAGGCAAAACATCCACATACGTGCACAACAAATAAAAGGAAAATAAAAAAGCCAGGCCTGGAGAGATGCGTCATATAAGACAGGGGAGCTGAGTTTGATCTCCAGAATCCACATAAAGGTGAAAGATGAGAAGTGATTCCACGTTGTTCTCTGACTGCCACACATGGGTGTGGGTATGGCAGACGCACACGCACACAGAGAGAGAGTGATGATGATGATGCAATGATACATTTTTGAAAGTCTGAATACAGGAAGGGATGAATCAAGAGGGAGGCCATAGTGTGTTTTATATGGTGAATTTCTATATTTTGGTTTTAAGATTATTTTTTATTTATTTATTGAGACAAGGTCTCATATAGCACAGACTGACCTCAGGCGCACTACGCAGCTGAGAATGACCTTAAACTTTTGATCACCCAGCCTTCACGTCCCATGCTGGGGTCACAGTCTTGTGCCATCTTGCCCCAGCTTACTTGGCTCTGGGACTGAGCCAAAGGCCTCACACATGAAATGTCTCCTGTACCTTACTTAGTAACTTAATACCCCAGGCAAGAAAGCTAGTTATTGGACGCTAATTAGCTTACTGTTTCAGAAAATGTTTCTTTCCTTGGATTAGTTATTCTCTACCATCGAATATTTAAGTTTTTACTCGTTAATTTAACATTAGTGCTATTGACGATAATTTGTTTTTCACCAATAATCAAATAAAATTGACATAGAACAAAATATCCCCAGGGAAAAACGTGTATTTAAATTTTTTGACTTTAGATTAAATCTATCCTTCTTCTTGAAATGATCCAGAAAGAAAAATAAATACATTTTTGGATCAATCAATCTAAATTAATTCAGACAGGTGCTTTTATGTAGCACAGTCTATAAAGGACTGGACTAATAGGCATGTCTGCAAGCACAGCAGAGGATTTTGAATACCATGCATAAAACAGTCCAGACATGTGGATGCTTCAGTGGTTCAGCTCCCCCCTACACCAGGTACTTGTAATACTGCATAAAGGCCCCACTTTATCCACAGAGGCTACACCTTGGAAATCTATTGATCCCATTACTGAGAGAAAATTACATGTGCTTTTCAATTTGGTGTTATGGATCTGACAACATCAAACTATAAATTCAATGCCCAGTGAACAAAATTGGTCTTCTTAACTTCCGGTCAGATCATAACAGCAACTACCAAGTGTACAGCCTTGATGGTGTGTATCCTGTACTATCCGGAATTCATACGATGACTCAAGCAGACGATTTTCACCTCACTTTACACATGAGAAAACTGTAATTAAGCAAAGCTCCAAAAATTCACAAAATCAATCATTATACCGTACAGATGTTCTGTTCCGTTCGGCAAGTGGCAATGGGCAGTGGTGAATAAATGCTTTATTTCATTCACTGTGGCTAAGACTCCTTGCCACGATATCCACTCTCTTAAAATATTTTACAGAGCTTGGGGTGTGGCTCAGTCACTGTATTGCTTACCTAGTATGCAGTGGTCCTGGGTTAGATTACCATCGTCACCCAAATCAGGCAAATGCCTGCGACCCAGCGTTTGAGAGGCAGTAGCCAGAGAGTTTGGAGCTCAGGGTCACTCTTGGCTACATAGTAGTAGGCCTGAAGCCAGCTTCAGCTCTGTGGAACCCTGTGTTTCAGTAAATAAATAAATATTTTTCTGGGACAATCGCATTATTGTCTACGTGCGCATTGTCAGGCAGCCTCGATCCGAAATTTGTTCATTTTACAAAACTGAAAAGTCACACCTGTTTACGGTAACGCACTGTTGTAGCCGCCTCTAAACGCCGGCAACTGTTCGTTCTACTCCTCCTCCTTGAGTTAACATCAGTCGACTTTAAATAACTCATCCAAACGGAACCAAGCAACCAGCAATCCCGTGCAACCAGCTTGACTCATTCATACTATTCTCAACATCTATCCGAGCCAGATGTTACAAAATCCTGTTAGAAGCAAAATGGCTTCCACTGTGTGCGTTTGCTTTGTTTTCTTTATCCGTCGTTGTCTCTGAACACTCGGGTCATACACATTTCTTGTCTTTTGTGACTCATGCTGCAATGAGCAGGGGAGTATTTTCTCTACCGCCTCCTAATTTTAATTCATTTAGCCAGATCTATTTGACCCAGCAGTGCTGGGCCATATGGTGACTGTAATTTTAATTTTTGAGGGAAACCTCATACTGCTTTCCATGGTAAATACACCACTCTGCATCCTTAGCAACAGCCTGCAGTCTTTCCAGTTTCTCCATACCCATTCGACGCTTGTCTTTGTGGTTCTGATAATAGCCAGCCCGGGAGGTGTGAGATGCTGTCTCATTGTGGTTTTGATTTGCTTTTCCCTGATGATCACAGAAACCAAGTATCTCTGCTGCCTGAGGTCCATCTCTCTGTGGGCATCTCTGCTGGCTGTTTCCTTCACAGTTCATGTTGTCCCAGGTATCCATTGTTGTTTTGTTGCATGCGTGTTTCATGTGTGTGTGTGTGTGTGTGTGTGTGTGTGTGTGTGTGTGTGTGAGAGAGAGAGAGAGAGAGAGAGAGAGAGAGAGGTGGATGGAATAGGCCCAGGTTAATATCAGTGGTATTCCATGACTGATCTCCATCTTATTTTCTGAGACAGGCTCTTCTTCTGAACATGGAGCTCACCTATTCCGGTAGGCCAGCTGGCGAGCTCCAGGCACCTGCCTCCTGAGTACCAGCATGACTTATGGGCGGCACTGTGAGTGAGTGCTAAGGGATATGAAGTAAGGCCTTCATACTTACATGCAAGCGCTTTACCATTGAGCCAATCCTTCAGCCTTTGTCTTAACTTAATAATTTTAAAAGATCTTGTGTTTGAAATACCTCTTTAGTGATAGGGATACGAAGTTTCAGAATATCAATTTGTGTGCATGATTCATACCTAATAACTAAAACAAGAATTTCCTTTTTAAATTTATTTTTTAAAAATTTATCATATTTTGATTATATTACGCCCACTCTCCCAACGCCTCCCAGATACTACCCTTCTCCCTACCCACCTTCATGTTCTTTCTCTCTCAAAAAAATAAAATAAAATAAGACAGACCACAAAACTGGAACTAAAAAAGCACATAGAAGTCGTGGAGTCTGTTTTCTGTTGGCTAGCTATTCATGAGCTTGAGGCCTGCCCTGGAGTGTGGTTGATACACCTAGTGTCACTCCATTGGAGGATCAAAATTTACAGGAACAAAGACTGGAGAGAGGTCAGTACAGTGCATTAACGTAGACTTGTGGGGCCCTTGCTTTGTAAAATTAAGAATTATCAATATAAACACAGAAATTTATAGCAGCTGTTTTATCTTAGCCATCTTAAGAGACATTCACAACTTGAACCATTCTCAAAGTTGAAACAAAAAATTCATTTTTTTAAAAACTCTAAAGCAGTTATTCCTAATAGATTCAGCTGACAGGCTGCAATTTCCCAATATTTTCTTTTTAGACTTCAAATTCTTTTGATCCAAGTTAAAACAGGCAGAGCCAGAAGCTTAGGCAGCATGGCTTACAAAGCTTTATGTTTGGGGGCTGGAATGTGGCTGAGAGAACTTACCCACTCAAAGCTGTGGGTTGAAGTCACCCCCTTGGCTTTATCAATGGGGAATAAAGAGTAAAATGGTCGAAGATTTTAAAGTTTCCTTTGAGACTGAATTTTCAGGTTGACCGAGGCTATGACCGTGCTATCACCATGCCGATCGTGCCCCGCTGCCTCCCGGCGCTTCACATCTCATTAAACTCCCTTGTATTTCACTCTGGACTCAAGTCCAGCATGCTCCTCGGGCTTGCTCACTACTGAAAGATCTTATTGAAGCCTTTCAATGTGCTTTCTTCCCCATAAGGCATTCCATTCCTCTTCGTATGTGAACATACGTGTACTTTTGGAACATTGAAAAGGTTAAAAAAAAAAAACTATAAATATGTTTTGATCATTCTGCAGCAATAATTAAGCACTCAAAATCTCCTAGATAGCTTTATCAAATGGACAGGAACGTAGAGACAGGGGTGGGGAAGCAGAAAACCTAGCCCAGGAGTAAGGGGATGAAATGAAATCTCAAACTAAAATTAATTGTTACTAAGGAGAGAGCAAGGCTGGTTAAGGACATGCCTAGCAAGAGAAAGAGCGTGAGTGGGACACTCAGAATCCACCTCAAAAGCTGGGTGTGGTGGAACGTGCCTATAATCCCAGACAAAAGAAAATGAGAGGCAGAGATGGGTAAGTCACTGGCATCTCATAGGCCAGGCTAGTTAATCTACTTGGTGAAGCCACAGACCAGTGAGTGACCCTGTCTCTCAAATCAAAATAGAAGTCTTTGGAGGACTAACACCCTGACCTTCACATATGCTCTGTGCATGTATGCACCTGCATCCATGTCCGCACAAACATATGCACACATACACAGAAAAGAAAATGAGCCTCGAAGGACCAAACCTTTTAAACAGAAAAGAAGAGCTGAGTTTGACAAGAGAAAGGAGGAAGGGAAAGAGGAAGGGAGAAAGTTTGTGTCAGGGCAAAATATGCACGTGGAGATATGCACAAATTAGGGAGAGGAGTCTGCTGGAGTCTGGACAGCAGATGGAGCATAGACTGTCGTATTTTTACTAATTTTTCCTATGGCCTTTGTTCATCATCTTGTTCCCAAAGTGTTCCATGAATATCACCAGTTGTTTAAGTCTATGACTTTTCATGCAATCAATGGTTAAGTAAGCCAACCATATTCTGGAAGAGAAAGAAGAAGAAGGGGAGAATGAAGAGGAGAAGAGGGGGAAGAAGAGGAGGAGGGAGGAGGAAGAGGAGGAAGAGCAGGAAGAAGAGGAGGAGGAGGAGGAGGAGGAGGAGGAAAAGCAGCAGAGCTAAGTGTTTGCATTCATTTGGTCCAGAGTTTTATCTGTGTTAAGGAGAATCTAGATAGAAAAGCAAAGCAAGTATATTAACCACATAGAAGAAAACTAACTGGTCTTTGTCTTCAAATGCACACAGAACTGTAAGAACCTCCTGTCAGGCGGATTCCATCTTCCTCCAGCCACCTTTTGGTCTCTCTTGAACTTAGTTTCCATCCTGATAAAATGAGTATGATATTGTTGTGCAGTTTAAGTCAAATGGGAGAATCTAGAAGATGCACTGGGTATCAGCCAGCTCTTGTTAAACTTGTTTTTCCCTTAATCATTTTCTTTTTCTTCTCAATGTTTCTAGCGCTTGTTTGTGAGGCTGTTTCTGACAAACAAGTTTTTTTTTTCTAAAGCACTGACAAAAGACAGCCCTGGAAAACAATGTGGCAGCTGTTCTATGATTCTAAATCAAAAAGGACCTCTGCCCCCCTCTTACTCATCCCGGTCACCTGTAAAATGTGGAGATTGGTTGGGTCTTGTTTTATCGGGGATTCTTCTTTTGTTAACAAGTGCCTTAAAATTATAAAACTTGTGAACACTGAGAGAACCAGAGATGCAATAAGCCCTTAGCAACTGTCCCTTCAACTACTTTCTTCACAAGGTGGTACACAGGCAGGGTGCAAACATGGAGGTGTGCACAGGTAGTGTAAATACCTTAGGGTAATGCTCTCCAGTGTCATTGTCATTGCTGGTTACCTGTAAGAACAGAAATATCACCACTGTAGTCATTAGAAGAGCAGGGGATAAAAGCCAACTGTCTACCCATTTCTCGGGCTTTTCTGGATAATTGAAAGCAGGGGTTGTCATAATTTTCTTCCTTCTTCCTTTTGATTCTTTCAAATGCGTGCAAAGCAAAATAAACCCTATTCCTGATCCTATAATTCCAAGATGAAGAACCGCATGCTCACAGTCACGTTCACAGATGTGCAGCATAGCGGGCAGTCTCAGAACAGTTGATACAGAGGGCACTATCTTCTCGGGTGAAGGCACCAGAGAGGGCGTATGCATAACAGTTGCAATATTTCCTGCTCTTTCTTTTCAGCATACAGGAAACATAGAGTCAAAGATCTGTGCTGCCCTGTATCCTTTCTCTCGGTTCAGCACTGCCTTCTCCTGCCGGCTCATTACTGGGCCCCAATTTGTACACACAAGCCACCTCCCTGCCCCCAGCCAGCTCCAGCAGTGTGAAAAGAGAAAAGCCTCCAAGTTTCTGGGCAGCCCATCCGTTTGCTGAGGTTCATTTTAGCTAATCCAGACATCCCACACAGCAGGGGGGGAACTGCTGTATCTAGTGAGACAAGAGCATGAATAATTAAAACTCCGTTATTAATGAACTTCCAGTCGTTATGTAAATGAAACTGATTTCAAGTCTAATTTGTCAGCCTGAATTCTTTTTCTGTTCTCTCTTTGTCTAGGACATGAACTCATCATAATGGACTTGATAATAAAATACCAGTAGACATGCTGTGTGCAGCGTCCATCTGAGTTAGAGCTTTTAGCGTGGTTAATTGATACAGTTACTCCAGAACAAGTCTATAAGACACTTTGTATGGCTGTACGTCTTAAAAGCTGCTCTTTTCCCCTTTGTCAGGATGCCTATTCTCTGTACGGCCCCCATTATCGCTTACCTTTCCATGAGGGGTGGCATACAATTACTGTGTAGCAAATAGTTTCTTTGGACATATCCATGATGTCCAAAGACAGCAGAGTTCAGAAAGGTCCGGGGGAAGGGAAGTCTGTCGTCATCTTGGAATGACAAACAGCCACCAGGGAGAGAAGGAAGAAAAGGGGTAGTTGACAAAGAGCAAGCCTACTACGTCCCAGTCGCCTGCTATCCTGTCATCAAATGTCACTCATGCTATAGGTGGCATTGTCCGAGTGACAGCTTGATATCAGTGGTCCTTCATTGTCTGCAGCCCCTGTATTGTTGGCAGAATCTTCCAGTATTAAAGTGGCAGCTTCAAGTATTGCAAGCCGATTCTTCCTTAGTGACAGAGAGTTTACACAGCATCAAAGCGAGAGTTCTCACCACAGAAATTTTTCAGATGATTTGCGAAGGCTGGAATTTTAGATTTAAATTTTCAGAATATGTCTGTGTTATGAGGGGAATGTACAAGTCAGCTATGAGAAATTAGAGTTTGGGACATTACACATGATTTTTACCTCTGTAAAGATATATAATGATATACCATATATTAACATAATTTCACTTACTTGGATAAACCTTAAATCATTAATTTCGTTTCATGTTTAGAAGGAAAAAGGCTTTTTTAACTCACAGAAAATTCTGTCTTTTATGTTTTTGGTGCTGTTAACATGATTCTTGCTAATTTAGTAGACTTTTTGCATTTGAAATCATAGTACACAGTAATACTGCAAACTCAAAACTTCCTTAGATGTTAGTTGTGTCAACTACTAATAAGACTTAGACCCTCCTGTGTGCATCTATAGTTCCTGGGTATCCCAGCAATCAGAGAGGCTGTGTTCCATGGCCAAGCTCCCTGGTTTTATTTTGTGTCCTTGCTTGGTTTATGGTACTGAAGAATAAAGGATCGCTTAATGACTTTTGTCCAAACAATGGAAAATAGAAATCTCAGTGTCTGCCTGAATGACATCATCAGCCCAGTAGGGATCTCTCTTTAGAAGCTCACCCCACACACAATTCTGCATCACCTAAAACTGTTCCAGACCCTGAATAAAAATGGTGCAGATAAAAAATTTAAAAGGGAAAATCGTATCATAAAAAGGCGGGGTGGGGAGAGAAAGTCCAATTAACCAGTAACAGTAACACAACGTGATACAAACACACAATCAAAGAACCTGTGGTGCCCTCAGTGTAAAATACAACAGAACTATCTCTGAGCAGATCACAAGAAGACAGGAAATATGACACTCTGGGAAACTGTTCTTCTCTTTGTCACGTGACAAAGCATTACATAGCTTAAGTTCGCTCCTCATGTTCTCAAGTGCCAGGTTCTCCCTCCTCTGAATGCATTGGGCCGCAGTAGGTGACTCAGTTTCCCAGCTACTTGGAAGTATGTTTTAGTTTCACGATCAAAGTGCAAGTTGAAGATGCGGGTTAGATAAATTCAGTTCTTCACGGTTTCATGGGAACTTGCCTGGACCGTGACATCTCAGCAGGAATGGCCCATGCTCATGTCTGTTGGTACAGCGTGACCCTGCCCATTTGTCATGCATGGAGGAGGCTCATCTCATCTGAGCCTGTGCCAAACCTCACTGTTGCCTTTCTCAGCTTCCCATTGTGAAAAAATCCCTAGTTTCTCTAAAATAAGGGGAACGGACCTAATGTCTGTGTACATTCAAAGAAAAAAAAAGTTCAGAGATAAGTGAGAGATACATGGTGGATAAAATGCATTCTCTCACACGCATGAGTGCACCCAAACACACGGTCTTCCTGCCTTCTCTGGAGAATATGGTTCGTGCAGCTAGCAACTGCATTCATTCTAATTCCAGCCAACTCCAGGAGTCATAAAAATACGTAATTTGAAATTAAAGTCAATTAAACTACGTTGCTTCTTCGGAAAGCTAAAAGGAAAATACACATAAGTAATAGAAATCAATTATTGTGTATTCCCAGTCCTGTTCTTACAAACCAGAGAGGTAATCGATCGCTCTGGAGACTTCTACAAGGTAATTACTGTTTATTCTTTAGTGATAGCGATGTCTTCCTCTCCTTCCCCACCAGTGCTTTGCAGCCATTGCCCTGAAAGAAAGCAAATAAGCTGTGTGAATTTTATTTAGGTTGGGGGTTTGTTTGTTTAAATGTTCTCAAAAAGACTTAAGAAAAGGGCGTGGAGAAAGTTGGAATTCTGCATCATGGGGACAGTAAGGATGCTTGACATAATTCCTTCTGTGACCTGAAGCTATGGAACGTTAGGGCCCATGCTTTACACCCATCATAACTGCCCCTCAGAAATTAACTCAGGCAGGCCTTTGGAGAAGGGGTTTCACTACGTTGGAGTATTAGTGGGTGATAGCTTTCTTGTGAATGTTTGCTCACTTAAAAGAATGGGGTTTGGAAATAAACTAATGAGCAACTGAAAACAGTGTGGATAAATCAAGAATTTAAAACAACCAGCATCCAACTAAATCTCTCCCCTGTTTCTAAGTGGAAGAGGAGAAATTAAAGAGTATTAATAGAGGCTGGTGCTATCATGGAAAGCCAAAGTAACCAACCAAGAGGTTTTGCTGAAATTCAGTGGGAGGCCAGCTAATGAATAAAAGTTACCTTAGCTGATTTTCGCTGACTTTGAAATTAAGATCCCAGACCCTTGCAAGTAGGCAAAGCTAGACTCGATCAAAATGGACTTAATAAACCTCATTGTGCCCATGGGCCCCTGGTGGGCTTTCCTGCCCATCCATGACCAATCGGCATTATTTTTTTCAGTGACTGGTACTTTTGTGAGCAACATTGGGGTTTCTGAGAGTGATTAGCACTTTTCACTCTTGATTGACAGGTTCAAACAGAACCGAGACAATAGGAGGAGTCGTTAAGAATTCAAGTATAAGGTTAGTGTTGGCAGGCTTTAGAGCTGATGTTGGTACAGAGGAGTTATATACACAAAGGAAGGAATCTTGTCTAAAATGTGAGCGTAAGTAGTGCAAATTAACTTTTCAAATTAAAAAATATTTTAAAATTTGAATTAATTTGAAAAAAAAAAAAGATCATGCCAATATGAAATAGTAAGCTTTTAAGAGTTCTTTCTAGGAGCTTTTCAAACTAAACATGGATATATTCAACTCTTTTCTTTTTTAGATACTTAAGACCTAAAGATTTAAAATCTTAGAAAAATCCTCAGTGGTAATGATTTAGATTGGATTTTTCTCACAGAGTAAAAAAAAAACAAAAAACCCAAACACATTTAAAAAAAAATAGTATTGTTTTTCTAAGGAAAGAAATGGGATGAACTCTTCATTATATCCATGGATGATACCTTAGGGAAATAATTATGGTGAATGATTCTAGCATTGACCAGTAATTGATAATTGGCCACAAATAATTAGAGCAGAGTATCTTCACTGGTGTAAATTATGCTAATGGCTCAGCCTTGTCCCTAGATGCTGATGTGGGTTTCTCATAAGTAATTTTGTTTTAGATTTACATTATAAATGCAGCATACTGTATTTGAAAATTTAATCTTGTTTGGCATCAGAGCATAGTGGGGTACTGCAGAACTGAATGTGGCTAATCAGAGGAGAAAAATAGAAGGCATCCCCTCCATTCCATGGACCCCTTTTTAATAAGACTTGACGACTTCTGGGAAAGGATCTTCTATGTGACCACACTGAACACCGACTCCGTTTATTAAAGCAGAACAAGATGAGTTACTTCAAGTCTCCTCAGACATTCGAATGAAGGCTTTTTTTTTTTTTTTTGATACCTCATGAGTTGTTAATATTTAAAGGATGTAGCACAAATCCAATACCCTGGGCATGAAATAATCACAACCTTCTATTTTTATGCATATCCTGTGTGAGGCTCAGAGACAGGCTGCATTTCTGAATATGTTGTGACTAATTTATGCCAAGTTTTCATCAACCTAGCATTTTCCGTTTTTCAATTGACATACAGTGTTCTGTAATTTGTGTGCTCAGTATGTTAATACACTGAGACAGAATGGGAAAATCCAGTGTATCTCAAAAATAAACTATGAGGGAGTCTCGGGGGAAATAAGGGTTCAAGAAGGCAAGGACAGCTGGGTGTGATGGCCCAGGTCTATGAACGTAACACTCAGGAGGTTGAGGCAGGAGACTCACCATGAGTTTGAGGCCAGCTCAACTGCATACTGAGTTCTAGACCAGTCTGTGTTACACAGGAAATCATCATCTCAGAGAAAGGAAAACTCTAGTACAATTCTGTCCAGTGTTGGGATTGTGCAGGTTGTTAATACATAATTAATAATGTTAATTAATGTTAATAAGCCACACCTCCCACACCTCTAGGTGATTTCCTTTATTTAAAAAAGGAAAAAGGTAAACCTATCCACACAAGCACCTGCTCTTTGATTCCGCAGGGATGACAGTGGCTAAGAGGCTATAATCCAGTCTAGCAGAAGCACTAGAGAGGTCTTCAACGCTTGTCACCCGTGCTTCTCACATTTGGCTGCAACTGGAATCACCTAGAATTCGAAAATTCCTGAAGCTTGGGCTGGAAGTGTGGTAGGCTGCTTGTCCATGTGAGTTGTGCCCTGGACACCAATTAAAGCAAAAAAGAAAGCGAGAGGGGGCAGGAGAGAGAAAGAAAAGAAAAGAAAATTGCTAAAGGCACCAGTCCCAGGCCACACGTTCTGATTTCCAGCGCTTCTCTATGTGGAACAAAACGCTGGTGCCCGTGAACTGATTTTAAAGGGAGATTCTAATGTGTAGCAACATTTGGGGAACACTTCTGTAAATCTGGTCTGATTTGGTGTGAAGAGCCACCAGCCTGCTCCTTCACACAGTTAAAAGAAATGTTCTTCATTTTGCTGGTGATGTCAGGGCCTATGGCCCTTTCTCCATTGTGTGGATCTGGCTGGCGTACCCTGCGCTTCTGATGCCTTGGCTTACAGCCTCGCATCTGCTCTCAATTCCTTTCCCGTTTCCCCTTTTATACTCCTTCATCTCCCAAATTACCGCAGATCAACTGTTAGCTTCTGAGTTTTCAGCTCTCATTCGATTTCCTATATTTAGCTATCTATGCTATCTTATTATCAACCAAAGTATAAAAAAAGTTGCTTTTTCAATGTTACCTACTTCCTTCCATTTATCCAAAACTCACAGGCAGGCACCCTTACTTTCTTAAATCTTCAGCCAAGGGCTACAGTGAGATCCTTAATGGTTTTGTATCTCATTAGAGTCAACTGTTTTCAAGTTCGAGTTTGCTGCCTTCTCCTCATAGGCTCATGGCTCTCCTGTCTGAAAATGATAGATTTCCCACTCTTTCCCTTGCTCATTACATGGACCTTATCAGTTCATTTCCTAAGTAGATAGAGCATGCTCATTTCTTCTCTAGCCCTCTATTTCAGGCCCCAGCTTTCCCCAGGCTTAGAGCTGGAAGGAAGTCACCTGTGGATTGACACCAAGGTTCAATAAATGTTTCCTATCAATGAGTGGCCTGCAAAAGGAGCTCTCACAGCAGGGTAGGCTGGGGAAAAGGGCCAGGGCTGGAACCTCTACAGTTGCTGGAAATACTGCAGCCTGTAGAAACATGTGTGCTGAGGTGTCATGCACTGTGTAAGCATGGGATCTGACGTCAGATCCCCAGCACCCAAATAAAAAGGTAAGCACAGGACTGTAGTCCTAGCACTGGAGAGGTAGAGGTTGGTGGATCCCTGGATATTGATGGATAGTTAGTCTTACTAAATCATTAGATTTACATCTTGTGAGAAATTTGTCTCAAAAAAAAGGGGGGGGGGGACAAAGATACATGAAGAGAAAAACAGGAAGACATCAGCTCCTGGTCTCCACATACATACTTGCATATGCACACGCCCACATGCGGGCACACGCACATGTGCACGCACACACACGAATACTTACACATATTCACCACATACATACATACGTACATACATACATATATACATACATACATCTATACCAGTAAAAGTACCCCATCGTTTTTGCAGATGTGTTTTAGTCCTGAATCACAGAACAGATGTGCATGTTACACAATTATATATGTCATCTGACCTCCGTGTACATTAATGAACTGTTACGCATGTATCCACCATATATATACTGACAAAATGAAGAAGAAAAAAAAAACATGTCTGCTCTACTCTTTAAGTTTTATTCTTGCCCCCATCTTAGAGTTTCTATTGCTGTGAAGAGACACCATGACCATGGCAACTCTTATAAAGAAAACATTTAACTGGGGCTGGATTACAGTTCAAAGGTTTAGTCCATTATTGTCAAGATGGGAGCATGGCAGCACACAGGCAGGCATGGTGCTCAAGAGGGAGCAGAGAGTTCTACATCTGGATCATCAGGAAGAGAGAGACCCCGGGCCTGGCTTGAACATTTGAAACCACAAAGCCCACCCCCAATGACATACTTCCTCCAACAAGGCCACACCTACTCCAACCAGGTCACCTCCTAACAGTGGCACTTCCTATGAGCCTATGGAGGTGATTTTTATTCAATCTACCATACAGTCACCTCTTTTTGTTCAAATGCAGCAGCTTACACTGAGCAAGGATCATTCAAAAACCCAAGAAGGAAAGTGGGGCTGGCCACTAGCTTTTGTCTTATCAACTTCCTTTATAAACTTCTTGGTTTTTATAAATTTGGCTGGGAATAGAACCCAGGCCCCAAATTTACTTCTTGCCATGATCTTGCCATTGTGCTTTTCTGTGACAGCTTTCTCCAACGTTATCAGTAGACAAGAAATACACACGAAATGTTTAAGTTGGAAAACAAACATACCAGAAGAACACCCTGTTTCTGTGTAGGTATATTGTATTCCTAAACTATGATACAGAGGTGTATGTTACATGACTATGTGTATCATTAACATAGAAGTAGAATTGTTTCTCCAGGGAAAAAGCAAGATTGATTTGCTACAGTTTTTTAAAGTGTACTAGTTAAATGATTAATACAATCATCTTCACTTGTTAATTTTGAATGGAGGCAATACCATACACAGATGTTTCTCTGTTTATAGAGAACAGCAGCTTGGGACTGTCCAGACTGGGAATAGTTCAGACTGGGAATTTGGGCCAATTTAGGTTCAGCTTCTGGATGTATTTCTGTAGTTATCGAGCCTCCAACAAGGCACTTAACCTCTTACTTTCAGTTCCCTTATTGAAAACAAGGAAGTTGAAAGGTTTCATTTGCATGATGTTTTAGGTGTAAGTGAGCCCAGTTCTGTTAAGCATGTTGTAGAACACTGACTCTGGGAGAACTTAGCAAATGCTGGTTGTTAATACTGTGACGTATGTATCTTATGGAATCTCACTAAGTACCTGGGATATTTGCTTATATCTCTTAGGCAACCGTGAAGTAATTATGTCTTAAGATCATTCAAAACAATCATGGCCATTTAACATGAATACAAAAAGATTTTGCAACTCAGTATTGAGGCACTCTTTGCCTACTTGTCACTCAAGAGATTTTTGAGACAGAAAATATCTTAAGGCAGATGCTTACAGCATAGATCTGTTATCAGCCTCTGTAGCCACTAGATGTCAATACAATGTTTATCTGGAAGGCTTAATAATGACTCATTAGTGTCCTCTGCAATGGGTAAAAATCCTATTCTCCTTGTGAAGCAAGGTATTAAGTTTCTGAGAAATGTGCTGCAATATTGTACGAATGAACATGAAATCCATTCTACTGTGTATGCACGGCAAGTCATGGAGGGTGGATATAACTCCAAACTGACATGAAGAGAGAGCAATTGTTTAAGATTAGGGTGACAAGATTAATTTATTACAGTCTTTAGAAGTAAGTTAAGATAGTTAGTTATGACTATTTTCAATGTTCGTTTTGGAGGAGGCATTACCAGGCTAGCTGCTGCCGTTGATATAGAGGGGAGCAGGCTTCTCTCTACCCAGGCTTCACCTCTTCCAAGTTTAAACCATTGTTGACTAAGAATGATTTTAAACCTGACTCAGATTTAAATGGGTGAGAAGACTGTGTTCATGCGCAGAATGCAATTGCCTTAACTGTACGTCTGCAGTTACGTTAGCTGTAGAAACTGCAAATAAGATCTTTATTACTTAAGTTGTGTAGGACCTGCCTCTTCTCCTTCCCTTTAGAGCTGGCATCTTACCTTCTCATAGTGCAGTAGCTATTCAGAAAGGAGACGCCATCTAAAGTATTTCTAAACTAATTTCCTCCAGGATATTGGCCAGTTTATTAGTGATCTCAGCAGAGATAACTAATTCCTGTCATTCCTCCAGTTCATGAGCCTTTGGTATTTACTCTTCAATCTGTAACTCTCCAATTTCAGGCTGCAGCTTTTTTTTTCCCCCTAAACATTAACTAGCTCTTCCATTTGGAAATACTGTGGTGGTACAGAGAAATGAATTTCAGCTCTCTTTCCTTTGAAAGTACGGATCATAATTTACAGAAGAAAAAAAAAATAAGAAGGAAAGGACCCTCAAAAACAAACAAAAACCATCAAACAAAAATCACAAAGCACATTACTTTTATGAGGGAGTGTGAATAGACGGGTTCGTGGATTTTCCTAAACTCTGGCTTTCATTTTTAATTTGATTTTTGTTGTCGCCGTTTTCTGCTCCAGCTAGCTATCATCAAATCCCTTGCTCGTCAGTGCCAAGTGAGCCTACAGAAGAACCTGGGAAGCTCACTCATCCAGATGTAATCTTTAATCTCCAGTGCATCTATCTCCTAGCACCTACGACAGTATAGTCCCATTTGTCACCCCCGCTCCTAACAGCAGAAGAGCTGCTACACTGTAGGACAGGTCATTTCCATTCCTAAAGATAGCTTTAAGACGCCTCTCCGCTTTGTTTGTTTGTTTGTTTCACTTCGTTTCGTTTCGCTTGCATTTCCATCCAAACTGCATGTTGGCAGTATTTTACATAACATTTTAACTTAACGTATTAAATATTTTAGGAATAAAGAGAATTGAAAGAGGACAAAAAGGAAGGAAGCAACTGTGGGCGGCGGTGGGACCTATTTGTGGACTCACTCGTTTGGAAATTTTATTCACAGTTAGGACACCATTGCCTGTCATGTGAGCTAGAGGGATTAGTATAAATGTAGATGAAGGAGTAAGACCAGGAGAAACTAATGATAGAAGGAGGAGGAGGAGGAGGAGGAGGTGAGAGGGAGAGGGAGGAGGAAGAGGAGGAAGAAGAGGAGGAGGAGGAGGAGGGGGAGAGGAAGGAGGAAGAGGAGGAGGAGGAGGAGGGATTGGTGGGAGATCATCAATGAGGAGAGACAGCACATGAGGAAGAGCTAGAGGAGGAGCTAGCCGAGAAGGAAGTCCACAGGAGGTAGGAGTGATGGGCAAGATGTGATGTCAAGATTATTTATCCAGGTTCAGACATGTAAATATTGTCTACAATTCACTCAGAGTTTCAGTGGAGGAGCTCAGGATGGCATTACAGTAACTCTCCTTACACTCTCAAGAAAGAACTGTCTCTGTGCTGTACAAAACACTGAGCATTGTGCACTGGAAGTCTCCAGACTTTTGAAATGTGGCCAGTTGAACCGAAGCGTGATGGAACTCTTCAATTGGATCTGGCTTTCAAAGTTGGAACATGGAAAAAGAATGAGAAATAACTCACTGATTTATTTTTATGACGATCTTGCATTGACATAATAAGATTTGGATGAATTCAGTTAAATAGAATATATTTTAATGGATTTTTCCTTATTTAATATGATTTTTGTTGTAGATTTATCACAGACAGGCATTATAATGTTGAGGTATGTTTCTTCTACTCTGTTTCTTCAGGACCTGTATCCTGAAGGGTTGTTGGATTTTGTCAAAAAGCCTTTTCTGCATCTATCAAGATGACCATGTGATTTCTGTCCTTAAGACCATCTCTGAGCTAGGTAGTGGCGGCACATACCTTTATCAAGGCCAGCCTGGTCTACAGAGTGAGTTCCAGGACAGCCAGAGTTACAACAGAAAAACCCTATCTCGAAAAAACAAACAAAAGACTGTTTACTTGCATGTGTTAAACCGTCCTGAATCCCTGGAATAAAGCCAACTTGATCATGATGAGTGATCCTTCAATGTTTTCAAGAATTTGGTTTGCAAGTATTTTGTTGAGAATTTTTGTATCTATGTAATTCACTTTTTTGTATCCTTATCTGGCTCTGGTATCAGGACAATGCAGGCTTCTTCAAGATTCTGGTGATATTTCTTCCTTTCCAATTTATAGAATGTACTGAAAGCACTGATGCACTCTTTCTTATTTGAAGGTCTCATAAAACTAGCCTCATCTGCGTCTTTTGACCTTTTTTTTTTTTTTATTTAACATATTTTTTCTTGTTCAAGTCCTCCAGACAAATTTATGTCATTAGGTCAGAGGCTGTGGCTGACCCCTATTTCCATTTGGCAAGGAAAAGCCTCTTGGGTCCATGGGTGAGTTTAGCTCTCTCAGCATCAGACAGGATTTGGCATGTGCATCCTTTCTGTCTATCTGAAGATGCTTAGGAATCACATCTGCTTTCTTAGTGAGGTGGGACACATCCTTGGGATGACCGGGACTGAGTCCTTTGGATTGAAGGATCCTCAAGAATCTATTGCCAAACACAAAGCACACTAACGAACTGCTATGTGAGTCCCTCGGGATCACACCGATTAGTGAGGGCATCAATCCTTTCTAAATATGCTGATTCATGCTGATATGCGTCAATTTTCATCTGGTAGGGATGCTACTGTGGTAAGTCAGAGGCCACAGGTACAGGCCCCTCCCTGGAGCATGCGTGAAACACATGACTTTAGCAACCTGTTTTGTTTGTTTGGACTTTTGAAACATGCTTATCAACAAAGTACAAACTGTGTGTATCTTGAATGATATTCCCAAGGAACAGCGTTGCCTATACCAGCCTCAAGAGATGGAGATAGGAATAAAATTATTCCTTGACTCTTACAGCACTCACAAGTCCAGCTTAATATTGTGAATCCAGAGAATGAAAACATGCTTTTCAAAAGAAAAATATAGTCCCAAGGGTCGAATTTTGGAACCTTCCTCGCATTAGGCAAGGCCCGTGTGTGTTTGTTTTCACGTTATAAGCTGAGCAAAATCCCGAAAGTAAACCATTGACTCGGATGTAGGTGCGAGGCTGAGGAGAGACTGGCACTCACACAACGTGGATGCCCAAAGGGCTGCTGAGATCCTCAGGGATGTCCCCTATCACGGGGAGTCATTATCACAAGAGAGCCCTGGGAAGACCTTGGCCTGGCTGTCTTAGCATTTGAAGTGGGAGGGGCTTGAACAAGAGGCCAGGCAGGGAGAGCGGAGAGTCAGAAGGAAGAGAGTACCTGTCCTCCCTAATGTGTAGCTCCTGCTGTGGAAGATTGGATCAGACAAGAGAAAGGAGCTTTGTCGGGTGGGAAACAAATATTTTAATTGGTTCCACACAGAATCTTCTAATAGGAGGACTAAATGGTATCTTGAATAGACAAACTGTAGAAATATGCCTGAGTCCAGACATAGGAAAAAAGAAAAAAAGATATGTTTGCCTGTCTATCTCACCAGTAAAAAAGTTGATCTCTTTAGGTTTGTTTTAACTTACGCCCCTAACAGGCCTAAAATATTACCTACCCACAATAGCTAGGTAATAAACACTTGTTGAATGAATGAATCTGACACAATCTAGCTGAAAACAATACTTGGAGAGAGAGAGGGGAAATTCCTTTTGTCTCCTTGATGTCTAGCATGTTCAGTAAACCAGACACAGGTGGCCGGGAAATGATGTCTGCGCTCAGCCTTGAGCACAGTGCTTGGTAGGTAAGGGCAGCATGGCTGATCATTTCCACAAATGCTGTCCATTTTAGAAATTACAGAGTCTAGTCAAGCACTGCATGAGGCTAGGCAATCAAGGCCTCTTACATTCTCCTTGCCAATAGACTCAAACGAGGGCTTGTGGTGCCTAAAATATTTCCAGTGCTTTGGAGTTATTGAATCTTTTCCAGTCAGTAAGCTCCTTAGAGTGAAATTTCTTCTATCATCCATGGCCAATTACCTTTGTTGTTTCAATTACTGGTCATTTTGTTTGAGATTGAGTTTGGAGCATGATGAGCGCTTTGCATCGTTGCTTTATGTAAATTCAAGCAACGTCGAGAAAGATCGCCACTCTGACAGAGCTACAACCTACCGTCTGTGTGCCTTCTAACCTTTGCTGAGAAAATACCTTTGAGTAATAAGTGTCCCCTGCACCGAAGCCAAGGCCTAAAACCGATCAGAGGCAGTCCAGTTCTTACTGGAGACCCCTAAGATGCTCCCTTTCTGCTCTTCTCACTTGCTAAAGCTTGCTGACATCGTTCTTACTCTGTAAAGCTGGGGATAAAACAAAATGCTAAGCGTCTACTTTTTGTGTTGTTTTTTTTTAAGGTCCTGCCTGAAAGCTTTGAAAATGAAACTCACAGCACAAGTCATTGTTGCCTTTAAAACTATAAGGTGGCGTCGATCGCTGACAGGCGTGAATTTGGCTAAAGTGATGTATGCGTTGTCAGCCCCGACTCACAGCTGACCAGCTCGGTTTTCATAGCTGGAGCAAGTATTTTGTATTTGCCGCTATTTCTTTGTAGCCTCAGACCTGTTGCTCAAAAGGTACCAATTAGCCTCGAAGCAGTGCGGATGTAGCCTCAAGATTTTAGAAGCATGCATGCGTGTTTTCAAGTGTTTCATGGAAGGGCATTTGGCGTCTCTAAATTTTTCTGTCTCAAGGTTAGGACAGTTTTGGTTGAAGATCGTCCATCACTGGATGGATGCTTAGGAAAACATGGTACAACCTTAAGCAACTTTGTAACTTCGTCCGTCTTCTAAATGTACAAGCAAGGTCTTCTCAGAATTAAGAGTATTGTTCTGAGGGAGCGGATGTACAAAATGTACAAAAACCAAAGTAGCCGTAGAGGGTAAACGTGAGACAAATGTGTCGCGTGGAAGGGGAAAGAACAGGGAGTAGGGGTGAAGAATGCCTCTCAAGCGTTACTTTGGCTTAGTAGTGGCTTTCCCAGAGAACGTGCACAGGAAATGGGTTGAGTCTGCGAGAAAACATCATCTGTGAGGAACGAGTACGCCACTGCCACTGGTCAAGGCAGAGACACAAGGCACAGAAGCCGCAATGGCTTCCATTCCTATTTGGGGACTAAGTTTCTCTGTTTCACCAAGACAACCTGAAAGAGTTCAGAGGAAGTAGGAGTTTCTAAGTGCGAGCGAATTCCACCGACGGCGACATCTGGTGGCTAAGTCTCCACTGATGGCCTCTCCTAAGGGGAAGCCTCTTCACACTAGACACGCAGAGCAACAGCATGGCTTGGAAACTCACACGTTGAAAGGAAGCAGGGAAAGACTGAGCTTTGGGGAATAGACCGTGTCTTTGAGGTACCCATTCAGATGCCTTAAGATCCAGACTTGAGTTTCAACAGCAGCTGGGTCATTTCCAGATGCAAGAGATGTGAGGCACAGGAAGCAGATCAGAAATATGTATATGACGCAAATGTTCTCCTAGGCTCAAAAAAAAAGAAAAAGATGAGCCATGATCAGAGAGGAGATGATGCTCTTCTCTTTCTCTATAGTGAACCTCCCCACCTGACCTCTTCATGATGAGACCCTTCTATCTCCTCCTCCTCCTCCTCCTCCTCCACCTCCTCCTCCTCCTCCTCCTCTATAGCTTCCTCTTCCTCCTCAACAGACTTGCTGGGAAAATAAAAAGAATATACATGCTTCCCTGCCCTCACCCTTTCCAATTAGCCCTTCCACACCTCACAGTGGACTGTGTTTTCCTCCACAGCACTCTCACAAAGTGGCTACTTAAAAGAAAGCCACCATCCACGTTACAATGCCTCATTAAACATTTCTCACCATTGTCTTCCATACTGTACGCTTTCTTCATTGCTGCAACAAAATACCTGACTACAGCAACTTGGAGAAGGAAGGAGATGGTTTCTCTGGCACACAGTACAAAGGGAAGTCTGGGCTGGTGAAGCAGCAAGAGAGAGAGAGAGAGAGGAGAGAGAGAGAGAGAGAGAGAGCCCACAGCTGGGCACTCTCTCGGCACTCAGGAAGCAGAGCCCATCAGTGCTCATGCTCCACAAGTCTCCTTTACAGGCAGCCAGAGATCCCAGGTCAGGGAACGGTATAAGGACATTTGGGTGAGAATTTCCACCCAGCCCAGGAAGGAGCATCAGCGTAGACATGTCCAAAACTGTCTCGTAGATGATTCTAGATGCTGGCCTCCTTCTTTGCTCACCTCTCCTAGTGACACCTCAATTTGTCATTCCCCTGTTTTCCCTGGAATGGACACCACCATTTTCAAACTCCTCTCTAGCCCCTCCTGCTCTGGCTACAGACTGTCTTTTTTTTTTTATAAATAATTTTAATTTTTTGAGAAATTCATGTATGAGTACTATTTTTACATAAGTTTCATCCCTCCCTCTCTCCCCACCAACCCCTCCCCTATCCCTCTTCTATAGCCTCTCAAAGTCATGACCCTTTCTTCTTTAAGCATTACTATTCCATGTATATACATTTGTATCCGTCTACAGCCTGCTGAGCCCACTTAGCGTTGCTTGTGTGCACCTGTGTTTAGGGCTGACTTCTTGATAAGGGATTACCTATTAAGAAGCTCATCCCTAGAGAAGAATGACTCTCCCTTTGCCAGTGACTGCAGATTTTCTTTCTACTGACCTCACCCTTCTTGGTCCAGATCCTTGATGTTAGGAGTCTTGTCAATCCCATGGGTTAGACTAAGAGCTTTGTCTTCTTTCTCCACAGTGAAATTAGGTGGAAGGTATCCAAAGTAAAATCTATCTTGTCTGTCCAAAAGCTTACCTGTCCATCCATTCTCCAGATTGGTTGATCATCACAGACCTCTTTCTATGGCAGTCGGGTGTGCCCACCATGACTCTTACTGTTTCCATGTGATGCGTCTGGTCACATCATGTACCACAGTTCCCTGAGGTAAATGCTCATGCCCATTTTACAGAGGACAAAAAAGGAAGTGCTGAGGTAGACAATGTCTTACTCAAGAAGACAGCAGGCTAAGTAATGGAGCCAGGACTGCTACTGACCGTGACAACATAGCGCCGGGGATGTTATTCTTTGTGAGAAGGATGGAGTTCATTTTTTAAAAATCAGGTAGCCTGCTTTGGTCATGCTGTAGTAGTCTCGGTTTCGAAAAGCCAGCTGCACGGAGCTGAAATGGCTTCAGAGCATCTGTGCAGACCATCACAGAGTCCTGGGTACAGCACTGTCTCCTGTGGTTCAGCCAGGGTTCAACATGAGAAACATGAACAGAACAACCTTATATTGTGTTCCAGAAACAGAGAAATTCATTTGTGTGTTTGGGGATTTTTTTTGTTGTTTATTTATTTATTTTAACCAATGCTTTCAACTCTTCTCTTAAAAAATAGAAAGCAAAGTATGCTCCCAACCCTTCACCAACGTCTATGTTCAACACTTCACACATCATGAAACAATTATTCCTCAGTAGAATCAGAGGATAGGTTCAAGAGGTAGGAGGCGACCTGTCGTCATCAAAACCTATAATCGGGGAAAGCTAGAAGGTAGAAGAGACTTCCAGTTCTCTGGAGGCTCTAGCTACTTCCCCAGATGCCACTGACCATGCCCAGGGTCTTTAGCTACTTCCACAGACATCACTGACCACCACTACAATGAGAATGTTCGTTCACTATAATTAGCCCCTCCTCACTTTCAGGCTTGTTGTCACCCAGCTGGCTAGAATTTCATTTCCTTCAAACTAACGGAGGCTTGTGGCTCTTTCAGTTCAGCTGGTGCTGGCCCTTGCCCTGTACATTTAAATCTCTGTTTGGAAAAGGGCGATAAGAACAGTTTATTTCAAGTCCCTGGTGTTTACGCTTTAAGCAGTTTTCAGCGAATACATCCAATGCTCCTTCTGGTTTGATTGGCTACAATTTGTAGTCATCATTAATAGCAGCAGGACTCAAATTCCCCTTTGTGGTACTCACAGGGAAGAAGACTCTCCGCGGCCATCATTGCTTCCTGTGGTTCAGAGCTGAGACTGATTGCTTTTAGCATTTTTTTTTTCCTGGTGATCAGTGCAAGTCGGGAAAGTACTATTGGCATATGCATGTGTTTATTTGAAGCTTGTTGTTTTTCTTACTTCAGTGAAACAAAAGTTAGATGCTACTGGATGTTTTCTGTTTTATTACACTTCTCTCTCAATTACAGAGAACGTCACCATGGTCCAGCTCTATAGTGAGTTTCATATCAGAGCTCAGAGCTCATGTTTTCCCATACAGATTCCAACCATTCAGCACTTACCAAATCTCATATATATATATATATATATATATATTGTACTTGAAAATGTCATATAAAGTAACATTTAATTTTTATTTTTCATACATATAAATTATGTTCTTTGCTCTTATTCACCCCCTCCAAAATAATATTTTAATGTCTCTCATGGCCCACTGACTTACACGCACTTAGTATTTGTCCTCAGTATTGGCACAGTTTAGACAACACTTTGGAGACAAAGAATTAAATAAGTCAAATTTAAATTACTTTCTTTAAAAAAAAAAAAAAACTCCTTTACTTTACTTGATACAATACTTGCGCTTATGAGGTAGAGTACCATGGTTCTGTCCACATGGGCATGGGTTTAATGCAAACAACCATCATCTGCATTCAGAACTGCGCCACGTTTGTACTATATTTTAAATGACCTATGAGACACCTTCATCTCCCACAACCTTAAAGTCATCATTGTTGCCAGTATTTATTTCAAACCCTAATTATACTTTAGAAGATACTATAGACAAACTCGGTCAAATACTGAGGGTGGAAGAGGCAAGTCTCAGCCCAGCCTCTACTCCACAGCCTTGGACCAGCTTCTGAAAACAGTGAACACCCATCCACAGTAACAGGAGGCCCAGGCCCTGGCCTGCAATTATTTAATGGGATTCTTTGGTCTAAAGGAACCCCACTAAGCAGAGAACAGATAAGGTCAGCATTTGTGAAGTGGGCAGATCATGCCAAAATCCCTCAACTATTATAAAAATTACTTAAAGCAACGGTTCAAGTAGATAACAAAGGAAATACTCTTTATGGCAAGAGTACAGAGTTTATATGCGTTCCAAGATACAGCACAAACATTCTTTCAGTCAATTGTATCTCATCTGTTCTTGTCTCCGTGATTTTTCCTGAAACAGTAATATCTCACATTATAAATCTTAATTCAGGACATACAAGCCTATTTTCCCTCTGTAGAACACAGGTGGGATTTATTTTGTTTTATTTATTTAGTAACTCTGTCTCATGGCATACCCTAGATTAGCCTCAAACTCAGTCTCTTCCTACCCCAGTCTCCGGAGTATGGGGAATACAGGCAGACTTTTTTTTTTTTTTAAATAGCATAACATAAAGACAATCATGGAAAGGAGTCATTTAATGAGAGAAGAACACACACGCTTTGTTATATGCCCTTGATATGAGAGCATTGCACTCCAGATGTAATACTTTTTTGAAAACTCTACTTGCTTTGTTATCACTGTGTCCAAAAAAATAAAATGAAAATAGCTAACATTTATTACACAACTCCAAAGTCATTCTGTCAATTCATTTCTTCCTCAGAACAACACAGTCTGATGCCTTGTCCAAGTTCTAGTTCCTGTGGCTTTGATAACAAACTCCCTGAAAAACAAAGTTAGGGGAGAAAGAGTTCATTTTAGCTCAAAATTCCATGTTACAATCAATTACCGTGAGAGGTGGAGGCACAGGAACTTGAAGGAGATAGTCATGTCCGGTTAAGCAAAAAAGAATTGAATTAATGCGTGCATGATTAGGATCCGCTCCGTCTCTCCACTCTTACACGATTCAGGACCCCTTCCTGCCTAGATACGGTGAGGTCTTCCCACCTCAGTGAACATAATTAATATAATGTCCACAGACATGCCTATAGTACAACCTGACCTAAACAAACCCTCATTGCGATTCTCTTCCCACATGATTCTAGATTGTTCCACGTTGACATTGACGGTTAAACCTAACCATCACATGATTACTTTTTAAATGAATCATCTTTTGCAGGTGAGGAAAATGAGGTAGAAAAGGGCCCACTCATCTAGTGTGGGGACTTAGGGCACCGTTCTTACCGTGGTGCCCACACTCAGTTGTCAGGACGACGGCCTTCACACCAGCCAAATACTAGCTAGATGCAATGGTAACTTGGACTTCCTATCTTGGAAAGACATGGCTGAACCCTGTGCTCCCAGAGAATTTGAGCATCCACATATTTCAACATTCATTTCATTCTCTAATCTGTTAAAAGGGGCCATTACCCATGGCACTGCTTGCTAAACTTGAAAACGGATACAAATTAAAGTAATTTGAACTTTGCCTACCTCCAAACATAGTTGTTCATTAAGAAGCGTTGTTTTAAAAAAAATTATTCATGCCTAGTGTCCCTTTAAATATATTAAAATAACTGCAAATTCTAGAATATTATGTTGGAAATAACGGTGAAGCTAATTGAGATTTCTAAGCTCATCAATAGAGAAATAATCACACAAAATTCAGGCTTGAGGAAAAAGAAAATCACTGCAAACGTTATCTCAGATGTCAAATCATACCATGTGGGAATGTTTTCTCCATCGAGGTCCTGCATCCGTGTAGGAAGAGAAAAACTGGAAGCATGCAATGAGCCATTGCCGTCCTCGTTAATATACTGGCCATCCATTTGATGTCACTTTTCTGTCTCTGACGAGACTGCAGGGTGGAGCTGTGGCCCTGAGCTCAGAAGCTTCTGATTAGTTCAGACCCGCAAGTGCCTGGGGCGCCCACCAGCTAGAGCTGCGGCCCAGAGTCTAACCCCTCCTGAATTGGAGGAGGAACAAGTCGAGTTTTGTCAATCTGGGTAACCTCATTTTCATCCCATTTAACTAGTGGAAGTTAATTGAACTACCTGCTGAGATCCCTGGCACATAGCTAAATAAGGTGAAATGAGGTTACAATGTTCCCTAACCCACTTCTGGCCCCATTTACCGTATAGGCTGGTTTATAAAGAGGGTCGGAATCACTTGGCAAACAGCAGATTACATCCAGCTGCTTCCGCGTTATCATCAGTGATGATCCCCGGTCTCCTGCTCCATCTCTTCTTATATACTCAGCCCCCTCTCTCCCATCTCACACACATCCACCTCCCAATTTTTTTTTCAAGTCAATTACCAACATATCCTTAGGACTTTCCCGCCCATGTCTGTATGATCGGTTGCTGGTTTCAGATACACTGTGCTCACAGCTGTCCTCTATAGCTCTTATAGATGGCTGATCTCCATTTCGGGCAGAGAAGACTACCTGCACGAGGTCAAACAAGACAACCCCGCCAGTCAGCCGTTTCTAGTCTTTTGCTATGCTAGCTCAGCTTTTGGTGCACTGACTCATGATTGAGCCCTTAGAAGAAGCAGATCCTGGTTAATTCTGATAGAAAACAGATTACAGGGCTCAAGGATTTCGCTAAGTGGTAGAGAGATTGCTAGCAAGCACATGGCCCTGAGTTCAGTCCCTGGCACTAGTTAATAAATAAAATAAAATAAAATTAAAATAAAATAAAATAAAATAAAAATAAAACACAACAAAATAGACTAGATGCTGTATCCAAAAAAAGTCTTTTTAAAGGTTTTAAATAAGTCACCATATATTTCTGCTTAACAATTTGCTAATGAAAAGATTCATCGCAGTGATCCCACACTTCCTTTAAAATAAATATATTTTACTTACTATTCAACTACATTTTGCTTATAGAATGTTTAATCGCTATTGTACCTCTTTCCTAAACCTGGATTCCAGACTATTGCAAAGGGAGACCAGTAGCCACATAAACCTCATCCTACTTGTGTAATTCTGAGGATGAAACCAACATGCCGAACTATACGTGTTATACAAGCCCATGAACTCAGCTTCGGCTGGGAGAGTTACCTAAGCGTGCTGCCTTTACTTTACACCTGCGGTTTCACTAGTATCGCTGCTTATAAATTACACGAGTACCATTTAAAAGTAGAAAACTATTAAAATACAGCTGAAGGTGCAGCTCGGTGATGGAGCCCTTCCCCACCAGCATGGGCAGAGCCTTGGGTTTAATCCCTAGCGCTGTGATCAATCAGCAAACAAATAAATGATAATAAAAAGAATACAAACTTCAATATGTTATAACATGAATATACATCTACTTCATATTTGTGAACACAGTAGACATTGGACAGACATCTATTTAAAGATGTGACATAAATAATTCTTTCATGTAGATTATTATTTTATGCCTTATTCCTTAATCAGATATATCCTCATATTTATATTATATATATATATATATATATATATATTACTCATATATTATACAGAAAGCATTTTACAGCAAGCACACAGAAATGTATGTCAACTCTAATTTTATTTAAAATGTTCAGCCTGGGACACACAAGAGCCTGTCAAGAAAGAAAAGAGGAAGAGACAAAAAGAGAGGGAAAAACAGAGAAGGAAGGCAATGGAGGGAGGGAAGCATGGAAGAAGGGAGGGAAAGGAAGAGAGAGGCGAGGCTAAGCAAAAGGACAGTGCTTCTGTGAGTGACCCTCTGCAAAGTCTGCCTCTACACTGGGCTGCTCCTAGCACTACATACAACTAAGGTGCACAGGAACGCTGCTTCCCAAGAGCGATTAGAAACACAGACTCAGCATCATGTAAACAGCCATGAGCCAGGCACAGCGAGTCAACTGCGCTGTTCCTCAAGCTGACAGTCAAAGCCTGATTAGGTTCTAGAAATGAGAGAGCTGTTGAGAGGGTTATTCTTCATATTGAAGTCTGAGCTTAAACAAGGTGTTTTCAAACATGTTTCCTTTCCCAACAATCTTTAATAAGCATGGGAAATAGAAGACGTGTGTTTAACAACGGTAAGACAAGTTCATCTGAAATTCTCCTAGACGTGAGCCTCCTCTGGGTCGTGGCATCTGCAGTTTTGAAAAGACTAAATATAAATGGGAGCAATTGTGGTAGATTTAATCAGGACAAGTTTGCGGCTCTATTTGATCATTGAGAAAGGGTATATGTTTCTAAAATTACCAGCTTCCACATTCTAAGTTGTGTGTCTCTCTTGTAAGGAGAGCAGCTTCCCTCATCATATGGGTACCTGCCGAGGGCTCCTTTCTTAGACTCACAGAATGCGGGAGAGTTAAAGCTGCCACCACTCTGACTTTTACAAAACTAATTTTAAGAGTGAAATTCAGAGAGCAATTGATCGACATTGCACAAGGGATGTGCATGTGTGTGTGTGTGTGTGTGTGAGAGAGAGAGAGAGAGAGAGAGAGAGAGACGGGGAGGGGGAGAACGTTTGTTGTTCTGAGATCTAATTTCTTAAAAGGGTTCATTCTTAAGTCTTTGGGTCTTCCTGTGGTGGGAACAGCTGACAGTACTAAGAAAACAGCCTGTCCATAGCAGTAATTCATTTTATTTGGGCTCCAGATTTCTGAATAAACTCCAATACAGACCCATGTAGACATCTAAACTCTTAAATCCACAGGTGTTTGAGCACCCCTAAGTGCCGGCTCAGATAGCAGACATGTTCCACCATTACTTTACAAGGATTCATACTGTGCTTAGGAACATTTGAGAGAGTTCTCTTTACTGCCTAGTAAAACCAGTGGCAGAAAGAGCCCATGTTAGTTTTTCACAATGCGATGTTTATTGCTTGTATGCCTCAGATAAATTGGGTTATGTTGTATACAATACAGGTGATAGTTTGGTGCTTGCCTTTTGAGCACAATCTAGCACAAATTGCTACTTGGGTTGGGGAGGGGGAGGTTCTCTTGTAGGATGCCTAGGTTGGCCTAGAACTCCCAGGCCAAGTGATCCACTGCCTCAGCCTCCGGAGAAGTGTGGACTATGGATATCCACAACCATACCCCACTGAGTCCAACCATTTAAAATAAAACAGCAGCTGCCTAGCAAGGGAAAGTATTGTTAGAACGCCCATGTAGTAGAGTGGGAAAGCATTTCCTAAATTCTTAAATATCATTTTTGATCCTCAATAAAACTAGAGTTTACATATGTCAGGAATCTTTCCCCTAAGCAAAATTTTAGTAAATATAAGTATATGTAGTTTTCTACCTATAAACTATCTAGGACAGGTGGGAGGGTCATCTTTATTTTATTTAAATAACAGCCAATGGCCTGAAGAGAAAGCTGAACCGCTGGGAGCATATCCTGCTTCTTCAACACCCATGTGAGCCAGCTCACTACACCCCAAAATACCAGCTCAGGGGGACCCGATACTTCCGGCCACCATGGACACTACACTCACATGTACACACTCAACTACACACAGAGAGGATAAACATGATAAAATAAAGTAAAACTTAACTATTTTTAAAATGGTTATTTAAATTTTTTAAATAATAATAATTGCCGGGCAATGGTGGCACAGGCCTTTAATCCCAGTACTTGGGAGGCAGAGACAGAGACAGAGGCATGCGGATCTCTGTGAGTTTGGGGCCAGCCTGGTCTCCAGAGTGAGATCCAGGAGAGCCAGAGCTACAACAGGGAAACCCTGTCTCAAAAGCCAAAACAACAGCAACAATAATAAAAACAATAATAGTAGTTAACAATAATTGAGTCAGAAACATAATTTAGAAGCAAACTTAGGATAAATGTATAGTGTGCCCCAAATACAATGAGCAACCATGGTACTTAAGGTCGCTCAGTATGGCATGAGCTAGCCTAGCGTGGGAAGGACATTCAATAAGTAAGAAAACAAAAAGAAAAAGCTTTTGGTTCTAGGAGCTAAAACAAGGTTACCTATCAGCGTGGCGTCCAGCAGTTCTAAACTGGCAAAGATATCAGATTCATTGGGGAATTTGTAAGATCAGAGTACAGAGAGGGGAAATGTGGGGTCCCTCAGGAGGTCATAGTCTGCAAAGCTCTAATTACCTGAAAGAATTGGAGTTCCCATGTCACTCCTGTTTTAGGAATCTAAAGGAATAGAAGCACACTTACAGTATAAGAGTTTTGTCACTTATTAAAACTGTGTGCCTGGAAGCTCACAGGAATGATATGGAATAAGACCGGGAACATGAGAGCCACATGTGATCTACGGGAGAGTCCATTCAATCTTTTGACCTTGGTACACAACACTGTGTCAGCTACAGAGTTCATGCTCAGGAACCACCAGTTACAAAAAATTGCAAGAAATAGAATCTTGTGATATTTTAAGTAAAATTACCATCTCGTGCCAGGCTGTGTTCAATGTTATTTTTGTGTCTTGGAGTTAGGTTATATTTTATTTCTTACAAGAACAATGGTTCACATCCCTAGAGGGAAGACTCCATCCCTTGGCAGGCAGTGCTATTGTCTGCAGGGTACACACAGGTACCATGGTCTTCTCACTCTTCTTCCTAAGGTCAATAAAACATCCTGACCCTACATACATGCAAATAAGCATTTGGGAACATTGTTTTGATCCAAAGAAAACAGATGCACGGGAGTAAAAATTGATTAGCAGTCCAGCCTGACTCCCCTATCCGTGAACCATGTATAAGTGATGAATCAAGCAAAGGACTGAAGATCAAAGCACACCAGTAGAGAGAACCAAGACTGAGAAATAACCTCCACATGAGGTGAGGTTCCTGCTGGGTTAACCCTGTGGCCTTCCTTACGCACAGCGTTCTCCTCATTCTCAGGTTTTTGGTTCTGTGTGTATATGTGTGTTTTGGTTGGTATGTGTGCACACATACATACATGTGAGTGGGCGTACAAGATGTGCAGGTACACGTATGCACGCGCAAGTGGAAGACAGAGTTTGAAGAGTGTCTTCCTCCGTCACTCCCCACCTTGTGTATTAGGGCAGGGTCTCTCACTTGAACCTACGGCCCACCAATCTGGTTAGTCTAGCTATCCAACCTGTTCTGGAGAGCAGAGCAACCTGCTGTCATGCTGCCCTGGAATTGTGGCAGGCCACCATGCCCACCGTGCATGAACAATGGAGGTCTGAACTCCGATCCTCACACTTGTACAGTCAGTGTGCCACCGAAGCATCTCCCCAGCCCCATTCTTCATGTTTCCTGTTCATGTTCAGCTTCAGCAGACTTCTTAATCCTATCCATGTTCCAGCCGCCATGCAAACATTTTGTACAGTGATGCCTAAGTCTTCCATTCAACCTCTCTAACAGAAGGACACTAAATATGCAAGAGGAGTTCAGTACTCAGCTGTTCTATGTTTGTTTCTTAGAGAAGAAATTTCTTCACCTGGTAGCCCAGGCTGGCCTCAAAACCCTGGTCTTAGGTGACCCACCTACTTAAGCATGCCAAGTACCTGGGACAAAAGCTACTTACTGTACCACTGTGCCTTTCTGAAAATTTTAGTATCGATACCGTTGTTTGCCATAGCAGATGAATAATCAGGCCAGACAAAGTAGCACGGTCAAAAGCAGCAAGTCAGCACCGGCCCTGACCCTTGCTGTGTTTTATTGATGCCCTCTGTTCACAAGGCTTGTATTCTCACTGACCACAAGAGCCTCGAAATGAGGAGACACACTGTTTCCGTGATTTTATTTCAACTCCTGCCCACTGGTTAAAAAGAGTGAGTGTTTTGGGGTGGTCTATAAACTATCTGTAAAGTCAACCCAACAGAGAATTGCATCATTGCCCAAAGTATTAACTAATTTGACGAAAAATAGTGTACTCATGCTGGGCTTCAAAAGGCTAAATGCGATGATTTATAGGCTCATGCAGAGCATCGTCTACACTGAGAGATACTTGAATATCTTGTGCAGTGCTATTAGGTAGCAGTGATTCACTGAAATGGGTGTGAAAAGATGCATTACCTTTTCTCCCAGAATTCAATATATGATTTCTGAAATTATCTCTTGTCTCCAAATGTATAGAATCTGCTACCAGACACCTTTTGGTCATTCACAACTCCAGAAGATATATTCCTCATACATGTAACTTTAGAAAATCCATTTCATATTTGGCAATTTTCTTTTTCCTTTCTTTCTTTCTTATTTATTTATTTAATTTGGTTTTTCAAGACAGGGTTTCTCTGTTGTAACTCTTGCTCTCCTGGATCTCACTCACTCTGTAAATCAGACTGACCTCGAACTCACAGAGATC
This sequence comes from Cricetomys ansorgei, assembly GCA_026225945.1. NCBI lineage: Eukaryota > Metazoa > Chordata > Mammalia > Rodentia > Nesomyidae > Cricetomys > Cricetomys ansorgei. The sequence continues at coordinate 1,277,333 of JAMJFZ010000558.1, forward strand.
CTCCTGCCTCTGCCTCCCAAGTGCTTGGATTAAAGGCCTGTGCCACCACCACCCAGCTTGTATTTGGCAAATTTCTAAGTGCTTGATTTGCTTTTTGTTGCTTCTATTTTCTAAGACAGGGTCTTCTTAAGCATTCCTCGTGGGCCTGCAATTTGCTATGTGGCTCAGATTAACCTCAGATTTGTAGCAATTCCCTGCCTAGGCTTCCCCTTTTGCTGTGATTACATGCATGCAAAGCCTGTCCCAATTTTAAATAGTTGAGTTCTTTCACCTCTAATTCAGCAGGAGCGTGTGTCTGTCTGAAGACCCTTACAAAGACAGCAAGGAATGATAAAGCTATCACAAAGAAATCATGAACAGACTAAGAAGTTAAAACAAAGTCATGCTAGAAGGCAAATAACACTTATGAAAACCTCATAAACCATCCAAATAGAAATATTAGTATTAGAAAATAGTAGACATTTCAGAAATGCAAAGAAGTATGTTTAATGACACTTTTGGTGTGTACAAACATTTCCATCCTAAGTTTGACATGGAGGTTATCCGAATACTCCTTTATGTGGGAAGCAGACAGACTAAAGAAGAGATGCAGAAATTGATGCATATATGTCTCCTGGCCCAAAGTAGATTTTCCTCACAAATTCTAAGAAACTCATATGTCCGGGTACCTGTGGGTTTGAGCAGTGAAGCCTAACTTCAGGTTGAACTTGTCATACTTAACCTCAGGCTGATACAACTCAAATAAATGTCCATGATCAGAGCAGCCTGCTGCCTCCAAAGACCATGATGCATTGATCCATGCTCCTGTCACACAGGCTCAACTTAGTTTTCTTATTTTTTTTTTGTTTTGTTTTATTTTTTGGTTGTTGTTGTTGTTTGTGTGTTTGTTTGCTTTGTTTTGTTTTTTGAGGGCACAGGGGTGGGAGGGTAGACCAGGGAGGAATGGGAAGAGGGTGTTATCTAGAGACAATGTATGAAACTCAAGTTATTGATATAAGTATTATATATTATATATATATATATATATATATATATAATAATTATAAATATATATAAATATATATATTTAATAAACTGTCTCCTAGGCACATATAGTAATATATTCAATTCAGTAATCTAGTTTAGTAAGGTACTCTATTGCACCCTGTACTCAGGGATTTGTGTTCCAGTCATAGAAATCAAAACAAGCAGGTAGGCACTACTGGCTGCTCAGTATCCCCTCTAACTAAACAGACTTGGGATGGCTTCTAAGAGATTTAAAGGGCCAGCTCTCCTTGTATTTTCTTTCTTCCTCTCTCTCTCTCTCTCTCTCATCAGATATTGAAAACTAGGACATTCAGAGGAAACTGTAAATGTAAGAAAAATTAGAAAGAGACTATATAGTCCCAGGGAAAGTCCCAGAAAACACCTGAAAATGTGTTAAATTTATTCTTCTGGCTGATCTTTGCCAACAACAGTAAAATAAAACAAGCAAAAGCTAAAAATCAAAAACATTAACAAGCTGTAACAAACTCCAGAGAAAGACAAAATGTGATTTTCAGAGTTAACATACTGGTAAATCTCAAAGTCAATAAGGAAAAGAAAAAGAAAAAAAAACGTACAAAGAATCATGGAACCTGGTCCACCTCAACAGGGAGAACCCAAACCTGGTCCACCTCAATGGGGAGAACCCAAAGAACGATTGCACAGACCTGAGAGCAGACTTGCTAAATAAGGACTTTGAAATTGCTATCTTAAGATGACCAAAGAACTTACAGAAAATGGGAAGAAAGTCAGGAAAATGTTTATGAATGAAATGAAAACACCAGTTGAGAGAGAGAAATCCTCAAAGAAGAGGAAAGAATGGAAAGGAAGAGGAGAGGTGGGGGGAGGGAGGAAGACATCTGGGGGATGGGACGGGAGAAAGAAGTGGAGAGGACAAGAAATTGGGAAAGAGAAGGAGAAGGTTGGATAGAAGAGAGGGAAGAAGGGAGGAAGAGGAGAGACAGGCAAGAGAAGAAGGAGCAGAAGCTAGGAAGTCCAAGGGCCTGAATGAGAAGAAGAAAAAAAATCACTAGAGGGCTTCAAAAGTAGATTCATGCAAGGGAAGAAAAGAATTAGGAATCCTGATGAGAGGACAATATAAGTTATTGATTGAAGAATAGACTTATAAAAAAGCTTCTGTAAAAATAAGAAAATAAGCAGAATCCAAGAAATCTGTAAGATGCCATCGAGAGGAACAATGCACACAACATGCGCATGGCGGGAATTACAAAACGGAAGTGATAGAGAAGGAATATATAAGAGAAAGAGCATAAAACACCTCAAACTTGATGTGACACATGAATGTGAACACCCAAAGTCTCGAATCAAGATGTACTTTAATCAAGCTTTCAGAAGGCAACAAGGGAGTCTTGAAAGAAAGAAGTGAGAGAGAAGAGATCAATCACCTTCTGCAGATCCTTAAAATAATTATGGAGACTAAAGACCAAGGGCCTGTGTATTCAAAATGCCAAAAGAAAACACTGTTGACTAAAGAAGCGTACACCAAGCAAAACTTCCTCAGGAGGGTAGGAGGCATGAAGCCGTCCAGAGACGTCACAGAAGCCCACCAATGAAATGAACGGATGATGGCCAGGAACTCAGACCATCTGAAGTATGAACTCATCTATGGACAAATTTAACTGATCAGAAAGAAAAGAACATCTGAAGAAATAAAGGTGCCCATAAAGACAAATGCAAGGAACACTGGAAAAACCAATACCGTGGAGATGGTTTATATTCTATTTCTCTTCTCTTTTTTTTCAGACACACTTTATTTTATTTTATCAAAAGAGCTTTTTTTATTTTTAATTTATTCTTTTTCTTTTGTATAATATATACCAACACCCCTCCTACTCTCTGTCCATCCCTCCCAGCTCCCCCATCCTCCCTCTCCTCCTGTTGTATATCCTCTCCATCCCCACCCACCTACTCCCTCCTTCTCCCAATAGAAGAGAGCAGTCCTCCCAGGGTCACTGCTCAAACAGGGCACAAACAAACAGAACAAAGCCAGGCACCAGGCCCCACATCAAGGGTGAACCAGGCAACCCAGCTAAAGGAAATGGGTCCCTCGGGCAGGCAAAAGCATCAGAAAACCCCCACATACACTCTAGCCTGCAGCTCTCTGCAAGAACCCCAAGTCAGATGACCACATAACATATCTAGGAGACCCTTCATGTTCCCTGTCTCCTGATTCAGGCTCTGAGGGACCCCCAGAGCACTGGTCCAGTGACTCTGTAGAGCTTGCTCTCAACCTACATGGTCTGCTAAATGTCCCCTCTCCTTCTTCTGTGGGTTTCCCAGAGCTCTGCATGATGTTTGGCTCTGGGCCTCTGCATCTTTTCCCATCAGCTGCTGACAGAAACCTCTATGATGGATACTGAACTAGGTAAGGATCTATGAGTAGAACAGGATTATCATTAGACACCAGTCTCCTGGCTATCCAGTCTCTAGTTCCTGGCCTATCCTGCAGAATCACACTTACTTTTCATTTTCTGTATTATTTGAGAGACTTCATACAATAAAACAATATATTAGAAGAAAAGAAAACAATTTTGTGTAAATAGGAACAAATGGCCCCACTAGTACCCAAACAGTCATAGGAATGGTCGCAGCCTCATTAGTCATTAAGAAACTGCAAATTAAAATTGAAGTTGGATGCTACTAATACCTATAAAATTGTTTAAAATTGCCCGTGGTAATTTCAAGAATTTGTGAGAATATATAGAAACTAGAACATTTACAGCGACTTGTGGGCACATCAATAACACAATTATCATCGTGAACATTAAGTGTGTGTGTGTGCACATGTGCATAGAAGTGGTCATACAGAGGTTAGAGGTCAACCCGTGGTCTGTCTCATATCCTGTCTTCATGTGGGTTCCAGGGATTGAGCTCCAGTCACCAGGCTTGCACAACCAGCACCTTTAACTTCTAAGTCATCTCACTGGCCCAGCACAACCATTTTAAAAGACAAGATGGTAGTTTTTGTGAAGCTGAGTGTGCCTCTATTTTAATCCAGTCTACCATGATGTGAATATGCACATACATGCAAGCTAAGAGCTATGTTCCAGAATGTTTTCTGCTGCCCTACTCAGGGAACCCTCACATAAGGACCTTGTATGTGAACAATGTGATACATAAGTAAGTATTTCAAAGTTAGATATGTGATGCTTTCATCTGAAGTCGATATTTTGGCCACATAACTCTGGCACAGTGAGCCGATCCCTGTGCCCAGGGGTGTTTACCAGCATTCCAGTTTCGACCTGCCACATGCTGGCACCACTTCCCCAGACAAGACAGCCAAGCGTGCCTCTATCACATTTCTCTATGAGGGATTCAATGCCCTGTCCCCTGAGTGTGACTGCTATAATTTAGCAAAAATACACTTTTGTTCCATACTGCATGTTAGGCAAATACACCGTGTGTGCAAAATGGCTAGACACACACAGGGATATACTATAGACTTCATTAATGAATTTCTAAAGCTGGCTAGGCATGTCTTTGGAATTTTCTTATTGGGAGGGACTGACAAAGCAGAGCCAGGTATAATGCAATCTTGTGGTGACCTTGTAAATGTATCATTAACTGGAGAGTGAGTCCATAAAACATTATGTGTTTGTGAACATGGAGAGGCATCATTTTAGACTAAAAAAGAAGTGTTTAATCAATTATTTTAAAAAATATAGACAGAAGATGATTCAATATCTAATTGGAAAGAGAAAGAAAGTGAGCCATGTTAGAACCTGAGGTAGTAGACAGAGACCTGACAAATCTGAAGAGAGAAGGAGGGAGGGAGGGAAGGAGGGAAGAAGAGAGGAAGGGAGGGACGGAGGTAGGGAAGGAAAAAAGGAGGGAGGAAATGAGGGAAAGAGAAGCAAGAGAGGGAAGAGGAAGGAAGGAAGGAAGGAAGGAAGGAAGGAAGGAAGGAAGGAAGGAAGGAAGGAAGGAAGGAAGAAGGAAAGGGAAAGAAGGAAGGAAGGGGAAAAGGAAGGAGGGGAAAGAAGGAAGGAAAAGGGGGAAGAAGGAAGGGGAAGGAAGGAAGGAAGGAAGGGAAGGAAGGAAGGAAGGAAAGAAAGAAGGGAGGGAGGGAGGGAGAAAGGAAAGAAAGAAGGAAGGAAGGGAGGGAGGAAGGAAGAAAGGAAGGAGGGAAAGAAGGAAGGAAAGGAAGGAAGGAGGGGAAGGAAGGAAGGAAGGGGAAGGAAGGAAGGAAGGAAGGGGAAGGGAAGGAAAGAAAGAAGGGAGGGAGGGAGGGAGAAAGGAAAGAAAGAAAGGGAAGGGAGGAAGGAAGGAAGGAAGGAAGGAAGGAAGGAAGGAAGGAAGGAAGGAAGGAAGGAAAGAACAGAGGGAGGGAGGGAAGAAGGAAGGAGAATGAAAGAAAACTTAATCTAGGATTGGAAGGTAAATGGCTCAGCACTTCAGATGTTTTATTCCTCAGTCCTTCCTCTCACTCCTCCATTGAAAGAGAATCTTAAATTTATTCTGTGATCACAAAATAAATTTTGCCATCCTCTGTTTCGGTTAGGGTTGTTCAAAGTGATGTAGATACGGAACCCTGTACTGCAGCAAGCACCATGTGATCTGAGTGACTTCACAGAGACCGATCCCTTACGTCTGCCATTTTACATGAAAGGAAAGAAACACCTCCTTTACTTAAAAGCATGTATATGTGCTAGTCACAAATGCTTTGTTTCTTTATCGTGGGAAATGATAACTGCTAAGTCTCCAGTAGTCGTGTTCTGTTCATTCATTTTTCCGCCCAATTTTTTCATTATCTTTGGAGACACTCATCACTTTGTGTATGTGGTTTGAATTAATAAAATTTCTAGAAGAGAAAGGAAAGAGAGATACATAGAAATGAGGTTTTTATGTAACTATCTTTGCCAAATGACCAGGGAAGTGAAGCACACATTAGATTCCACTCATTTTTTAAATACCAATTTCCAAATAGTTTTGTGTTTATTTTATACGTTTGAAACTCAGTTGCAACTAAAAGTCTTTTGTCTGATGACAGTGTGTTGACTGAAGCCACACAGGAATGAAAAACACAGTAAAATAGAAATATTTAGGCTATTGTTAGGGGAAAAAAAAAAGTACATTCCAAATGAGAGATATTATACCCGGGCCCAGGCTTACTGAAGTCCAAATGTGTTTCTAGTTGAAAATTATAACTATGCAGGATTTAAGCTTAAGAATGCTTCATTTCTAAACTGGGAAAAACTGATTTTGAGTCAATAGAATCATCCTCAAAATTGGGTAAGAGTTTAATATTTTGGGTCTGGAAATAAATCTTAGAAGCACGTGTGGCATTTGATATTGTGGACCAGAGCCTATTCCGAGCCCCTGTACAGAGAGCTCTGCTGACGTCAATCCTAAATTTGCTTACACAGGGACACATGAGTACCCTTAATCTGGTTCTTTCTCGGTCCATAGTCAGAACAGGAAAGGCATGTACTCTGGGACTGAAAAAGTCTCTAGGTAGCACGAGTGAGCTCTGCTGGTGTCAAACCTGTATTGTGTGTTTTGGGTCTAGTCATAAAGCCACACATGATATGCGTGCAATGAACAATGGCTGGAAAAGGGATGGAACACCGTCAAAAACAGTGAGTCCACTCACAAGGAAAAAAAAGTCCCGTTTACAGGTTATTCAGCAAAAAACAAAAAAAAAAAATTACAAGAGATAGGGTCATCATGCCTCTAGATTTGGAAGAAAAGAATCAGAAGCAAATAAATACATCAAAAGTGCTCAGTGAACTGTCTTCTCAGAAAGGTTCAGTGGAGACACCAGTTACCGTATCTAGCCCAGTCACCAGTGCGTCCCAGCAGTCCAAATACAGACCTCCAGTTTGCTATCAAACATCTTTACTGGGACTGCAGTAAATATTTCTTTCCATACATCCCTGGATACCTGCCTATCTTTAATTCCAGGTCCTTGAAATTTTAGCTCATGAAATATTAAGATATGTTTGCACTTGCCTATTTATAGGGCTGCTTCTCCAAAGGGTTCTGTTTGTATAATACATCAAAAAAAGACAAAGTGGCCGTGTGTTTCTTCCCTTTGTTGGGATATGTGGAAGGAAGGGAGTGGAGGCTATTTTGGGGTGTGAGTTTGCCTCTGGTCAGCTGAGACATATATCAATGATGTCATTTCTATTTTAAGTCTTGGCTTTGTCATTCTGTGTGTAACGAGCCAGGGCCATCAAAAAGAAATCAGAACACAAATTAGTAAGAGAGAACGAAGTATTACACAGGTAAGGGAGGGGGAAAAGGGAAGGTCATGCAAAGCAGCATTAGTCAAGGGGTGGGTAAGCACTCAGTCAAATCAAACGCTTGCCATGCAAACCCCAGGACCTGGGTTCTATACTCAGAATTCACAATGAAAAGCCTAGCATGGTGTCAAGAGCTTACAATTCTAACAGTGGGGAGGTGGAGACATGCATATTTATGGGGTTCACTGGCCAGCCAGTCCAGCCTACTTAGTAAGTTCCAGAGTGGTGAGAGGCCCCATCTCATAAGAAAGAAGGCGGGAAACAACCATGTACACGCGCACACATGCACGTTACACATACACACACAGATAAGGAGAATTCTAGTCTGTGGATTCTCTACTTTGGTGAAATCATTTCCTTTGTGAGAAGTCTTTCTGTTCAAAACATAGAAGAACACCAAAGCCAGCCTCCCCAGCATGTCTCCTTAGCGTTCTGACAGTGCTCCGTGAACTAATGCCAGCTAGTTTTACACACTCTTTACCTAAGTGTAAATCCTGCATATTGAGTTGGCTCTTTCTTGATGGCGGCATCAAATTTTTGCAGATTTTCAGTCACTGAAGGGACAGACTTGCTTCAATCAGTCAGCAATGGCATCCTCAGCAATTTCTCTTTTACCTTAAACTGCAAAAGATACAGTCTCACCTCCGGAATCCAATATGTGTATGTTTATCCTTTTGATTTGTCAGTTGGTTATTTTGTTTGCTTTTTGTATTTTTATTTTGTTTTCCGAGAAAGGATATCACTATGTAGTCTAGGCTGGCCTGGAACTCAAAAATCTTCCTGTCTCATATTCCTGGGTACTGGGATGCTTTAGATATGCTCTTTTTTTGTGTTTTGTTTTGTTTCGTTTTCTTTGTTTGTTTGTTTGTTATTGTTTTCGTTTTTCAAGACAGGGTTTCTCTGCTGTACCCTTGGCTGTCCTGGAATTCACTCTGGAGACCAGGCTGGCCTTGAACTCAGTGCTGGGACTCAAGGCATGTGCCACCACTGCCTGGCTGGATGTGCTCATTTCTAATTCCCTCTGAGTCCTTCTCTGAAGATTAATAAGTTTTTCCTAAGTAGCTTTTCCCAGGATGACATCAAATGTCTATTCAAAAGCCACACCATAAAAGAATTGTACCATCACCTCTAATCTATTTTATGGAAATAACAGAGTCACAATTTTATTGGTGGAGAAGACTTGAAAGATCACCTGCAGCCTTATTTCGTGTCACCGCTGAGGAAACGCCTTTGAAAAAATAAATAAATCCCCTAACAGCACAGAGTGCTGTGGCTGTCAGTATGGGGTGACAGGACTAGCTAGCCACTCTTGTCAGAACACCTCCAGGTAGAACAAGGAAAATCAATACCTTCTACGTCTTTCCACACTCTTCCTTCACACTGGGATGTTTTAATACATTGGTTACATTTAGTTTTGTTTGTAACATCTAAGCTCAGAGCCATTAATTAAAAAGTGTTCAGAGCTGATATGTCCCAAATAAACAAAGCTGCCCCCTTCGTTACCGGCTCTCGCTTAATAAAATTAATCTGTCCAAGTAAATGCGAGTAGACTGAATCAAAGAAGCATACCTGTGGCAGATGAATGACTAGAAACTCCTCATGAACTTTCAAATGCCTGTGAATATTGGAATAAAAGGCTGGAAGCTGAGGGTCTTACTAAAATGAATGAGGATGGAGCCGAAGTCGACGCAGGCTCAGCTGAGAGGAGATCGTTTTTCCCCTCTCTTGCCTGCTCTGCCCACAGAGAACTAACGATTCAGAGAAAATCGGTAATCATGGTGGATGTCATTAGCATATTCCCAATAAGGGTGCCTGCGTGAAAATTCCCAGAGACAATGAATGTTTGAAGATCAGTGTGCAAAACACACATTTTTAGCTGCATCTTTCCCTGCCATGTCAGCCATTTACGACTTTTAAAAACTAAAGTTTAAAAGAGATACAGGCCAACACTCGCAGTTACGTACGTCGAGTGATCATTACAAGCAAAATAAACCGGACATACTTACAAGTTTGTCAATAATAAGAACACTTCTGAACCTAATGCTTTATGTGTCTAAATTCTATGTTGTCTGACACAAAAGCCAAAGATTTACCAAAATATTGACTACCCCTCTTTCCATCCCTCTGTGTGGAGGATCAAGCTAGCTGCTGGGCAGTATTTCCATTGCTTTATCGTGAATCCATGTGGTAAAGTGCGGTTTGTTTCTCCCGATTAATTGGTGGACAGAAACCATTGACGTAGCAGATCCACCCTAAAGAAAAACTTTCATGAAGCCATTTTAAATTGAGGGGAACGTCTGTGGATTTAACTTTCGGATCCTGAGAAAGTGTTTGGGAACCTATCTTGTGAATTAATGTTACGTAAGAGAGTTAACGGGCATTTACCTAAAGTCATACATAACCCACCTGGCAAGAATTAGTCACTCATGCTCATTGTCCCTGCGTACAATTTCTAAATTTCTAGTTCGTGAAGAGCTCCAAGCATCCATTGTTATTTGTTAAGCTGGAAAGCCTTTCAACCCAAGATGAAAGAATTCACTGTTACTAGAGGAACAATGGCCAATATGCAAGTACCTTTATCAATAATAAACCTTCTTTATAAATTAACCGTGAGACACAATATCGGCGGGTCTTCTTGTTAAATAGAGACTACCTAGGTAAGGCCACCATTGCTCAGACCAGCAGGAAGCAGATGGTTAAATACCACAATAGGAAATGTCACACTCGTTTTAATTTTATTATTGAAACCCAAACTTTGAGTGGCGGTAGACAGATTGCGTTCATTTTTCATCCATAAAACAACCATCTTGAACATTTCAAGGAAAAGAATGTCTTCATACTCTGATGTTGCAACCAATAAACCCTTTATGCATGGCAAGTTGGCAGAAACTATTAATAACATGTCTGTCAAATGCACTGCCCTCTTTTTCTCTGAAGCATAAAAAAGGGGATCATTAATTATCATTTCTGCCACATACAAAAGACATTATGATTGTCCTGGGTTTTTTACAGCCTGAATTCAGTTAGTGGCCACTCTTCTATTGGATTTGAAAGGGATGGGTCCTCATCCATCGAAACAAAAAGCTGCGGGGCTCACTAGCACATTGCCTGTCTCTGCCTGGGCAACAAATGTGGTATTTTAGGTTGACTCTGAAAGAGGATTATGAATATGGATAGAATGCAAATACTTCATCTATCTTAATCAGAATACAGGAATTCAAGCTGTTGAGGGGGGGAAAAAAGACCTTAGAATTCCCATACAAGGAAAGAAATTTTATAGTTCTTATCGCATTTAGAGGATAGAGATTAGAAGTGAACGAAGTGACTCTGCTCACGGGAAAGCAAGCAACAGACTTAGCAACAAGTGCGGAATAATTAGTCTGATGACAAATAAATACAATGAACTTTCAGAGAGGGAAATTGCTGTTCAGCACAACTGAAAGTGTTTTTCTTGCCCTTAGGAATTCGCTTTGTCCTCTCTTTGCTCCCTGTACGGCTGGTTTCTTCTGTTGACTCTTTTAAACACCATACTCCTAAAAGGGTCTTTCTCCACACAAGTTTCCTACAATGGAGGCAAAAAGGCCCTAGTACAAACTTTACTAACCAAATGTAAGAAGAACAAAGGGGTTGGGATGACTCCTGTAGATTCCTTCTGAACTTTTGAGGAGGTTTTAGCAATAACTGAGTTCAGGAAAGCTGCCTGTCTTAGTATTTCAACTTATCTGCATGTCAACAAAGCTTAGGTAGAGAGGGCTCACCTCTTCTGGGCTCCCAAATTTTTTCACTTTTAATGAACGCACTTGCATTTGCTTCTGTTGCTAGAGGACTGAAGTACAAGCGATCTCTTTGTTGTTTAAATAAGTCATTCAATTTAGTACATTCCTTAACACGAGTGTTCGTCATTACAGGTCTACAGTGTTGTTTGGTAGTTTGGGTTGAGGTTTCTGAGACAAGCTCTTGCTAAGGAGCATTGGCTAGCCTGACACCCACTATGCACACTGGGTTAGCTTTGGACTCATGGAGATCCTCCTGCCTCAGCCTCTGGAGTGCTGAGACTACATGACTGGTTATTGCTATAGATTTCTAAAATATCTATTTATGACTATCTTATGCTCAAGAATTTATCTGTGCTGAGGGGGAATTTGAGAAGGTCTTGCCAAACAAAAAAGACTCTAATAGTCTCTAAACCAAAGATGAGAACAATGGTTACGATTTTAAACCAATAGGTTCATATTGTTGTATGTCTGTGTGCAAGTCTTGAGAAACCTATTATCACCTACTTGTCTTTAAGCAAATTATTGTGCCTCAGTTTCTACTTCTGCAGAACAGGGTAAATGCAAGGAGTTGTATGGTACACAGTATTAAATGATGGGGAGAATATGAAGAAACCAGAGCAAATCCCTGGACATAGGACATGCTTTCTAATGTACAAACCAGGTGCTAGCCGTGATTATTTTCTCTATTTTCATGTGACCTAATTTTAAAAACTGAAGGGGCATAAAAGTGAGTTGAAAAGTGATAAGACTGAAGGATGTAAGTACTCACCCTCGACTGCTCCTGGAGCAGGCATAGGGACATCTTTACTGACAGTTGTACCGAATGAGAGCAGCGTGGGCCAATATGAGCAGCGACTCCACTAGGGTTAGGAGAACAGAAAGCAGTGACCCTGGGAGCATGTAAGCTGGTGCCATTTCCCCTGCAACAAATTACTACAGAAGTCCAGAGAGTGCCAAGCATATGATGATATAGTGATAGAGTCTGATCTTGGGGTGAAAAAGGACTGTGTTCTTTCTCCCCGACTGTGTCATATGTGTGCATTCACATTATTCATACAGAAGTATGTATATGATCTCCTCATAATCTTAAAAAAATAAAACAAAACTCTATTGAATGGGACTTTTTTATTACCACTGGTTACAAATGTCATATCGTAAGAATCTGGCAAACATTCAAAACCATTTAATCTTTCACCAAGGTTTAATCAGACGAGCTTTATATCTCTTTTGTGCATTGTCAAATGCCCACCACAATTTGTCTCCCCCACACTGGACTGACAGATTGAGCGAATAAGCAGGGAGCCAGAACATTGGAGCCTAATTGCAGTGTCAGCGCTGCTAACTGTATTTATGAGAAGAGAGTTCACACTATGACATTAATAATTTCATCAGATTACACATGTTTGCTTGACAAACAAGTAAGCTATTCTCTAAATTATCTGTGACTGGGGCTGTTTGCAGCTGGAGAGCCGCCATGAATTCCAGTTTAGAAAGAAAAATAAACTCACCGAAACGCTAAGCCACTTAATGTTGTTGCGTTGAGAGGGGGAGAAATTAAGCCTTGAAATATTTGCATCGAGCTAGACTTTATAAATCCTGGTTTCCTGTCAATAGAAAAGAAAAACCGGTTAGGAGCTTACAATCAAAAGGAAGGGTCAGGAAGTGCAGTAATTGTGTCTTGCTGCAACTGTAGTTCAAAAATAGCTTCAGGCGGAGACATGAAGTCTTTTAGTTTGCCTTGACTTTCGATGCCACTAGATACTCACCTGCAGTGGCTTCTGTGATTTGTGGCAGCTTACCAAAGGCACAGGATAATAAAGACAGTTTGTTACCCTCTAATTTTGGAGGGGCATAACACATGAAGCTTGTACAGCAATCTCTTTCCTGCATATTTCACTCCATAAGGGAAACAATAAGAGAGAACATGACATGTATTAGAGAAGTAAATTACAATGTTATACTCTTTGGTCCAATAAACTATCGTGGGCTGTCATGTGCCTGACTACTGAAGTGTTGTTTTATGCTACAGCTTAATCAGCTGGGTCTAGGCTGTGCTTTCTTATGCCGGTGCCGTAGGCAGCATAAATGCTATGATTCACACCCATGATCACAGAGGCCTTGACGGTGAGGGCCGTACAAACTGCCAGGTAAGTTATTGGCCCGGGTGATGGATCTCCTTGTGGTAAATTAGAAGAGGGAACAGGACTTGAACCCAATTGTTAAAATGATCACAAAACATCCAGCCACCTGTTTGTCTTATTTAATAGGAGCATCATGCTGGTGTTGATTCCAACAAAGGCAATGTTTCATCATTTGAGCCTAGAATCTGTGCCCTTGTGAGAACCCCACAGGCAGGAAGCGTCTGTATTTATGAAGCTGCGTGAGGCTGCATGATATGAGCCCGAATGCAAAAAGTTACAGAGAGATATATGGATTCCATCACCGGCAAGCCCCCGAACAGAGGCCCACCTGCTATAAATACTAACAAAATTGGTGTCAGAAGAAACTGTTTGGCCTTCCCTTTTATATAATTCAGATAGTAGTTTTCTATTTGTTTTCAGTATTCTGTGGCAGTAGCTATGGTTCATATAATGAAACAAAGAGAAGCCTAGTAACAGATCTTACCCTTTCGTAATCTCCATTTATGAATATGCTTTATTGACAAAACTAATAGATCTGATTAGAAAGATGGAATAATTTATCCTTGGAATGGAAGAGCACTAGAAAGTTTACTGCCAGGATTTCTCAGAGAATAAAGGGGGAAACTATTCATGAACCTAAAGGGATAAAGAAGGGTTCCCCACTGGAATGGCTGTTACGAAAAACAAAGCAAGTATAGACAGGAGTATGGAGATGGCGGAGCCCTTGTGCTGCACCCAGGGGAACCCAGCACTGTGCCGACACTGGGAAGCACGGTGTGATAGCACCCAAAAGACTGAATATACAATTGCCTGAAAAGATTGAAAAGAAACACAGAGAACTTTGCACACTCGTGTTAATGGCAGCGTGTTCTGAATAGCCAGAAGGTGCCCAAACATCCATCTGTAGCCTACTGGATCTGGAAAATGTGTTATACACACAGCAGAATATCACCCGACCTTGCAGGTGAACCAAAATCCTGACGCATGCTGTGACAAAGACGGAATTGGAAGGTATTAGTCTAAGGGACAGACACCAGACAAGTACTGTACGATTCTGCTTACTTGGAATTTAATGAACTACAATCATTTGACTCATAGACAGGGGAAATGGTCGAGTGCTTTGCAGGGTTGGGGAGCAAGACTGAGTGGAAATGAGCTGTTTCCATGTCGAGTCTGGCATGGTGAGGCTGGCTTCCAAATGGATGCTGGTGAGTGAGGTCACACCACAGAACACATGAACTTGTCACTGAGCTACATACTTTAAAATGACCAAAGTGGCCAGTTTCATATAACTATGCTTTACAGCAATAAAAAAGATTGAAGAAAAAAAGAGGGTTCCCTCCACCCCCCAAAAAAAAGCCATTTGAGATGCAAAACTAATCAATTAACAGTCTGAAAAGGGAAATAGCAAGAAGAGGTGAATCTTGGGGACTGAGCAGATGGCCACGTTGGTAAAGTGCTTGCTGCGCCAGCGTGAGACCCAGGTTTGCACGCCAGTCCTCCACATAAAAAGCCAAGCGGTGTGTTTTGCATCTGTAATCTCAGCACTGGGCAGGTGGAGACAGAGGCTCCCTGGAGCTTTCTGGCCAGTCAGGCTAGCTGGATGGTTGAGCTCCAGGTCCAGGAGAGACCTAATTCAAAGCATTGAGAGGAGTATTAAAGAAGAGATCTGGCACCTGTGGCTTCCACGTGCACACATGCGTGCACACTAACTTAAGTATGTACACGTGTGTGTGTGTGTGTGTGTGTGTGTGTGTGCGCGCACACACACACACACACAGAGTCAAATCTCAAAGCTGTGGGCCTCCAATTAAATAATATTGTGTTCCCCTATCCTGGATCCAAAGCCTCTCCTGGTCCCAATGTCAATGGACAGTTATAAGCATTGGCAAACACTGTAACTTCAGGGTCAAAAGTCACTGCTGCTGCAACATTCAGCCTTCAAGGACACACTTAATGTCATTAATATAGAAATACAATCATAAAAGTCTTTAGTTTTACAAAGCTTCATGTTTTGTTCATGTCAATGCACAACAGCACTTTAACCATTTAAAAAAAAAAAAAAGCAACATTAAACAAACATTTAAAAAAAAAACCCTGTCTCTTATGAGACAGGGTTTCTGAAAATTTGTTGATAGCTATCTCCAGCAACTGGGGGTATTCATTTTGTGATATTTTTGTGCTACCATTGTCCCCAGCCTCCAGGTCTATGTATGCCAAAAGTTCAAAGAAAGGTTTTCTGCTGGGGACAGCGATAAATGTGAAATCCCATTTTAATACTCTTTGTTTAAAATTAATTACCATATTAAAAATTATTATATATATTATTATTACATTGTGTGTGTGCCTGCATATATATGTGTAGGTGTAGATGTATGTTCATTTATTTATTATTCTAATGGGTTCATTGCAGAGGACAGTTTAGTTTTTGGTAATACAGTCCCTGGTCCTAGAGGGTTTCAGCCTGATTATAATCTAATCTTAAGCCGAGACTTAGAAGGCCTCAGCCTCCATACAATCTAATCTTCAAACCTAAACCTAGAATGTTTCAGCCTCTGAGACTTACTACTGACTGGGTTCATTCTGACTAGCTGTTTTCTGAACTATCTCTTTTGACTCTGATCTGTATTGTGAACTCCGAACTTTAAATCATAAACTGTCTGCTTCTGATTCTCTGCTTTCTCTCTGCTTATGCTGGACTGGCTCTGCTCTTCTCAGTTTCTCCTGAACTGAACTGTCTTTGAGCTGACTGCATTCAAAGCTGCCTGACTGAATTAACTCTCCACTCCTCTCTCTAAGCTCTGCCCCTTGCCTGATTCTCACCTGCTTCTACCTTGCTTCCACCTCTGAGCTCTGCTTCCACATTCTGCTTATACTCTCTGAGCTCTGCCTTCCGAATTGGGATTAAAGGCATTTACTACATTGCCTTAACCTCAGAAATCCCTTTCACTTAGCATCAGCACAAAATAGTCCAGCCAATCAGTGAGTTCCAGGTTCAGTGAGAGATTCTGTCTCAAAAGTAAGGTAAAGAGAATTGAAGACCAATGACTACATCTGTGTTGCACACACATCTGCACACAGGTGATCATGTAAACACACATACACAAACTCATTTAAAAAGCACCATATAGTGTGTAAACAGGGAAATGCGGGAGGGGCTGAATACTTATTATTCTGTTTCTATTGAGTCCTTTCCTTCTGCCATCAGAGTTGCTCATTCTATTCTGAGAGACGCAGACTGATGAGTGCAAAGAATTATGGGTAATACATAAGTCAGAACAGACAGAGTTACCAAAACAAAGATGGTCAACAGCAAAGATACTTCTGTGTGAAATTCAAGGACTCTAGGATCCTGGAAGAGTAGAATGGGGCGAGAACCTTTCTAACCAGCCTAGTCAGTTATAAAGCACTAAGCACCTAAGGCAGCTGTTCTCAACCTGTGAGTCATGACACTTTTTTTTTGGGGGGGCAATCAAACAACCCTTTCACAGGAGTCACCTAAGACCATCTGCATATCAGATACTTACATTATGATTCCTAACAATAAGAAAATTACAGTTGTGTAGTAGCAACAAAAAGTTAATTTTATGATTTGGGGTCACCACACCATCAGGACCTGAATTACAGCATCTCAGCATTAGGAAGGTCGAGAACCGCTGACTTAGAGGAAGAAGTGGATCTGCTTCACTGGAAGACTCATTCAGACTTCTGTGAGGTCAGTAAATTTGCGATTCACATGGAATTTCCCAAAATCTATTTCAAAGAGCACTCACTCTAAACGGGTGGGGAAGGCTTCACAGACCCTGTACTTTGTATACTGTGTCTGCCAAGTATCGTGTTACCAAAAGCCCTGTTACGTCCTATAATCGTGAAGACGCTCGAGGCTTACTTAGTGCAGTGTTGCTCAAGATGTTTACACAGCGTTCACATTGTAACATGCATTGTAGGTAACAGAGAGGTGGTTTTAGATGTTGAAGAAGCTAGCATAAAATATGGTCAAATACTGGAATATCTGAGTTTACTGGTATGCTCAAGGATCCTGAGCCAAGCCCCCAAGGATGTAACATAAACTATATGTTACAACTGGAGTGTGACAGAGACATTCATGAATAAGTGTTACATCTATAACCACCCATTCAGGAGCCTGGAGCACTAGCATCATCTGAGTCCAGCAGTTTGAAACCAGCCTGGGCAACATAGCAATGTGTTGGATAATCCTGGGATGTTTCGAGCCCAGGTGAGATGTGCTGATACGGTCAATTTCTGGGACCTCACCCCGTGCCTTGATTAAGATGAGAATCTCTCCCTGGAGCCTATGCTCCCTGGCTTTCCTTCCTCCTAGCCAGAGTTGCCATGGACATGAAGAAGTTCAGCCCGATGGCACTAGCATTAAGCAGTCCTAACAAGGGATTGATTTCACCAGTGGGTAAATTGCGCTTCCTCTCAAAGCAAATGAACTCACTGGGGCCCCTAGGGCATTGTTCATTTACTAATTCATTTACAAATTGTTTGCTTCTTGGCCTCTAATTAGTGGTATTCTCCTTGGTGACCACGTGTGTGGGAACAGTGTTCATCTCGAGTCCTTTTCTCATTACTTGGGGGCCATTTATCTCGCTCCTCAGGATGGAGGCAGCACATGGGAACAGAGGCTATACATCATATGTCAGAACCAGAAAGGCATCCATCAAGCTGCCTCGTAAAGTTGAATGGGACCATGACAGGGGACTGACAGGTTTGCTTTCCAATTCAACTCTTGATACCCTAAGAATAGGTTCTGTTCACTATTGTCATTGAGATACCAGGGATAAAGGAATTTAGAAAAGGTGGGAGCCACCTAAGCCACATACAGGCACATCAAACTTTCTATTCTCCTGGGAGAAGGGGTCCCATTCCCAGAGCCAGCTGCAGTGTGTGTTGGGCTCAGGGTGAATTAAAACAAAGAATCTCTTATCCTAAGACCAATAAGGAAATAGTTTTAAGATCTTTGAATAGGAAGCTTTCCTTTACCCTTTCCTCCACTGCCTCTTGATTGCCATGCCGTAGTTTCTATTGCTATGTAATGTCCTCAGAAAAGCTGCAGATTATCACCGGAATTCAACTTCTCAATTTTATTTTGCGCAACGTCAATTTTAAATGCAAATAGGAGTATTTAAGTTGCATAAACTCACTGGAATTTCAGAACTCGTGTTCTGTAGATTGTCCGTGCATATCATTCTCACTAGAACAATACAGGCACCACGCAAAGCAAACACAACTGCTCTACTTCACTTCTTGTTACACTCATTTTCTTGTCGCTGCTGCCCTGAAGAGTATGGAGACCTAAAGAAAACAGAGCCTGTGTTGTCCTGCAGCTGAGTTCTCCTCCACGTTTTCCTCAGGTGGACGTCTCTGGTCACAGGTGTAACATACTTACCTCAACCCACTGAGCTCCCACATGTAAATAAAGCCAAGCCGACTTCCTCATTCCTGAGGTATCCCACATGGCTTCCCTGAGTGAGGAGACAAGGGTTAGTACACACACTTCAACTTCACTGCAAAACACAAGCTTGAACCGTTAGGTTTCAGGCTGCTGATCGCAGAGAGTGAAACCTGGTGCTAAGCCCTGCTGACACCATGGGAAGCACAGAGTCTAGGCACCTGCGAGTCTGGCCTAGCCAACATGATGCAGAATACATAATGAACACCCAGATGACGACTTGGGCATCTCACGAGGAACACTACCAACACTGGTCCTTCATTTGTCTTCCATATGCAATTCAGACACAGTGTTTAGAAACTGAACTCTCTTTAGGACTGGAGATGTAGCTCGGCAGTTAAAAGCACTGGCTGCTCTTGTAGGAGATCTGTGCTTGGTTCTCAGCGCCTGCACAGTAACCCACAACCATCTGCAACTCCAGTGCCAGGAGAATCAATGCCTTCTGTTGGCCTTCACAGGTAGCAGGTACTCATGTGGCACAGCACACACATGTAGGTTCTCTCTCTCTCACACACACACAGACATAAAATAAAAATATAAAGAAGCTGAATTATCTGCCAAGAGTACGCAAGATTCATCTGAAGGTGGCTTCAGGACTCAGTTTGAACAACTAACCTTAAAAATCCCAGGCCAGGCCATGTGCCCTTTAAAGCTCAATTCAGGAAACTGTTAATCCACTAATACCCTCCTTTAATGCCTGTGCTGTTGGACCCTCTCCCCTGCCAAGGAGGAATAAGTTGGAGATCAATTCACAAATACACAGGAAGCTGACTATCATGCTCATAATTCTGAGCACCCCCACCCCCACGCCACCCCCGCTGTCTCTCAGGACCTGGGGGGCCTTTTCTTCTCATCTCGGTGACTGCACAGCTCTTATTCTGCTCAGGGTAGACCATCTTCCTCTCATGGGAAATCATGGAAGATCACTTAGGAAACCATGGCTAAGTCACATGTCAGAAAAGCTTCTTCCAGAACATTCCTTCTTCCTCCCTATCTCCGGTGGCCTGCTGCACTGACCTCCTGCCCTTGTCAGATGCACACTTTATAACTGATATGAAATATGCAATGTTTTGACAGACAGCTCACTTGAGTTTATTATAGTCAATCAATCCCATGCCTGCCTAGGCCACTGTAGAAATCATGTGATGAGATTCTTAACTAGACAGATTACTACAGTAGAAACTGTAAAAGGATGTAAAAGAGAGAGAGAGACCCTGTACACAGAGCCTGAAGAACTGGTTCAAGGAACAAAGCCCTATTTTCCATCTCCAATGTCAAGCAAACTAATTCGTGACAACTGGTCCGGAACTGAATGGACACACCACACCGTGTCTCAAGGTGCCAGGCAGGCTCTCGAGTGAATGGTTCGCACCAGCCACTTCTTGTGTGCAAACAGGAGGGCGTCATTCAGGCGGCAGCTGCTCTGAATTAAGGTATGCAAGGATTTAGTGAAGTACACGCTCAGGACAGCTTTCTTAATCTTTGCGAGTCCGCCCAGCGGAGGGAATTCCAGGGTGACAGATGAAGAGGGAACATCCAAGTCTCTCATTGAATACAGTGCAGGCCAGGGAAGAAAGTTCACAGAGCGTCATCACAGAGGTACTGGATGCTCATTGGACACTCTCGGCTGGTGGGGGAAGCTGAGCGGGGGCTTACGATAAACACACTGGTCTTGCCTGCTGATTAAAATGTTATGATGCCTCTTTAGAAATCAAAAAAGTTATCCTGCTAATGAACCAAATTAGACCGAACCAACATTCCCGTTAATAATTATTACTTACAGAGCTAGCTGTGTTCGAGGTGTTAATGATAGCGTGAATGCTGAATGTATAATATTTCTCAGGTGCGTAGCCTCCAACTGAAAGTAGACTTGGCAGAAATATGCAGCATCCTCCCTGGCCCACTTTTGGGGACTAGAAGGAGTTTCTCCAAAGTAATGATGGTTGGTTAGGTCCTAAGTGAATCATGAAAGGACTTTAAAACCAAATTTCTGGGCTGGAGAGATGGTTTAGTGGGTAACGCCCTTGCAGAGCAGGCATGAAGCTCGGGGTTCAGACACACAACACCCACATAAAAGGCCAGAACAGTGACATGTCTGTCACCCCAGCGCTGGGCAAACAGGGGCTTGCTATGCATCTGGCTACACTAGCTCAAATAGTCAGCTCCAAGTTTGGTGACATACCTTCTCTCAAAAAGTAAGGTTAGAGAGCAGTAGTGGAAGACAGAGTTCATTTCCAGTCTCCACAGGTGAGCCCTGTACCTCCAGTCACAAGCACAGGTATACACATAACACACAGCACACATGCGTACATAACACACACACACACACACACACACAGAAAATGTTTGCTAGAGCCAGAAGCCTTAACCTGAAAAACTCACACAAACTCTCTAACACTATACATGTAATGCATATGGTACTCATTTTCCCTTAAAATGAGCCGTGATAAAAAGAAAAGCAATTTCATATTCTCGAGGCTAGAAATAAAGATACGCACTGGGGGCAGTATTGATTTTTTTAAAAATAAATCTACTAACAGGCTGTTAGTAGGCATAGGCTACAGTTACAGTGAACAGCGAGAGCTACTTTTGTTCCCTGGGGAGGGAGCAGTTATACCGGGTCCTTCTGTCATTGCCAAGGTGTAGGAAAAAATGAAAAGTATTTGACGTAAATCATTAGTCCCACGAACAGTTTAAAGTCTCCATTATTGACTTGTGGTTTTTTTGTGTTTTGTGTTTTATTTATTTATTTATTCATTTATTTATTTATTTATTTATTTATTTATTTAGCAGAATAGGTTTCATTCTCAGATTCCTTAAAACAGCAACAACAAACAAACTATTTGACAAAGGGAAAATGCCTTCTGGGTTTAATATGTGAGTACATTCAAATTCACACAATTTTTGCACGAAAATGGATGAAGCGCGTGCCCTGAGACGCGAGCTGCGTTAACTGAGTGCAATCAGAGCTCCGTGCGTCAACAGCGTGGGACGTGGAAGCTAAGCATAGCCTGTGTAGAAAGATGCTTCTTGACCTCTGAGGAGAAAAAATGATCCTTTTAAAAAGTAAAATCTCAGCTGGGCACAGTGGGGCGCGCCTTTAATCCCAGCACTTGGGAGACAGAGGCAGGCAGATCTCTGAATTCACAGAGCGAGTTCTAGGAAAGCCGAGGCTACAGAGAGAAACTCTGTCTCAAGAGACAAAACAAACAAACAAACAAAAACGACGGAAAGTTAAAAATAAGTAAATAAAATCTCTTACTTTCCCTGGCAGTAAAATTGATCCAAAATCTAACACAGTATGAAGTCACTCATTTAGTGACTGTTGCTATTGCTACATGTTCATTTTGAGAAAAGACAGAATTCCCCCAAAGCCCTGATGGTCGAAACGCCACTGGTGCCTTAGGAGTGTCTTCACGTCAAGACCACAGTGAAGACTGAAGACTTTTCAATACGTGACTGCGTAGAGGTTCGAGATCAGTTCTTAACATCCGGGTCGTCTGAAAGCACACTTCAAACAGCCGCAGGCAGCTCCCATTTGTATTTTCTTTGTGTGTGGAAGGAGGCGGGGAAGGGGTTTGCCACAACTTAGCAGTCTCGCTTTTTGTGTCAGGCTTTACTTGTCTGATACTACTATTGACTATGTTGTTTCTCTCATGGCTGCTTTCCCTTTGACTCGAAGATGAGCCTGAAAGAAAAGAAAATGCATTCCTCACATAAATGTTTGACTTCAACCCTATGTGGTCCAAATGATAAAGAAAAGTGTGTTCTGGAAATTATTATTTTTTTTTAATTAAAAATTTATGAGGTGTCAGGATCAGCCGCTACGGATGAAGATAGCAGATTTTTCAAATTATTTCTGTAAATGGTAGGGAGTTAGAAAAAAAAAATGCCTTTTTAAGTCTCAGTCTTTTATAATAGTTTGTGCTACACCCTCTGCCCACCCCCCTCAAGGGCAGTGCAGCTGTTTAATACCTGAGTGTTGTCCGTGGTATACATCTGAGCAAACTCGGGATCTAAACAGGTGTGCATCTTGCTACAATCGCCCACAGCCTTGTCTCCTCTCCAGTTTACAGTATGATGATGTTTGACATCAATTAAACAGGGAGGAGAGAATGGGTTCATTGAAGAATCTGTTTCCTTGTAATCAACTATAAAGAGACCAAGGTCACGTGGCAGATTTCGCCTTTCCCCTCTTCTTCTTACTTAGGCAGAAGACTGTGTGAATGCAAATTGCTTTATTGGTGAAGGGAATTAAAATTATAAAAAGCCAGCCTTTAAAGAAGTGCAAAATCAGGGCTGTGTGGAAACAGGGACAATATAATTGTGGTATGGATCCCCATATGGGACTAAATTATCTAGATTTTCGTAATGTCAGCAATTCTGTGCAGTCGCTGGAACGCAGCCAATGTACCATGTTTGCCTCGTTTTTAAGACGGCTCTGATTCGACGCAATCTTAAGTATGCAGAAAGCTAAAATTGTTTCGGGTAGCTGGGTGGCACTTCCAGATACATGTCTTTGCATGTCAGGAATTTTACGTGACTGTCAAACAAGACATGACACGAAGAAGGAATCGTCTTTCCTAAGCAAAAGGCTGTTTATTAACATGTCTATCTTGCCTGTAAGAGAAGGAAAAGCTAAATACCCTCTTCTCCGAGTCCATACCAAGGTTGTCTTCTTTTACAGCCCACCATTCAGTGATACTGTTTTGTAACAACTCAATAAAGCTGATAGTTGTTCTGGGTAATTACCCACAGCCCCCTGCAGGACAAATTAGCATTCATGACCTGAATAATGCTTACTAGAAAGAGTTCAATGGAATTTACTTAATCAGAGTCAATGCTTTTTGTTAGCTAATTTTTTTAACCTAGTCCCCAGTGCCTGCTGACAGCAAATATCTATCAAGCTAGTATTTGATATTTGATAAAGGAGGGCG
The DNA here is from genome assembly GCA_026225945.1 of Cricetomys ansorgei. Classification (NCBI taxonomy): domain Eukaryota; kingdom Metazoa; phylum Chordata; class Mammalia; order Rodentia; family Nesomyidae; genus Cricetomys; species Cricetomys ansorgei. Next base: position 1,300,952 of record JAMJFZ010000558.1, read on the forward strand.
AAGTAGTCATCTTTTAAGTTTGCAATGTACTTGAGGAAGGTCTTAGAAAATAAGTGGTTTTTATTTAATATCTAATATGTAAAAACAGAAAGTCATTTTCCTTTAAGATTTCTAATTGAATTTATGCTTCTCTCTTTTTAATGCTTAATGTTTTTGCAAAGACCAAAGAAAGATTATTTCATTTTCTACTTATCTCTCAGTATTTTCTCCACTTACTGGGAAAGCCAGAGCAATGATCATAATTTTAGGATACATGTTTTATAATCATTCTGAAATCTTGGGCATTGACAATTACATTTCTGATAGAGAAGAGATGTTGTCTCTGATGGTTTGGTTTTTGTTTTATTTATTTTTGATGATTTTCCTGTTGTGAATCAAAACCATGGGGTGAATTATTGAGATGTCATAACGATGAAACAGAAGCTATATCTACTAAGCGTCAATCACACTCAAAACATTCTTCCAGGTAAACTAGCTGATTTCATTATTTTTTGAAATGGCTCAATGAAGGGGGTACCACTATCCTCCAACTTATGAAGGAATTTAAAATGTTAAATACACACTCAGGTACTCAGTAAGGAGCAGACTGAGATACAATGCCCAAGGCACCTCAACCCAAAGGTTATGCTGTACATGTGCACATGTGTATGTGTGCGTGTGTGTGTGTGTGTGTGTGTGTGTGTGTGTGAGAGAGAGAGAGAGAGAGAGAGAGAGAGAGAGAGAGAGAGGGAGAGAGGAGAAGGAGAGGAAGAGGAAGAGGGAGAGGAAGCTGTAAGTTTTTAAGAAAACAAGTCATAAGCTGATTCCCTGACTGAGGCTCTGCCTGGGATAAGATTTCTCATCCTGGGCAAGATTTTTGTAAACCACATTCCTTGTTTTTGAAGGATGATCGTGTAGTCACCAACCATAGATCAGGACATAATAAAGGTCATTTGAGTCCAGCTGTCCATCTTCCTGTCAACTTTTATGCATCTCCACAATCCAGCCAGGCAAAAGGCAGGTGTGCAGGATTCCATGATGGAGTGTAGTCTAGTCCACCCAAACTCAAGGGTCAAGGTATGAGTTCTAACCCCAAACAAACAAGCAGCATCAGAGGAGTCCGCCTATGTTCTTTTGTGACTCAACCAGCAGAGGTATGACAACTTCTAAGGACCAGGAGACGGCCTCAGAGTCTTGGGTTTTAAACATCATTACCATTTTGTTTAAGTGATGTGGTTGTTTGGGCTTTTGTTTTGTGTTTATTTGGAGGGTGTGTTTCTTGGGGGCAAGTGAGGGTGGGGGCATTATGTGGGTGGTTAGATCCCCAGAGAGAAAAACCCTGTCTCCTTCACTGATAAGATTCCATACTTTAAATGTACACAGAAGTCCAGAACCACCAAAAGAGAGGTTTTGCTCACGCCAGCTCCTGTGCCATGCAGAGCTTAAGCGAATTTGGTGCTTAATTAAATTTCTTGGGGTGCAAAATGGTTATCCTATTTCTAAATCTAAATAAATAAAAAATGTTTTTTCAACTTTAGGGTTTCAGAAAAACTGCAACACATTTTTGCACAGATTTCCCTTTCAAACATTAGAATCCTGCAAGGAAAATCCATTCCATATGTTTCAGATTTACGGTTGTATCAAACTCTTCTGCTGCAATTGACATTTGATGTTCATGAAGTTTGCTGAATGCTTTTGATTTGCCTTTAACTCAAGAACAGAAAGTTGATTTGTCAAGCCTTAGGTTCCCAAACCCCAAAACATTAAATTTGGGTGGAAGACAACAAACTTAAAATTCTGCATCAGGCATTAAATTTAATAAAACATTTGTCTTGTTATCTCTATAATGCTGCTTACATGCATACGCCTGTGTCTGGCAATGGGATACAGGAACACATTTTGTATAGTGACATGGTGGAGGGAAAGTAGGAGGATAAAAGACACTGGGCATGTTGCTCCTTCCTAACTTAAATATGTGTAATATTTATAATTTAATGCAAAAATATCTACACTGACAGTCAGTATCCATTGTAGCTTATCCTTCAACAATCACTGTTCAATCTCTAGTTAATATCAGCCTGGTCTTCATCACCTTCAAAATTATGGTCATATAAAAGACTCTGTATTCTTGCTATTTCAGGGGTTTTTAACATGACAACTTCCTTTGACTCAAGATGTAAACGTGGTTATGCTTGTAAGTATAGTAATGCCATCCAACCATAATCGGTTCCTCAAGGGGCTTTGATGATCCTCAGTAGCCAGGGACTCTGTCATTTGATCTCTCAGGAGACGATGTAGGAGGGAGCTGTTCACTTTGGGTGTGATTTGTATGTGCAGTCCTCTATAGTTGTTATTGTTGGACTTCAAACAATTCTTCTCTTAGACCCAAAATGATGTGTATCAGCATGGAAACTAAGAAAATGATCGTAAGCAAGAGAAGGAATTTTTTTTTCCTCAAACCTCAGAGATCACTGTCTTTCATATTTATATTCTTCTATTTTACACTTGGTATGTAAGTGTGCATTTATTGTGTTTTTTCATCTTAGGGTTTATATTGCCTTAATCACTGGTTACAGAGCAACCAAATACTGGGATGTGCGTTAGATGTTAAAACAGACTGTTTAATCGAAAGCAATTATTGAAATTCAGTCTCTAAAAGTTTTAGTTGTCCTGACCATCGCACTGTACTGGTGATTTAAGTAATGCTACAGATGGTGCCATTATTCATGTCAATCATCATTTCTTGAGAATGAATCTCTATTTGTAAGTGACATGACTTCCCAGCATGTTAGGGCACTGGAAGCACACTTACAAATACAGTATTTTGCTTCTCTTCCTTTTCAGAATAACGATGGGTTTGCGCCTCTGCAGGGTGTTTGCAAGAAGAGCAGTAGGCTGGGGGGCGGCTAGAGTACAGAGGATGGCCAACAGAGTAAGTTTGTCTGGAGAGCAGTTAAAATGCAGGTGGTCTTCCAAGACATTTATATTTCTGCATTTTTTCCCCAGAACTCTTGTGAACCAGCCTCTTTGTGTATCTACCACAAGAGGATGTTGGCTTTCTATAATAGTACCTATATGTTATTTTGTTGAGATGGGGTCTTACACAGTCCAGGCTGGCCTCCATCTCTCTATGTATGGGAAGACGACCTTGAATTCTCATGTCCAAGGGCAAGGATTGTGGGAGTGCATCACAATGCTAATTTTATCCAATACTAGAAAGCAGACCCTTCCTTGTGCCTGTTTGACAGACATTCTACCAAGTAAGCTGCATCCGGCACCTGGTTAAGGTGCTCATTACCATCAAACTACTACTAGTGGCAATGCTAGTAATTACTCACTTCTTGGTGCTGGGGATTAAATCAGGGTCTAAGGTATGCTGGGCCAGGGCGTTAACAGGGAACCACACCCCAGCTCACAATCCTGCTGCTGTCTCATGGACCATTGCCACCATCACTGCAGGCAACTTGAAGAGCTTGCCCCTCCCTTCCTAAAGAAACTCCCAGCATCCCACTGTCTGCAAATGGTGCTCTTGCCTTCTTGTCCAGTCCTTCTTTAAGGTGCTTTGTGGGACACAGCAGGCGAAGCTGGCAGGATTGAAGGGGTATTGCTAACCCCATCCAATGATTCCTCTTCCTCTACTATTTCTCAGGATACCAAAAACCACAGCATCCATGGGCTCTGGATCAGATTCAATATTATGGCCATATGGATGAAAACGAAAAGGAAAAAAAATAATCATTATACCTATTACTTTACATACAATCTGAAAAAATAAATTTAAAAATTCACGTATGTCAGAGAGAAAAACTATCGCTTTTTTCATTTCTGTTATTAACATCTTTGGTGATCAACACATTCATTGTTTAATCCATTAATTCCATTGATGAGGAAATTCACTGAGACTAGGTATGGAGATGAGGTCATTATCAAGGAAGGACAGAGTGCTTAGTTCTACGTGACCTTCAGCAGCCACACTGCCCAAAAGGAAGGTTGCAGATATAATCAGGGAAGGCCAGGGCCTTGGGAAGAAACAGCAGGAGCAGAGCTGTTACAGAGAACTCCATAAGGGGACTCCAGGATGGGCTCAGGGTTAAGACCACGTCCTACTCTTGCAGAAGACCCGAGTTTTGCTCCTAGCACCCACAAGGCAGCCCACAACTCTCTCTAACTCTAGTTCCAGGCGATTTGCTCTCTTCTGAGCTCCGAGGGCTCCTGCACTCACATGTTACACGTGGTCCACAGTCATGTGTTTGGGGACACACACATATACATAAAAATAATTCTTTTAAGAAGAGAACTATACAAGTATATCAAAAACAACTGTCGCCGTCTTCACAGTTTGGCCTAGGGATAACTCATTGTTTCCACTTTGGTTCTCCGAACAAAAGAAGAAACTCTCTCCGCCCAGATCCTGATTTCCTGCTGGGTCCTGCTCCCAGTTTTATGCTACAGAAAGTACAGTTTCAGTCAGGACCCATATCCTGAGGGATGGGAAGGGCTGGCTACCTGCTGCTTCTGGAATATGAGAAAGGGCTTCATCTTGTAGTCTTTTTTTTTTTTTTTTAAACAGAAATCCATGGCACACTGTGGGTCAGTCGTGATGGCTAGAAACCACTCTCCTGTCTAAGTCTACAATAACTGTAGCAATGTGTTGAACATCTCCATGCTTTCTGTAAAATGAGTGTAATTATCAGCCTCGTGTCCTTGTTACTGTGAAGATTAAATCTAGCAAAATCTGAACCAGGTGTGGTGGCGCACCTCTAATTCCAGCACCTAGCAGGCAGAGGCAGGCATATCTTTGTGGTTTGAAACCAGCCTGGCGTACACAGTAAGTTTCGTGACAGCTAGGGCTGTTACACAGAGGAAACCCTGTCTCAAAACAACAGCAACAAAAAAAAAAAAAAACCAAAACAAAACAAAACTAAAAAAAAACTCAAAAGCAAACAAAACAAAACAAAAGCAAAACTAGGCAGTATCATTTAAGGACCAAGAGCTATGTAGGGACGGTAGAGGCATCAGCTGTACTGAATAACATTTAGTAAATAACATTGCTTGAAACAGGCGAGGTGCCACACAGCTGTAGTCCGTCTCTCAGGAAGCTGAAGGGGGAGGGGGATCGCAGTCAGAGGCCAGGGTGCACTACACAGGGAGACCCTTTCTCAAACACAGACATAAACTCCGCTCACGTCCTGTACTGCAGACGTTTCTCCAGTCTTATCCTCTAGGCTTAGACTTTTCTTGCTTTGTGATTCACACTTTGTAAAACCTTCCCTTAAGAGCTTTCTCATTGGAGGAAGGTAGGTTAGTTACCGCCCTCCTTCCACATCGCAGGCAGCTTGCTGCTGCCCGGGATCAAGCCAGTTCTGTGAACTTTCTGCAGCGCTGCATTGATTTCTAGAAAACAGTTCTTTGGTCCTGGTGAAATGAACACAGCTCAGACTGGGTCCCGCCTGCAGCTCGCAGTTCCGCAATCCTGAACTGTTCGTGCGCAGTCCCACAGACTTGTCAAAGTGCTTGATTTCCTGGGGTGACTGTACCAGCCCAGGAGGATCACAATTTCTTCCATTAATATCAGATGGTCCAATAATTATACTTCCAAGTGTATACCCATGAATCCAAAGCAGTGCATGAGGAAAAAATGTGTGAAGAAAGGTACCGATTTTAGCATTATAAATAGGAGACCCCCAATGCAGCAAATACATATATAGCAATGGTCTTGGATCAGTTGAGTCAACGGTAACACACCAGCTCTACACAACAAGAATACTCATAATTAACTACTACCATCTGGTAGAGATGGCATACCTCACAAGCTTCTTCAAATGATACTTCTTATTTCTAAGAATTGAGCATTACCCTGACCCCCATTTCACAGAAAATTTCACAAAACCAAGGTTCTAATTATCATGACACAAATAACCAGCGACTCACTCCTCCATCGTTCTTGCTAGGGTTTGGACAAGGACCCAAGATTTTATTTAAGAATTGTCACCAATCCGGTTCGATGGTGGCACATGCCTTTAATCCCAGCACTCAGGAGACAGAGGCAGGTCGATCTCTGTGAGTTTGAGGCCAGCCTGGTCTACACAGTGAGTTCCAGGTCAGTCAGAGTTACAACAGAGAAACCTTGTCTCAAAAAACAAAACAAAACAAAAGAATTGTCACCAGACTTAGGTGAACAGAGAGTAGCCACAGCCTGGCAACAGCAGGCTCACTCCTGGGTTGAAGGATCTGAAGTCAGATAAGCTTGTGTTTCGTGGGGCTTCCCGGAATGTGGTGCACCATCTGACTGCCTCACAAGACATTGCTGAGGGGAACTTAAATGTGTAAATCTCAGACAGGCTAGGAAGGACTCGAAGTCTCTCATGGCTTTTTAATTCCTAAGCAATGCAATCGATTTCAGTACCAAATAATGCATGATTACATTTAGATAAAGCCAGGAAGTTTCCCATCCCTCTTCCCTGGAATCACAATGGCTGCAGCTACTAGCTACAAGAGAACAAGAGAAATAAGTGTTCTGGGGCCCAAGGGGTCCAGGACTCAGCTAAGAATCAGCTAACAATCAGTAGGGAGAGAAACAGGAGAACAGTTGAAGAGGTGCATACGGAATGCCTCCCTATCTGGAAGCTCAGAGCCGCTCACTTCCCTCTGCCCTCGACCCTGGCTTCCTGCTCCCCTCCCAAGTCATGCACTGCTAATTAGCTTACATCAAGATGTGGGAAATTCACGTCTGCTTCTTAAGTTTGGGCTTTAAAAACTATTCACAGTTAAACTGGAGTGAAGTGTTTAAATACATTATACAGGATGAAATTACGTATGTGGTGGGTACAAGTCAGATTATGATTTCAGCATTCAAGGGAAAGTTTGTCTTTGAATTTAAAAAGATGAATGAATCACAGGTATGCTCTCTTTCTTTGCTTCGAGTTTTAAATAAATAATAAGTTTAAAATAAGAGACCTTGAAGGTACATCTGTGTGAAAATAACATGAAGCAGCCAGTAATAGAGCGTTTCGTACACGGACACTTAAGCAGAATCTATTTTATGCAGGAGAAAAATGACAAATAGCACGTCATGTGATGCTTCATAATTTCTGGTTTTTAACTTTCTGGGTCACTGATTTTTCAAAGAGTTTTCATCTTTCCACACGTTAGTTATGTGATTGAGGAGGGTGTCAGGCCACTGAGACATGGGAAAAGATGATGTGCCCGAATTAAATCCTTCTTTCCTTTCGCTGAGTGTACAAAACACACGGTATGATTTAGAAGTACTTCCCCTGTGTGTAGTAACTGCTGTCTGCTGTGGGCAGAGTGGAGAGGATGCTGCCACTGATACCCAGATGAGATTCACACTCTTGAACAAGCTGATTTAATAGATTCAGCCCTAAGCAATGGTGGAATGGTGTGCTCCCAGACACAGGAGAAACGAGGGGAGGCAGATGCAGGTTGCTGGTTGATTTTAATGAAGGAGTTTGTTCAGACAGGGAGAGGAAGCCACGTTGTCAGATCAAGGGCAAGTCATTTCCAGGCACAGGCACGGGGCACTCACACTCTCCAGAGATTGAGAGTGAATAACTGACCAACCACACACCGCCTGGAAGCCCTGGATGATTGGTCAGGATCATCCTGGAGGATGAGTGGAGTGTGTGTGGTGTGTGTGTGTGTATGTATGTGTGCATGTGTGTGTATGTGTGTATGTGTGTGTATGTGTGAGTGTGTGTGTGTATGTATGTATGTATGTGTGTGAGTGTGTGTGTGTATGTGTGTATATGTGTGTGTGTATGTGTGAATGTGTGTATGTGGGTGGGTGTGTATGTGTGTGTGTGCATGTATGTGTATTTATGTGTGTGTATATGCGTGTGTGCATGTATGTATATTTACGTGTGTGTATGTGTGAGTGTATATGAGTGTGTATTATGAGTATGCATGTGTATACATGAGTGTATATGTGTGTTGGTGTGTGTGTGTGTGTGTGTGTGTGCTCATTCCCATCTGAAGATCAAACCAGGGCTTCACACAGTTCAGTCACATACTCCACCACTGAACTCCTTTTCCAGCCCATGTACATCATGAGAAATTCCATGTGGCTTAAGCTGTACTTCTGCTTTTTCATTTTCTTGATGTTCTATTATTTAATTAATCAATTAATTACTTAATTTGCAGTGATGGGATTGTACCCGGAGCCTTGCACATGCTGGTGAGTCCTCTACCACTGAAATATACCTCAGATGCCATACATTTTTCTACCTTTAGTAATTACTGCTAGCTGACATTTTAAGGAGAAAGGAAGTAAAAATTTAACATTGAAAATTATTTAAACCAGTTAACTAACATGTGATTCTGATAATAATGAAAGCTCATCTGACCTCTCAAATTATTAGTACAATGAAGCTAACTCTTGTTTGATTTTTATTCATTATTCGTTCCAGTTCATTGAATACTCTAACCTGTTCTTCCTTAACAAGGAATTTGTAGCTCATTTCCTGTATCATTTATTGTTGTTATTATTATTATTACTATTATTTTATTTTGAAAGAAGATTTCATGTTCTGAAGGTTGACCTTGAACTCACTTTTTAGCTAAGAATAACCTTGAATTCCTGATTCTCCTGCCCCCACCTCCTGTGTGCTGGGATTATTACAGGCATAAGCTACCATGCTTGATTTACATTGTGCTAGGGATCAAACCCAGGTAGGCAAATGCTCTACCCACTGAGCCATCTACCCAGCCATCCATGGCTGGCTTTTACTCACAGATTGATACACTGAGGAAACCTCACATCTAAGGGATCCTACATCCTCTTCTGACCTCCTCAGACACCAGGCACGAACATGGTACACACACATGCATGCAGGCAAAACACTCATACATGTAAAACAAATAGATCTAAAAGAATTTATTACATAACATCATTCTCTTGATGGACCATCAGTGACACACACACACCTCCCCAAAAAAAAGCAAACATCCTGCTTGCCGTGTCTCCGAGGTCAAATAGTTTTTGGTTTCATTTTTAGACAATTACATACAGACAATTAATTTAAGTAATAGTAACACAATCAAGGGGTGTTAAGCTGGCTCCCTGGGTAGAGGATTTTCCGCCCAGAACAGAGAAACTACTTGAGTTGGATCCTTGGATGGTATGTTGGAAGGAAAGAACCAAGCACTAATGTTGTCCTCTGCCATCTTCATATGCCCTGTGTGACAGGCACACATATATGCACACACATTCACAGACACATCTAAAACGGTAAATAAAATTTAACGAAAAAAAATTTTTAAAGAAAGAAAATTAAGCAGATTTGCAAGTTCAGTTTGTCCTTTCTATCATACAGTGTTTCTGCTATAATATTTAGCTGTTTCACAGATAATTCAAAGGCAGCTTTATAACACATAGTTGTGAAGAATGACTTTTGAACCTGTGGGAGTTCATGTCTAGCAAGGATGGTCCAGAAATACTACAGATGATGATTGCAAAGCTCTGGTTGGCTCCCCTGATCCCTTGCGAAACTCTGGTTGGCTCTCCTGCTCCCTTGCGAAGCTCTGGTTGGCTCCCCTGCTCCCTTGCGAAGCTCTGGTTGGCTCCCCTGCTCCCTTGCGAAGCTCTGGTTGGCTCCCCTGCTCTGCAGCCATTTCCTCCACCTCATCGGGTGATTTGCATAACAAATTCATCTCAGATGTTATATGTTACAGCTTGATAGTTGGTGAACTACTTATAAGTAGGTAGTCAGGAGTTAGAGTTAACCTTTCAAAATCAATAAGAAGAAACTACAGAATGTCCTTTTACAACTTCAAAAAAAAATACTTTGAATGCAGAGGAAAAAAAAAGATAGTTAATGTTTAACATCACTTTGTGTTTAAATTTTTATAAGCCCCAACTAGGATTTCCTCCTATTGAAGACTTTTCCTCTGTTTCAGAGGGGAAAAAACTGTTTGGAAACAGTGCTTACATTTTTTTTTTCTGCTTTAAACATAGTTTCTACTTATGTAAATATCCTTACCTTGCATTACCTATGTCAGTGATACCCAAAGGAAAGTTTATTTCAAATACATAAACTTCCCATATTTGGGAACTAGAAATTTAAATCAGATTTTTTTTTTTGTCTGTTTGTTGTTAAAATTCTAGCATAAGTTTGCCCAAGGGCTAAGCTAATACAAACATACTTATCCTGCTACAGTATATTTATTTACTCTGTGTTCTCTCTCTCACGAGTGAGTGTGTGTGTGTGTGTGTGTGTGTGTGCATGTGTGTGTCTGCGCACGCACAGACATTCGTATGTGTTCAGGTGTATGCATGAAATCACATGTGCACATGTGTGTGTGGTATATAGGTACACATATGTGGGTGTACATGTGGAGGCCAGAGACTAATGTCAGGCAGAGTCCTCAATCACTTTCCCAGCTTAATTTTTTGAGACTGGGTGTCTCACTGAATCTGGAGCTCACGGATTGGCTAGACAGGCTGGCCAAGATGCCCCAGACCCCTGGCAGACTCTGGATCCTCAATGCTGGGATTACTAAACCTGGGTACCTGCCACTGCACCTGGCTTTTGATCTGAGTGCAGGGATCCAAACTCAGTCCCTCATGCTTGCACAGCCAGCCCTTGTCAACTGATTCCTCTCCGCCTTCTCAGCTTCACTAATTAACTTCTGGAAGAACTATTGGTGACCATTTGAGACATCCCGGGTTCCAGCATCTTTAACAAAGTGATGAACAGATTTTAATGAAATTGAAATCAGAAGCCAAAAGCTTTCAATTGTACTTCACTGTAATGTCACAAAACCAAACATAAAATCAATATAAAAATAGAATATTTTCATCCATGAAGTTTAGATTGAGGATTTAGTCTGTTATACATGATTACAATTACTAATAAAATAGGAGCCTGGCTTTCTCCTTCAGGAGTCCAAAGACAGAGCAGATAGCATTGTATACCACAAGAATTAGACTATGCCCTACAGTTTCCGTACAACTTCCTTGTCTCAAAATGTTCCCAGTTCATGGTATAATCCAAATGTTTGTCCTTTCAAAACCCGTATGTTGAAATTCCCTTTACGTGGCAATATGAAGGGGTAAGACTTCCAGAGGGTGACCAGGTCACTTTCTATGGGGTCTTCATGAAAGGGGCTGGTGCCCTCAGAGAGAGTGATGGGGGATGTGTGTTGAGAACAAAGCAGGGAAGGAGAGAAGGATCTCTTGCCAAACGCTGAATATGCACGCACCTTCACCTTGGACTTCTTTGCCTCCTGTGCTATGAGAAATAAACCCCTATTATGTATAAATCCACTCACTGCAAGATATTCTTAGAGCCGCCTGAAAAGATTAAGAAGATTGGCAAAAATGGAAAATATGTAACTTGTGCCAGAGTGAGTCATCTAGTAAATGCGGTAGGAGTTAGAACATGGGTAACGGAGTCTTTAGAATAGAGTCGACCCCTGCTCTTGTTGGTAATCTGACACCTAGCATATTGCCTGGTCTATAGTAAGCACTCAAGAAACATGTGTTACAGGATTTCAGCGAACAAGTGGGTCATTGTTGGCTGATACAGAAGGAAAATCTTGTGAATAAAATGGACTTCTAACTCTATCTGGAAGGACGGACAGGATTTGTATTGATGGGAGAAGATAGAGCTCTGTAATATAAAGTATATTATAAACGAGATCATAGCAGAAGCCAAACTCTGGAGAGGAAATACTCAGCGTGCTTCAAGAGGACAATGAGCAAGTTTTTCAGACTAGAACCAAGGATGCGTGGAAGCCAAACATTAAATCTAAATGTTGCTAGGAAAGGTGGAAAGAGATTTATGAAGAGCCTTAAAAACTAGACTGAGGAGTGTGGACTTTATTAGGTACATAAATGAGTGGAGGTGAGAAGGATGAAAATGCCGCTTTAGGGAGTTAACCTGGAGGTGGTAGGACAGAAGAATCCTAGGGCAGATGTGTGAGCAGCTCCCAGGGGAGGTAGAGGCAGCAGCTCCTGCTGCAGCATCAATGTCCGGGTGACAGCCAGAAAGCAGGGAGGAGCAGATCTGGAAGAACGGCTGACGCGAACTCCAAGCATTTTCGTATGAAAGATGGGGATGAGGGACCAGGAAGAGAGAATAGAACTAGTCCCAACAGTGGGCCACAACAGGAAGAAAGAACGAGCCCCCTTTAGAGGGGTCTTCCAGTGTTCTTCTTAGAAACACTGGGTTGTATGCTGCCATGAATTGTCCAGTGGACACTGGCTACAATTAGGTATCAATTGAATGCTTCTTTCCAGTCCAGTATATACTAGATCTGTAGAAAAGACAGGACATACAGTCTCCCAAACATCACAACTTAGCCCAGCCTACCTCCTATGTGCTCAGAGCATTTACATCAGCCCTCAGCTGAACAAAAGCATCAGAACACAAAGACCACTTTGCGACAATGTGTAGCCTGTCATGCAATTCCTTGAACACTGAATGGAAGGTGAAAAGCAAAATGATTCCGTGGTAAGCTTTCAAACCAGTGAAAAGCTAAAAAGTTGTGAAATCAAATCACCACAGTAGTTGGAGAACTACACGCTGGGTAGACTGAGTCAGTGGCTTCAGTACCCGCAGCACGCTGCCTGAGATCAAAGCTAAGGACCTCCAGGACTGTCACCAAGCCTGGCAACCTGAACTCCAACCTCAGCACCCACTTGGTAGATGACCCAGTTACTGTCACTTGTCCTCTGATCACCCCACACTCTTGCAGTATTTTTTATTTTAATTCACATCAAGACCATTAAGACGTGGTATATCGAGAGCTCATAGCAGTACTGAACTGTCAGAGCACCCTATTTAACCCCTTTACTACTGTATGAGACCAGCAAGTACTGAACTCTCAGAGGACCCTATTTAACCCTCTAACAACTTTATGAGACTAAACACACAAACCCTGAGTCTTGTAGTGGAAGTTAAATTGTCTGGATGACAGAGCCAGTAACAAGGAGATTCACAAAGAATCTGTGCAGTCTGACCCTGATGGTTACAGAAGAACTTCTGTTGGCTGTGAATCGCTCACTGTGAGGTGTGTTTACAGTCCTCCAAATAAGGGTAGGGGGAAGACAGCAGCACTGGATCAGGACTGCAATTAATCATCCTAAGAATGCTATAGGACCTAGAAAGGGTAACTGAGATTCTTTAGAATAGAGTGTGTCCTGATCGTGTTGGTAACCTAACACCTAACACGGTGTCTGGTATGTAGGAAGCAGTCAATAATCACTCACTAAACACTCGTTGGAGATTTTAACTGACTCGCATGTGTAGGCATAGCTTTTTAAGATCACAGGACTGAATAAGATTCTTCTGCAACAAACATTTGGTATCATGAATTTTGCTTTAGAGTAGGAGGGTGACATGGAGCTTGTAAGAGAAATGTCTAAGTAATTGCAGAAACAGTAACCAGAACCCTATACCCGAGAACACCGAAGAGATCAGCCTGATTTCCAGGAAACAAGTGATGGAGGGAAAGAAGACTCAAGTGCAAATCCAAGCCAAGTGATGGCTACAGAACTGGGCACAAAAAAGGGGGTCTTTCCTTAGAGTACAAGTTACCTGGTACCCCACAACTGATAAAGCCCGACTTGCAGACAGCAGCTCTAAGCCTGAACCTTCCTTCCCCTCCCATCTGGTCAGGCATCTTCTTTAAGAACAACCCAAGCTGCTCCTTTTCCAGCAACATTCCTGGCCCTTTCCTGTCATCCCCAGCGAGCTCCATCGCCAAGTTCAGGGGCAGGGCTACCACTCGGGGCTGAATACCTCTAAGAACCAAGCGTAGGGTGCAGAGTAGAATTTCTGGTTGCAGGAAGGAATTGAGGAAGAAGGGCGCCCAGTTTACGGAAATGAGTCCCTAGCTCTCTGTTTATCTGTACACCTGGGACACAGAACGGACTTGATGAAAGAAAGAAGAACCTGGAAGTTGTGTAAAAACCCAACTTTTAGGAGAGAAGATCTTAGGCTGTAGAAAAAGAATATTAGGGATGAATCCGAAAATATTTTCAGGGAAAAGAAAAACGTGATGTTGCATGAGTGCGGATGGAGAAGGAGGAAACCAAACTGCGGCCAATCAGCAGAGGCGTCCCTGATGAACATTCGAAGAAGTTTCATAGAGTAAGGATTTCCTCTCTGCTGTAATCCAGAAATTCTCGTGTGCTTAGGACATAGCAGAGACACCGTAAATAATTAGATCATTGACTGGATAATATATCCATTTTTAAAACTGTATTTATTTTATTCTCGTGTATGCATGAGGCAGTCAGTGCCTTCTTGTCTATGAACACATGTGCATGCACTACCACCAGAAGCCAGAAGGAGGCAGCAGATCATCTGGAACCAAAGTTATGTGGATGCTGAGAACCGAACTCCTGTCCTCTACGAGAGCAACAGTACTCTTAACCGTTGAGCCATTTTTCCAGACCTCACGCATAAGAAGAAAGCCAAGCTCACTTTCACTCAAAATGAGACTCGACTCATTCCAATGGCACCGACTTCTGGAACCTACCACATTCACACTGGGAATTTATTTGCAGCCTTTTAGGGCATGAAAACCAAAATGGGATAAATATGGAGAGGAAAAGATCTGGGCACCGCTGTCCTCATTCCCAACACAAATGCCGAGTGACACTCTGTTTTAGGTTAGGGCTAGACTCAGGTTGAGATTGGAGGCCCTGTGCTGTCTGCTAACTTCATTTCATTTCCCCTTCCTCCCCTCCTCTCCCCTCTTCGCCTCTCCCTTCCCCTCCCTGCCCCTCCCCTTTCAGACTGTAGCCCAGTCTGTCATTGGCTCTCTGGGTAAATGAGGAAGATCTTAAACTTCTGATCTCCTTGCTTCTGCCCTCCTACGACTGGGATTTCAGGTGCGAGGAGCCGTATCTGTCCAAACACTCTTTCGATTTTTAAATCTGTGATTCTCAGAATCGGATCCCATCTTAGAGACACTTGGCCTAGTTTATGCATAAGAGCATTCAGGGATTGGCAAGAGCTAAGCGAGGCCACCATTATTTAAAGTGTTTTCCAAGATTAACCAATCAAGTGCAAATTCTTAAGAACTCTTTATTAATTCAAGTTCTGGGTGGTATTGTAAATTTTTATTTCAATGACAGGAGTATGCACTTAAGCACACACACACCCCTTTTTTTCACCCTACGATGGAGGCTGGCTGGTTCGAACATTCTGCGTCTTTGGATGGGTTTAGGGCTTGAATTAGCTGTGCTGAGCTATTGTTTTGTCTCCGAGTTGCCCAAGTGTGTACACTGAAGAAAAAGCACAATTCTCAATACTGAGCCTCAGCTCCAGACATGCTGAAGGGTTTTGTTTTCCCAGAGCTGTCAGGTTCCTTTGATAGGACTGAAAAGATGCAACAAAGGAAGATGTGGCAGTATTTTTTTTTTTAATTAAATATCTCTTTGTTTTTCCAACCTTTTTAAATTGAAAATTCACTTGGTAACCACTCAAAACTAATGCTCTATCTTTGGGTTGTTGCTCTATAGAGATAGCACATTCTCTTTCTGCTCTCCCTCTCTCTTCCTCCCTCCCTCCCTCTCTCCCTTTCTTCTTTTTTCTCTGTATGTGTGTTCTTTCTTTTATCCTTTCAATATTTTCTCTAAATGCTAAAACTTTATAGACAATTGAAAACTTCTCTTCCGTAAAATAAATTTTTAGTAGAAATGCTTGAATCGTGAAGTAGAGAAAGAAGTAGGAGAAGGAACGCTGAAGGAAGAACAGAAAGTCCCGGGCAGCAGTAAGTGACCAGCACTCCGTGCTATGAGCGTCCCGAGAGTTGTGCCTCCAAAACCATGGAAATGCACCCCAGGACCCTGGAGATGATATCGTGCTGTGTTTACTCGAAAGTTCTCCAAGTTAAGAAATAGCTATGCAGCCCAAGTTGAATGTCCAGTGCTGCAAGGAACATGGAATTCAACATCCCTGTAAAGCAGGTTCATAAGCTAAATACAAACTAGGGAGACAGAATGAAATTCCCAGAAAAGGCTTACCATTTTAACATAGAACAATGTCAGCATGAACATTGTACATGATTTGATTTGACTGATTTTTTTTTTCAAATCAGTCATGATTTGAATACTTCCTAGGTCTGAATGCAACCAAAACCCTCCAGCTTTTCTTGAAGCCGAGCTGAATCTGTATTAATTACTTTTCAATTCCATTTTCCATTACAGACTTGAACAACCATGTAAATATTCATTGTCTATGAATAACATATATCACACATAGATACATGTATATACACATATAAATATATGTGTATATACATATATATACATATATGTGTATATATGTGTATACGTATGTATATATACATATATATGTATCATACACACACACGTATATACACATATGAGTGTATAACATATTTGAGGGTAGTTTTTTGATCATATATATATATTTGTGGTAGTTCCTTCAATGACATTTTAATGTAGCCTTTGGCCTCAGTAGTTGCTATTGGCTCATTTTATAAAAATGTTTCACTTTCTTTTTACACGGGCGAAATGGAAAATTGAAGAGCTGCTGAGGAAAAACAAGGCAAATGTGCACAATTGCTCCTCACTGATGTCTTGAAGCAAGAATGATTTCTGCTATTTATTTACCAGAGATCGGTACAGATAATTTCATTGTGTATTGATTTTGCAGGAGAAGGGAGGCAGTTGGTCAGCTCCAGTGTAGCCCTGCAACAGGGTCGGCAGCCACCACCTCTCCTCCTGAGCCTTGCAAAGGCTCTGCTTCTGTGAACCCAGGGAATGGTTGCTGTTTTGTACTATCCTCCTGTAGTGGTTGCTTTGATTGCATTCTTTGTTTTATTTTTCTTGAAACAAGTTCTCAAGTAGCCTAAACTGGCCTGGAACTCCTTATACAGCCAAGGATGACCTGGGATCCTACTGCCTCCACCTCCTGAGTGCTGGGATACAAGTACGCCACCAGTTAGTTTATGCAGTGCTAGGGATTGAACCCAGTACTCTGTGTATGCTATGCAAGCACTCTGCTAACTGAGCCGTATCAGCAGCCTCTGTTTGTCTTTCTGAGAGGCAGGATCCAGCATGCAAACAAGATACACGGTACTCTTTGGCTCAGATATTTACTTGTTCTAGTCTATAAACACAATATCACAGTAAAATGGGAGGCAACACCTTTGACCGTGCTGAGGAACACTGTATAATTTAACGGTAATACCCTGCCCCCCAAAAAAGATCACTACGCATTTTATCCGTAAAGAAAATCTATATTTTTGGAAATACTTGTCAAATATGTAAACCATTTCAAACCCCTTGTGTGTTTTTTGAATTCTATTTTCAAATTACTGTTTTTAAATTTATGGAATATGTCCATTGTATATATTTGGAAAGTTGGATGAGCATGTATATTTATATATGTATATTTACATATGAATATAATTAGAAGAAAAGCATGGCCTGCCTGCCAGAAGCACATGCACACTGTGTTTTTTAAAATTGTGAATTAGAGCTCACAGCATCACTGTTTCTAATGAAGTATGTTTTTTGGGTTTTTTTTTCTTCCCTGGTGGTGCATCTGCTATTTTTTTCTTCCCTTGATCTCTATGCCAGTTCTGTTTCCTTGATTACAGTACGAGATAGAAAACAAAAGGAAATGTCTGTGTCAAGTTGTTAATTTTATTACCATGCTGAGTTGTGGTTGTTTTTCCTGCTTACTCACTAAAAATCTATTTTAGGTTTAGATATTGAAGAAGAAGCCCTAAGACTTACACTAGGTTTTATTTAGAGTTTGGTTAATCTCATTTCTATTGCTAGGACCTTCGTTAGGATGTTGGGCAAAACACCCAAGCAGTGGTCCAAACAAGATAAAAATGTGTTCAGCCACATATCACGGTTTGGATGCTGAGCGCTGGCCTGTGGCACCTCTCCAACCTCATAGACAGAGGCCTGTGCTCTGCCAGCTTCAACTGCCCTCTGCTCCAACATGGCTGCTGTAGCTCCAGCCACCCGGTTTGTCTTCAGCTGGAAGGGGGAGGGAAGCACACACGTCTTCCCTCTGGCCGTCTAATCTGAAGTTTACATGTATAACTTCTGTAATGACTTATGCTGGATGTCCAGACACAGCCTCACTAAAGGACACACTGAGATGGAGAGAGGCTTGCAATGCTCCATGCATGTCCTACAAATAAAACGGTATAGGCTGCGACCCATCCAAGGACAGGATGACCTGTCACAGGCAACAGATTGGAAGAAATTGTTTACAATGATATTTTTATTAATCACCTGAGAACTGCATACATTTTGGTCACATTCAATCCCCAGATTACCACATCCACCTTCACATCCATACCCACTCAGTTGGAATTTCTTCTCCGCATCCTCAAGTCCAGTTTTGAAATGGTGTGCAACACGGAGCAAAGTTCAGAACAAAACAGAACAAAGGTGCCCTTCCGTGTATGTGAACTTTGAATTGTTCTTAAGTTTGTTAAAGCAGTACATTCATTTTTGGTCAAAAAGAATTGGGCTTGGATAATTATCAGTTATGCAGAATTTTACATGCATAAATATTGAACAAGAGTATTTGAGAATTATGGAAGATACAGGTCTATCCTTTGGCCAAAACTGTCTTATACTTTTTTCAGGCAATTAAAGTACCTGGCCCTACAAGCTAAGTTCCTTCCTAATACTGTAATGACCAGAAACAGCTGCACAACTATCTAATTGTCAGCCTGTACCTCAGATCAGCTCAGGTCGTGTTGACAGTCCGAGAGCTGCAGGCTGTGTTGGCATGTGGTCTAACGGTTAGCACTTTAAGATAGCACATTGCCCGTATCATGTGATGGTTTCCTACAGAGTTGTCACATTCCTGCGTCAGTATCTACATCATCCCCACCTATCACCCAGTACTGCACTTTCTAGACATTTCTGAAAACAGCCTAGTGTCTATCTACCAACTATGAGCTTGTTCTGTAGATTGTTCTCATAAAACAGCCATAAGAGACACAGAGGCATACGTCCTTTACACATAAAAGTTCTCCTTGGCTCTCAAGGATTGAGGCAGACTGAGCCATGTAGGGAGCCTGGTTATACATCTCTTTCTGCTCTACATTCTGAACATAGATGGTTTCCATCTCATGGATTTAATGGGATTGTTCTAGCTCTAGCCGTGTATAGACACACCTACCTAACAGCAACAAAAAGGGTATAGTTAATTCTTGTCTGTTTGTTAATGTATGGTCCTTCTCTTTGAAGGCAAATGTCAAAGCTGGGGAGCTTCTGCCACACCTTTTCCCAGAAGGCAGTGCTTGCGATTCTAGAGCTGTTGTTACAGGTTACTCTAAGCATGTAGTGGGCATGCACTGAGAAATAATTCCTAAGTGCAATCTAACTCCAAATGCTCTGGGATCTGCACTAGTAGCCCCATGAAGGTCATGTAGCTTCTGAAATTCTCATTTGCCATCAGTACAATACCCAGAGACAGGATGAGGAAGGTTGGCATAGCCTCTTTCATCATGGAAAATAAAGACAGGTAGGTAGCTATTGCAACTTAAATAAATTATGGGAGTAAAACTGCAAATGTCACAACAGGAGGGGAATGGAGGTAACCAAAGCAGAGTAACCTGCAAGAGGATGGCCTGGCGCAAACTGTGAGAATAGAGAAAACTTCCTAGAATATTCCATACAAAGAGGACAACCTATATAAGGCCTAAAGAATCCAAGAAGATGGTGTAAAATGATCAGGGCCCATCTTTTGCACAGTTTAATCTCAGCAAAAAACAGCGCACTGAAGAATTTCCAAGAGAAAGAAGTAGTCCCTCCCTTCCCAATGCCACCAATTCCACCGGCTCCCTTCCCCACCCAGCCCTAGTCCACCTGTAAATTCTGTTCTATTTCCCCTTTCCAGGGAGATCCAAGCATCTTCCCTAGAGCCCTCCTTGTTACCTAGCCTCTCTGGGTCTGTGAACTGCAGCGTGATAATCATTTACTTAACAGCTGATATCCACTTACAAGTGAATACATATCATGTTTGCTGTTCTGAGTCTCGGATATCTCATTCAGGATGATTTTTTTTTTCCTAGTTCCATTCATCTGCCTGCAAATTTCATGATATTGTTGTTGTTTTGTTGTTTTTAACAGATGAGTAATACACCATTGTGTAAATGTACCACATTTTCTTTATCCACTCTTTGGTTGAGGAACATCTAGGTTGTTTCCAGTTTCTGGATAAAGCCACTGTGAAAATAGTTGAGCGAGTGTCCTTGTGGTGATATGGAGCATCCTTTTGGGTATACGCCCAATAGTGGTTGGTATAGCTGGGTCTTGAGGTAGATTGATTCCCGATTTCCTCAGGAACTGCCATATTGATTTACATAGTAGCTGTACAAGTTTGCACTCCCACAGGCCATGGAGGAGGGTTCCCCTTGTTCTATATCCTCACCAGCATGAGCTGGCTCTTGTGTTATTGATCTTAGCCATTCTGACAGATATAAGATGGAATTTCAAAGTAGTTCTGATTTGCATTTCCCTGATGGTTAAGGATGTTGAATATTTCTTTAAGTGTTTCTCAGCCATTTGAGATTTCGCCTTTGAGAATTCTCTGTTGAGATTTATAGCCTATAGCTCATTTTTAACTTGAATAATTTGTTTTGTTGATGTCTAGTTTCTTGAGTTCTTTATATAGTTCAGATATTAGCCCTCTCTTTTGCCTGCTTTGGGGACCCTTTTCTGCCCACTGAGTTGCCTCGCCCAGCCAGGGCGCATGAGGGTTTGTGCTTTGTCTTGTCCTAATCTTGTGTTGTGCTTGGATGATATCTTTTGGAGGCTTGCTCTTTTCTGAAGGGCAATTGGGGGGATGCATCTGGGGGAGAAGGGAGGTAGGTGGGGAGCTGGGAAGACTGCAGGGAGAGAAAATTGTAGCCAGGATGTGTTGAATGAGAAAAGAGTTTATTTTTCAATAAAATAAGGAGAAAAAAAAATAAAAAGAATTAGACCTGTTGGTCATCAGTCTGGGGTCACTTTTCCCTGTGTAGGAAGGAGTCCAAGAGTGACTGTCACTAAACGCTGTAATACTTAAAGTACAGTTACATCTGAATACGATCTACAATATGCCTGTGAGTAATTGTGCTTTCAGGAGCAACTGTACATCCTGTATGTGAGAAAACGGTGGACAGTATTAGTGATCTCCCAGGATCTTCTCTGTACCTTTAACAAGGCCCTTGTTTCTTGAATTGACAAGAATAATACAAAATTATGCTGAACAGTTCTCAAGTTGTATTGTTACTGTTTCTTATTATATTTAAAATTTGATTTTCCAGTAGCTACAGTGTGACCAATGTCTGCAGAGCTGTTTCTGTCTTTTCCAAATATCCTGAATCCCTTATTTAAGCCAGGTCACCGATGTGGGCTTGGTACCAGATTGTAGCTAGTTGTAGGAAGATTAAAAGAACATTCAATTTAGACTTTGCTAGTATATTCTGAGATCTTGCTCACACCAGCCCACAGAAATCTTGAACTCTGGCCCCTTCACACACCCACCTTTATAAACACTTTATGCTAAATAAGGGACAAACTCACAGATGGCTGCCAGAAAGTCTGTGCTTTCTAGAGATTGTAATAAACTTATTTCAGTTCCGTAAGAAAAGAAGATCGGCCTTGGAGAGATAGCTTAGCTGTCTGTAAAGTGTTGTAAGCATAAACACCTGGATCAGATCTCGAGCAGCCACACAGAACCTAGGTATGCTCATACATAACTGTAACCCTAGCTCTGGAGGGACAGCGACAGAAGAGTCAGTGAGCCCTGGGTTCAGAGACAAGGCTTGAGTCAAAAGCAGCAGTGGAGGATATCCAACACCAACATGTGGCTTCACCATGTCCACATGGGCATGTTCATGCACAAACATACTATCCTGAGTACACACACACACACACACACACACACACACACATCCCAAGCCAGGCATGTTGGAATGAATTTCAAGCCCAGCTCTGGGTAGCACAGACAGGCTAATTCCTGGTGCTTGTCTATATTACTAGATGTATTTCAAGCCAGTGAAAAACCTTGTCTCAAAAACAGCAGGTAGACAGCAACTGCAGCCAAGGTTGACCTCTGGCGTCCACATCTCTTCCATGTACACGTGAGCATATATGCACATACACCACACACCCAGAAGAAAGGAGATCAATAGAGCAATGAATCTTATTTACAACCGACTAGTGCGCCATGTTAAGAAAGTCTTTCTGTTGTTGTTTGTTGCTGTTTCCGGTGCTGGGTTGGAACTCAAGGCTTTGTGAGTGCTGGGTAAGCAGTCAACCTTTCAGCTTCTGCTTCGTGCCTAGCCCAAGATGGTCTTTCAAAGCAAAGGCTTAAATAAACTAAAAGTAATTTTCTCCAGGCAGAAGGTCCTAAGGTAAAGTAACTCTGTTTTTGCTGCAGAGATGACTCTGGAGCAAACTCTGAAAGACCACTAAAGAAGCTCCAGCCCGCACCTCAGGCTTGGCTGAGATGTGCTTTTCTTTGTGATGGATGTAATCCTTGCTCTGGTCAAGGGTAACATGCACAGCCCTGGAATCTGTGGGAACTTCTATAAGGAAAAATAAAGAGAAGCCAGGGCTCATTCCAAGAGGCACCTGCAGGAGGAGGCAACACTAATTCTAATGTCCCAGATAGACACATTCTAGTGTTGGAGAGAAAGCTCAGTTAATACAGTGTTCACCTGGTGCCCTGGACTCAATTCCCAAGCCATGTATAAATCAGACAACATGATACACACTTGAAACCTCCACACTCAGGAGGTTAGAGGCTTGAGGATCAGAAGTTCAAGGTCATCCTTACCTATGTATTGAGGTGGAGGATGTAACATCAGGAGTTCAATATCATGATTATCTATAGAATGAACTCAAGGACGGCCTGAACCACACCCCCCCCACACACACACATATCTAAAGAAAGAAAAAGAAAGGAAGAAGCTTTCCTTTGTACTTCCATAGTCAGCAGGACTCAGATATTTTCCAAGAGTTCAAAGAGCTCATTAAACATGAAGCACAAATGTTTATGCTATAGGGGTAAATAATATTATTTGCACTGACAAAATCTGTTCACTGATCGTCACTGTTCCTATTTTGGCTGATAACAATACATAAGCCCTTGTCTAACACTGATACGGCAGTCTAGGGCAACTATTCTGAAATACTTACCCTCAGGCATGATAATGAGGGCTTCGGACCATCACAAATGTAATCACACCATGTCAAGCTGTGGAATGACCGTGGCCTTGGGTCCTCCTTAGCTGACCAGGCCTCCCTCACCACCCCACTCTCACCAGGTGGAGTGGAAAAGTTATTTCAGAGTGTTGATTCAGTCACAGGTGGTAACCCAAGCCACGTCTTTACGTAACTTAGTTTCTATCTCGGTGAGTCAGGAATGCTTGTGAGATGTGTGTCTTCTTCACCTGGACTTAGAAGTGAGGCAGACGCATGCAATCTCAGCAAGGGTGGGGCTGTGCATTTGCCAAGGATCCTGAGAAGGTGTCCTTTCCCCGAGTCTCCTCCTGGACAGCTCAGAGTGACTGTCCTGAACACTCTAGAAACTGCCTTTGGTGACACCCACTTGTAATTATCTGCTGGACCATGGCCGTGTTCCAGGCATTTTGTACAGCCTCCTCCCTTCCCATTGCTGACTAGTAGGTATCCCTTGGCACGTGACTGAGATTCCCACTTTACACCTTTGTCTACAGTGGCCATCTTCATCGCCTTTGGACAACCTTCTGTGGTAAAGATGTCAGACTACTTCACTTCACAGCATATTGAGAACTTCTGAGGAGTGACCTCACCACTCCAGAGCGGACATCTGGGGACACATAAATGCAGATGTTTCTGCTTTGAAAGAAACAGGCAGAATTAGCCCGTGACAAGATAATTTCAGAGGTCCTCCTTGGAAGGGTAAAGCTCTGTTTGTGTGTCAACGCTCCCCTCTACCTCCCCAGGACTTCGCTCTCCTTATTTCCCACTCAACCCCCACCATCAGGAGCAATTAAGAGAAAGAAAAAGGAAATTCTCCTGGCCAGTTGGACATTGCATTCAGCTGCCAATGAGAACCAGTGAACCAGGGACTTCCCACTTGCTAATTCACCTTGTTTTCACTCCCTAGTACTGTTTGTCTGTCCTGCTTCTCAAGAGCTAAGGAAATAAAAGAATTTAGAAAATCCTTTTCTTTCTTACAAGCCAAATTTCCTGGCTGTTGTCTTGGAAAAGGAGTCAAAAATGCCTGCTTTTGAGATTCCAAAGAAACCCTCAGCATGTGTCTCTGTTCTAAGCTCCGGACCCACAGCTCCCTCTTCCCAGGGTCTACCTCCTTAGGAGCTCATATTTGCAAAGCAGGGATCTGACGGAAGGGATAAAAGTCGGGAGTTTGTTCTGCTGTTTCAAATGCCTTCAGTTAATTCTCACAATAATCACTAAACAGTAAGCTGGTTGGGTTCCAACTGTAACCTATCTCAGGTCATTCTTATTTTATTTACTTTTTAAAAAATTGTTTTTATTACAAACCTATAATGAAAGTTACCATACATGGAGAAGAGAATCTAGGGATGCTTTGAGGAAGTGGTAAGGCCTTGTCCTAGCCACTCAGTCTAGAATGGTCCTTCTCAGATTGGCTACAGTCCCGATACACACGCAACTGAGGAAAGGGTTTCACATAACAAAACGAAGCTCAGTCCCTCCTGTGCTATGTTCTTCCTTTTCGTTTTAATGCTCATCACCATCAACTGAATGGACTCACAGACTGGTCGTGATTGGCATTTAAAAACTGCTGCTCCTCCTCCCCCTCCGTCCCTGTCACAGAATTAAAATTAAAATCGCACCAAATTCTTTCAGCAGCTGGAAATCGAGCTAAGGTGATTTTTTTTTTTTTCTGTGCACGTTGTAATTGGGAGAGCTTTCCTACGAAAGACTTGAAGCATGCTAAGTAGTGAGTAAGATGTCAATTAAATGCTGCTAAGTAGTTTTAAAGCTACTTAGCATGAGGAAATCCCGGAGCTGGAAGAGCACAGACCGGTTTGAAGATTTGCCACTTGTAAGCAGTTTTAAAGTCTTCTTAACTTTAGCTTTTCAGAAATTACATGGAGACGTGTACACCCCTAATTTTGAGCTGTAGGGCTTTGTAGTTCTGGGTGTTTGTTTTGCTAAAGACTTAAGTAAAAATGTAGCACTGGTTTCTTGGAACTTTTAGTCCAAAATCTCAAAATACTTTCAGAAGAGACTTCCATGACTGGAGACTTCTTGGAGGACAGAGGACTTGAATCAGCAGGATTCTGTGCTGTAGAATAAGCAAAATGAGCTCAGGGTTGATAAAAAGCCAATTAATAATTTTGAGATTGTTGGACTTCAGGGATCCAAACTGGGACCCCCAGGGTCCAAACCGGAATGCCACATCCCCACAGAGACTCACAGATGGGATATCGATGCAAATAGCAAGAGGATTTATTCCAGTGCACTGGGACCGTTCTAACACGCAGGATAGAAGCGGCCCCAAGGAGCAAATGGTGAAGCTTTTTGAGGCATTACCGGCGCGCATCCGGGTCCCGCCTATCCCATGCAGGAGATGAGCATGGCGGGCCCCGATCCCTTCCCTCCCAGCCCTTTTATCGGGTTAGGGCAAAGGGGTCTGGGGATGGGGGCTCGTGCAGCTGATTGGCTTCGAGCTCTCTATGTTAGACTAATTGGTCGGGAGTTTCGCGCGCGCGGGATCCAGGGGGGGCGTGGTCAACCTGTGCCCTTGGACTAGCCCCTTGGGACAGGGTGGCTCCTGGTATGCTGGGGAAGGACGAATCCTGCTGATAAGCTTAATGGTCATTTCCCTGTGGGTGGGGAGGAGACTGAAGAGTACTGTTAATGGCCATACTTGGGAAGGCATTTCCCCCTATATGTGACTGCATTCCTATGTTTCATATTTCTTAAACCCTTTCAAGATGAATGAATGACATTTTAGGAAGTAGAAGGTTCAAAAAGTTTTTGTGTAATACTAGATTATAAAACCTGGTTAAAACAAACAAACAATAACAACGTTTCTGCCTCTCTGCTCAAGGCTCCTCGTAAGGTTGTAGGCTTTAGTTGATGCTTTAGTCAGGTTTCAAGTCAATCAAGAAATGAGCCTTCTGCCATGTTTACTGTGTTTGCTGGTCCTCACTAAATTATGCCCCTGATCTCTGAGACATTTGGAAAGGTACCAGGATGTGGTTACAAACTGGATTAGAATCAGCATGCAGACCCTTTGACCTGCTGAAAGACCTGATAGAGCAGTTACTGTGGAGCTTTGGGTGGGTGATAGGTAGGGGACACAATTATTAGATAAGGCAGACACGTTTGAAAACAGAATAAACAAGATCAAGGCCAGAATGCCAGGTTAGGCTTCCTGGGATCCGAATGCTGCCCCTATGGCTACCATAGAAGAGTTTCAGAAAATAGCAAGGTCCCTGGGCACTTTCAGGCTTCCAATTGGTCACCTGTAAATGTCTCCCATGGCTTGTTATCTGTGTAGGGGCTCAGAAGGGATTGATGCTATGTCAAATAGCTGGAATCATTTCTTACCCCCCAACTTGCACAAAGGATCGGAATAACCATCTTAGAGACATTTTCTTCAACAACTTCATTAAGCTAGCACTCTTCAGGGCATGCTATCAGTGAGCTGTTCTCCAGGTGGAGGAGCTTAGCCACCAATAACTTCAGGTTAAGGAAAAAAAAACAAACAAAAAAATAACAGTATGTAAACAAGATTGTGGGAGGAGAGATCCACATAACCTGCAGAGGGCGCTAGGGTACCTTTCAGAGACTATGGCAGGTACCTGTTCTGTGAAGAATGAATAAGGAAGATAGAGGTCACATTTATCATCTCTCCTATGCCTGTTACCCCCTCGCTCAGACTCAAATAGACAGGTGAGACTGTAATCAGTGATTATGAAAGATAAACTACCGACATTCAGAAGGAGGAATTCCAGAATAAAGGAAGAGGAGGCTTTGTAAGAAATTGATAAATGCAGCCTGGCTTCCTAATAATTTCAGAATCCAACATGGAGTGAAGATTAGGAAACCAAGGTGGAAATGTTTAGAGCTCCAGGCACGTTGGTTATTGGCAGAGTAGAGGAAGTGAGAGGCAGAAGCCAAGAAGTATTAGTTTCTCCTTTTTAGAATGGGGTCAGAAGGCAGCATCACAGATGGAAGGTGATAGTGACTCGTGCATCCTGCAGGATTGCCTCTCAGAAAGGAAGGAATCCGATTAAAAATGATCACCACAAATACCCTAACATTTGGATAATTCTCAACAATTTGTAAAGCCCTTTTGTAAAGATTGTATCTGGCTTGATCCTTATGACGGTCATTTTATATTTGAAGGTTTTTGGAGAGGTTAAGTGGCTTTTCCAAAGTCACACAGTAAATTTCAGAGCTGAGTCTTAATAGAAATTGATTTCTAGTGATTTTTTGAACACATTGTTAGTTGACTCTACAGAGAAAGTATATTTTCGGGGACTTATTCACTATGGGGGTAAAAAAATGCTGTTGCAAGCCCAGAAGATGTCAGCTCACGTTGCAAAGTTAATGTACACACACACAACACACACAACACATACACACACACACATATCAAATGGCAGATATGCACAAAGCAAAACAAAGACAATTTCTCATTACATGCTTTGTGTCTATAAGAAGCTAACAGGAATTTTCACAACACAAATGGCTAATCCTAACAGCACGCCAAATTGGCAGTCATGTCGTCTGCCTGATCAACCACATGGTATCCTGCTTTTGATTCATTCTGTCACAATTCCTCTGAGTGAAGCATCGGTTTTTTTTTTTTTTTTTTTTTTTTGAAAAAGTAAATTGAACTTCCGTGCTTATAAGAGAGTTGAGGCCCCAGAAGCTATCCATGGCCACTGCTACTCAGTCCTGCAAATAAACAAAAGACTTATTTACCACTGTGTACGTCCCGATTGGTGTCCCAAGCCAAGGATCCAGGTGGGGAGCCTGGAAAGAGCCAAAACAGGAAGAACAAGTTTGGGTGTGCGCTCTGCAGGGAAGACTTCAGCTTCGTGATGAGGCAGCATGATTTCACTGGCTTCAGGAGGGCTTTGAAGTGTGACCCAAGGTCAGACCCAGAGTTAAGCCTTAGAATCCTCGACTCCCTTTTTCCATGAAACGGGGATAGCGCACTGATCCTGCTAGAGAATGGAAGAAGCAGGAGTAACACATGTGAGGAGTGGCATGTAAGAAGTCCTCAGTAAATAATTACTGGATTTGAGGATCCTTGATACTCAATGGGAAATGAGGCATGGAGAAACGCAGAATCCTCTGACCATCAGGTTTCTCTTCTCTCACCAGCTAAGATAGCCCTGACATCAAGACTGTGGCGGGTCTATGCGTACCGTAGGCAAGGCACTCTGCCAGAAATCACTTTTGGTCTGAGTGTCACTTTGAGTCAACAAGTATTAAATTTATTAGACTTTGATTTGTTCAAATCCTCCAAGATCAAAGACAGATTCTGAGTGTTCATTGTCAAATGAATAAAACGACTGGAAGTCAGAACACAGAGCCATTCCTGTTGCCTTAGGAATCATTCATTTGCAAAATCCAATATGCTATCATGATGACATAGCTCCTTACTACATCTGCTACATCTTCCATTTTGGTAAAACTAGTTTGTCACAACTGGATGTTACAATGATTTGCATTTACGTACAGATCCAGTGTGTATCATCTGCCTCTCGTGTCTACCAAATGCTGTGCTGATTTGAAAGCAAAACCAAGAACGGACAAAATTAAGATATAAGGATCTTGGAGTGTGACTACATTTAAAATTGCTTGTGACATCCATGGATTTGTCTTTTCTAACAAATCAATCCATGAAACTAAAGCCATGAACTAAAAGTTGTTGCCCAAAAAGAGTTGCATGTGAATAACCTCCCATGGATACTGGGAACAGGGAGCCCTTCAAGTTAGCTGTCTTATGTTAATGGACATCTCTTGTGCAATGTTTGTGTTGGAGGTGAGGACTTGCTTTCCTGTTCCTTGAATTTGTGTTGAAATCTCTCACCCTCACCAGCCTATTTTGTTTGAATTTGCCTGCATTTGTCCTGGGAAAATG
This sequence comes from Cricetomys ansorgei, assembly GCA_026225945.1. Classification (NCBI taxonomy): domain Eukaryota; kingdom Metazoa; phylum Chordata; class Mammalia; order Rodentia; family Nesomyidae; genus Cricetomys; species Cricetomys ansorgei. The sequence goes on from JAMJFZ010000558.1 coordinate 1,330,036, forward strand.
CTAATGTAAAACCTGGCTCTCTCTGGGCCTCCCAGCACCTAGTCTGTGAGTTATCCCAGTATTCTGCCTGAAAGCTGCTCTGTTCATTGTTGACCAAGACCTTGAAGAGTTCTTCAAGCTCTACTGGGCCTGAGAAAAATCTATTGAGATTCTCAGCCTTTTTCTTCCTGCCAAGTTACTTTTTTATTAGACTGATAACTCCTGAATTGTTGAAAAGCAGCTGTTTGAAAAGGGATTTAGTTGATTCTTGCAGGGTTTCAGGTGTGTGTGTGGAGGGGTGGTGGTGTGGATGACAGATTCCTTGGATTCCTGGTAGAACCGGACAGGGTGGTCTCTGTTTTCAGCGCTGAAACAGTTTCTAGAGTAGGATGGAAACACCACTACGCTTCAGAGAAAGCTACAGCCGCTCAGTTCCTGTTCCCTGTTTGTCTCCCATCACTCCGCAGGATCCTTTCATAAAAGTTAATCTTTAAATTTAGGATGTTGGGTAAATTAATGTTTATTAGGTGGATGATAGACAACTGCACAGGGTAAATGTGACTTCACTTAAAGAAAAAGAAATATATGTGTACAAAGCAGCCAACCAACTACCATGTGTTCTGAGCAAGGTTAGATCCAGCCAGGCCTGCAGAAGGATTTAAACTGTTAATTTTTCCCATATTGCTCAAGTAAGCAAAACCTAAGGCATTTAATTTTTCTAATAATCTCAGACATGGTTTCCTCATAATGTACTACACAATCTGTATTGATTACTCTGTCGGTGAGACATGCATTTAATAAACATGTATTCCACAATGAAGCATAAAATCAAAGTTTAAATGACTATTTTTTGAAAGCTACTCTTTTTTCCCAAGCATGTCAAAACAAAATGTCAGGGTAGTGGGGGAAACCGTACATTTCTGCTGTTTATGAGTGGGATTAAGATGAGCAGCCCAGAAGCAGTAGGGTAAATTCTATACATTTCCAACACAAAGGATTTGGAAGGGAAAGTGTGAAGGAAGAATACAATTTTGGTACTGAAAAACAAAAATCTTCCTTTTAAGTCAAAATAGTTAAGTTAATGAAAAACCATTCAATCTTCAAACCCCGATCCAGTATTTTGTGCCAATTACAAACATACATTTTTTATAGTAAGACATCTTATTTAACATTATTTTCAAGGGCATTATTTACACATTGAGAGCAAACTGCTCAGCCAGATTTAAGCAACCAGTTCCTTGAAGCTCACCATCACCCCAAAATAGTATTTGCAAGTATGCAAAAAAAGCTTACCGTCTCTAATGCTCTTCAGAAGAGGTCCGCAGAAAGCAAATCAGGTGGGACCTGGAAGGGGTGATTAAAAGGAACGGGGAATTTACATCTGCAGTAACAGAGGGGACTGTTGCATTTGATTTGTTGTCTGCCTTCATCTGGCGCGCTATTTCACCCTCCGAGACGCACGTCAATACCTTCTTTATGTCTGGCTATTACCACTCATTTAAAAATCTATTTTACATGATTCTCTCAGCCAAAAATGGACCATAATGACACAGAATACAGCGTGTGCTTCATAAATTCTGTAAGAATCAATACTTTGGCTGGGAATTTGTCAGTCTCTCAGAGTTATGCGTCATTAAACTTTACTGTTATTGCAGTGGACTCTTCGTCAAAGTTCAGTACCTAGCGTACTAGAGAGATGCTTCCAGAGCTACGGAAGGTGCAGAGGGTCTGAAAGCTGCTTGCAGTGGAGTCCAGGCCTTCCTGGACATGCTTAATTTGCAAAATGGAAATAGGGAGAGAGCTATCTTGATTGTCTACGGCCAGGTAGTTCTTAAGATTTGGGTTACGCTTATCTAAAGGTCACCATGTTATACACAGACACATTTTAAGAATGTGGAAAACATTCTTCCACTGACCAGGCTCCACAGTCTCCCTAGCTCACTGAGGAGGGCAGCAGACAGGTTCAGATGTTTCAACCAATTTATACTACTTGCTGGAATTATTTATAATGAGAATGTCCCCTCTGCTTTTGTCCCCCGGGGGAGGCATTTGGTGATTGTCATAATGACTTCCTTTACAGCTACACCTCAACGGCTTCCCAGTTGAGAAGGCTTTATCAGCACCAAAACCAGATACAGTCGCTGCGCTATTTGCCTCTCAAGTGGAGCTCCTCTGTAAACACCCCACTATTGCTCCAGCTGTAAGGAAGCGTCAAGTCTCCTGCACTGGGGATTCTGCTTGCTGGGTTGCAGGCCTGGCCTCCTTGGAGTTACACCTGCCCCCTTTGCCTTTTTCCTCTTAGCTATGGGTTGCTATGGGTTTCTTTATAATCTCAGAAATCCTTGTCACTGTCTCTGAGAGGTCTCCTCTGGCCCTGCAGAGTGAGTTCAGTGACTCTGCCTTCTGCTCCTGAGTGTGCTGCACTGAACATCTTACTCGCATGTACTGAAACAACAGGCTTCTTGCCTGGCTACTGTATGACAATGACAATGTTAGCAGAGACTGAGTCTCAGACACCCACTTACTATCTGGCACCTAGTAGGTGCTCAAATAATCATCACGGAATACTTCAACGAAAGCTGGATGTCATGGGACAAGCCTATAGTCCCAGCACTTAGGCGATGGAGTCAAGAGGATCAGGACTTGGAGGCCAATGTGAACTACATGAAACTTGGTCTCAAACAAACAAAAACAAACAAGCAAAAAATAAATAAACAGCATTTCTATGAGCAAAGCAGACATTAACCCAGAACTCTTAAAAAGGTGTAAAGTGACAGCAGTGGTGGATACCTTTAATCCCAGCACTTGGGAGGCAGAGGCAGATGGATCCCTGTGAGTTCAAGGCCAGCCTGGTCTACAGAGTGAATTGCAGGACAGCCGGAGTTATAACAGAAAAACCCTGTCTGGAAAACAAACAAAAGGCTGAAAACTTTACCTTATTCTTGGGTTTACTGCAATGTAGGGAAAACGGTGGACAACAAATTTTTAAAGAGAATGAAGGGGTTTGCAACGTAGATTAGAGAGGGTGAGGTAGAGGAACTGTCGTGAGTTCTGGAACAGCTACCGAGGAAGAAGACTCTATCTCACTCAATCAATAAAACAAAAGTAAATAAATTTAAGTTAAAAAGTAGCAGGCCAGTTGGCAGAGTATTTGTTGAACAAACAGGAAACCCGGGTTTTCTGTCCAGCACTGCAAAAGCAGGGCACAATGATACATGTGTGCAGCCGTAACACTCAGGGGATGCGAGCAGGAGGATCGGAAGTTCAGGGTCATCCTCCGCTATCCGCTCTCTACTTGACAAGTTCAAGGCCACCACCATGGATGAGACTCTGTGCAGAACGAAAAACAACTAAAAATAAACACTATTTTTTTTCATCAGCTATTAGAAAATTTCTTTGTAGTAACGCACTCCCAAAACTATTTCCCAAATTAGTCATAGACAAGTTAGTTAAAAAAAATCAGCGGTCGTTGGAATGTAGAGATTCTGGGAAAACCTAACAGCTTTCAGCAAAGTGGCTTCCACTTACAGTTCTGCTGGGCATTTCAGCAGATGGTCTGTTGAGAACACTCCCAAGGTCGTGTTTGCTACCTGGGAGAGAGTGAGATGCGAAGATTTCTTCTTCCGATTTCTTTCTTGAGGTAATTCAGCTCCAGATATTTGCAGGCTTTTGCCCAAGCTCTTAAAATTTGTTCTGATAAGGGGGGGAAATTCCCTTGCTCACTTTTCAAATGTGTTTATTAGTATAATGGAATGCTACCAGGCACCCAGTTAGGCTTTGAAAACATGTTTGCTGGTCCTATTTCATGTCTCCTGTTATCTCCAAATTATCCTTTCAGAAGCATTATATCTAAGCCAAAAAGCAAGTATGGGTAGAAAAGAAAAGAGATATAACCTTGAAACACATTCTTGGGCAGTGTCATGTATTGGAAATTAGAGTACAGAGTGCAGATATTTGAACTGACCTTCAAACAGTAATAAATGGAGCTGGGTCTGGATCAGGTACAAACTGGGAAGTGGGGGAGCCCAACCACACAGACTCTTCACCTCTGCAAATTTCTGCCTTTATGTTGGCTTTTTCTTTCATATCTTCACTTCTGATGTGTCTATCAATCTACAAGCTATGGGGGTAGAGGAAGTCATCCCTCCCCTGTCCCATCTTCTTACCTAGAGGTACCCTCCCTTGGTCGGGAGCTCTGGGGTCAGAAATTCCTGAGTTTGAGCTCAGTCTCACCATTTGCTTCTCTGAACTTCATTTTCATTATTTGTAAGGATGGAATTAATAACCAGCCATACTTTAAAATCTCTTGAGGGTAAGTGCTAATTAATATAAAATTAATGGCAAAGGTATACACTAATCTTGGTGTGGGGGAAAAAAAGACCCTTCTAAGTAGGTAACTGATTAATGTCAGTCATGATAGATATAATTACTATGAAGAATTGATATCTGGTATTTGAATAGCACTCAATATACAGCTTATGCTTGGTATGTTATGGTCTGTGTTACTTTCAAATGTCCATCACACAAGTCTGCACTTGTTAGGAATTCAGTGTGGATTTTTAAACACAAAGAGAGCACTTACCCAGCATCCCCTGGGTTTCAATCCCAGCACCATGTAAACTGGACATGGAGGTACAAGCCTGCCGTCTCAGCTTTCCCTAAGGAGAAGCAGAAGATCACAAGTTCAAGGTCATCCTCAGTGAATGTGAAACCAACGAAGTATATAAATAAATTTATTAATTAGAATATAAACAAAAACACAGAATTGACAAGAATTTGAAGATATCCCTACAGGACAGCCAGAACACACTGCTAAAACTCATCTTATTAGTAGTGTTCAAATACATTTCAACATTACAGATTTATGTCAGTGATAGGGTTTCAATCTGAGCCTATCATACTACTTAAAATGTCTGTCAGAAAAAGAGTCTTTTCTGACCTCTGAGTAGGTTTGGTTTTTCATTTCTATAGAACAATATACGGTATCTTTTTGTTGTTTTGCTTTTTGCACGCAGAGGTTTCCAGTGTAGCTTTCCGGATCATGTGCTCTGCAAGGGTACAAGGTCTACAGTCATGACTTATATCATTAGCACCACTAAAATTTGCCTTTCAGGTTTGTTCTGCATGTGGACTTACAGATAAATGTGTGTCTATTACCACACATTGACCAGCAATGGCTGTTGAATATTTTCCCTTTCTCCTACTTTTGCTGTATTATATCATATACATGCCTTGAACCCAGAGCCTGGCACATGCAAAGCTAAAACTCTGTGAGTAAGCAACAGCCCAAACCACATCTTGCTCTTTAAAGATCTGAATATTACAATGACTTTCTGACATCATTATAAAGGGCCTGAAAAACAGACATCCTTTGGGGCTTCAGACAAAGACACTATTAAGGCTGGCAGTCCCTCTGTCCGCACAGAGCCTGAGAGTGCTAAGCAAACAGTAGGACGTTAATAAATGAATAGACAAAACATTTCAAAGACTATGAGCATTGTCAAGGACGATGACAACAGATGTCAATGTTGCAAACGGTCCAGAGCACAGACACTGGAGTAAAACATACCTAAGGTCAAGAGTCACGTGGATGGCTTACTGTCTGGGTGTCTAGGAGAGGAATCTGGGTTACCTCATTCATCCCAGATGCAAAAGGGCAAACCAGAGCTATCGTCCTGATCGGCTTGCTGGAAGGACAAGGTGAGTTAGGACTTGTGAAGTGCTTGGTGTGGTGCCCCATTCAGTGGCAGCCCAGCGTGTCAGTCACCTGTAAGTGGCAACCTTTCCTCTAAAAATGCAGATTCAATCTACTCTTCTGTCTGTATTAGGAATTCGATGCCTAATTTTGAATTAATGAGATTGAGAAACCTACAGAAATATGCCCCTAAAACCATAGAACCATGTGTTTCTTCTTCAGTTCTGGATAGGTGACCAATGAATATCTTGATAGTGATGAGTGATAAGGTCATATGATAAGGAGAAAGAGGAGGAGGAAGAGGAGGAGGAGGAGGAGCAGGAGGAGCAGGAGGAGCAGGAGGAGGAGGAGGAGGAGGAGGACAAGGAGCAGGAGGAGGAGGAGGGAATAAGAACAAAACATTAGTCATTCAACCATCAGGATTGAGGTCAAAGTCTTCCCAAAGGTCTCCAAGACCCTGAGTGATCTGCAATCACCCCATCCCCAGACACTAGCTTCTCTGACCGCCCACCACCCAAGGCTGCCTCTCTCAGCGCCTGCCTTCTGATTGTCTTTTGAACCATATACCAGCTGAAGGATTTCACTGAAACTCCCTTCTGCTTCAAAAGCCTTTTTCCATTTCTAGGGAAAATTTCACCTCAGTCACATCTTTGCTCAAACACCACTTCCTCAGTGAGACCTGTTCTGTCTCCTCTCTGACACCATCTGCGCCATGCCACCCTCTCCCTGCCAGCTCACCCACTCTCGGTTCACCTCACCCTTCTGATGCATCTAACATAAATTTTATTCATTATTTATTTTCCCTGTCTCTTCCTGACAGTGGCCCTTACCCAGGAACAGAAGCCCCAGGAGAAGTGTTTTTGTTGACTTTGCTTGCTGCTGTAACAGCTATTCCGAGGAGAATACTTGACCCATGAGAAATAAATTTGTCACGTAGACATTATCCGTTCATAAGATTTCTTTTTAAAATCATTTTCTTCCCTGCCATTATTTCCCCCTTCTGTTTAAATTCAATAAAAATACTCATTCCACACTGATGTCACTCTGGTTGTAGACTTTCATGAGACAGTAACCTTGCCCTGGCCTAAAGTTTTTACAAGAGAAGATACAGTTCTCAGAAGAGCAAGATTTGCTTAGGTTGCAGTTTGTCTCTTCTTCAGATACACGCATGTGCATCACTGATAGGAAAGCCTTTCTGATTGAAATCTTTCCTAAAGAAGCTAAACATACACATACACCGTACACATACATGTATACACATACATGCACACATGTCTGTCCATTTTTATTGTTAAGGTATGAGAACAAGGGTTTCTGCATAGATAAATCAACATCCTCGAAGATCAATATACATTTCTGTTTGCAAAGAAAAGGACAATTTTATAAATAATAACTAGAAGGTAGGGGCTACATGGTAGAGGGAGAAACTAACTGTGCACAAAAAGACCCCTTGGGGGGAAGTACACAGTTAAAGCATACGTTAATTTAAATTTTGTGACGCCTTTAAGTATGTAAGAAAGGTGATTGAGTTAAACATAGCAACCATTCCTCTTCCCGAACACCCACTGGCCAGTGCATGTTTATTTACCGTGCACACATTTCCATTTTAAGGAAGACTCTTAGACGATTCCAACCAGATCCTGTCTGTTTAAGGTACTCGCAAGAACAATGGAGATGTGGCTTTTTAAAACACGAAAACCTATTTTCTAGAAGTCCAAGTCAGTATCTCTTCTAATGAAAATAAATCCATTTTGTTTCTTTCCCCTCAGCCCGAAGTTTTCAAGTATATGATCTCAGCTAGAAAATACCATTTGCAGAGCCTCTGCTTGCAGCTATTTCCCCAGTACTTTTACTTAAGAGTCCACCAAACTAATTTTAATTTTTTTTAAAAAATGAATTTCACAAAAATGTCAGTTTAAAGAAAAATTTTCTTGCAATACTCTGAGACTATTCGCAAATGCTTTACCTATTTACTCCCTAGTTAGTAAAGTACACACAGAGTTGCTTTCCCTATGCTGGATGTCTTGTTTAGTTTCTAAATCCAAGGATAGTTAATTAATGGAGAGTACATTAAACATTATTAAAGAAAAATCATTGTAGCTGTTAGTACTAGTTCTCTGATATTTTACACAGGCAGTAATCTCGAGAAACCTTCATTTGCCCATTTAACAAACAGTTTCAATTCTTTTACTGCCAAAGCAAAGTTGGCCTTTTTAATTTTGGTTTGTAAATGCTCCTAGGCTTGCGGATGCCATGTTGTGTCTGGCGCGATGATGTGATGTTTCGGAACTGACAGTATCTCTAAGGATTTCTCAGTACAACCTATGAATGTGAAATGGTTGCAGTCTCACCTGCAATTATCTTGTCAGGAATGTGACAGAGGGAGTAGGCTGATGGCCCCCCTAGGACTTCAGAGACACCTCGAGGAACCTTGGGTGTAAGGCTCCCATGTTAACATCAGTTCAGTTATTGTTGTGGAATTACGTGATTTTTGTGTCTTGTAAAATATTTTAGAATGGTTTTGTTGCTATTCTGTGACATTGATCCAGGGCTTGGGTTGGATCATTATTATTTCTGGAGTTGTCTTTTTTTTTCTTTTTCTTTTATTTCTTCCTTCCTTCCTTTCTTTTTTATTTGAGAAAAGGTGTCACTAAGAAGCTCTGGTCTGGAACTTGCTATGTAAACCAGATCGGACTTGAGCTCACAAAGACTAGCCTACCTCTGCCTTCTGAATGTTGGGATTAATGAGGTGTACCATTATGCTGGCCTTGTGTGCTTGCGATTTATCTATCTATCTATCTATCTATCTATCTATCTATCTATCTATCTATCTATCATGTGTCAGAAGAGAATGTGAGCACACACAGCTGGTAGGGAAGTCCTTTTAGGGATTCAGTTCTCTCTCCATCTTGATTTTGAGTCAGGGTCTTTCCTGTTACATCATTGCCCTGCCTAAGCAAGCTTTCAGCCAGTCCTCCCGCTTTTGTCTACCGTCTCTCTGTAGGAGTTCAGGGACACAGACAAGTGGCTCTACATCCAGATTTTGATGTGAGTGCATTTGCACTTCCTAAAGATTTTTGCTTTATTTCATCAATCTCATTAAAACACAAAGCACACACCTGTGGGCAGTGTCCGTGTGGGTAGCTCCTTTCCCAGATGAGCATAGAGAGGGACAGAAATTAAACAATTCCCCAGTGCCTCGAAGGTAATGTGTTTCTAACTCCATGATCTTTAGTGATCGTAGCTACTATGCAGTTTTCATAGTTAACGAACATCTAATCCACTTCCAAAATTGAGCACTGATAGTAGGCAGAGCATTAGGTCCATGAAAACACAACTGAAGTGGAGCTGTGGGTTCTATATTGTTGTGAAATGAGCGACCCGAGACTGAGGTCTGTGACCTCAGTTTCTGCAGCCAGGAATTTTGGTGCAGCCACAGAGGATACTGAGCTGGGCTGTCACTGGGCTGCCATCTCTGTGATGAGCAGACCTGTAGTCATGTCCAGGTCAGTCTGGAGGATTCATGGGTTGTTGCACTTCAGGTTATCACGGGGTGGAGTTTCTCTGATCATTTCCGTACAAGCTGTGTCCATACAGAGTAGCCCCAAGAGCTGCAGCAAGCTTCCATCGTGAACAATAAAGAGAGCCACATAGATTTCCCAGCCTCATGTTCTTGGCATCCTCTCTTCTGGTATTTTCTGTTCATTAGAAGCAAGTCATGAGATCCAGACCCAAGTTAAAGGAGTTAGCCACAAATGAGGATGCCTAGGGGCCGTCATAGACAGCACCCCACATGGTCAAGGATGTGTTCTCTGAACTGAAGATGTGGCACGGTGGTAGCGTGTTTACTGGCATGTTCTAAAGCCTAGGTTCAAACTCCAGACCCACAAAAGGGGTATTCAAAAGGTGATCGTGTGTCTGCAAATAATGTCATTGTCAAAAGGCTCAGTTGACCCTCATCTGCATGCCCTATTCTAACAAAATTTCTATGGAGAATGCCCTTCACAGCATCCCTGCTATGTCAGGCAGGGCGACATCCAGCAGAGAGTCGCGTCACACAGTACTCAGATCCACTTTCTTCTGCAGCTGACTATCCAGGGGTTACCCAGATCAAAACTCATTTCTTTTCAAAGCCAAACATCCATTTCAAATATCAGGAAAGTAACTCAGTACATGTAAACGACTTTTCTTTTTGCATGATATGATTAGAAAGAAGGTGGGTTCCGGAAATCTTTCTAAAGATGTAACTCAAGATCTCCACTGTTTGAACACAGGCAGTTGCAGCTGAGTCACTTTCCTGCAGGCGATCCAAGGACATCCTGGTTCTTCCTCAGGGCTGCTGTGATGACCAAATGCAGCTCCACAGCGGACAATATTAAGTTAGCAACGTCGTGCAAAACATAAACGTAAATTTAGTCAGTGTTCCCCTCGGCTACAGACTAGGACAGTATGTGAACAGTGGCTGTTTAGCAGATGTTAACTCTCTCTCATCACAGCACAGACATCTCTGGGGTACGGATGATAAATGTTCTGGGTTAGTACTGAAGGAGCCATTAGTAGCCACATTTGCTGTTGGTTTCCTAAGGATGGATTTCACAGCAGGCCTGTGTTTCAGCAAGGGCCTCACTTGACCACACTGCAGAACTTCTGAGGCAGTACAGTCTTTCTGGAGTGTTGACACACCCCGGCAGCCTGAAATTCCTTCAGCCATTTGCTCAGATTCAAGGCCACTCTGAGTCCACATGCCCCTGCTGTGTGTGAGTCTGACTTGAGAGAAAACATTCTCCATATCATGTAAGAACTACCTGGAGTCCACGGACCTCAGTCCACAGTGGCCCAGAAGAATGCGTTTGACTTTCTTCTTCAGTATACCCGATAGAAACCTCATCTGATGTTTTCCTTTCAGAAACAAGATGGCAAGCTATTTTCTGGGAAGTGATTTAGATAGACTAAAGCAATCTATAAGGGTCTATTGATGAGAAGGAGACACATGTGCAGTGAAGTCTCTAGGAATGTGACTGACACAGTGGAGAGCAGAGCGGGACTGGAGGTGTCAGGCTACTAAAGCTCTTCTGCGTGGTGGAACATGAGGAGGGAATCTGAGAAAGACTAGATTGAGAAGGGGAACTACAGAAATCAAAGATATATATATATATATCCTAGCAAGTATGTGCCCCTGACCATGGTCCATGTATCCCAGGACACCTGTGAATACAGCCAATCAATCGTGAACTTACTCAAAACATTATGAAATGGTGGTGGTGGTGGTGGTGACTCAGTTGCATGGTTCTCCAGCACAAACGTAGGATGATGATGTCGCAGGCCACGAGGTGGGCTATGCCTGCGAGACTTCGTGTAACATACACATTCAAACACACAAAAAAATATAATGAGTGAAGAGGGTTACTAGGAAGAGAAGATACCAGAGTGTTGTATAAACTGTGGCAATATCCTCCCCCCGCCCCCATGATTGCCGCCAAGCATGTCGGGAAAGACATGGTTGCCGCTGTGTTGTTTGAGAGCCCTTTGGACTGAGCCCCACCACGGCCAGCAGTGGTGATTGCTCATGTTATTGGGATCAAATGCTAACAAAATCGTGAACCCAAACGGCTGTGTCTGTAGCCGTACACTAATGTAGAATTACAACAGACACCAGGAGAGGATAAACTGATGATTTGGGAATTCCACAGCTTGAGTAATAAGGATAAAATGCACAGCGGCGCACTAAGTCATACGCTGGCAAATTATGGAGACACGAGTCTGTTCATTTTGAAAATGTGGATCCGTTGAAGATTTTGTGTCCTTTCTTCCCAAACATCCTCTTGCCTGTTTGTTTGGTTTTTGTTTGGGTTTTTTTGTTTGTTTTGGTTTGGTTTTGAGACACAATTTCTCTGTGTAGTCCTTGGGTTTTTGTTTGTTTGTTTGTTTTGTTTGTTTGTTTGTTTTGTCTTGAGACAGGGTTTCTTTGTTGTAACTCTGGCTGTCCTGGAACTCACTCTGTAGACCAGGCTGGCTTCAAACTCACAGAAATCTGCCTGCATCTGCCTCCTGAGTGCTGGGATTAAAGGCGTGTACCACCACGGCCTGGCTACTCCTGTCTTTCTTTTCAATTTCCCAAAGCAGGTTTGGTTGGAACTAGAGTCACCATGGCAGCAGCATTTTAAATAATGCAACACTAGGGCTGAAGAAGAAATGAGTGGATCAGCATGGAACCCTGGTGTCAATTGCCAGCATAGCTAAATAAATTAATTTTTAAAATGACAATATGATATTAAATATTGCCAAGGAGACTTTGCTGGGTTTCCCAGTGCTCTATGCAAACATAAATCTTTCTGCAAGGACCCTAAGAAAAACAGAACATAAAAATTTGTATTATTATTATTTTTTTTAATCCTAACTGGCCATTTTATTAGGCTAAGCATTATCCAAAAAATAGTTTGCTTTTTCATACAAATAGAAAATTGTGCCCTGGTAACATATTATGCACTCTGAAACTAATTCCTGATTTTTTAATTTGAAACAATTTCCAACTGCTCTATGATAATCATAAATCATGAATTTGACACAAATTTAAATTAAATATTACTTGAGCAGCTGAATTTTTGTAAACCAGCCGTATACAGCTCAGATAATTTAAATGCAACACATATTGGTGTTCTTTTGTTTGTTTGCTTGTTTGTTTTTCTCAACACAGGGTTTCCCCATTCTAACTCTGGTTGTCCTGGAACTGTGTAGAGCAGGCTGGCCTTTAACTCAGAGAGATCTACCTGCCTCTGCCTCCTGAGTGCTGGGATTAAAGGTGTGAGCCACCGCCACCAGGCCATATTAGTGTTCTTAACTGTATAGTATTTAAAAGTAAGCCAAAGGCTAACCTTTTAAAAACATTAGTAACAATGTGAGGGACAAACATACCGAGGGTTGAGGCCAGCCTGTGCGACATCATGACTACCAGGACATCCAAGGCTACATAGTTAGACCTTGCCTCCAAAACAAACAAACAAATAAACCCCAGAGAGAGAGGAGGCTGGTGGAGAACGGTTGCAGAGGTCCTGAGCTCAGTTCCTAGCACAGAAGTTGAGGAGTTAGGGGTGACTCACAACCATCTGTAACTCCAGTCCCAGGAGATCATATTGCCTCTTCTGGCTTCCATGGACAGCTGAACTCATGTGCTTATATAAACATAGTCATAACGTAATTAAAATTTTAAAACAGTCTTTTAGAGTTAACAAACACAAAATACTCCATGGCCGAAGTATTAAAACACCAATGGTATAACAAAATGAGAGTTGGAAAATACTTTGAAATAATTGAATTCAGCGATGTGGTAAAATGTGCTCAGTAAGATTCTCTTTGTAGGCTCCTAAAAGAAGCTGATGGGACCAGGTTTATTCCCTCAAGAAGGAAGGAAGTTGTTGATAAAAGCTCTGTTGTCTCTGAAACAAAACACTGACAGAGTGGCATTGGGAGATCTTTTTCACACCCCATATTCCAATACTTTAACTTCAGCAGGATGTGAACTTGACGAATTTAAGTGTTTAAAGTCATCCATAACTGCTAATCAGAGGGTACCCTGCGCGGGATCTCTCTGAAGATGCTGAAGCAATATATTGTGCTACTGAAAAGGGGTTTTAAAGTCAGCTCACCTGATGTTTTTTTTCCTGCTTTTTCGCAGCTAGCCACGGTGTTAAGTGAAATATAATGGCTTCACAAACAAAATCCAAATCTCTGAAACCTCACATTTACCCACTGGTACAATGACTTACGCAGAGGGCAGGTTTCCTGCAAGAAAATCAGGATGGTGTCTTCTGCGCTGCAATGCCTCCCCCTCCACACAGTGTGTATCTAGAGTCAGGGCCCTTGTCTCTGAACTTTCTTGACCTCAACCGGTTCTCTTTTGCAAAAGTCATTAGCATGATTAGACCCTGAAAGGAAGGCTACAATGTTAAGGTTGTTTTCCCTTCCTCGGGAGTCCGGCACGCATCCTATTAATCCTACCAGATCTTCAGTTTGTCTGGGTGACTTTCTCAAAAGAATCCACGAATATGAGTTAAAAAAGCATAAATCACTGGATTAAACTTGTAGTGAACGATGAAAGCTAAAATTGTGTATGTACATGTGGTGGGGCAAATGGACTCTTTTATTATTTAACCTGAATGAAAGCAATAAATTTGAAACAGGTTTTGCTGACAACGTTGGTAATCCCAAGCAGATTTTAGAAGTGTTTTTTGAATGAACACGGGGTTTGTCCAGTAATCCTTTGAATTAGAGGAGGGCTGGATAACTCAAACAATCTGCAAAGTAGCATGTTATTTTCCAATTTATCTTTAATTTTTGCTAAGAAAAGAAAGATATCTAAGATTTAGGCCTTGGCAAATGCGATCAGAAACACATCTGTCACTTCATTTATTTTGTAAGTTGCACCTGAGGTCAGCACCTGTAGATTTTTGTTGGGTCACAGCCTGTTCTTGCCCTGGGTTGTTAACATGTGGTATTGTAGTGTTTTCTAGTGATAACAGGTACTGCGCTTTTAAAACCAGCCATCCATGGCCTCTTCTCTGATCGCTCTTGGCCATCTTGGAACTTGGCTGCAACGTTCAATACTTCCTGATTGACTTACCCCATTTTTTCCCTTGTTAATGGTTTTCTTTCTTTCTTTTAATTAAAAGAAAAAGTTCTTCATACATATTCATTGTATAAAATAGTGAGCTTCACAGTGAAACTTTCAAGCACGTACGTAATAGACTTGGGTCCTGCTCACTTCCTTCTTGGTCTAACGTGCTCCCCAGGCTGCCTTCTCAGTGGTTACTTTCTTCCTCTCAAACAGGTCTTCCTTTCACACCTTTATCTTTGTAAACCTAGATTCTGTGTGTTCGAGATACGGTGTTTGTCATTCTGGGTCTGACGTCCACCATTTAACATGATGGGAATCCGTCATAGTCAAATCATTTCTTCTATGTTGCATACACTTGAGGATACAAGACAAAAGTCCTTTGAAATCTACCATGAATTCAGTTAAGTAGAAAGAAAAACTCTGAAAAATCCTTAGGTCAATGCTTAAAGTCAATTCTGACATTGAATAGTGAATAATTCTATTGTAAAATTTTTACATTTACTTACTATTTATTTAGGGGGAGGGCAGGTTTTCTCCTTCCCTCGTGTAGATCCTGAGAATCTTGCCTCAGGCTTGATGGCAAGCTCCTTTACCCACTGAACCATCTCTTTGGCAAGTTGGTGAGTTTTGTTTTTTTTTGTTTGTTTGTTTGTTTTTTACTATTAAGAGATTTACTGTTGCTGCTGTTGCGGTTAGCAATTATTTTGTCAGGGTTTTGAATTTTTTTTTTTTTTAACCCATCTCAATGAAGTCACGATTCTGAGATACAGAAATAAACATATCATCATTTTTTACAGATGGTAAAACTAAGTCACATAATTAAAGATTCTTCCTAGAATCACACTAAGCCAGTAGTAGAAGCAGCAATCAAAGTCAGTGCAGCTTCACGTCTGGAATTGAACACTAGTGGTGCACAGGCTTAGACTGTGAAAGGCTCTGGGTTCAATCCTCGTTCTTCTTCTCTTCCCACCAGCTGCTGCATAACTAATAATTCTGTAAACGGATGTCAAACATTGTTGGCTGTATTATCATAGATCCTGTCAGGAATTGAGGAGTGGCTTTGTTGGGTGGTCCCTGCACAAGCTTCCATAGGAGACTGACACCAGTATGTGTCAAAGCAGAATAAAAGCCACACTATCATTGATGACGTTTGGCCCTTAAAGTTCACCCTCCATAATTCTTGTAGTGACCTACTGATGGGTCTCATAATGACCCAGTCAGCCATGTTCTGGGTAGGATAAGACCATACAAGGTCATGAACATTAGGACATCAGAATCACTTGAGACATTTTTGGAATCTAGATATGATAACCACTAAAATATATTGCATGCTAAGTAAACTCTATGTTCCCAGCATAAAATACATTACTAGAAAAGTTAGACATGCTAGTTTTTCATGTCTGCGCCCACAGATATGGAACAAAGGAACATTGCTACAAAGTTACATAGACCTTCACTCTACTGATTCAGATCTTTAATATCCTTCAGAGCAGAGAATATTACTTTTATTAGATAAAAATTCCCAGAATAATATTCACATCGTATTCAAATATAGGACAAACATCATATCCAGAAGGAGATATTAAAAATTTCCCCTGGTTATCAATCATTTTGTTCTCATCCAAATTATCATTTTACTTAGCACAAATTACCAGGGGTCGTCTAGACAAGAAGTCAGCATATGAGTTTTGTATACGGCCAGATAAATATTTGCAGGTCTGTAGACAATTTAGTTCCATTCAAACCTGCTGTTGAGGCACAAAGCCTGTAACAGGCTGCAGGAAAAGGAAGACTCTCAGCTGCCTAAATAAAACTTTATTTTCAAAAACATGACAACAGGGCTGAGGCGGGACCTCAGTGATGGAGAGCGTGCTCAGCGTGCTCTAGGATTGGGATTGACGCTGAAATCAAGGTGGTAGTGTCAGCAACAATGACAGTAATAACGGCATACAGAAGACAGTAGGGCTCTAGAGAGCGGAGTTCATCAAGCCAGGGGAAAAACGTTCTTGTCTTGTGGACAGTTATTCCCTTGAATTCAGATAACTAAAATTACATTTAGTTTTTACGTGGCAGGGTCATGCGAAATTGTTCTGGCTGCAGAATTCCAGGAAACTTTGCAAATTGTCAAGATAGAAAATATGAACACACGCACACACACACACACACGCACACACACACACACACACACACACACACACACACACACACACACACATATATACTATATAGATAGAATAAATAATTTACACATCAAATTATAATTCTAGAAGCATCAAATCATTCTAGAACTTAAACTGAATTGGGGGTGGAGTTTTGATAATTCTTATTTCCCTCTGTTCTGCGAATAGTTCATAATTCGGCTGACCTTGAATCCTTAGGCTTTATATACAGTGTCCAGCCCAGAGTAAGTATTCAATAAATGTGTTAAGTGAGTTCAAATTCCTTTCTATTTTAACTCTTTTATACCACATCTCTCCTCCCACCCGCGACTACTTTACTGCCTTTTCTTTTTCAACAAGCTTTTCAAAATGCCTGATGATAGATGAAGTTCACTGTTAGCTTGCTTTTAAGAAGTCATCCAACAAAGGATAAATGGCAGGTAAGAAACAGCTATTGGAAGGTAATTGAAGACATAAAGACTTAAAAACAAATTGAAAAATTATAGAACAAAATGAACATTGACTTCAAATAGACCAGCTAACAGGAGCAACGAGGCATCAGATAATAGAGTAATTGGTGAGGAATTTATTGGCTCTGACAAGGCTATTAAAGACCAGTTCAATTTAGTCCTTCTCATTTTATTTCTGTTATTTTTTACTTTGAGGGCAAGGAGTTTTTTTAAACCCACATTCTAATGTGGTTAGACCTATAGTTTAAATGAATCTACTACAGTATTTATCGCTCATTTAAACAAATATGCCTCTATTTACTGGATCTTTATAATGTTTTAGAACCAGGCATACTCTGGCAACCAAAATCTGGAGCGGTTCTCAGGGTGCCAGAAGCTGACAGAGACACTGGAAGTACCCAGGCGTGGTAAAGACGGGCAGTGTCAGGAGCTATGAAGCTATGAAGCTTCAGTCCACATTAAACACTTGTATTAAACTGTAGTGTTACAGGGCTGTGTGCCTCCACGATTTGTGCTTTTCAAAACAAAGGCAACAACCATGAATTTATGCTTTTACTCGAATGCACAGCTTCACAGTTATTCTCCTGAAATTGCTTGTTGCTAATGCTAGAGGTTGAAGCCCCCAGGTCTGCTACATGCGAGGCAAGCATTTATCAGTCAGCTATATTCCCAGAATATGTAAATGGAGATTATTAATAGTGTTTTAAGAGGGGGGTTGTCTCATAGGCAAACTATTTTGTAAACTGCTGGCTTCACCAAGTTAAACTTTTTCCTCCTTCCCTGAAAAACTTCTCAGTGCTTGTAACACGGTAATGAATGCTAGGGTGCATTCAATGGGAAAATATTGTTTTCATACCACAAAAGTATTCGCCGAGGACATGAAGCTTTAAGGAAACGACTTTAAGTTTGCAAGGCATGGCATTTCATAGAGTAGTGTTTGAGAAATGCTTCCAAATGTAATTTGTTTAACTAAATCATATCTATTGTGCCATAGGAAAAGAATATTAGTCAATATGGTATGTGTGTGTGTCTGTCTGTCTGTCTGTGGTGCTGAAGGGCCTGGAACATGCTAAGAATTCACTCTATTAGTGAGCTACATCTTTACTGGTCCATTTACTTTTTCTATGACAAAATATCTGAAGCTAGGTACTTCTTCTTTTTTTTAAAGAAGGTTGAAACAGGGATGTAACTTAGCATTCATCCTACTCAGGGGCATGACTTTAATCACTAAGCACTTTCCACTAGGCTCCTCCTCTTAAGTTCGCCCTCCCTCCCATCCAGCCACCTGCCACAGGTGGGATTGCACCTGCCAATGAACCTCTGGGAACCTACTCATCCGTATCTTAGTCACCGCAGAGTACTCTCTCTGAGGTGTGATGCCATGTGATCATTCAACAGGACACTTTTGCACAGTTCTTGAACTGTGCATCTTTCAAATCCTAAACTCAGCTGATTTGTTCTTTTGTAAGAAGCATTTCTCTGCGATCCTGTCAATGGCTCATCCTTGGCTAAGAAGGAGCTGGGGACAATCCTGACAGGTAGCAGGGGAGTCTGTGGTGCCCCTCAGCTCAGGCCTTCCACCAGCTTTTTCCCTTCTCCTTGGTTCTTCCTCTCCTCTCCCTGCCAGTGTGAATCACACTAACGCACATTACAGCAACAGGAGAATTTCATAATTAAATTCCAGCAAGGGAATAGAGATGTCAACAGCTCCAAAGAAGCTGTCCCCAACAGCAGAAACCAAGATCTACCTCTGGAAATCTCTACTGGCTCTGTTTTAAACAAAGCATTTAAGAAGATAAACTTGTCTTTCTTTCTGTCTGACTTTCTGTCTTTCTTTCTTCCTTCCTTTCTTTCTTTTTTTTGTTTTTGTTTTTGTTTTTGTTTTTTTGGTTTTCCGAGGCAGAGTTTCTCTTTATAGTCCTGGCTGTTCTGGAACTTGCCCTATGTACCAGAATGGCCTCAAACTCATACCTGCCTGCCTCTGCCTCCCAAGTGCTAGGATTAAAGGCATGTGCTACCATTACTGGGCTAGGAGAGATAAATTTCTACCACATATCCCGATAAATGGCTTAATGACACAGGTCTTTCATTCCAGTGCTTGAGAGTTAGAAGCAAGATGATGATTAGGAAGGTAAAGTCAGACTCGGCTACATGGGGAGTTTAAGGCCAGCATGGACTACATTAGACCATGAGGTCATGTCTCAAAACAACCCAAAGTTCACCCCTTCTCTGCATGGTTTGTGGAAGAAATTCTTTGTAGACAAGATTTGACTTCTACAGCATTTTTCTGCCTGTTCATCACCTTCAGGTTTGGGTTTGCCATAATGTAAGATGGTTCTTGATCTCACATCTCACATCCAACAATAGTTTCTAAATTGCCAAAGATGTCTATAGTAGTCTGGCCTCCAAATGCCTGGTCAGTAGGTCTTCAGAGCCTGGATTCTGTGTACAGTCGGCCCTGAAGGGAGACTGTGCAGCTAGAATGAAGCTCATGAGATTTTTGATGAAACCCAGTCATGAAATTGCAACTGTTGAGTTGAAGAATGGACCACAAGTCCATAGAACAATCGCAGGTCAGCACACATACATCTTAAAGCTACGAAAATGACCCTGAAGAACGGAGAACCAGTGCAGTTGGAAACACTGAGCCTTTGAGGAAATAACATTAGGTATTTGTTCTACCAGACAGCTTAGTTTGGGATACACTATTTGTGGGCATTGAACCTAAGGTGAAATCTAAATAAAGGGAAGCTATTGCATGAAGAAGACATGACTACAGCAGAAGAAGAGGGGCCCTAGCAGATAATGTCTCTCTAGATTACTACTTCCAAGTGTTAATGAATTTGCAAAATTTTTTTTGTACAGTTTTTGATTGTCAGGTCAGTTTTTAATATACTTGAGTATGAGGGGAAAGGCGTCTGTAATTGAATTGTCAAAGTCATTGTTCAGGGTGCTCCCACCTCATAATTCCAAGAATCAGATAAAACTGTAAGCATTCCATTATTCATTTTGCCTGTTTAAAAAAATGCAGTAAGTTACCACACAACGGAGACTCATCAGGAACTACAAAATAATGTTCTTTAAAGTTACAAACACTTCTAAAAGATGTTTGTGGGAAGCTCTACAAGGTTAGGAAGGAAACCACCTAAAACACATTGAGTACATATAGGAAGGGGAGTCGTTGGGGTATGAAAATGAAAATCGCTTAAGCCACGGAAGGAAGGAAAAATCATGGATTGGTGACTGACCAGGAGACGCACCTGCTTTCTGGAAATTAAAACCGTGTATTAGGCAGCCCCGACTTAATTGCCATATGGGGTGAAGCCCAGTTTCTGATGTAAAAGGGTCCCAAATTATAATTGGGCATCATAGATTAAAATTCAATACCTGAAAATTTCCTCAGAAATGAAAAGGCACCAGGACAGACGGCCGAGCCCAGTACAATGGGCTTCCCACAGCTGACACTGGAGACCACTTTATTTGGCACCCAATAAAGTTCCCAAGTGCTCTTTAAGGGCATTCAGCTGCTGAGGGCTTTATTTTTTCATTCATCCCGTATTATGCTGCCAGTAGCAGATCCAAAGAAGTCCCTGAATCAGCGCTGTGGATGAAATTTTCTCAGGCTGAGCGGTGGAGAGGCAGCTAGACTTATTTTGGAGTGATCGTGGGACCTCTCCGGCAGCAGGGACACCCTGAATAGCAACAGCTTTCTCAAATCTCATTCAACAGGAAATTTGGTGGTGGGGGGGGCAGTGGCAGGATAAAAATGAGCATTAAGGCACTTAGAAAGCTGATGCTGTTTAGTCAGGGAGAAAAAGTTTTAATGAGAATTAGATACACACACACACACACACACACACCTACCTGTCACCACTCCGCTTCCTTTATCTGGTGCACAAATAAGGCTTGTACTTCCTCTGCACACGCCTACTGCTACAAAGTCCAGGGTGACCCTCACATCCCTCCTCAGGTGCATGCGGCTCACTTTGGGTTATATTTAGCTCTCTTTAGTTGCATCTTTTTTATGCAGCTAGGGGAATAAAAAGCCACCCCATTCAATATCTCTAGTTTTACAGGCACTGATACCCAGCGCGTTCTCGGTAACAGTGTTTTCTTCTTTCTGCCAATTGTATTACCCTTTTCTAATTATAAAATCATTCTGCATCCTCTCCCATGCAGGTACAGAAGCTCCAGGAGCTGTAGTCATTCTAGCAGGGTCATGGCCCTGTCTGAGGATGTACACCTGAATTTAAAGTATTCTCCCAAGCTGAACAGGCTTTATTAATGTGACTTTTCCCACACATTTTTTATTTAAATTTCTGGAGAGGTTAAAAGGTGGTGGTTTTTATTATTGTTTTGCCTTTGTGTTAGGACGAATTTTCTATGCGTCTCTGCTAGAAACAATCTACTAATTATTTCATATAAATCACTCTTCACAGCAGGACTGAACACAGCTGCTGTCAGGAAAGAGTTAAGTTACATTTCCATTAAAATCAGGAGCAAGGGCTAATTATTTCAGTTCCAGCTAGATTTGATCTAAACGGGAAGTGTATTTGGCACTTACTCTAGAAACCTAAGGCTCTTATAAAACAAATACTTTTTGTGAAGGCAGAGACTAGGAAAAAATACAGATTTTTTTTTTCCAGTTCCTGTTTTTGGGAGAAATTGGTGTAGCTACAGCAGGATCCCTCAGAGAAGCATAGTGATGTAAAATGATTAACATAAGAAGTTCTGGTTTACTGTTGATGACCAAATTTTAAAACACAAAATGAATTACTTTGTCCAAATATGTCTTCATAGCTGTTTAAATGCGTCTCTAAGCTGATTTCCTCTATTATTATGGAAATATTAAAACCTATTAAACAGAAGGGTGTGAGCACCCATGATCCCAGGGCCAACATGGATCCAGCTCACCTCTGCCCTCAGCCATGCTGCACACCTCACTTCCTGTGGCACCTTTCACGCTGTAGACTTTCCTTCCTAGGTCTAAATGGAGAAGCCCAACACGAGGACACATCAACACCGACTGAACTGGTGGAATGTTACGGTGGTGTCTCGTGTCTGCAATCCTTTCACTTGGAAGACAGAGGCAGGAGGATGGCTGTAGGTCGAAGGCCATACTGCGTTACATAGCGAGCTTCAGATCAGCCTAGCTACAGAGCAAGAACCTGTGTCGGAAATAAAGGCAGGAGAGGGGCAGGGGGCAGGGGGCAGGTGTGGTGGTGCATGCTTATAACTACAGTGCTTGGGAAGTGGAGGCCGGAAGATCAGGAGTTCAAGGAGTTCAATCTTCAGCAAGATTGAGGTCAGCGTGGACTACATGAGACACTGTATCACACACACACACACACACACACACACACACACACACACACAATTTTAAACCAGCTTGGTCTCAGTCAAGTCTCTTATTTAGAAGACCGCGTTGCTCAGGAAGAGAGTGTTCCACCCACAACCTGAAGTGTCGGGCAAGGTGGGACTTGAGTAAAATCACGTGGAAGCACCAGAAATTCTAGGATCCGGAAGTCTCTCCCCAGAGCTTCTACAAGCCGACCTGGTGCTGTCTGTCCAGCGGACCCCCAGGGTTTCCTCCCAGCACTCGGCACTAACCTCCCCAGCCCGACTTCCTGCCTTCTTCTTTTTTCTTTCTCTCCTTATTTATTTTTGCCTCTCTATAAATCATACATAATAATAGTTCCCACATCATAGCTTGTTAGAATTTAATGACAGCCTCCAAGGACAGGTGCCAGTTAAATGAAACATATAATTAAAATTTGTGCTATTCTAAAATTGGGTTACTTGGCAATAAGCAAATCAGAGACAGCCTCCATTGAGATGATGGCCACGCAGTCCTTATCCGGGTTACTGGGTGTGCAGCAGATTCAATCTGGTCCTGTTTTTGCCAGGTGCCAAAAATGTTGACGGGATGTTTAATTGTACTCACCCACATCTCAGGTGTTTCTCCTCAGCACCTGAGTACACGCTCTGCAGCTTGGGATTTTGGCAAACAGAGGCAGTGTTGCTGATTAACCCGATAATTTGGGTGACGGATATGTGTTTATCAAGAAGTTAAGTTAGAGGTGTGGTGTGTGTGTGTGTGTGTGTGTGCAAGTGCAATTATCATTTCTATTTGATGAATCAAGCTTCTCTTTAGCCTCCGATTCTTGTACTATAAGAAACAGAAAGGCAAAACCTAAGTGCCAGTCCTGATCTTGGCTGTAGACTTGATCTTGTTGCATCTCAGGCTTGTCCTTCCTGACAAGGCTATCATTTTCCTAGAAGGACTATCCCTTGAACCATGTCACTTGCATAGCCTTCCAAGAATGCTACATTTCACCAAATGCTAGCTCTCTGATTCTGTGATCAACCCTGTTCATTCTCCTCTTCAAACTTGCTTTGATTTCTCTTTCTTTGGAGCTCCATCCAGGCCCTGTACCATACTGCTGCTGCAGACATGGGTCTCCACTGGTTTGGAAAGGTCATGATCTTTTTATCTGATGCACTGTGTGACTCTGCTTGTTTCCCCTAGCCACAAAGATGTTCTTCTCTTCTTCCTCCTCCTCCTTCCTCTCCTCCTCCTCCTCCTCCTCCTCCCTCCCCTCCTCCTCCTCAATTTTTGTTTTGTTTTGTTTTTTGAAACACGGTTTCTCTATGTAGGCCGGGATGTCCTGGACCCTATTCTGTAGTCCAGATTGGCCTTGAACTCATAGATCTACCTCCTGAATGCTAGGATTAACGTGTCACCACAGCTGGATGAATGCTGTTGAGTTACCCAGGTTCATCCAACGTATACCTGTACCATGCTCTCAGACAATATGGCCTTCTCATCCATTTTCTTCTGTTGTTTAGTTAGACTCCTTGATCACGCTAACTAGCACATTCTCCAGATGGGTTTGGTCTGCAACCGAGCCTGTAGGACCTCTGTAAACCAACACTGACGAAAGGAGATTTTCTTTTCCCAAAGCCAATGTCACACACAGGATTCTCCAGTTAGGAAATTGGCCTCTTCTCTGTGTTCATGTGTTGTGGAAGTTTATTTTTAGTTATATATAAAATAATTGGTTTCCACACTGTTGGGTGTGGGGATGCCTAGATCTTGGCATTTCATATTGTCGGCAGGTGTTGGATTTATGTGGGGGATGCTTGATTGGTTGTGATCTCCAGGTGCTATCAATAGGACACCTGAGGAGTTCTGGATCAATAAAAACACCTGAGCTCAGATGCTCAAGGTTCCACTGTCCAGGATGGCACTGGCAGAGTTGGCACCTCTGAAATGCCTCCTTGCCTTCCTTGTTGAGATGCCCCAGCAGCCTAACAGCTATGTTCATGTACCCTACTTCAAACTCTAAAGCTTTCCTTTCTCTACATCTTCAAGGCGCTGGGATGGGGGATAGACGGAGTAGATGGGGGTTCTTAGTTGCTTCTGTTCAACCTGTTGCACTTTTATTTTTAAGTTATTTAAATGTGCAATTATTCCTGGATTAAAAATAATAACAGTAGTAAAAGGTTCAAACCATTAGGAGAGAGTCCAGGGTGGATTAATTGCTTATCAAGTTTTCATTCTCCTTTCAAACTACATTGAATGGCCTGCTTCACAAGAATGCAAAGCCTAGCGCTGGCTTTCCCTTCAGGAAATACATCACAAGAAGTATGCTATCTTAGGACCAGTAGAACCTTGAGTTGTACAGTGATTTAGAAAACAAGTTATTTAGCCTGGATAGCTTTGTGATAGATACGCAATGGAGAAATTCATTGTTAAATGACTCCCCTACTCCCCACCTCCCCACACACATTCTTACTTCACACATAGTGTTTGGCAGGGAGAGAAAGCAAAGAAGATAGCATCAGGGTCTTTGAAGTCTGATGTAAAAGGTAAGAACCATGATAGGGAAGCAAAGGGAAACCTTGTGCCCATTGACATACGGCCTCAGAGAGCTGACTTTTGCCTGATGACAGAGCCAGCCATAGAAATTGTCACAATGCCAAACCTCCATCGCTGGTTACTAAAGTTACTCTTGCTTATGCTTTAATATATTTGTGATAAATAGCAGAAGGCAGTTGTAATATTGTGGAGGAAGCAATCTTTACATAAATGATTTAGGAATTACATTAAGTGTCATTTGAGTCCGAAGCTCCTGTGGACTAATTTATCTCCTCTCTAACCTTTTCTTTTATACTTTCATTAGCACACCATGCAGGCAATGAGATCTTTCTACCAGATTAAAGGCAGAAGGTGACACATTCTAAAATGACAAGAACGATATTACAAATTATTTTCAACATAATTTCAGACCAACAGTAATAATAAACAGTCAACAAACCCCACCTGTTTTAATGATGAAAGTCAAACAGACTTGTAGTCTATAAAGAGGGGATGATTACTTAACTAACCAACATGATGCAGTTCATCATTTCTCTACTGCACATTTATATAGTTTTCCCCTTGTATCACATGCATAATTTGATTTTCAAGCATGATTTACATATGGTACTTGAAGAGACATGTAGAGAACCCTGGCTAGTTCTTTCTTGTTAAAGCAATGCTTTTTCTTTTGATTACCAAAGGTGCTTTCCCCAATACTTAGCTTCAGATGGCATGAAGGCTAATGAGAGAAACAGATTAATGTCTAACCTCAGCTAAATCTCTGCGAGGGTTCATTCTACCACAGGAAGGATCTCTTCCTATCATGGAGTCTGATGTTTTCTTCATTGGTATAGCCACTGCTAAGGTACCCCAGGCTCTTAGTAACAAGCCCTCACCTACTTCTTGTAAGCGACCCTAACAAACATCGTGTACACACACACACACACACACACACACACACACACACACACACACACACACATTATGAGACTAACTGGGAGCTAACTGGGAAGAGCCAAGTGGGTAATGATCGGTGATATGCTGAAAATGCATGTATGAATACATGTATGAATACATAAATGTATCAATACATGTATGAAAATGTCATGATGGAAACTTTATGATGTAGAATTACTATGTGCTGATAAAAAAAAAGTACATAAAAAAGAAATGGAGAAAGGAGTTTGGAATGCTCAAATCCTTCCAGGACAAAGCCTGCAGAGCTTTGTGTACCCGTGGTTTAAAGATCGAAAGCAATACCAAAGTAACATTTCCATGTCTGAGGAAGCCAACCACAGTGTGTCCTTGTCTCTGTTTATAAAATGCATGCCTTCTCATTCGCTTGGGTTCCAGTGTAGTCACAAGGTCACTGGTTGGCAAAACCAGTGACAACCCTGATCCTGGCATTTGCCATTTATTACACACAGATGGTGGTTTGAGCCTGTGATAGGAAAGTAGCTTCCAGAACAATCCTAGTGACTGGTACTCAGTCTTGAGAAATACCCAACTCCCAACAATAATCGGCACCTGCGGATAGATTGATTAAACAACAGCATTAAGTCGGAATTAAATTCAGAGAAAACGATAGATTGTAAAAATAAACAAACAAATAAAAGCCCGAATTGGCCTCTGCCTTCCAGTTTCCTTTGTAAAGTACAAAGATCACGTGAGCTTTCCTTTGTGTCCTCAGGGAGCAGCAGCTTTCTCCCCCCTCTGAAGGGTGTTCAAAATACGCTATTTTAAACAGTAATCCATAAATAAAATACAATACTTGCCAAAATTATTTTATCACCCATATTCGGAGCCTGTGGACACCACTCTGGATACAGTTGCTCTCCTCAGATGCAATTTAAGAGCTTAAGAAAGTCTTTAAGAGACTTTCCATGAAACACACGGAGTTCTTTCTGAAAAATCCGTGTTTCGACGTGGCCAAATCGCTCCGTTGTTACAAATACTGTGTGTAAAATTACCAGATTGTCTGGCATGCTGTTTTTTTTTTACAGAGGATACTGCACGGTTAAGCATTGAAAGAATAGAAGTGTTCAAACTGCTTAAAATATTTTGTAACCATAAATTATTATCCAAAAATATTTTTCAAGTAGATAAAAAGAGTTGTCAATTCTGCCTAGTGAATGCCTCATAAGGGGCTCGTTTGTGGTTGAAAACTGAATAAAAGCAGTAAATTAAGACCAGACTTAACCAGAGAGAAACTGTAATCCACTGCAGATTCCCTCAGTGAATGAAGTATTGTATGAAGTATTGTTACGTGGATTTATCCTCTTTGCTTGTACAGTTAACCTACAGTTAACCGGCACATCTGTGGCAGAAACGCTGTCTTTGCTCTCAGGAAGAGGAGGCTCTTGAAGCCCAAAGATGCAAGCTCATGCTGATTTGAGATCCCGGGTCTAAGCAGAGGATAAAGAAAACCATCCCACAGGGCTGCCTCTGAAAGGGCAGAGGGCCTAATGGAGCTGAACTATTGTTCAGAGGGGTGAGGGCAGACAGACAGCGAGTGGGCACTTGAGAAACTGTCAGTAAGACTGGGGTGGCCGCTTGTCTCATGGTCAGGCAGCCCAGATGACCAAGTGAGTCAAGGGTATGGAGGTCCATCAGGGGGGCTCAGGATTTGTTTGTGGTGTGAGCTCAGACCACTGAAATCCGGTGAATGTCAAGGGCTCATGACTCACTAGAAATACTCAATGTCAGGAATTTGAGTAGTTTACAGACATCGAAGCCCCTGGTGATTATTTTATCCAGCACTGTTGATTTTCCTGTGTTTGTCAGCAGACACCAAAATTGATGCCTAAGACCCCAGAAGTCTCAACAACAGGCCCGTTTGTTCTTAAGTCAGGGTGGTTTTCTCTGTGATTACATGTCAATAAAACAACTGATTTATCTTTTTGTAAATCAAACTGAAGGAAGGCAAACAAGATGTATCTAGTCTTCTCTTTTAGAGCTCGTTTTTCCTCCTAAAGGATATTAATTTTGGTTTCTCTTAGGAACCTTGCAGATGCCCTGTGCCTATGTCTTAGAAAATATCAAAAGAAAGCTCTAGGTGGATACTATTTGAAAAATACTATTTTTCATCATTGAACAGAATTCTAAGAATTTCTGTAATTCATTCCAGTACACGTATTTTATACAGGAAAAGGAGAGAGATTGTTAAGAGAAAGAAGGTATAGTGTGTTAGGAATTAACATCCTGGAGCCCGACACTTTCAAAGACAGCATATCCATCTATCTATCTAACCATCTTTCTATCATCTATCTATTTTTTGAAGGTAAGATTTGCAAAAAAGAAAAAAAAAGTTTATCCTTGAACAAAAGTCGATAATTGTGCCCTAAGTTCATAACCCAATATGTATGAAGTGTGGACTCTTAGTGTGTTATCATGTTCACGGGTAAAGTTCTTTTTCTTGGGGTTTTTCAAGAATAGAATTTTGCTTTTCTCTAAGAGTGAATATTTAGGCTAATGAATTTTCTGTCGAGTCTCACAGCTCTACAGAAGTATAAACTAGGTTATCTGCCAATGGACAGAGCAGTGGGACTCAGGGTAACACAGTTCTGACAATCCAAAGCTCCTAAATATGTGTTAAATTGACTTGATTCCTGATTAAAGCTTACAATTACCATCTCTGCTTAATTAAGAATAACCAAGACACAAGTGGACTTATCACATCTTTACAAAGGTGTCTGTTTTTGAAGAAAGCACAATTAAAAAAATAGGAAACTCAGAGTGTGTGTGTGCGTGTGTGTGCGTGTGTGTGCGTGTGTGTGTGCGTGTGTGTGCGTGTGTGTGTGTGTGCATGTTTCTGATGTCACACAGCTCTTCCTTTTATACAGATAGTTACCAGGCTAAGTGGGTAGAGGTTTAGCTCAGACTGTCTATAAATGCTGTGCAGAGTATGATTGCAGCTTAAAAATCGCATCACGCCCACCCACGCTCACATACACCCACACCTACAGGAGCCCCCATCTGCACACGCTAAAAGTTACATGGAGAAACCTGCAGAAATAGCCCTCAGCAACCAGACAACTACCCCAGTGCTTCAGAGTGTTGTCTGAAATTCTCGTAGATCGATGAAAATAACAGTTTATTTCTAACCCTTCCGTGTAGCTTCTGCACGTCACAGCAAGTTAACAAAGTAATAAGGCTTCCCCTTGAAAAAGTGCTCGTTAGCATTTTGTAATTCCATGTTGTGGATCAGGTTCCTTCCGTGTTGCGGGAAGGCCGTGGATCCGCTCACCGCAGCACATCAGAAGTGGAAAGGTGATGGGTGAGGTTTTCTTTGTTGCAGGTGCTGAGAAATAATCGTTTAAAGGTCAGTTGCACTAGGAAAAGAACATTTGTTTAATAAGTAACTAATTTTGGGATGTGCTGCACTTTTAAAGGTTACAGAATAGACCAAGTTGCCAGTGATGTCAGCAAGAAGTAAATTAAAATCATTGGTCC
Source organism: Cricetomys ansorgei (assembly GCA_026225945.1). Taxonomy (NCBI): domain Eukaryota; kingdom Metazoa; phylum Chordata; class Mammalia; order Rodentia; family Nesomyidae; genus Cricetomys; species Cricetomys ansorgei. The sequence continues at coordinate 1,359,266 of JAMJFZ010000558.1, forward strand.
TGTAAAAACAATGCTTTGGTCAATTCAAATTTCCACACATTCTCATAGGACCCACCCTGCATTCCAAAGCCCAAGCTAGGGTTCGGGAGTTGACTCAGTGGGTCAGTCAGTGTTTGTTGTGCAAATACGAGGTTCTGGGTTCAAATCCCCTTAAATGACATATAAGAAAACAGAAAAAAAAAAATCTAAGCATGGTTATGTTTGTGAGTAACCCCAACATCGGAGGTATGAGAAGCAGGTAGTTTCCGGGAGACTGTTGGCCAGGCAGTCTAGAAAAACACAGCAAGCTTTCAATCCAGTAAGGCAACCTGTGTCAAAGAAATAGGGTGCAGTGTCATAGAGGGAGGCATTTCAGGAGTCTGTGCCCATGCACAGGCTCACCCGGCTGCACACTCACACATACAACATATATGCCACACATACAACACACACACACACACACACGACCTGCACTATCCATAGTGTGGCTTCCGAGACCATTCATCTACACACTTTACCTCTGTTCTCAGTTGCTAAAAGCACTTGAGACTACTACAGCAAACACGAGCGTGGCGGAGTGTGGAGAGATGACCGTGCACACACATGTACCCACGCACACAAACAGTGCATCCTGTCTGCCTCGCTCCTTCAGGTTTACTATTTTCTAAGGATGTCTGTGCAGCACGGGTTATACATTTCTCCTGAAGTCTCCTAACATTGTGCAACAAAAATTGTCTACCTACCGACTCCTATAGGAAAAGAAGGAATTGATTCAGCTATATAAACAAAAGCTATTGATTTATCCTTTCCTATTCCAAAACCAACTTTCCTCCTTGCCCTACTCTGAAAAAAAAAAAAAAAAAAAGACAAAGAGAATTTGATTTGGCAATGAAATGGAAAGTTAATCTGGTATGTAGACAAAAGAGAAATAACAAAAAAAAATTGTAAAAGGGGCAAAAATCTTTTAATTCTAGAAGGTATTTTTTTTTTTAAAGTGGAAGTTTATTTAATACAACTTGTGTACTATTAAAATTTTTTTGCCTTTAGGGATATGATGTACAACAAATAAAAGCTGTTTAGCTGTTTTATATTTAGCCTTTTATTTTGTCTTTGTGAGGCAATGTTTTAAAGCTGTAATAATTTCCTCTGGAGCATTAGCTCAGTGCTTGAGATAAATACATGTAGAAAATAACTCTAAGAGAAACCTTCTGATCACTCGATTGCTTATGAGTTAACAATTTTTTTTCTCTCTACACATCCGTCGCTAAGCTCCCCAGTTAAAATATTGTCTTGGTGGCAAATTATAAGATTTTTATAATGAGTTGATTTTTAACACACAATGAGCTTTCTGTTTAATTACAGTGTGAAAATAATACATTTTCAAGAAAGCTTCTGAGGTTCACTATTTAGATAAAAGGAACTGGAAAGCTTATAACATTCAGTCTATTGTAAGGCTAAAAAAAAAAAGCTATACTGATATCTGCAAGTCATTTGCAATTAGAAAAGAATGTGACACTCTCTTGTTTCAAGCAACTTAGCTACGAATCAAGTTATTCCCTTAATTTGACTTGCTGTTCATTTGAGAGAGGGCAAAATCTATTTCCTGGGCAATTTTGCAAAGCAAAGATATTAATACTTTGGGGGCTTAATTGTATCCTGTGTTTAAATACACCATGGGTGAAACTCAGACCTCTGCTTAATTGCTGTGAGAAATAGTCTGATTTCTTCGAGATTAGGCACATGCCCCCGTGTTCTTTGACCTCAGAGTACCTCCTTCAGAACTAATCTTCTAAGGTAGAAAGATTGCTTTTCTATGTGCAGCGGGGCCGTTCGCGACAAACGAGGACTTAATAAACTAACTCACCCTTCTGAGTCTTTGCTGTCAATGTTACTCATCTATTCGTTTCACACATCTCTCGTCCAGTGGCTTATTAGTAAATAACCCTAAACTTGGCAGGGGGGATCATTTTAATGGTGTCTCTTTTAATTAGAGGACTTTGAAATTTAAATTGGCTGTTTCAGAAATATATATATATAAATCTTTCATTTTTACTAATGAAACATGAAGTGCTCAAAATAACTCCATTCAAGTAAAGTTCACAGCCCTCTGAAAAGACAAACAATTCATATTTACTTAAAGTTTTGCTCTGCAGCTGTATTTTGTTGAGTTCATCTGATGTACGCAAGTGCTTCTGCTGTCCCTTCAGCGCCGTCAGGATTGTTGTTACAAGATGTAACAGAATGTTCTGGTTCTAAAATATTTATATTAATCAAAGTTCAGGCTGTTTATATTTTTTGGCAATAGAGCTTTTCTTTTAAAGTGATGCTCTTGCATTTAACTAAACAAAAGTGTTGAAACGGCCTGTCACATAAATTTCAACACGGTACATTTGGCATAGATATTTGAAAGCCGGACCAGAGCAGAGCTAGTTTCCCAGCTGCAGGTTAAACATGGATTAGTGGAAAGTGTGATATTGGCAGTTTCCAGGATTCACCAGAGGAAATGTCCTCACAATCACCGCCTCCTAGAAACCCTAGTTTGGTGGTTCACGCCTTTAGTCCCAGCACTCAGGAGGCAGAGGTAGGCAAATCTCTGAGTTTAAGACAAGCCTGGTCTACAGTGTGAGTTCCAGAACACCCAGGCCAATGCAGAGAACCCTGTTTTGCAAAATAAAACAAAAAACAAAATCAAAAAAAGAAAACCCTGTTACCTGGAAGAAAAGTACGTGTTCCGGATTCTCCCTCTGTGTTATTGGGATATTGGGATCGAACTTTAAGGGCTGGCCCAAATGGAAGTACCTGAATGCCAGGGACTCACCAAACAATTCAATTAGTTTCAAAAAGCTCTTTGTTTACACTTCCAATTCTTTTCAGAATGACAAAAATAAGCGTATGCTACTTACCAGCTCTCTGTATTTGGGAGCAGAAGTGGCTTAAATGCAATGATGTTGTCTTTCGAATACTGTTACTCCTTACATTGGCTGTTAACCTGTGAATCCTCTAGGCTGCTTTGACTTTTGTAAGGGAAAATACCTTTATAAAATGTATTTATTCTTTACTTATTTAATTTTATATCACATTGCTTATTTATTTTGTGCACGCGTGCAGGCTTGTGGACGTCAGAGGACAATTCACCCACTCTCCGCAGTCAGTTCTCTCCTTCCGCCAGGAGGGTCCCAGAAAGAACTCAGCTCATCAGTCTAGATGGCAAGTGCCTTTACCTGAAGCCACCTCTCCAACCTTATTAGAGACATTAAAAATAGCAAAACCTTCATGAAAGCATATCTATACCATATCTGTTATGTTTAATTGTCTTGCAGTGCACATACACTAACCATTTGAGTCTGTCTATGTATCTATGTATCTATCTACCTATCTATCTATCATCTATTTGAGTCAAGGTCTCCCTATGTAGCCATTTGAACTATGAATGTTTAAACCAGGCTGGCCTTGAACTCACAGATAACTACCTGCCTCCCCACTTCCACAGTGTCGACTCATTTTAAAAGTTAATCAGAAGGCTTGCATAGATGGATCTGTCAGGGGTGGGAGGCATATTTTGTTCCTGTTGCTGTTATCTTCAGTCAGTATTAAGTTGTGTTGAGACACTTCAGGAGAAAATAATCGTCCACAGAAAGGAAAGCACTGAAGACTTAGCCCGTACTATGGAAGTTTATATGTGCTTTTCCTTTCAGGAGATGACACAATATGCACACATCTGACAAACAGGAAACATTATATACCACAGCAGAAAGGGGCTAAGGTCTTCTGTTTGAACTCTGAGCCCTTCTAAATCCTTGATCCTTCCTTACTTTGTTTAACTTGGTGTAAGTCTCAGCCAGCAGCCGACTCTGAGAGAACATTTCCTGCCATCATTTTCAGGGTGACTTGGGGTTATAATGCTTGCCTTTTTCTTTTGGGTTGAGACTGAAATAACCAACAGTGGTTCCAGGCTAATACCTCACAGATAGCCTTTTAATGACCTGCTCTGGCTAATTCATTCCTTTGCTCTTTTAGTATGAGGAGTCCTGATCTCAAACTCCGGGTTAAAATAGTCAATGTGCATCCGTATGCACAGGCGTATCTGTATACTTAAAGGAAAAATGTACTTTAGCAGACGCGGGACACTGCGCTCTTTCTAATGACCACGTTAATATTATGAACTGGTACAAGAACAAAACAAGTCAGGCTATCAACACAAAATTTACACCCTGAACTGATTTACCTTTTTATCCTATCAGCTAAAGTGAGTGATATAAATATGTCATCATGCCATGCCATTATGGATTATTGTGATATCTTGGTTCCAATTTTATGCGATGTTACTATAATCCACATCTCTGTATTAGCCTGGGCAGGGAGCTTTACTGGAGGTAACCGGGGCTATGGAGCCCAATGCACAAAAAGAAGAACACATATCTCTAACCTTTGTTTCCAGACAGAGAGGTGAACCGGGTCCGGTTGTGCCTTTCCTCTCCGGGCAGCATTTCCTTTGAAGTCAGAAGGAGAAGGGAGAACTGAGGGTGAGAACATGGCCTCAAGGATAAAAACGAATATTATCAGGTCAGACTCTGAGACCCAGGCTTTATGCCACATAGCCATTGGCTCTCCTTTAACGTGGAAACACTCAATCTTTTTTTTGTTTTTGTTTTTAATCTCCTGTTGAATCCTGGATCACAAATTCAATTTCTAATAACATACTGGGGATTTTTCCACAAGTGTGTTTATTTAGACTTTATGAAGTTAGATCCGTAAACCAGCATTAAAAATAATTTTAAGGAGGATTTTTTTTTTTCTTTAAAGAAAGTTGAAAAATTACAAAGACTTACATTCTGCTTTTAGGTGAGTCTATATGAATCAGAAACGAGGACTAGGCAAACTAACATCCAAATCACAGTGCAAACAAGTTATAAAGAAGATGGACCTTTTACAAAGTCGTGTATCTATCTCTCTTTCCCATCACTTCCTGTCACCCTCAAGGAGAGGCGCAGTGAACAGCTACACCCGTGTCACCCAGCTGAACATCTTATAATGCAACTTGTGAGCGTGTTTCTTTGCCTCTGAAGCAAATCACTGAGAGCACGAGGATGGCTGTATTGGAAGCAGTTATATAAGCCAAGTCAGTCACAGGCCGTGGGTATGGCCGGTCCTAAAACCAACATAAGCACCAAGTCGTCTAAAGACTCTTCAGTTTCAAAAGCTCCCAGCAACGGGGAAATGACAGAAGGCAGGAGTGAGGAGCACACATACGTGACCAGGTTGTTGGACCGTGAAGTTCATTGTTCCAAACCTCTGTATGAACGCTTTTCAGTCTGGTGAGAAACCATCTGACAGGTACTGGGGGCTCAGTGATGTGTCACTCAGCTTTGCTGATATTCTGAGTCATGTAGGCAAGAGGGATATATGTTGTAAACAGTAACAAAACTGTGACAGATAGCATAACACAGGTGTGTTCTCGGTGCTGTGAAACCCAGGGCCGAAGCCTTAATTCTGCCTCGAGTTTGGAAAGAAGTGTTAGTTCGATAAATAAAAGCTTCACAGGGAAAAAAAAAAAGTGATCAATAAGCTATATAATGTAAGTATAATATTCCAGACAGAAGGACTAGGGTAGACTCACACGCAGCATTTATATCCAGAGCATGAACAGCTGGTATATAGGCTATGTGGTAAGAGGAAAATTATACCATAATTTCACCTTCAACTGCAATCTGATGAACAGTGCCTTGTATGCTACGCAGAGGAACAGCAGAGACTTCATCCGGGAAGCAACGGAAAATCGCCGAGATATTTAATCTGTGGTGTTCCGTGATAAGAACTATGTTGTTTTGTTTTAAGAAAAATAGCTGGCATCTGGACACAGGATGTCTTAGGGAGTGACAAGAATAGAATACTTTCCATCAGTTAGAGTGATCTTGAGAAGTTAAAATGAGTGAAAGCTTTTGCTATGGCAATAAATTAAAGAGAAGTGTTAGACAGGAAAAAAAAAAAATCTGCACCCTGAATACACACAACTCTTCAAATGCAAACTATTAGGTGTGAATCAGAGATACTGGCAGACAAAACATGACCCAGTGTAATTAATAGCAAGAAGGAATGCCTCCATAAAAGCCCTTAGACATTTGCCCAGGCACTGAGATTCTTTCAGACGCAATATGTCAAGAGAGTGCTCTCAGGAAAGAAGCAGAAGAGGAAAGAACAGAGGAGGGTGTGGTCCAGGCTGAATTTTGGCCATGCCCTGGTATGCCTCGGGTAGAACAGAAACCATCCACCAGGCTGCCCTTATCCTGAAGGATAATCCTCAGGTGCCTTGAGAAATCTTTGAGGAGGGGCCAGCCCCTCCTCATATGGTAACCAGCTAGGAATGGGAGCGACGAACCTGACTGTGTAATATCACCCCATGTGCTGTTTCTGCCCGCCTGCTTCCTGCTTCAGCTGGATCTACTCCTTCTAGACCCTGGTTCATCCCACACCCTGGGCTACAAAGGATGAGATAAGAGCAAGCAGAGTCGACCACAGCTTGTCCTCCTGCAGTTTGTCCCTAGAGATCACATCATATGCATCTCTATCCCCTGTCCCCTCCAAACGTTGATCCTCTGTCTTTGTAGTAATGACTTTTCCATTGTTGTGACAAAATGTCTGACAAAAGGCCCTCCCCCCACCACCACCCCAGTGGATGGAAAGGTAGTTCCTTTTGGCTCACAGCTTGAGGCTGCACTACATCATGGCAAAGGAGGTGTGCAAAGTGTCTCCAGCAAATGTAGCCAAAGCAGCTGGAGCCTAAAGCAGCCAGGAACTTTGTGTGGGCCGTCAGGAAGCAGAGACTTGAATGCCGGGGCTTTCTCCTTTCCTTTTAGTCAGTACAAAGAACTGTTCCCATATTTACATGGTTCTTCCCTCCTTAGTTAAAGACTTCTGGAAATACCCTTGTAAACACCCCAGAGGTGTGTCTCCTAGATTATTCCAAACCATGTAAAGCTGACATGAAGATGAACCCTGACAAGACTGTTTCATCTGCAGGGCCTAGTAGGTTACTAAAATTTAATTTCCTAGGAGTATGAGTACCTGAGCCAACCAGATTATGTATTAAATATTCCAGTTAAAGCATAGCTATGAGCCCAACCCACCCAAACATGCACACTGACATTGTGTCATGTAGCAGCATTTTGGCCTCTCCCTGGTAAGCAGGTCAGTTACTCTGCCGGTGTAATCACTTTGTATCAGTCAGTCTCCTGGCAGGAGCAGCTCACACTCTGCTGACAACAGCCTTATCTAGAAATTTCCAGAGAGGTATGTTTGGAAACTTGGACTTCCAGACTCATAAAACCTGGAGTTGAAGACATGGGCCACTGGATGCGACGTTGAGATGAATTTTTCCTACTTCCGCCTTTCGATTCCAGGGGCGGAGTCAACTGTGTCTACTCAGGTAACCATCACCGCAACCAAGAGTAAAACACCTTCCTCATCCCAAGTTGTGAGACTGCAGTCTTTGTGACACCCCAGCTTTAGCCACATGAGAGACCCTAGAGCAAAGGGTCTGGCTAAGGCTTTTCTGGGACCCTGACGCATAGGCACTTGGACCCTGCATAATTTTAAGCTGCACAACGTGATAATCTCACACATAGAACATACATAGCAGAGCTTCTCACCTTATTTCTTCAACACTTGATATTGATAAATGATATTTAGCAAGAATCAACCAATCTACAGTCCTCTGAATTCTAATTTCTCCATAGCTCTCAAAGCAGGTGTAGCCGCTTCTTTAATCTAGAGTTATTTTAATAAAGACACATGAGCATTTTTAAAGATACAAGCCTGACAAACCTCAGCAGAGAGCACAGGCAACCATCCTCCAACTCCAATTCCAAATCCTTCCTTGATCCCAGCACTTTATTCTTATCTTAGAAGCCCCTCCTGGCTCTCTCTTAGAAGTCTAATTGCATGACCAAAGAGATGCAGTAGTTTTATAGTGAGGTGTCACCAACACAAAAGGGGCCAGGCCACATCTGCCAAGCCATGTTCACGTCTATAGTTGGGTAGCTACAAGACAACAGTAGAGGCCAAGCCATGCCTAATGCTGCCTCCAGCCTGCTGGAGTGCCCACATGACCTCTCTATCGGCAACTGTTTACATTGAGCTACGGGAGGGCAGCTTTTATTTACATTAGAAAGCAGGCCTTTTCAGCTAAGGAATCACACACCCTGCCAGGCTCCAGGCTACCAGTACAATGATTATCGTACAAAATACTGGGGTGCACACAGAAATCAGTGAGTATAATATTTAGAAATATCTTCACATATTCTCCCAATAGCAGAGAACTCGCATCTGCCATGGTATCTCTTCCTACTTGGATAAGAACCCAGCAACTATAGGGAGAGAGGGTAGGTGGTAAGCAGGAATCATCTTACATTCTCTGTAAAGCAGTAGCTGGTAAAACCTGAGGCTTCATAGACTATGTGATATCTGTCTCCAGTACTGAATCCCGTCTGAAATGCATAAACAATAGGACTTTATTCGCAGAAAGATGTTGAATTGAGTCTGCATGGTATAGTGTGCTGACCTCTGGTATTGACAGTCCCTCTGCTTACAAATGCCAGTCATTAACAACACTATAAATATGGAGACTTCCACCAGTAACTCGGCCTTACGGCTGTTACCTCAAGAATTCCCATCTGGTTCTCTGCTTCCTAGAAATGTTGCTAGTGTCATCCATCTTGGGTCCAGTTTTCTAGAAGCAAAGCCCAAAAAAAGGATCCCTAGAAAAGTGACTGAGGCAGCACTGGCAGGAGACAAGGGAAGGAAAGGGGAGAGCAGAGGAAGGAAACTCAGCAAGGGTGTCAGCTTCCCAGGCTGCGGGAGCTGGGTCAACAAAACTAACCTCTCCCTTGCAGTGGGGTGGTGGGTTGCGGGGCAGCAGGAATGTTGTGCCGTATTCCAGAAAATCATCGCCAGCCTGCTGCCTGGGTTGGAGAGTGTCCCGTGCAATCCAGCTTCCTGTCTCAAAAGAGAGGGCAGCTGTGGGTTGTTAGTCTCTTAATAGCCTGGGGATGGGTCCTTGCCTGTTCCTCCCTGTGGTAATGCTTTTACCCCAATTAAACTTTTATTCACTGCCTGGAAGCGTTTTCAATCATTTCTAAGAGCTGGAAGTGAACTAAATGCTCAAACACACGTACACAAACATGCACACGTATACACATACACACATGCCCATACACACATGCACAAGTACACACACATACACATACAGGAGCACACACATGTATACACACACATGCCCACACACAAACATGCACACACACACATGCCCACACACACACACGCACAAGTACACACACATACACACACACACACACACATAGGCACACGCATGCACACGTATACACACACACACGCACACGTATACACACTCACACACACACATGCCCATGTATGCACCCACATGTTCACAGGTACACACAATTTAACATTCTGACAAAGGCAGAATGATTCCTGTTCATTTTGGTTCTGTTCATGGCGAGCTTTGTTTCCACGTTTATTATTCATTTATCAATGAAAACCAACATTCTTCCAGTGCATAGTGCCTGACGGCAGGTCGGGGAGCACTCTGGGAAACACAGACATGTACCAAGATGGAAACCACATAGCTGAAGGTTCTCTCTACGTCTGCTGCTCACTGTTCAATGAGACAGATTCACCCACAAGTCTGAGTCAGGCTCCATCGCTCTCTATCCCTTACTGAGTTGAAAGGACCGGCGGGACCAGTGCCTGTCGGGGTTTCAGGGCGAGGGCGACCTCCAAGGAAGGCAAGAGACTCCAGATCCATGCAGTTGCGTGAGGCTTTATTATCCAACATGTTGGGGTCAGCTGTCACGTATCCTATAAGTCAGAATAGGAGAACTGACCCAAGAAGCTTCCAGCTAGACAGTTTAAAAGGAGCAGGCAATCTCTCTGATTGGTCAGAACCTAGGCACTGGATTGGCTCATTAAATGTTACATGGCAACAAGGATTTCTGGGAAAACAGAGAGGTTTATGGGATAGTGAGTACTATAGTGAGTACTTATATTAAATGGAGGAGAGGTTAGTGCATTTACCTCTAGGAGCGCTAGGCTTTTCATTGTGAACTTCTGCATGACATCAAGGTGTTGATATCCCATCAATATCTTGTCTATAAATGTGGTTAAAACTAATACCATGACATCAAGGTGTTGATATCCCATCAATATCTTGTCTATAAATGTGGTTAAAACTAATACCTCATGAGGACACAGCAGGAAAAAAAAGCCATAATGAAAACCATCATTCTGTACTATACACACACTGTAACAATAATTTTTTAAAAATTTAAAATTAAACCATTATTGGAGGATTTTCAAATGTCCTTAGTAAATAGTAGACACATAGTGACTGCCAGCTTAGTTATTATTGGTGGTATTTTATTTATTGTAGACCACTAACTTATCTTTGTTGTACTGATACGTAGCTTTTTCAGTACATTCATAATTTATGTTATGCAGTCTCAATCCTGTGCCTTAGCATGTTAGAGAATATAACAAAATAGGTCTCCTCTTGAACAGAATTTCAGGTCTCTTTCCTAGACATCAAGGGGAATTACGTGTAAGCGTTAGTATTGGCTCTTTTTAGATAGAGAAGGGGTCTGTGTCTCTATCTGGATCTGAAATAATTAGACATTAATAATTGACTCCAAAACCTCTAATTTTTCATAAGGAGAAGGTATTCTTTAATGTTGTGAAGTCTGTCAGCTAACAATAATCTAGAACCTTCAGAGAGTTAGAAGGGAGATGATGCTACGAATTTGCACATGCGATTGCACAACTGTTTCTGTAGAGACTCGTGATGAGTGGTGTTTGCTATGTACTTATATACGCTGCTCGAGGTGACTTTCAGTTCCCAGGTTTTAGAGTAATAAATAAACCTTGGGAATTATATTGTATGTGGTACATGTTTACGGTCGTGTGTGTGTGTGTGTGTGTGTGTGTGTGTGTGTGTGTGCAGTGCGCTCCTGCGTGCGCGCATGGGCATTTTGGGGTAGATGTGCGTGTATGTATGTGTGCATGTGCAGGCCAGAAGTAAAAACTGGGTGTCTCCCCCCATTGCTCGCCACCTTATATTTTGAGACAGGGTCTCCACGAAAACTGGAGCTCCCCCGTCGATTCGGTACGTTCTGTCTCTCTCTCCTCACTGCTGATGTTGCAGACGTGGTCTCCGTTCCTGGCTTCTCACATAGGTGCCAGGGATCTAAGCTCAGGTCCCCGTGCTTGTACTAGAAGGACTTTACCAACAGAACCATCTCTTCATCTCCTACTTTTGAATAAATAATAACACTTGCAACTGAAGATTCTCTACACTGGATCTGCGTGAAATACGGCAGGCCCCTGTCAACCGTCTGGCTTCCACTCCGCTTCATCTTTATAAATCACGGCTCAATAAACAATGAAAGAGGAATCAAGCAAGCAGGGAGATCTGGAAGAAAGGTCACAATTCTGTGATGAGGGAAACATCTGGAAAAGGGTCGTGACCTCATTCTCTTTTGAAAATAGTTAATGAAACTCTTCTTGTAGTCTCCCGAAGAACCGTGAGTGGAAGTTCTCTATCAAACCTTAACTAAGACAGTGTACACCGAAGCCTTCTCAGGTTGTCATTCTGCTCCATAAATATTTATTTTGCAGATGGTTTTTTAAACCTGCTAGTCTCCTTTTTATAAGTAAAAGTTAAGTTAGTATATTTATTTTAGATTATATTCCAGAACTTTTCGACAGTTGGGTTTTTAAAAACATTTATTCTACTCCCTTTTCTATTTAAAATCAGTGGACTGGCTTGAAGGCATGGTAAGTTAGTAGGAAGTGGCACATACCAGGTGAAAGTGGCTATCACCTATTACACGTATCTCCCTCTGCAATTAAAAAAAAAATCTCTCTAAGGGAAAAAATGAACAAAACAAAAACAGAAATATTAGAAATCTTGGGGGTTTTTTGAAAATAAAAATTTAAAATCAATAAGGTGTCCAATGACAGACAGCCTTTGGGAGAAAATGATTTTGAAGGATTCGCTGATTTTCAACCCAAATGTGATCATAGCCCATGTGCATTATAAATCCTTCTTGGGTCTGGGAGATGGCTCAGTCGAGAGCCTGACTCCAATCCCCAACATTCACATAAATGCCAGGCACCAGAGGCACAGGAAGAGGAGGGACAGGCACCAGAGGCACAGGAAGAGGAGGGACAGGCACCAGAGGCACAGGGACAGGAGGGACAGGCACCAGAGGCACAGGGACAGGAGGGACAGGCACCAGAGGCACAGGGACAGGCACAGAGCACAGGGACAGGGACAGGCACCAGAGGCACAGGGACAGGCACCAGAGGCACAGGGACAGGAGGGACAGGCACCAGAGGCACAGGAGGGACCGTGTGGTTAGCTCCAAGTTTAGTGAGAGAGCTGGCCTCAAAATATAAAGAAGAGGGCAACACACAACATTAAACTCTGGCCTCAACACATACACTTTTACAAACACACATGCACAGACCACACACACACACACACACACACACACACACACATATGCACATATATAAACTCATATTCTCAAAACAGTTCTTTTAAAACACAAATACTAAAAATAAATAACAATTTGTTACATGAACCAGCAGAAATATTTAATATAGACACAATGCATTGTGAACATTTGATTCAATCACTAAACGTTTATTGAAACTACAGATACTAATAAACATGGTGACCACTGCCTTTGGAGAACGAGGACAGGTGAGAGACACATCCACCTGTAATCCAGAATTGGAACTGCTTCACTGGCAGCCTCCTAGGTATCACCGGAGCCGGGGCTACCTGGCCAGCTTAACATAACTGTGGATCACAAAGCAAGTCAATCAGTATCTAAGTGAAGATCTGCAAAAGCCTTTGTGGGGATAAATTTAGTGGCTGTTTCTTAACTGTAAACTCCCAGTAAGAATATGAGTGTTACTATTTAGAGAGCTGCCAGATTCGTACTCCATTTGTCTATTATAATATCTCCCAAGTCTCTCTTTCTGGGACCTAAGGGTGACGGTAAGGGCGAACCTTATCTTGTGCAACAGTGTCTGAGTAATTGGGAAACCTCCCTGCAATCAGTAACACTTTCAGGAGATCATCATTTCCAATTGGCAGCGAGTCACGTGCTCTGTGGTCCAGCCAGTCCTGGGCCAACTGTAGTCATAATCAATTAATATCTACGACAGTCACAGGGCAACAAAACTGAAGTGAAGGGCTTGTCTCTTCAGTCAGTTCATAAACTCATTTAGTCGGCAAGATGAAATCACATGAGCTTGCCGGGAGAAGGCACTGTCTGGCGCCTGCTTTCAACTCTTTGGGCCATGAAAATGTGCTACCAAACTCAGTCCTTTACACGACTGTCTTGGTCCTCTGGAACTGAAGGCCAGAGCAAGTTCTCAAGGAAGCAAGTCTATGGTCCAGGCAACAATAACCTCGTGTGTGAGCCATTCCTATTACCTGGCCTACAGGAAGGAAGTGGAATGGCAGGCCTTTAATCCCAGCACTCGGGAGGCAGAGGCAGGAGGATTTCTGTGAGTTGGAGGTCTGCTTGCTCTACAGAGTGAGCTCCAGGACAGCTAGAGTTTGGAGTTACAACAGAGAAATCCTGATTTGAAAAACAGAAGAGGAGGAGGAAGAGGGAGGAGGATGAAGGAGAAGAGGAGAAGCAGGAGGAGGAAGAGGAGGGGGAGTGGGAGGGGGAAGGAGAGGGAGAAGGGGAAAGGGGGGGAGGAAGAGGAGGAGGACGAGGAGGAGGAGGGGAAGGAGGAAAAGGAGGACTCCTTTTTAGTGAACTCCCCACTACACAAGACCCCCTGTGGTAGCAAGTATCAACATAGCCTCTTCTCCCTGGCTTTATTTATGTCTAGACTCCTTAGACTCAATCTCTCTCTCTCCTCCTCCGTCCCCTCCCCTCCCCCTCCCTTCTCCTTTTCCTTGCTTCTTATAGGACGACTTTTATGTGATGTAAATGTCCTGACACATTTCTGTTTAAATTTGAGAGGTGACACACAGGATTCGGAGCCTTAGTTTTGGGCCCTGAGTTTGCTTTGAGTGATGAGCAGGTATCTCACTATAGGATTGCAGCTTTGTGTGTGGGAAGGTGCGTGGGTGTGGCTGTGAGCTCACAGAGGTTGGAGGTCAGCTTTTGAGGTTGTTCCTCTGGCATGGTTCACCTAAAACAATGAGAGACGATAAAAGCAGTGCAACGGTCTCCGATTTGCTCAGAGCTTTCCTGAGCGAACAGCGAGGCCCAGAGATGCTCCTGTCTCTGTGTCCTCCATGCTGCAAATGCAACCACTCTTCACCATACCGGGACTTTTAAACATGAGCTCCAAGGGTTCAAACTCAAGCCCTGGTGCTGACCAGCACTTTACCTACAAAGTTATCTGCCCAGCCCTCAACGGTGCTTCTTAAAATTCTTTCTCTGTCTGTCCGATTTCTGTCTGTCTGTGTTTGACTTATATTTTTGAATGTTTAAATAACAGGATCTGCTTTTCAAAGACCTCTAAATAGTACTTACACACAGTCGCTCCCTGTGAATTACAAACTTAATGAAAAGGTACTTTCCATGTGAAGAAAGCTGGGAAGCCATTCTTCCTTAGCAAGCTGGAGACAATGAGGAAAAGCCGAGCTTCCCTGTTCGGGAAGCCGGGCTTCCCTGTTCCTTTGTCTTTGACTCCTGTCATGGAGGGGAAAGGGCTGTGTGGGTGTTGGATGGTGTTAGCAGTCACTTCTCTTCGCCCCGTGGTTCTAGACCTCAACCCCTTGTCAGTAGCTTCTTACTTCACACTAGGATGCTCTGATATGTTTTTCTCTTGAGCTCACTTGTAAAAGAACATTACTTTCAAACATTTTAAATAAGTGAATTAAAGTTTGAAACACCCACTAGCAACAGAAATACCTTGGTTAAAATGTGACTTCATTGACTCCCCATTTTCAAAGCACCTGTACACATTTGACCTCATGTGATTCCCACAATGACCATGTAGGTGTCATGGCGGGTCCTGGGGTTTCCATTCTGCATAAAGGAAGATTAAAAGCTATGACTGAGTCTCCCAGGAGACTGCTTGAGCTAGGACAAGGACTCAAGTACTTCAGAGCTGCTCCCAGGACACACTGGTAGAAAACACAGGTTGATACATGAAGACAAAAGTTTCACATCTTCAAGATCTCTCCTCTATACCCTTCTTCACCTCCTCTCCCCGTCTTCATCCTCCTTCTCCTTCTTTCTGTCTGCTACAGATTGAGCCAGCCAGGTTTGGTTGATTACATACGAGGCCAGAGTAAAGAAGCTGGGATCTTCATCTTCAATCTCCATGTCCATCTTTCTATGAAGTCTGCTTATGGGAGTGGCTTTACAGCAACTCCTGGTCCATTGATTTGCACACTAAGCATAATCCCGGGGATGGAAGTCAGCCCCTTTCTTACTCTACACGTTACTCCAGACTTCTGTGAGGCTCAGAAGCAAGAACAGCACAGCGGGGCAGAGTTAACTGAACTCAGCAAGGTTAGGTGACTTACCCATCCACAATCCCCCAGCTAGGCTCAGGGAGAAGGCCAGTGCCTCTGAGTGCTTGGGAAGATGCCCTGGGAGGGTACAACTGGTGACAGTCTTTCTTCTCAAAATGTGGTGATGTAATTCTGCGGGTATGGAGACGTCCTCATCACGAGAGAAAGACTTTGTAAATTCAGACAGCACTGGAGACTCGTTCACCCTGAGCAATCAATTTCTACAAAGCCTGTGGCTTTTTCAGAATGGAAAGAAATATCCATATGTGAACTTTTCCGTAGCAAGCATACTAATTCTCCACCAGCATTCATGGCTAAGGTTTGGAGTTCAGTTGGAAGCACTTTTCTCAAGATGCTATAACGAATTTCAGTATCTATAAGTGCCACGATTCCTTCAAAGATATCTATTACAGAAAATTATGAGATCTAAGTGGCCAGGCAAGCGGTAGATGGAAATACGTCACCGTTCAATAGCCTCTTCACAGCCCAAACACTCACTCATCAGTTTCACAGTTGTGAAGTATTTGCATACAGATGTGAACGGATTCTTGTGGCTCACTCAATACACCTAAGTGGGGCTTTATGCACCCCTGAGTTTTCAATTAACGTTGTTGACAGAATGAATGGCTATTTGTGCATCCGGGCTTTCATGTTCATCCATGGGACACAATACCTAGGCCTTCAGGATCTCATCTAAAGGCCTCCCCTCTTATGAGGATGCTTATGGGTTCCATTGTGCATATGGGGCAGCATAAAGTTCAACGATTCAATCTAATCAGCCGAATGGACTGTCCGTGCTCTCAAAAGCTGCCAGAGCCTTTGTCCTTCACTGCGGCATTATCCTGCAGTGTCTACAAGAAGGCCAATGTCTGACTATACAGAAGTCTTCAACAACTGATGCCTGAACTTAACTTTCCCAAGTGTGCCCTGTCCATACTCACCAAAGCTTACACTCATTCTAGGGGAACGATACTTTACACAAGAAAATTATTTTCCTATATACAGTGAGTCCATGTGTACCTGACAGGGAACACGAGCTCCTAGCTTGTCACTAAAGCCTGATAGTGAGTTTATCCCACAAGAAGGCCCTGGCCTCTGTGTCCTCAGACATGGGACAGTTCTCTGTGGGTAGGATATGAGAGGGCAAACCTTCTTCACCTTACCCACCTGCAGTCTCCACTCTTCCATCAGCAGGAGGGAGGCCTGGATGTGTAAATATCAACTGCAGAAGCATTTACAGAGGATGAGTGAAGTGTCACCTTTTTTTGTTGAAAGAAAAACTGAAAATTTAGTCATTGATATAATTAAAAGCAACATTATCATTTATTTTCTATGTGCCTTCAATGTCTCGAACTCTTTTGATCTCTGTGTCAACCTTATGAAGCAGCTAAAGATTACTGTCTCCATTTTTTAGATGAGAAAATTGAGGTTCATTAAGCATGAATGATATGCTTAAAAATGTACACATTTGTGTACATGTTTTTCACATGTCTACGTGAAAAACAAAACAAAACAAAGAATTCCTCTAACGTGATATCCAAAGATGAGAATACTACTGTATTTATTAAGCACAATCTGATAGTTTAATGGATAAAGTCTCTTACTAATGAACCTGAATACCAGTTTCTATTCCCAGAACCAGCACGATGGGAGGAGAGAACAAAACCCTTCATGTTGCTTAATGGCCTACATACTTTTGCCATAGTATAGCTGGCATACACACACACACACACACACACACACACACACTAACTAAATGTAAAATAAAGTAAATGAATACATTTATTCATCCATGTAGTTAATAATATACTATACAAAATGAAGTAATTTTTAAAGGTCAGACTGCATCCTTCAAGTTCCGAGGCTCCAAAGGAAAAGAATACTTTGTTTACTTCTGCAAAGCAAATTAAATGTGTAGTCCATGCATTATTGATGTCTATTATTTTAATTCCCAAGAAGTATGTGTATCAAATTGCCTTTACAAGAGAAACTGTATTAAAACAACTTGTATTTACATGCCTTCTTAGTTTGTGCTTGAGTGTTTATTTTTCTGCTAACTTTAGGACAGTGAACTAACGTGACACTATTTTCAAAATCAGATGTACAAGTAGCTGTTCTGAAGCTTAGATGAGCATTTATTCTTGAGGGAAATTCAGGCTGGGATAGGAAAGTACCCAGATGGGAGACTCCTTGCAAAGTGTGCCTCACAGACACTTACAGACCCTCAGGCTATATAGTCACCAGCGATTTTGTATTATAAGCTATCCCACAGAAGGTTTCAGCGTCTTTGAATTTGTGTACCATTTCTAGAACAATCTCTGTGGTTCTAACCCATCTCTATTCCTTCTTCTCAAGTATGACTCATTTTTCTTTGAAACCTTTCTTCTGCTTTCCTGGCGAGCACAGACAGGAAGGGACAGATTGGTCTATGGAGGACCCCAGGTCACTTGGAGCAAGAGTAAGCAGAGACAGAAGAGGCTAGGCCAATCTCTGCTCTCTCCCCATCAGGAAAGCAAACTGCTGCCGAATATGCAGTTACATCCTATACTCTCAGAATCTTAAATCTGGAGGAGAGTTCAGATATTATCTAATACATCATGCTCCAGGAATATATTAGAAAATGTGTTTCTGAGAGCTGACTTACCCAAGTCAGTGGTTGACACCAGAGATAAAAACAAGTCCCTCAGAGTGAAGGGAAATATATATAATTTGTTTTAAAACATGAAATGTAATCAAGATAGCTCTTGGTTAAGCTGGCAGACCAGACTTTAAAGCATGGATTCCTAAGTAAATTTTATTTACTTAGAAGGCTTGTGATAGAATACAAGAAGTCTGCCTGCCACCTTGCCTAAATAATGAGGTTAATATTTATTTCTGAAAAGGCTTAGATCTATCATCTAACAACTTAAATCATAGTCATTCTGGCCATGTTTAAGCATTACTGTAATGAAAAGGAACAACCAGCTCCAAACAGAAAGAGAAGCTGCTGATAGATGCTAAAATAACAAGGCTCTACCAGGCCCTGCATAGGTGATGGTTGGAGGGAGAAGGGGTTGACTGGTGAATGCTTTTCTCCCGGGCAGTACAGAGTAAAACAGGGTG
The DNA here is from genome assembly GCA_026225945.1 of Cricetomys ansorgei. NCBI lineage: Eukaryota > Metazoa > Chordata > Mammalia > Rodentia > Nesomyidae > Cricetomys > Cricetomys ansorgei. The sequence goes on from JAMJFZ010000558.1 coordinate 1,377,918, forward strand.
ATTTATAAACCTCAACACACTGAAGAACGAAAAATAAATCATTAAGTAGCACAGCTCATGATTCAACTTGCTTTTTTTTTCCCCCCTTAACATGGGTAATAAATTGTGTGGGCTTTAATAATTTATAGGAGATGTTGTTATAATGTGAGAATATTCACTTTGCTGAGTCTTTTAATTTGCTTGTGCTGTCAACAGTGCATTCAAGAGTCTCTTTTCTTCTATGGGACAGCCACCACGCCACTAGAGCACAATTGGAATTTTGACACTGGAGTCAGAGGCTCCTGGGGGCTGGATGAGATAGGTCACTTTAGCACTGAGCTTATCATCAATTTGGTGCACACCCCTCAGGAGTGGCATGCCACAGAGAGAATTCAACAGAAGGGTTTAAAAGCATTAGAACCTTATTAGCACATTCACATACAGCCCTTTGTAGACGTCAATGCAGGGTAAAAGGCTTTTTATTCTTTGCCTAATTCAATCACCTAGTCCTAGTCCTGGAGCCCTGGAGCATTTCAGTCTCCTTACCTTCTTTTCTTAAGCCTAAAACTGGAAGGCTTCAGCCTCAGGCACTGTGTAATCTAGAAGGTTTAAGCCTCCAAGACTTACTGAGCCATTCTGGCTGCTCCTCCTGAACTCAGAGCAATACTGATCAACTTACTGGCTGTTCTGGCTCAAACTTTTCTCCCAGCTGCTGGTTCAAACTGATCTTCTGAGTAGGCTGGCCGTTTCTCACTGAATTCTTCTGACTCTGGCAGATTCTGGATGACTCATGATTACTCTGACTGAACTGCTTTCCTTGGCTTCTGACTCATACTTCCTGTCTGCTTCTGCAGAGCTGCCTCTGTATCTCTGCTTCAGACTCCTAGGACTCCTCAGACTGCTTTAGACTACTTCATACTGCCTCAGACTCTTATCCTCTGTATGCTGTATCTTCTCTGACTCTTAGCCTGCCTGCTTCTGTAACTGGCTACTTGTTCTCTAGCTGAGAACCTGCTTTTCTATAGTGAGAGTTGGCCATGTTCTCACTCTCACTCATTCGACTAATTCTTCCTCTGATTCATCACTTTGCCTGTCCTTCACTCAGACTCATCTCAGACACCACTTCCTGTCTGACATTGATTCCTTCTGAGCTCTGCTTCCTGTCTCTCAAGTGCTGGGATTAAAGGTATGCACTACCACTGCTTTCAGAATACTGAGATTAAAGGTGTGTACCAACATTCTGAACATTCTTTCTACATTCCATCTGGACCACACAGACTTCTGAATGTGATCCCTTCATATAGACCTTTGGATTTGACCCATTCCTAGCTATCACACATACCTTACAATGTGATCCTTTCCCAGAGCAGTTGTATTGCTAGATTAAATCATTAAATCTTCCTCTACAGCTCTTTTCCCCAAGTCCTCCTGAGAGGACTGAGCCTGACTGAGGAAGTTGTATTTCTGCCCACAGCTACTCAGACTTGCTAGGAGAAAACAAAAGAGAAACAAGAAAATTTTAAAACTGACTCCTGTGTGGCAGTGCATGCCTGTAATCCCAGTTCTCAGGAGTTGGAGGCAGGAAAGATTAGGAGTTCAAGGTTATCCTCAGCTACTTAAAAAGTATAATGTCAACTAGGGCTACAGGAGCTTTTGTCTCAAAAAATAAAAAAGGAAGGAAGGAAGGAAAGAGAAAAGAAGAGAAGCATTCAAATTAACAGAAATCAGTATCAGAAAGGCCCTCCAAATATTCTAGGTTCATCTAGAAATATAGACAATTTCTTCCTGGTTCATAACGTCCTCCATAGATCCCTCTGATGTTTCCCCATCACCCCCACAATTGTGGGAGCAATGACCTTCTCACATTTCAGAAACACTGCCCTCTCTCTTGCCAGTGTTTCCCATTGGAACAGAAAGAACTCTCTAACAGTTTGGTGGCCAGAAAAACATATGTGGAGAAAAAGGGGCAGAAAGACAGGACAAGGAAGGCAGATAATGAGAGGGGAGGGAAGGGGGGCTATGGAGAGTGCTAGTGAGAAAACTTTTGTCTCAGAAAACTGAGCAATGAAGAGCCAGCCAGAGTAACCTATTCTATCAAAGGCAAATCCTTCTTCCTTCCCACAAATCCAATAGACCTCGTTTATTAAGCCCTATTACTAACTTGTTTTAGGCCCATGGTTCTTAAATTTTGAGTAGCATGTGTCTCGAGGTTGATTTTCTCAAGTAACAATATCCGTAGATTCCCTGGAGTTCAGGGCTATACCGCTTGACATTCCCAAGTCAGAGCATGGCCTGTCGATCAGCAGTGTGGTGGCTACAATTGTAGGAAAACAAAGAAACGGGGAGGACCACCCGAAGTATCAGGGAAAGGGACCACAGTTGCCTGCAAACAAGCAAGTGCTAAGATGTAAGATGCTGTCACATGTTTCTGGGACATAAGACTTAGAGTGCTAAGATCGGAACTACCTATGCTCATCCAACTGAGCAGGGCCTCATTACAGACAGGGTAACAAGTTCAGTGTCTTCCAAAGCTCACAGAGAACACAGCACATTAGGGCTCAGAAACTCGAAGCATGGCTGACATTGATCAGGGGGCTTGACATTCTCGGCCATAGAAACAAGTGGAGAAATGCTGCAAAAGAAGCCCATTTATAAGTTACAACACAGAGGGCAGGAAACCGAAGCATGGGTCTTTGCTCTTCATATTTAATGTTCAATACCTCCTAGCCAAGAATGTGATTTAAGGTCACAGAGAAGGACAGCATAGAAGAAGTAACCCTCAAGAATACCTACACCTTTCAGCCGAGGTCAGCATATCAGGCTCTTCCCCCAGGATGCAGACCCCTTCACGTCTTCCTGCCCTTGAAGACTGGGCACTGTTTATTGACAAGTCTGAATTCTAAATGTGCTCGCTGTTTGGGAAGTCAAGAAAGGAGAAGACTCCCGTCTGTGATAAATGAGCATCCTGTGACAAACACCATTACTCAAGGGGAGAAGAGCAGATGGACCCAACACAAGACAGTTAAAGCCCACAGTTATGATTACAGTAGCCAGTGGAGGCCCGGGATTCCAGGAGAGCTGGCATCCCAAAGTCACTAAGAGGAAAGGCGGTTAAATGAAGTGCCCCAAGGAATAGAACAATCTGAGCATTTTCCTTATCAGGACTGCCCCCTCCCTGTAGAAGACTGGAGTGTTAAGAGGGTGCTTTGAGCAACCTGTGTGGCCCAAGAAGAGATTTGTAATTTCTATGAAAGCACATCGTCACCACTCCTTTGATTTATTTTTAAATAATTTTATTATTGTGTGTACGTGTGCGTGAGTATGTGCATGCATGCTGATCCAAGGGGTCAACACCAGGTGTCTCCCTCTGAGCTCGCTACCTTTTTTTTCTGGAGATGAGGTATCTTACAGGACTCGGAGCCAATGGATTTGCATCACAGACTCCATCTTTGGGAACAAGGACACTACACGGATTAGAGTTGCCTCTGCAGAAACACGACATCTCAAAAACTGATTTGCACTAATCATTTTTGTCCCTTACTTCCAAGCTGGCAGTCTCTTTTTATTGTCTATGATGATCAGATTTTACAGGCATGAAAAAAAAGCCATGTAAATTACCAAAATATTTTCCATTTGAGACCTTATACATATTTGAATAAAATCAGCTCTGGGCCCTTAAGTGGAATGAAATGAAACCAGAGAAATCTGAAGACTGAAGTTTTGTAAGGTCTGCAGGACGCTCCATGTAACTCAAGCCCTTTATTAATGGCTAAGTGCAAACACTTTCACAAATGAAAACACCATTTGTCACTTTTTGAAACAAGTCCCACGCAGCACTGTTTCCCACCCCCACCCCAATTTAAGCATCAAGATTTATAGCTTGTCGTGAGTGCCCTGTCTCTCTGTTCCCTCTTTGTACCTCTCCAACTGCTCAAGTGGCTTTTTTTAGGATGCAGTAAAGATGGTTTATGCAGCACTCAAATGGAGCATTCTGGAACTTGACTTTCAAAACTCTGTCATCTCCCCTGTTCCTCGCACAGACATAGGGCTTTATGTGCCATAGAGCAAGCAACTCATTACACTGAAAGTTCCAATCTCTTCCATTTCATTTGATCTTTCTGTAATGGATAACCAAACTTTGGTCACCAGCAAATTGTTTTAGCTATTTATTTAGTGATCAGCAAAGAGTATAGTAACTGATGCACAGTGTGAGTGTGTGTTTGTGTGTGTGTGTGTGTGTGTAGTTATGGGTATGTGTGTATCTGTGTGTATGTGTCTGTGTGTATCTGTGTGCATGTGTGTGTGTATCTGTATGTATGTGTGTGTGTATCTGTGTGTGTGTGTGTATCTGTGTGTGTGTGTCTGTGTGTATGTGTGTGTGTATCTGTGTGTGTGTGTATGTGCGTGTATCTGTGTGTGTATGTGTGTGTATCTGTGTGTGTGTATCTGTGTGTGTGTGTATGTGCGTGTATGTGTGTATCTGTGTGTGTGTGTGTGTGTGTGTAGGTCAGCAAACACAGTGGGAGAATAAAAAATAGCCATCGCACTCACAGTTAGGGTTAGCTTATATGAATCAAATATGTATTTGCTTTTAAAGTTTGATTTACTTATACCAAGTACCAAGAATTTGGTGACACTCTTGATTTCTTCCTTTTCTACTTGTGTCTTTACTGTCTTCAGTTTTCCTCCCACAACCCTTTCTTTCTCCTTTCATCCCTACCACTCAGAAACACACGCCCATGTGTGTACACTATATTCTTCATGTTACATAGCTGTGCAAACACACATGCAAATAAAGGTCTCGAGAGAAGCCACTTTGGATGCATGTGCTTGCCTATGTTTATAACTTAGGTCTTTTCATTTATTTGTGTACTGGTCTGTGGTTTTCACATTCAGTTCTTGGCCACAGCAATCATGTTACTAGGAAACCTCAGAGCAAACAATTGTACATACTAACAAATCAAGCCTTCTAAACAATGGTGCCTCTTGATCATCTGATGGACTTTAGAACCCAAATCCCTGCTCTGCCAACAGGAGTCACTGCTAGGAACTTACAGAGCCCGAGATTTTCTTCAGAAACTGCATGTATTAACTCCTTTCTTTCTAAGTTCCATGATCGGTAAGCTAGGCTTTTGTTGAGTTCTGGTGTAATTACCTTGGGGAGGGTCTCACTTTCTCCTAGTGACTGTGAGGTTTGGTATATGTGTGTACGAGTTATGCCAATCTGAGTTTTCCCAAATGCAACACAGAATATCAAGGACGGTTCCACTCTGAGTGAAACCCAAACTCCGTCAACTAACCAAGACAGAGATACACATGAAGTCTCCGTCTCCCAGCAGCTGACATGTCAGGTTCTGGGGACTTATATATATCATCGTGATGATGGAACCACTGTAAATTTATAATCTAGTGGCCCATGGCAGACAGTAACGATGCAAGCCAGTCTGAGGAAGCCACATGAAGCACCTAGACATAGTTCCTAATCCACACGAGGCCCAGGGCTCAGGGAAAGCTTATCAAAGTAAATGTCATCCAAACTGTAAATGGAACGATGGATGAATGGTGATTGACAGCAGTACGGAGGAGGTCAGAAGCATCCCAAGTTGAAGGAAGAGTTCACCTGCAATCCAGATTTGCCAATCTTCCCTCAGTCTTGCACATATTCAGACAGCTCTTCCGTCATCCAAACATTCAGCTATGCAATTGTATGCCTTTGGGAACATTGTATTTCAGGAATCTCTCCCTTGAATGTATTAGACAAACTTTATGACATAGTTTAACGTCTAGTTAACGAAGTCAGTGAGAGAAAGAAAATAGCCATCTTCCTTAGAGCCTTCCTGGGTTTGGATACGCAAGTAAATCTGATGTCTCCATTGGAGCTTCATGGAAAGGAGAGAGAGAGAAATAACAGCCCACCAATAGTCTTGTTTCTTTTCTCCACTCTGAGTCCCTGGAGTTTATTCTCAAGGGCGTTCTTAAGGCCATGAACTCTTGAACCTCACTAAAGTGAAACAACTTTGTAAAAATTCACCAAGGGTGTGCACGTGTGAGCACTAGCCGGCCCTTAAAGGGGAGCAGCGTGAACTCCTCTTTACTGGGGATCCTGGCTTCGCTTCTGCTGCTGCAGTGAGACGCGTATTCATATCAGATTTTCAGTGCACCCAGATCTCCCTCTCTTGCTTCAGGAAGATTCATCTTTCCTCTGGGTGAAGGATGGGTCGGAAGGTAATACTAGCCCAAGAGCAGCTTCTGTGCCTCTTCAGAGCCATACTGTGGAGGTTCTGCATGCAGGGGGCACCCTGGAAGAGGAGGGCGGTTTCCTATGCCAGAATTAGCTTCTCAGGACAATCAAAGCAAGGGTGTATGCTTTGCCAGCTTCCTATCCACATCTGTCACACACACGCCCCGGAAGTCCTTCCAGGCTTTGGGAGCAAAGGTCACAGAAAGAATAAAACGAGTCCCATGCTCAAATTACTTTGAGAAATACATGTTAAAATAAGGTTAAACACCCCTGTCCCTGCCTCTGCCTGTATGTGTGTGTGTGTGCTGTGTGTGCTGTGTGCTGTGTGTATATGTGTGTGTAAGTGTGTGTATGTGTGTGTATGTGTGTGTATGTGTGTGTGTCTGTGTCTGTGTGTGTCTGTGTGTGTGTGTGTGGTGGTGTGTGTGTGTGTGTGCTGTGTGTATGTGTGTGTGTGAGAGTGTGTGTGTGTGTGGTAGGGTATGTGTGTACATGTGTGCATGTGTGTGTGTGCTATGTGTCTGTAAGTGTGTGTGTGTGTGTGTGTGGTGGGGTGTGTGTGGTGGGGTGTGTGTGCTGTGTGCTGTGTGTGTGTGTGTGTGTTTGTGTGGTGGGGTGTGTGTGTGCTGTGTGTATGTGTGTGTGGTAGGGTGTGTGTGTGTGTGTGTACATGTGTGCATGTGTGTGTGTGTGTGTGTGTGTGTGAGTGTGTGTGTATGCTGTGTGTGTGTTCTCTAAATTGCTCCTCAGAGTCTTCAAGATGCTCGTGCACACTGTAGATGTTTACAGGTGACAGGCCTGTGTCCCATCTCATTTCATCACTACATGCTTTTTTTCATACACATCTCAGGGTCAGCATCCCAAGATGTACGGCTCTGAACTCTGCTACATTTTCCATTGCTTTTCAGGCTCCAGGTTCTGGTCCACACTCCAGGAAGAGATCACATCTCTACTCTCAAGGTTTGCATTAGAAGGCAGTAGTAAGCAGTACTAAATAAATAAGTGAACATGCACATGAACATCCTTCATTCTTACAGACAAAAACTAAGCTCCTTTAGCATGCATGTGACTCTTTAGAAGACAGCACAGGATCTGAGATAGGTATTCAACCCAACCTCTTTGATGTTAGGTTATAAACGAAAGCAAGGCTCGCCATAGACTCTCACGTAAGGACTTTATGAAATGGAATTTATTAGCTAATAAACATAAGACTGCTGGTAAAACCTGTTCTGTGAAAGAAGCATGGCCTGCTCTGCCCTGTAGTATTGGTTCCCACCACCATCTTCATTCAAAACTGAAGAGACAGTTGATTGGCAGAATCTGCCACTCTTGTTATCAACATCAGACAAATGATAGTGTTTCAGGGCAGGGGAGTTAAAATACTGACTTCATGAATGTTCAAATCCCCAAACCCATGTAAATTCCAGGTGAGTGTGGCAACACACTTGGGATTATAGGCAGAGGTGAGGGCTCCCCAGAGCAGGCTGGTAGAGAAACTAGCCGTATCAGCGAGGTCTGGTTTTTGATTGAGAGACAAGACTGTGCTTCAAAGAATAATGTGGAAGTGTGATCAAGAAACACCCCTGGCATCAACTTCAGACCTTCACACTCAAGTGCACACATGTACATGCACACTCCCCCACATACTCACATGTGCCCACATACAAGAGTGTGTACTCTTTTACAGACATACCATACACATACACATGAAAAGAAGGGAACGTATCTTATAAGGCAGTGGCTCAGTGTGGGACATTTAAAGATTGTTCTTTCTGGCCAGGCATGGTGGCACATGCCTTTAATCCCAGAGTGCAGGAGGAAGAGGCAGGCAGTTCTCTGTGAGTTAAAGATTGAGGCCAGCCTGGTCTACATAGTAGTGAGTTCCAGGACAGCCAGGGCTACACACACGCACACACACACACACACACACACACACACACACACACACAAACTGTCTCAAAAACAACCCAAGAAAACAAACAAACATACCCAAAAGATTATTCTTTCTGTTCAATCTTTTAGTCAGAAGGTTTTCTAGTTGTCTTTATTTTGTTCATGCCAGGTTGGAGATGTATACCTCTCAGATACCCCCCTTTACATGTCTAATGATAACCCATGCCTAACATTCATCATGCTAATTAGCAAGGTGCTAATTTCGCCAATACACATCCACTTCTGTCATTTACTATGCTAATTAGTAAAGCATCTTCATCAGAGATAAAGACCGCTTGTGGTAGCTTCCACTGGATGTTGGACCTTTAGTGTCAGCCAACAGCTTCCCACACCTTCAAGGAGACTGAAATCCCCATTAGAATGCAGACTGCATCTGGAGCACAACACCATCTAACCCAGCTTTACATTACAAGAGCAGTTCCGATACATTCCCATGAATAGACTGAAGCCTCTCTGGAGTCTATAAAGAGAACAAATAGGCTAGTGACAGGGTTTATGTCAGACTTCTCAAAGGGCAACTGTTGACACCTCAGGACAGACAAGACAGTATCTGATAGCTACACCTAACAGTGTAGGGAAGAAATGACTTTGTGGCAGAGGGAAGAGGAAGAACATAGTGCCCAGTGAAGAGGAGTTTGCAGCATGCACAGAAACAGTCATATCTCATGAGTGAGATATGACTAACGCTAACACACCCAACTGATGGGAGAGATGGGCTCACGGGAACTGTGTGGACCTGGGGGGCCACGATTTCAGCTTGAATTTCATTCTAAAGCATTGCAGAATCCATTGCAGAGTTGCTAGCAAGAGGGTGAAGACTTTCCACCTTAAGAGAGCTCTGCCGAGTGAGGAGAAGGGATTGCAGAGCCCAGGAATGAATCAGAGAGATTCATCAGAGAGACAACTTGGAAGGCTGCTGTGGTTTGCACAAAACCTGCTTCTTCTAATTCAAATTGGTATTAGGTAGGGTGGAGAGACATGGGGGAGCAAGAGCTGAGGATATATTGGGACAGACAGCCATCAGCACTTAGTGACAGAAAGCAATTAAAGGGCAGAATTACAGAAAGGATCAAGATTTTGTTTGAGGGTTCTGCAACTCAGTCTTTCCATAAAAACCAGAAGCTCCATGTAGTAGTTACTGTTGTGACAAGAGCAATTGAAGCCAGACTCACAGTCTGAGGATAGAGCTCACCGTGTGGTAGGAGTGAGGCAGCTGGTCACATTGTATCTGCAATCAGGAAGCAAAGAGAGATGAATGATGACACTCAGCTCACTTCTGATCTTCTGATTCAGCCCAAGACCCCAGCCATGTCATGGACCACTCATGTTCCCAGTCAGTTCCTTTCTTCAGTTAAACCTCCCCAGAGACACGCTCACAGATGTGCCTAGAGGAATGTCTCTCAGGCAATTCTGAGTGTACTCAAGGTGATGGTAAATACTAACCATCACACCCCCACTGTAACAATCACAGACTGCATGGCCATCATTGGTGAATAGAATGAATTCACTGTGAGCTTAGACTCAGAAGGGACTGGTACAAGCTGTGCCTTGCTCCTGGTTCACACTAAGGTTTTAAGTGTGGAAGTCATAATTTTCTCATTTGTAAAAAGAAATTACTCTAGTAAACATGCAATAAAATAATATCTGAGGAAAGTTTTTGAACTGTTAAGACTGTTAAATAATGCAAGTATTACTCTTTTTTGCTATAAAACAGGCCTCGTTTGTCAACATAATAAATATAAAGCCCACTCACCGAGTCCCTCATACACAAATTCCTCATAGTACAGCTTCATTACATATGAATTATCCATTTTAACAGAACACTGTCTCCTAAGTGTCTAAGGAGTGTGCCAGGGTATGAAGTCACATTATTTCCTAGCTAAAACTCATTTAGTCCAGTGGTACAGACAGAAAAAGAAAATCATTGGAGCAAAACCACCAAGTGCTTTAATTAAACACTATTTCTTGACCTTATCTCAAATATACAGAATCAGAATCCTTGTGAATGGGGTACAGAAATTGAGATTCATGAAACATTCCCCTGATGATGGTGATGTGGTCATTCTGTGATCTACACACAAAAAGCCAGTTCATAGGTGAGAAAATGGAAATACAAAGAACGGAGTGACTTTCTAGCACAACTGTATTGAAAGGCTTCTTTCCAATCCAGACTAAGATACCTTCTATTATGAGTGATACTGTTTTCTGTTACTATTACAAAATACCTGAGGCTGGTTAACTTATTAAAAAAAATGATCTGTTTGATACATGGTTTGGAAGGCTGGAAAATCTGTGACCCAGCCTCTTGTGAGGTCTTGAGGTCTTAGTGGCAGATGGCACATTGATAAGAACTTGTGAAAGAGATGATCTCATAGCAAGGCAGACCGGCAGAGAGTGGGGGACACCAGAAGTTACACACCAGTAGGTCTACCATCTAATATCACTACATTGAGATCTAACTTCACAACACATGACCCCCTGGAGGACACATTCAGACCCTAACCAAGAACATTCCTGTCTCACAGGCATTGCTGATCCTTACACTGCAATAGAAAATAGCAATAAAAACCAAGATAAGAGATGCCCACAGCAGGGCAGTGGTGGCGCATGCCTTTAATCCCAGCTCATGGGAGGCAGAGGCAGAGGCAGGCAGATCTCTGTGAGTCTGAGGCCAGTGTGGTCTACAGAGTGAGTTCCAGGACGGCCAGAGTTACAACAGAGAAACCCTGTCTCAAAAATGATAATGATAGTAATACTAATAATTCAATTTTAAAATAAACTCAGAATGTGAATAGGCATTTCTCCTTAAAAAAAAAAAAGGCATACAAATGGCTAATAGTTGTATGGGTAATATCTATTTATTGGGGGAATGAAAATCAAAATCACAATGAGCCCATCATCTCACACTTGCTGGATGGCTCCTAAAGGTGCACGATTAGCACACATTAAATATTACTTATCTTTGTTGATATTATTATGAAGCTGTGTGTACTGGGCAAAGAATTCTAGGTGCTAGGTGATCATATCATGGTGCCTGTCGTCAAGAAGTTTATACAGTCTAGGAGGGAGGCAAGGATAATAGCATAATTTTAAAAGTATGGATTTTGGAAGGAGTTTGCGTGCTAGCTCTACCCGCTCATCATTGTTCGATCGCAGACAGGTTACCATCTTCTTTGCATGGAGATCGTTGGCGCTGTACTCTAAGATGGCTGTGGTAGTCACAAAGCTAATGCATGCAAAATGCCATGCACAGGGAGAGCCGGAGCACAATTATTTGCTCAATAAGTAAATACACACAGTGTCACTGTTACAAATGTCTAATGGGTGTAATGACAAAGAGGGTGCCAAGATGAACTCAGAGGTGGGATAGATTTTTGGACAAAAAAGTCCAGAAAGGAGGTGGGGCCGGAACTGAGTGTATAAGGTCCCTTGAAGACAGTACAGGAGAGAAAAGCATGGTAGCATCAGTAATAAGGTGGGATGCAGTCAGGGATCTTCAAGAAAGATCCCTGCGTGGAGGCAGCAAGGAGAGAGGAGCAGACAGACTCGCCAGGCTGCGGTAGTGGAGGAGGCTTCCCTCCTCCGGACCAATGAGCTCAGCCTCGACCTGTAAGACAACGAAAGGCTCCAAGCGGAGGAGCGGCAAGACCCGATTTGTGTTTTGAAGAGATAGAAATAAGCAGTTTAATCCAACTGAATGAAAATAGCTATGAGCGTTGGGCGGTGGGGGTGGGGGTGGCACTCATAAACGTGGGCAAAGCCTGTGAGCGTTTTCCGAGCTAAATGACTTTTAAAACAATTTCCATTGCTGATTTAGGATGCTCGCGCAGATGTGAGAGCAACCGGAGCCTTCTTTCCCCTTTTTTTTTTTTTTTTTTTCCCTGACGGAATCTCATTTCTGTTCTAAATTCTTTTGTTTGCCCTCATTTGTGTTTACACCACCTGTCAATTTAGGATAATCTGTGATTTTAATGTGTTTTCCCCCTTCCAGATCATTATTAAATGTGCTAAATAAAACCAGACCCGTCGCTGCCGCTGGCGCTTCCTCCCAGAACACTTCTAGCTCAACATACTGATTGTTATTGGCAGGTTCTCTCTAAACTTCCTTACTCTTCCCTAGTCCGTATTTTCAAAGGAGATAAATAGGCAAAGTAATGTTTTCTCTTTAACGGGACAAGATCCAGACCCTCTAGCTTGGTTCCGTAAGCCTTGCTTTTCCCGATTTAATCTACCACAAGCGAACATAGATGGCGTAGACGAGGCCCACAGGACGCGTCACTTGTTAAGGCTCCTGCCAATCAACCCAGCGCTTGCAGCCGGCTCCTTGTGTCTTTCAGTATAAATATCCTCAGGAGCAGACCTAAGTCTCTTCCTCCCACAGTACAGTGATTGGAGAGCAAAGGGGGGGGGGCAGGAAGAGGGAAGAGGAGGAGGAGGAGGAGGAGGAGGAGGAGGAGGGGGAGGGGGAGGGGGAGGGGGAGGGGGAGGGGGAGGGGGAGGAGGAGGAGGAGGAGGAAATACACAATCACAATCAAGCACTAAACTTGCTCTGAGATAACCTCACTATGCTGCCCAGTCTGATCTCGAATTCTGTTTTTTCTCCCTTTCTTCTTTTTCTTCTCTCATACCATATTCCCCGATATCCCCTTCCTCCCTTCCCTCCACTCCTCCCAACTCCCCACATCTCTCTTCTACCTCGGATCTACCCCCCTATCCCCACCATCCAACCCCTCTTCTCCCCAGAAAAGAACAGTCCTACCAGGGTTACCACTAAAACAGGGCATAGCTTTGCAAGATGGAACAAGGCTGGGTACTACTCCCTACATCAAGAAGAGTGGGCTATGCAACCCAGCGGGAGCAAAAGGGTCCCAAGGGCATGTAAAAGGGCCAGAGACTCCCCCACTCCAGCCTGCAGGAGTTTTACAAGCACACCAAGCCAGACAGTCATAAGGCGTTTTTCAGGGATCCTGCAGACTCCAGGTCTGCCGCTTCACACACACACACACACACACACACACACACACACACACACATATTATAGATAGTGATGCTAATTTCTCCACAGGGACAAAGCTTTTGTGGCCTAATAGTTTCTTTAAAAACCCCCTGCCTCGACACAGTTAGGTTGAAGATAAAGTACACCACACATAAAATTTAGGAAACACATTCAGATTACAGCACCATCTAAGTGTTGGGTATCCTGGTACCTGTAAGGAACTTAAAATGAAGAACACAATACGGGCTGGAGAGATGACTCAGCAGTTAAGAGCACTGGCTGCTCTTTCAGAGGACCCAGGTTTAATTCCCAGCACCCATATGGTAGCTGACAACTGCTAGTAACTCCTGTTCTAGGGGATCCGACACCCTCTCACAGACATACATACAGGCAAAACACCAATGCATAGAAAATAAAAATAGGTAACATTTTTTTTTTTAAAAAAATGGAAAACACTGTCTACAGGAAGCTAGTATCTAGCTGGGAGGACTGATTAGGAGGAAGTGATCCAGGATATACAGCACGAGTTACTTTTGTTACCGTGGTAACAAAATGCCTGACAAGGGCAACTTAAGGATCCAAAGGTTCATTCTGGCTCATTGTATGATGAGAACATAGCACAGACGGCATGGGGGCAAGTACTTGGGGGAACTTGGGGTAACCTGCAGGGAGCAAAGAGAGGTCAGTGCTGTCTTCAAAGCAGATAGCTGAAAAACCATACTCACCAATCTTTCTGCCTTGCCCTGCGGTACACCTGAATCTCATTCCGCCCTTCTCTGTCCTAGTATCAAGAGCTGAAACAGTCAGCCCTATTCAGTGGTACCACAGTCTCCTAAATCAGGCATCTTGAAGTTTCTAAGAGTGTCCGAAGGCTGACCGTCTCACGCAGTGTACAACCTGCAAAGTGACCCCGGGTAACTTTGTACAGACACCCGGACCCTCACAAGCTCTCCAACAGCAGCTTTCAAAGCTGAAGTTCAGTGGCCTAGAAAAGGAGACTAAGGGATGTAGCCCACACCTCTCCCATTCACCACCATCGAACACAGATTCCAGATAAGTCTTGCAGGTCATAATCAACAAAAGGCAGGTTCAATCCTCTGAGTCCTCCTGTTGAAGCCAGAATTTTGTAATTTTGGTCCTTGGTAAGTTATTTGGGCTCAATCTCTCCAGAGCTTTTAAAAAAAAAAAAAAAAAAAAAAATCTTTTTTATTTAGATGGCCCCTCAAGGCCATTTCCCCAAATACTGGAGTATTTGTGTAAAGTTGTCAATCCAGAGCTCTGTACTGCTGGCAATTCATTTTCTACCTGAGGCTGTCTGCATTAATACTCTTTCCCACTTTTTAAAGCTTGGGGACTGGTTTTCACGGGTAAGTCCCTGGGACAACAGATGCTATGACCCTTGGAAAGATGGCAGGCATGGCCACTCAAGTGCACCCTCCATTTGGGTTATTCATTGCAGGTTCCCAACCTGGCAGCAGAGCTGGTTTCTTTCATGCCTTTTGGTAATCGTTTCTCATTTCCTGTTTCGCTTTGGAGTGCTTGCTCTCCATCTGGGATGTGAACAACCATGAATTCACAATGATGTCATTGATATGAGATGCGCAATCCACACAGAGAACCTTTTCCTTTTCAAGCGCAAACTTGGCTGTGTCTTTGTACCAGGAAGGTAGCAGAATTTGGACGTGATGTCAGTGTTTCTTTGAATTTTTTTTTTTTTCTCCCTAATGCAAGCACCATTCTTGTAGTGCAGTCTAAAAAATTCCCCGTGGAATTGCCTCCACAAACGAACACAGTTCAGTAAGTAGCCCTGTTCAGGGGTCATTGAAACTAAATGAACAACAGAAAATTCTAACCGTCCTTATTACTGATGGTGACCTAACATTACCCTTGAATGTGGAAGGATCAACACCCCAGGGCAGGACCCTGGTTAGAGATACACCTTCCATTTTCTTATAGCTTCTTTTCTTTTCAATTGCTGAAACTTTACAGCTACATAGCCAAAAGCTTTATTGTAGACACTTATGCTGTCTTTTCCCTTTCCAATTATAAGGAGTATATCTTCGCCTTCTCAGCCTAGTGGAACCAGAAAAAGCAAGAGATCACTAAGTAGGGGGAAGTGATTTATTTTTATCAGAGGTAGTTTGGATTATAGTACTTGTCAAAACATCGAGATGCAGAGCTAAACAGCCAAGTTTTAGTAGAGGACCCAGGTCTCCGTCATATGTAATAGCTCCGTGGGTTTGAGGCCCCTGAATCCCTAGCCATCTCTCCTAGCACAGTTTCCAACCCGCTCAGAGACCACTGTCTAAATAAGATTGACTATTACAAGGTGAACAGCAGAGTTTCCTGTGTAATGTCACTGATTTTTTTTTTTTCGTTCTGAGAATCCTTCCCCAGACACTACCAGTGTTTTAAAGACAGAAAGGTGACCATATTTTTATGACAGCTTTTTTTTTTCTCTTTCCTCTTGGTCTGAGGTTGGAGCACAAGAACAAAATAGCTCTTTTTGTTCATTGTACCAAGAAATTCCCTCCTGGATCTATCAAGTGTGACTGTTCACCTAGCAAATAGCTTGGACATATCTAGACATAAACACCATATGAATAAAACATTCTGCAATTGTGAGACACAGTGATGTTTTTTTCCAAGACAAGGTGTTCCACTCCGTCCCACGCTCTCTGCAGACATCTGTGGCAGTCATCCTCAGCCGTGACACCTTATGTTATAACAGAGTAAAAATCATTTTAATTACTCGGTGAGCTCTGTTTATTGTGACAGCACACCCATCATTAATTTGGAGACACTTATTTTACCCATTACTATAACAAGTGGCAATCCCTGGATCCGGTTTAGAATGGTGGACTTTTTTATTTTTCTTAAAGGTTGAAAAGAAAAAGGTTATACAAATGTTTTCCAGGATTCAACAGAGACATTACTTAACCATGTTCATTTCTATTAAATTCAATACGATATGGTTTAAAATGAAGAGGATTGTTAGGTATAACCCCAGACTCTCCTGAGAATCCAAAGCTGCACAGTCCTACAAAGAAAATCACTGCTAAAATAAAATTAACCTGGGCCACACAGGAAGGTAGAGGCTGAAATACCTTGATTTACACACACGGGCCGGAGGGAGATCGAGAGGAACACATAGCTGTTTATGAGTAGAACCCCAAAACCCAGCACAGCTGTGGCTTTTTAAAGGTGTCTGCCTCTAGCCCCCTGCAGAGGTTTTAGTGCCTCATTGCCCTGGGCACTGACCCAGTAGAGATTTCCCTGTTCACCAGCAACCTACAGCAATTTGCACTCATTGACACCATAGCAACTAATTGGTCTTCACAACCTGCAAACTTTCATCAAGGTCACCGTGAGGTACCATGCAAAGTTCCTCACTTGGTGTGGACTGCTGTTCCTCAACAACAAGACTGCCCAATGTCTTCTTGGTTTCTAGTTACCTCGGTGAGAAGCCTCAGGCCTAGACTGTGTTTGAAAGACTGACATTCACGGACACCATTGCGTGATGCTTACAAAGGAGCGACACAAGATACACTTGCACAGCTTCTAGGGAGATCATTACACCGCATCGAGCTGTTTTTGCACATTAGACTTGGCACTAGAGAGGACCTGTGTGTTGCAATTTACTTTCCTTTTCATCTTTATAATCCTAAATGAAACACAAGAAGCAAGGAACAGAGTGGGGCCAGAGTGTCAAAATCCTGCATGTGCCAACCAGGTCTGGGATTTTAGTAGGCTACGTAACTTCTCTGTTAAAGTATGCAATAGTTTTCCTGATCTACTAAGTATATATATATACACAGACACACACACATATATTATATATAAATGTACATATAATACATAATATATATAATACACCATATATATATTACTTAGTACAGAATACTCACAATAACTGATATTGGCCACTATCACCATTATGATCATCTTTACCCTGTAGTTGGGACTCAGAGGATGAACAGCTGAGAAATTTTTTGTACTTCCTAAAAAGCTATGTGAAGCATTATTAGTGGAAGAGGAAACAATTGTAAGTAGTATGTGAACAGTAATACTTCAGTTCAGTGTTATGTGCTTTCATATGAAACTTATAAACTGGAAAGTGGTGCTGGTGAGATGCCTCAGCTGGTAAGTATTCTTCCTCCCAAGCCTGACAAACTGAATTCCATCCCTGGGACCCGCACAGTGGAAGGAGAAAAACTTACTCTTCAAAGTTGTCCTCTGACCTACACACACACCAAATAAAAAATTAATAAAAATAACAATTAGAGTGTAAACCATATAAATCACATATGATTTGTATGGCTCCATGGATTGTATTGCTTAGATTAAGGTCAAGTGCAGTAGTTAGGCTGCTGTGGTGTCTCACAAGAAGACATGGGGCATTTTTCAGAGATGCAAACTCTGCCAGACCTCAGCAGAGGGAACCACTATCATGGAAAGCACCATAACTAGACAGTGGAACCCTGAGCCTCTGACATCCAGTCTTTTTCTTGATCCAGAATTCCTCAGGTGTTCTGCTGAGAGGAAGTGCAGATCATAAGCAAACAAACATCCCCCACATAGATTCAACACCTGCAGACAATACAAAATGCCAAGACCTAGGCAGCCCTTCACCCAACAGTCCACAAAACAATTATTTATACATAACTAATGATAAACTTCTGCAACAGTTCCCCCTTTCTGCATAAACCAATAAAAAATTGTTTTATCTCTACAACACAATTTAACACTACACCAGCAAAACAATTTATAAGAGGAACAATCACGAGGGTTGCTAATGCACAGGACCAAATGAAACCAAACACCTATCAAACCTTTCACAATGTCTTTGGACAGCAGAAAAACATTATCAATGTCCAATTATCTGAAATTCACTCATGATCTTCTGGGCTCCTCCAAAGGGCTTCTTAGGTCACTTCTCTAGCTCTGCCCTCTGCAGCACACACAGTTTGTCCTCCAGGCTCTGGCTGGCTCCACTCCACTGCTGACACTGCTCTTGGTGGTCATCCCATGGTGTTGGTGTCTTTAGAATGCTGGGGTCTTCTGCTGCAACTTTCACCAACATCCTCTCCTGAGCTCTTTTCATGGTGCCAAGCCTCAACTTTTCTGCATGACCCCTTCAATTTGGACCTTCAACTACCACTGAGGCAGCACTTTTATCAATGGCCTCTCCTGGCCTCTCACAGTGCCAACCCTTAGTTGCTCTCCATGACCCCTTCATGCCTTCAAAAGTAGTCCCACCTGGGTGACTCTTACAGTACCAAGTTCGGCTACCAGCATGAGATACAACCTCAGCCAGTTCTGGAAGACAGCTTCTGTGTGCTGACCCTGAGGAAACACTTCCCAGATTTTAAGATAGAATTTGGTTTGCAGGAAAAACAACTGATCATCTTGTCTGCAGGAAGGGTTCCCTCATAGGTGGAGTTATCATCACCATCACCAGTGTCTGGACCACTTGCAGTCAGATTTGCAGAAAATAAAACAAAACAAAATGGACTCTATGAGGTCTGGAGTTTTTCTCTTCTTTCCATCTTTCCATGTTGGATGGCATGGTGTGACGCCGTGCCCCATGTTGGTATGCCATCTGTAGTAGTATGCTGCTGTGTGGCTCAGCAAGAAAGACATGGAGGCATATTCACTGGTTCAAATCCTGACAGACCTCAGCAGAGAGAACCACTGTCATGGTCAGCAACATACTGGACAGTGGAACCTCAGGCATCTGAGCTCAGATGTTTTTATTGATCTAAAACTGTTCAGGTGTTCTATTGGTAGCACATGCAGATCATTAGCAATCAAACATTCCCCCACATAAATCCAACACCTGCAGACAATACAATATGCCAAGATCTAGGCAGCTCCTCAGTCAACAGTGCACAAAAAAATTATTTTATATGTAACTAAAAATAAAATTCTTAAACAATCAAGTAAAACAATCAGTTTAAAGAACAATATTATAGGGGCTGGAGAGATGATTCAGTAGTTAACAGCACTGACTGCTTTTCCAGAAACTCCGAGTTTGATTCCCACTACCCACATGGTAGCTCACAACCTTCTATAACTTCAGTTCCAGGGGTCCAGTGCTGTCCTTTGGCTTTCTACACACATTGTATGCATGTGGTGCACAAGCATACATGCATGCAAAACACCTATATGCATAACATTTAAAAATAAGTAAATCTCAGAACAAATTATATAACAATGTTAATAGAGTGAAAGCGAGCCAGGGATAGGCGGAAGAAGTAAAGAGCCTGTCCCCGGATGTTAAACCCTCAGGACACTCCATGTAACACGCTGACTGCTGAATCCAAGGGTGCTTCTGTGCGGAGAGTAAAGTATTTGTTCTGTCTCTATCTTCAGGGTTCAAGTAATTAACGAAACTACGTAACTCGTCCACGACGTACCCAGTTTTACTTTATATTGCTAGGAGGGAAGTGGTTGGTCCTTAAGCAAGGAAAGTTTCATTGGACGATTATTGAACAGAAAGATCCAAAACTATGAAAGAGAAACTAAGAACACACCCTCCCTGACTTGTCTGACAGTATTTCTAAGTAGGTGTTTGAGTATACAAGTTTGGGACAGGGTGGAACTTCCCTCCACTGGGACAGTTGGGAAAGTGGAGTTCGTGAGCACCTAGACTAGGAAGGCCTTTCCACGTGAGAGCACTGGCAGAACCAGCATAGAGCAATGAAACCACAGAAGGCCAGGACTGCTCCAGAATCTGCACAGGAGAGAGGCAGGAGTCTTACACCTGTCTTTCTCAGCCATGGTGATTACATTGCACACGGGGAAATAGAAGCTTTCTTGTGTCCTGGAAGCTAAGATCTTTCCTCTCCTGGCCATCTAGAACACTAGTTTCATCCAAGAAAGCCCAGGGAAGGAATAGACCAGGCGTTGAGGCAAAGCCCACCTTCCCTGCTCTCCCACAGACTAACCTTGAAGTCTGCCCCAGGTACTTCCATCTATGTGGTGAGCAGTGTTCCAAGACAGATTGATGGCTGTGTCGTCCACACACCGGTGTGGAGACACATCTGCCTCGGAGTACAGGCAAAATTCTAACTTGTTCTAGATGGCAGCCTAGTGATGATCAGGTCATAGCCTTGTGAGACCCTTTCTAGATTATTAATTTGTAGAATTATGTGGAAACAGACGCCTCTGTGTTTTAAGCTTCTGGGTCTGTGTAACGTTTTCTGCTGTAGCAGTAGACAGTTAATGATCTGACTTTAACCTGAATCAATGAAAGGACAAAGTCAGGCTGGAATCGAGAGTTCAAAAACACAGTTCTGTCCACTCCCTCACGTCCTCCTCTGCTCCTGCTTTAATTTACATTTACATTTTCCCCTCTGCGACTTGCAGGAATGAGTGTTTAGACCTCAAGACAAAAGCCTTTCCACTCAGTCGCCGTCTCCCCATCAAATCCCATTGCTAGTACAGGGAATATAGATCAAAAAGTAAAAAGAAGGAGGCTAGAAAGATCTCTCCACCAGCTAACTACCTGTCCTACAAACATGAAGACCTGAGTTTGGATCCACAGCAACCACATAAGAGCCAAGAGTTTTTCTTTAACCCCAGGACTGGGAAGGGAGACAGCAGAGACAGGCAGACCCTAAGTGCTCATTGGCCACCCAGTCCACTCAAATGGATAAGCTTCGCTTTCAGTTAGACACCCTGTTTCAAAAGTAAGATGCAAACCAATAAAGGAAGACACCTGATGTCAATATCTTTCCTACACACACTCGCACACATGCACATAAACACACACACACAAACACATATGTACACTACACATGGAGCAGAAAGAACATTTGTATAAACGGGAGACTTTACCTCCTTATTTCAGACCATATAAGACTTTGCTGTGGGAAAGAGGCCATAACCGAAGAGGAGCTGTGAGCAGCGAAATCCTGACAATGATGACTTAATCCTGCCCAGCTGCGCTGACCTACCGTGCAGCGCTCTGGCATTCCGAGTCCTTCTGAATCTTTATCTTCAATGTACATTATAGCCCATATGTTTCCCCAAGTTATTTAATCACCTTTGACAATACCCTTGCTGGTTTTGTAATGTTTCCGACATGTTATTTCATTTTGCATTCATGATTCAAGCCATGTAATCAATCTGGATAGGACACGACTGAAAGGGCCTGCAAGTGCTTCTGATGAGCTAGGGTTCTGAATACGGGCCAGTCAACTTTATTCTGAGCCCCCGCGGCCTCTTCCCCTCTTGAAGGATTATTTCTGATGATCTCTTTAGAAGGCAGAGTCTGATTCGGAGTCAGATCTGGGTCTGAGGTAGAACCAAAGTCCTTCCTTCCTGCAGGCTTGGCACTGATCTGGTGCTTTCCCCGGGGTTATGCTTCAAATAGGCTAGTTCAGACGACCTTAGAGCCAAGGAGAGTAACTTGGAACCGAAGGCTTCAACAAGAGAGAAGCTGGTAATGACAGACAGCAAGAGTCAGCGGTTCTTTCAGTGGACACAGGAAGGGACCTGTGTGTCAGTGTGCAGCGTAAGTGTGACAGTTGGGAGGAATGGCCCACACAGGCTTGGGCATTTGAACTCTTACTCCACAGTTTGTGACACTGTTTGGGTAGGATGGGAGGCGTGGCCTAGCTGGAGGAAATCTGCCACTGGGGGCTGGCTTGGCAGTCTCAAAAGCCACATATCACTCCCAATTTCTTTTCTGTTTCCTGCTTGCTGGTTGAGATGTGAGCCCTTGGCTGTTTTTGCCATTATAGTGTTTGCTTGCTGCCATGCTTCCCTCCCATGATGGTGATGGAGGTGAACTGCTGCCCTCTGGAACTGTGGGCCCCAAACAAACCCTTCCTTCTATAGTTGCCTTGGTTACAATGTTTTATCACAGCAATAGGAAAGTAATACAATAAGTATTGTAGAATATAAAGCATCTCTTTCCCCCATTGGAAACTGTCAAAATTCACCGATATTAGTGACAGCAATATAGTCAGCTCATAATGTCTTCAGTGAGGTTGTTTTCAACCTTACCTTTTTACCTTGATTTTAATACCAGAAGATTGTTGTTGTAGGTTGACTTGTATCCACCAAAAAAGATCATTCAGGTCGTGAGTTAGTTAATATGCATTATTTTGACCATAACTATACTTGACAGTAACAAGAGGGGAAGATCTACCTTGGCTCAAGACTTCAGATGGTTTTGGTCCATCATAGCAGGACAGCATGACAGAGAACTCCATCCATGGCAGCAGACAGTGGAAGACCAGGAAGCAGAGGCTGGGACCCACAGCAAGGGGCTGGGCAGGTGGGCATGTGACAGAACATTCAATTCACCTCAAGTAATCTATTTCTGTCAGCCAGGCCCCACTTTCTACAGGTTCTACAGATCCACAAAATATTACTAGCAGCTAGGAAACAGGTATTCAAAGCATAAGCCTATGGAGAATACCTTGGACTCAAGCTATGAATAGTCCTGACCCCAATCCCAAGAATATGATTCTGTTTGGAAACAGGCTTTCTGCAGATGTATTCAAATTAAAATAGGGTCTTTGATTAGTGTGGGTTCTACATCTAATGGGTCACATCTTTCTAAGGAAATGGAAATTACACACACACACGTACACACACACACACACACACACACACACACACACACACTGAGGAATGTAGGTTGGGCAGATGACAACAGAGGTAGAGATTTGAATGCTTTTAAGCCAAATAATAACAAAGATTACACACTGTTGCTAGGAACTAAGCAAAGGCACCAATGAAGTATTCCCAGAAGTGCCAGAAGGAGCCTGCTCACACCCATCCCTCCCCTAGTCTCAGACTTCCCAGCACACAGAACTTTCAGGGACTAAGTTTGCAGCTGTAGTATTTAATATGGCAATCCTGGGAAACCAATTCAGCTATCTAATTGCAAAAGTTGTGAGATTGCCAGACACACTGATCATCAATTAGACATGCCAATTTTAGCAGAGAAACTAGGAGAAGAAATAGGTTGTTAATTCGAATACAGAACAAGCCATGACACAAATAAGTGATAGGAAAAAGCAGAAGAAAAAGCAAGCCTAATCAGAAAGACTGGGTAGCCCTCAAAGGCCATGAGCTGCCTCTCAGCCAGGAGATCTAATCCCATACAAGAGAATTAGACAGTTGAGGGTTCTTTTGTTACACTATTGCTTTGTACCCATCATTAAGCTCCTACTTTAGCTGGAATCTGGGAAGCTAAGAAGCATCTTTGGTAACGATGATAATAATAACATTTGTATAGAGTTTTTCGAGGGAGTTCAAGGCATTTTTCTCTGAAATACACTAATCATCTTTACACTACGACACAAAACACACATTGTCATCTTTTAAGGGATAAAGAAGCAGAGACCTGGGAGACTTAAATGAAGATGATTACTCAGAGCTGGTGTGTAGTTTGACTGGTAAAATGCTGGCCTGGCGTGTACAATCCCCAACACTACAGCAGACAGACATATCGGTGCATGCCTGACATCTCTGAACTAGGAAGGTTCAAGCAGAAGATCAGATGTTCAAGGTTATCTTTGGCTATGTAGCAAGCTCAAGTTTGAGGCCAGAGTGAGCCACTCGAGACCCTGTCTCACACCCACACACACAAACATCCTTCACTGTGGTACATTGCCTGAACAATATGAGACGAACCAATGACATAAAAGAGGGTAGAAATGAGAGACGTAGCATGTTTTCTCACTCCCCTACTTCCCTTCTATTTCCCTCCCTCTCCTCCTCCTTCCCTTCTCCCTCCAAATTTCATTGTTCCATTTGGTAATGAGAATGCTTAAACACTTACTGGGAGGGAAATAATTAGTCTCCAGCATGGTGAAGAAAGTTACTGGGTGCTGTTCTTCCTCGGGGTTTCCTCTTAGGGCTGGTGAATAGCATCATAATAGTAAACAGGCCGTCAGTCTTGTGTCAGCATCCTCTAGGACTGGAGGACCAGAGCAGCTATCAGTGGAAATATTTTACCCAGGGAAACAAACTGCAAAGCTGTCAAATCTATTTCCTGAGAGTTGAGCTTCATTTCATTCCCTAGAAAAACCCAATTCTTGGGCTGTCTTACTCTTTCAGAGGAGACATTCCCAATGTGCTTCAACAGCAGACTGACACTTTACCTTTTCTTTGTATTATGGCTGCATTCCTCAGAGTGCTATTACCTAGAAAGTGAAACACATAACCACCAGCATGCAACAACAGTCTACATTAAAACACCAGCTCCAATGCAGCCTGAACCTCTTGATGGAAGCCATCCAGTAGGCTCCATTCCTCACTCCTATGACTGAAGCAGCATAAAAGATGAAGGATTTATTTGGACTTGTGGTTCAGGTGGCCCCAGTCTGCTAGGGAAGACAGGTTGGGGTTACAGGAGCTTGCAGCTGAGCCTCCTTACATGGTGGCAAATAAGGAATCAGAGAAGTCAGGCCAGAACCAGAAACGCATATACCATGGGTATAGTCCATCATTGATTTTTTCATGGTATTTATTAATTACAAGCCATGACAATTCTCAGGGAATTCAATAACCGGGTGGCTAGGCAGAGACTTCATTCCATGTTCCTCTCACGCTGTTCTCTCTCAATTCCCCTGCTTCTGCTTCTTCTTCCCCTCCCGATCCTTTAAACTTTTCCCCAAGCCCCTCTCCAGGCCTTCATTACAATACAATAGTATCTTAGCAGACTCATCTGGGAGTGATCAGAGTCTTCTCTGATAACCCTGCCCCAAATAGGTCACCTTCAACTGTAAACAGTTAGCCTTTACCTGTGGAGATCTGAGCGGCTAGCACAGAGGTGTACACACTAGGAAGCAGAGCTGCAAGGCATCAGGCTTCACACGCTGCAAGGCAACAGGAAGCCCTTTTACAAACCAAAAACAGCACACAGGAGTAAAATATCCCACAGCATACCACCATCAAATCCTAACCGCAGCCCTTCTCTCCCATAGCAAAGCCTCAGTCCCAAAGATTCCATGACCTCCCAAAGGTTCCAGTACCACACACTGGAGACTAGCTGTTCAAATACATGAGCTTTCAGGAGACGTTTCACATTCAAACCATGAACCCATCTTTAAAACAAACCCAATTTAAAAAGAATGCCTCCATTTGTACAAGTTGAGCTACAGAGTCTCTATAGATAACAGTTTTGTTTAAAAAGCTGCCAGCAAGGAATTTCATTCTTTCATTTGCCTTTGAAGAGTGACTAGCTGGTAGCAAGCTCAGCTGTATTTTTCTACTCTGACACAGTAACAATCCAAAGTGACACACCCCCTAAATGATCAGAAATCCTGTTGGGCTTCAGGAACCTGAGACTCAAAACAGAGAAACCAAACACTATTACAAAGCTCCATCAGCTGGGTGCTCCAAGAAACTTCACTCTAGAACTCCACCTTATCCATACGGTGGCTGCCAACTGCCAAAGACAGCAAGCAATCCTCAAGAGCAAGTAAGACTTGCTACAGAAAAGTATTGCTTTAATGAGAAACTGCATGTTAATATAAGCCTTAGAACAGGACTGGTAGGCTGGCTAGACGGCTCAGCAAGTAAGGACACCTTCAGTAAAGCCTGATGAGCTGCATTTAACTCCTGGGATCCACATGGCAAAAGGAGAAAACCTACTTTTGTGCCAAGGCCTGTAAACAACACACACACACACACACACACACACACACACACACACACACACACGCATGCACGACAGAGAGTGAGAGAGATTATAACAGCAAAAAAACATACAAAATCTGGCACAGGTGGTATTTAGCTAAAACCGGTTGAGTGTGGGAATGGACCCAGGACTCTCTAAGTTACTAGACTAGGTAGCCCATGAAGGAATGTTCTACCTCAGTCCTTTGACCAGTGCCTTGGAGTAGGCATTTATAAATATTTGCTGATATGTGAATGAAAGCACCGGTACCTATACTTTCCCAGTAGGAAGAGAAAATTGGCGGTTACATGCTTTAATGATGACTTACATATCTGAGAACAGCAGAATAGTGAAGGGCAGGGGTGGTAGGTAGGTGGAGAGAACTGAGTTAAAAATAAGGGGCGGGGACAGCACCATTCTTTCTGCTTTGATACTTTATCCATTATCGTGATACCAACCCAGATACACTTCCTACTTCAAAGGTTTTTGTAGCACCCTTAGTAATTTTCAGTAAATGTTAGCTATTACTCTTATTACTATTATTATTATTATTGTAGAAATGGGTAATGGGTTCAGAAGCCATGCAAACTGAAAGCATATTTCCAAAGCACATATGAGAATAAAAGCACATGGCCATAAAAAAACACTCAATGTATGTATCCAATTTATCCAACCAGCTTGGTGCCCTTAATGACTTTCTCGTTCCCCATAATCTGCACTGTAGATACTTTATTAATGGCTCCCTACCCCAGAGTAGCTGCTTAGTATCACCTCTTGAGCACATCTAAGAGAGGCAGGCCTCTATTGAGCTGGGCTTCTAGCCCCTGAGGTGGGCACTGAGGTAGGTCTGGAGTCTTTATGCATAGTAGTGATAATAGTACGGGTCGATTACTGAAAGTCTGCTGTGTCCCCTGCTTCCGCAAAGCACGTTATGTTAACTATTTTATGGGCTCCTATAACAAGCTTACTAGCACACACAATGAACACCTCTATTCGCTCTGTGAAGAATCTGAGACTCAAAAGGCTAAGTAACCTTTCCCAAGATCATGCAACTCTCTTGTTCAGAATGGAAGCAGACCAAGAAGAGAATGGACTCTTCATCACAGCCCGACAGAGGGGAGAACTCAGATAGTAGTACAAGTTCAACTCTATTGTAACTAAAAAGATTGAAAAGGTCAAGCTATGAGAGACCCCAGAAGCAACTCAGCTACAGACTAGATTCTCAATTTTGATCATACCCTCTCATGTTCTGAATGTTGCCTGTGAGGCAGGACTCAATAATTGACAGCTATCAATACCACTGCCAAGACTATAGACTGTAACAAGTTTCCTTGGCTCAGATCAACATAAGTTCACAGCCTGATCCTGGCTCACAGCTGTGACTTTCAACACTAAGGTACTGGGAGCCATAGTTGGTCCATTATCACCAATGGTTTGACTTTTGTCCCATGATCACATTGGGCCCCACCAATACAGAATATCTGGAACTTCCACCACATCACTGTCTTCAGGTCATGAATCAGACATATTTTTCAAGTATCTTAATATTTTAAGGCCTTCTATAACCACTCAATATCATTGCGATCTACACCCGAGAAGGAATCTCCCATAGTAGAATTATGAATATGCTAGCTCTGGGACATTAGCACCACCTTTGCATGTGGACTCCTAAAGATTCGAATGCATATAGCTGAGTGAATATGTAAGCGACAAGTTACCAACAGCAACCCAGGATGGTGGTGCACATCTACAATCACAGGACTCTGGAGGCTGAGGCAAGGAAATCCCCAGCCTCAAGGCCAGCCTGAGCTACACTGTGTGTTTGAGACCAGACTGGACTACTTAGTGAGAGAGATTCTATCTCAAAGAAATAACACCAAAAAACCAGGGCAGGAGATATGGTTCAGCATCTTGTTGCTCTTCTAGCAATGCCCAGTTCTGTTCTCAGTTTCCACATGGTGGCTCACAACCATCTTTAACACCAGTTCTGTAAGATCCATTGCCTGCTTCTCACCTCAGTAGGCACCAAGCACAAGCAATACGTAGATATACATGCAGGCAAAACTCATACACATAAATAAGCAAGTGAACAAATAAAATCTTAAAAAAAGTAATAAAAGCAAGAAGTGGCTATGGTAGAGATGCCTATAACACCAGCACATGGGAGGTAGAGGCAGGAGGAAGAAAGTTCAAAGTCATCCATGTCAACCCAGTAACTTCAAGACCTTGGGGAAAAAAAGGAAGAATGGAAATGAAGAAAGAGGGATAGAAGGAAGGATTTGATATCTTGCATTATTTCCAATAGTTCTGTGATTCTCTAATCAAGACATCTAGATGCTTTCTCTTGGT
This sequence comes from Cricetomys ansorgei, assembly GCA_026225945.1. Classification (NCBI taxonomy): domain Eukaryota; kingdom Metazoa; phylum Chordata; class Mammalia; order Rodentia; family Nesomyidae; genus Cricetomys; species Cricetomys ansorgei. Next base: position 1,406,082 of record JAMJFZ010000558.1, read on the forward strand.
GAGTATTGATTGATATAAGCATTTGTTATGCCTGTGGAGTAACAGTACGTCAACTACACTGTATTTTCTCAACCCTGGTATTATCATCTCATTTTATAGACAAGTGAGAGCATGGACCCATGAGCAGACTGTGTGTCTGCCATTTCCTCCATGGAATCAGCTTCCAGCCCAGGCAAGTTGAAGGGAATTCTTCTTTCCATCATCCAGTACTTCAGCCTTGGTTTTGCCAGTCCATGCCCAGGCAAGAGACATAAGGAAAACAACAGATCTTCACTTCTAAGTCAATAAAATGTCAGGCATGTGTCAGAACTTCAGATGTGAGAACACATTTTGAGGATCAAAAAAAAAAAAAAAGATAATGATAAATTATTTCACAAGTATTTAGATGCTATGTTAAATTTCTTTATGACTCAAAGAAATAATATAATTTCTCTTAGATAAGGCTCTAGGATCATTAGAATCTTGCATTTAGAAGAGAAAACCCAGATCACAGATGGCTTATTATTCTCATCTCATTAGAGGCTTCAAGAAGTAAGTCATTTTTATGTCTACCAGCTAGAAAGGATCTGCCAGTAGAATTTATCATGCAAGAGTGACCACTAACTCACACATTTATCTTAGAGACCTTGACAATTTAGACAGAGGGTCAAAGCTTCATCTATTGACTTCTTGTTGAAGAAGATATGAAGAGTATTTTGAAAATAATTAGTAATAGACATAAAGACTGAATGATATACGCCTTCAAGGAGGAAAACGGTACCTGTGTGCAGATGCCAACTCTGTGTATTTCTACTTAGTATTAAATATATCACACCAAATGCCTGCAGGGATTAACAAATACATCCCGTAGCTTACAAAATCAGATCTGACATTATCTAAGACAATATATTTTAACTAATGGTTAGAACCCTGAAGTACATTGTTAAATCAGTTTAAAGGGTCAAGAACAGTATTTCTCTAAAAAAAGGAAGAGAACAGATTACTTAAAAAAATGGAAAAGATTAGATTGAAATAGAATATCTTAGACTGTGTAACACTGTTAGGTAAAGGTAAGCTTTATGTTAGGAATGTAAATACCACATCCATTGCTCTTTCTCTATCAAATAGAAAAGAGGTAGCCTTGGAACATAACAGATAATAGATAAATATCTGCTGTCAAATAAATACATACACACATATATATATTATATATACACACACACACACGCACACACGCACAGTGTGTGTGCGTGTGTGTGTGCATGTGTGTGCGTGTATATTCTTTTGGGTCATAATGTGAAGCATACTTCTTACTGAAGAACAGGAAGAATATTTTTTGGAAAACGTTACATAAACATTTTCATATGCATACATATGTACACATGCTCATATAATACATAATGATTATGCATACTTAAAAATGACTTTGGAATAATTTACTAAATTACTAGAACTAAACTTGACACAAAGATCTTGTGTGTGTGTGTCTGTGTGTGTGTGTGTGTGTGTGCATGAACGCGCACACGCACTATAAACACACTCACCTGTGCACACACATATGAAAGTCAGAAGTTGACCTTGGGTGTGTCAGAATATTCATTTCACCATTCCATTCAGGCAGAGTTTCTCCCTAAACTCAGAGCACATCCATTGTTGAATTATCTGGCGAGAAGTCTTAGAGACCCACTTGTCTCCATCCCCCAGCACTAGGGTTGTAGACATTTTTGATAATACCTGTGTTTTTTGTATATAATGGGGATCCAAACTCACGTTTGCCTGTCAGACACTTTATCCACTGAGCCATCTCCCCAGTCCTTAGCACGGTTTCCATGCAGTTGACACACTGAGTGTTTGTTGACTGACATCTACAAGGAGAGATAGGCAAAATAGAGCAGAGAAGGAGGGAAAATAGAGTTGAAGTTTTGGAATTCAACTTCCCATCCTTTCAAATCAAGGGCAGCTCCTTCCACCAGAAGCAATCCTGGACAAAGGAGCAGATTTGAGGGAGATGGACTCCTTCCCTGATATAACTATCCATTCATTTATATATGTTTAATATGTTAACAATATATATGTGTATATATATGTATATTTGTATGTGTGTATATGTGTGTGTGTGTGTGTGTATATATATATATAACTTACCCCAAGCTCAGAACTGCACTAAGCTCAGAATCTGACTCAGTCTCATCAGTGTTAGAATTCACATGTAGCAGCTCAATTGTAATTTTTAAAACTTAGAATGCTATGCTAGAATACCTTCATAAAAAGAAAACTGGCCATTTCTATTGCAAACTATAAACCTTGGGCTTCACGTTTCTTTCTAGGCAGCTTTACTAGATTTTTAACTCTTCACACCAAACCTCACACACACATCTAAAAGGAAGTGACATGTATGTGAAGCATGTATTAGCTTTGATTAGCAGCTTAAAAGGAACTTTCAAATATACCAGTACTTTACAATATGTAAATGGCTGGCTTCACAATGCTAAAGTTCACAATTGTAAGAATAATTATATGAAATGGCAAAAGAAGTCACTTTTGTTATTGGTATGGAAATAAAATTTGTATTTCTAAAGAAAGGAATTTAACAGAAACTTAGCCAAGCTAACCAAGCAAGACACCCCCAAATCTGTTTGCTTCTGTGTGCTCTCCTAATTTTAGATGCTGTTTTTAAATATTTCAGTGATTAAAATAACAAGCCATCCAACCTAATAGTAAAGACTTGAGGATCTACATACATTAATTTAGAAGAACCAAGAGAAATCCTACTTATTCTCATTCCCGCACTATCGTCACATTATTGTTTTTAAGGGTATTAACTTACGTGTGCATTGAGTGGAGATGTACATGTGCTACTGCACATGTGTGAAACAGAGGATGGCACAGCCATGACCAATGGAAACGGTGAAAGTCAGGAAGCCAGCACGGCTGTTTGACACAGCCCAGCAAGAGCTGAGCTGAATGCTGTGCTGGCATGCTGTCTCCAGGGCTGTGTTCTCTATGTGTTGCATTGTCAAGGGACTTTTTACATTGTTATTCATTTATATCTTTACCCGACAAAATCATTTCTGAGTCTCTTTAGGAAAGTCCTTATTGCAGCCCCTTCTACTTTCAGGGAAATTACTTGGGAATCTTCCTTAAGCCTTAGAGATTGTGATAAGCACAAAAACGTTAGGAATTTCTTTATGATGCTATGGATCCAGGATCTTCTTGGTGCATCTGCCCCTGAGCAAACTCAGGGATGAGGCAATCAGGGCAACACAGGCTTGAGAATAGCTGATAAGCCCCACCTGACCAGGAGAACTGGTGGCAGATCAGAAGCCCCCTCCTAACATACACTCAGAGTTTCCTGGATATGTACTTTATGAGATGCGGGGCTGTACATGGCATGCCCTCAGAGAAAAAGAAACTTAGTAACTGAGTTAGATTGGCTAGAGACTGGCTTACACCAGGTTATGTGAGGTCACTTAACTAGGAAACAAAAGGAATTCTCCTATACAAACAGATTTTTATAGAGATCATAAAAGCAAATCAACTGCAGAGGCTTTTGGGCTGAGAAAGATTTTTAGGTTTTATTTTAAACCACCAAAGTTTTATTATGCATTGTTCAAGGCTTTGGGACTTACCTAAACTGACTCAGATAGTTACAAAATGATATGATTTGTATCCTCTTGGAAGCCATAACTTTGACTTTATATTTTGAAATCTGTATAAATAAAGAAGCACCCTGACTGTCAGTCAGTCAGAGCTGCTGCAGTCAGAGCTACCACAGCCTCCCAGACTCAGGCTCTGACTCAATCTCCCTTTGCCTTTTCCTTATCTCCTCTCTGTCAACTTTTTGGGGCTGGCTGCCAGCTAGAGGACACATTCGGGAGTTGCTTCTCAACTTCCCTCTTGCTGAGGCAGGGTCTCTCACGTTTCTGCCACGCCGCATACTCCAGAATAGTTGTCCCATGAGCTTCTGGCTGTCTCTGCCCCCCTGTTTGTCATGGAAATATTGAAATTCTAGATGTACACCACTGTTCCGGGCATTTTTCTTGGGTTCCTGGGACCACTTGCAGGATCAAGTGCTTTTACACACTGAAACGTCCCCCCTGTACCTCTTTTTAGAATGTATTGAGAATTTCTATGTTGTCACAATGAGATCAAAATACAGATTTAATCATGTCACCTACCTGTTCCGTCACTGTGTGGGATACTTTACAGTATGGAGCTGACTTACCCTTCTAATTCTGTTTCCAAAAGTTGCCACACATGATACATGTTCCTCTGTTCCATTAACTGTCCTTCCTCTAGAGTCTGGGCCACACGTTGCCCATTTGTACAACCTTCCTGTCCTCATTCTCAGCTCTGGACCTAATCCTCACCAGAGTTAGCAATCATAGTAGATTTACTGTTCTCTGACTCAGTTCTGGACAGATGCTCTTCTCTCCTGCTCAGCTCTGCCCTTATAGTATGTGTTAGGGTATCTCAGATTATAAAGTGCAGACAAATCCCCTGCATCTTATTCAAGTGTCGGTGTTGACCCAGGAGGTATACATGGATCTGGTGATTCTATTCTGTATGTCTAACATTTTGCAAAACCATGCCAGAGCCACCAGTCTAGGAACCACATTTTTTAATCATAAAACTGAGTATATTGACCCTAAATTTTTTTCAGAATTGGGTCAGTGCAGTAGCTCAGTGGTCAAAGTCACTTGCCATCAAGGCTGACAACTTGAGTTTGATCCTTAAGATCTATACAATGGAAGGAGAGAATCTACTTCTATAAGTTTTCCTTTGACTGCCATACATATACCTCTGTGTGTGCAACACACACACACAGATAGATAAACAAATGAATAATAATAAATAACTGTAATAAATCTTTTAAATTGTCCAAACCTTGGAATTAATCAATGATACATGGGTCCTGTATTATGATATTCTGATTTTCTGGCTGAGGCACAAACTGACTCTGAAGCACTTTAAATGTTCCATGTTTGATTCTGATGCATAGCAGAGTTTAAGAACATTGTTCTACACCCCACTTCTGATAATTAAGTCATTGACTTTTCTACTCGAGTCTTGATGGTTTACAGAAGATCATTATTGTTCTTATAATAATTGTCCTTGGCTCCCTGCTGATGTGTCCACTGCATCATACTCTGAATCCCTTCCCTTACATGAGGACATGTGCTCTTTTGAAAGATTTACTTGATCTTGGGTCTTTGAATCCAAGCTGTGATATTCTTGGCTCTAAGACTTCCTATTCTAGCATGTTCTGCCTGCCCATGAAATAATTATTGTGAGGCATATAAATTTAAAAAGAATCACTCCCTGGTTTATTCAGTTAAATCCTTTCCAAGCACCTCTTAAATATCAGGCAATATTCTAGACCGCATTAAACAGAAAAGACCAAGTAAAGCCCCTAGTTTATCGATGTTATGAGCGAGTAAGAGAGACAAATAACAAGCAAATGAATACCAAATAAGTTCAAGTAATGATAAAAAATTATGAAGGAGGGCTTGCAAGATGACTTGGTAGGGAAAGATGCTTGCTGCCAATCCCAAAGACTCAATCTGCAGAGCAAACATGGTGGAGAACAAATTGTTGCAAGTTGTTCTTTCAGATGCGCACACACGTGCATACACACACTCACACACACACACCACACACACCACACACACCACACACACAGACACACACAGACACACACACACACACACACACACTCACACATACACACACTCACACACCCCAAGCAAATTAGACATATCCTTTTACCCTAAGGAGGTAGAAAGTCTTTGGAAAATTTTGAGCACCTGGTTTTGAGCACATGGCATTAAAAGGACTGAAGTGACGATAATAAATGTCTTTCATATCAAAATCTATTTGACGATGTTTGCATAATCTTTGTACTTCCTTGTCTGTTTATGAATGCTTAAGGAGATATCTATATATCTCCACCATCGAGGCTTATCAGTTCGTACCATTCTCTATGCATTTCCAAACAGAAGTGGTTAGACAAACCACATCCTCATCTCTGTATTCTTCATATAACGAGAGAACCGGAGAACTTCTGTGTCGGCTAAATCTTTGTAGAATTCTTATTTGGCTTAAATAAAGATATGGTCTTGAGAATCTTTACTTTAAATGGAACCACCAGATACTTTGTCTGTCCCAGTTGGATTTCTGACTGACATTTTAAACCTAATCTAGTCAAATGAAAGCTAATGACTTCTCTGCCAAATCTGCACATCCTTAGTTCAGTGAACACAACCACTATCTATCCAGTTGTTCTAGGTAAAAGTGAGTTGCCATCTTAGCCTGTTCTCCATCCACAACTCTAACCTATTACATCATCCAATTCACTGGGTCAGCATCTTTTGTCACAGCCACTGCTTTGACCTTTGTACCACTGTGTGCTTGATGGAGAGCTCAACCCCAACCAACCATTTTCTCTTGCTCAGCCCAACAAAATGGCTTCCTTGTGTCTTGCTATGCAACAGGCTGTCCATAAGGTATCACATGATGATCTTTGCAGAGCTTAATTATACCAGACCATTTCTCCACCAACTGCAACTCTTTGCAAGGAGGCAGTTTGACCTGCTCTGTTGTAGAGCATGCACATGGTATGTAAAGGGCTTAGGTTTAGTCTCCAGCATCAATGATGTGTGTGTGTGAGAGAGAGAGAGAGAAAGAGAAAAAGAAAGAGACAGAGAGAGAATATGTGTGTGTAAGAAAATATATAAAAAGTTAGGCATGGCTCCAGACCATAATTCCTTGAAGTCTACAGTTACAGGATCCTGTGAATTCAAGGTCATCTTGGTGCTGTGTCACTCTGGGGAAATGGACTCTGATGTCCACAGTACTAACCTACATTCTAGTATACTTTTCATTAACTTAATATTCCCACTTTGGGGAAGGCCCCATTCCATGGTGCTTCCAGAATAATTTTTTCAAAGAAACCACCCTTAGTCCTGTACTTTAAGTCTATTATGAGTGGTCAAATGAAAGCCTAGGCCCTTTCTCATCTTTGTGCTGATGTAGATCTGTCTCTGTCTTTGTTCAGAAAGATCTTCTCGGTGACAACATGAATCACCTTTCTTATCAGTCTCCATCACCCAATATCATAGACTACAAAGCTTATAAACACACAAGTTTACTTCTCATAATCCTGGAGGCTAGTGGGTCCAAAATCATAGTGCAGCAGATTTGGTGTCTAGCAAGGGCCCTTTGCCTGGTCCAAACAAGGAGCCTTCCAGTGGTGTCCTCAGATGGCAGTGGTTGTGAAGGAAGCTCTTTGAACCATCTCTATGAGAACACTGATCTCATTAATGGAAACTCTGAGCTCTAATAACATCCTCAAATGCCCCACTTCCCAATGCTAGTACTTAGGATTTTAGGATTTCAATATGCAAATTTTGAGGTACACAAAAATCACACTGTAACAGTGGGTTTCAGCCAGAATGACTCATTTCCAAAAAGCCTCCCTGATTCGACAGTTCAAGTGTTTATCCCAGTCACACCTTCCTCACGTTGCCTGGAAACTGAGGTACCATTTTCTAAGTTGATTGAAGGAGTCTTTTCTACCTTAGTACTCACTATCCATCCCCAAACACATCATAGAATAAGGATGATAAGAACTCCTTAAAGGCACAGATTCTCTCTCCCTCTTTGACCAGTCCCTAGCTCAATTCTTAGACTAAATTAGACAGTTAATGTGTGTTGATTGGCTGATGTAAGGCTTGAATGTAAGTATTCCTTTCATGGCTGCCTGATCCTACATTAAGGAATTAGCTTCACATGTTCTATAAACATCAAAATAAATATATCATAGGCCAGTGAGAGGGTTCAGTGAGTAAAAGTCTTGCTCTGTGAACCTGATGGCCTAGGTTCAATCCCTGGATCTAATGTTAGAGAAAGGGAAACAACTCTTAAAGTTGTAATCTGACATCCATACATGTACTGTACCATATGTACACACACACACACACACACATAGATACACACAGACTACACACACACACACATACACACACAGAGGCACACATAGATACACACAGACCACACACACACACACATACACACACATAGACAGACACAGACACACATACACACAGACCACACACACACATACACAGAGACATGTACATACACACACACACACACACACACACACACACACACACCAATGCTTTTTAAAGTATTACACCTTTCAGAAACACAATTTTGATCAGAAAAAAGTTTGTATATGCATGCATGGGTATACAGATACGTGTTATACATATCATTTACTTTTCAATAATTAAAAATTTTTATTTTTATCTTTACACCAACAGATGTCTTTTGGAGTGACATGGGAGATTCTTGAGGACTTTCATAATAAAAGCATTGCTCATTGTCCCTTGCTTTAGGGGTACTTTGATGGGAAAGTCTGCAGCCCTCCTCTGAGGGACCCGCCTCTAATTGGAAAAGGGAGGGAATTCTGGTGGGATTGGAGGGCTACAAAAGCTGCCCCTGATTTTTTTTTCTAAGTTTTTTCCCCTGCTCTCAGGAGCTTTAAAGCCATTACCCATACTTCCCCATTTCCTGGCCCAGTTTTCCCCAAACTGAATTCTCCAGAACCATTAATTTATGTCCTCTAGAGACTAAAGAAAATCTGTGTTCAAAGAAGGTTAGAAAATACATATTAAACCCCCTTCAAACCATTTACTATATGCATCATGCATTTTTTTCAAACCAGTTCGAATACTTTTCAGTGTTTTGAAAACAAGTAGCCAAACACCACACTGACTGTGCATTCAAAATCCTGAACACACACAGGGCAGACTCCATGCTGAAGATGTTTTATGAAGGTTGCTTACCTATGAAGTAAGTCAAGGGCTGTTTTCTTTCCTATCAAAGAAACAGAATCCTTAAAGACAAGAATTATACTCTGCAATTCCTTTTTATTTGTTTTCTTTTTTGACTTGTAAAAAAATTTTAGTCACATTTATTTATAATGATTTGTAATTATATTATAATATATTATAAATAAGTAATTATATTTACTTATATAATTAATGTAATATATGGTTTAATATAATTAATATAGTAATATAATATAATTAAATAATTATATTTATTTTTAATTATAATTAAAATAAGCTATCTGTTTATTTCCTTTGGAGGGAGTACATTCCGCTGTGTTCACGTGGAGGTCAGAGCATAAATTTAGGGACTCAGTTCTTTCTTCTATCGTGCAGGTCCTTGGGCTTAGTAGCAAGCACCCTTACCCACTGAGCTAAGTCAACAGGCATATTTGGGCTTAAAGAAAATCATTTATTTGTTATTATTTTTACATGTGTGTGCATGTGTCTGTGAATGCTGGTATCCACAGTAGCCAAAAGGCATTGGATCTCCTAGAACTGAAGTGATGACTGTTGTGAGCTGCCTGACATGGGTTCTGGGAGCAGAATTGTGGTCCTCTGGAGGAACGAGCCTCTTAATCACAGAGTCACCTCTCTAGACTCCATGCTTTAGATTTCTGAGACAGAGTTTCACATAGCCCAGAATGGCTTGGCACTAGCCATGCAGCTTAGAGGGCCTTGGTCACCGGGTCCTCCTATCTCTACCTACCCAGGGGTGGGTGACAGGTTGCCTGACTTGTCATCAGGCAACACGACTTCTGACTTGTAATCTTCAGCTTCTGAAAAAAATACCAAGAAGTAAAACAATTAGACCTGGGTTCCGTAACTAGCAAGTCACAGAAAACGATCAGGAGCTGCGATTGTCTGATTCCAGGACGTTTTCCTCTGTGTGATACATTTGAAGAAGCTCCAGCAATCAAACAGAGCTCCCTGACACTCAGAGCATCCTTTGCGGATGCTTCAGTCGGATGAGGGAAGGTGATAAGGATGCTAAGTGAAACATAAATGTCATTTGTTTTTATTCATAAAAGGCTAATTTGTTACATTTTCTTCTTTAGAAATAAAAATCAGTTTCAATAATTGAATACGATTTTTGAAAATACGAACAATTTCTGCTTGAATACATTCTATGGTCCACATATCCTCCATTATATTGAAACGGAGCCTCTTTTCTATGGCAGAATTTGAGAGAGGAATTTAAGCATTTTTTATCTGGTTATGAACTCACTAACTTCCAAGTGAACATGCAGGGCAATCGGCGGATGTTTAGTTTGTTGACCTGGTGCCGCAGATTATCTGAGGTATCACATTCAGCTGCACGGTGCCTAGACGTCCCCTCGAAGACTAATTTTGAGACATTAAGTAGATAACGTTCTAATTTTTAAAAAAGTCCGAATCTCTTATTCCTCACAACTCTCTTCTTCCTTTCTTTTTTCCTTTTCCCAGAGAGACGGCTAAAACCCAGTGCTGCATAATTACAGCATCCAACATATGGCAATTCTGTTAAGAAATACTGACTGGGAAATAAAGCTTTAGTAAAATAAAAGTACAAAACAATTTGGGCTACAATAAGCTAAATGTTACCCTGTGCTTTAGTTGTTTTTTTCCTCTCTGACAGAGCAACTTTTGGGAGAGAAGATTCACCTGGGCTCACAGTTTGAGGGGCTTTCTGTCTTACACGGTAGGGTTAGGGGAAAAGAGCAGAGTAGCTTCTGTCTTTGGTGGCTGAAGCTTCCAGCTGATTCCTCACAATAGCCAATCTGGGCAGCTGAGATCAGGATATTATTATGCTAAGAAACCACCTCTAGCAAACAACTTCCTCAGCTAGGTCTTAGATCCTGAGGATTCTAAGCTCTCACAGCAGGGCCCCCAACTGGGGACCAAGTGTTTGAACAAATGGGCTTGTGGAGGCTATTTCAGAATCAAACCAGAGAAGAAGGCTGCATGCGCCCTCCCTCACCTCCTGGTTACTTTCCAGCCTTCCTGAGCAAAACACAAGGGGAATATTCTAACTCAAAAGAAACCACCACTAAGCTTTCTGCACAAAGAAAGCAGAGAACAGTATGGAGACATCCCCTTCCCCTCCTGAGTGTCTCCGGACAAGATTCCCTTGCTTATAAAATGAGCCTACCGACATGCCTCAGGTTCTTAAGCCTCATCATTCTTCACTGAAGTGTTCTGGAACTTGCTACCTTCTGTACCTCATCTTCCTCTTTGTTTTTAATTTTTAAAAGCTTTGAGAAAAGAATACTGAGACATTAATATATCAAAACTGATCCGATAAGGATTTCTTACACATTCTCGTTGACTTGGTGATTATTGCCCAACAGTGATCAGTGATCGATCCTGTGTATGAACAACCTGGGGGGAGAGGAGGTCTCATTCTTCTCTTGCTGAATTAAGACATTTCGCTCAACCAAGTGAGATGTAATTGAGCCAAAGTGCATTTTCTGTTCTTGAAGCTGCCTTTTCCAAAAATAACATTTTAAAAGGAGGAGGAACCAGAGAAGAAGGAGGAGGAAGAGGGGGGCAGGAGGAGGGGAACAGGAAGAAATGAAAGGAAGGGACACAGAGAGCTGTAGACCTGTCATGAATGTAGATGTAAAAACTCCTCAATAAAACATTAGCAAGTTGAATCATATAATCTATAAAAAGTGTTGTATACAGGACCAAGTGGGATGTACCCTAGGTCCTCAGCACCCATTCATCATTCAAGAATCAATTAGTGTAATATATCACAGGAGCTGGCTGGAGAAGAAAGATTATGCAGTCATACCCGCTGATGTATAAAAAGCATTCAATAGAACCTAACACTGATATGACTAAAAATAATTTAACTATGAATTTTAAAAAAGATTTCCTTGTCTTAATGAAGGATAACTATTTCTAAAGCTGTCACTAACACTGTCCATAGTGACAAGAAATCCAAAGCTTTTCCACTGTGATCAAGTCTCTAGTACCATGGTGCTTCAGGATCACCTCTAGTCTTAGCTACTGCACCGAGACGAGAAAGGTGCAAAGACAGGAAAGCCACCAACGTAAGAGTGAGGGAAAGGAAGTGAGATGGAGAACAGACACTACCTGACTCCAAGACATACCATAAAACTAATGAAAATCACAAGGTGCTAGTGAGAAAAGAGGCAAATATATCAGTGGAACCAAAGGAGAAGATGCACAGAAATAGACCCACAGAGGTCAACAGATCCCTGTCAGAGGCAACATGGTGGGGAAGGAGGTGTGGACAGAGAGCCTTTTCAACAAATAGTGTTGGGACAATTGACATCCTCATGCAATACCAACCAAGAACCCCAAGGCAACAATGAATGTGGTCTACTGGCAGACCTTACAGCAGTCACAGAAGATGACAGAGGTACGTGGACAATAGAAAACTATCAGGGACTTTTTTTTTTCTTCTTTTTATATGCAACACAAGACAGAGGTATAATCCACAGAAGAAGGGATTGATAAACCAAATCTGAATACAATTAGACGTCTCTGTTGAGCAGCAGATACTGGCCATACACGAAACCTGCTAGATATGAATCTAGGGTGTCCTCCAAAGGCTCATGTGTTACACTCTTGGTCCCCAGCATAGCAGCGTCCAGAAACTGAAGACCGTTGATAGGTGCCTGGATCAGATACTCTTATCAGTGGATTAATCAAGCATGAGACTATAGCTTAATGTGCCACTAAAAGTGGCGCCTAGTTAGAGGAAGTAGTTCTCCAGGGTAGTGAGTTTCAAAAGTATCTGGGTCTTTCCTTTTCCTCTGTCTGTGACTCCCACCTGTCATGGAGTGAGCAGACTCTTCACCCCAGCCACCACCATGTTCTACCCCGGAACGTTCTAACGTCAATAGGTCCAGTTGACTATGGACTGAAACTTTTAAAACCCTGAACCTTAAGGAGCCTTCATCCCTTTTAAACTGCTTCCCTCGGGCATTTCGTCACAGTAAAGGAAAGCTGACTAACACAGAATGCTTAAAATGTACAAACAAAAGACACTTCAAGAGAAAAGTAGCTCAGAATTTTGACTCCTCACTAACAAAGCTAAATAGATGGCAAACGGTCATATGAAAAGACATCACTCAACATATGTATTCTTATACATTTGTCCAATCTCAAGACTGTGCTGAGTGTGTCTCTGATGTAGATGGCGGACTGACTGGTGACATGTGTCAAGGGTCAGCAGCTGTGGCAGTGTATCGCACTCACACAGGCTGTTGATGGCGGGAATTCTGCTCTGCCCTGCAGTCACTCTAAGCTCGCTCGAAACATTAAGATCTATTCAAAAGCATCAAGTAAAAACATCCATCCGTGTTCTCTCAGCTCCCACGAGGCCAAGGCAAGAAGAACACAGGAGCTGGATCCCAGGATGGCCGCCACAGCACTATGTCTCAAGAACACAAAAATAAAATAAACATCAGCAACAGAGAAGCCAAAGACTGTTTACCCTCTGGATCTCATATGCGCTGACTTTGATTTCCAGAATGCTTATTAAATGGAGCCTTTCCATTTACATATCTCCGTTCTGTCAGCGTGTAGGATGCATGTGTGTGAGCATGATCCAGGATGCCCAGGTGGAGGCCAGAGGACAGCTTTGTGTGGTAGGTTCTCCCTGTCACATTGCCATGGATCCGGAGACAGAATTCGGGCTGCCAGGCTACTGCAGCAAGCACCGTTACCTGCTGAGCCACGGGGCAGCCTTTCCTCTCCTTTTGAGTACATGAATACATTCCTGTAAACCATTACAGATCTAAAGTTTCCAGTTGTGACCACTGCTCCTAGAGAGGGGGTGGGAAGAGAGAGAGAGAGAGAGAGAGAGCACGTCCGTGTTATCTACTCTGTGTGTGCCTGCTAAAACTTGTCAGACATTTTGTACTTGTATGAACATACATAAGTCCATTACAGAGCTCTTTTTGTTTTGTTTTGGGGTTGTTTTTGTTGTTGTTTTGAAACAGGGTTTCTCTGTTGTAACTCTGGCCGTCCTGGAACTTACTTTGTAGACCAAGCTAGCCTCGAATTCACAGGATCTGCCTGCCTCTGCCTCCCGAGTGCTGGGATTAAAGGCGTGTGCCTCCTCCAGCCATCCATAACAGAACTTAATGGAGAGAGATGTGTTTTGGGAAGGTAGGAATTGAACCCAGGGCAGCATGCATTCTAGGCAAGCACTCTAGCAACTGTATGACATTCACGGCCCAAAGCATTATTGTATTTTAAATTAGTTACAGGTTAATTTGTTTTATGCGCATGAATATTTTGCGTGTACGTATTTATGTGTACTACGTGCATATCTGGTGCCCGCAGCAGTCAGAACAGGGCATCCGATTCTGTGGAGGACTGTGAACTACCATGTGAGTGCTAGGAACTGAGCCTGGATCCTACACAAGCATAACGAGAGCTCTTAACTGTGGAGCCACGTCTCCAGCTACAAGACCTTCTTTTGTAAAGGAACACTTGGAATTTTTCTGTTAAGAAACGCTGTTTGGTTTAACTGACTGGTCACTAGCGGTTCGTGTTCCCGCCCCAGCTGTGGTACAGTTGTTTGTGAGTTGGAATTGGAATGCTTGATGCGGGTGGCTGTCATTTGGTTGGGGGCAGTGGTTTCAGCACCTGTAGCTTGTCTTTGGAATTGCGTGCCACATGGGTTTATGGGAACTTTTGGTTTAAGGCATAAAAGGTCTGAAGCTCCAAAAGAGAGAGTTGTGTATGTGTTTGTGGTTTGTTGGTTGAGCTGCTGTCATTGGTTAGTGTGAGAACAAAGGTTGGAGAGATTCAAGCTTAGGACAGCCTAAAAAGAGGCTGTGCCAATTTCTACCTTTCTCTCTTTCTGTATTAAGGCCGCTTGTAAAAGCGGTGAAGATTTCTATCTTTTCTTTCTCCTTCCCTAAATTGAGGGTAAAGGATTGTAGCGTACTGCTACATTCTTTAATTTTTCATTTATTTTTATTTGCGTGTATGTATGGATGCCTACTTGTCTATATGTGACCCACGTGCGTGCAGAACCCCTGCAGCCAGAGGAGAACACTGATTCCCCTGGAGCTGGAGATACAGGCAGTTGTGAAGTGCTGTATGAGAGTGATGGGAACTGAACCTAAGTCTTAGTAAGAGCTCTAAACTGCTTAGCCATCGCTCCAGACCAAAAACGTCATTTTACAAACCTCAGATAGGTACTAGCTTCCTGTCCAAGTCAGTCATGTTGTTCTGATGTGGATTTATTCTGTGAAGTCGTTCTTCCTGTGGAACTTGACTTTCCACGTCCCCCTTTCTATATGCTTCCCCTCTAATGTAAGCTGTACACTGAGCACCCTAGTATACGCCTCTATGTATAGGTTTCTTTCTTTAGATACCAATGGAACTTAGTTTTAATATACGGCCAGTTCATTCTCCAAAGTCACCATGCCAAGAGACCCATCTGCAAAGTAAGAGACCACACATGCAGTGATTGATTTCATAAAGTAAATAAATAAATACGTTAATCTAAGCTGTACAAACACTATTCCAGGTTTGGGGATGCAGCTCAGCTGGTAGAGAGTTTCCCTAATGTGCTTAGTCTTGGGTCCACTTCCTATCAAGAAATATAACCACATAACTGGACGTAGTGGTGCATGCCTATAATCCCAGCAATGGGGAAGTGGAGGCAGAAGAGCCATCCATTTAAGGCCACCCTCAGCTGCACGGCGATTTTGAGGCTAGCCTGGGTTACATAAAGTTCTCTCAAACAAACAAACAAACAAATAAAACACTTGTTTATGATGACTGCTGCTCAGAGTGTCTCAGAACAGACAGCATTCAGGTAGCAAAGCAGCTTAAACCTGTTCTGAAAGGCAGCGCCTTACGGAAGCGAGGGGAGGTGGAAGGGTAGAACTCCTCTGCGGACTGCATTCATATTAACTGAACACTACGCAGGCAGAGCTTCATATTCATAGATCAGCCCTGCCTCCATCCAAGTCCGTGACCTCAGACACTCTGTTCCTAGGCTGACAGAGCACTTCCTGGTTTTTCCATTAGGGAATCAGCTCTTAGGGATGGCCTTTGAGCCTAATATTCAGTTTGAAAATGTCCCCAACTTTACTGAGCCTCAATTTTCTTCTTATATGGAGCTAAGATAGTATTACCTTTTTTTTTTAGGGTGAGGTGAAAACAAAACGCAAATTTATATATGAAATTAGTCTTAAATGGACGTCATAGTTGTTAAGTAAATTTACTAATAGAGTATTACTTCAACACACCTACAAACCAGATATTCATGCACAATCACGAAGATCTTGTAACATAAGTATTGTTTCTTCCAAAAGAAAATAAACTCAATTGAGCAAACAGAACAGGGTTGTAGTTCAGTAGGCAGACTGCTCGCCCACCATGAAGCCCATGTATGATCTTCAGCTGCAAATAAAGCAAGGTGGATGACACAGGCTTGTAATCACTGCACACAGGAGGCGAAGGAAGCCAGGTCAGAAGTTCAAGGTCACACTCAGCTACTAATAGTGAATTTGAGACCAGCAGAGGCTATATACAACCCTATCGATGGTGATGACCGAGATGATGACAGTAAACAATAAATAATTGAACATCATACTTCAAGGAATCCCAGAAAAAATCAAAAAAGTTCAAATAAAATTTTTATATTCTAAAGACTTGTATTATTTTCAGCATATATTTTTTTTCATTATTTTACAGTATGCCAAGAATAGGAGAAACAGAATAATTGCATTTAAAATGAATACAATTAGGGCTGGAAAGATGATTCAATCATTAAGAGCATGTGCTGCTCTTACAGAGGATCCAAGCTCAGCCCCAGTACCTCACCAGGAAGCTCACAACCACCTGTAACTCAAGCTCCAGGAGTTATGATGCTCTCTTCTGGCCTTCACAGGCCCCAAGAGCACACATGTATGTGCATGTATACACACATGGATACATAAATAAATAAATCTAAATTTTAAAAAGCAATTTGAATTTACATTCTGTTTTAACACAAAATTGGGAATGCTGTGAGAGTTTGTCTCATTTAAACGTGCAAGCATGTAAACCATAATAATCAAATTAGTCATGATGAATACCAGTTCAAGGTTCACTCTTAACAAGGCAGCATGATGGGTTCTGCCTCAGAATTCTGACTTATCACAAGGATGACAGCCCAAGCTTGCTATTCCATGCATCTTCCCCAGCCTGATGCCAGGACACATTCTGGGGGAAAGCGATAACTGTGCATTTTACATCTTCCTGTGTTGCAACCAATAAATCTGAATTCTTCCAGGAGCACAGCCTTGCTTTGGGGTAAAATTGCAATGACTGATCTGCAATTCAGCTTTGACCTAACTTTGTGCCTTTTTCCTTTTCATGTATCTTCTACCTATTCCAGAGTGGGTCAGAGGATGGCTAGATGCAAAGGAAACCAGATGGGAGGGGTGACTGGAGCCACTGATGATCAGATGTTTAGGGGTCTCTACTTTAAAAGACAGCCTGAGAGAGAGGATTTCATAACAAATGCTCATTACATCCCGGAGCCTGCAATGAGATCAGGGGCCTTCCAATTGGGGACTGAGCTTAGAACTACCTTTACATTAGGGATGACAGGAGGATGCAAATGTGAAGTATTAGAAGCAGATAACCAAGGGGAAAATACCTTTATATTATAGGTCTGGAAACTGAAAGGTAGACAGGGATCAAAGCCAGGAGTCACACAGGACTCAGAGCTGGGAGACAGCCACAGAGGGCATCCACCTTCTGCCGCCCGCCTCATTCTCAGCCACAGCTCCTTGAGGCATATTGGTCAGATCCTAACACTGCATAAATCCTTTGTGTTTCCTGCAGCAAGACAGAGGAAAGGCTCACCTTCTCTGGCCCAGAACCCTAGGCACAAGATTACGTCCAGGTGTTGTGGATAATTAGTTAAAACGTGGTGCCTCCACAAGGGATTTGACCAGACAGAGATAGGGGACTAAAGAATTAATGTAAAGGAGAGAGAGAGAGATTTCTCCTACTTCAAGGATAGGTAAAGAATTAATGTAAAGGCAAGAGAGAGAGACAGAGGCAGGGAGGGGAGACAGAGAGGGAGGGAGAGAGAGTGCAACAGAGGAGGGGCGGGGACTTCTGCTTGAAGCACATGCTGGCCGAGGGCTTTGCAACTCCTAGAACACAGCTCACAGAGACATTTCCATAAGTATAAGTGTCCATCCGTCCAACCCATTTAGTAATGGTACGGACTGAGTATTCTTAAGCACCACTGCTTGAATGCGTTTGGGGTGGGGGCGGGGGAATCTCAAACAGCAATTTTGGTTGGGATGTAGCTCAATTGCTAGAATGCTTGCCTAGGATACAAGTAGCCCTGGATTTGCTCCCCAACACTGAATAAACCAGTCGTGGTGGCACCTGCCTGTAAACACAACTCAGGCAGGGTGATAAGGAGTTCAAGGTTGGCTACATATGGAATTGAAGGTCAACCTAAGCTACATGAGCCCCTGTCTCAGAGTAAAATGAAAAGAAAGCAGTAATTCTGATAGGAACGCAAGCTGGCTTCCCTGAAAGAAGCCATCCCTACACTCACTGGGCTGTTGACTCAGCCTGGGGCACAGAACAATGTCTGCCTGCAAAGTCCCTTGGACCACTGGGTCTGTGCCATGTTGTGGAGTTTGCCAGTCACACACTACCAGCTTCAAAGACTGACCATTTTTATTGACATTGGAAAGTTAGTAATCTGAACGAAGCTGCAGAATTCAGGAAGTTTATCTTGGAACTGCCTCACATTTCCCAGACTCCTCCTCCCTCTTCTGGAATGTTCTCTCATTTCTTATCCAAGCTCCTAGGGCCCTGGGGCCTCCATGAGCCAATTCAAAGGCACTGCAGGTACATTCCACCTGGCCAGGTCTCTCTCTATTAGAAACTACCCTATCTCAAAGTGAATGAAGGAATTCCATTTTAACTTCTTGCTCTGAAGATCTCTGGTTAGATACTTGATGAAAAGAATTGCAACAGAGTGAATCACCCAGAAACAGGATCACCTTGCTTCTCCTACCCACAAGGGTTTGCATTTCGAGAGATCTGTTAACTTATCCTACAGGAAATCTCTTAATATGTGGAAAGTTATTTTGAGGCTAGAGGCCTTAGTCTTCCCTGGGCATTCCTACTCCCAACATGAGACCCAACTAAGTGGTTAATTTCCATTTCTCACTTCAGACTATCTTGTTAATTTACTTCTCGAAACTGGAAGGATTTTTTTTCTTCATTTTTTTCAAGAGTTGCATTTTTAAAAATCTGTTAACCCTTTCTGAGTCTGAACTCTATGCTAACCATAAGTCTTGTGTTATTTACTGCCTTGCTGCAGCCCCCTGAGAGAGGTTTATCAAGATCCACCCTTTAGAGAAAACAGACTTAGAAGCATTAAATCACTTTGCCCGAGGTCATGATAAGAAGCTGTGAGTCAAGCCCAGATCTGACTCCAGAGCCTACAGTCTCAACCACTGCACCCTAATGGGAAAGCCCCATCTCCTGTTCGGAAAGCCAGGTCCTACCTGAGAAGTAGAAGGACGTAATATCGTGTGAGGCCACTGTGATAGTCAACAATGAAAACTCCCGGGACTGCAGGCATGCGCCATCGTAGGCATGCGCAGTCACACCCAGAGTACCAAGGTGCTGTGGACAGAAACCAGTTCTGTCTTCCGGCACGCTGGGCAAGCGTTTTACAAACTGAGCTACATCCCAGCACCCATTTTAAAAATTATATCACATTCGTGTGAATGTCCCTGGTGATAAGAACATAGTGTGCAGCTCTACAAGAAAACAACAACACTTCTTTCGAATGAAATTTAATCACCATGTACATATGAATTCTACAAAATAGCATATTATTGCATGCTGTCTCTCCTCTTCTCTTCACTCTCTCCTCCTCTCTCCCTTCCTCCTTCCTTTCATCTTTTCCATACCTCTTCCGGTTCTTCACTCGAGCTCTTAACAAATACTATTAATGACAAAGGACTGATCTTTGCTTGGAAAAGAAAGGAAGAGGTGGCAAGTGGAAGGTGGCTTTGTTCATTGATAGCCTGGAGAAGCCAAGTAGGAATAAACTTAAAGAGCATAAAATTTTGTTCAACTTTCCAATATTCAACAGGCTTCAAGGTTGAACGTCTCACCCTGTTCTGAATCTTGTTGAGCGCCAGTTAGACTCTCTAATGCTACCTTAATCCTACTTGATCATCTGGGCCATTTCCTGGGGATTTGTCCAGTTTCCCGCCCCCACCTCTGCGTTCTATTTTCAGGTTCCCCCTCCCACCTTGTACCTGGCATGAGTCCTGAGGAGTGCTTCTGCTGCAGAGCAGAAAACACTGACGGTGCCTGATTTAAATGAGAGGGGTGTGCCCTGCCACATTTCCATTAAAATTACAGAAAAATCCAAGCTGTGTGGAGTTTAAGGGAGATCAGAATAGAGTCCAAAGTGCTACCAGTACATTTTTAGTCGTTTTTTTTAGCTCAATAAAGCAGCTGTCCTATATTTGCTAAATAGCTTGGAAATTGTTGATCGTGGAAAGCAAAGATGCGCACTGTGAGCTCCACCCCCTCCCCCTTTTTCATTTCAGTTTAGACTTCATTACCTCCTAAAAGAAAAAAGGGGAAAAAAAAAATCAAACTGTTACCCTTCCTATCATTTCCATTACTATCTGCATATCAAATCAAGAATCTGTTGCAAACAGCTCCAGAAAACAAAGATGCATTGTGGCAGAGCCTTGCAAACAGATTCGTACATTCCTACCCACATGTCGAGTGTTTCATTGGTTGATAAGCTTAATAAAACCATGACACTGGCGTAGAATACTGTTTTCATAAGCAGGATTCGCTGCAAACTTATACAAAATAATGCAATAAAGATGTTATTCGGTGGGGGGAAAAGAAGATCCAAAGCAAGCATATAGCATTAAGGATTCCAGAACAATGCACGTTTTCTAGGGACCGTGGGGTTTGCTACTCTTGAGCCCAGTCATCCTTTGGAACAAGAGATTCTTTACATTTGAGCATTCATTCATTGTGTTTTGGAATCCATTTGAAAATCACAGTGTGTTCCTGTCATTAACCAGAGATTTTCATCTCAGTCATTCATGAGTTTCCTGTACCTGGCAAAAAACCCATCTTGCCAGGCTATCTTAGAGTCTAGACCTATGAATCAGAGGTAGATCAAATAATAAAAAGAATCTTTGCTATTTGGGAACCCAACAGGAAACCAATTAAACTAAGTCCAAAAGCTGATTCATGGCTCTAGTTCTCCAAATGAAGTCTATTTTTCTAATTCTGTATCACTCAACACAACATCCATGGAAGTCCATTTCTTGGTGTGGTTGCTAAGCAGTCTTATTTATTTATTCTTTATTCTGTGGGTCTATGTGTGTGATGTGTATGTTTGTGTATGTGTTTATATGTAGGTGCAGGCACATGCAGTGGCCAACATGTGGAGGTCAGAGAACAACCTTAAATGTCCTCCTTGCCTCCCACCAAGGTCGGGACAGGGCTTCTTGTGATTCACTTCTGTGTACACGAAGCTGGCTTGCCTGCAAATTTCCCGGGCTTCTTCTGTCTTTATCTCCCATCTCCCAGGGGCTAAGAGATCACAGGAAACTTCCTCTGCACCCAGACATTTATGGGTCCTGAGGAGCTAAACTCAGGCCCCCACACTTGCAATGAGAGCACTCATCCACTGAGCCGCCTCCTCAGACCCAGTAGGCAGCATGGTTCTCCCCAGCCTAGACCTGGAACTTCCATTATCCAAATCACTCTGTGTACACTGGCTTGCTATTTTTTTCACTCTTAATTTTACATTTAATCGCAGAAGTAATATATGAACTTATTATTCTAAAAGGATAGAGTCATATAGAAGAACACTGAATAAAAAAGAAAACCCATTCTTGCTTCCATTTCATAGTATACTGTCACTGGTTACCTGTGGATACTTCCAGACTTTTTAGAAAGTACATAAACCATATACTTTTAGTTTTTTTTTTATTATGCTGCATACATAGGACCATATCTAATAACAATAAAAACTTGTTTTTTTTTAATTTTCAGCTTTTTAATGTCAATGGGGCATGTGTTGTGAACACGAAGCCCGGTGGTTTTTATGCACCATCGGCCCCCCACCCCCCACCCCCAGTTCTCCAGATTCTCCTCCCAGCACCACCCTCTTTGCTCTCTTCTGTCTCACTGTGGACATCCTTGGACAATATAGCTTCGTCTTGCCAGTCGTCTCCTCAAATCATAGTCTCCTCCTAGTTCTTTCTCTATTTTTTTATCATTGCAATTTGTTCATTAAAATGAATTATTTGTCCTGAGCAGATCTTCAGTCTGGATTTTAAGACTGCATTCCCTTGGTATTGCCCAATGGTTTTCCTGTTCTCTATAGTGACCAGAAATTGGTGGCATGTGAGGGCTTATCCAGATTATTTTGATAAAGACTTATTCATTTAAATTCAATGTCAAATATATGTATGGATGTACATACATGCGTGTGTATATGTATGTATAGTCAAGATTTTTTAAATGCTTTTGTGTGGGTGTGTGAGCATGCACATGTGTGAGTGCATGCATGTGTGAGTATGCTTGTATGTGTGAGCTCAAGTGTACACTTGCACAGCACATACATGCTGTGTCACAGCCACATGTCAGAGGGCAATCTTGGGGGTAGATCCTTGGATTCCAGCTTGTATGGGGCAGGATCCGTTTGTGTTTGCTGCTGCATGTGACAGGCTAGCTGGACGCCAAGCTGCTGGAGACGCTTTTTTCCCTGCCGTCTGAAACAGGAGCACTGGAAGTACGCAGATGTGCTTCTCTGTGGGCTTTATGTCAGTTCTGGAGACTGGAACTCCGGTCCTGCTTAGACAGCAAACCCTTCATATGCTCAGCCAGCTCCCCAGCCTATTTCACTGGTAATATAGTTTTCATCAAGATGTCTTCCTCACGACTTTTTTTGTTCATTGTATAGTCCTGGCTGGCCTGGAACTCACTGTGTAGACCAGGATAGCTTCAAACTCGCAGAGATCTGCTGGCCTCTGCTGGGTTAAAGGTGTGTACCACCTACATGGTGTCACTTTTCATTTTCTTTTGGATGTTGTTGCTTTTGTTGTTTTGTTTGTTTTGCTTGAAATAGGGTTTCTCTGTTGTAACTCTGACTGCCCTGGAACCCACTCTGGAGACCAGGCTGGCCTCGAACTCAGAGATCTGCCTGCCTCTGCCTCCTGAGTGCTGGGATTAAAGGCGTGTGCCACCACCTCCTGGCTTCTTTTTCTCTCTTTAATCTAATGCAACCTGGAGATTCATCGCCCTGGTTCGATGCATTACTTTTCTTGTGTAGAGAGATATGGTGTCTTTCCACCTGTTAGTTTGTCTTTGCTAACAATGTTGCATCAAATCCTTATGTGGAGGCCTTTGTACGTACAGGAAAGAGTCTATAGGACAAGTCTTCCAGTCCCTTTCTTCTTGGTACACTCTCAAGAGACCCAGCAAAGAGGGGAACTGAGTTTGCAGGCAGAGCTAAAGAAGGTAGTTTTATTTAGAACACTCAATCTGCTTCCTTACACAGGAATGGGCCAGAGGTTACAGCGACAGTGACCAAAATAGGAAAATGGCCTACCACAGGTGACCCAAACATCCCTGAAACATGGAGTGGGAAGCGGAATTACTTTTTATCTATAATTACTGAAGCAGGTTGTTTATAACACAAGAAAGGAAGTGTGTGCAATTTATTAATTGTGTCTGCAGACTCAAAAACTTAGTAAAGATGTTCTGAGGAGAAAGTGTTCAGATGTGTTTACCACACAGTATGTCTACTTTCTGTAAAGCTAGTCATCTGCCAAATGTTTCCACATGATTGACAGGTCCTCACCTAAAATTCAGCCCGTAATACGTGCAGCCAGTCACCCTTTTCCCTCCAAGCCCAGATTTTCTCCTTGGTTTTTGAAGTCACATGAATGCTATCAGCCGTGTTCCTAGTCACCCAGCCTCAAAACCTTGACTCATCTGCTGGCCACCGTCCGAGGCAGGCTGCAAGGCCTTCACAGCTGTGTTCTCCATTCCTCCTCTACTCCCACTTTGCTCTCTGGGGTTCATTTAATGAGCACTGCAGTAAACGTCTAGCTGGGCTCCACTCGTCACCGGCCCTTTCAAGCCTATCCTTGTGAATGGATGAATCTTTGTAAGTCGCAGCTTTGATTATACCCCAGGCCTGTTGCAACCCCACATGTCCCAAGGAGCTAAGTACAAATGTCAGAGCTTCTGACTATAGAGAGCTTTCTGGATTTGGACACAACCTCTTCCTCTTCCCACGGTATCTCCTCCTTTTCTGTGTGAATATTAATTTAAATGTGTCCTTCCTTTGTGCCTGACTCTGGGTGAGGCAGATGGCAGGTGTTATGATTCTCAGCACACGCTGGAGTACACAGGGGACCATCCTCACGATGAGGGAGGTTCTAGAACCAGAAAGCCTAGATTCCTTCCAACCCTTATGTTATCCTCTGCGTGACAGGTGACTCATCAGGTGGGTCTATCTACCTCCCCTGCACCAGCCTCTGAGTATTTGAGGTTGCTCAATAAATGCTACTCCGCGCTTAGTCCCTATTCTTAATATCACCCTAACTACTGCCATTTCCCAGCACAGGACATGGGAGCCTCACAGAAGTTACAGCAGTTTCCCCTGTTCCCAGAGCTGATGAGTGTCCAACGAGGAATTCAACCCACAGGTCTGAGTCCATAGCCTTTGCTTCTTGGGAGAGTCCTCCCTTTGTATCTGGTTTCCAGGCTCATCTCTCCCACCCTTTACCCATGTGTCCTCCGAGTTAGAGTCCAGTCCTCTTACTCACAGTTGCCCAAAGTGCCTCCCCGCCCCCACCCCCTACCCACCCATGCTCCTTGTCTTTATCTCTCCTATCTCACCTCTCCTCTTGAAACATCTCTCCACACGTCTCATTCTTGTTCTCCCTCCTCAGCAATGACCTCAGCTTCCTGAAATTCTGCCTGTGGAGGTAAAAGGCTGCCTTCTGCGTGACCCCTCTCCTGACCTCTTCCTCTCTGCTTCCATGAAAGGGCAACTGTGGTCTCCCTCTGCCTGAACAGACACGTCCCCAAGGCCTCTTATCACACACGGGCCTCTTGCACACATATCTGTGTCTTCTGCAGAATCAAGATTATGGTGTTCCCGGTAGCCCAGAGATCACCTGACTGATTTAGAGTTCAGAGGAGGCTGGGTTCCAGGCTGCTGGACGCAACTGGGAGAGGCCGAGTGGGTGGACTCATATCTTCTTCACACACACCCGCGTCCCTTCTAACAGAATAGCCCCTTTTCATTTCTTTCATACATTGAGGAAAATGTCTAAATGCATTCCCTCGGCAAGTGACTATTGTCTCTCTTTCACTAGATCCTCAGCCTCTGCTGGGAAGGGAAATGTGTCCAGACTGTCTAGCTCAGGGCTCAACAGAGAAGCCACTTATTTGAGGCAGGTCTGTGGAGGAAGGAAACAATACTCAGCTCTTTAAATTATCGTGTTTCAAACATTCGATCTACTCCATCAATTCTGTGAGAGAGCATGTGCTCCATTAGAAAGACATGAGCACCGATGTCTACCTCACTGAATCCAGTAAGTCTGTGTTCATACAGGTAATGAGTAACAGAAGTCAAGACCAGATCATCCGGCTCAGATTCCAAATTTGGATGTGCTGAAGTTCGGATCCCCACCAGCTTCTCAGTAGCTGTGTGATCTGACCTATGGACTGGATCTTTCTGACTCCCTTCTGCAGTAAGAGGCACTGCAGTAGCTCTAAACACCATGCCTAGGATAATCCACTGTGGACCAGGAGTACTGTGGACGAGGTGTCTGGGTCTCAAGCATGTTTAGCTAGTGTTTCCATTGTACAGCAGCATGTACTGCAACATCTTTTAGAAAGGGCTCTAGGTATCATAACCTCTGAGTTCTTTCCAGCCACTGGGACTGCAGAGCAGCACGCTGAGATCGGGGCCACTCAGCCTATGTAATTTTATGCTGCTCAGAGAGCTACACGGTGTTTATTAGGGAGAGAGTACAATTCAAGACTCTAACATAAACCAGTGACCCAGCCTGCTTTTATTGCTCAGGGTTGTGGTTTGAGGGTTTGTGTCCCTGAAGAACTCGTACATCGAAACCTGTCCCCTATGTGACCATTACCTTTGAGAAGGCAATTAAGTCAAAGAGTAAGCCCTCAAGAACGGCATTATTGCCCTTATAAAAGAGCCACAAGTGTTTGTTTGCCCCTTTGTCCGTATGAGGCCACACTAATCACACCACCTCTGATGAGCAGAGTGAGTCTTCATCATGCGCCAAGCTTGGTGACACTTTCATCTTGGATTTCACAATCTCCACTGCTGTGAGACATAAACAACCGGTCTATGACCTTGTGTTACAGCAGTTCAAACACTGAGGCTTGGGGCATGTGATAATCTAATGAACCCGTCCAGCTAAAATATCTTTCAAGAAGCTACACTTCTGTTCCCTGAACGCTGAGCACCGGACCCCCAAACATCACTTCTACCAGATCTGAGAGGAAGTCTGTGTGTGTACGTGATTTGGGGAAATATTGCCTGTAGGAAAATCTCACATACATGCTGCATGCATTCATAGGCAACCAAGAAGGGAGATTTCTGTTTCAGTACTTTCTTAGGTAAACTAGAACAGCTGTTTCATGAATAAAGCCAAAAATCATGGGGTATCTGAAAAACTCATATTCAATACTTCAATTTTACAAAGTTAAGCTCCATGGAGCCCCCTTTCTCTGCCTCACCCCCGGGGTTACAGGCATACAGTCATGCCCTGTGTTTACATCAACGTTGTTGATCCAAACCCTGGTCCTCAGACTTTCACGGCACGCACTCTGCCCACTGAGCAGTTTCTCTAGCTCCGTAGCTATTTTTAACCGTTGATCACCACGTGGAAGTTCCGGCAATGAACTGAGTATAGTCTCTAACAGTTAGCATTGATCTTCCCAGCTAGGTCGGTCTGCCCATTTTGGAGCTGTAGAAGGAGGACTCACAGGTCTAAGGAGACATGACCGAAATGCAGGTTTTAAGTTTATCTTCTTTGATGGGCCAGGCTTGTTTCAGCGCTGTAAAAGGTAAACGTGTTCCGGCTCTCCTGGGTTGCGTCTCCCACACTTGTTTGTTTTTCCAACAGTTAATAGTCTGTTCTGAGTAATCTATATTCTTTGTGACCCAAGACAACTCACTGAGGGTGAAGACACAGTCTTCGACACCGCAGCAGGTTTTCTCCATGTCAAGCTAATCAAACCTGTAACCTTACCTTTATTAGTGTTGTCCCTCACTGACAGCAACACCTCTGAAAGGAAGTAGACACCTTGCACAAAGCCACATCCACCTTCAGGTTCTAAACTGGCTTTCCCGGAGTTGCTGAGAAAAGTGCCTTGTGAGGATAACACATAGAGCTTTCAGGCCTTCCTGTGGTCTTAGATATTGAAAGCTTTTTAGCATGAGAAAGGTGAAGAACCCTTCAACCATTCCTAAGGGGAAGTATTTAACCACATTTAAATCATTTAAACCACAGAGAGTACAATGAGGAGAGTGAGATATTTTCAGTGGAGTCCCTGTCAAAGGTAGGTGGCAATGAAGCACATAATTGCAATTTTTTAAATATTATCTCAGGACTGGAGAGGTGGCCCTGGTGTTAATGGTACATATCGTTCTTGCAGAAGACCGGAGTTCAGTTCCCCATAGCCACATCGGACAAAGTACAACTGCCTGGAAATCTAGGTCTAGGGACTCAAATGTAGCCTTCCTGAGCACCTATACTCCCATGGTGCACATAAATCCATAAATTAAAAAGCAATCATTGCAGAAATACGTGCAGCCTGTGTGTGGAAACAAATGTCACTGATCTGTGCACTCATCGCTGTGGTCAGTTCGCCTGATACTGTGCAGTTGTGGCTGCTTGTTCGTAGCCTGATTATACAACCCAGTTTGCTAGAGACAGTCCAAGTTTACACCGATTGTCTGATCTAATTAATAATAGTAACACATGCGCACACACACACGCACACATACACATGCACACGCATGCACGCACGCACTTGACTAGCAAGTTCAGGCAATCAATGGTATGGCTGCCTGGGCATTTCCCACACTCAGTTCAAATGTGTTGAGAACAATGAATGCCCTCTCTAATCCTCACCCCCCTTCTCATCGTCTGAATATAATTCTGAATACTTACTGGGGAGCACTATTTCATTATGATGGAGCACAGCAGAAAGAGTACCTCAGATGCAGTCTAGTTCAATACTTCGAGAAATGGGAGCAAAATTACTTCCGTGTCATCTGGTAATGCTCCTGGTCCAGTTCTTCACCTCAGTGATAAATGCAATTCTGTTGTTTTGTTAAATAAGGCCAGATCTCTTGCAAAAGGGCCTGAGCAGGTGGTGGCCCTGGGCCATTTGTTACTCCATTTGTAGGTTCCAGACATTTGCTGCCCATACTAATCATTAAAGCCAAATTTAGAAGCTTGCTGAGGGAAGAGAATCTACTCTTAAAGAATCAGCTTCTTACGTCCGTAGTCTTCCCTGTATGTGATTTGTAGAATGCGTCTTTCCACAACAGTACATAAATACAGTAAATATTGTTAAGTGTGGTTTAGCCTCTTGTGGGAGACAGAAGGATGCCCATCATGCTTCATGTTAATCCTGTGCTAACAAAGCAAGAAGGAGCCTGAGAAAACAACTTCCTGCTGCTCTTCAGTCTTACTGCTGGCTTAAAGCATCTCAGCTGTAAAAGGAAATTCTGCATCTTGATGATCTTCTTCTCTTGACTTAGCGCTTTCTTTGATAACTTCTGTTTCCACGTTGTCCGTATCTGGAAAATCTTTGTATTTTACACAATGACCAACAAACGCTATATAGCAAATTCCTAAAGAAATGTTTAGCAGGGCTGGGGAGATGATATTTCAACAGGCAAAAGTCTTGCTGTGCAAGCAAGAGGATCCATGTTGGGCCCCACACCCGCGTGAAATCAGGAAGTAGCTTGGAGACTCTGTAAACCCCACATTGGAGAGGGAGGAAGCTGAGACAGGTGGATCCCTGGAGCTTTCTGGTCAGTCAGCTTAATCAAAACACAGCCAGGTCAAGGGTCAGAGAATCAGTGTCAAGGTTCTAAGCCAGAGAATGATGGAGAGTACTTGATGTCACACATACAAAGGTCTATCTAAACACACACACACACACACACACACACACACACACACTCACACATGCACATAGACTAAAAAAAAAAAAAAAAGAACAAATACCTGTACTTTATATCTTTCCCTATATTTTAGATTTCTAAAACTAAAATCCATCCCAGATTTTAATGAGTAATATGTCCCCATGTTTTCATAACTCCAGGACACTTTCAAATCTGCATGCATGTGTATAACCATCCTAGAGAAGGATTTTTTTTAAGTCCCAGTCTGGAAGCCCGTGGTCCCCATTTCATTCCACTGTGGCAGCGCTGGCGTGCTTCCCTCTGAAATAATCAGCGCTGCTTTCTCCACAAACAGCATGTAGTAATTAGAACACGTGTTCTGTGAATGCTGCTAAACCTTTTTGTGAATCACATTCTTTCAATTCTCAAGAGTTTCCCTAACCAGGCATGGATTCAAGAAATGTCTCATTGATTGCCTTGCTTACCAGAGAGTAGGAAAAAGAGCTGTACTGTCTCTACGGTCTGAGAAACAACACGAACACACAGATAACTGAGACACTTTCAGAAATCACTTTTGTGTCAGCCCCTGAATGTCAGGTCTGCATGATCTCCTCTCTTTCCACCCTCCAGGCTCAGACTATCTGTCAATATTATGTCTTTGATTAAGCTCATCTAGTTTGTTGATTATATGAACTGAAAGAGAAGTTCTCCTGTGGACGATCTCACGTTTGCCCAGTCTTCCCTTGCTGTCAGAAAATAATGTCTCCTCACTAACGCTGGCCGGCTGGGCTAACGCAAGGCCGTGGAAAATCCTCCCTCAACAACCAAACAAGTAAGCACTCGGGCCTGCCTGGTAATGCATCCTTTTAAATCAATTTTGAAACAGATTCGAGGCAAGGCAGCTACTGTATGTCCTCAGAAACAACAGGACAGCTCCGTGTGAGACTTGGGGTGCAGAGAGAGACCCAGATGCTAAAAGGATGTCAGAGGGAGGCAGGTGTTTGTGAAGGTCTGTTAGCTCTGAGAAAGTGATTCTGTGGACTCTTCGCGGAACACCACTTGGCAACCCTTCACTCTGATTAAAAAAGAAAAGAGAAGAAAGGAAAGAGAGAAGAAAAAAAGCAACTGAAACGAAGAGGTTGCCTAAACCACAGACCGTTGTTGCTTTTGGGCAAGAAATAAGAACACAGTGGCGACTCCTGAAGGATAAAGCTCTCACTGTTTGTCTTATTTCTTATCTCTGTTTGTTTGTTTATTATTTAGCTGCCCATGAGCGTCTCTGCGCTGAATGATCCTGCTAGGCCACCCATCAAAGAATTTCTCTCCCCGAGGATGCCTGATGTAAACACAGTGATCTAGATGGCCCTGTGATCAGGACCCAGGAGTAAAACTTCTGACAGTCTGCTTGAAGTTGACACTGTTCACTGTAAGTTTCCAAGCAGAGTGTTTAGAACCTTCTTTCTTCTTGGTTCACCCCAGAGGCCTAGGACATCCTTCTCAGCTCAGCTAACCGACATGGGCTTGGTGTTCAGTCATCCCATAATAACTTCATAAACAGGGACAAGGCTGGGGAGCAGAACACTCCTCTAATCATGGCAGGAAGCACGTTTACATTTTTAGAAGATGTCTAGGGTAGTGAGTGGCTTTGTAGACAAAATAAATCCCCATAAGGAGGCATTTGGGAGGGAAGTGTTGGGGCAGATGTGGAAGAGGAAAGCCACCCCTGCTGCCACAGTGATACAAAACGGACAGACACCTACTTGCTTCTTTACAATATTACCAAGAAGCCATGGGCTGGCGAGGGCCTTTGATGACCTGTTGAGACAAGAGACATTGTAAGAGCAGCAAGCAAGTGGGCTTTGCTGTCATCACCAGACTGGAAACCAAAGAGAGAAAACCTGTCCCTGGCTGGGTGGAGGCTGTTGGGTGGATAAAATCAGAGAGGAATTATTTAGTATGACCTCTCTCACACAACAGGAGAACAATTGACGTTGTAATTTGCGTTTGTTTTTAGAGTACATTCTTTAAAAGACTGGTTATCACATTTTTTTCTGGAAATCTCTCCCTTTATGTACTGGCTTTGGCCATTAATCCTCTAATTGTGTTGCTGCATGTACTTAATTTTGATCTCTTGTGGAAGGAACCGAGAAAAGAACCTTTTACGTACAGACAGTTTTACAGGGCTGCGTCACAGAGGCTGCTGAGTGCAGCGCTTCCTGGCAACTGTCTTCTGTCTGTCAACAAGTGCCTGTCACCTCCGACATACTTTACTCTCTTCAACTGGCCGCCGTAATTATTTATTTCAATAAAAAGCACATGCACCTCGAGATACTAGCGCATTTGAAAATTCATAGTAAACTTTGCATTCCTACTACCCTTTAAAGTACATATGTGTTTTTTTTGCTTTGTTTTGGTTTGGTTTTGGGGTTTTTTTTTCTTTTTCTTTCTTTCTTTTTTTTTTTTTTTTTGCTTTTTGCTTTTTATAAAGTTCAGCACTAAGGAAAGGGCGCTGTGGAAATACTCAGGCATGATGAATGAAAAATTACAAGTTAATGTCCAGGACATATCTAGTTTAAAAATATAATAAATAGTAAAATCTGCATCTGCTGCATATGTTGTAAATTGTTTATGGACCTCTACTGTAGGGCTTGGTTTCTCTTCCATTTTTTTCATTTACTGTGCATATAGAGATGGCACCTGGGGCTGTGGCTCCCCTGTAGAGGTCAGAGGACAGCCTTTCAAGAGGCTGTTTTTTGCCTCCCACCACGTGAGATCTGGAGGTTGAACTCTGGTCCTCAGGGTTGGCGCAAGGCCTTTACTCCCTCCAGCCCCTTTGTAGTGTTTAGATGAGTTGATTTAAACACGATGTCTAACTTTCAATGAATCGTTATTGAAAAAAAAGTATTGCATTAAAATTTTGGGAATCATAACCAAATTGTCCTCCTCCAAAATTATTCCTTAAAAACCAAGTCTATATATTTATGAATAGTATTTAGTGAAAGAAGCGCTTTGGCTACACTTAAATCTGTCTGCTTCCCCACCGAATGAAGTGTTCTTTTGCAGCCAGTTTTCCTGATTATTACAAATATGCAGCCAGGTAAAGTGTTGAAATGCGCTTCACAATTGATGGGGCACTTTAGGGTAGATATCATTATTGCCCATACCACAAACTCAGTTTTAGGCAGTTTATTTCTACTGTAACTTTTCCCAAATATTCCTCATAAGCAACTCATCCAGACCCGTCTTAGCTGAGATTTATAATCATTGGCGTTAAATTGTGGGAATCTCGGGTTTTCAAGACAATCCTCTGCAACGTCTGCTCCCGGCGAGGGCTCCACCCTGCTGCGGTATTTTAGTTATTTCATCAGTGGTTTCCTTTCTTTCTGCACCATGAAACCGCCAGTCGGACTATCACTGTCCATCCTTTCTTTACTCTCTAGCCCCCCACTCCCTTCCCGTTCGTGACTTGTAGGGGGGTTTTGTATGTTTGTTTTGTTTTGGAGTTTGCAACATCAAACAAATCCACCTGAATCGTGTCTAGAGAGAAACTGGGTCTGTGTGAGGAACCATGCAGCTTCTGCTCATTTGGGTGGTCATACTTTTTATGAGACTCTTGGAGCGTATACTTACGTGACTAAACGTACGTTCATCTAGTACGCACGCTTGCCGTATTTCTGTCTCCTAATGGGACGTGGCCCTACGCTCTGGACGACGCTTATAGCTGGAGAGAAAAACATGCAACATGTGATTACCCAAATCTTTAATTAGATTGGCTAGGCGTTGTAAAGAAGACCTGCAGGATGCTTGGAGAGTTTCAAAGAGTCCAGGCGCCTGTTCTAGGCTGGGAAGACTTCCCACTTCGTTAGAGACAGGAGGAGAGTCAGCCTGGGTCCCGGAAACATCAGCATACAAGAAAAGTGTGGCATTTAGAGACTTTTTGTTTAATTCTTGGTCTTCAAACTAAGTGAAATGAATGCTTTAAAAGACCTTTTAATGAAAGTATGGCTGACCCATTTCCTGTAAAGAATTTCCAAATGTTCCTCAGCAATTGATTTGAACTCAGCCCGTTGTCGTCTTCCTCCTTTCCAGGGTATAGAGGAACTCTGTTTGAAACCCCTGTGCATTTTCTATTTAATTGGAAGCATATTCCTCTGTGCCTAGGGCCATCGGTGCTGCCCTTAAGGGAAGGTTCCAATTCTAGACTTTTCCCTGTTCACAGTCTGATTGTAGAACGTGCACCAAGGTGACGAGAGCTACACCTGTGTACCTAGGGAGGCATCCTGTCTGTGTCACCGTCAGACTCTGGCACAGAACCCAAAGCATGGGTGCACACGAGTGTAAAGGGCAGAACTCTCCTGGTCAAACAGTAGCAGGGATTTGAGTAGAGACAGAGAAAAGGATAGGGCCGGAATCTTTAACCTGCTGGCCAGGGGCTGTAGGAAGGAAGATGGAAGAAAGACAAAGCAACAAAATGATTTTCTGAAAAGATCAGCCTTATAGCTACAGGTTGGTTTTAATCAGCTACACTTCCTAGCATTACAATGTCTGAGCAAGGGTCCCAACAGAGCGTCTAGATTAAGACCAACACTGACCTCCTACAGTCCTGTGTACCATTCTGTGTGTCACCTTCCCCTTCCGGACAGTCAAACCAGCTCTGGGAAGAAGCCCCAGCTAGTCTGGGAAGTGGCACCAAGACTATTCAACAGGCACTTTCAGCCAGTTCTTGACTTTAGTCCCTCATTCAACAGTTCTGCCTTAAATACTAGGACAACTTGGAATGGTTTTAAATTAAAATGCACACGTTTTAAGGAGAGAGCTATGTATGCATCGTTTTAAATCCGTGTGTCTTAAAACTTAATGTGTACCACACTGATACAGGAATCTGTTACAATGCAGATGGGTGAGGCCGGAGCTTGCTTCCTTCCTTTCTTCCTTCCTTCCTTCCTTCCTTCCTTCCTTCCTTCCTTCCTTCCTTCCTTCCTTCCTTTCCCTCTCTCTTCCATTCTTTGTTTTTTCAAGACAGGCTCTTACTATATAACTCTGGTTGTCCTGAAACTCACTAGGTAGACCAGGCTCGCCTCTAACTCACAGAGATCTGCCTGCCTCTGTCTCTCAAGTGCTGGGATTAAAGCATGCACTACTACACCCTGTGAGCTGAATTTACAACTAGCTCTTGGACGATAAGCGTCTACAGACCACACTTGGAGTGGCAAGGCCTATAATATACAAACAGTTCCCACTGTGTATGTGTGTGCATGTGGCATATACGTGGGGGTGTTCATAATTTGTGTTTTAAAAAATATCACAGGACAGCTTGGTGACGCCCTCCGTCAGTCCCTAGCACTTCGAAGGCAGAGATAGGCAGATGTTTGCGAATTTGAGACCAGTCCAGTATACATAGCCAGTTCTAGGCCAGGCAAGGCTACATACCTTGTCTCAAAACAAAAAAAAATTAAAATTAAAAATTTCAAGGCAGCCTGAGTTAAAAAGATATGTTTGGGGTGTATTATTTAGAATCTTGTGTCAGATTACACCCCAGGCTTTCGCGCCCATTCGGCCTCTGTTGGCAGTGGCGGCATCAGGTCTTATCTTTAAACTGGGCTCTCAAGTGTTGCTTTCGAAGCCTCCTGCAGCCTTAAAACCCTACAGATTCCTGAGATACATATTAGAGCAAACGGAAGACTGTCTCCTGGTGTAGAAAAGAGTTTTTGATTAGATTTAAACAGCTGTCATCTCTGAAATTTCCCTCTCTAAATCACTCTCCGCTCTCAAGGAGCTCTCTCACAGGGTGCTCCCCTGGACGGCAGCCTGTACCCTTCTAACTCGAGTTAACTGTGTCCTCTGACAGGAACTGATGCATATTTAAGGGCATCTTGACTAGCTCAAAAAGCACTTGGTTTGGAGAAATTTTTGCTCAGTATCTTGGTTGCCATAATGACTATCTTTCCCTGTGCCCAGCAACACTCAGCTTCACCAAGGACAAAGGTGCCTCAGGCAGCAGAGCTCAAAGCAGTTTTGAAAAGAGCAGGGGAAAGTTACCATGTTTTCATTGAACCTAGATGAGATGTAATCTAAAATATATGCGTTATTAAAAAAGCAGCTCAGACTTGTGGGAAACGGCAATTAAAAACCGGTGGACATTGAACCAAGATTACATCATGGAAAACTGACTAATGTTTTCAGGATAAATATATTTGCCGATACTATCATTCTATATTTTAAAAATAAAATGTGAAATACCCTGCTGAGCATTGGATGAAGTCTCCCCTGGAGAATTTACAGATTGTAAGCGGAATGGCCATTTTCTTGTTAGTCATGATCAAAGTGATTGGGAACGTCTAAAAACATTTGAGCTGATTATAAATTTTATTGCTGGCACCACACTACCCAGCCACCCATAGGACGCAGCAGCTGAGACTATGAACTGGCTCCATCCAGCCTCGGGGAAAGAGCACACACTAGGCCGGGACCCTTAGCATTTATTTGCTTCGTTGCATAAAATGACTTTTATAATTTTCCAGCATTCAGCCTTGTTTATTTCACATAATGAGAAGGAAAAATACCTTATTTCTGGCATTGAAACAAAGAATGTTCATCATTTAGAATTTCCTTTTCAGCTGCCTATACCTACTTTTTAATGGAATTTGTCTGTTTTGTTTGTCGTTCTTAACCAGAGCCAACAAGCAATGCTGTGAGATGCATTTCTTTTATTCTCCTGCTATGCAAGCCAGGTTGTCCTGAACTCACAATCTGCCCCAGCTCAGCCTCCACAGAGAGTGTTCTTGTGGTGAGACATGCGCCCAGGCAACTCACAGCTTCCCATGTGATCTCACAATGACTAAGACGTGTCGTCAGTGTGACCTACATTTCAAGGTCATATTCGTATTTCAAGATCTAGTGCAATTCTTTCTCTTCCAGGAAGCTTATGTCTCTCTAGTCAGAGTCAACTTTCATTCTTCTATTAACAGAAGAATTCATATGTGTGTGTGATCAAGTGTTCAATATGTGATCTTGGTGAAGTAATCGACAGGGAATAGAAAACACATATTGAGTCAGTGAAATGGTTTAACAAGTAAAGACCGTGCCCTGCAAGCCTGGGGGCCTGAGTTTGATACCCAGAACTCACATATAGGTTGAAGGAGAGACTGATTTAATAAAGTTGTCCTCTGACCTCCAAAGGTGTGCCTTGGTATACACAACCAGACACCACACACTCATACATACACCACACAACACATACGCACACTCATACATACACACACACACACACACACACACGCACACACACATCTCAGTTTAAGAAAAAATTAAAGAAATCTCCAAAGAGTCTAAGTGCAACTAACATAGAGGTATAGTATTCCTAGTGTTTTCATGGAAACTGGGTTTTTGCTTGTTTGCTTGTTTGTTTGTTCTTGAGACAGGATTTCACAGTGTAGCCCATGCTGTCTTTGTAGACCAGACTCACAGAGATCCGTCTGCCTCCGCCTCTTGCTTGCTGGGATTAATGGTTTATGCAGGTAATCATTCCCTGCAGGTAATCTTTTTTCGGCATCAAAGACTACAGCACAGTATTCTGTGTATTTCTTTTAGTGAGTATGTTATGCAACTTATTTTTATAAGTTTAACAGAGTTCTAACTGTATTTCCAATTTTAGCAATTACAGACATTGCTAACAAAGTAAATTCACCTAATATATAAGCATGAGAATACCTCTTCCATACAGAAAAATGTTTTTCATTTTTTCCTTGTTTGTAAAATTTCATGTAGGATGAAGCTTTCTTGCCTTAAAAGGCAAAATAAAATTATATATTAAAGTCTAGTCCTTGGGATTCACATTGTTAGCATGTGGACATATTTCCATTCTTATTTAAAATCATAGTATTTATATATCATATTACCAGGAGTAATGTCTAATTAAAAATACATTTAATGATTACTTCCATATCTTGCTCCCTGTTATGGGAAACTAAGGTAGACCAAGAGAGATCCAGAGCCAAAGTTAATCAATGCCATTTTCCTTTGCAAGTTTTAACATCTGTGATAAAATGACAAGGCTTTTATTCTTTCTTTTCTGCCTTTCTTTTTCTTTAATGGGCTCTTTGAAAATTTTTCCATTTTCTCTAGTTTTAGAATATTAACAAGTCGCAAAGCATCAGAAGAAGCAGGCTCCTTGCAGTATTAGAACGAGAGAAATTGATAATATGGTAATCACTCACTCTCAAGCCAAAGCAGCCTTAACTGGTGCTAACTGGCTTGCACACAGATACACAGGCACTGAAGTCCAAAAATGTGAGTCCAGAAAGCAGAGCTAAGACTCAGTAGTTGAATGATCTTGAGAATGATCATGCAAGACTCTGTTCTCTAATTTAATCTAATCATGGTGTGACGCACAGTGGAGCTATAGACACTGACAGGTTGGGCACACACCATGGAGCCCATCTTGAAACTGAGGTCATGGGGCCTAGAGAGATGGTTAAAGACATCAGTGGTTAAAGACATCGGTTGCTCTTCCAAGAATTCCCAGCACCCACATGGCAGCTCACAACTGATTATCTCTAACCTCCAGTTCCAGGGGATCTGATACCTTGTTCTGGATTCTGCAAGCACTGGGTGACCATGCTACACAAACATACATGCAGCCAAAACACCCATATACATAAAATAAATTAATTAATTTAAAAAACAAAACAAGACACTGAGGTTCCGTGGTGGGGTAGAAAGATCTGGATCCCGAGGGCCAGACTTTGCCCTCGCCAGCTACCCGGGTGGAGAGAGTCCTGAGTCCTGTGTGTCTTCCTTTGTTTCTGTTTTTGTTTATTCCTGGGCAAAAAGAGACAGCAGATTGTAACAATTAGGAAAGTGAGAACCCTCAAAGTCAGGGAGAAAATCAAAGCAAAGACTTAGTCACCCAATCTTCCAGAAGGAAGGAGGAGAAAAATGAGCTGCAGCTTGACGGACTAAACGCTGAATGTAGGTTTTAGGAAGGAATTTTTGTGGTGAGGGGCAATGGAAGATACCGAGTTAGCAGTACAAACCCTTGTGAGAAATCAAAGGCACTGCCACCACAGGCACATTGTAGAATAAGGAACGCTTGAAAGACAGGGCCATGTATTTACCATTTTGCTTGATCTACATATCAAAAGCATCCTCCGCCGTATATAGAGGATCCTTGCAAGGCGGTGTTTCATAGGAAGAAGTAAAATAAGAAAGGAAGAAAGAGGAAAGTGCTCCAGGCCATGTCCTTTCTTTGCTTCTTCTTTTTTTTCATCCTATATTCATTCATGAATTTCAGGCCAGTGCCATAAGCTCCTGCAAACCAATCCCATCCCAAACCCCCTCAGATGGAAGAGGGTGTGGGATGCACAAAGAAAATACCCGCCCGCCCCCCCCCCATTTAAGGACCGCTTGTGTCATAAGAGCCTCTGCACTAGTCAGGGGGGGACTTCTGCTCAGCTAATCTTAGAACTATTTCTGTTTGATCATATAGCTTCCTAAGTATTTTCAATCGGTCTTATTGAAAAACTGAAAGTCAAATTGCCAATGAGCTGAGACAAAGATGATCAGCTATTTGAAAACTCCCATCAGTCTGTGCGCATATTGGGCTAGCACACTCTGTTATAGCAGACATGCCTTCTTAACAAGGAGGCATCACTCCTTAAAAAGAAAGAAACAGAAGCTTCTGTCAGCTTTCTGTAGTTTTTGTTTTATCTTCTTTGTTTTTTGCCCAGGTATTTCACCGCACTAATAGAGGAAACTGGTTTCATACAGAATGAAGGTATTTAGTTTGTTACAACAACAATAATTAGGATTTACTTTGACCTTAAACCATCAACAAGATTTTAAGTGTGAGACTTCTTGACTCCTACCTGGAAACTCTGGGAATGTCTGTTGAACACTGCTCTTCTGAACTGGGGTTCAAAGCCACTTCTGTGTTCTCATGACTTAGACAACTGTCCCAAGTTTTCTAAACCTCACGAAAAAATTCAGTAAAACTACTCACGGCTTGTGCATTGGTGCTATTGTGAGGTGTGGAAACATTAATGTGAAGAAATCACCCAGAACAACGCCTGAGATATTTACAGTGCAACGGAAGTGTTGGTCTGGTTTTCCCCCAAGGACCCTGCTGTCATACCTTGTGGGTCCTTTTCATTTCTCAGTCAAAGATTTTCTTTCAGTCTTCCTTCGCATCACCTAAAACAAGCCCTTGACTAATCAGCCCTTGACTTAAATAACGGCTGCTGAATTTTCTCTTTCCACAGACTCAACTATTGCTAACCCATTCTTTATGTTGAACTCTTTCCTGGGAATAAATGTAATCATATTGTCCTGATGCTTAAAATGTTCCCCAATGCCCGTCGAGCATAATTTAATCTCTTTAAAGGAATATACAAAGGACTTGGTCATCAGGGGATCCAAAATTGACTTCCACTCCCCCTCCTCACACCTACTATGTAACTACCTCTCTGTTCACAACGCTTTTTCTGCCGTTCTGTTTTTGGGCGTCGTCTTCTTCATCCCTATATGCTGTATTTCCAGCCTCTGACAGAGAACAACCATTAGTCTTCAAAGCATAGCTGAAATGTCACTTCCCATATGTGTTCTTCTCAGGCACGTAGAAGAATGTATCTTCCTGGACATTTATAATTGTATCCATTATATCAGACCATCTTTCTCCAATTCCGTGTCTATATCTCTGTCTTTGTAATGAACAGCACCCTCCAACATTTAGCATAAGGCCAAGAATGTCTTAGCATTTGATAATTATTTACTGAATTAACAATTGCAGACAACAGTGAAAAATCAATGTTGCAATGGGGCCAGCTCCTGGATTAGTATGTCCCAATTTGCAAGTAAATTTTTATTTTCATGGCGTGTGTGTGTGTGTGTGTGTGTGTGTGTGTGTGTGTGTGTACAGGAGTTCACAGAGGCTAGAGGCATGTAGCCTGGATAGCCCTGGGTCTAGAGTTACAGGAGCTTGTGTGCTGGGAACCAAACTCAGGTTCTCTGCCAGAGCAGTACCCAGTGAGCCATCTCTAAAGCCACTGTGAGTCAGGTATATTGATTTTACAAGAGAATGCATTTTTTTACCTAAATTTTCAAGCGCATTCATCTATTTCCTCTGCTAGTTTAGACATAATATTAAACACAGAGGTGCTTTGTTATTTATAGAAAATAAAAATATTAGGTAGTCCAGTTCTTTCTTTCTTCGCATCAGCTGGGGACCTGAACACACAGGAGCAAACTGACCCTATTGTAGCTTTGTCACGGATGATGACTTCTCACTTGGTTTACCTCTCATCTTGGTTTACCTCCATCTTTGGGAAGCTGAGGATTCAATGACCTCAGTGGTGGTCTCTCTCTCTCTCTCTCTTGCTTTTGCCAAAATAAGAGAGGAAAGCTGGTGTACAGAGGTAGGTTCCGGGCCCTGGTAACGAACTGCAGTGAGTGCCCAGCCTCGGGCTGACAATGAATAAATGTGCCTCTCTGGTGATGAAATCCTAAATATGAGAACCTGTGTTTCTGGTTCTGCACTGTCATAAAGCTGCTATTATTCAGCATTTATTAGGTACCCACAGAGTGTGAGGCATAAACATGACAAGTAGAAAACACACAGTCCCTAACCTCTAAATTACCAAAGACAGATGCAGACGGAAGGAGGTAGACCTGGAAATTGCTTCCAAATGGCTGTTTGTAGGAGGACTTAGAGAGGAGGAAAACTCACGGAGGGGCCGGTGGGTGGACAGGACGGCGTGTAAGGCAAGGGGAGGTGCGAGAAGAGTTAGTGTTTTCATAAAAGGGAGAGGGGAAAAGGTCAGGCCAATTTCCAGAGTCGTAAGGATTGAGATGAAAGACGGCCTGGCGATAATAAAGGACCGGAAGGGATGAGGGGGGCGGAGCTGCTGTTGCGCGACTGTGTTGTCCTCGCTGATGAGAACACCTCCTCCAGCTTTCCGGGTTGGTAGGAAGGTTTTTTAAAAAACGCCATGGGTCCTTCAAAAGGGAAGACCCAAGCTCCATGAATAGCTTGATCATTTCCTAGCCTCGGTTTCCTCCTTTTTGATAGGGAACAACAGAGCTGGGCATGGCAGTACAGGATTGCATTTCTAGGTATTTGGAAACCTGGATTCTGTGGGTTCCAAGCTCAAAACCTGCCTGGGATACAGACTCAAGTTCAAAGCCAGCCTGGACACTCAAAAGGATAACAAAAGCTGACTGCTCTTCCGTTACTGTGGTAGCGGCTGCCTTCTCAGCAGTGTTAAATGGGCCTGCTTTCCTTCTTTAAAGAAGGTACAAAGAGGGTGAGAACCTCACTCGGTGGTAGAGCAGTTACATAGAATGTACATGACCCTAGCTTCCATTCCCAGGTCCTGAATACAGCAACAACAACAAAAATAAAATAGAAAGACCTCTAAGAATTGTCCTGAGAATTATAAGATAGCCCCAGAGGTGTTGTTGTGCATTGCTTAGGAGACTCACTCGAGACACAGAATTCTTTGGCAACCTCTCAGACCCGAGGTTTCTTGCCTTTCCTGATTGTTCTTAGGACTCTTGAAGGAATAAGTCTTTGTTTCAGAAAGAGAAGACCAAGTTTAAACAAGCCACATTCACTAGTAAATATGAAGACAAGGAGAAACATC
Source organism: Cricetomys ansorgei (assembly GCA_026225945.1). Lineage (NCBI taxonomy): Eukaryota > Metazoa > Chordata > Mammalia > Rodentia > Nesomyidae > Cricetomys > Cricetomys ansorgei. Next base: position 1,447,787 of record JAMJFZ010000558.1, read on the forward strand.
ATGCTAAGGAGCTGGGTACAACTGAATTTTACCCTGGATGGTAATTTGTTTGCTGTCATTAGACACAAGACCAAACGATAAAATTAAAAATAAAAATCACAGTGGGAGCGTTGTAATACGGTTCTTGGGCTGTCTTGGGTTCAGAGCTGTCTCTTCATACTCTGAGGTGTTCTGTATGATCTTATTTATAAGTCAGTCAGTTTCACACCGCCTTTTCTCTAATGCTGCCCCTCCCCCAAACGCGTAAACCCAAGGGATCAGTAGTGACTTACAAGGGTGGGGGTAGCGGGGAATAGTGTAAAGTTACACCAGGGCTGCGGCGGTGCTGCCTGCACGTGCAGTCCCCTTGGGCTCCCACAGGGAATGAAACTTGTCTGAGTGGCCCAGTCCACTCCCGCCCCTGCCAGATCCGCAGCCCTTTGTTAGAACAGGAGCGAGAATTGCCCAATCTCAGGGGGCAGCCGGTCTATAATGACCTTCATTGTCGAAACACACTGGAGTTCACTCTCTAGGAAGGAAAACCCACACCTCCTTTTCTATCTCTTTTGACAATGCAAAGAAGGGCTGTGTGGTACACCCCGTGTTTATTCCGCGGACGCTGGCTTCATAGGCGGAGCAGATGGAGTTATGGAGTCGGACAGCTCACTGCAAAGGGAAGGAGAATGGGATAATATCTCAGCGCTATAGAAGGGGCCTGAGGAAGGCGGAATATTCCCCAAATGTAGCCATCATGAGCCTGGCATGCCTACATTGATGATTTCATCAGACCAAATAATTAATAAGCGTGAATTAGGCTAATGAAATCAGATAGGGTAATGAAAAGCAGCCTTCTCGTTAGCCTTGCTATTTTCTCCATTGTTTAATCTCTAACAGAGACTGAATTTGCCGCTCGGGATCTAAATGAGCCTATTTGACTTCTAGCAGAATTTAAAAAAAAAAAAAAAAAAAAAAAAAAAAAAAACCTCAGAGAGCTTTTAGAAAGAGGCAGGCATTGAAAAACGCCAAGAATCCATACAATGACACCTGTGACATTGGGAACAGATAAAATCTGAAGCACGGCCAACTTGTCCTGTTCCCTGCAAAAGACACTGCAATAATGGAACCGATACAGAGGGTTTTGCAGGTGGTATTTTGAGGCTAGATTTATATGAAGTGGAGATTTCTCCTTCCCTCAATCACAGCTTCTTTGAACGTAAAGTTGAGTGTGTGTGTGTGTGTGTGTGTGTGTGTGTGTGTGTGTGTGTGTGTTTCTAGGCAGCTGTGGTGGGGTTAACAGGCATGCGGAAGCCAGAGGATAAGGTGTGCCTTTTCCTCCTTAGGTGCCCGACCACTTTGTTTATTGAGACAGGATCTGGCCTGGAACTTGCGGAGTGAGCTAGGCTAGCTGGGAGCCTCTGGGATCCACCTGCCTCCACCGCCCACCCCCTCGCTCTGAGATTATGCACCCCACCCCCACTCTCTGCTTTCTGATGGAGGTTCCTCCCGCAGGGCAGCACCTTACCTACTGAGCTGCTTCCTGGGCCCAACTGCTTGAATTTTTTTGACACACATGTTTTAGTAAAAATTAAATTCCAGTGCATAGTTCCCTCATAGGGCAAATGATGAAGTGCAAAGAGTGATGGGCGTTAAGAATGGACACTTTGGCCTCCAGAGTAGAGAGGTGGAGGCTTGACCTCCATAGCAACAGCGAACTTGCCTTGTCTGGCAAGATTTCACAGGCCGCTTCCCTCTCTGAAATCTGCAAGGAAAAGCTGGACCCAAGCCTGATGGGATTTGATTTCTATTTGAATCTTCTGTTCCAAAGAAAGCTCCAGAAGCCGCAGAAGGGCAAGGGCCGGGAAGGCATGTGCTTCCCATTCTTCTCCTACCAGGAGCCCCACGAAAAGCTGAACAGCCTGGGACCCCTTCCAGTGACTTCCCATGGTCTCCTGTTTCTGAATGAATGTAAATGCAGAGAGAGAGAGAGAGAGAGAGAGAAAGAAACAGAGAGGCAGAGAGAGGAAAGCATCAGTGAGTAAGGGGTTAAACTAGGCAGGATGTGTAGATTAAAAAAAAATTACAGTATATTTCAAATCTGATAATATTGGATCTATTTTGAGATTACTTATCAGTTGGTTATTGTGCTATTAATTACCATTAAAATTAATACTACACTTTGGGAATTAGGCAAAGAGCTAACAAGTTTGCGTTGACACAGAGCGCTCCAAAAGCAATCTGGGTAACTTGTTTCCGGAATGCAGCTGTGTGTTTCATTAACATCTTGCAGGTGGAGCCTAATTTTAGTTCAGCCTTGAGAAGGAGGAATTGTTTTCCTGCAGATACACGCAGCCCCTCTGCAGCAGCCAGGCAGGTGGGGCTCCACAGAGCACTTGTTTACATTCCTGGTTTTTAAAAAAAAAACAGATGATTCATACTGCTCATCATACAGTTCCTATCTGATTTTCACGTGTGTTTAACAGAACAGTCTGGATTACATTTGACCTCCAGTTCCTCCAAAGTAAAACAAAGGCAATGAAATCGAGAAATGATAAGAAAATGAGCAGGGGATCCTAAATATAGTGTAGATGCCAGTGGATGAACGCAAGTAAAATTTAGAAATACATCTGTTTGGCTACAAAAGCATTTTGAAAAGCAACAATCCAGATTCTGGTTGGCTCAGGGGGAAAAAAAAAAAAAATATATATATATATATACACATTTCTTTCTGCCATTTCAATAAGGAAGCCATTAGAGGAAAGAAGCTGTTGCCACGGGAGGAGAAAGGAGATGGATGAGGTGGGAAAGAGGTCTTACTGCTCAAGCTCAAGCAGCCATGTTGGGGACTCCAGCACCAACCTACAAAGCCAGGCCTGTGCCAATCTGGTGGTCACACCTTTAATACCTGCACTTGGGACGTAGAGTCAGGTGAGCCCCAGCATGGTCTAAGGAGACAATTTCAGGACAATCATGGCTACACCAAGAATTTTTCTTAAAAAAAAAAAAGCCAGGCAGGACCTCAGAGCTGAAATCAGACTTAAGGGAGGGAGGGAGGGCAACCGTGGAGCGAAGAAGAGACAGGAGGATTGTTGGGACTTGTTTCTAGGGGATAAAGTGGGACCCCCGATTTCCCCCTTGACCTGAATGCGTGGACACATGCACCACAGAGAGAGAGAGAGAGAGAGAGAGAGAGAGAGAGAGAAGAGAGAGAGAGAGAGAGAGAGAGAGAGAGAGAAGTTAATTAAATAAAAAATAGTGAAAGGAAGGAAAACTTCCCTTGCAAGTACTGCCCCACCTCTGGGTCTCAGGGAATGGGAGTGAGTGGGTGATGTGAGGACAAGCCATTTTGAAGAAGCAGAGAACGATTATTAACGGCAATGTCTCTTTAAATGTATTTAGGAAGTAGCCGAAGCTTCCAGGCACAAGCCCCATCCTTTTTCTGTACTTAATGTGCTGTGAACCTACTGTGTGCCTAGCTGTAGAAGTGAGAGCTGAGGTAGGGCCATAATCCTGCTGTGTGATTCTTCTGCTCTGTGGGGTGTTCTTGAACATTCTGTAAGGTCCACAGAGAGGGGGCGGACACCTATGCAGGCTCCTTTCTCCCAATTCAGCCTGTGGAATGGATGGAATTTGTAAGTATGCTGGATAGAAGTCTATTGTTCTGAGCCTGAGCAGAGGCCTCTTGCTTTAAAAGCTTCTTTTTGTACCTTGATAGTCAGTCACCATTCAAAGGCTTCATCTTGGTGAAGTTTCTTAATCTGGGATGTAGGTTTGCAGGAGACGTAAATCTTCCTACTCAATGTGAATGTTTTTTCTCAGGAAAGGGTGAACTACATTCCTGGGAGCTTCCTCCAAGAAGAAAGTCTCTAACCCCTGCTAAAACCTACAGCTTTCCACAGAATGTTTGCAAGCGTGAGCTCATGGCATTAATTACACTGTCGCCTTTGCCTGCCTTCTTCATTTGCACTTTGCCTGACTAGACCGCTCAGGGCTTATTTCACAATTCTTTCCCAGTCTCTGACCTCTAACCATGTTAAATGACCATCCAAGAGAATGTTAAGGTTTTTCTAAAGACGGTTCTCTTATTTAACATAGATTTGTTAAGCACCAGTTTATTTAGGTTACTTCCAGATATTAGAAGTATATAACGCACTGTCTGTCTCCTTCCAAAGTTTCAGGGCTTTTGGGACAGGCGTTTATCTAGGGAAAGACTCCATTTCTCTATTCTGTTTGTTAAGGAAGAAAATATTCTCTAAGACCCCAGTTTTTCAAAACATCTTGCCGCATCTCATCTTGAGACATAAATGAAAGGCTGGGAAACAGACACTCTAGCCCACCTTGTTTTCGCTATGGTCATGTTCCACCGCATGCTGAGGTGGCTGTCAAGGGGGATGTGTGCGTGTGTGCGTGAGCAGGAAGCCATGGAACTTCAGAAATGGCTTTGGGGTAGGATGAGGGAAGAGGTCAGAAAAAGGCAGGAAAAAACCAGGCGTGTTTGAAAAATGGGCTCAGGTAGAATTCTTGAGTGATTTAATCTCACAGATGGTAATTGCTTAGTCACCAGATTGAGATTTTGAAACTCTCTTGAGGGTACTCGGATTCCTTAGAGCGTGATAAGACACTATCTCCTGTTGCCATCTCCAGTAGCCTGCAACTCTGACTTCCCGCTCCTTCCATTCCCTGCTCCTTCCATTCCCCCTCGAGGAGTTCTAACCCCTAACCAGTCACAGGCATGACAGGACATACCTGACAGAGTAAAAGATTTTTTTCCCCCCTTTTTCTAGCTTCGATCTAGAATATCAATAACAGAAGCCATCCTTCCATTCTTTCCATATTTCCAGTATTGTTTGCTTGAAGCCTCATTCACAATGTAAATATAAGCACCCGCCCACTCCTCACCACCAAACATAGGTTAGCCGTGGGGGAGGGGAGGGGATTTCTATAACATAAAGGAAGTTGTTTTAGCTGTCTTTCCAGAGGCTCCTGGTTCTGTTTGTTTGGGGTGGTGGTGGTGTTTTCTTTAGTATTCTGAGCTTAAAAAAAAAAAAAGATCACAGAGCTGTCAACCTACCCCTCTTAGTTCTAGATCTTTCTTTTCCCTGTACATTTCCCCCTGTTCTCCTTTCTAGGCAAGCTTGCTTTTCTTGCTAGATTCCTTAAGACACAGGGTAAAAAAATACCACAGGAAGCACGTGACTTTTTCTACTCTGGCTGGTTGGAGCATTGAGAATGCTACCTCAAGAGGTCTGTTTCCGGCATTTACTCTAAACCTTATTGGATCGCCTGCAGTAGAAGCCTCTGCCACAGCTGATGAAATGAAGTCCTTTCAGAGGCTCTTAGACGAGACCTGGCTGTAAGGAAGGTGCTTCTGAAGACGTTCCAATCAGCAGCAGGGCAACAGTTATGAGATTCCTGTGAGATGGTTTGCTTTCTCAAAAGAGTGTCCAAGCCGTAGATAGGCTGAGTCCGTTCCATGAGAACCCTACAGTCCTATCCATTCACATTGCAGAAAACTTGTGGGGTCGCCGTTTGGTGAGGTCACACTAACCTCATGGGAGACAGATGAGATAAATCCCATTTCCTGGCTTTTAGTAAAATCGAGATTATGCTGCTTCAATCCCAAGACTGCCATGCCTTATCTGATGCTTACGCTTAGTAGTCCTAGCACTACCCTCCTGAGCGCTCACTGGGCTCAGCTCTGCTTGGTTTGTTTAGCACAGAGATTGAAAAAGGCTAAACAAAGCATTAGCCAAAACTCCTGTAAGTGCATGAGAATCTTTAATGTGGAGAAAAGAAACAATAATTTAAAAATAAAGACTATTTTGATTGTACATACCAATATACTTGGATAATGTCTACTCTGTTTTATTTTTAAGGCTTTCCGTTAGCAAGAGTTATTTAGACTGGGGCAAGGTGGCTTTCATATTCTCAAGCCACTTTTCCTCAGCCTTACATACATAAGTATATTTAAAACCAAATTAAATAATGTATTTTGAAAGCGTTTATATTCATCCTACTGCCAAGCAAAGATCCAATTACTCAAACAGATTGAATTATGTGGGATTGCAGAATTGCCAACCGGTCTTTACCCAGCAATGCTGGACCAATTCCTTGAATAGCAGGTCATTGTATTGCGTGCTCATTTTCAGATTACTGTAAGACAAAAACAAAGGCGAAGCAGGGCAGGGTAGACACAGACTTGTCGGATGAACGAAAATTGATGGTGTTAATCATAATAGGATTGATTTCTAAATTCTTACCCATTGTGACTTTGTATGTATTTATGTAAAAAAAAAAAAAAACTGACTTGGTGTCACTAAATAACCTTTTAAGTAAATTGTCAAAAGATTGTCCAGTACTTTGATGGACTAGAAAGTTAAGTCAGGTGTTGTAACTTTTTTGCTAGTATACGTAACAAGATGCTGAATTAGATATCAACAGTTTAAAAATTATCCCAACCTGGGTGGTGGTGGCTCACCCCTTTAATCCCAGCACCTGGGAGGCAGAGGCAGGCGGATATCTGTGAGTTCGAGGCCAGCCTGGTCTACAGAGTGAGTTCTAGGACAGCCAGAGTTACAACAGAGAAACCCTGTCTCAAAAAACTGGAAGAGAGAGAGAGAGAGAAACAATTATCGAATAAAAACTTGATGTAGGAACGTGTAGAACGCAGAAAATGGCGACAGTGTTGGGCAGACCCAGGCCCAATTCTCCAGGCGTGTGCGGCACCGGAGCCCTGCAGCCAAAGTCTAGTCTCCAACGCATCATTCTTAACTCGGTCCACCTCTTTAGACGTTCTGTATTTGATCCTTTGGTGTAAAAGGGTTTTAAGGCCATTCTATGAAAATGGATACCTAAAATCTGCAGCTTCCTACCTGCCTTATGTCTTTGATTCAGTGAGTACCTGATGACTGAATTAAGAAAGGGATGGCAATATTCTGTTCCTGTTTCTACGTCAGCCGGCACGTGATTGCTGTCCCCTGGGGTTTGTGTTGGAGCGGCAACATTATGGCTTTCCTCCGTTCGGACTGTAGGCGACATTACTTAACGAGGGAGATAGGAGGAAGCATGGCATCGAGCCTCATCCACCCAGGCAGTGAGAAAAAGTTGGGGCAACATGAGGATTTTGAGTTCAGACTTTTGAACTTATTTGTTTAAAAAAAATGTTTCTTGTGGGTTGGAGATGCATCTCAGTTGGTAGAGTGCAAGGAGGAAGCCCTGGGTTCGGTCCCCAGCACTGCAGAAACCAGGTAAACTGGTGCCTCTCCACAGCCCAGTACTCTGGAGGTGGAGGCAGGAGAACTGGAAATTCAAGGTCATCCTTAAATGCATGGGAAGTTCAATTCCAGCTTCTGTCTCTCTGTCTCTCTCTGACTCTGTCTCTCTGTCTCTGTTCCTCTCTCTCTCTCTCTCTCTCTCTCTCTCTCTCTCTCTCTCACACACACACACACACACACACACACAGGGAGGGGGTTCCTTGCTTGAACAGAGACTATGAATCTGTGTTTCTTTACCACCTTAGTTTGCTAAACAGGAAGAACATTAATTCAATCTAGAGAAGGCAGTGTTCTGCCTCACTCCAACAGGAGACAAATTGGTACCTGGCAGGAAAAATGATATGTCAAAACTGATAAAGAAATGATAAGAACTGGTCCCAGCTGTTGACTCATTCCCCAAATGACCTCTAGGACTTGTAGTGTTTAGGGCTTGGTGATAAAGAGACACGTAAACAAATATGAGCAGTGCTTGTTATGGGCTCAGAAGAGCATCTATACACAGATGTGGAGGAGACTCCTTGCTTCTCTGCCTAGTGACATCAAGTTAACTCTCCTGAGCTGAATCCTAACAGAAGCCGTATGTTTTATACTCAATTTGGATAATAAGTTAAAGAATGTTTAACTCTAAAACATTAATCAGGAAGATGAGTCTCTCATGAGAATATAGACCATCGAAGAACACTTAAGAATATAAGGTATACATTAAAAAGCACTGGTGGTTGCAAACAAATGAATAGAGCTGTGTATTCTACAATCTACCTGGATTTCAACCCTGGCTCCGTTGTTTGCTAACAGTGTGGAATGGACAAGTTGCTTAATTTCTTTCTGCCTCAATTTCCCCCTTTGTTAAGAGGAAATCATACAACGTTCTCCTACCACACAGTTGAAATTAACAATAAATAGGAAAAGGTATGGAAAACGTTTAACAGTGCAAGACCTGGCACATGAGTGTGAAAGATCACTTATTAGCAACATCATAGTAAAATATAGTAGACAACCAACTACTATTTTTTCGTTGAAACAGCCAAGCCAACCACAGGGTCATGTATTTCAAAGCACTGACTAATGAAAACTTAGATAATTAAAACAAAAAGAACTCTCAAGCCTAACATGCCTTGCATCGTTTATGCTTTGGCATTGCATTTTATTCTCCCTTGTCTTGGGTAATGACACCAGAGCAGCTCTCGTAATCGCCCTTCTGCAAGGGACTGATCAGAGTTCATTTTTTCAATTTTTCAATGAGGGGGCCTTTCCAGCTGCAATGAGTTAGCACAACACCACTGTGTCTCCACACGGTCAAGGAGAGCGGCTCCACGGCGCGCTTTTATTTTCAAATGTATGCAGACTTGTGAATCGAAACTGTTTCTTAATTTTCACGTTCAAAATAAGGTTTCATGTAGCCCAGGCTAACTTGGAACTCATTTGGGTGATATTCAATTTCTAATCCTTTCTGCCTCTGTCTCCTGAACGCTGGGATTACAGAAGCCACTGGGGATCACGCCCAGGGTGTCAACCCTGCTGGACAAGCATTGACCAATTGAGTTACTTCTCCAGGCCCTGAATGTGAAAATTTCCCCAACTGTCTTTCATTTCCTTACAAAACATCACTGTATGGGGCTTTCCTCTCTCTGCTAGGTAGATCTTTTCAAGGAGTATTTTTGAGATGTGTTTTATATGTAAGGCTTTTTGTAGAACACATTCAATTTTTACTTTCCTTCAAATAAATGTCATTACAGTAAATGAACCCCAAGAATGGATACAAGTAGGTTCTAGTGCCTTCTCTGAAAAGGAATTCCAGATGAACAGCTCTGCACATTTGGTATCAAAGAAAACAGGATACAGTCAGGAAGACTCCATCAATGATGACATGAATTTATTAAGAATGCAAGGTAGGTTCAGAGTGTATCATTGTTCTCTGAGAAAATTCACACAGAATTCATAAAGTAAAAGAGAACATGTTGGAAAGACAGCCTTAACTATTATAAATTAGTATTGGTCCACTGAGAAAAAGAACAGCCTGCAGGTAACCCGTTGTCTTTTCCTGTATGGAAGAATGTGGACCTGGATTCTGACAAGTCATTTGATCAAAATACACATTCCTTGAACTAAGTTAGAGTGAGACGTTAATACAGTTGAAATTTCCCAAATGGCAGAATCGCTTCTTTGAGAGCGATCAGGAATAGACTTTAGGGTCAGATAGGTAGGTATTCACACAGAAGTTCTGAAACGCATTGGCCAAGTATATTTGCGAAAGTTCCGTCAGCTTTCTGAACCTCAGTTTTCAACTGTAAGCAAGCATTGAAACTATCTGTGTCGTCAGGAAGGTGTGTTGATTAAGTGCTATCAAGCTTCTCACTTGCTCCTTAGCCATCCTTAAGTAAACATTCAATAAAAGTACTGTATTTGATCACTAGCTTAGGCTAAACGACTGTATCTCATCAACCTGGGGAGATGAGTTTGAGATACACACAAGCACGTCCTGTTTCCTTTTTTTTTTTAATGCTAGTCATTCAGAAGACAGCATCTAAGGCATTGTAATTACACCAACGGGATTCCGTGCTTTCAGGACCAGCCCGCTTCTGGCTCTTGGTAGCATCAGTGGCCAGCACGCTGTCTGTCCTGCAGGAGCCATTCAGATGCCTTTTAATGAAGGATGCACAATAAACCATGGTAACAGACACATTAGATAGTCAAGTCAGGCTTGAAAAAAATATGAGTAATTAGAACAATGGGCCAGCTCCAAAGATGAACCCTAGTATGGGTGGACATAAAACCCATTTTTCCACTCAGAACATTAATTCCGACGAGAACAAGATGTAAGAGGTTTGATTAAACAGAGTTCTGTCTGGAAAAGCAGACAGTTTAGTTCTGCACAAGTTCAAGAACCAAGGGTATGATGAGGAGCCCACCCCTCTTCAGAGTGTATTTCCTGCCTCTACAAATGACTTGAAACAGAGTCCCCAGCAACTGCAGGATGCTTGTATTTTGCATAATTAGACCACATTTCAAGTAATACATTCAGTTCTGACTGCCACATTTAGGAGAGACATGGACAAACTGGAATCCATCCAACATGATGATAGGCCTTAAAAGCCATATCATATTATAATGATTAAAGGAATGTTACATCTGGAAAAAAGAAGACTTTGGGAAAAATGATAGCCATTTTCAAATAGTTGAATAACTTTCATGTGGAATAAGGATTAAATTTATCCTATGAAGCTTTTCAGAAAAGAAAAAACTCTTGCTAAAGAATAGATTATTCAAAAATGTAATGGCTAAAACTAATGAAGAGCTTTATTTCAAATGAGAATGAGGCTGAAGAGATGTCTCAGTGGTTACCTCTGACCGATTCTCTTCTACAGGACTAGAGTTCAGTTCCCAGCTCCTACGACTCCAGCTCAGTGGATCTGACATTTTCTTCTGGCCTCCTCCAAGGGTACCAGCACACATGTATCAGTAACACACACACACACGCGTACACACACACACATATATATATACATATACACACACATGTGTGTGTATGTGTGTGTGTGTATATATATATATATATATATATATATATCTTTAAAATAAAACTAAGAATGAGTAACCTGAGAGCTGGTTATATGTTCTCAGAGTGATTTGGATTCCCTTTACTCAGGAAATGACTCCCATGTGCACTGATACACATCACTTGTACGATTTCAGTGCACAGGGGAAAACCACAGAATGCTGCAGGTTAGTCAGTCTGTAGCACTTACAGCTTCCACTTCGGTCCTCATGAATATACCTGTAGAAGTTTGCTTCGCAGCTGTTAACTGAGCATCAGTAGGTGTCAAGTTTGCAACAGATGGAGGCAACTTGAAGCAAAGGCAATATGAGACAAGAAATCCCTACTTTGAGAGGCATGTTGGTTGGAACTTTGATATTTGAGATGAAATAAGTTTTAAAATTGTAAGTTTGCTTGATTTAAATGTCATCAAGGGGTCAAGAGGTTTGAGAATATTAAATCTCACCTCTGAGTCCACTGACAACACAGGTTCAAATCATTTGCCAACCTATGTCAGGTCCTTCACATTTACTGAGCCCCTTATTTTCTAAACATTGTTTTGCTTATGATATACTTGATAATACGTATGGCTGTGACATATTATAACTTCTATTTATGTACATGTACGTAAGACAGAGATGCAGTTAACAAACATTTTAAGTGCTCACATCAAAAAGACTAATACTCAAGTTGTAAGAGATGAGGAAGGGAGAAGAAGGAGAGGAAGAGGAAGGAAGGAAAGAAAAGAACTACTGACTTTCTTCAAGAAGTTTACGAATACTTCTTTTCTCTTAAAAAGAAGTAAAAGAGTCCTAACTGACATATATATTTGATTTGCCATCAGATAATTTAAGAGCAAAATGAACACGATATGCAGTGACTTCATTGCAAATTATTTGAGGGGGGACCCTCTGTCTTTTGTTTGATAAACGTTTGCTGCAATAAAAAAAGACATTGAAACAGAGTAATTCCTTATGATGAAAGCCTCCGTGTTAATGAATAAATATCAAAAGAAGAATCTCTTTTTTTGCTAACTGGTTAATTAGAAGAGGATGGTTTGTAAAAAGGAAACAAACAGAAAGCCGTCGAACTGCCCAGTCCTGCTCCCCGCAGCCCAGTCCTGATTCAGCAAATAGGTATTTGCCAGTAGCCAAGAGCATTGTGTACGACAATGACTGTGCTACTTAGCTCGATACTGTTCCCACACCGCAGTGAGTTGAGCCCTGTGCGTGGGTACTTCATGAAGTCACCAGGTGCCTGAGTGAAATATTGAAAGCAAAGAGGGTTAAGAGAGTTTAAAGACAAGTGGAACTGGCTACATGATGGCAGCCACGCCCACCTCTTAAAATGTACTTGGCAACGAAATCCATGCCAATATGACACCTGTCTGCGTAGGAAATTCGTGACGGGCCAGAAGGGCAGGCTTCGGAGGATCTCAGTAGTGGTGTTGTGACTAGTCCGGTCAGGAGGCTCTCCCGGAAAGGAAAGGCTCGGGACACCCTCCCTTGGACCACTCGTCTCAATTTGAAGGGAGCTAATAAGCGGTGTTCTGTGTGGATCCAGGACTCCTCCTGATAAGGTAAGACCAATTCAGTCTCTGGTTTTGAGCTTACAGACCCATTAGACATTTCCTGCTAGATCTTGCCTTTCAAATGTCGATGACTGGGACAAACTTGGCAGTGTAGTTCAGCAGCCTGAACTGGAGAGACAAAACTGTGTGGTGCTTGCTCTACAAACGAGACAGCCAGCCCAGCTGGAGCTGTCTGTGCCGTTTTTTGGCTAATGGAATGCAGAGCGATGAGGAGGTTGAGAGGTGTCTGAGTGGAGGGGAGTGACTTGGGGAGATATGTCACCAGGGCTCCTCTCCAGGGGCCCTACAGGAGGATGTCTGGAAGCTACCCACATCCGGAGATGGAAACTTATGAAGGAGAATCGTAGTGCTGTCTTAATTGCTCTGAGGACGTCTTTTCCAAAGAATTGTCGCAGAAAGAGTTCCTTTGGAGAAAGCAAGAAACCAGAGGAGATGGCTTGATTGCAGAAGAGCCCAGGAAAGCCTTCTGTCCTAGGAGTTAATGTTCAGGGATCTCTTCGGCAAATAAGAGTCCCCGTTTTCAATTCTGTTCTATTTGATGAGGACTCAGAAAGTCTTAATCAAATCTAGCAGTCATCGCTGCTCCTCTCTCTCCTAATCTCCCCGATCTTGAATGGTGTGAGTCGGAGCTCTGAAAGTAAAACGCCATTTGTTATAGCCTTTTCAAAATTAAGACTAAGCCCATCAAGACTAATTGTTTGTTAACATCAAATAAACAGAATTTTTAAGTTTGATTAATTGTGTGTAAGCTCTAATCAAGTGGGCGGAGCCATCCAAGAGGGGAGGGAACCCGCTGGAACAATATGTGTAATTTGTCTGCGTTATTATTTGAGATAATTACAAAGCAAGCACTCGGAGTCGTTCTTTATCTTTTTTTGCCATAAAAAGGGGGGAGAGGCAAAGCAAACTGCCACCCAGCTATTGTCAGCTGCTCTCCCAAATATTGCTGGATTCACAATTGTCAAACATTCCCATCCCTGAGAATACCAGGGACAGCAGTGTCACATTGAATGTAGAGTGATGACTTCATAGGAAAGCAAAGCAGGGGATATGACCAGTTTGCAGTCACAGAGAAATCAGCTTTAATTAATTTGAGTGCCAGCTCTGTGTATAATTACCCAGCATGAGAGTTTGCATGCAAATGCGGAAATGCTGATTCTTCAAATACTTGCACTTGTTCATTAATACATTGGGACTAAGCAGAACTGGCAAGCAGACAGGGGACGGCACGCTGTGCCCGCAGGCTCGTTCTCGTCGCACTGGAGTTAGCAAACAGATTTCAGATGTTTCTCCTTCCTTTAAATAATAAGCAGAAAACTATGTGTGCTATTTTCATCAGTGACATACCTTGTTTTCCCTTTCGATTAAACTAAATGTTTGGGGATTTATAAAAAGCAGAGGAGGGTAGAATAAATGTCACCGTGACACTAATTTGCAACTATTTGATCTGTAATATTTATAACAGGTTTGCGGTGTTTGTACTCAACACTTTACACAATTATCTAACCAGATCCTCTTTCATATATGGTGAAAATACATTCAAAAGAGTGTAAACTTATAATTAGACTTCAGGAGAGGCAAGTTGCTGATCACAACTGGACTGTCTCCTTGTTTATGGGATCCGGTCTGTGTGGCCGGCCTTGCCAGATCCAGAAGCTTCAGGCCAAAATATGGCCGACGTCTTTGTGCAAGTATTTCGCCCCAGTGAATCCAGAGGTCAGAGCCTCCACTCTGCGCTTTTAATCTTAGCAGAGATCAGATTGGGCCAAATTCCTAAGCATCTAGAAAACACCCTACAGGGACAATCTTTCTAAATTACAACTCCAAAGGTGTATGATACTTCCTTCAGAAAATGGTGCAAGGAGTCACCGTTTTAGAGTGTCTGTTTCCTTGAGCCGATACTGTTTGTTGTCTTACCAACATACCTTCAAATGTTTGGGAGGCGCCTTTCCTGCAATGCACCCCACAGAACGAGAAAGTGAGCCAGGTAGACACAGTCTCTGCACCAGCATTTGGAAGAAACACAAACCAGTGTCTCAAGGAAACATAGTTAGAATTACTATCCCGGGAAACACTGCCTTACAGGAAAGAATCTGTGGCTTTCCCTAAGACAGCTCCCAAGAAACCCCTGGGGGACTGACTCATTTTCTGCTGATCTCTTAGTCCTGTTGTTGTATAAGAGGAAGGAAGCTGCTTCCTTATATATATATATATATATTTAAAGTTTAAGGTAAATTTTAAAAAACATGTGAAATAGTCCATTAGGAAAACCCAAAAGCTTTATGGGACATGAACTGAAGCAAAGGTATTTGGTGCCATTCTCCGAAGCCTGTGTCTTAAAAGCCTACCTCAAGATGCAAAGCTAGGCACAGCCTGTAGATGGGTATGAGACTTTTCCCATTAGCCTTGACCTGTGGCAGGCAGCATCTGAAATACTAGTTTTCCAAAGCTATGGGCTGCTAATGCTCTCAGCTTAAACAACTTGTGTTGTTGAGTCTATTATGATCAGACATCCATGGTCAGAGAGCAAAAATAAGTGTGAACCCAATGTCATTAGTAAAATATGTATGGTTTAAGAACAGTGAGCCTGGATTTTAATTTAAATAGTTGACGATTTTTTATTTGTTTCTGCGTGGGCGGGCTGCAGTCTACCACTAAACCACTAATCCATATTTCTCTTCTTACTTTTGCTCCTTACTTATACATTGTATAGAAGCTCTGGTGTGTGTTTGAATGTGATCTGATGCATGTGTATATGTATGTTCATATGCATGTGGACACACATGTTGTATGGATATACATTTCTTGGTGTGTGAACACACCTGGAAGCCCTAAGTTGACATGAGGCATCTTCCTTGGTCACTCTCAATTTCTTGATCTCACTGAACCTGCACAGAGCTTTCCAATTCCAACTAGTCAAGCCAGTGAGTTCATCCCAGGCATCTCCAAGCTCTGCTTCCTGAGGGTTACAGGCAGCCACCCGGCCTATCCGGCCTTTACATGTGTGCTTGGGATCTGAACTCCCATCCTTACCCTTGCACAAGTTCCCCAGACCCTAGCTGGACATTTTCATTATATGGGGTTACATAAGGACATTTCCTGCAAATTTGTAGTCTCTTCTGATCTTTTCCCTTCTATTTTGAAATGGGCTCTCAAGTAAATTGCCAGGTCTGGGATGGCCTTGATTTTGAAATCGTCCCGTCTCAATCTCATGAGAATACAGACCTGAACTACCAACCCTGGCAAAACCAAAAGAGGCGGTGTGACTTCACTTTGAAGGAGACAAATATCTGGCAATTCAAGAGCAATTAACAGGGAGATGATTCACTAATGGGGCTGAACTTGGGGAGAGACCAGTGAACTGAGGCAGCTGCAGTGTAGTGTGTCTTGTTCATGTCGTGCCAAGAGAGGGAAACAGAAAGGGTCATGACAGAGAAGCCTGCAGGGAGCGGTGAGGAGAGTTGGGAGGGTGCCTGTGAGCTTAGGGAGGACCTTGGTGAGGTCACCTCCTGGGAGCTGAGAGAAGGGGGCTGTTGCACAGTCATTACCATGACTCTACCTTGCGACAGAAGAGAGGAAACTGCAAACCAGTTTACAACCATTGGAAACAAAACTGGGTGGGGAAAAAGGAGGGAGAAAAAAGAAATGGAAGGCTTCTCTTGGCGGTTCACCTTTGGCCACAGTGAAGTGAGAAATGAGACTGAACTTGGACTTAACCAACGCCGTATACGTTTTCCATGTGACAGTCCCAGCGCTCAGAGAGGGTCCATTTCTTGCCACTCATGCCTGTACGTCAAGGAAGGAGTTGTGGGAAGGCATCTGTAACTGAAGCAAGGGGCGAAGGGCTTGTCTAACTCGCCACCCTGCCTCCTGCTCACCTTTGGCCTTGCTGCAGGTACTGGATGTACTTACATAACTATAGGGGACGGCCTGTGTGCGGGTGGCCCAGGCCTTCCTGTAGCTCCATGCTTTCCTGCTTACATGCCCCAGATTTCTGTTGACTCACACCTACCCTGGGTGAGACACTGTGACCAGGGCAGCCATCGCCTAAAAAACACTGCTAAAAACACAGCCATAGACCCCTGGGTAAAGAGGGCAAGCTCTTAATGACAAGCCCTGCCCTCCGTGTCTGGGATGACCGTCCACATTTTAGGATAGGTGCATTCAGACACTTGGCTAGCTGTTCTGGTTTGCCTGCCTAAAGATAGGGGCAGAGGATAATATTCATTTAAATGTATGCGATGGACCCAGGCTACCCTCTGGGTGTGACAGGCTTGAAGATGGCAAAACAGGGCCCCAGAGTACTATGAGTCCGAGAGAGGAGAGCCTGATGGTTGGGTGGGTGGATGATTGTAGATGCTGGACGAAAGAACAGAAGATAAACTGATGTCAGAATGCTGCCTGTCTGGTGCTGGCAGTTTCCTGCAAAGTCTTACGTATACCAGGTTGGCCTCTGGCTTGCTAAGTATCTAAGGCTGACCTTGAACTCCTGATCCTCCTACTTCTAACTCTCAAGTGCCAGGACTATAAATCTGAACCAAGACACTCAGAAACAATTGGCTGTCTTCATCGTGTGCTCTCTTCCTAACCTTTTCCAGATCCCAAATCTCAGGGTCCTGGTGGCCTGGCTAAGGAGGTTATAGTATGTAGCCAATGGGGGAATATTAAAAATCTTTAAACAAAGGAATGGCTAATCTAAAACTCAAAGAAACTTGAACATCAGTTTATGTGGGGAACGGCCATATGTCCAGGGATTTGAGCATAAAGATACCAGGCCTTCCTTCTAAGTCCTCTTCTCAATGGGAAGTCAAAGCTGTAAGACCTCAATACTGGGTGAAAGACACCAAAGAGGTGGTGAGAGGTTAGCAGAAAAGATGTTTCTTCCACAGGGGAAGCAAAGTATAGGCAAAGCAAATGTCTGGAACAGATGCACTTAGCTATGGAAATGCATGTAAACAGGAACAAAACTGCATTTCACAACGATTTTTACCAGCAGCAATATCTCAATCTGTTTGGGTGTACAAAGGCCTTAAGAGGTTGTTCGAAGAGGAAGCTGAAGAAGAGGCAGAAAATGGCGGGAAATCGAAGAGGTTGTTCTGAGAGGAAGCTGAAGAAGAGGCAGAAAATGGCGGGAAATCCCCCAGAGAAGGAATTGGCTTGCAATTGCAATTTTGCGTTTGCAAAATCGGTTTCCAAATGAGCGTGGAAAGAGACAGGGGAGTTGTCATGTCTGATGTTAAGCTTTTAAAACTTGGTGATGACATATGTTAAACATAGGAAAGAGACTGAGCTTGGTGGCAGACACCTTTCATCTAACACTCAGGAGGCTGAGGCCAGTAGGTAGATCTCTCTGAGCTTGAGAGCATCCTGTTCTACATCGAAAGCTCTAGGCTAGACAGGGCTACACCGTAAGACCTTGACTAAAGATAAAAATAAAATAAAGGAAAGATGAGGGAATGGAAACATAGTAGAAAAGACAATTCAGTTTGGACACCATTGTTTTGAGGGGGAGGGGTGCCAGTACCTACCTTTCTGGAGAAAAAGCAGGGAACAGTTGAAAACCCACATCCACTTCAGTGGCGCAAAGTAGACGAGGTTGCCAAAGGAGAGGATTCAATGTAGATTCTATATATGGAAGGGGGTTGGAGAGGGCCATGGCCCTGTGTCCCTTAGAGGTTCAAAAGGAACCTGGAATGTCTGGAGAAGGAGAAGGGGAAGGGATGAGCAGGTTCTGGAAGGAGGGCCTGGTCAGCCGGTAAGCAGAAGACACAGACTGGATGTCATAATGGCTTAGTCACTGGTGACTTTCAGGAGACAGTCAGTGAGGGTGAGTTCCTTTCGTGGGAAGAGAAGGCAGGTGCTGGTGGTAGGACTTGCCTGTCATCTTCGCGCACTCTGAACACTGAAACTGGGGCAGCTGTGTGCTTTCCGGGAGCTCCCTCATAGAGAGAGGACTGGAAGAGAATGGACAGCCTCAGAGAAAGGCTAGAGCCATCTGCTTGGTCTCTGTCCCATTTAGTCACCCAGAAGCCTGCCATCCCGGTTTCTCTGTGGCTCATACCTCCCCTATCAACTGAAGGTGGGTGGCGGTTAATGGAGGAAGGGCAGATCATGTTCATTGACGTGGGCTGTAAATGACAGGCACATCCGACAGTTCCTTGGAATCGGGGAATTTCCCCCTTAGAAAATCACCTTCGCTCCACCCATTGTTCCTGGTCCACTTTATCTTTCAGAATGTGTCCTCTCCCTGGTATAGGCCTAAGTACACATTTCTGTGTCATGTGACTGGCCTGTTTGGGAAATGCTTTGATGGTATCCCTTTTGTGTCACGGTGTGTCCATGTCCCCCAGTCCTGGTGACTGTTGGAGTCTCCAGAATTCTCAGGGTTGTTTTCCTATTCAGGCAGCAAATTCAGTGCTCAGTTTCCTAGCCTTATTGTGCTTAGCTTAAAGAATGTACAAATCTAGAAAATTCTAAATGCATGCCTGTCTTCCCTTTGGCCTTTTATTCTGAATATATCTGTTTTCTTTGGCATCCACATATTTGATGCTCCGCGTATTCATAGCAGCCAGGTAGCAAATCACACCATATTACCTGGGAGAAGGAAATTATTTTCTCCCTATTCAAATACATTTTTATTAGCCACGCACAAATTGGTTTCACCTATATACAGAGGCTGGCTTACATTTGTGGCTGAGGTGTGGTGTCTAGATGGTTGGGAGAGAATATAATTATGTGTTTATGTGCTAGGTAATCTTGCTATTATCAGAGAGGTATGTCTGAGGAATATGAATGATCTGCATGCATGTCAACAGTGCTGCATAGCAGAGCCTCTGTGTACTGTCCAAAGCACGAGGCGCCTTTTCTTGTGTCTAGGTTCATGCTCCGTCTCTCCTTTAGTTGTAAGACTTCCTGCCATTTATACAATGAGGCACAATTTTGTTTGTGTATGTATGTATAATCTCTCTCTTCCTCTCTCTCTTTTCTGTCTCTCTCTTCCTTCTCTTCTTCATCATCTTTACTCTCCCCTCTGTCTGTCTGTCGTCTTTCTGTCTGTCTCTGGTCCCTCTCTCCTTCCCTGCCTAAGCACACAGAGCTGTACCTTCATAAAGTGGCTCTGCATGGTTGTTGGTTTATCTGTCGAGGAAATTCATTACCAGGAGAACGCCTTGTTTTATATGCCCACTAAATTTTTTAAAAAATGTTTTTCATTATATTTATGCAAACGTAATTTGGCTAGCTCATAATTTACCAAAAGCGAGTATTTGTCAGGGTTATTTCCAATCACTCGGCAGGGGGTGTGGGGGGTGCCTTTGTGTATTTTGATTATTTAAAGCAATTTTGTTTCCATTATGTGTGTGTGCCGTCAGAACAGCATGACTGTGTGGATGGGGGAGGTAGGAGAGCCCCTGATTTTCCTGCATGCATCTGCAGAAGCACTGATTGTTTAACCATCGCAAAGACAGAGATGAGAGCAGAGACGCTTTACCACGTGCTTATTCTCCTCGGCACTCTAGAAGAAAGGAAAATTGCATGTGCTCTTGTTTGCATTTAAATTATATACTAGACTATAAGATGGGGAACTGCTTAATATTTAGAAACGTAAGAATCGAAATACACCCCTTAAATAGAAGTCTATCACAGGACCTCATTTTATTCCTGAATTTCACTTAAATATTTTTTGCAGATGTTGGGTGAGGGAGGGTGGGCCTGTGCAAACTTCATATCAAACTCCAAGAGTCTCAGAGATGAAAATTGTCATTAAAAATTACCTGACCTTGCAGAAAACTATTGTCTGTGCTCAGTAGATAAGCTTGTGATCCTCCAAGGGAGGGGAAGCAGCTGACCTTGTCCACGCCATGGAGACCCCTCACCAGTCTTACACCAGTCTTAACTGTAGCATCCGGGTTCTCGCTTGTTCGCAGTTTTTCTCCTTTCTTTCTTTCTTTTTTCTTTCTGTCCACATACTTAATTTCATTTAGTCTAAATACTATCCACAGGATGATGCATAGCATTCTGTATTCTCCAACCTTGTTAAATGCTGCCAATAAAGCAGTGATTCTTCACTGATTGGGGTTTAGAGGAGGAGAAAGCTCACAGTGGTTTGGAAAGGATGCAACCTGTGGAGTGAAAGGTCAGCTCTCAGGCGACTCCAGTCACTCCGTCAGTACAAATCAGAGGTGGCCTTCCTCGGGAAGCCGCGGCTCGTTCTCCCCTCTGCTCAGTGGAACTGAGACCTGCACTATGTATGCCCCACAGTTTCTGACCACTTCCTCTGTGCAGTCATCTCTCAGCTACCCTCCTTCTAGGGGGTTGGCTTGGTTTGAAGGAGGCAGGATAGTAGTACTGAAAGGAAGAGAAACACCGAAAGGTTTAAATTAAAACTAAACAAAACAGAGTTGAACATTCTTCTTGTTTCTGTGACAACTTAGTTGATGGCTTAAGCTCTCTACAGCTCCGTTTTTCTACTCTAACGCCTCAATACCCTCTTATTTCTGTAGGAGTTTTTCCTCTCCATCTCCCTCTGAGGCTGAGAGGAATTCAGAGTTTTGTTATAAGAAATTGGAATGAGTAGGCATTGAACTTACTTAAGATATAATCATAATGCAGTATTTAAAACTAGTCAGTGGGCTGATGCCGTGGTGTATCAAGTTTGCCTAGCATACATGAGGCCTGGATTTTATCCTCAGGGCAGAAAAGTAGAAAGTCAAACAAAACTTTAAAAATCTCTTCTGTTTACTCCTTTGCAGCACAAAACCAGGGCCTAAGACTTGCCATGTGGCATCTTCTAAGGTAGTAGCTCCCGGTTCTTAATTTATGTTACCCAGGCTGACCTCGATCTCAGTCTGTAGTCTAAGCTGACTTTGAACTTTTGATCTCCTTCCCTCAGCTTCCTAAACAGCTGGGATTACAGGCTGGCTCCAGCAGGCCAAAATTAAACAACAACAACAACAAAAAACTCTTGAAAAGGTTCTAAAACTACCTTTTCTCAAGCAAAATGTAAGATTAATAAGTTGATACTTAAACAAGTAAGCTTAAAGATGTGATTGCCACCAAGTGGAATTTAACAGAATCTGGTTCCCTGTACCCTGCACACAACTGATATCTAGCTCATTGGATAGTTAGCAATATTTTCTCCGTGAATGCTTGTTGATTTAGTTAGTTGATCAAGTATGGTCATATGGTCCTTGTCTGCCTTAAAGTCAGGCATTATGAAGAATAGCACTGGGAACATTTTTTACTTTGCACCTTAACTGATGCATGATTTATTTTATGTCAAGATAGTTTCTGCTACACTATCAGATTCCTCAGGATTATGTAGAATTTCAGCTTCTCATCACCTTCTAGTTACTAAATATTCATCTATGACCCAACTCAGAAGGACCAAGCATCTTTCATAGAAAGATAAAAGGGACACCCTTCTGAAGCAGTATTTACTTTTCCATTTCCCGTAGTTATTAGGGAGTCTGGGGGTGTAGTAAGTGCTTGCCCAGCGTGTGTGGACTCTGGGTTAGATCCCCAGCGCTTGCATACACAGGTGTGTTAGTGTGTGGCTGTCACCCCAATACTCAGGAGACAGAGACAAGAGGACCAAAAGATTAAGGACATTGTCAGATACTCAGCCAGTAGGTAATAAGCTAGTGTGGACTATATGAGACCCTATCTCATGAATTAAAAAAGCACTGAGGATCCCAATATGTGGATTTCCATGGGCTATATCTTTAAATATTGATCACATTGAAAACTGAAACTGAAAAAAATTAAACATATACCTACTAATTCAACTAAAATGAGTCACAATAAACCTGTTTCATACGATACAGTATAAATTTTAATTTATTATTGTGCATCGATGTGTCATTGATAGTTCAATGAAAAGGAGCCACAGCAAACCTACTTCATGTGACACGTTATGAACTGTATTTGAGTGGATTGTTATTGTGCGTGCGTGTGCTGTGGCATTCATGTTGAGGAAAGAGAACAACCTGCTGGAGTCCTTTCTCTCTTCCCTCACTTGAGATCTAGGGACCAAATTCAGGTAGTTAGGCTTGCATTTCAGGTGGCAAAGGCCTTTGCCTGCTGAGTCATCCTGCCAGCCCCATAAGACACACTTTTAAGAAAAATAAGCACATTAAAAAAACAGAAAATTAGAAAGAGTGACATTATTTAAAAGCTTTGTGACTATGTTTGATGCTTAGGTTGAGGGAGGTCAGATAAATTCTCCTATGTCAATCTGCTGTAATGCAGCGTTGTGTTTGAAATGTGTGGGGAAAATAGCTGCCCAAAGACAGTTTGGAAAGAAAGGGATATTCTGATGGTCTTTTCAAGGAAATGTAATTCTCTGTTCAATAAAGAACCTTCTGTTGTACAGGCTGATTGTAAGGTGGAGTCTGAAACCATGTTACTGAATTTTTAAAACTATATCGTAGGGGCCGGAGAGATGACTCAGCCATTGAAAACACTTGGTGCTCTTGCAGAGGACTAGGGCACCCGCAGGTGGCTCACAACTACTTACAACTTCAGCCCTAGGAGATCCGGGGCTCTCTTCTAATCTCCAAGGACCCCTGCCTCCCTGTGTTTACACTCACATAAGGTCGCAGTCACATACAGTTGAAATCTTTAAGTTAGAACTTGCTCATAGTAAAATGCATCGATAAGCCTTCCATGTGAAATGGATTCTTCCCCACACACCACATGCAGGATTCTGAGACATCATGGATTGCTCATTGGGAAAACATGGTCTCACTGACATACAGAGATTTCCTAAATGCCACCATATCTCATAAAGTACATTTAGCAAAGAGCACCTCTCTGAACATCACTACTGAGCTTATCAGGAAAGTCCATCTCTATGACTTGGAAAACGATCAAGCTAGCAGGACAGATTCACATCTTTCATTAGGTTTTGATTTTTATCGGGATGTTTGCGTTTTTATCATTGGCGGTATCTCTCATGGGGTGTCTTCTTTGAAGTGACTGGTCCATTTATTCCTTTGCCTCAGCATGGCTCTACAAAGCACACAAGTCTACCACAGTGTGTCTGTTAGCTGCCCTGAAGTAGAAATGGTTTCCAGAAGAGGAGTGTCTAGTTCTGCCCCTGACATGAACAGTTCACAAGTGTTTTTAGCAAGACACTCAGACTGCCACACAGAATTGAACTGCACACCCGAGTATGTGTGCATGTGTGTGGTTATACCTGTGTCCACGTTCCTTCAGAGGCCAGAGACAGGTGCAGATATGAGGTGACTTCCATTGTTGCTCTTGGTCTTGTTAACATGGGGCAGGGTCTCTCTCTGAACCTAAAGCCATGTGATTTAGCAGGCTGGCTGGCCAGCAAGTTCCAGGATATGCCTGTCCCTGCTTTCATACGCTGGGATTATAAGAATGTCTAGCCATGCTCTTCTGTTTTACTTAAGTGTTGGGGATTTGAACTCAGGCCCTTATACTTGCACAGCAAGCTCTCTTTCCCACTCAGCTGTCTCCCCAACATTTTGCGGGAGACGTGACTCGCGCAGAGTTTAGAACTCACTATGTAGCCTAGACTACCACTAACTCACCGTAGTCCTTCTGTCTCAGCTACTGAGTGCTGGGTTTATAGGCATTTAAATGTTTTTGCTGGTGGTGTGGCTCTGGGGGGTGATGGTGGTGGGACTGGGTTTGAACCCAGAGGTTAGTCTATCCTGGGCAAGTGTTATATGTCTGTTCAACATCTGCAGCTCACAGTACTTCCTAGAGAACATGTCTGAGTAGATAATGAAACACACCTAAGTGCAGAGCTATGTTAACAACATGTCTGGCTGAGTGGACCCTGGGCTTGGGAGTGCCTTTTCTGATTCCATATTACTAAGTCTTTTTCTCAAGTCTAAAGAGAACTCATCAGTATGGTTCTTATGGTAATTGGATTCCAAAACCATGTATGCCCAGTCAGGGAAGGTCATTAATAAACTCTGCCCATTCAATGTTGAATGACTATGGAAAATTGGCATAGAAAAGCTGAGTATTTGAGTGAGACTCCATAATGTGCTACGCAGATATTTAGATGGGACAGTCATCCAGTTTATGTACATTCTGGCTCCCTGTCCCAAAAGAGACAAATTCAAATTGTTTTTCATTAGTGCGACTTGGCTCAATATCATTAGCCACTTTAACTGACACCGAGAGGCAATGAAATAAACAGAATGAGATGAATTCGTGTTACATGGCTTGGAAGCCTTACGGATATCATCACGTTTAATATGTAAAAACCCGAGAGGTACAAGAATTTTCCCATTTTTACTAACAAGAGACTGAGCCTCAGAGACATTAAATAATATACTCAATGGTTGGGTTCTAATATACTCCATTGGCAAAGTTCTTGTTATGTAAGCATGAGGATCTGAATTCGCTCCCAAGCACGCATAGAAAAAGTCAGATACGTAGCACATATATGTATGTATGTACTACATATGTACTACATAGTACATAGTATGTACTATATACATGTGCTTTCAGTGTTGGAGAGGTGGCGTCAGGCATTTCCCTGGGGCTTGCTGGTCTAGCCTACTTAGTGAATTCCAACATCGACCCCCAAAAGTGGATAGCATCAGAATGACACCCAAGGTTATCCTCTAGTCTACACACTCACGGACACATACACACACATGCACACACACAGTATGCTCAAAGTTACAATGTAAGTATGGTGAAGATTTACTTCTGAGGCATCTCGGGGTAATTGAGCAGCTCCTGCTTTCTCTAGGGTATATGCAGTACAACAGGCAAAGGTGCACCGTGAAGTAAGATACAGCCTGAGCATTCACTGTGTGAAACAGCAAGATGCATACTTGTAAATTCTTAATTACTTAAAAAAATTCAGAGCAGAAACAGATGGATAATTAGATAGATGGGGGTGTCCAGGAAACTTCCTCACATGGGAGAAGGATCTGAGCTCTTCCCAGAGTGCCCAAGAAGAGAAATGCATGCTCCACACCGAGGGCTTTTGTGACACTCTGTGTCATTTATTCCTATAGTAAGCAAGTTCTCGTGTACGGCTGGACCAAATGCTGTCCCTTTGGCGTAAAAACACTCTAAAGTGACAACAAAATGATGATAATTCCTGCTCTAAGATGGGCGACGGTGGCACACATTTTTAATCCCAGCACTTGGGAGGCAGAGGCAGGCAGATCTCGGTGAGTTCGAGGCCAGCCTGGTCTACAGAGTGAGTTCCAGGACAGCCAGAGTTACAACAGAGAAACCCTGTGTCGTGTTGGAAAAAAAAGCAAAACAAACAAACAAACAAACAAAAATTCCCTGCTGTGAGAGTCAGGCAAGTTCACGGCATCTTCCACACATCGAGCATCAGAGAGCAGCATAAGCATGAAGTGAGAGGGGAGATACAGGTCAGGCCTCATGTTTGTGTCCAGCCTCCTTTGCTGGTGATGATGAACATGAGTGGGATTCATGATACTTTCTTAGTACATACCAAAATGCAGATCGATTACTAAACATAAATAAATGTGCAACAGTCCTACAGGGTAGTCATAGTCTCCCCAGTTGTGTGCCTACCCAGGCTTATTACCATCATATTCATCTTATCTCAACAGCTCTGTAAGCTATTATCGGCCGTATGCTGCTGATGACCGAGTTGGCCTCAGAGCAGATAAGTGATCACTCATGGTTTCATAGTAAGTTGAATGACAGAAATGTGTAGAGATTCTGGTGGGTTTGTCACAAACGTTAGATCTTTCCTTGGCATGGTGACTTACTATTAGGTTGATGTAACTATGTAACTTACTGGTTAAAGTTTTAAGAATGAAAACGGGTACTACAACTAATTGTGCCAGAGCAAGAGGCATAAGCCAGATTGCACCAGGCAACCCTGGGACAAATGCTACCTTATTATTGGGCAAACATTACTAGGTGCTGTCAAACTTCTGAAAAATACTGCATCTACGCACAGGCATCTGGAGAGACAGCTCCATGGGTAAAGTGTCTGCTGCCTTGTATGAGGATTTTGGCGTAGATTCCCAGCGTTTAAACCAAGCTGAACAGGGTGGCTCATACCTATAACTTCAGAGCTGGTCCCCCAAGGATACTGGCCACCCTGCCCAGATGAATGCATGACTTCAAGGCTTCAGTGAGGGACCTGTCTCAAAGACTAAGGTTGAGAGAGATTGGAAAAGATCCCTGAAGTTGACCTCTGGTTCCACACCCATACCCACACTTCTGTGTCTGCATGTATACCTGCAAACACATGAGCAAATCTCTCCCCCCGCCACACACACACACAGTGGCTTGTCATTTAACATTAAATGAACTCAATGGAAGGGAGAATGCCCCTGAGTATATTTAATATCCAAGAAATAAGTTTTCTTAGCAATTTAAAGCTAAGATGAAACAGTTGGCATCATTTTGATATATTTTTATACACAATGAAACAGAAGTCTCGCACAAAAGTCTAAAGGGGATTAATGAGGGTTTAGAAAAGTAACTCGGTATTAAAAGTTAATGAATGTGGCGCATAACATACTGATTCAGAGGAGAAAATTCTGAGAAATGTGTTGCGTACTTGAGTATTTAAAAAATGATGCTGTCACATTAACCAGAGACACTTCTCCATAACTGTGGCAGGTAGCGACTCCACCTCCCTCCCAACGCAGGCTCTGGCATGCTCTTCTTCTTACAGTTGTTTCTATTTCCATGGATTCCAAATCTTCGTTTCTTTCTAGTGAGAGAATAGCTCGTAATTTCCTTTGTTTCTTTTTCTTTAGAGCGAGGCTTCTCTCCTCCCAGTTAACCTGCTTTGTTCAGCTTTCTCTTCTGCTCTGCTTTGTCTCTCGCCCTAGGCAGTGGATTTGCATGAAGTTAGGCAACTGAATCTCTGGAGTTACTTTTGATGACTTCTTCTGGTTGCTTCTAACTAGAACCAAGTTTAATTTCTAAAATAAGCTCTGCTTATATGTTTCTAGTACTTATTTTACAGAAGGAAAATTAAATGGTATTTCTCTATATAAACATTGACCAAATAGGCCATTCAAAAAAAAAAAAGAGAAAGAAATATCACATCTGTACACAAACAAAGGGATTTTTCTTTCTTTTTTTTTCTGTTTCGGATTCTTAAGAGACATGAAAAACTCCTGAGTGAAGCAATGTACAATAGCTTGAACAGACATTATATCTAAGTGCGACAGACTACAGCTAAAACTTGATTTACTATGAAAATTTTGTTTGTTCATGTGTATCTTATAAATGTTCTTTTCCTTTTTTTTCATTTACTCTGTCTGTGTGTGTGTGTCTGTGTCTGTTTGTGTGTGCCTATGTGTGTGTCTGTGTGTGTGTCTGTGTGTGTGTGTATGTGTGTGTGTCTCTGTTTCTGTATGTCTGTCTGTGTGTCTGTTTTTGTGTGCCTATGTGTGTGTTTCTGTGTGTGTATGTGTATCTCTGTGTGTGTGTGTTTGTGTGAATGTCTGTGTCTGTGTGTGTGTGTGTATGTATGTGTGTGTGTGAAGACACACACACCACAGCTCATGTGTGAGCATCGGAGGACAGATTTCAGGAGTCAATTCTCTCCTTTCACCACGTGGGGCCCGGGGACGACATTCAGGTCAACAAGCAGCTCCTTATGCCGAGGAGCCGTCTCAGCGGCCCAACCTTCTTTTCTTTTTTCTCAACACCATCTTTCAATACTTTAAAACCATTCTTGTGGAGTCTTTTCACTTGGCTGGGCATTGTGTAAAAGGAGGCTTCCATCCTGCATACGTGTGACTGTTTGTTACCACGGAGAATGACTGTGCTTGAGCACTCAGTGTGGCGCGGTAATTGTGGTATTTCCCATAATCCACCTTCCAAAGGATGCGGCAGAGACATACAGAGAGCTGCAGATGCGTCTCACGCCGGGTGCTGAGGTGGAAGAGAAGCCTTGGTCCTTAGCTTACTCTTTGATTAGTTTTTTAAGAGACCGATTGCTGGGAAAGAGAAGCCAAAGGAAGTAGGTCTACTCTGCAAGTTAGGAGAACTTGGTTTCGTGAATAGCTGAGGTTTTGAGGCTGATGAGCTAGACAAAAGTGAGGTGCTGTTCCCGTGGGAACCCCTCGGCTTGCAGTGATGACTTAGGGATAGATAGCCCTGCCACTCTAAAGCCTCGCGGCTCCGCAGTTATTTGTTATTTCATATGAAAGTGGAGCAGAGGAGCTGAGGCTGAGCTGGGCTGGGAGAGTGTGTGCTTGGGGTGCCCAGAGCCCCGAGTTCAGTTCCAGAACAGCGTGAAATGGGTACGACGGCACACATCTGTAACTCTGGCACTCGGGAGGTGGAGGAAGGAGGGCCAGAGGTTCTAGAACATCATCAGCTATTTGGGAAGAAAATATAGCATGAGAAGGGACGAAAGGCTCTTAGACAGCTATATTTTACATTTTATCAATGTCCTTCACTTCGTCTCTACCACGAGACAAGTTTATTTGTAACTTTAAGCAAAGTCACTTGGCTGAGTCCCCCAGTTCTTAAACATGGCTGAGAACGCAGGAAGGAGAAAACCCAAAGGGGAGAGATCTGCATTAGGTCAGTTCTACAACAGGCTTTGTCCAACCTTACTGGGTTCCTCAGTGGGTTTAGGGACCCTCTGTGATTTGTAAAACACAATAACACTTCTCATGTTATTCAGTATTCATGTGTCATGAATACTTAACTGGCTCCTGTTCACAGACCATCCAGCACAGAAACTGACACGATGAGTTCTGAATTCACTGGACATTGTCACCCTGCTTGATGTTATTAGCTCATGTCTGAGTTTTATAATAAGCAACAAACTAGAGAACCTCTTTTTCCCCTCATCCCTATGTGGTTGGCAGTCAGGGAGAAAAAATAAATATCTCTGTAAAAAGTCACTACAGAGCAACCAACTGTGATTTAACAGGATCACACAAAAGAGTGGTCCAACCCTCGCCCACAACAAAATTAGAATCTAAAACCTAGACTAAACTGACCTAAAACCACCAAAAGCATCATTAGAGGGTAAAAACACACAAGAAAATCAATATTTATTCCCAAAAGTATATATAGATGGTAAGATACGTTCTGTGGTGTTAGTGAGGGATTGCAGAGAGAAAGGCAATGTCTGGAGTCACTGAGAATGCTGGATGGGGGTTCAAGTCCAACTTCACAACATAGCATTGGATTTGCAAACATGGTCGGGTAGGGGACAGTTCCTACCAAGAGCATGAGGACTTGTGTTCCTGTTGTGTCCTCAGCTCCCCATGTCAAAGGGAGGCACAGTGTGCCTGTTATCCCTCCGCTGTGGGGAGACACAGACAAAGATTCTAGAGCTCAAGTGTCAACCGGTCGGTCAGTCTAGAAAAAAACCGCAAACTTTGGGTTCAGTGAGAGATCCTAACTCAAAAACACGAGGTGAGGATCAACTGAGGAAATCACTCAGAATCAGCTTCTAGACACATGCGCGCGCACACACACACACACACACACACACACACGTACTTGTGATGGTCAGTCCTCCCTTGAAATAGGGACAGCAGAGTTACCCCACAGGACTGCAGTGAGGCCGATACCAGATATGACTTACGAGAGATTGTAGAAGCCTGCAGAGAGACTTAGTGTCCTTACCATAAGCTTGGGCCTTGCTTCTTTTCCTCACTTTTACCCATAATCCCTCTGTTTTTGTTTCTGCTGTCACTCTGAGTTCTCACAGCTTCCCAAAGTGAAGGCTGGAAATGGATGTTCCAAGGACACTTGAGTACCTTTGGATACTCCAAGAGAAGAGACCTTTTAAATGACAGTTGGGAATCAGTTATGTATGACTCTCAGTAGAAGTTTCTAGAAGCCCCAGGCCAGGTTTCTCTTTCCTTTGGAGCGAGACACACATGGCTCCCTGCAGGCCAACTGCAAATCAAACACCATGTGTCATGCTTTGACATTTCCCCATCAGAATTCATCTATCAGTGAGACGTAGCTCATGTGACTAATCTTGTTTGATTTGGCATGAGGTGAACTGTAGGTACGCTTCCTATTTTGACTAAAATTATTAAACATACCAAAGGGAATATCCCACGTGTGTTAGTCATCCCAGGGTACAGATGAGCACGCAGGCCTGAACTCCAACTCCACTTGCAGGATAATGGATCACCACAATACCTCAGGTTTAAAGCACATACTGGGTTCACGTTCTTGCTTCGCTTGGAGATTTCTGTCACTGTTGTGAGAGTCTTGGGTTTCCTTTTCCCAGTGCCTGGATTCTCCATTGACACAAATGGGAATTTCACAGGACAATATATGGAACTAAGATGACAGTCGCAGAAGGAGAGGAATGCATTTTATATGCTGCCCGACAGAACATTTTTCTTGACTGTTTCTGTTTTAGTCATTGACTATTGCTGAGAAAGGTGGGTTAGCAAAGCTGAAAACATATGTTCTCTAGAGGCCAGCTTTTTCAAAAACATAATTTTCCCCTTACATGTCATCACAAATTACACAAAAGAATAATTATAGATAAATCTACATAATTTTAATTTTGTGGTTAGTTGATTACAAAAGCATACCTCCTGGCCCCTGCCAAGAATTTGGAGGATGTGTTGCTTTCCCTTCAAGTTGATAGAATAGCAGTTCTGCCAAAAGATGGACAATGTTTTCTTAAGGAAGCACAATGCAAAATTTGCCTCTTAAAGAAACTAAAAGTGTGATGACCTCTTTTGCAGTTCATGTTCACACTTCAGTCATAATCAGTAGAGCTATAAGATGTTAAAATGTAGCATTGAGAAAGACTACAGGGAAGAAGGAAAAACACAAAGCCCATTTTTATGAATGACCCAGTGTCAAAGTGTATTGCAGCACGTTGTGGGGCCCTGTTCATTATCTTGCTGGCTAAAAAGAAACTTTCAAGTGTTTTGTATCCATTTCATTATCTACAGAAATATGAACCGTTGGAATTTACATACAGATTCAGCAGAACAGAAGGGCCTTGCCTGCACGGTCAGCCCAGCCTCCCAATCCAGCACGGTCGAGATGGTAGATGCCACTTCCTAACAGCAAGCTCTCTTTCATAAAGAAAAGTATCAATTTGAGCTATAAAATGAGCACACGTATTTTTCTATTACTCAGGATGCTTCTACTTGCTGAGTTTACATGAAAAGTCTAGCAGGAGGTGTTATTAAATAGCCTCAGAAATTAGCCCCAAAACAATTATCTTGGTTTAGCTAGGGGAAAAAAAAAACCTGACACCAGAGGCTTAATGAAAAGAGCATTTGAGGTTCTGTGATTGAATATCGGTTGGACACCTCTGTAGCTATTAACCCTTATGGGCAAGATTTCAGATTTTTTTATTATTATTTTTAATTGAATTGTTTTTGGAAAACTGCAGATTAAAAACTGTCCTCTCCCCTGTGACAGTCACGGATCTAAGGGCAAACTGGGAAATAATGGGTTCTTTCAAAGTTTGCTTTAAACCTCACTTACTGCAAGGTTCAACATAAATTAGTGTTTCATATTTAATAGATTTATAGAAATACTAAGCAGGAAAGAATGTCTCCAGTAACATAATCCACCACCCATTCCTTATAATCATCTTTCTCTAGCACCCAGGGTTTTCTTTGTGTTTTGTAACAAATGGGATATGAATTAAAGCTTCTTAGGCTCTCGAGAGAATATTCCAGAGTTACTAGAGTTTTTCCGTTTCCCCTCCTCCCCTTACACTACCAGAATGTTTGCGTTTGCAAGATTGCTTTCTTTCCACAGTTTTTACCCCTCTGAATGATGTCTCTTTGGTATTCGCTATTCTCAAATATTTGTTGGCACTTATCATGTCAGATCTTAAAAGTTCCTCAGTCAGTTGCTTTAATCTTCCCTCCCAAGCCCCTTTCCCAACATCACCTCCCCAGTCACCTCATCACTCAAAATAGTTTTCTCTTAACTCTCTCCAACCTTCCCTGTACTTCTGCAATAGAGCTTATCCAAGCTAAATGCGCTTTTCCAGGTGGGTCATATATCACTCCCAGGGTCTGAGATATGATGGCTCTTTGTACACAGCCCAGATGCTCATGGGGTTCATCTTTTTTTCCCCTGATCATTGTCAGCACACTGACTCTGAGTGTGTTTGAACATCTCTCACTGATCCCTGAGGGAGTCTTCCTGTAAACAGGCAGTGTTCCACCTTCTGGCCTGTGAAAGACTGAACAGCAGAGGAAACAGAATTTAACTGCGTCGTGAAACATGTCCAGGTACTCCACCCCTTTCTCTTGCCATCTGCAGAAACAAATCTATTTTCTTGGCATTTCCCTTTCTGCTAACTGTGTTTTATTATGGAAATATCATGACAGTGTATGCAGACAGCGTTGCTGTTGAGACCATCAGAGTGAATGTGGAGAACTCAGCTCACTTGGGCCCATGGTTCTCTTGCTGCATGACAAATACTTGGAAAAAGTAGTTGCAAAGGCCTTCACTGAATGAAAGCAGGATTTATTGAATGGCAGCAAGCTGATTCTTTACATTTGGTCTGCTCATTCACTCTAAATCATTTAACTGTTTTCCCTAACCATCAAAATCATTCATGGAAGATACAAAATCAGACAGAAGCAACAGATGAAAAGGAAAATTAAATGTGCTACTCCACAATTTTAGTTACGTTTAAATTTCTTTAGGCAAATTCATAAAGACCACTACTCTAAGCTGAGCAAAAGAATATACATCTATAATTCTAGCTATCTGGGAGGCCAAGGCAAGAGGATCACAAGTTCAAGACCTGGGAAGGCTATAGAGTGAGTTTAAGACCAAGTTCAGCAACTTAGTGAGACCCTGTCCAAATCTAAAAAGACAACAGAACACAGCTCAGTAAAGCTCTTACTTAGCATGTCTAAGACACTAGGTTCATTCCCCAGAAATATAGATAAATTAATGACTGCCACTCAACAAAAAAGGCTATTTAATGCAATCATTAGATGAAAATAAGCATCACCAAAATCAACCGAAAAGCACTTTAAGCGTGTAATAAAACATTCCCCAACACCTGTACACCAATAAAGGAAATCTAGTAAACTTAATCCCAATGAATATGGGGAAAATATCTTCCAAGTTTTACATACCAGTATAAATATATTTCATATTACTTGATCCTAAGAGGCTGTCAGTTATGAGTCCCTCTCATCAATCTGACTAAAACACTTCAGAAAGTAAACCAAATCAAATCTGGACCATTTATTTCTGCTGACAGACAGTAGCATACATTTCTCTGTATAACTCCATAGAACTCTCATCTTTGAACTTCAGTCAAAATTCCCTTTTTATTCTCAGAATCACGTTTGTGCATTGCAGGTGTTAGCAATGAGATAGATAGACTACCATATTTCTTTTTAACTCATGCTTGTTAAATTCTGTCAACATGCCTCTAGTTGTACATCAGAACCATAGAACCAACCCATGTTGTCTTGAGCAAGAAGGAAATGTGTTTTGATAGCTTACAGACATAATCTTCAGTCACCGTGGCCGGGAGTCTTTCTCTCCCAGCATGCACTCAGGTGATGCTCCCTACAGACAGCAGCCTCTGCTCTCAATAATTGTAACATCCACAAGAACGTCTCTCCCTTACCTTTCCAAAGGCAAGGCCTGTTTTTTACTGACTCGAACTGAGTTCCAAGTCCTTCATCTGGTATCTGCTGAATTTTACTGATGCTCCATGGTTTGCTCCAAGAGAACCTTCTGCCATGGGAGGGCTTTTATCTTTAAATTGAATTGTCCAGTACTGTAGCCAGTAGTTATTCAATGCTACTGTTGCTTGAAATGTGCCCAATATAGCTGAGGAAAAAATGTGAATTTCATTTTAGGTAATTAAAATTTGAGTAAAATAGACATGATTGTATATACAGTCTAGAGCTCGGTGTTTAGAGCAAACTCACTTGAGTTCATAGCTTGAGGAATGGTTTGGAGGAGCCACTCTTCTTTTCCCACCCCAGGGACGTCTAGATGCCCAAAAGTGATAAACGGAACAGATATTCCTTTAAATACTTCAAACCCGAGATGTTAACAACTACAGAAGTGATGATGGAACTTCCTCTTATGTGTTTCACATCATGTAGCGAACAATTTTTCTGTCACTCTGATCTTCCTTCATCAAGACAGATGCAGAAGAGACCATGGACAGATAGATGGCTTTATATGATGCACCACTGTAAGCTTCTGTTAGGTACCAACTGCCTGTTATTGAATCAATGTTTATCTACAAACACTTTTTCCAGGGGGAGTTCTCCCTATGTGTGCTAGGCTAGCAAAATGTTGATGGAACTCAGTAAGTAGCCCAGGCTGACCTAGAACTTCTAACCCTCCTGCCTCTTCTTCCTGAGTGCCAGGGGTTTAGGTGCTCTTTCATTCCTTACCAACTACCACCCCCAACCTGTGTCCTTCGAGGGAAATTTTAAAACACCCTAGATAGGACCATTTGGTGAGACCATTGGATGGGACATAAATCTTTATGTTCATGCATCCTTTCAATACAATGGACTCAGCTGAAGACAAAAGGAGATGATCATCCATAGGCACTGTTGGCATCACACGTGTACGATGACAACCCGGCCATGGTGCCCTTCCTGGGTTATCCCTAGCTACAGATCCACATAGAGAGGTTGAGGGCAGCAAGGGTTATACGAGACCCTGTCTTAAACAAGCAAACAAAGACAAATCAGAAAAAGAAAAGTTATGTGAAATACCAACATTTAGAGATAACTGCCTTGACCTTTTCATCTGTGTTTCTAATGCCACTACTATTAACGTAGATCCTTTTGGCAGTGAGTTTCTGGTCCTGGAAATTGAGTCCAGAGTCTCTTCCATGGCAAGCACCTTTGGAACACTGAGCTAACTTCCTACCACTTTATATGTCTTTCATGAGAGAAAAACCTATTGTAGTACTCTTTAGTAACTCTTTGTTCTTTACCTAGCAACATATTCTTTAAGAACACCATGGTTGATGATGGAATTGTGTTCTATCGCAAGAATACAATAAATGTCTGAAAAATACAACTAGTCAGTTAATGGATATGGATATTCTCAAGCATTCTGGCAGAGATTTTATTTAGTGCTGAATATCAGAGCCTGGAACAGTATCTGACATCTGGGATACATTCAATAAGTATTTGTTGAATGCATATTGATGCATTTCCCTTCAAATTTGAGGCAGGCAAGCACAAAACGAACTCATTTCTTTAAATCCTCATCAACTCTGAGATTTTTTGATTTATCTTTAGTGTCGTAGACAGAGGATGGTATCTCATTACAGATTTATTTTAACTTATTCCTCTTGGAAGTACAAGTTATGTCAAATCATGCTTATTTAAGCAAAAACAATTTCTATAAGCTAAGAAACTTGTAGCATTGAATTTTGGCTGAATGTCTCAAAACCTTAAAGTTTTGACTAAACAAAATCCAATTATGTGCTTGGAATCAGATTCTAGTCTACTAAAAATTGTATGACCTAGAGAAGTTACTGGACATCTTTCATCTCTTCATTGTGTCTTGAGCGATAAATGGCCCATGGGAGGCTGGGAAAGGAGAATCAGACCTACTTAGGCTATAGAGTTAATTTAAAGCCTGCCTGGGCTAAATAAGGCCCTGACTCAAAATAAAAAGTAAGATCAGGGCTAGGAGGGTGTAGCACAATGGTAGAGCTATTGCCTAACACATATGAAACCCTGGGGTCAACCCTAGTACTCATGTATCTATCCATCTGTCTATCTATACATACATACATACATACATACATCTATACATCTATACATCTATCTATCCCACCTAACCATCCATCTATCCATCCATCCACCCATCTAATACACACACACACACACACACACACACACACACACACGCATATTATGCATTCATGTTTTAACAAATTTCCAAATAGAAAAATCTAGAAGAGAAATCTGACTCTCCCAGATATGTAACTCTTTCCCTCCTTCAACAAAATCTTACCTTTACTTCATGTCCTAGATATAACTCATAGTTTTGTACTCAAGCAAAATTTCAAATTATTATGGAAACATTAGGGAGACTAGGGGTGTAGCTGAGTGGTAGAACACTGGACGAGCATGCTCAGGACTCGAGGGTTTATTCCAGTCCCTTGCTGCTGCCCTCCAGAAAGGAAATCTATAAATTCAGAGAAAGGAAGGTAGGAACTCCAGTGGGATCCTACGCAGGCCAATAACCAAGCCACAGATGAGAGCACTTCCGGGGCATCTTCTCTAGAACACCAGCTTACTTCCCTTGAGCTAATCCCTTCCCCTTCCGCGTGCGCTGATGCGGTTGCCCACTGCCTGCCTCCGGCTTTTCCTACTCTCTCTTTCTGCTTCAGACCAAGCCTGGACTTTACAGCTCTCAATAACCTGCGGTCCTGTTTCAGATTTGCTAGAGAAAGTGAATCAGGTCCACTCTCCTTGGACTTAGGTAGAGGATATATATATATCAAATAATATCTTATATTATTATATATTTTATGTTTTTATATATTATATATAAATCATATATATGTATCATATATATATATATAAATAGGCTGATGGTGGGAAGGGATCATGAAGCTCAAATATGGGTCAAGAACTCATCACTGACATGGGGCAAGCTTTCAAGGAAATACCAGGATTGTACTCTCCTCCAAAAGGGGCGTGTCACAACGGTAGACGCTGCTCTACAAATGGAACCAGAAAGGGCTTCCTCGTGGGTGACAGAAATTCGATGACCTGAAGAGTATATAACTTAAATAATCTTCTAATAATAATAATCTTCTGTTTTTTTAAAAATTATTTACAGCAATCAAGGATCTCTAAGCACACTAGTTTTAATCCTAATGCTGGGATTTGGTGTTTGCTTTTCAAGTGTTTTGCTATTTGCCTATGCCAGGCATCTTTGATTCTACAGAAGCAATTTTTAAAAAAACAAGTGAAACCTTCATGTTTTTGCTGTACGTATCAGACCCTCTTTGCAGTTATTTTTTACCAAGCATCTGTATGTAGAAATTTTAGCAGTTGCTTTCTTACAGAACTTCTTCCCCAAAATATCTGACTTTGAAAAAATTAAATAAATAAACATAGCTGCCTCTTGCAATGCCACATTTTCAGGCACTTTTCGAGGAAGTTCTTTAGTATCTGTGAATTCTGTAGGGGGCAAAATGATGACACGGGAGATAGGGATGGCACACAGTTGATAGGGAACGTGCCCAAAGCCAGAGCTTGCATCCCTAGCGTTGCACAAAACAGGTATAACTGGTATGGGCCTGTAACTAGGGAATCAGAAGTTCAAGATCATCACCCTTAGCTACATGGTGAATTTCTGGCTAGCCTGTGCTACATAAGACACTGTCTAGAGCAAAACAAACAAACAAAACAGACACAATAAACCTATTTTGCAAAATGATCAGTTTGACCTAGTGATTTGCTGATGTCTAATTCCCTTTTCTTTGCAGTTCCTGATTTTGTTACATTTTCCCTTTTTTGTTTCATTGTAATTTAACTCTGCTGTAGAGTAAGCTAAGCCATTTTTCTCTTCCTCGTTTAGCTTCCGAGGGTTAATCTTCTCACTTGTGTTTAGAATTTATTTTAGGAAAAAACCAAAAACAGAAAAAACTTACACATGTTATACCGTGAGCACCACACTGTTGAAATCTAGCCAGCTCCATTGTTCCTGAGCAGCAGTCTGACCACAGTCTCTAGTTCTTGCAGGATGTGAGGAAGGGCTGTGTGCTGGGTGTTAGCTATGTCGGGTGTCATGGCTTCCTCTGTTCAGATTTGTCTCCAGGCTGTGGAAGTGCAGGTGAAATGAAAACCTTGCTAAATGACCGATGGGGCCCACCTTCCACGTCAGCTAGCATCTAGCACAAAGCCAGCTAAAGACGTCACCCATAGGCTCTTTACTTCTGAGATCCCAGGAAGCCTTGACTGTCAGGACTGTCAGCATAGACTCAAGCACTTGTCTGTACTCTGTGGTCTCCAATTTTTTTCTAGTTAGAAGACCCATAATAGGCCAGAAAATGTGGTTGAAGAATTCCATCGTAGCATATACCTTTGTATGTACTTATATCATAAAATCACTAAATCACTCTTTAACCAACTATTTTATTTTATTTAAAAAAAAAAAAACAAAAACTGCTCCCACTTCTACAGAGGTTAGCAGCTATTCTTGACAGTAGAAAGATTCGTACGCAAATTTCTAGTTTCCTAACTATAATAACACCTATTCTAGTTCAAAATGTCACTTATTTAGTTAACATATAGTACTTAGCGCTTCCAGCAAGGTGAAAACCACCAGCCTAAAAAGTGTGGTCTCAATGCAAGTCCCTGCTACCTTGCAGATTCAGATGACTGAAGGCCTTAGCATATCAATTGGCTTCTTTCTCTCTCTCTCTTAAGGTACAGAAACAGAACCTATGATTTTAAAAGAGACCCCTTCTAAGCTATCACAGTTAGCCTTCCATGATTCAGGCAGGGCAAAGTTATAAGTGTATTTCGTCCAGGTGCAGCACAACAGTCTGTTTATTACGATTTATTCCTCAACATCTCATTCACAGGTGGTTAGGCTCTGAACAATGGCTAAGAAGGCCTGTGTGGGCAAGCACAATGATTGGCCTTTAGGAAGTTATTATCTGAGCCAGCCTCCCTTCTAGTAGGGCTCAAGGTTATTATTTACAGAAATGAACCAGTGTGTTATATTTAATACACTCTTGGAACATTGGCACCTACACTATATCATGTTTTCCTGTTTAAATGTTTCTATGTTACATGCATTCAAGAAAAATATTTTCCTTGAGACTGGAGAGAATGCTGAGCAGTTTAGACCACTGGCTATTCTTGTAGAGGCCCAGAATTTGACTCCCAGAACCCACATGGGGTGACTCAGAACCATCCGTATCTCCAGCTCAAGGGGATCCAATGTCCTCTTCTGGTTTCTGCAGGGAAGCCCATTCAGGTACACACATGAAAATAAATTTTAAAAAAATCTTAGTCAAAAAACATTTTCCACATGATATTTCTTGCCTACTTAATTTTTTTGTTTTTGTTTTTTGTTTGTTTGTTTTTTGAGACAAAGCTTCTCTGTGTAGCCCTGGCTATCCTCGAACTCACTCTGTAGACCAGGCTGGCCAGCCTCTGTCTTCAGAGTGCTGGGATTAAAGGTGCATGCCATGACATCTGACTTCCTTCTTCATAATTTGATTTAAAATTTATTTTCTTCAACAAGAAACATTTTAAAAACAAATACCATGAACTTGTGCCTCTTTTTGAAGCTATCTTAATATCTCAAATCCTTTATTCACTACAGCAGATATACTGTGTTCATATCCATTTTTAATTGCTTTATGATCTGTAATGTGTATGGGGGGGTGGTTATGGCCAGTTATAACCTTATTTCACAAAATCTCCAGTCTACATTTTTAACTGTTTATTTATTGATTAATTTTCACCAATCCTAGGGCCTTCTGTGTGCTGAGAAAATCCTCTACCATTGAGCTACCTGGCCAGCTCTTTGCATTTTGATAGTGCTTGGTTTCAGCATTGGCCTCGGTGTCTGGGTTTTGCTTTGATTCTGAGTTTTGCTCCATGACTTTTGCTGTCATTTGTCACTATTGACTAAGCAACAAATATATTTTCTCCACGTGTCGGGTATGTGTATATCCTTTGCAGCTGGTTCCTTCATTAAATATCACTTACTAGTATCTAATACTGTGCCCAGCCTCTTGAGACAAGAGATTGAAGAGAGGGACAGAGCCCTGCTGTGCTTGTGGTTTAGAAGAAGATGCCCTGATCAAAGTATTTGAGACCCGATGCTAATATGCTCTCCAGAGACTCCAGAGTCTCACCGCCTTGTCGCTCTTGATTTTCTCAGTAGCCAACTCATTGCTGTTTACACAGTCAAGGGGCACGCAGGCTTCAGGGACTGTGAGAAACCCATACTTTCAAAAGGAAGTGAGCAGTGGATCACATACTCTTTATTTTAACCTTGGAGCAGGTCAGAGGAGACGCAGAGGAAAGGAACGCTGCCTGCTGCCAACTATTGTTGAGAGAACAGAATGTGCGATCCACCCCCGCAGCACTCTTTGATGTATCCCTAAAACCTCTAGGTATGCCAGCTGTAAGAAATCCATCAGATGAATAGCTTGACAATAAATACAGGTGAAATTATCTTTGTCAGAGGAATGCTAGAGACGAGGCAGGCTCCTTTAGCTAAGCTGTTCTTACAGTTCTACTGATATTATTAGTAGTGCTTTACATTAATTGTGTATCACTTACATGCATATATTACTTTAAAAATGGAATGACCAAGACAGTGGTAACAGAAATGAGGATTAACATATCTTTTAAGCCCAGTTCTTTCACTAAAATCCCAAATCAACAAGACAATGAGCTACAGCAACAGCTGTGATCCTCATAAGCTTGTATTGAGAAGATAACACTTGGGAGTTTGGGGCCTTTTGAAGACTGTAAATAAAAAGATGTAAAGCTTCACGCTTCCAAAAAGTCATTTTTAGAATATGCTAGCAGACAATGCTAAAATAGTTGAATTAAAACACAAGTCAATGTTAGGTCTCATATTGAAGTAGAGAGAAGATTCATGATCCATCTTCGGTTGTTTATTACACTTTCTTAGCTACACTATTCAATGTATCAATTATTTGCTTTTCTCTTTTTTCACACGAAGGCAAGGAGATTTGGTCCTGGGGAATCCTAAACATAGTTACCCTGTACTTCCTTCTGTGCAGCACACGCTGCGGTATACAAGGTCACGCTTTCACCTCAGACCTCTGACCACCAAGAAACTGAGGTGTAGAGAGGTGTAAGGAAGCTTCCCTGAGAGGCACAAGCACCAAGAGTCTCAGGAGTCAACTGATTGCCACAGTCAGGGGTGATAGCGCTCCAGGGACAGAGGTGGGTGGAGTCTCTGTAAGTTCAAGTTGGCCTGGTCTACACAGAGTGTTTCACGTCAGACAGGACTGCATATTGGACTTAGGCAGTGATTCATGGAGGTGGTTAAAGAACAAGAGTCAGGTAGAGAAGGCAGCTTCCTTTTTTGTAATAAGGGATTCCTTGCCCAGTGTCAGCCTACCATTAAGGTAGAGAAATGAGGTCACTCTTCTCTAACCCTCCTACCTACTGTCATTCATTTCTTTCCTTCTGATTCTGCTGAATGAACCTGTAGGGTCTGCTTGTTACATGTGACTGTATAGCTCAATTTCTCCTGGAACTAGGTACATAGCCAGGCTGGCCTCAAAGACAGTATCTGTATCCACACACCCAAGTGCTAGAGGCTTGTAAAGACACACCCGGCTCATATTCCATCTTTCACACTGGTTTTCCCTCAGACACAGATCTCTGTGCCTAATAATCTAAGTCTGAGTCTGATTGCTACTTGCTTCTACACTGTGATTGGCTCTGCTGAACAGTGGTCCTGGGACAGGGGCCAGGAAATCATGAATAAGCCCAGAGATGGTAGCTGAAATCCACGAGCATCTTTGCTCTGTTGGTTCTTTAAGGTTTTCTTCTTGGTTTAAAGTCTTATCCCCTCACTGGGGTTCCACCTGTTAAGTTCTGTCACACTGATAGTGCTAAGTTTTTCTCATTTATAAATCTGAACCGTGAAAACAGGAAATATTCCTATGGGTCAGTCTTCTTTAATGTATTTACACACTTCAAGGTCAGATAAAACATTTATTTTTTCATTTGCTCCGGATCCCCAAATACCACCAGCATGGTCTGAATGTACAAAAAGAAGCTGACCATGGAGCCAGCTACCAGCTCCAGAACTTCCATAGTTACTCTGAAAATGAGAACTTTTTAAGGTCTGACCACAATTAAAATCAAAACAATATGGATGCATTTTTATTTATAGTTACAAAATCCAGAATTCATCTGAATTCTACAAGACAGGCAAGATGTGCCCACCCTATGGAATAATTTTTGCCCAAATCATCAAGTAAGACTTTGCGTAGAACTAGAGCCTGGGGAGCAGACAAGACCCAGTTTAGAATTCAAAATTTCAAATAATGTAGAACAATAGACCACAAGAGCCTCAGAAGTCACCTTATATAAATAATGAAGTCATAAAGCAAACAAACTCACATATCCTGCAATGCAGAAAACGTGTCAACATTGCCCAGAGATGGATTTAGAGTGCCTCAGATCAGGATTTTGGTCAGGACTGAATGCCAAACTAAATGATAAGCAATACAACAATAGAGAACACTTTCCTGGGTGCTAATTTTCACAACTGGGGAAATGGTGGGTCCTCAGAGCTAGCACGAGCTCATCTTGTAACAGTTTCCAGAATAATGCTCAGACTTCAGAAGAGATTCTGAAATCTCAACCTAACTCTCCCTCCATAGGACCAGCCCAACATAAGATGTCACCAAGAGGACAGAACGGAAAACTGAAACCTTTCCAGAGACATGTAGAGGGAGCCCCATCCGAGTGGGGACTGAAGGATGGCACTTGTGGTGCTTACTGTCAGAAATTACAGGAAGGAGAACATCTTGGGGACCCAAAGGTGTTCATGGCAGTTAGGATGCACTGCAGAAGAGACTCCCCTAGTGCAGAACGGTGTTCTTCTCCCAGGACACACCAAGCAGTGCAGCTGTCTCCCTTCTACAGTGAGCCTCACAGTGTATGATTTTTTTTTTTTTAACCTTTGTTTTTCTAGTGCAGCCTGGTGTGCTAACACTTGTATGGCTGACCTCATTTTCTTCTTCTTGTTCGGGCCTCACCTTCCACCCTGAACTCTGGGCTCTTTACCAGAAACCCTTGGCCTTGTGACCTCAGAAATCATTGCTCTGAATGCCACCATCATAACAATTAACCTAGTTATAGGGTTGTAGCAAGCAGGGCTTGTACTACTTCGGATGACACTCATTCCACTGGTGTTTTCTTAAGCCTGCTGCCCCAGGGACCAGTGGCCTAGTGTCCTTCAGATAACACAGGTGCTTCTGCTTTAGAATAATCAGGCTGAGAGAAAGAGCTTTCACAGAAAGGCTTTTGTGCTAGCAACTGTAGACAAAGCACTTATTCAGCCACGGACCAATCCAGCACAGCAAGCTTGGCAGACAGAAAACAAAACAAAACAAAACCACAACACCAGACAACAAGAGTTGAATTAATTAACTCGGTTATCCCATGGCAAGCTTGGTTGCTGAGAGTGCAACCTTGGTCAAACTGCCCATAGTTTTGTCACGTCCTGCATGATGCTAGGTGTGTCATTCAACTGACTGGGTCCTTAGTTTTCTCATCTGTATGTTGAAAAGCTTAAAATATGATCATACAACCAGGTGTGGGGCCTGGTAACATATGTCTTTAATCCCAGCACTCAAGAGAAAGAACCAGGTGAATCTCTTGAGTTTTAAGCCAGCTTGGTCTACAGAGTGAGTTTCAGGACAGCCAGGGCTACACAGAGAAATCATGTCTTGAAAAACTGTATATATAATAATGTGTGTCTGTGTGTGTGTGACAGAGAAAGAGAGAGACAGAGAGAGATCACATGTAAACACAGCTACAACACTGACGGGACTTAATGGTACTCAAGCATTGATTATAAAGCCCAGACTGGCTTTCAACTCAGAGATCTGCCTTTCTCGGCCTCCCAAGTGCTAATCCCAAGAATATGACTGTATTTTGCAGT
Organism: Cricetomys ansorgei; assembly: GCA_026225945.1. Classification (NCBI taxonomy): domain Eukaryota; kingdom Metazoa; phylum Chordata; class Mammalia; order Rodentia; family Nesomyidae; genus Cricetomys; species Cricetomys ansorgei. Next base: position 1,491,780 of record JAMJFZ010000558.1, read on the forward strand.
ATGTCCAGCTGCTCAAAACATTCATAATGGGTTGAAAGAGTCTGTCAAGTCATTTCCTCTGTCTTTGACACAAAACAATCAGTTTAGTAAGGAAAAGCTTCTTGCCTGCAGCAAAGAGAGGAAGCCATAGTGATGTCTTTTAAACTGTTAATCTTGGGTCTTTCTTTTCTGCTCCCGCTTTGCCCTAAGAGAAGATATGGAAGTGAAATCAGTTGGTTTTGTTGACTTAAATGTTGAATGGTAGACAATGTATATAAGATGAAGCAGCCATAGCACTTTAGCACAGACCCTGCAAGTTCAAGGTCAGTCACTCTACCTAGTATGCTAGGCAAGACTCTGCTCCTGCTACAAAGGCTGTCAGTGGGGCTTCTGGGCTTTGTTAACATGATAACATCCTTTCTTGACCAGGGCTGTCCCCGGCTTGTGGGTACAGTAGCATGCCTGGGTGCTTCCTCATGAAATGGCAATACATTTTATAATGCCAGATGCCTTCCACTACCTGCATCCAACCCCATCCCCATCCTTCTGTAAAGTGACAGGATTGCGTTTCTGAGAGGCACGGCTTTCACTGTATAATCACATACATGTCTTGGGAAGTTGAGTTCGTGGAGGGAAATACTTTCTACAATCCAAAGAAGGTTAGGGTTAAAGAAAGGCAGTTGTTAGCCCACATCCAGGAAAGTAGTATTTATTCCTGTAAGCCAGTAATATTGAGGTGAGGTCACTTCAACGAAAGGGATTGTAGTCCGTGTTTTTCTTCCAAACTATTCTCTGGCAAGGTGCCAATTATTCCGTAGTTACCGCTGTTAAAGAAGATCTCCATTTCATATAGTGCTGCTAGATAAATTATAGCCATTTTAAAAGGGTTATTTGAGCCAAGAGAGAACAGCTTTTGTATAATGTTTAGTATATTTAGTAGCCATATCTAAGATGGCACGTTGATACTAATTTCTAGGTAGTGGCTATTAACACACCACAGCTTTAAATCTTTTTTTTTTTTTTTTAATCTGTGAACCTAAGTCAAACTCTCTGGCTTGGCAGCATGTCTGTTAGAGCTTCAATACCTTTTGGCTTGAGCAACTGCACTGAATAATGCTAACAGGGTTCAGACAAGCACAGGTTATTCAGACGCAGATCCGGAATCCAGACATACACAGACATGACTCAAAGGTTTTGTGCTCCCGTAGTGCCTACGGGCTGCCTGCTGCACAGACAGCCCTCGGCTCCAGCCAGCATTCCCGTTTTTTTACCGTGTGAAAGCTAAGCCGTTTGGTGGGCTCTCTCCTTACATCCATCCCCCTCCCTGGATGGGATATCAAGAGGGTCGGCTGCTATGAACAGAACCAAAGAGCTTTTGAAAGAAGAAATGTAGGCAGTGTAGCGGAAGGGATGAAAGAGGCCAAGCCCTCAACCGTAATAGAGGGGGAAGGTCAGAACCTACGTGCTGAGTGCGGAAAGGTAGGGTGATGGATTGTGGGACAGGAGGAAGAAAGACCCAGTGAAGGGATTCTGCTGCCACAGAAAGGAATAAAAGATGTTTCATATGCAGGGGCAAAAAAACACATATAAACCAGTGTTAAATTGCTAGGTTAGGTGACGATGAGACAAAGATAGTCACCATGGGGAAAAGAAGGGAAGGAGGGAAGAACTAGGAAGGAAAGGAGGGAGCGAGGGAGGGAGGAACAGAGAGAGCGAGAGAGAAAGGGAGAAAGGGAGAGAGGGAGGGAGAGAGGGGGGTCAGGTTATGGAGCAAGGGTAAAGAAAGTCAAACTAAAATGTCGTTGAAGAATAAGGCCAGAATAGGCGTAGGAAATGATTTAAGGGTGGGGGAGGTTGGGTAGCAGGAAAAGGTTAATTAAAAGGAAATACAGTGCTATGAATGCAATTGTACGTCGTCGACTGAAGAGCCATTGTACTTTTAGAAAACAGACTACCAGGCAACATATTCTAGTATTTTGAATGCAAACCCCTGGGATATTGGAACTTGGTTCATTGAGATTTCTGTACATTTAACCTCCGTAGTCTAAAGTCAGCTTTATGTAACACTAATCAGATAAAAAACATCATATGTAGGTATGTTTAATTAAATTTTACAGCATTATCTTTATTTCTTACAAAACTTGGATGCTTTTGCATTTAAAATTTAAAAATACATGTAAAATGCACACAAACTTATCAACTTTTTCTTTAAAACCCACAGTAATAGCCCCCCCCCCCCCACTGAATTCCCTTTGGAGACTGTATTTTTCTAAGTTAAAAAAAAAAATCAAGCGAAGACAACTCTTAAATATTTCTAACCAAGAGGAAGGCAATATTCAATCAAATTAATGTTATCAGTGTGGCGATTATTTGAATATCTTTGATGTCAGACTCAGTCCTCAGAATGTAAAAATTTTTCTTGACTTTGAAATCAAAGAATAGATGCTTTTTTTCCTGCTGTAATATAAAATATAAATATTAAAATTTTATCCAAAAAAAAATGAGCACACAAAAAGAAACTGTAAACTTTGCCAAGGATTTTGATAAAAATTTAATTTGTTTTCAAATATCTTATTATCTAGGAAATATATAAAACATAAGCTAGCCGCCAAGGCTGTATACATTTTCCTGGTGTTTGCATGACAGGCCTGTGCCGGCTGCTGTGCCTTACTTCAGGACTGCATCTTAAAAAGGCAGTGGGAAGTATTATAATGCAAGAAATATCAGTCCAGAGCCGGGAGATTTATGCTGCGGACTCAGCCCCACCTTTAACTGCTAAATATGTCACTTGCTCAACTTCACTCTTTTAAACTGCGGATGTGTTCCCTCTGGAGTGGGTTGAGCATAAAAGGTTTTCTTTTTAATGAAACAAGTAAAACCTAGAAACATAGTTTAGTTACTTGCATGTACTAGGAATTAGAATTTCCCTTATTAATGGTTATTGTCCAATACATGTCTCTCTTCTTTTTGCTTTTTATTTCCCTGTTATCTATTTATCCATTGTGTGTTGTGTACATGTGTGTGCAGGTGCATTTGCATGTACAGAGATCAGAGATCAGAGGTTTGACATAAACTGTTGTTGTTCCCCCCCCTGTAATTTACCCCCCCCCCCTTTTTTTAAGGCAAGACCTCTTTCTGAACATGGAGCTCACTGTTTTGCCTCCGCTGCTCAGGTCAGCAGTTCCCTGGGTTTGTCCTTGTCTTGCTCTGGGTTACAGAGGAGTCCCACCGCGTTTGACTTTTATATGTGTTCTGGGATCCGATCTCAGGTCCTCATGATCGCATAGCCACCTCCCCAGCCCCCTCTTCTTCTCATCACTAAATCTCCTTCCCATTGATGGAAGAAACGGGAAATTAAAAAAGGGGGAAGAAAAGCATCTGAGTATTCAAATATAATCTTTTCCTATCATACTGGAAACCACTTTAGCTAAAGATCTTGAGGAAAATAGGAATCAACCCAACATTTCAAATCAGCCATTTGCTGCTTTGGTTGTATTTTGCCTGCAAATGGTATCACATGAAGAGTTACAAATGGAGCAAAAAACAGCCACAGGTTGTTCATGATGGTGCATGACTGTGACCCTAGTGCCTGGGAATACCTTGAGCTTTGGGCTATTCAGAACCGTAGGTCAGCCCTGGCCTTATACCAAGACTACTTCCCAAATCGGAACCCTTAAACAATTTGTAACTGAAGCAAACAATAGCTTAGTTCTCGAATTAACAGTTCAGAAAAGTAGGTGTTTTCCCTAGTTATTATATCCCATCCAGGAGGAATCAAGGAGGTTTAGGTGAATGAATGAATCAATTGATCAATGGGTGAATCTTGCAGTATTCCCTTTCAAAAAAGTCTGTTGTTAGTTGTAGAGTCACTTTTATCCAGGATTTGTTGCTGCTATTTGCTTATAGACAGAGTCTAATGTTTCTGAGGCTGGCCTGGAACTTGCTATGTAGTTAGTCCAACTTTACCTTTAACTTAAAATCCCCCTGCCTCAGCCTGCCGAGTGATGGCAAACTACATATTAGCCACCATCCAGTTTCAGCCGTTTTTGGTTTTCAAGTCACCGAATCATTGCTTTCTCAGGAGCTCAACATTCTGAGTCGTTGCTCACTTGTCAAATATAGAATGGAGAGTCATCACTGGAATGTTTTGGCCAGAGCACGACTAACACTTAACCTCTTCTGTTGAATCTGGAGGCAATCTCCCAAATCAAGCAGGAAAGGCCTCAGATCTAAAATAAAAGACACCATCCTTGCCAAGCAGTGATGTCAGCAGTAAGGAAGTCAAGAGACAAAATGGAAGAAATGATTTGGGAAAGAAAGCTAGCCTTGTAAGGAGCAAAAGGAAGTACAAAGATGGAAGTGCTTTCAGCCAGCCTAATGAAATTGAGGGTCCTGGAGGAGACACAGGATTAGATCAGGTTAAAGAAGTAAAGAATGAAGGGAATGAATGGCGGGGCCTGCATGTCTCGGGTTGGTGCCTGGAGAGGGAAAGGGCAGCCAGCAGCAGTGGCTGCAGCTAATAAATTGGCTCGTGCAGGAGCAGACAAGAAGGCTCCGTGCCGTGACAATCACGAAGCAGCCGACCTGACCATCCAAAGGAGGTACTTAAGATTACAGTTGGATTCTCCTCTACCTCTCCTCCTCCCCCTCCTTCTCCTCCTCCTCTCCCTCCTCCTTCTCCTCCTCTTGCCTCCCCTCCCTCCTCCTCCTCCTCTGCCTCTTGCTCACCATTGTTTAGAGAAGAGAGAAATGCAAATGACTAACTTACAGGATGTACTGTAGGAACTATTACTAGGAAATAAAGAAGGGAAGCCTTGGCAAATGTAACTGCATCAGAAGCACAGGGGAAAAAAAAAAAAAAACAGGGCAAATCAGCACCGTTCTCTAATAACTTGCTGTGGCTCACAATGCGCAGTTCGCCTTTACAGCAGCACAAAGTTTCCCTGGTATTATGTATGTTGTCCACAAATAAATTTCTCTTCTGGTCATTTGTTGAGAAAGCAGTGAGCAGCCTCTTATGTCAGCTATCATCTACCTGTCTGTCTGTCTGTCTATCTATCTATCATCTATTTATCTATCTACCTATCTATCATCTGTCCTTTCGTTCAGTGTCATCTGTTCAGTAATCATCCTTTTGGTTCCTTCCATCTTGGCCTTCCTTATTTTGCAGTGCTGGGGACTAAACTTGGGGCCTTATGTGTGCTAGGCAGGTGCTCTACCATTGAGCTACATTGCTAGGTCTTCAATTACTTGTTGTGTGTCTAGTTCAACCACTTTAAGCTCTGGGAAAATTTATCTGTACTTTAAAAAGTCCCCAACTTACCTCCTTTCTGCTAGCCTGTGAGTTCTATTTTGGTAATAAAGAAGATATCACCAATGATAATGAAGAACAATGAGGCACATGACCCCACTGAGGAGAGGAAGGTTCAAGGGCCACCTTGGCTGGCAACGAATTGTATTTGTTGTGGGAAAACTAAGATGGGATATGAATAACGGGAAATGCAGTGTATTTCTGGGAAACGAAGTAGGAATGAGATACAGGCTAGGAGTGTGATGAATCACTTCTGAAGGATATGATCCTAAGCTACTGATAGGTGATTGTACACACCATGAGCACATGACATCCCCTGTGCTTCTCTCTGTTAAATTAAGATGTGCTCACAGGCCTCTGAGGAATGAGTGTCCATTGGAACCTGGGCATATTGGGGGCTATTTCAACACTGCTCCTGTTTTCTCATGTCAGGTACTTCTGGGCTGTGAGGGGAAGGCTGTGATACACGTGTTTTTACAAACGAGCAAGTGAGGTTCAGAGTGAGATGACTTACTCCCAGTTGAAGCAGTTTTCAAATGCAGGTGGGGTCTGGTTTTGAACAGACTGTACCTCGTGGGTCCAGGAGAAAAGGAAGATAACACGCTACTGCTGTGGGTGATATTTTTAATTTAAAAGTAGTTATTATTGTGTGTGATATGTGTCCATAGGTAAGCAGATACTATGGCGTGCATGTGGAGGTGTATGTAGGTGTGCAACTGCCATGGGCAGCATGTGGCGGGAAGAAGACAACTTTGTAGAGTTGGTCCTCTCCTCCTGTCATGTGGGCCCAGGGATGGAACTCAGGCCATCAGGATGTCATCACAAGCACTTTTCCCACTGAGCCGGCATCCCAGCCCCGTGGGTGATAGATACAGACATAAGCACTGGTGTTCGAGTACTTCATCGGAAAGGCAGCGTGTGCTACATAGCAGGTTTGTTCGCCCCACTCCAGGGCCGAAGCTCTCTCTTGACCTTATAGCAGTGCACCAAATAGGCTCCCAGTGAGCCCATCTCAGTGTACCCGACTCATTAGATATCTGTCAAAGCACAGCAGCTGGGACACAACTCACTACCAGGGAGAGCCTGAGACGCTGCTGAAAATAGACAAGAAAGGCGGAATAGAACAAGCAGATGTCCCTACTTAGGTTGCTCTGTCTCCTGCCGTAATTTCCTAATCCGTCTCTGGATCTAGCTCAAGTAAAACCACATGCAATCATAGCTTAATGGTATGTTCATAAAGTCCCTGAGAGATGTCATATATCTTAGCTCTTTAAATTTTGTCCCCAGTGGCCCTTGTACCTAATTTGTCCCAAGGCAGGAAATAATTTGAGAACCAAGGAATGCCAGGGCCTTCATCATTTAGGACAGAGTGGACAGAAGAAGCCAGAGATGGATCACTGACAATCACCCCACCATTTCAGAGTGGGAGTCAACCTCAGAAGGTAGCAAATACTGGGGCCTTCTGTCTCGGCAATTATAAACACCATTCCCTGCTGATTCCCCCTCATCAGGAAGGAAAGACTCAGCAAGGGACTGGGCAGAGAAGACTTCTTTATAAGAACAATGAAAAGTTTGCAACACAACTTAAAAAAGTACAAGTGGAAGGTTTTTTTTTTTTTTTTTTTTTTTGTTTTTGTTTTTGTTTTTTTTTGAGACAAGTTTTCTCCACATGGGAGTATTTTAGCATAGATTGTTTTTAACTTCATCGTTTTAAGTGTGTGTGGTGCGGGTGTAACAGTCAAGGCCAGAAGAAGACGTCAGACCCTGTGAGGATGGAGTTACAGGGAGTGAGCCACCTGTCCTGGGTGCTGAGAACTGAACTCTGGTCTCCTGAATGATCAGTATGTGCTCTTAACTGCTGAGCCCTTGACTCTCCAGCCCCTGCTTGGAGATATTATCTTTCTAAATATCTATCTCTGAAGCATCAAGCAGTGTGTACTTTGGGAAAAGGTCTTATTCTTTCTTTAGCACCAACATAACATTCTCTAAGAGAAGATGGGGAAAAAATAAAGTGTTCTCCTTCAGCCAGGTTGCTAAGTTTCGTCATCTGCAACAGGGAAGTCAGTTAGTTAGGTGAGAGCACAGTTGGGCTGATAGTTGTCACCTACAGAAACTGCTAGTTCCGTGCTGCCGTCTGATGTCTTCCGAAGCCATGAGGAACACCGGAAACAGAGCTTAGCTTGTGGTACCCTCTCGGACAGGGCCATTCTGCAAATGCAGCTTCAAGACACCCTCAAGTGACCCTGAGACAGGCATCAGGCCTCTTCCTTAGGACGTAAATGTAGAGCCCAAATCCACGGATGGTATTATGGAGTTACGTGAGGATGGGAGGAGGAGCTTGTCAGTCATCTTCTTCTCAGCCAATGCACTGCTGCTTTGCTGCGGTGTCCGGGCTGCTGGTGTCCACATACCTTAGCCCAGCCTGTGGGGGTGGCGGTGGGGTGTCCTCTGTACCGCTTCTTCAATCTCCAGCTGGTGGTTGGCTAGTTTTATAGGTGAGGTCTGCAGAAAACAAACAAACAAACAACAACAAAAAAACTCTGTGACTTTGTTTACCTCAAAAATGGCTTGAGGCAAAAGGAATCATCAATGCAGAGACTGATTTAATGGCACAATAAATATGTGAGCAGAATTTTTTTTAGACCCAGATATAGCTAGGTTCAAAAGGAGTGAAGTTAAAAAAAAAAAAAAGCTTTAGTTATTTTTCTCAGAGCGCGGGATCAAACACAGTGTTTTGCACATGCTAGGTGAATACTCTACCACTGAGCCATCCTCCAGCCCTACAATGTAACTTTTGTTTGTGCAGCTATGAATAAAATGACAGTTCAGTTACATATTATATGTAATAATTATTTTGTGGGAATGCTTTCATTTTGATTTTTACAGCTTTAAATTTTTTGCGGGGACTGTGTGCGTGAGCACGTGTTTGCAGGTACACACATGTGCGTACCAGTGTGCGTGCACGAGGGGGCCAGGGATTGACGTCAGGTGTCTTCCTCTACTGCCTGTACTTTAGTTTTTGAAGCAGTTTCGCATAAGCCCCGAGCTCACCAATTGGCCATCCTGGCTGGCCAACACGCCTTACAGACCTCGGGTATCACCACCCTGACTTTCACAGTGATCCAGAAGATTCAAACTCAGGTCCTCAAGCTTGTGACAGGTACTTTACTGACCGAGGCATCTCCTCAACCCTTGGCTTTTATTTCTAAAAATAACATACTATGTGTGGATTGCATTTATACTAAATTGGCATATCGTGAAAGAACGATGCATTCATATTTAAAGATACAGGATGCCAAATATTTCAAAGGCAACAAATTAGATAAATAAGCCTCTCGGAATGATTTAGTCTATATTCTATAAGAAGCCTTTGAAAATGAGCATAGAAAGATTAGTATGAGGTTGTGAAAGGCATTTTCCTGTAAATTAGCGTGCTATTTAAAGTCAAGGTTTATAATGAACAAAACATCACTATTGGATATTTTTTTTTCCTGATAACTTAAATACTGCAATAGTATTCTGACTATCTTTTCTGTGAAAATTAGTATTCCAGTTCCAAATCAGACTTTATCTTTTATTTAAGAACTAAAGCCTAGTGCTGGGGTATAGCTCAGTGATTTAGTGCTCACCTGGCAGGCACAAGACTGTAAGCTCAGTCTCTAGCACATCTCTCTCTGTCTGTCTGTCTGTCTGTCTCTCTCTCTCTCTCTCTCTCACACACACACACACACACACACACACACGAGAAAAGTAAATATAAATCTATGAAAAAAATGTAAAAGTACCACAATTTTTTTCTATAAAATTCTAGCTTTGAAAATAATGAAATTGTAAATTATTAAGAAGTGATTGCTGCCAGGTGGTGGTGGCGCACGCGTTTGGTTTCAGCACTGGGGAAGCAGAGGCAGGTGGATTTCTGAGTTCAAGGCCAGTTTGGTCTGCAAATTGAGTTCCAGGACAGTCAGAGCTACATAATGAGACCCTTGTCTTGTATATGAAACAAAACAAAAGGAAAAAAACAAAAACACCAAAAGATGTGACTTTTTGTACATACTATTTAAGAAATACATAGCAAAAAGGAAAAACGCAATATCCAATTCTCTACCCTCTTTTTTTCTCAAGTGTCATCACTTTAGAGGATTTCTGCAAATTTTGAAAGGACTGAAAAGGGACAGAGGAGTATTGTCAGTGAAAGAAATTGTAATAATAAACATTATGCTTAACTTTTAAAAATAGTTTCTCTTTCAGTAATATATATATATATTACTGTGTGCATGTGTGGGTAGGGAGAAGTAAGAACAGAGAAGGAAGTAGTACATTCAGAAACCCAACAGAACAGAGATTCCCCTTTTGAATGTTCTGCTTGTTTAAGCCCAGGAGCTTAATTCTATTGGTGACTTCAGACAGAGGCAGACTGTCGCATTTTACCAAAAGGAAGATGAAGGCCGAAGTTTCTTATCAAAAACTCAGAGGTTCTCAAGCCCTGTCTCCAAACTCTGCATCTGATGGTTTTTCATTTATATGTGGAACAGAGAATGGCTCCTTGTCGCCCGGCCACTCTAGAGTCTAGCCGCTTCCAGTTTCTTATTTTTTTTTAACAGTACCAGTAACAGCAATTCTTTAAGTTTATGGTACTATCATGCATAGTCCGACAACTATTAAGCTAAGAAGTAACGTGACTAGCTTTTACTTAAGAACAACAGAAAAAATTCTGAACCAAATCGACAACTTAAATTATGAAAACAGAGATAGTATTTAAGTAAGTGAAGCTAAAATAACTGAAATCAGCCTAGGAGTAGTAGGTTTCCTATCTTTTTAACATTTTACATTTCGTTTTGTTTTGTTTGTCTACCTCCAGCGCTTTATTTTTGGTTCATTCTTTTCCAAGACAGATGAGCTCCCAGCATGTTGTTCGATTTAGAATTCAACCACTGCAAAAGTGCTTCTTTAAACAGAATAAAGAAATTTTCATCGAAAAAGCGAGCAATATAAAAACTTCCTTTTTAAAATGTAGAAACCACCGTAGACTGCTTGGCCAGCGACATTTCTCTTTCTTCCTTCCTCGGTTTACCAATTTCATGACGAGCTGCCCGGTCTTTCCATGATATTTTTAAAGATTTCATTTTACTTATGTGTTGTATATATATGACGCATGTATGCACACTTGTGTGTGGCTGGGTCCGTTGTAGCTGGAGCTATAGGTGCTTGTGAGCTACCTGATACGGGTTCTGGGGTTTGAACTCCAGTCCTCTGATAGAACAGTAAGTTCTATCTAAACACTAAGACATCGATCTGGCCCACAAGATGATTTCCACGGCTAATTGATACAAAAATGTCCTAATTGATTAAAGGGAAACAACAGCAATATGATAATGCTTTATATTTTAGAGTAGAGACTCTTGTGAGACTAATGATTACAAGAAAACCGAATTAAACTAATTGTGTCTCTACAACAGTCCCCTTCATTAATTAATTAATTAATTAATTAATTTGCTTAGTTGGTTAGTTAGTTAGTTAGGTAGTTGTTTTTTTGAGACCGGGTTTCTCTGTGTAACAGCTCTGGCTGTCCTGGAACTCACTCCGTAGACCAGGCTGGCCTCAAACTCAAGAGATCTGCTTGCCTCTGCCTCCCAAGTGCTGGGATTAAAGGCGGATGCCACCACCACCCAGCTTCTCCTTCACTTCTTCATGCTTTCTTCCCTTCTCCTTTTTTTAAAGCAATACTTTTTTTTTTATTTGATTTTTAGTTATGTGCGTGTGCATGTGTGTTCAAGCCGGGGAACCAAACTCAGGACCTCTGCAAAAGCAGCATGTGTTCCTAATCACTGAGCTGTCTCTCCAGCCCTGCTTTTTTGCAGTTTTTGACATGATAGAACTTCATGTGCTGTGTATTTATTGCCTTTCCCCATTACTAGATAGTAGTATCATCATTTGTCTCAGTAGATTTTATTTTCTTTGAGACAATGTCTTGGGTAGCCCAAGCTGCTCTAAACTCAATGTAACTGAGGCCGACCTTGAACTCTTGGTCCTTCTGGTCTACCTCCAAGTACTTGAATTAAAGATACATTCCTCCATACCCAGCTAGAATTTTATTTTCTTGGCCAGCATTTGAGATATATAATTTTTTCTGTAAATATTCACTAAATGAATGAGCAGAATCTACATGTATGGGGGATAACATTTTCATTCTTAATTATATAATACTGTGTTTGTTGTAAAGATTTCTAAGACATCTGCAGTCAGCCCACAATATTTCAAGTGTGACTGAGCTGCATATTCCTTCTGAGCTTCATAATTCTACAATTTCTTATCGTATAGAATAATATATGTCAGAAGAATTAGAGCAAAACTCACACCTACTTCAAGAGTGACCTTATTTTGAGTAAATCATCAGTCACAATGTGGTTTCTTATAATTGGCCAATTTCCCTGAGAAGCCAGTAAGTTAAATATATTGATTAATTGATAACTGCAGCTAATTGGGTTTTTACTAAAATTTATTATACTATCACAGAGTAGGCACTCAATAAATATCAATCAAATATGTAAAGTCTACTTACTTAAAAGAGACTTATTTTGGTTTTAGTTTCTCAGATAAAAAAGAAAATTTCAATTAAACGCAATAATTTGTCACAACTTTAGAATTCCCACCGTGCAGAAGTGATTTAAGTGTGAGTTGTTCTTCATTCTCTTTTCTCATTTCCCTTTCCCCTTTCCCTTCCCTTCTGTTCATCCATTTCTTTCCTGAACAAATCGGTCCTAACCCACGAGGTGGGGATGGGAGGGCAGGCATCCATAGGTGGTGTGGGATGGGATCTAGAACCTGTGGTGACTTTTAGACCTCTGATGGGGTGAAGAAACCATCATGGTAGGGTGGGCGTATTCAGGAGCAATAAGACCTAACTCCTCAACTCAGGGTAATTGACCAAATAAGGGACTATAATCAACATAAGGGAAGACAGCTTCCCATCATCAGAGAAAGTAGCAATAAAAAATAAAGTGGAGGCTGGTCTGGAAATGGGAGTATCACTGCTTCATAAGTACACATGGACATAAGTGTAGATCTGAATGTGTGGATAGATGGACGGACTTCCACACCGTGTGTCCCTTATTTCCGGGTCCCGAGAAGACTGCCCTCAGGCACAGGGCACACTTTCCTCCTGCATCTTGTCTTCTAAACACCATTCCTAATGGAGAGATACACGGACTCCTGGGAGAAAGAGCTGGCTCTGGGAATGTGGCATGAAAAAATAAAATACAAAACTAGCCTGGAATATCTTGTTATGTAAAAGCACAGATGTTCTTGTACAATGCCAGCAACATGTTGAAGAGAAAAAGTTAGATTAAAAAGAATTACTGTGACCGTATCTGAGATGATTTGAAGATCCAAATGGGTGCAAAAGTGCTCTGGTACACTTGCCGAAAGCCATTTTCCTTAAAGAAAAAAAAAATCACACAGTTTCAGAGATTTTGCTACCTTGCTAATTTGGGATTTACATATTCATACTTTAAATGAAGCGGTTTGGGAGATGGCTCAATAGTTAAGAGCATTGACTGTTCTCTCAGAGAACCTGGGTTCAGTTCCCAGCGCTCACATAGTGCCTCACAGTTCTAGTTCCAGGGGATCTGATGTCCTCTTCAAGCCTCCATAGACACCAAGAACACACGTGCTGAGCAGGCAAAACACCCATGTACAGATAAACATAATTAAAACTTAAAAAAAAAAAACTTAAGCTGGGTTCTGTGTGTGATAATTAGGAGGTTCCTGCTGTTACAAAAGTACCAGGGAGATTAATTTTCTTTCTCTTAAGGCAAAAATTCATTGCCAAAGTGGTGCATGCCTTTAATTCCAGCACTGGAGAGGCAGAGGCAGGCAGATCTCTGTGAGTTCGCAGCCAGCCTGGTCTACAGAGTGAGTTCCAGGACAGCCAGAGCTGTTACACAGAGAAACCCTGTCTCAAAAAACAAACAATTTCAAAGGAGTCCATGTAGGAAGGAATGCATTTTATTCTGTTCTGGAACTGAGTTGCCCTGAGAGGGATTTGGAGTATTGTTAGAGAGCAGCAAGGAGCATGTGAACTCTGGACTATCTGATTGACTGTTGTTAGAAAAGATTCCACCTCAGGAATAGCTAGATATGACGGTGATGTGCCCAGAGGACCCAGGAGGTAACAGTAGGTCTCCTTAACTATCGTGAACATTTTCATAATGTGTGAGAAACATTAACTTAAACATCTATTCACTATTATTGTTGGTTTTTATGATGTATGTATGCAGGCACACTCATGTTTGACAGCCAGAAGACAATTCTGTGAAGTCAGCTGTCTCTTTCCATCTTTCTGTGAGTTCTAGGAATCAAACCCTTGGTCAGACTTATATAGCAAGTACTATACCAGGGGAGCTTCCTTGTTGCCCCCCTCCCCAATTAACTTTCCACTAATATTTTGATTTGAAGCTGTTTATTTTAAAAAGCACCCAGCAATCTACAATTTTAAACAGAGGTTGGATGATTGCCACTAATACAGTTTAATGGGTTCTAACTCTCCTGCTATCGATATAGAAACTTAGACATATTATTTAGCCTCTTTATCCCTCATTTTCCTCATATATAATAACACCTTAAATTATAGGATTATTATGAGCATTAAATGAACAACACATGCAAATTGCTTACAGTGGTACCCAAGGCACAGGAAACACTAATTGCTAGTCATAGTTATAATTATTGGAGATAAGGAACAAAGCAAAAGAAAGCAAGCAAAAAATGCAAGAGGATTCTATGACGTCGTAGAATACATTTGATCGTTTTTCTGATAAATATATTTACTTAGCATGTACCAGGCAAAAACTTCATGCACATGAGTATTTCTTTATTTTCATACTCATCTGTATAAATGAAGACAATTTTAGCCGCTTTTATCACAGTATTGGTACACAGATTTAATTATAAAATTTCTTAGCAATTTGCCTGACAGTACTAATGAGCATTCAAAACACAAGTTGACCATCTTGCAAATTGTTATTATTGTCACCATTATGATATAGTAGTTTCAGAGTTTGGGAGCTGCATAGGAGGACATAATTACAGCTACATAAGATGGGAACAGAAGAGCTATAATCTCAGCGGGTTTAGGAATGGATGCATTTTTTTCCAGGTAGAGAGAAGGGGAAAAGCATTCATGGATTCCCCAGGTTTTTGCCTAAACTTTACTTATTTTCAAAGTAACTAGGCCCAGAGTTACTGCACTGAGAAACCGCTTCTGAACTGACCGTTCCTGTACGCCAATCCATCAGCAGGAGCTGGGCGCCAAGGCTGAGAGAAATACAGAGAAGGCAGAGACTGACTCTCGTCTGGGTCTCCTGTATTCTCAGACCCTCATCCTTTCTCTGACCTTAACAGACTCATCTCCCCGGAGCATAGTGTTCATCCTGTCTTGATTGCTAGACAAGGCAGAGTCGTTCTCAAGCCTGAAGGACGCATCTCTATAGTCGTCCCATTCCAAGTGTGGTGTCCTTGCTGACGCCACTTGGGAACTTGTTAAAAGTGCATAATCTCGTTCGCAATGCAAACGTACTAAATGAGAGTCTTTGCTGTAAGAAGATAGTGAGGCTTGCAAATTGAAGTTAGTTTTGAGAAACACTCTTCACAATATTGTTAATCTAAAGCACACAAAATCACAAACTGTGGCCTCATCAAGGAGACACTGAGTTAGCATAGCTCAGTGGTAGAGTGATCACATAATGTGCACAAGGTTTTGAGCTCAAACCTCCACCTGCAGAATTACATCTTTTCACTAATTTTGGATATCCCAAGAAACCTACTGATGCTCTTAATTCGTACCCAACTATTCAAATTTCTCCCGACAGTGAAAAGCCCCGTAGCTTTATGAAATTAAGATAATTTCAAAAGACACTGTTCTTGCTAAACAGTCCTTGGATTTGGGCCATACCATTGCGTTCGTTTTAGTAACTACTAATTCATTATGCAACAAATGGTCACTTTCTAAATGCTTATTATTCTCATCTCCTCTGCACTGTGCATGCTTCAAACCCAAGCACAGGCTTTTCCTACACTGAGTCAGTTCACCGTCAGGGCTCTGATGGCTTCAGAAAGAGGGCTTCACATTTTACAGGCAAGCATCTCACATGAGAAATGCAAGGGTGTGGAGCCGTACTGGACTCTGCCACAAAATTTGTGATTTTTTTCTTGTTACTGAAACTACTTAAATGAAATAACATTACTGAATTATACGAAAAGATTTTGTGGTCTAAGACAGAGGATAAACAAAAGACATTGCATTTTCCATTTTTTCATGTTAATTTTGTCTCCTAGAGGCTCTTCAGTTCTATAATATGTCAGCAACACATCATTTTTCATTCATTTAACAAATCACCACTAAAAATAGCTCCTATCTGTCCTTTTCTGGCTCCTGCATGTTGGGACACGATAGGTATCAAATACATACTTGTTAATTGAAGACAGTCTTTGGTCTGGGTGGGGGACCAGGATTACAAACGGGGAAAAACCACTGCACAGATGTAGCCCTTTCCTCCTCCTGCTCTTCGTGACACAAGGAAATATTCGTGAGTTTGTGATGACAATCTCAGGATCAAGAAGTTCCTCCGGGGTGCCATGGAAGTTTCTGCTTCTCTGTAGCTGATGTTTGTATTCAGCAGAGTCGGCTGGACCACAGCCAACCAAATGGGGTTGGCTTGTAAAAGCTTTTACGGGTGAGTCTTTTGCAGGCAAGTTCCAGGGCCATTTGGTAGCAACATCTCAGCAGGAGAAATTTCACCAGCACACCCTAATGCAAAGGATTGATGAGAACGGACTGGGAAGGACAAAGGCAGTAAAATAATTAATAAGTATACAACAGTCTGTATTTTTTTTATAGTCAAAATAAAAAGTTAACTTTCTGGCAGTTGCAAGATCAGCTCTGTAGGTAGCATGGAATGCATCTGGTGGACAGCCATTTCGTCAGAGATCACCACCGCAGCCCAGAGCTGGAGCACATTAAGGTTACATACTACACAAGACCTTTTGGGAATCCCTTCCTTCGATGTGATTTGAAGATGGGTCACCCTAGGAAACTTCAAAACCAAACTTAATGAAAACACTACTTCCAACTAATGTAAACTGGAAATTTACGGGATCTAATGTTACATGAAAAGTACACATCTTCTGACTCAAGAATCAGCAACTTCTTTATATTTATAATCTCTAAATTAGTTACAACTTCCCTTTATCTGAGTCAGCAATCGTGCTGAAGATGAGCATTCTCGTGAGATGTGTAATTTTGCCTTCCATTTTTAATTTCTCTGGACACAGAAGAAAAGCTCCTGCATCTCTTAATTGAGCAATTACTGTTTCTTGAGTGAATGTAGAGGTTGAGGAGAGTGCCAAAAATCTTCCTTTCATCCAGAGAGGAAATCTAACCTAGGCAGGAGGGGGGTGGGGTCACGTGTGGCAGCACCCCAGCTGGAAAAACCAAGTCAAGACCAAAAGGGGAACTCAATCCTCACTTCTCCACATCCCCTGGTGACTGCAGAGGTTCTTGAGTGGAAGCCGATTAGTGCCAATTTGCATGTCTCCTTGGAGGCTTTGAGAACTCTCCACCAAGAACTTTGTTTTCCTTTTTCCTCCTTTTCCTCCAGACCAGGATTTTCAAGTGCTGTTGATTGTGCTATTTGAGCCTCATTGCCAGATTTCCATGAAGACACAAAGAAAGACTTGCTAAGAAGCGACTCACTGTACCTCCTGATCCCAGCGCCTGCAACGGCTCTCGCATGTTTTCTACAACAATCTCTGAGAATGCAAGCGATAGAAAAGAGTCCACCTGTGAATGGTTCTGGAAAATGCCTACGCTGGGAACTTGGTGTTTTGCGGCTTAGGGTATTATTTACGCAACTCTCACTGTTTCTACAGAGTGGAAGCCCATTTCTCTGGGTCTCCCAAGTGTCGGTTTTGCCAGACACTCCTTCTGTGCCCTACATAAGAAGTCCTTCAACTATCAGCGGACAGCATCTGCACCTATCTCAACCTATAGGTTTCTCTTTTTAATTAAGCACCTGCTCCTCCTTTAGCTTCTCCTGGGGTTATCTAGCCTCTGAACTTTATCATTAATGAGAATTTAACTTTAAAATACTGACATTTTGATAACCTGCTAATACGGAGCTCAATTAAAGCTAAAAGTACATAAGGCCAGTTTTTAAATGGTCTTTTATGTTCACGTTTTGATTGCTGTAGTCATCTGTAATACATAAGATGCCATCTAGAAACTGCTGTTCAGATATCATACTGGGGAGCTCAGCTACAGCGAGCATCTTTTTTGGCTGCCTCCACTAATGGAAATTTTACTAGCCACTCCTAAGTGATGATTGGAGAGCATGTTAAAATATGACTGCAGGCCACTGAAATAGAACATTTTATCAGAGAACTATCATAACTTCAAGATAAAATGCTTTTTATCAAATCCAAAGTGTAAAGCAGCCTCTAAAATTTTGGGGAAGGTCTTAGATCACTTTGCTTCTTAGATACAATTTAAAATAAATCACTACAGAGCATCAAATTAAACCAAAGACCATCTGAGAACATGTTGATAATTACCTACTTGCCAACGACTTCCTAGCCTTCTGTAAAATGCCAGTGATCTGCCTGACAATGTTGATGCTATGTAGTCACCCAAGTGAAATCCACAGCTTAACGCATCTTGCTGTTCCTTCTCATCAAAACCACCTCACTACCTGGAACAGGACCAAAGAGTCTTCATGCTTGACCATCCATTTGAAGCTGATAGTCTTCTTTTTGCGTCCTGTATCTGAGTGTACTGTCTTTATTTCCCTTCCCCCCTGACCTGTATTCAAGAAATAAAGGAAGGCTCTTTGACAAAGCAATGCAAAGTATACTCCAATAACAGGCAAAGAACCCAAAGGCTCTGAACACTTTTTCTCATCCTCTTCCCTGCCCTGAGTCCTGACTGGCTAGAGATCGGAAATTGGTGGGGAAAAAAAAGGTTAAGGAGTGGTCAGTGATGATAAAAATAAAACAAAAATAAATCAATTAAGTCAGAAAATCCGTGCATCAAGTCTTACGCTTGCCTCATAGTTATGAACTTCTCTGGAAATATTTGTATGTGTGGGTGAAGGCAAGATGCCCATTAAACTGTAAGCTGTGTTATCGGATTCATCAGGACTTGGTTGTAAATTTGAATATACAGTTTTGGCTCATAGAAAAACGGAGAGGAAGCATCTGATTAAAGTGTGCATTGCTGCTGAGGCAAGTGAATGTTGCCATAGCAATTGAGATGAAATGTGCAAGAAGTGAGATAATTAAATCTAACCCTTTAGTAGGTTTGACAGTGAACGCCTTGCCAATAGGAGAAGTTATCCACTGCGTTAAGATAAAACATATTCCAAACGCAAAGTCTCCTTGCTAGCATTTTGTTGTTCCTTCCCTAAACACATTGCTGGGGGTAGCTCATTTGAATGTTCTTTTTGAATAATCAAATGCAGCTTTGACCTTGGTACGCAACTGCTTAGAATATCTTCTGGTTCATTGTATCATGGGAGCAGATATCTATGAAATAGATCCAGTTCTCCCCTTCTAGTTCTTAAAAAAATAATGCAGTAAACCCAAAGCTGTCACACACAAGCTCAGGCTTCAGTGATATCTAGAGCGTGCTGCCCTCTTCAGGAGCGCAGGCTTAAAAATGCTCCAAAATATAGCAGTTTAGGAACTATGACTATGAATAGTGATATCAAAACTTCCATTAATAATGTTGTGTGGATAAGAAAAACATACAATACAGCAATGCCTTTCTAAATAAAACTTCTCGGGACAGTAAAAGTCTGCATTAAACAACCTAATAAACATCCATTTTTTGAACTGGATTATGAACACTTATGATTAGATACAAGTGATAAGATTTTCTTATAAATCCTTTTCCAGGAGAATTTGTGAATCGTGACAGAATCTAAGTGTTTATTCAGGAATAGGATATCTAATAAAAATAGATATCTTGTGCGGCATAAAACGTAGAACCATAATTAGGGAAGCAAAGGTTCTGTACATCCAAAACAGTTCCGGGATATTCACAATCAAGACAAAAAGGTGCCTGTCTGTGAAAACACAAGTGAGAGAGACACGATCAAACCTAATTTTATTTTCTAGCCAGTGGGCTAGATACACATTAGATAAAACGATAGACATTAGAATCCACATTTGAAATTTTAGTTCTTATTTACAGAAAGATTATGTTTTAAAGAATACTCACTTTAAATGTAAATGTAGACTAGTTTTGATATAATTACTGCCTCTCTAGATAGACGTTTTCGATCTGAAATATCGGTATCTGGAATCTTCTAGCACAGTCCCTCTATTCTTCTCTTCTCATTTCCACTCTCCTTAGCCAGTGCGTAATTCAAAAAGATTGGAACTCAGAATATTATCCTTAACTTATGTTTATGATACTTAAAAAAGAAAACAAAACAGAAAGAAAACTTACTAACCTTATCAGGGTATGACATAGCATATTTTCTCATATTCTGATATGTTTGTATCTATTAACACAAGCAACGATTTTTGCATTTAATGCAAAAAGAAGTAAATGTTTATTAGAAACTTTCAAGGACATATTATTTGAGAGCCAGCATGTGGGATTGGAACAGTACTCACGGGTAAAACATTTGCCTGGCATGTAAGGCTCTGTGTTTGATCTCTAGTGTTTCAGGGAGTGTGTCTTTGAGAGGGCTTTACAGAATTGAACTTTGAAGTTGGGTGGTGATGGCAAATACCTTTAATCCCAGCACTTAGTAAGCGGAGGCAGGTAGATCTCTGTGAGTTCAAGGCCAGCTTGGTCTACATAGTGAGTTCCAGGACAGCCAGAGTTATAACGGAAAAAAACCGTGTCTCAAAAAACCAAAACCAAACCAAACCAAAGCAAAAACAAAACAAAATAAAACAAAAGCAAAACCAGAATTCAACTTTGCTTTAATTTTTATCATATAATATATTGAAAACCTTTAATCAATAGAAAGCAGCAAATGGACAGAGCACGGGACTTCCATTTCCATTTCTCGGCTTCTACATCTGATTTCTCAGGTTAAGATTCCAGTGAACAAGTTTATCTATATGTAAACAGAAAGAACGCTCGCTATTATTGCAGAAACCTGGGACACACCCCAAATTTCCCTTAAAGAATTTTCAGTATCATTGTCACCTCTGTAGTCACTCAACTGAGCGAAATGACAGAGTGAAAAAGTACATGTTGACCATTTTCTCTTAACTCTATAGCACTTATTTTGGGGAACTGCAATGCTGCATTATGCATTTGAAAGTGTTTATCACAGTAACGGCTCAGTCCCGAGGCAGCCCTGTATGCAAGTCGTCCATGTCCAAGAACACTCGGCCCTCTGAGCTGTGTTTCCTGCAGTAGATTTACCTCACTTTTGATTTGCTGCTGATGCAGTCACTTGGCAGTCAGGACCTCTGTGGGTGAAGGTAAAATAAATAATAATATTTTCTTTGCTTTCCAGGGTATTTATGGTTCAATGATAAATTTCATCTTTCCCAGAAAGGTAAGTAAAAAAAAAAAAAAAAACTCTTCCTACATTTAAAACTCCCGAGCAAAAGCAAAAAAAAAAAAAAAAAGTGCAGCTGCATAACAAAGGTGGAGCGCTGTCTCTGCCCTCTGACCTCTAGGGAATGATCTGATAATTCTAAGGCACCTGATACTTTCACAGATAAATGAATGTCGATTTCAAATCCCTTGAGCATTCCGAAGTTCTTACCAAATACGATACAGATTCTCTGAAAGGAAGAAAAGGTTCTGCCTCTTTTGTTGGATCATAGTTGAACACAGTGTATTCAACATTTTGTTTCCTGGGGTAATTTATTTTAAAATATACACCGATGCAGAAATAAATGTGTCCTGCGTTCTGCATGCAGAGAGAGGACGTGTACCTGGGACACATACTGAGAGTTGGTGAGCAAGAGTTCTTTGGTTTTTTTTTACTGTTACAGAAAAACTTATTGGAATTTATGTCTGACCAGGGCTTTGGAGCTTCTGTGAATTTTAAAATGTTTACTTCTAAGCCATAGATCACAGCTTCACAAGGCAGGCTAGCTACTGCAGGATTTATTTAAATGTGTAGCTTTGTCATCTTCGTGGTTTTGTGACACAGAGAGTCATTTGATTATAGTCCTGGCCAGAACCTCTGACAATCTCAATAATGAACAGACGAATTTTACTGAATGAGAATGGTCAGTGGGACATGTTTCTTAGCACGTTAGTATGATATACTGTGATTTTCTTGGGTTTCTACTCTTGAGTTTCTTGAGCATTAAATATGGAGAAAAAAATGAAAATTTTCACTGAAGAAAAATAATCACTTTGGAATAATCTAACATCAGAAAGTGTGGAAAAGTAGGCAAGAGAGTACTCTGTGAGGGGTCTGATGTGCAGGCGAGGACTAAAGAGAGGAGTCATATTATCTTGTGGGCTTAGGGAGAAGACTCTGGGTTCGCAGCCTGCTGGGAACAGGACTCAGTTCCCATTCTTCACTTTCTGAATTTCCTGTAATTAAAGTTTATTATTTTTCTAACATAAGAAAACATTACTCTAATAATAAACTATTCAAAAGAACATGTTCAATATAAAATAAATATGTATATACATATAAATGAAAAGCATTTCTCTATGCTGAACTCTCAGCCAGAATAATCACATAAAGTTAAATATGTGTGTGTGTGTGTGTGTGTGTGTGTGTGTGTGTGCATTACACCTAATTCCAGAAGGAACTAAAATATAAATGGATGTTAATTAAGTAAAAAAATATATACATGTATATATATTTCTCCTTTTTAAATGTATTTATCTTTATTTTATGTGCATTGGTGTTTTAATCACATGAACACCTGTTTAAGGGTGTCAGATCCCCTGGAATAGACAGTTGTGAGCTGCCATGTGAGTGCTGGGAATTGAACCTAGGGTCCTTTGGAAGAGCAGCCAGTGCTCTTAACCACTGAGCCATCTTTCCAGCCCTGGTTAAAAAAAATATTTTTCAAGTATCTAAAGTGATAAAAACTATTCTTTTAAAAATATTTTAATTCTGGTATAAATGTGTACCCTGAATTTAAGCATATTCTGCAATTTCACACTGCTGTTTACTAAGTGAGCATGTGCAATTTTACTTTTTAACGATAAGAATAAATGCTCTCAAGAAGGAAAAGCCATACAGGAAGATGAATCATATCAGCCCACTGATGCAGCAGACCAACACTGTGCAGGCTTCCCATGTGCAAACCATTGTCAGGTTGGGGGTTCTGCTCAGAACACTTGAGGGAGCCTCTGCAAACCTGGGTTCTATACCCAGCCTTTCCAAGGAATAAGAGTCAGAGTCCACCGACGTCTTTGCAGTTTTATTTTTCCTTGTGCAGGGCTGAGGATCAAGCCCAGGACACCCTGCACAGCAAGCAAGCGATCCCTTCTCAGGACTGGGAGTGCATGTGCGCAAACTGCTTAAGATACAGGAAGAAAAGAAAACTCAGCGTAAAAACCAGTAGTGAATATGAGGGGGCCTGGGTGTGGCCCAAAGTAACATTAGTGACCCCTGCCCACCAGGGACATTACAAAGTCACAGAAGTGTGAAAGCATTTTTTTTTTGCAATTGTAAAATTCTGGTTGGATACGGTGGCATCCTTCTCTAAGCCCAGCGCTTGTGGGGCGGAGACAAGAGGGTGACAAGTTACAAAATTTAACCAAGCTTTGGGAAGCAGCCGCTGGACTGATTGTGTGCCTGCGAGTTTGAGAAAAGCAAAGAGAAGCCCACTTCTTTCCGTTTCCATTCAAATCACGCTCACCAGATCCTTTCTACTACAGATTTACGGGGATTTGGTTTCACATAACTCTGGTTCATTTAATAGGAAGAAATATTTTTTTTTTCCGATTATCAAAACAGTAATTAAAGGGCTCTTTAGAACATTTTTCTCTGTGCACTGACGACTCCTTAGATTACCCTGTCTTGTTTTTAAAGTGGTCATCTAAGATAGCAGTTAGCAGCAATTACTCTTTATTTATTTAGGGGGATGTTGGTTTTTTGAGACAGAGTTTCTCTATGCAGCCCCGAATGTCCTGGAGCTCACTCTGCAGGCCAGGCTAGCCTCAAACTGAGAGGTCTCCTTGCCTCTGCCACCTGGGTGTTGGGATTAAAAGTGCGCACAGCACTGCGGGGCTAGTAGTCATTGCTTTTTGAAGTCAGGCTGCCTGTGTTGTAACTTCCCCTTGTTCTGTCATTTATAATTGCCTTGCAGTTATTCTAACATACACAAAACTCCTAAATCTACACAAATGCATTTCTAGTCTGTTAACAACTGAATCATATGGTTAGTATAGTTTAAATACTTAGAACTTGAAAAATTACTAAGTAATTTTTTTTAAAAAAATTGAGGGCTGGCAATATGGCTCAGCAGATACTAAAAAACAAAAATTCTCCTGTCTAGCCTGGAAACCCAATTTCCATCCCCAGAACCCATGAGAGTGAGGGAACTTGTCCAGTGACTTACACACATGTCCTGACACATGTGCGCGTGTACCCAGACACTCAAGTTATACAAATACACACGGATTGCCGGCCAGTGTCAGGGAAACAAAACCAGAAATTCTAAGGACTTCTGACGTCCTCCCTGTGTCTCTCAGTAACATTTCTGTAACTCACTCCTTCAGTCAGAGCCAAGCACTATCTGGAACCCCCTCACCCTTTGTTCTATCTCTTGTTTATCCAGTACAACATTATCATTTGCTTCTCCCCCAATAACTCTATACCATGTGTTTACACCTCAACATATATAATTGTTTGTTTTGCACATTTTCTATCATGATATAAATGAGGACATATTTGTCTATTTTCATTTCACTCATGGTGAGTTTTTAACCATTTTGCATCGCATAGCCGGGTACACTGTTACATATTTAATTACATCCCAAGTATTTACACTGTTTCTAGTGTTTTGCTTTTTACTCTCACACACAGTCATTTTATGAACGATCTGGAACACATATATCTAAGCAGTTACATGCAAAAATTTCTCTAGGACAAAGATTCTAAACCTGGGATTTTTTTTTTTCTCATTCAGAGAATATTCAGTGATACCCACAAGCATTTTTGCTTGTTACACTGGAGTGTGCTCAGAGCTATCCCAGTAACATGAAATATCCCTTAGGGACAGTGATAAACACACGGAAAGGCACAGCAGAGTCCCTACAACCTTGTCCGAGAGGTCAGCACCCTGCTCTGCAATAACTACTGAAAATAAAAGTGCCATATTCCTAAGTGGAGAGGGTTCCAACTCCAACCTGGTGACTGTCACATAGGTGTCACAGAGGAGCACAAGGTCACTGTTCGAGTGTTTGGGACCCCGGGGAGCACACGATACTGTCAGTTGCTAGAGATTTTTTTTAATAAATTTGCTGATTAGGTAATGCAAATTCTTCATGATTTAAATTGTCTATTCCTTGGTTACCGAGGCGGTTGTCTTTCTTTATTGTCTCGTTGGCAACAGGGTTACTTGTTTCTCTTTTAAACACAAACGGTCCAGGACTGATCGGTTTGTAGGTGACTTACACACTAACGCCTCGGTTTTCCTTATAGAGTGACAAATGTATTTTTATGGTTTCTCGAGTTTGTTTTGCTTGTTTGTTTGTTTCAAGGCAGCTTTGGATCTGAGTTCTTAATTCACCTTTACTCTGCTTGCCTTCCTTTTCTATCTTTCCCTCCACTTCTGAGTTGAGAGAGCGTCTCTCTGTCTTCTAAGTGTTTCGTAGTGTTTTGCTTTTTGTATCTGAGTATCCAATTCATTTTGAAGCCAACTTTCTTGTCCGAGGTAAAAAAAAAAAAAAAAAAAAAAAAAAAAAAAACATTTTGAAAAATAGGAAACGATGGTCTTTGTGCTGTGTTTGGAATAGTTTGTTCTTTTCCCTGGTGATTTGTCAGAGCTAGGCTTTCGTAAATCAAATGTCCACACATTTTCCCTGTAACATTTGGTTCCCTGTTTGGTTCTATTGACCGATTTGTCTGTTCCTCGGCCTATGTCACACTGCTGAGCTATTACAGTGGGTAACTTGCCTGCCTCTTTCTTCCCAGGGATGTTTTGGCTACTCTGTCTTCTTCTCTTATAAACAGATTTTAGAAAGAACTTGTCTCTGCCTTCTATAGACACAAAACCAGACCGAGAAAGGAAAGATGACTCAGTGGGAAAAAGGGGCTTGCCCCAAGCCTGAAATCTACATCCATTCCTTTGACCAGAGAACCAACTCACAGAAGTTGTCCACTGACTTGTGCACATGTGCGGGCACAGACAGACAGACAGACAGACACACACACACACACACACACACACACACGCTCACACGGAAGGGTTATCAGATTAAAGGGTTGTCAGATTAAAAATCAACTTGCCTGGAATGGTAGAATCTACAGTTCAACATAAAGTAAAATAATCCTTATAGATCTGTACTGCTCCAACCCGTCCATATGCTCTCTTTCCCAAGTAGTTAGCATTCATAGCCCCGCCATCTCTCCCTGCCTCCTTCTTTCCCTCTTCCTTCCTTCCTCTCTTCCCTCTCTTGTTTTCTTTCTTGAATTAAGGGTTCACTCTCTATTCTGTGCTGAGCTCAGACTCATGACCATCCTGTCTCCAATCAATATGATGTTGAGGTTAGAGGCATCTGCCCCCATGCCCAAGCTTACATGATTTTTAGAAAGTTATATATATATATATATAAATATTTCTCACAAGCTTTTTCAATTATGTCTTTTGGATTCTTTACTTTTCAATATGACAGTCTCCAATATTTGTTTCTTAGCATTCAAATGCAATGTTTAAATAATTTGTATCTAGTAAATCAAATTTTCATTCATTTTCATAACTTCTATTTTCTCTGGTATTCCCCCTATAAAGAAGTCTACCTTCTGTTCAGCTGGTTTTTCTCAGCCTTTATGTACACCACCTCTGCTCCAGTGTTGTATGGAAACAATGAACACCATAGCTCTCTTGTCCTGACTTTTACCAAAAGGCTTCAGATATTTCACCATTAAGTGAGAGACATTTTGAACGCCTTACACCATTAGGAATTTTTCCCTTTTCTTTTATTAGCTTTAAGTTTTCATCTTTCCTGAATGTTGGGTCTAATTAGATCTTCTTGTTGTATTGATTTAGAGAGTAATTTTTATCCTCAAAGGTTGCTGAGCACCAAAACACCTTTAACCTTAAAGACACCGAGTGGGGTGATCATGGCTTGCTGTGAAAGCCCATCAACCTGAAACTCCATCCCCAGAAGGGACATAAATTACATCTTAAGTCTTAATGCAAGACCTTGAAGCCCAGGGAACACAGCTTAGTGGCCAATGCTGTCTGTCCAGAGTGCAAATGACCTTAAGTTATATTCCTAAGCTAGGAGGAGAAAAATTCATAGCTCAAATTTTTCCTTAAATTGTACCTTTTGAATTAAAAAAAAAATTCTCTCTGAGTGTGATGGATGTAGTGGCTCACAGGGCTGAGATTCCAGCGTTTAGGAAGCTGAATCAGGACAGTATTCCAGGAAAATGGGTGGTACATAGCAAAACCCATATCAAAAAGTAAACAACTGAAAAAAAATTATTTTCCTGTTTATCTTAAACAAGAAACTAATGAATTACATTAATATCAGTGTGGCTGAAGATGCGGCTCAGTAGGCAGGTTGCCCAGTACACAAAAGCTCCGGGTTTGACCCCTAGAACCCCAGATACTGGGTGTGGCACTATACAGACCTGTAACACCAGCACTCCAGTGGTGCCAGGAGGAGGACCATGAATTCAAAGTTATTTGTGGCTACATGATGAGTTCCAGGGCAGCCCTTTCTCAAACAAACTAATGAACAAACACTGCAAACAAACAGGAAACTGTACTGATGACCGTTGTACAGAACCCTTCCTCAAACTTTCTTGGTTTCTACATAGAAGCCATTTACAGAAACACTCAAAAGCAGAAATATATCATAAATGATTTGAAGCTGCTTCTTTCTCTGCAGTATGGTTTCATGCAGAACCTCAAGGACATGCAAATATTTTTACACTTTTGCCTTGGGAATTTCTGGAGAGGAATTTCATTCTTGTTTGACCAGCCCTGACTGCCCTCATACATGGGCAGCTGGCCAAAGCCGAGCCATTCACAGCTAGTCTTTGTAAGATTTGAAGCTGAAAATATAGGACAGACTCAGGGAATGGGAGACTGCATCAGCTGATAGGTTCAAAAGCAGGTAGATCCCAAGTCTTAAGCCCACTTATTCAACTTCCCAGAGATCCCTGAACCAGCTAACAGCCTTTGCAGAGGCTGGTTTGAGTGGAATCTTTGTAACTCGCAACCCAAATGGTTCTGATGATTGTACTCACATGAACAAAACTCAGTCCTGAGATGGCTTTCCTGAGCGTTGGAATCTCAGAAGACAATAGATGAGTAAGACCTGTGAATCCTATCTACCACAGGAGGAAGGATAAGGGCGTTTAGGGGTGTCTGAGGTAATTCTCCTGTTCCTGTAATAAAATGCTCAGACAATACCAACTTACAGGAGACAGTTTATTTGCCTTATAGATCCAGAACGATACAGAGAGGCCATGGCAGGTGGCCGGGACGGTAAGGTGGCTGAAACAAGAGGCTGGTGGCTTCTGTTGTATCCACACTCAGGAAGCAGAGAAGGAGGAACACACACTGCTGTTCAGCTCTCTTTCTCCAAGGGTACAGTCTGAGATTCCAGCCAGGGAATGGTAGGCAAGTCTTCACACCTCAATTCATTCCATCAAAGTTATCCCCCACAGTCATGACCAGTAGCCCGTCTGCCAGGGGATTCTAGATCTCAAGTTGACAACTAAGGTTAACCATCCCACTGGGGAAGTACTTTGAAAGCCCAGCTTTGACCAGAACGTAGCACTTCTTTCAATTTTTCCAGAGGCAGATCAGAGTAAGAAAGAATGCTTCAAATCACAAAGCTAAGACACCTTGCACGCAAGCATGTAAAATAAGACGTCTTTCTAAAAGAAGAGGAGGACCTAGAGAGATAGTTCAGCGGTTGAGGGCACTTGCTACTCTTGCGGAAGGTTCTAGGATTCAGTTCCCAGCACCCATACAGTGGACCCATATAGTGGTCCGGGGGTTCGTATACCTTCTATGTCCTCCATGGGCACTGCCCTCACAGGGTACACATAGATACATGTACACAAACATCCATACACTTCGTTTTAAAAGTCTTTAAAAATAGCAAATGAGATGTGTACCTACTGTGTCTTTAGTTCAATCCCAAGTGCCACAAAAATAAATACGTAAGAGTTGAAGAGCCAGACACACAAAGAACAGGACCACAGAACACACAAGGAAAAGATTACCTAAAAGCCAAGGAAGAGACGGGCCTTGGGAGAGTCAGTAAGGCTGGCATCGTCAGTTAAGACTTCTAACCTTAAAAACTAGCAAACGATAAATGTCTGCTGTTCAGACTACGGCCTGAGTATGTGCAAAGGAAAACACCATCTACAGAGCCAACCAGTCAGTCTCCTGGCTATGTCAGCCCTTCCTACACAGTATCTTCCCAAGGCCTTCTTTCCCCTCCACTTTCAAGATGACTGCTTTAGTTTAGTCTTTGTTTTTCATGCCTGGAGAATTCTAGTAATCCCCAGATTTTCTTCATTCTGATAAAAGCACACATAGTTTTCTCGCAGGCTCCCTGGATCATGAGCTGCTTGGCAGCAAAATCAGTCATGTACTGTTGGTCCAGCTGCAGTCTGTTGCCTACAGTTCCCAGCCAGAGCTGTCCATCAAACCTTTGGGGTAACTGATTGACTGATGTTGTGATAGGTTCTCATTTAGCTTGGGCTGGCCTTGAACTTGATTCGTGGTTCAAGATGACCTTGAACTCTGACTTCCTGCCTTAAGCGCTGGGATCACTGCCTTAGAATCTACTCAAGATAAGAGAGCAGGATTCTAGAAAAAACTGACAAATAATACAATCATAATAAACTCAGCTTCACCCTGTCTAAAATCAAAAGCAATCCTGTTGACCATCTTTAGATTTGAACACAAAAGCTTGTTGTACCTATCTGCCAAACTGATTAAGTCAGTAAATATTTGTTCTGTGCCTCTATTTCAAGTGTGATCTAATCTGGGCAGATTTTTTTTTTTTTTTTAAAGAAGTCATCTTTCTTGTGTTTATAGAGCTTTTGATTTAGATACTAGAAAGTCCTAGGTTTTTTTGTTTAATTTTTTTTTTTTTAAAGTGAGGGTCAGTGGTTGAGTGTTTGCCTAGCATCCGTGAGACTCTGGGGTGAGTATCCATAACAATACATAAATAAATATGCTTATCTGCTTATCTATTTAAAAACTAAGAACTTGGGAAGGCATGTACAGGAGTGTGGACAGAGACAAAGATGGTGCACAGGAGACCAGACTGTGCCCAAAGTTACTTCCTAGAAGGACCACTTGCAGTCAGATCTTAGAAGCCAGGGGCTCCCTGGGACTTGAATGAATAGGAGAAGATGGTGGTGTTAAGCCTACTCTTGGCCATCCCTGCACCTTGTGCAAACAGACCTCGGAAGAAGTGAAGAACTCCCAGCACTGTCTTCTCCCTCAGTGTCTTCTGTATTCAGTAGAGAAATATTTTACTAAATCTGTCTGGAATCTGAAAGGTCTCCGTACAAAATGAAATATTTACCATCTACTTCTTGGCTTTTTATTTTTTTCCTGGCTCACATTTTGAATGCTCTAAATTTTATAAATTATACTCTGGACTGAATCGAATGATAAGGTAGTTCTTCCAGACGTTTGTCGACATCTCCTGCAAACGGAATTCACTACTGTGTTATCAAGATACTGCTTCTTGAACTGGGGATGTGGGTCAGCTGGTAGAGCAGTTACCTGGCATGCAAGAAGCCCTGGGTTTGATCCCCAGCACTGCAGAAAGGGAGTGAGGTCCACCTGTAATCCCAGCACTCAGCAGGGCAGGCAGGAGGGAGAGAATTCCAAGGCTATTTGTGGCTACAGCAAGTTTACAGTGAATATGGGTTACATGAGGCCTGTCTTAAAAAAAAAATCAATTTATTAAAAAGATATCAGCTCTTTAAAAATTTGGATTATGACTAGTTCTGCTTTTACGCTGAAAAAAAAAATCTTAAAGTGCTTTAAAGTGTCTTAATTCAAATTTTTAGGACATTTAAAATAAAGCTAATCCTTACTCTTTGACATAGTAATTGTTTTTTTTTTTTTAATTAAAAAAAATGTAGGTGGGGGGTTGTATAAAATCAAGATATGCTTAGAAGATTTGTATAAACAACAACAAAGAAGAAATTTGTGAAATTAAAAGAAATAGACAAGAAAAGTGATTTTTCTCAGCACCTAAGTATAACCGTTGTTAAAACTTTGATATGTCTATTTCCAGGCTCTTTACTGTATATTACTTTGATTCTCTGTTACTTTGCACAGTTTTATCATATATATATATATATATATTTCACATGTATATACACACATACTTAACATCCAGCTTCATTTATTTAAGCTTCATCATCTGTTAGCATTTAGCAGTCTTGCTTGGTTCCAGTTTCATACCCAACAATACAGAAGTAATTCTGAACTCACATCCTAGGGTCGCTGCTGTCCTTAACTGGTGCAAAACGGTTAACACAGCATCCAGAAAATAGTAAATCCTCAATACTGACTAAAAAGTTTTTACACTATCAAGATAAAAATGATCTCGTGTAACTGTTTTTTCAGGAAAAAGACTTCCCAAGTCTTTCGGTCTTTTTTCTAGGAGACCATCAGATCCCCCTGTCATTCTGGCCGCTGGATCCTAGGGCGTTTCCATCTTCCACGCTGCCTTCCTCAAATGCTACGCCTAGAGCTGAGCATGGCAGCTAAGCCACAGAAAATGGAGATGGACGAACTGCGCCCCTCCATCAGTTTATGAACACCCTAAATTTATCACGCAGTCTCAACCACTCCTGCCTTGTTATTGTTTGTAACCATCACACCGTGGCTCACTGCCAGGCGAGGCTCCCTTCCGTTCCCCCAGGAGTGTTGTTGCTAAGTCACATAGACTTCAAACCAAATTTAGGTACTTGGTGTTTTAGTCCCAAGGCAGGCCCGCACAATTACTCTAACCAAATTATATATTATTAAATTTTATGCATCTCTCAGTTGTTGAGAACATTTACATCCTGATTTTATAATCAAGTGCATCATCTTCTCTCCTCCTGTAACCCGTCTTTCACAAGTATGCCTTCCCTTGCTTTATCTCAGTCACTGACAAGTGCGTGCACATCCGACACGGGGAGGGACAAAGGCCTTGCGGTGTCTGTCTGAAACGTTTCTCCAGGCACACTGACTCATTAACTCTGCGATTGGGTGCAATCGTTCAACTAGTTATGAAAACACAGTATGGAACTCTCCCGAACCCTGACCCTTGCTATCCAGCTCACAAGGCTAGAAAGACTTCAAGAGTCTCCCTTGTTTACTCAATCTTCTAGGAAAGGTTGTATGTAATTGAACAAAATAGCTTCTTCTTTCTTAGTAAAATAACTTTCCTGGTAATGATCTTTTTAACATGATCACAAAGTCTTTTATGTTTATATTAATGTAATTTAGCTCTTCTCCCTGAAACAACACTGCTGCTTAGATCTAAAATCTCAGGCGTGCCTTGTCTTTCCTTTCTTTTAATATAAGGAATATTCCTTCCGCTGCCTCCTGACAATCCTGATTTGATAGAGGTAACCAATCAAGCTTTCCACCCTGTTATTTAGAAGGTATCTGGTATTCATAGAGATTAAGAGACATGCTGACAGCTAGGCCAGTCAGCTTCTCAGGCATAGCATACAAATTTGTGCTGTGACCCTGTCCCTAACTCTCTCGTGTTAGCTGAGCACTTTTCAGTTGAATGCTTATGGGAAAGTAACTCAGTAATAGTGCAAGATTCATAGGGTTATTACGGTAATTACAATACACGAGTACTTACTTGGGATAGTTGCTAGTACATCAAGAATGTCTATGTTCTCAGTCAATTCTGCAATTTAGAAAGTTAGCCTAGTGGTCTTGACTCCCATTCACCGAACTCATGTTTAGTAGTAGTACCTGGTACATGCAAGGCCCTAGACAGGCAGTAGTGACAACATCAAGGTCTCTTTCCTTTTGGTGCTTACACTCCAAGGTAGGAAGCAAACATTTCAGTGTGTAAAATAATAGCACCATCAATTATGAGACTGAAAGGTCAAAGGGTAAAAGATGTCCAGGAGAATTGTCTTACCAAAGGATGGTCAAGGCCCTTCCAAAGAGGCCACATGTGAGCACAGATATGAATGAGCAGAAGGGAAGAAGCATAGAAGAATGGGAAATCTCGGCTTTCCTTGTCTCATGAATGAATCTGTCTTCAACTTCAAAATCTGGGCCTGTTCCTTTTGTTGCTGCTCTTCCTGATTCCTTGCCAAGGAACTGTGTTCTTGCTTCTCTCCAGCATCTTTCGGGAGCCCCGGCTCATTCTGTGCTC
Source organism: Cricetomys ansorgei (assembly GCA_026225945.1). Classification (NCBI taxonomy): domain Eukaryota; kingdom Metazoa; phylum Chordata; class Mammalia; order Rodentia; family Nesomyidae; genus Cricetomys; species Cricetomys ansorgei. The sequence goes on from JAMJFZ010000558.1 coordinate 1,524,623, forward strand.
TAGTGCTGCGTATTCATAGGTCTGTGCTGCCTTCATCCATCCCTGCTTCCTTACATGTCCTCTCTACCGCCCCACGCACATGCTGCTTGAGATTCAGAGCCTGTCAGCAAGTCCCCCGGCGGCACGCTGGTTCTTTAGTTTCCTCCCCATTTTCCCACTCATTAGAACCATTTGTGTTTGCATAGGCAGAACACTGCTTCAATCAAACCCTGAGACTGCGCGGCTGCTTTCCCCAAGGTTCCAATCATTTCCACTTTACCTACTGGTTTCTGTCAGAATTGGGTCCTGGGCTGGAGCCTCCTTAATGCTTGCTCTGCCTTCTGGGAAATGAAATTATCAGCAAGGCTGGTCAAGAAATTGTCAGTGTTTTGCTTTCCAAGGAATTCAAGTTTCTGCAGATACCTGGAGACTAAAATCCCCAATGCCAAGATGTGCTGCTGCTCTGTCTATTTTGTGGTCTGTGGGAGAAAAGAATCCTACCTCTCCTGACCAGAAAGGCTAAGGTGCCATCTCAAATCCCTACCATGTCTGGGCTTGTCATTTACATTCACCTAGAATTTCCTCCATTGTCTCTCCCTCTACGGGTCCATTAGATGCATATGTAGGTTCATAGTGTCCAACCAGTAAGACCTATTCACCAACCTTTCAATCTGCTTGGCCTGATTAAAATGAAATAGAGAACTAAAAATCAGTTAATATTCATTCTATTAATACCTCAGTTGTAAAGTTGGCAACAAGATTGAAATCCTGAGTCTGCTTGTCTTAAACCATATAAAAGAGCCAGGGATGGAGCCAGGTACTCATCTTCCCAGCGCTGGGGAAGATGGACCTCTCCGGTCCTGGGAGCCAGGCTATTATTGAGTCTCAGGTCAGAGGAAGATCCTGTCTTAACAAACAAGATAGAACTCGAGGTTGACATCTGGCCTCCACATACACACACACAGACACACACACACACACACACACACACACACACACACACATACACATACACGCATATACACACACACACACATACACACACAGACGCACACAAACATATGCACACAGACACACACACATATACAGACATACAAATATACAGACACACAGACACACATACACACACATATGCACACAGACATACACACATATACAGACACACACATACACACACATTCACACACACATATACAGACACACACATACATGCGCACATTCACATACACAGACACACACATACACACACACAGAGTCACAGATACACACATACACAGATATACAGACACACACACATACACAGATACACGCATACACAGATACACACACACATACACATACACAGATACACACACACATATACACATACACAGATACACACACACACACACACACACACACACGTACACAGACACACAGACGCACACACACACATTAAATTGTTTATGTGACCAAACTCTATGACTAGGAAATGAGTAAGTTTCCCTCCAGCTTTAATACTGACAAGGCACCTGAAACAACAGGAAGTATTGGGATGGAAGGTTGGTTCTGAGGCTGACCGAGCCACATCCTCAGCAGAGAGCCCTCCCGACAAGCTGCTGATGCGTCATCTCCCAACTGAAGAACCCTCGGGAATGAAAGTTCTGGAACCTCTAATTTTACCAAGGAGCAAATTGTAGCCAGAAAAGGTTAATTGACTTGCCTAGGGTCTCACACACAGCTCATTGGGGATAACATCATAGCTCATTACAACCGCTAGACAGCACCGCATCCCCTTCTTAGGCAGGTAGATTTCACCCACACCGCAGTATTCCCTATGAATAGCCTGGAGGGTTGATTCTACTTCAATGGAGTGGAAATCCGAATGTCTACCCTTGCACCTCACAGAGCCTGGGACAACGGACAGAGATAATAGGTGTGTAGCAGAGGTTGTGGCGGGGGGTGGGGGCAGTATTACGATGGTGATAGTTTTTAATAGTTTAGCCTGTAGGTTTCTGTGGAGATTTTCCTTTTTATTGAAGTGATTTGCATTTTAAAATTCTACTCTGTATTCGATCATGTTTACACTCTTGTAGATTTACAACAAATTGCAGGCTGCGTCCCCTAGGTTCGGGCATTCCTGAAACCAGGCGTTCCTTCTCTTTGCGTTTCTCAGGAGATGCATGACAAGGGCGTCCCTTACCCTCAGATTTTAGTTTTCTCATCTGATAAAGGGACAACCATTCCTTTCTCTCACAGGTGTAAGAACCTAAGCTAAGGGTCCTGTCACACTGGTGACTTGTTTCTTTGCCTTTTTTTTTCTTTCTGGTTTTCTTCCTCCCTCTGATCTTGATGGCAGACGGTATTTATTTATCTTTGTATTCCTAGAGTCTAGCACTCAATAAGCTACACATAATGTTTGTTGAATGAATTATTAACCAAGGTGAAGAACACAGAGTGGGGCTGAGGGTACAGCATTTTGTAGGTCAACGGGTTCCCATCTCTGAAGAGCAGATCAAGCCTCACGGAGGATGAGGATGGAGATGAGGATGCAGCCTCTGCTGCTGTTGTCTTGCCTGGATCACAGTAGACATACTTGTTTCTAACCGATAGATTAGGCTGCCGGGTTAAAGCTGCTTTTGGAAGAAGAGTTTTTCTGAAAACTGACATGAGACGTGTACCAGGATGGAATCTATACTCACACAGAGTCTCAAAGATACAGCTTCTCAAAAGCCCAGCTGATGGGCAGGCACGCTTCCCACACGCACCTGTCGTTTCCATCCACACTATCCTACCCCAGTGTACAGGACTTGGGTCCAGGCAGTGGAGGACAGCAGACGCAGGTGCAGGCAGGCACGACATCATACCTGGCTTGACTTTTCTGTGTCTGGTTCCCTCTGGGCCACACAACTGCCAAGAGCTCCACTGCCAAGGCTCAAAACACACTTTATAAAAAACTCTAGTTCACTATTCTGAAGAACTTAGACTTCCGGTCTACGCATTTCTGTGTAAGGTGTTGATGGGAAACTCAGGGCTTTCTGTGAGTTGAAGCAAGCTGTTCCAGGAAACAACACCTCTTATAGGTGGGATTAGAGAGAGCAGGCAGAGCTCAAGCCAGGGGCCCCACGCTGGTCTCCCCTTCTATATCCCAGCACTCCTGCCTTCCTAGAAGAAGATTAAAATAGAGGAAACAAGAAAATATGAGCTACCAGCACACGCTAGCAGAATGCCAGCCCTGATATAAAGGGACCTTGAAATATTTACTCGGCATTTGATACCTGGGTGGTGTTCCTCCCTTGACTTGCCCCCCAGCTTCCACTCCAATTAAATACAAAGTGAGAACTTCATGAGAGGTATCTCCAAGTAGACCCCCCCCCCCCAAAATCATACCTATTAATTTACTTCTACAATATGCCAACAAGGGCACTGTTTCTAATGCCAGAATTCATTTTGTGTCTACAAAGCATGGTTAGACATTCAAAAATTAATTATAAACTAGATTTTGCTTTTGGAACTCAACTGCTAACTAATCAGTGGATCCGCGGTCTTTCTCTATTGAGTTACTTGTTGTGTCTGGAGAAGAAGATTGGTCAGTGAATGATTTCTTCTGTCATCTGACCTATGAAATATTACTGGAATTGAGGGGGGAAACCTGGAACATTTCATACAGGATTTTTCATTATCCTCCTCCAAGACTTACCAGAGACTGTGGACTCTTCTTCCTCATAAGAAATTTTAACAGAATGAGGGGTTGGGAGAACGTGGTTGATTCTTGAGGTGATTTAGCTTCAGAAAGGTTGAACTCTCCTTTGAGGAGTTGCCCTGTCTGGGTCATCAGAGTTGGGAAGGAAGGATGTCTCTGTGAGAGAGCTAACACTGTACTGTAGTTACTTGATTCTGGGAGGAGAGGGCAAAGGAAAACCCTAGGGAGTCAAGGCCAGGCACAAAGGATGACCAGCCAGCCAGCAAAGAACTCAGTGAGTTCTTTCTGCTCTCGCTAGCTAGGTTTTGCTCAGCATTGGCAATCTTTTAAGAACCTTTCCCTTTGTGTTGCTCTTGGAAAGCTGAAAGGCAAACTTGGCTCAGTGTTAGGACACACAGTAAGCATGCACAATGTGGCTCTTGATTTGATACATATACACACACAGGTACACACACACAGGATGTGGGAGGAAAGGAGAGGGGGAGCACACTCTGGGCATCAGGGTATGATAGTAAAAACCCTTAATCAAGAATCTGAGGCAAGTTCCAGGGAAGCCCCGGCAACATAGTACGATTCTCTTCAACAAACAAACGAATGGACAAAAGCCTGAAATTAATATTAACCAAAGGTAAATGAACCTGCATTTTATATTATGAGACTATTTTCAGATTTTTTTCCTACATATCATGTTCAAGTTTAGTGAGCAAAACTGGTTAATCTTCCATTTATTTTTTATTTCTTTTACTTTATTATTTATTTATTTGTTTATTTAATTTTGGTTTTCTCAAGACAGGGTTTCTCTGTTATACCTCTGGCTGTCCTGGAACTCACTCTATAGACAAGGCTGGCCTCAAACTCACAGAGATACTTCTGCCTATGCCTCCTGAGCACTGGGATTAAAGACATGTGCTAGCCATCACTGCTCTGCTTAGTTTTTATTTTGAAAAAAACAAACAAACAAACAAAAAACCCAGCATCTATGGCTTCTTAAAGAGGACGAACCAAACAACTAACTCAGTGGTCCTGTTTCTAAAACTTCTGCAGAGCAGAGTGATTTCAAATGGTATTGACCAAACTCCTGACTGAACTGAACCATAGAATTAAATAAGAAGTAAATATAAAGGATTCAGCCATGTGTGGGCTCATCGGCCTCTTATTAAACATGAAGAGAAGAAATTTTACTTTTTTAAACTATATATTCTGTTGAGGGCTACCAACAATGAAAAATGTGTTTCTTCCTTTTTTTTTTTTTTTTTTTTTTTGTATGAACATAGACTAAGCAATTGACCAAATAATTCATTCAACTTTAAAAACTAACTTTTTTATTTTTCAGTTTGTCAGATTAATAGAAATATGATGAAAAATTTTAGAAGATAAATACTATAATTAATGGAAGTTGAATTTAGTGTCATTGAGGAGATCCTTGTCTGAGGAAAAAAAGGAGTATTTCTTTTGAGGCAGGGTCTTTATAAGTTGTGTGTTGAGTGTACATGCACAAGAAGAGACAAAGACAGAGACAGAGACAGAGATGCAGAGAGAGAGGTGGAGATCTGAGAACAACTGTGGCTGCTGGTCCTCATCATCCTCCTTGTCTGGGCCTGGCCTCTTGTTTTGCACCTCTTTGTAGACCAGGCTAACTGGCCCTCCAATTTCTTGTGTCCACTTCCCCCTCACTGCAGAAGCTTGGGGATTACAGACAGGCTCTTCTGTACCTTGCTATTTATAAGGGTTTGGGAAATCTGAATTCAGAATACACTTGTTCAGTAAGTGTTTCGCACAATGAACCATCTTCCCAGTCCAGATTCCTGAAGTTATCTAGGCTTGCCTTGAACTCACTGTGTAGACCAGGCTGGCCTTGAACACTCCTTTATCTTCCTGCCTCAGCTTCCAGGGTCCTGGGGTTCAGGTAATAGCCATCGCTCTTGGTCAATTTACTTTAGACTTGGCCACCACTGTCACAGATGTCAATATCAGTTTCCGGACAGGAAGGTACGTGTAATGATTTCTGTTTAATGGAGCCTTCCCAACAATTAACAGGATAATTGTTCTAATAAAGTTTTAATAGTGAAGCTTCTGAGTAATTCTTTAACAAAGCAGTAGTCAGGTATTCATGTGCTTTGAAACAAAATCAAGGAAAATACCAGTTAGCTGAAAGTTGGCGAAACTGTTTGAAGAGAACAGTACGCCTGTAGGACTATATTATATGAACTTTTAGAAATTACGTAATACTCAGTATTTCAAAATGTTATGAAAGTTATTTTGTGAGCCAGCAATGTGTGATTAACTCACTGGTAGAGAGTTGACATATCATATGTGAGATCTTCAGCTTAATTGCCAGGATCAACAAATTCATATCAACAAATATCAAACAATGTAACTTACAGATACTTTTTAAAAAATGAGTAATTTCATGTAGATGTCTTTCATCTCATGCAGTAATTCATGATGATCACATTTTCCAGTGCACACTTGATGCAGTGACATTTCATGAGAAACGGTTTTAACCTGCGATCATTCTAGAACTCTGTGTGAGGAAATAGATACTATAACATAAAATCAAGGAAGCCTCAATGATGCAAGCAGGAGAATATCCTGAATTGGAATATTGAAAATGATTAACTCGGGTTCTATAGACTGTCTGGATTCCAAGTAAATACTCTCCTTGGAAACACAGAATCTTAGCCTGTGTGGGGCTATCAATTACTTGTGGTTTTAAGTGAAAACTTAGCTTGTTTGCCTGAAAACATTCTGTGTTTAGCTGTTTCTGCCATGAGTCTTACCCATTTGCTGAGCTATGGCCACTAAACTCTGCAGTTTGTAATAATCCTTAGAAGGTTGTCTGCTTCTGTTTGTTAGTTGAAAGTGTCTGATTTCTTTCATGTGTCCTCCCTTGGTGAAACATAATTATGGGGTATGTCATGATGCAAAAATAATGAAAAAAAATAGCATTTGCTTCTGATAAACATGGAGGGAAACCAAACAAGCCAAAGAATGAACACAAAGTTTAAGAGAAGACATTAAAGAGGTGGGGGTGGAGCAGCCAGACAGGAGATGAGAAAACCGAGGAATGTGAACTTAAGCCAATCAGTAAGCAGAAAGGGCAGGGAGCTTCATAGTATGAGCTGTAACAAATCTGTTAGTATCACATGAATCCTTTGAACACAGGAAAGCACCCTGACTGCTGTTTCTCTATGTCTTATACAGTGACATGTAATTCACATGTTTGTTCAGAATATAATCTAGTGTCTACTGAAGCTCAAAGCTAAGGTTCCCGTAGGTTCCTGGAATGGATAATGGAAGTGGGTGGAAAGTAAAGGCTTGTGTGTTTATATGAGTACATTTGTATTCATATGTGGGTGCATATGTGTACGTGTGTATGCTTATGTAGATGTGTGTGTGCCTGTGTGCACACATGAATACATGCCAAAGGTCAATGTCAGTGCTCTCAACTGTTCTCCAGTCTCCTGTTTGAGACAATGATTCCACGAATGTGGAGTGTGTCAATTTGGCTAGACTGGCTGGCTGTGCAGAGATCCTCCTGACTCTGCCTCTCCAGCCCTGTGGTTACAGACACACACTGCTCTGCCGGCTTTCCAGTGCATTCAGTGAGATCAAACTCGGGTTCTCATGCCTGCACTGCAAGTGTCTTACCTTCTCCTTAGCTCCCACGCAGTCCTGATGCTGGATTTCCTTTTCCACAGAATAGAGACATAAGTCATGATGCATTTCTGTTTCCTTTAATGCTATCCTGAGAGGACATGAAACAATAGCAGAAACTGAGTGACTCCAGTCAGCAGATGCTTTGCTTGGTCTGCGGGAGGTGAAAGGATTCCTGGAGAATGCTGCAAGCCAGCGCTTGCACATTTGTTTACCAAGAAAAACCTCCCGTGCTCAAGGCTGCTGTGAGGTTAAGAATATCCCATGCTCCCAGGTACCTTTGCCTCAAGCCCCAGAAGCTAGAAGTACTAGTACCTGATACGAGATAGGTCAGTGCTACATTCCAAATCCCCAAATCTCATTTTTAAGTTGTCAAATAGCAAATTAAAAACCAAAAGACTGTGTAATCCTGTATCTATGGGGCAAACAAATTGCATTTGTTGGCTAGATGTGCTGTGGTCCAGCAGTTTGCAATATCTGAGAAATGCTGCACTAATGGCTGATAATATGTAAGGACAGTCGAAAGAGCTCTTGGGGTGCAGAACAAACTATACCAACGTAGACAGAGATGTACAGCAGGCTGTGTTAACAGTGGCCACTACGATGATTCTTGAAGACTCAAAACTCCCAGTTGTCAAAGACAGATACAGCGAGAATCGATAATACTTTTCTTTACACAACAAACAAGTATTCAACTGTATTCCAGGAGAATTTCATTAAACAGTTGTGTTATAAAAGCAAGAATGGACTGCTCTGGAAATGTCTCTTAATCTTTTTTAAAATGTCTGGTGGTTAGGCAGGACAAAGAATTATTAAAATGCATTTCTGGCTCATGGAGGTAAGGTTTTGGGCTTTGGCAACTTACTGAATCATAATGAGCTAAGACGGAAGTATGATACTCTTTAGCATAATATATAATTTGTCAAAGATGTTTTGCTTTTAAATAAAACACGAGTGCTGGGGTTAAAAACAGAAACTGTGGAAAGTCTCATCGACTCTAATATCTGAGGTTTTCCTGTGTCATGACAGTCACTGGGCAGAAAGGGTACAAAGGAGACAGCTGTTCTATGCTCAGTGGCAAGGCCAAGTACTGTTTTAGCTTTGCCAAACTCAAGGGACAAACGCCAATTAGTCCTATCTTAATTGTGTGATTTCCCACCTTCTCAACACACACACACACACGCACACACACACAGAGTACACAGGTGTGTGCACACACACACACGTGTGTACAAACAAGATCATTCATAGCAGAAACTAGAAAACGCCTTCAACAAATCACCCTCATTTGTAATTGTCTTTCCTGAAAAGAACATAAGCATTCAAACACAACATTTTTATTAAATTAGTTTTTGGAAATCACTCAGATTTTGATTGCAATCACCAATATGTGAAAATTTACAAGTAGCTTACAAAAATATTTCAATGAACTGACTAAAACAAGCTATTTAAGTAAACTTATTTCACTTGTTAACAAGAAATAACCGTATGTGTGCTTCTATAGCGATAAATACATTCTTTATATTCTTGCAAGATTCCTAGGTTATTTTACTTCTGTATCGGCTAGAGTGGTGCTGTCATACACGAACCCTGTAACCTTGAGTCTGACCTGAACAGTATAGTGGTCAATCCACAGCGATAGCATCTCGACTTTCCTTTACTCCATGAGAAGCTGAAGTTTCTGAGTCCTGAGCACACCACTGCTCTTCAGAAGGCTTCTGAGAACAGGTGAAATACTTCCCAATTACCTCAGTGTTTGGCACACACCACGCTCTTCCAAGTGCTATGCAACGCTAGTATTTCCCATGTCACGCAGAGTTTGGAGTCCAGTCTACAGAAAGCGTGCTGGCAGACGGTGCGGCTCAGTGGTGGAGTGCGGGCCCAGCATGCAGAGGGGCTCCGTGTCCCATCCCAGGACATGGGGGAGAGTACAGTGGGGGCAGGGAAGAACTTCTAGCAGGGGGTTTCTTTCTTCTACTTTCTCTCTCCGTTCTTCTTTAAAAACTTAATCTTTAAAAAATAAAAAGACTTCTTTAAAAAGTATTGTCTGCCAAGATGTCATAGTTCTACTTTGTTAGGTTAAGGCCTTTTTACAATTCTGTCAACTTGCTGGCTTGTGGATCTTCAGACCCCTGTCTCGAGCCTTGAGCACAGCAGACGACTGTCGAGTGGCCAGTGTTACAGGTGGCCTTTACGCTTGCGAGTTTACCGAATGCCACGAAAATGCGATGCAGTTTGATGTGTAAAATTAAGCCCTCTCTGGCAAGTGAAAGCGCCGGTTGAGAGGCTTGTGCTACCACACCGGAATGAAAACTAAATGAACTCACCCCAAACTAGGACAACAAGTAGTGGTGCCCTAGAGGGACAATAAAATAAAAGAAATACATATAAACCAGTAGGACGCTGCTTTCCAAAGCAGGGAGCTAGCAAGCAAAAAGAACAAATGTTTGGCGCAGGAGAGACTTAAACAGGAGCTAACTTCCTCCCATGTTTAAAATTAAAATCGAGAAGAAGCTGTCACAAATTTTGTAACTTTGCCAAATTTGTGGGATTATTAATTGTTTACATTATTGGTGAAAATTAAAAAACAACACACACACACAGACACATCTTCAGAGGGAAAAGATCAAGATTTAGTTGACAAAAATTGTGTGACTGACCTGTGAGGAGATAGATGGTGGACAGAGAACATTCTGAACGGCATGCCGCCCGAGCCTGTCACGGGAACCCTTACGTCCTTTAGCTTTGTGCACGGTTACCACAGTTGTTGGTGTCTGTCTTACCCCCTCCTCCAGGCACACATGCCGTCTATTTGTACAGACAACTTATTTCTCTGGCGTGTTTGCCACCCCGCCCTCCCCCAGTGCCACCCACAGCAAGCAGCACACTCAGGAAAGCAGTTTTCGATGACGGCTCAATAATTGCCTTTATGATCCTTACGCACTGAAAATTATGTCAGCCTAAAATTTCTGCGAAATGCAAAATTGAAAATGAATATAGAAAATAATGTGTAAGTTTCACCGGCATGAAATCACCGTCTGCTGCCAAATGGAGCACAAATGGCCCTCTAACAGGGGTCCTGTGCCAACTGTGTGTGATCAAAGACCTCCTCGGTGGCAGCCACAGCAAGCCACACTGGTGTCAAGGACAGCGTGTCTGATTTGTACCCTGTAATTCCTCAGTGATACTGTTCTAGAACACAAATATATAGATATGGATATACACACACACATGTGCACATATATTTTTTACAGAATTTAAATAATTCATCCACATAAATTATTCAAATGATTTAAAAATTCTTTTGTCAAACAGATTAATGGAACCTTGTTATTCAAAAGATAAATCATTTCTATGAAGTGGCAAAGACTTCAAGGGCTAATAAAGGTTTTATGAGAGATAAACTTTTAATGAATTAATACTTTTGCATGTACTTATTTTCTATACACAAATATATACATTACGATTGTATTGATATTTGTGTTAACATTTTCTGACTTTCTTTTAAAAAAGGAAACCAGTGTTAACAGTATTTAAAACAAAGTGTTCTTATAGATTTGAGGCTTAGGAGCTGATGTATTATAATTCACTAAGTGGACCTTTAAATAGTGCTGCAAATGCTATTTGTGTAAGAGATAAAATAGATTGGATTTTTTTTCTGTTTGTAATTCATATGACTCTAGCAATCATTACTCATGAACAGTTTTATTCATGTCATTGTGTAGGTTTAAAGTGTATCAGGCCTGCAAGTCTATCTTCTGCATGGGTCTAAATCAGAATGATATTTTGCTCTAGAAAATTATGAACTAGTATTTGTATAATAAGACCCCAAAACCCTAGGAACAATTTCCAGGATTTTTAAGAAGTTCAGTGCACATTCTTCAACTCAATTTTGGCATAGTTTCAATTTAAGACTCCACTGAAATCCAATTGGTTTATTTTATAATTAAAAACAAGGAAATCATAGTAACAAAAATATAATGTATGGCAGTCTTGTTTATTATAGAAACATCCATAAAGAAAGAAACATGTTCTAACTTTTCTCATTACCCCAACGGGAATTGCATCTTTAATCACACAAAGCACAACTGCTCTCTAATTTTGTTTAAAGGGTTTCAGTACTTACGAAACCCAGATCAGGTTATTATAAATCTAGAGCAAATTAGAGTCACCAGCCCCCCCATCAGCTCTACGTAAGGGTTCTACGTATATTACACATTTAATGACATATTAAGACATGCATCTGTTTCAGTTTTATAGATGTTAATAATCTAACTACAGAGTATTCAAACATTTCTTTCATTAACTGGAAAATTCAAGGAAAGATAAACTTGCTTCCATTTTAAGGACAATATTTTATAACTGGTTTTTGAAAACCTATAAATTTACTCAAGAAGTTAAAGATAGTTTTCTAAATATTTAATTCACTATCCATTTTTGACATTATGTAATTTATTTTTGTACATAAGCATCTGCCTTCCTTATGATCTCAAAGCTATACCTGCATAAAATAGCTTGGTATGCACATGCATATTTGTGCACATATATGTATGTACATGAACTTTAAAATAATTTTATGTTATGGCATTGGAGAGAAACTATACATTAAATAATGGCATGAAAATGTCAAAATTCTTTATTTCAGGTATTTCTCAAATTCTTTGACTACAAATAGATTTATTTTTAAAGAAGAAGTGATATTCTCCTTCGGATTAATATTATTTAAAAAGAAGTCTCAGTCTTGAGTTCCTTGTCCATTTACATTTTATAGTTGGCATTTATATTCAACTTCTCTCTAATTTTATTTTATTTTTTTAAATTGTTTTTTTTTCTCATTATATCTACCACCTTTATCTTTGAGGCTTGCTACTTCACATACAACAATAACCCAGTATCATAATGAATTATTGTGTTTCAATTACCATTAGATAGCAAACAGGAAATTAGTTTTTCTTGCAGTGCATTCTATATTGTCTGAACAATTTAAAATACATGGTTTGTATTTGGGCCATTAATTCAAGCAGTGAGGACATAGTAGTAATTAAGTTGGTGCCATAATTACATCTCCACAGTGAAGGTGGGGTGGACTCTTGGCACACTAATAATCCGTTTTAGTTCTGTTACGATCTGTGATTTTGGTAAGCAGGACAATTGAATTAGAGGGTAGATAATTCAGAGAAACACACAAGCATCCAAGGAATACTTATCCAGGCAACAGTGCAGCAGCGTCTTTTTAAGGCCCAGTGGCTGCACGGGTTACAATTGTGTTTTATTTTTAACCTAAAGCCAAAAAAAAAAAAAAAAAAAAAAAGTGGTTTCTAAAAATCAAAATACTTAAAAATATTCACACAACAATAGCTCATCATGTGATACCATTTCAGTATTCTTTTGCGATACAGATGATATTTTAGTATGATTCTAAATTTGAGTATTAGTTTCAGAGAAAAATGAATTGTATTGTAACACACGTTTAGGTATCAAAAAAGCATGTGCCGGCGATGTCACTGGGCAGTCTACGGCCGAAGTGATGAATTGCAGAGAGTTAAGTGTGGTGAAAACTCAGTGCAAGGCTTACATTGTTGTGGAAAGACGGGGACATTTTAATATCTTATCAAGAAACTGTATGATATTATCAAGACTCTGTGCAGCACTTTATTTTGCAAATTGCTATTTGGTCCTCAAATGCTTAATTTTTTTTTTTTTTTTAAAAATATACAAAGCAAGCAAGTATCTTCAGGCATGAAGCAGTGTCACTGGAGTTGCAGTTGAGTTGGGAGAGTGTTCGCCACATACTCACTGAAGCCCTGGGTTCCATGCCCAGCACAGCGTACACTGGGCATGGTGGTACACACAAGGAATTGCTGAGCACAGGAGAGGGAGGCAGAAGGATCAGAAGTCTGAGGCTATCTCTAGCTACACACTCGGTTAGAGTATGTCCCGGGCTACATGCGATCTTGTCTCAAAAAATAAAATAAGAGTTAAAAAAATAACATAGTTATATCAATAAGAAAACCAGACAGTAGAAAATGTCCATAAAAGCAACTAATGGGAATAATCAGAAGATCAAACAAAGCCAAAGTAAAAGGCCTCGAGTGTTACAATTTTAAACCATGAAGTCTTTTCAAAAATAAATAAGTAAATAATGAAATAAATCCTATCTATTTATTCAAAATATTAGGACTGTATTTTATAGCTATTTTATGCTGTACAGCTATGAGAACTTAGTTTTAACCTGAAAATATCAGAAAATGATAGAACCCTATCTTTGACTTCCTACGACTCACAGGGCCATCTCTGAGTCTGTATTCTGACTCTCGGAGCCTTTAGCAAGTTTGGCCACACTGCAGTGGACTGGGATATGAATAGACAAACTCATATTCCCGGAGCCATGGAAAATCCCATTGTGAGGACCCTGTGGGGCTGCTGTTGAGCGCGGAGCTGGTGCCAGTTAATACCTCTTTGCCTTTGTTCCAAGTGATGTCTGTATGATGACTTACCCAGTACGACACAGGCACACTCGCATCTTGCTTTAACTTTAACCATTTTAAAGAAACTTCAAGAAATTTCATCTTCATGGTTGACAGTGGTAAGGTTTACAGTCACTTAAAAAAAAATGGGAGAACATTCATTTCTAACACACATTAATAAGGAAAAAATGCTTGAGGATATGGATCATGAACAAAATAATGACTCTAAGAAAAAATAGAGAGTTTTATGAAAAAACAAAACAAAACAACAACAACAACACAGTGTACTTATCCTCCTTGGTTTGTCAGAAGTATCGATAGAGTTAGATCTATAAGACCCAATTAGAGAAAACCCTCACGGTACAGAGATTAACGAGAGTTATGGGAACAATCTATGGAAAAGAAAGACTTTGACTTATGAGAAACTCGGCAGAACAATGATTATGAGGGATATCATTTTTAATTTGCTTGCTTTCAAGTATCATAATTGTAATGGTATAAAAATTTTATAGTCTTTTACAGATAGTTATGCATATTAAAACACTTGACGTATACAGAAGAAGTCACGCAGCCAATTATACGGGTGGGTTTTAAAAAAAAGTATTAATTACATAGTGATGGTCTTAAAATGCATACGACTTTATCTTCTAAATAATATCATTAAGCATAGTAAACCATAATCATATCTATATTATGCTTTTTACTATCCTGAACTTTGAGACTTACCTTGTAGGTAAGGTTTGGATTTCTTGGACAAAATTTACTAAGCCCAGAGAGCTGAGAGAATAATTAAAAACTTACTGGCTTTGCCAAATGTTTTCATATGTTTCTGGTCTCACGGAAAATGAGTTTTGATTTCATTTCAGCTTCATGCATGGCAAAGCAAAAAAATGAAAAACAATGCTAACAACTTCTAACCAGTTCTCCTTAAATTTGTGACTTACACTGCTTTGGGATGCTCTAGAGTGTTATGCCAGAGGGCTTTCTAGAGCAGGGAGCATAGCTTCCTCACCAAGCGCCACACGGTAATGATAAAGAAAATAGGACCAGGTTCAATTTAGGCTATAATCTAATTTTGATCCTAGTTTTAAACTAGAAGGTGGGGTAGTTTGATATGCTTTTTTGTTTGTTTCTGCTTTTTTTTTTGCGTGTTCTTTTTTGTGACAGGATCTCATTATGTAGCTCTGGCTGTCCTGGGGCTCAGTATGTAGACAATGCTGGCCTTGAACTCAGAGATCTGCCTGCCTCTGCCTTCCATGTGCTGGGGCTAGAGGTGAGAGCCACTATGCCTGGTTTATTTCATTCATCTTCTTCTTCTTCTTTTTTTTTTTTTACTTCTCAGTTTTTCTGAGAAGCTCAGATGTACTCTTTATGACAGACCCAACTTCCCTCTGAGATAGTTCTTTCCACAAGTGTAGGTCAAAGTCTTCAGGATGACTCACTCACAATCAAATCCCAGCATCTTCTCTCCACTCCAACCCTGTGCAGCCCCTTTGAGACTTGGTTTATTTATATTCAAGTTTGCTCCAGGAGGGCAATGAAGAAGTTACCAGCTGCATTTACTGGCTTCTACCAATCACAATATTTTGCCACTATGTCCATTTTCATATTTCTTTAAACCCATTAAGTTGTTACCTAAACTGTTATTATTCAGATTTGTATTTTGACAAAATACCTGATTGCTTCCCTATAAACAAAGATACCAGGATGGTAAATAGCCTTGAAAATTAACATGATTTCGGTATCAGAGATACACGAGCCTATTGAATAAAATAATCTCTAGTTTCTTGAAGTTGTTTAAATTAAAAACATGTGTTTCTGCAGTTGGGAAAACATGTATGGTTAAAATGTTTGAAGCCCATCAATCTCTCTAACCACATAAGCTAATGAGTTCCTTCTGTTTTCTTTGAATGAAATCACCATGAGTGGTTAGATGTTGATTTAACATAAAACAAATGGAAATGGGTGTTTCCTTTGTCCTTTGTAGAATCTATTAAAAAAAAAAAACAATTAGCAAGTATGATGAAGAAAGTCAATGATTTTGCCATTACTTAAATAATAATATGAATTGAAGAGTTGTATCCACTGGATTGTAGGAAGAATAACACATTCCAATTCCCCTGACATTGCTCACATCTGTAGACATTATTCAGCAACTCATTTCATTTTTTCCCTACTACCATAACACCTGCATTGCTATAGATTGTGTTTTGAATTGTCCCAAAGTGTCAGGTAAGTTATGTTTTCTGGATGTGGACAGGCTCTGTGGAGTGTATCACATAGCTGTTCCTTTTCAATGTCAGGTCTGTGGCTAACAGCTTAATCTTGAACATTTCAATTAAATTGATTGCTCTGCCAATTCTTTCTTGTACATATACACAGAAAGTTGAACTATGATGATACATAAAGAACAAAGGATCAAAAATTCCTTGCTATTTAAAACATTTTGGAGAAGAGATATTACTAGGTGTGTGTGTGTGTGTGTGTGGTGTGTTTGGTATAGCAAGTATACATTCTTAGGGTGAAAATATTTTGAACCTTTGAGCTGTAGAGAATACATACCCTATTGAGACAAGGTTGGAAATTCTTATGGGTTATTTTATATTCCCTGAAGTTTTAACTCACTTTTGGCAAATTTTCCTCCTTTTGAGCATGTGTGTGTGTGTGTGTGTGTGTGTGTGTGTGTGTGTGTGTATGTGTGTGTGATGGTATCTCCTTAGAAACTTAGGGAGAGTGACTCACTTTATGTCCTGAGCATCAAAGAACATCAGACCTATGAAATGTAGACAGTGGTTTCTTTGAGAGATTCATTCTGAGAGAATTCAAATAAATGAGCCAACATATGGCTAGCTTAATTCAGGCAAAAATGTGTATTGATTACTTACTAAGCTCACTAAATAAAAACTTCAGGCTAAGTTTTGCTTCCCCAAAGAAAATAGGATTAGACGGGTCTTTGCACTCACTGGGGCTTCCTGTGAATCAGGCCAGATGAATGAAAACCTTCAAAGCTGAACAAAAGAAGGGCTCAATTTTTTTTTTTTGGCAAATGCAAATTATTAGGAGTTTGACATACTGTGTTTTACAATCATAAATAAAACATTTTTTTTGAAAAGGAGAATGTGATATTAATGATTTTCGATGTCCGAGAAGCACTGGTCTGCCTTCTTTTCAACTCCTTTAAGTAGGCTGACTTAACTTTCCTAGGTGGACCAGCTCCTGGATTTGACTAGTGGGGAATGTAAGCACACTGTGATGTTTTGCACAAGCTCGGTATAGGTGTGTATTTTCCAGACTACTTTAAGTCTGCATGGATGATATTTGAGCTGAGCTATCTAAGAAACTCCAAGTGAAGAGTGTCTGTAGTTTAAAGCACGAGAGCTCTAGGTTGCTCATTTTATCAGCATCCTACATCTAGTTGAAGTGGTGGGGTCACAGGAGAATCTCTTTCTAATCTGAGAATGATAGTGTGTCAGCGGTTTGGATATCTGCACATTTAACTTCAGATTTTCTAAGTCGAGAACGCATCTGACCGGTATTTGAATGACTTTAGTGCTGCAAATATTTGGCTCTGTGACAAAAATGCAAATGCTAATTGATATTCAAAATCTTCGAGTCTTCAGAGCAATCTCCTGTTGACATTTTAATAACATTGTTTGGAATGATTTCCGAAGTGTGGTGACTGCAACATACCCGCAGTAACAAAAAGTACATATTGTCTCTGAAAGCAAACAAGCTCAAGTTTCATCCAGTTTTCTAGAGGTTTCAAACCTGGGAGAATCAGCTTCTCGGAGGCAAATGGCTGCATTCATTAACACACTGAGTAGTTCATGAATACACTGGGAAACTTACTGCCTTTTGCTCCGAAATCTTGTAATAAAAAAAGAAATCCAGATTCGATTTTTTTAAACACCCGCCCCCCAAGGCAGAAGACGCTTAATCGGTCTTTAGACCTTTATTTGTATTTATTTATTTTCTCCTGGCGTGATACCATCGTGGGCTGGTCCTTTCAACTCGTTTCTGTCCTTAGCTGACACGGTTAGCAAAGAGGGGCAAAAGCTTAAGCAGTTTCAATGTAAGGAAACGAGGGAAACAGACCTAAGAGGACTCTGAATGTTCCAGCAAGCAAAGCCTCGGAGTCTCCTTTCCTTCCGTTGCATATCCTGGTGAGTTTAATCAAAAACAAACAGAACGCTCTTGTGAAATATAGTCAATAAAGTCAAAGTTTAGCTAGCTCTACGTAACTACAAAGAAAAAGTCATCGCAATTAAAACAACAACGACAACAAAAATGTAACTTTCGTTAACGAGCGCGCCGGAAATCTCAGGTATCAAAGACGCATTAGCCCTGGAGCGTCCCCTGCACGCCGCAGCCGGACGGAGGCAGCCGCGGCGAACAGACCTCCTTTCTCCTGCGAGCCGTCACACAAAAGGAGGGCTGCGGAAACTAAAAGTTTCGGGGCCTCCGGCTCGGGGCGCGCGGAGCAGACAAAACCTGGAGATGGGGTGGGTAAAAGACGCAGCCGGGGCGCAGTCCTGGCAAGGAGAAAGCTCCTAGGCCTGGAGGGGAAGCGGGAAATGGGGAGCTGGGTCCCGAGCTGCAGGCCCCGGCGCCCCCGGAGCCCGATCCCCCGTGGCCGCAACGCCGAGCTACCCCGGATCCCCGGAACCGGGACCCCGAAATAAAAGCGATGTTCGGAAAGTGCGTGTGTGCGCGCGGGCTGCGTTGCGTGCAGCGGGCGCGCCGCGAGTGGAGTTCGGGGGGCGGGGTGCAGAGGGTGGGGGGTGGATACCGAACCCCGGGACCCGGCTCGGGGTGGCGGGGGACGCCAGCCGATCGCCAGGGGGAGGAGAGGGGAGGGACGCGAGCCTGCGCCGGCGCCTCTGGGCGCGTTCCGCGGCCGTGCGCGCGCGTCCGCCGCCGCCACCGCCACCGGCGCCTCCCGGAAAGCCCTGCGGCCGCCCCACCGGGTCGAGCCCGGGCCGGCCAGTTTTGGGGGCGGCTGCTCGGCCGTTGCCACCGCCACCCGAAAGGCTAGATCGCCCGTAAGTGTCCTCTACGCTCCTCCTCCTCCTCTGCCCTGCGCTCGGGCGCCCCGCAGCCGCAGCTGCTCCAATGGAGTGGAAAATGGCCATTGGGCGCAATGAGTTCTAGATTATCTGCTCCGCGTTTTGTACTCAGCTGCCTGTCTTCTTTGGAGTTTGCACAAGCCCCTTGGCTGGCAAAGGCGGGAGGGAGAGATGGATGCTGCGCCGCGGTCCGCGTTCATATGTTTATATGATTAGCAGTCCTGGGCTGGGGGGGCTGGGGGTGGGGACTGAGGAGGAGGAGGAGGAGGAGGAGGAGGCAGGAGGTGACTCCAGTTCAGCCCTAGCTGAGTCCGTGTCAGGACTTCGGGCTCCCCGCCTCTCGCTCCCTGCTCTCCTCGCTCTCCTCCAGCTCGCACTCTCTCTCGCACACTCACACGCGCGCACACACACTCACACACTCACACACTCACAAGCACACGCACGCAGAGGTGCCCGAGCGCCATCGGGAGCTTACCGGAGGATTCTTGGCCACTGTTGAGGGGACCGGCCTCCCTCCGCGGCTTTGCATCGGCGCAGCTCTGCCTTGCTCCTCCGGTCGCTTCTCCGGAGCCAGAGTTCCTCGCCTCCTGCATCCGCGGAGCACCCCCCCACACCCCTCCCCGGGCCCGGAGACCCGACATGTGAGCTGGGGCCGACGGCAGAGTCGTGCCCCAGGCCGCAGGGCCGGCGCGTGCGCCGGATGCAGGTCCTGCCGACGCTGCCCGCGCGCTCCGGGCTCCTCCGGACGGACTGACGGACTTGGCCTCGCTCCCGGGCGGCCGTGCCCCCCGCCGCTGCCAGGGGACTCCGGAGTCGGCGCACCTCCGCTAGCCTCGCTCCCGCACCCCCACGTCTTTCGGGTTTGAATTTTGATTTCTGGCTCCGGAGGGGTGCGTGCGGCGGGAGGAAGGCGCGCGCGTGTGGGCGAAGCCCCCCCCCCCGTGGAGAGGCGTGCGGGAAACTGCGGGAAGATGTTGACTTAACCCCCGGCAGCCGCCCGGGCCGCTGGGCTGCTTGGCTGGACTCGGCGGCGGACGGCGGTGGAGACTCAGCCGGAGGACTCGGCGAGGAGCCGCGCGGCGCCGCGTCCGGGCCGCCGCCTCCCCGCGCGCTGGGCTCGCGGGAGCACCCCGCGCCGGCCGCCGCGGCCCCTCTCCCGCTCCCGTGCCCCCGCCAGACCGGCCCTCCCCCGGGGCGCGCTCGCACACCGAGGTAAGCCCCGACCGTGCGCCTCCGTGCCCGGCTCCGGAGACCTGTTTGCTGGGCGCTTCCCGGTGGGGCTGGCGGCGCGGAGGTGGCCGCGTCTCGGGGACCCGGCCGTGCCGGCCGCCCGCGCGCAGCCCTTCCCGCCGACATCGATCCGCAGAACTCTGCGCCGCAGCCCGCTCGCCGGGCCGCGTGCGGCTATTGTCACGCTCTCGGGAGTCGGGCTGGCTGCGGGGGACTGGAGGGCGGGGGCGCGGGCTAGCGAAGGCGGCTCCAGCCTAACCTTGCGTTTTGGGGGCGCATTTCTCAGAAAGCTTGGGATGATCGGAAGGTGCCCTTGGTTCTGTACGCAGAGGGGCTGGGGAGGGAACTGTGCGGGGCGCCCTCGGCCGGGCTGTCCCGCTCCAGGTGTTGGGCCCCCGGGCTCGGCAGGGATTCGTCCGTGGGTTGTCGCTAGGAGCGAGTCCCTAGGAAGGGGACGGTGGGGGAGGGCTCGGAGGAGTTGTCGCGGGCCGTCGTCTCTTGTCGTTGGTCAGGTGGTGCGGAGCAGCGAGGAGGGGAGTGGGGCACAGCCAGATGTGGCCGCGCCGGCGCTGAGGCTGGCAGCGATTAGGGGCGGCGGGCTGCCGGGGCTGGGGGAGCCCGGCGACGGGGCGGGAGGGTGGCAGGGCCCGGGTACTCGGCGGGCCAGGGCCAGGACAGAGAAGCTCCCGGACCCGCAGTGAGAGGGCAGCAGCGGGCCGCGCTGGGCCTGCAGGAGAAGTTAAGGGGCGTGGGCTCCCGGGCTGCCTCCGGGGTGGGCAGCCTGCTGGGTCGGGTGCGGGGCCTCGGGTTGATAGCATTAGGGAGAAGGAGGCGTAGGAGGGGCGCGAGGCGAGGGGACCCTTGGGGTCGCGGGCGTGGGATCCTGGACCCGAGACCCTCCGCCACGCGGAGGGCGATCCGCAGCGAGAAGGCGCCCCGAGTGTGCAGGACTCCCGCACTTGGGACCAGCAAAGTTTTTTCTCTCCGCTGAACTGCAGAGTTTGGGTTAGGAGAAATCGCTGGAGGCGGTAGCGAGAGCGGGGTTGTCTCTGAGCAGAGGCCGAGGCACGTGCGTCTTCCTGGGTGTTTACAGCCCTGGGTCCGGCCTGTCCTCTAAAAGCATCGTCCTGCTGCCCCTCCGAGCCCTTCCCTGGCGCGTGGGGGCTCCTCCCCCTCCCTTCTTGCCTCCTCTCCCCCTTTCCCGGCCCCTTCATTCGGTTCCTCCGGATACAAACTGCTGCCTCGGCTTCAGACGGAGGAAATGTTTTCCTCCTGCTCGGTGGAAGGTGTCAGGCTGCTGAGCAGCTTCTCCGGGCAGCCTGGGCGCGCTTGAGCCTCAGCACCGACCAGATGGTTGCGGATACAAAGGCCAGGTTTCCGAGGAGCGCCCCCCCCCCCCGCACTTGCCTTTTCTTCTGCGTTTTCCCGGTGCCGGGTCCCCCCTGTTTCCTCCCCCCTGTTTCCTCCCCCCTTTCCAGAGGCTTCGCTTTCCCCGTAGTTGGTTCATTCATTTCTCCCCCTGCAGTCTAAGTCTTGAGCCTGCCCCTCCGAGTTGACGCTGCCTACCTCTGGTTCCAACCTTGAAGAAAAGGCACGCCCGTCTGGTCAATGATTGCCTGTTGGGGAGTTCGCTTGCTAAGTCAGGGTCCATGGTGGGTAAACCTTAAGAAACAGGCGCTAAAGAGGCACTAATTCGTCTACAGAAATACAGAAGTTGATTTGGGGGTGACCCTGACAGCATCCAGGTTGGATGGAACTGTCTCGAGCCTAGCCAAAGGTAACTATAAATGGAGTGTCCTTTGATGCTTACTAGGTATTCTTAGAGACCGACTCCTTCTAAGAAAATCTGCAATAAGTTCAGGTGTTTTTGAACTTTGTCTTCCTTCCCTCCACCGTCCAGTAAACTGGAGCGTGATGGAATCCCAAGGAACGCATGCTCTGTTGTTGAGTTCCTTCAGACGGACCGCATCTCCCCTTTTGTTGCTCCGCTCTAAAAGAGGTGCCATTTCACATGCTGCACAAATTGTTTGAATTAATGCAAGTGTGAATTCTTACCGTTTGAAGGGGACGATTAGCATATCAAAGGTTTCTCTGCTTCAGCTCAATTGAGAAAACTGCAGCCTGTCTTCCATTTGCTTCCAAGCCGAGGCCCAAAGGGCACTGGGGCTTGTAAAGGGTGCAGACTAGACGGAGGATTCAGGCTGTGCTGCCGAACTTTTGACTGTTCCGTAATTATGTGAACTAAAAAACGTTGTCTGTTGCTCTGGAGCCCTTGCAGATGGCACGACAATTATTTTCTATTGATAAATGGTTTGTTCCTAGGAAAACGGTGACCTTTTGTTTTAGAGTAGACTCTGTTGCCTGTCTTTTGGGGTGCCCTTATTGGAGCATTCTGAGAAAGCCTTACTATCTGACCTAATGCTTTCCTAAGACTGCGCTGTGCTCTGTTATTACAATTAGAAAGGCTTCCAATTAGTCTACACAACAATAGCTATTTTGTGATAAGACACTCATTGCCACACATCGGAAACTTCTTTATATCCTTGCTAAATTAATAGGGAATAAAAAGGAAGTAGAGCTTGTTGAAAATTAAAAGTCCATGTGAACTTTATTAACACAACTTCTGATACAAGTATCAGCTTGGAAAGCGTTTCTAAGAGACAAAGACTCAAATTTTATGTCTTCTATTTAAATTGAGGTAATTCTTAGAGTTTTTTAATTTTTAAAATTTTGTCAAACATTAGACACCTTTTTGTTTAAAATTGTTTTTTTTTTAAAGAAAGCACCTAGTTTTTTTTTTTTTATTAATTTATCTTTTTCTGTCTGCAGAGCAGTCTGTTGTCTGAATTTCTTTTAGCAAGCCATGATTTGAGTGAAGAAAGAAATAAGAAACTTGTCTGCGGGGCATTTGTGGGGGGCAGAGGGGTCAAGAGAGAACTCCTTTCTTCTGGGCAAAATTACTCGAATTGATTTCCCTTTAGTTTTTTCAAAACAGATTTTTAAAGATAAAGCGAAGGCTTGGAAATTGTAGGATTTTTTTTTTTCTTCTTCCTTTCTTTTTGGTTTACCTGTGATGTTTGTTTTTGACCCGAAATTGACTTTCTTTCCTTGAAAGAAGGATTATTTACTTAATGGTTGGGACTCTTAGCTTCTATTTCAATACTGGAAATGAATTCTAATGTAACAATTTCAGCTGGGAGAACCCAGCATTAATTGCCTAAATATTTTAGTCTTTTGTTTAATGGGGTGGTAATTGTTTTCAGATCAAGATGAGTTTTTTAGTGCCTTTCCAATGGAGAGCATCATTCTGCAATGATTTTATGATAGCTTGTTTATCTGCTTTGTTCATTAGCCAGAGAAGTACTGTAGTATTGGGGGGGGTGTCATTGATTGTAATTGTGACTCCTGGCCTCCAGTTGTGGTTAACTCCTGCTTAGAGTGCAAAGTATCATGAAGAAGACTTGCCATCCTTGAGGGCTTAGTGATCATCCAGAAATTGCCTTGAAAACATTGCTCTTGGATTGATATGATCTTAAATTTGGCAAATCTCTAAAGGTGTAAAATGCAGCTAGCATGAGATTTCTTTGCATTTAGATGGCAAAATTGGGCTACTTACAGAAAAACTAACGTGCTGTCGAAGGGCTCCAGCTGCCATTTTCAGTCACTAGGTTAGTGTGTGTTGGCAACAGAAAACGAATTTAGAAATGCAGATAGCCGTGGGAGCAGGTAGTTAGGGAATTTGGAATATTGAATCATGTGGGCTAGAACAAACCAATTACTTCAAGTTTTGACATGAGAATTTCCAATAAATAACTTTTGTTTTCTAGGCTTTTTGCTCTGCTTTATTAGTGGAGTCACATCAAAGCAGCCAACAGAACTTCCGAATGTCATAAAAACGAATATAAATACGTAGGTCTCACACGCAGCACTGGGAGCCCTAATTTAAGATGAGCACTTGGAGTTTTTATTGCTGCACTTTCCACAATCAGCAGAAACATTAACACCAGGCTTCTGGGTATTTCTCAAAACATGCAGGAGGACGGAGAGCTTTTAAAACCAAGGTTTACTTAGGATTAAGGCTTTGTTTGATCATTACTGAAGCTTTGTGTGTTTTCCTAAAAATTTTCAGGTAGTATTTTAGTGTCCTTCAGTAATATGAGATATGAGAAAACTGACACTGAGCTGTGGTGAAGGTCAGAGAACCCATCGATCTGCAAATCCAAGTAATAAAATGTTAGTGCTGTGTTTTCTATAAAAATATTTATTTGACCTAACTTTTGTGAAGAATTATTTAAACAATTAGCAGATGTAGTATGGATTAGAGATGGTATTTTGAATTTATTGCAGCGTGTGGCCCTAACACACCTGTACCTACCTGTGAACGCTCTGTTTTCTTTTTAACAAAAACCTTTGTCGCTTGCCCAAGTGTTGATAATTAGGAACTCAGATTAGGTGGATGTTGGTTGAGAATGAAATACTGTTTAGAGAATGGAAGAACTGAGCATCCTGTAAAATGCTATCTTTAGAAATTTCCCTGCAAGAGGCTTTGCTCTTTGGGCTCTCGATTCTTTGTGTCTCTTTGAGTCTTGAAGGGCAAGGAGCTCATTTGACACCTGCCTGCTTTTCCGCAGAGCAGATCCTCGTAAAACGAAAACACAATTATTTTCAAGGTAATATGTGCTAGAAATAAGGTGCGTAATTATGGAGGAAGGTTACTTACAAGCATGCCTACTGAACTGGAAGATTTGATAAATCACTAAAATAGCAACTTTTGTAGCTGGGCCTAAAAAGGACTTGGATTCTTCTAGACATCTTGGTCAGTTCAGCTCTTGTGTTTAGAAGTTCACATTTCCTCAGTCCGTACCTTGTTTTGCTGCTTATTTTGAACACAGATTAAAACATTTCTACTTGAAAGCTAGATGAAAATCATAGGTTGGTTAGCTGCTCTGTTACATAACACTAGTTCTGCAGGGCCTACCCAAATACTCATCTCTGCAAATAATTCTTGATTAAAGGTTGAAAAGTACTTAATCATTAGATTACTATAATTAGAGTGATCTTATCAGAAGGCTAGATTGAAACTATTCTCTGAAATCTTGGGTTGCCTGAGATGCTCCCAAAGACTGGGTGAAGTAGTTCCTTTTGTTTTTTTCATGCTTTAAGAAACCGCTGAAGGGAATGGTTTGTTTAATGTAAATGGCTAATTCCTGGAATTAGGTACTGTGACTCATGACACTTGCTATCCTGACCTGGTGGGTCACAAACAAGGAGAAACTGGGACCCATCTGACTTCAGTTAGGCTCTTGGGTCTGATGTGTAGGTTCCCTTAAGCACGTGTTATGGACTAGATAAATTCCTTAATGTAATTTCGATGTAAGTAGTTATTTTTAGGCAAGTCACGGTGCCGTAGGAATAGGAAGGACCAATCAGCTAAAAATACTTTTGAAAGATCAATATTTTTAGGTCATTGGTCTGATGGACTAAGTGCAGGCAATAATCTGGATACTTCTAAAATAAATTTTAATTCATTAAGTTTTGAAAAGCGTATGATTTTCTCCCTCCATCCCCACCTCCCCCCAATGCCTCTTATGTTTGACAAGCTAATACTACCTGGAAAAATTAATTGAAAGAACCAAACTCAACAATACCTTCAGATAAAGTGCAGTTTACAGCAGATGCTTTGGAAATGTCTGGAAAGCACAGAGCAAATTCAGATACAATTTGTTTAATTACACCAAAAATACAGCCCTATGAAGCCTTACTGTTTGTCTTCATAGAGGATTTTATGCATTGTGTGGTGGTTAAGTAAAATCCCATCACACTTGTATAAATTTGTTCAATTACCAGAACAGCTAAAAGAAAAAAAAAATCAATTTAGGTTGAAAAGCAACAGAAATTAGATTACCTTGGTTAGTAGAAACTTGCCCGCAGTGTCGAAATTGCTTAATAATATCAAAAGTCACCACGCTTTACAGCGTGAGAGTGTTGGCTTCTGTTGTAATACGTATGTGTTTGCTTACTGCGTGATTTTTTTTATTATGCATCTTTTTTTTTTTCTTTCCATTTTTATGTTCATGGAAGTTGTTATATGACATACAGGAAACTACGCTTGGGTGTTGTCATTTGTTGTAGAGGTTGTTTTTCTAGATTTTTTTTGGTCAGTTGATAATTCCCATCAGTGTCTTGAAATACTACACGTGATGTTAGGAATCTGAAGGAACTTCCTCTATCAGAAAGGAACTGTGGCAGCAGTTATCAGCCACAGGAAAGGTTTGAGGATTTCTTTTTTCATCACCAGCACTAGAGTTCTAGGGAATCCTCAACCTTAAATTCTTGGCGCAGTAAAGTGGTGCAGACCACCTTGCTGCAGAGAGCCGGGCACCTGCTCTAAGGCTACCTGGATTCCTTCTGGCACTCAGCTCTGCCCAGAGCAGGGGCAGTCACAAGTGCTGCTCAGAAGCCACCAGGCTGTTTCTAGGTCATGAAGTCAACTTCCTGGTATTTCTAGGGAAACCAGTTGAAAGGAAGAGGACAAATGTCACTTTAAATAGAGATGTTTGAGTCACATTTCTGCCTGAGGGTAAAATTTAGGTCTGTCTTAGCCCGGATGTAATGTCTCCCTCTGCAGAGTAAAGCATTAATCAGGGCAGGATAAGAAAACCTGGGACTAAAACGGGTCCCAGTTTGTCCTGCCATTGAGGCTTTTCTCTCCCAGTCTGTGAGGAGCAGCTTATAAACATTTAAACATAGGCACATGAGCACACCCACACACATACACAAACCCGTGCACACGCGCGCGCACACACACACACACACACACACACACACATAATATTGCACCTCAGTCTCTGAATTCTGGTGCTGCAATTAGTTTCCTTAAAAGAAATCCACTTTTAAGGCTGGGGGGTGTGGTTGTGAAGCCTTTTAAAAGGGGTAGATGCAATACTTTATAAAAATTTGAAATGTAGGGTTGAAAAACAGGCCGGAGAAGCACCCTGAATTATATGACCAAGTCTTAATTCTATTTTAGAATATATTAAATAACAATAAATTGATTTTAAAAAAAAAATTATCTGATGACAGAAAAAAGAAATGAATGTAAAAGCAAACTGTTAGTTCTTGGCTGTGAAGGATGGCAGAAGCTGGTAAGACAGTTGGTTAACCTTTGACAGACCGTCAAATCAAACCAATATTATTTTGTCAGAAAGAAAGCATATGAAGCCCCTGTCTTTTTCTGATACGCATAATGAAAATTTTAGCACAGTAGTGGTAAAAAGATGGCCAGGAGAGTCCTAATAAAAACGTAAGGTTTATCTACCAAAGCATACTCTTTAACCCCTGTTCTTTGCCAACTATACACACATAAGCTAACGATTTATAGTCGGGTACTCTTGAAACATCGGTATTTCTAGATAGTGCTAGGCTAAGAATTAATGAAAGTTTAAAAATACTAACCAGGTCTGATTACGACACCTCTTTTTAAAATGATTTGTCTAGTTCATCCCTGCCCTACTCTCAGGGTGTGCTCAGCCTTTAAATATGAGCTGTCTACACTGACCACTGTTCGAATCCTTCCCCTGGTACTGTTACAAGTCCACACCTCGAACTGATGACTACCCAGGGATTGGATGGCAGAATAATCTATTCCCAGTTACTGTCAAATTGGCAGTCTGCTGGTGGGGCAGACTAGATGACCTTGGTTTTGACTAATGCTTTCTTTCATAGAGGGTGGCGACACAGCTTGTTTATAGAGAGTGCAAAGGAGAGTTCTGTTGTGTTTTAAAAATAAGCTCCAATTTTTTAATTATTCTCAAAAACGGGAAGTGCTGTGATGCCAGCGTTCCATAAGATGGGTGAACCATTACAAAGTGATGATAAACTCAGTAGCTGGTGTTTATTTTCTGTAGCATACCATTACGTAATCAGCTCCCAGCTTCGACTTACATAGAAAAGAACTGTTAAAATGATTTTTTTCTGTCTTCACTTAAGAGCAACATTTATTTTTTCCCTTTTTTATTTTTTCATTCCACACACCTTCCACTGGGATGTTTTATTCTTCGGCGTGAAAAGCCTCCATCTTTTATGTTTGGTGCTGTGGTTATTGATTAGAAATTATATTTCCTACACTTCCTTTTCTCCACTGATTTCCCCCGTTCTCCTAGTGCTAGAAATGGAGCTTCAGAGTTGCTGCTGAGCAAGGTTCTCCCTTTGTGTTACGTCTCCAACTCCTTCCCCGTAATTCTAATTTTTCTAATATTAAAGTTGTTTCAGTTCCTAATATCCTCAGCTCTCTTGTGACTATAGGGAGCACGCTTTTGGAGCGTTGTGTGTTTAGTGTATTCTAGTGGTTGCTTGTGTTTTCTCAGAGCTTGCTGAAGGCTTCCTGTGGATTGACACAGGCTACAGTGAAGACTGATAGGGTGAATACGCTCCGTGTCTTATTTCCATGTTTAAGAAGATGGACACAATATTAAACTGCTTCATTTAGTTTCAGATGCATCAACAGATAGACGTTATAGACTAGAGTTACGGTACCCTAGGCATCTCTGTCATGGAGAGATGATGTCTGGCGAGTTGTGCTTTCCCTGGTCACTTCAACAGGCAAATAGAGAGGAATGTTAACACTCTTCGCTTTCTGTGGTGAGTCCTGTGGTACCCACAATGTGCCCAAAAGGCAGTTTTCATATTGTTACTTGTTTTAAAATACACAAACATTCTAAATTCTTAAATGCTTTGCCTCAATTTTTTTTCCTCCTTGAGGGGAAACAGTCTACTGAAATAGAACATTTGTCTCTGTGATGTTTCCATAATTAGCATGAAAATCAACTCATGTTTATATTTTTGTTAGTGTTGCAATGCAGAGGTTGAAATCTGGAGCCCTGCACATGCTGGGCAAGTGTTCTGTCTCTGAACCACACCCACATGCTGTAATTTTCATGTGCTCACTAACAATATATCTATATAGTTATATATTGTTTCACATATACATATATGTATGCACATATAATTAAGCATCATCTTTATACGGCATGGAGGTATAAGAACATAATCCCAGCCCACAGGGAGGCTGAGGCAGGAGGATTACCAGGAGCTGGAGATAAGTCTGGGATATATAAGGACTTGTATCAGAATATCAAACCAAGAGAAGACAAAACTTAACAAGAAAAAGCTTCCTTTTTTTTAAGCGTATCAATTAATATAAGGTAAATCAGATTAGATTTGGCTTTAAATTTTATTCATGATTTACACACACACTATGAAGGGGTCATATGCATGTTGAAACAGAGAAATCATAGAAGCGAAGGCATGGAACATTTTCTTTTTAGCAGTTCTTGGGTTAACTCGCTGTCCCCCAGACTTTGGAACTGTTCTTCAGCCTTTCCTGTTGTGTGCTGATGGCAGAGGTGCTCCCAAATCTGTTTGAACCTGGGGGAAGGACATTTGGCAAACGAGAGTTTGGGGTAAAGGGATATTAAGAGAGATTCTGAAGCAAATACTACAGAAGAGGAAAGGACACTTACAAAGTAGATAGTTTTTTTTTTATTTTCATTTTTATGTTGAATTTATAAAATTTGATTTAAAAAATAAATACTCTCCATAATGTTGGAGTGCCTGAGAGAAAGATTAAGATAAAGCACGAAGTGTATTAATTTAAAACAGTCTTTGTGTTCCCTGTCAGTTGTTCCCAAGGTGCCACCTTTGATTGCCTGCTTTGTGTTCAGATGATGTAAATGGGTTGGGCACCTGGTTTTGAGTCTCTGTCATTTTATGCGGGTTAAGTTGTAACAAAGATTTTTTTCCCCCCATGAACAGTCCATGGGGTGACTCTCATAAGTTAGGGCCCGCCGCCAGGCCAGGTGACCCTCTCAATCAAGATGGAGAATAAGATGATTATTTGCCAATCACAAAATTTCAGGAACTATCCTTTTACTCAGATGAGAGAACAGGCTGGGTGGTAGTATTTAGCTGTTGCAAATGTTTTTGCTAACCCTTGTTATTACCTGCAGAGGGAGCTTGTATATGAGATAAAAAAGCCAGGGCACATTGCATTGATAATTTACCCTTTGATAATTATGTTAAAGAATTTTAATTTGTTTTTGCGTGTGAGTAAATGGTGGTTAGGAAGCGAGGTATTTTGAGGTTAGTAAGATTCAAGTGAAATTTAGCAACTCTGTATCATTTCCTGTATTCACAGAACGCAAGTGTGCCCTTAATTAGGAAAAATATTAGAAAAATAGTAACGATAAAGACATTAGATTCATTTTGCGGTTTTATTTTAGTTTGGCTGAACCTCTGAGAGCAAACACATTTGAAAAGTCTCTAGTACCTATGGCCATAGGAGATGGCAACCCTTCAGGAACTTCTCCAGGTTATGTAAAATATTATTAAACAACAAATAAACATAAGGTAGCAAATTGTATCCCTTTATCCCTGAGCACTTAGTTAATAGATTAAATTAGATGAATGTTTTCTTGTTTCAAAACAAAAACATGTTCACTTCAGATTAAAGACTTCTGCTGTGTCATAAGGAACAAATTAGTTCAGTGATACTTAGACAAGGGAACCATCAGAAAGGACCTTACAGGAAAGGGTGAGGGAACTGCTGATAACCTTGGGAGACATGAATACAAGCAGGACAGGCAGTGCTTGATTGAAAACTATTCTTTTCATGAACTGTGCCAAGGGAATTTCTAAAGACATTCTAAGCTCAGTTTCCAGAACTGTTTGGATTCTGGACATAAGCATTTTGACAATTAGGGCAGTAAGCTCTCAGGTCAGTTTCCCTTGTTCTACATTGCCTGCATATATTTGCTTTTTGGTAGTAAATCTAACAACATCAAATTCTGTTGAAAATGCCAGTGTCTCTTGTCTATTGTTCCATTTGATAAAGTAATATTTGAAAATGTGCTTGTTGGAAGGGTATGAAAAAGGGTTTTTCCTTTATATATTCTTGAAGAGAGATGTAATAGTCTTTCTCTTTGTCAAATTGGTGTGACAAACATACTTATTTTGTATTTTAAAGGGCTTTGATTCTTAATGAAATCCACTGTTTTGAATATATTATTTTATTAGCTAATCTTTACCTAATATGCGAAGTCAGATCGTTACTGTTACACAGAATAACCCTGCAGGTGAGAAAAGTTGTTTAATAGAGAGTTTCTTGGCACTGACATGGGCTTTTGTGTAAGTATTACGCTCTGCGTTATCTCAACAAGCCTGTGCCCCAGCTCTATGGAGTATTTTCATAACAGGGTAAGACCGTTAGCAACAGCAATTATTCTTCAACAGGATTACAGTGCTGTGCTCCACACGAGCGTCCGCACACTCCTTTTCAATAGCGTTATTGATAGGCGTTCCTCACTGCCAAGTTTGTGTCATTGTCTTAAATAATGCCACGCAGGGACATTTCTCATCCCTGTGGGTAGGCACTGGGAAGTGGAGTCTGATAGTACGGTTCATTACCCTCTCTGAGCTAATAAAGCCTCAGCTTCCTTCTCAGCAAGGTAAGGGTTACTGCAGAATTCATTCCCGAGAAACTGGGAGGCGAGAGACTCAGGGGCTGTCACGAAGTGCATAACTTCTGTGATGTTCTTGGAAAGGCACAGCTAGGGTAAGTACTACTTGTATTGTCTTAAATTTAAAAGTAGAACATTTATTTCAGTGACTCCCCCCCTCAAGTGAGTGAAAGCTGAGTCCATTGAAAAATGTTTTCAAACATTCTTGTAAAAATGTTGCTGGTTGCTTATTGTATTGGGGATGAGGAGAGAGAGAATTGATAGTTGCCTTTTCAATTTGAAACAGCCCTGCCAGTCTTTGTAAATTGTCAGACAACCTTATCATATATTCTTGAAGAATATGAATTTATGATTTAGCGTCTCATGCTCTTCGCAAATTTATGATTTAAGAGTGAATATGTTGCAAAGGAGGGTGATTTTTTTTTAAAGAAAGCATGATATATTATGAATAGACTCTACATTAAGAATAATACTCTCAAATAAATAATGAATAGGCTGTTGAAGAAATAACTTTCTTAATAAAAGGGTTACAAAATGGAAGCTGTTCATTTAAAAAAAACAGTCACTTTGGTCTAACTTAAATCGTGAGTCAAATATTATGTCAAATACTTTGAATAGAAGCAGACAACATAAACTCTAAACAGTAATGACAGACTTGCTTGTGGGTGTGTGGAACCAGGAATGAAAAGGTCTGAATCTGGATACCAGGATGCTTTTATAAGTATATGAGAAAAAAGAAACAGAAATATTTAAAATTCTCTCATGTTCCTTGGCTTTAAAAGTTAACATTTCTTAAAAGATAGAACAGTAAAATTGTTACTTATTTTCTCATTGTTTCAGAAGAATTTCTTTTGTCTTTCAGATTTCCTCAAATTGAAGTCTAACAAAGGTTTAAACAGTACTTTTTATCAGGTGCACTTCGGTAGATTCTGTGGCATTCACATGATACTGACAATTCGGATCTGAACAAAGGAAAGACTAGGTTAAGGTCATAAAATATCGAACTTCTGCAATTTTTTAAAAGTGTAAATTCAGAATTTCACATTTCCTTCCCCTCACTGGAGGATTTAGCTTGCCTCTGTATAAACTGAGCACACCTAAGGAATACCCGAAATTCAAAATATAAACACTGATGCCTTGTATCCGTCTTCAATGCCTGTGTGATGTCAGTGTTTTAATATAAAGATGATTGGTGAGCCTACTGTTTTTGCTTTCCATGTTTCAGCAAGAGAAAAACATTCAGTAAAAATTCTTGAAACATTGAATTTTATTTTATAGTTTCAAAAAATTAATTGGTGTTCATTGTCCCTTAGGTCAGGCTTGATTTCGGAAGATATTTTTTTATTTTGAAAAAAATTAAATGAAAGCAGAGGGTCCTATTATTTATGCCAGGTCCCTGAGTAAAAGAGTAGCGTAGATTAAAAAAAAATCCTTATGCAGTCATTTTCGGAGCTGTGTGGGCTTCCTGACAAAGTTGTTGTGAGCTCTTAGTAGTAACAGTCAGTGTGAAGCATTAATACCTGGCCCGTTGAAATGATTTGAAATACAGTTTGAATTATTTGAAGACAGTCTTTCTTTACCTCTGGGGTTTGGGGTAACAGCTGCAACACATTAAGATATTTTCAATACATTCTAAAATCACTTTTCTCTGATTATAACCTCCATAAAAATTTAGCCTTGATTAATGATTATAAAATATTTTATAGAACTATGATGACACAGAATTCATATAAATGGGATGGCAAGATTATTAATGAGCATGGTGGCTAAGCATAATGTTTATGCTTTGTTGTTTTAATAGCATAGCCCTTTCATGTGCCTATTTGGTGGCTTAGAAAGGGATGAAATCTGAGTCCATTGCAAAGAAGTCGTTTATTACTATTCTTGTAAAAGCATGTTTCATATTTTATTATATTGAAAATATTTATGACAAAATAGTTAGATTTGGTTTATTTAAGATTTCATTCTAGGAGCCTGTAATTGGAGCCATTAAATGAGAATAGATTTAATTTGCTTCAGTTATGATTACATTTAAGAAAAAAAAAAAAACTTCCAAGAGCAAAGCTTAAGTTTTCTATTACTTCAACTTTTTTTTTTTTTCTTACATACTTAGTGTGTGTGTGGGGCTTGTCTGTGCCCTGGCACACATGTGGAGGTCCAAGGATAACCTTAAAGAGTGTATTTTTTTCTTAAACAATGGGGTTTCTGGAAACCTCAGGTCACCAGGCATGGCATCAAGTGCCCTGACCCTCAGATCCTTCTCGCTGGCCCAGAAGTCAGTTTTAAATACTGCATTTTTCAAAATTCTTGGCATTGGATTTTTAATACTTTGAATATTCTTCAAAGCCTAGAGAATAAGAATTTGAGCTGCTTAAAACAATAGTCAATGAAATAGTTCATACAACATCTGTCATCGAAAATATATGAAGAATTTTAGGAATGGTGAGGCTGAGGCTGGAGAATTGCCATGGCTTTGAGGCCAGCCTGGGCTACTGAGTGAGAAAGCTATTGTAAAAAGCCCAGGCTAGCAAACTAAGAACAGGACTGAAAGAGTTGGAGTGCCCACACATGGCGGTCTCTGCTTCACTGTTGAGTGTTAATTCTAGGACCATCAGAAGGAAAATTTCAGGAATATTGTAGTCATATCACTGCGATGTCCGTTTGATTGAATTAAAAATAATCTGGAAACAGGTTTTTGATGCTAGTGTACTTTATTAAACCAACATTGATTGTTGGTAAAGAATAACTTGCATAGGAGCATTGCACGGTGGTGAAACGGTTAGTGTTCTTGTGTGACTTGAGACGTACGTGGTCCCTCCATGGTTAGTACAGGAAAACCTGCCCCCTCCCTCAGGTTGACATTTTTAAACTCTTGTGAAAGGTTTGCCTGAAAGCTAAGTACGATGCTTATTCCTTGTGAACTATGAATGGCCTTTGTTAGCCTGCAAAATAAAACTTCATACCAAATTTCTCTTTTTTCTGAAAAGATATAGTGGAAGTTTCTACTGAAGGACCTTCAAGGACATTTGAGCTCAGTGTGCGTCCTGCCCAGTTTGATTTCTGAGTAGTGGGGTGGACTAAAGGGTCAGGAAAGCTAGTTTACATACGGGGATTGGCGTGGGGAAGTGCGCACAAAAGTTGATGCCTTTGCTTCGTTTTGGTCATTCCATCCCAGCTTATGAATGATCAGTGCTTCTGGATGGGAATTAACACAGTCGATCGTCTCAGTCCCTGGCTGCAAATGGGCTCAATTGTCTGTTCCTTCTAATCTCGTGTAAATTACTCTATTTGTAAGATTCAAGAATTTTTTTCTTCCCCTCATGTCTCATTTTCTACTAGATTCTATGACATTGATAAAAAAAAAAATTGTGGTTACTGCATTTTGTCGTCATTAATTTGTATTTATTTCATTAGAAGAAAATAGCACCGAATTAAAAAGGGTATGGTGTTCTGAGCACAGACCTTTGGGTAGGGACCCGTAACGGATCAACAATTAAAGATCCAGAGAGTCCCACAAAGCAGTATACAGGTTGAGCTAATAGCTGTGATTTTCATTAGCACTCTTCAGTAAGGGTAACTTTGGAGAGCACCCAGGCCTCTCCTAGTCGTTAGGTCCATTCATTTCTGAACATTCATTCTTTGTGCAATTGGCTCTGGTAACACCAGGTACTTATGAAAGCTTTAGTATTTTTCATCATTTTAGCATATAGTTAAAAACAAAGGAGGGCTCCACCTGTAGGTCACATGGGCTTTGCATGGCTGAGGCCCTGGGGTCAGTCCCCAGCACAAAACCCAGACGGATCCCAAAGTGATACTGAGATGCTAAAAATCAAAACTAAAGGCGTTTAAGTCACCTGTGACTGGAGGACACAGACAGTTTTAAAAGGGGGGCCCCAGTCATTTTTAGATTTCCCAACAGCTACAAATTCAGAGATCACAAGTTCTCTGCATCCGAACTTTTAAGTTTTGGTGATGGCTGAACAACATCCCAGGCAGTGAATATAACCAACTTAGAGAAGTGCAATTTTGTTTGGTTTAACACATGTAGGTCCTACAGATTCAGCAGAAGAGAAGAGATACCATTCGCAGTTCTGACTATAACCAGAGACATTTTTACATATAAGACTGTTAATTTTACTGATACCTCCTCAGCTGTATGTATACAGACTTTTCGTGTATACAGACATAACAGAGGTCACTGATGGTCACAGAGGTATGTTTGAATTAGTAAATTCTAACACATGGCAGCCTTATCGCCCACTCTTTGATTTATCCAGTTTGGTTTCCTCAAGCTGCAAGATATTACCAATCCTGAATGATTCAGCTCTTGCCATTTTTCAATGAGTTTTCTCTCCCAGTTTCAAGAAACCATATTGATATGCCCACAACTAGGAAATTTCGGTGTTACAAGAAGCATTTTCAGAGGCTTCTCCAAGTACAAATTATACTTAAATTATCTTTTGAAAAAAGATCTGTTTCCTGCATGGGTACAATTTGTGAAAGTAGGTTACACTCTCCTGCTTTAGAGCAACTGTCCTGGATGGTGTTCATGTGAGCGGCAGGCAAGGGCTGGGGTTTGCTCTAATAATCCACAGTATTTACAGCGCTTTGGATTTCACCTCCAGGATGTTATTTTTGGTTCCCTGTAATACCACCGAGGTTATTGTGGCCACACATGTGGGTTCAAAAATTTGACAGAATTTCTGGTACCAAGTTGGCCCACATTACCAGACCAAAAATATGCATGTGCTTGAACTGGTCTTAAAGTCTGTCTTTCAAATACTTGTTTTAACCTTTCCGAGACCAAGTCCCCGGGTAGGCACCTCTTATCCAGTTTACATTAATCTGCAGGCTTTAGCTTTGTTTGTTTTAGATGCAAGACATTTATTAAGGCCTCTCCTGAAGAAAAATAGTATCCTGTGATGTTTGGACTCACTGGGTCCGTGGGAAGACTGGGAGATTTGTACATTGCGAGGACCTGACCAAATGGAGTGTAGAGGGAAAGCCGTGGAAATAGCAAAGAGCACATTCAACACGAGTGGGGTGGAAAGGGACCTAATTTTTGGGTCTGTTTTTGAGGAGGTAGGTTTAGGGTCTCGGAGGAATGCGTTTGAACAGTCAGCTACATAGAGGGTGGAAGGAGGCGGGAACGGACTGTTAGTTTGGAGTGTGTCTGTAGAGAGCTTGCTCCATTAAGATGATGTAGACCATAACTGCGTGTTTTCAGTTGAGAGAGTATGACACGGAATTGCTAGTTTCCGACGTGGTGTAGCCGTGAAATAGAGTGTCGAAATGTTGGAAGGGATGGAAACCTAATTAGAAGCTGTGGGTGACAGTCCTGGTGAGAGGCGGTGATGACAGACAGAAGTTGTAATGGCTGGGTGTGAGCAAAGGGGGCGTGAGGAGTCAGAGCCCTGCACCGAGGTTCCAACCACGCTCCCGCTCCCTTCCCACGAGGGAGAGGCCTTCCTCATAATACATGGACGGGTATAATTAAGTGCTCGCTGCTCCCGGTTTGCTTCATGCTAACATGCACTTGTGTACTTATTTATCGTGGTGCTAGAGGTTGAAATCCCAGGCCTCATGTGTGCCAGGCAAGCCCTGCCCTCTTGAGCCATGTCCCCAGTCCCAGTATGTGTCTTTTTAATGTGATATTTGTGCAAAAATTTTTTTCTTTCTTTATACCTTCCTAGAAGTGTTTTGGGATGAGCTGATGTGGGCTTAAGTGTGGGTGTTTCAAATGCTTGTATAAAATGAGACATTGTATAGTTTTTAGGCTACAAGGTTTATGTTTTCAATTAATTAAGTAACGAGAGTCTTGATAATCAGCTATTTGTAATCTATTTCAAATGAAATGTTTACTTTATCCGGGATAGATACATTGAGCTATTTGTCATTGTTCTGGTCTTTCTACTGCTGTAAGAGCTCTGTAGACAACTAACTTCAAAGTGTTCATAGGTTTCCTTAGTTACTACTCTGTCCTCTTACAGGAAACTTAGAAATCTCTCTGTCCTTTTAGATTTTTTTTAAAAATTCATTACAGTTTATCTTTACTGAGTTAGTCTTTCTCTTTTGTTATCAAAGACTTCTGTTATATATTTATTGAATTGGTAAGTAGAAAATGTCCCTACTGGTTTTTGTTCTTTATATATAGAGTGAAAGATTTAGTACAGTTTCAAAGCTTGCGTGGCGGTTTATGCCTGTACTCCCAGCGCATACTAAGGAAGAGGCAGGAGGGTTACCATGAGGTTCAGGCCCCTCTGGAAGGTACAACCTCTCTTAAAAAAAACAACAGAAAAAGGGAAATCAATCTCAATCCCAAACAGCAGCAGTTGTCGGTTTGATCGGTGATCCTTTGTAATGAGTTAAGTGAACAACAGCCAGTCTGAACCGCGTCTGTTCATGATGGTGGGGTTCAGAGTTGCCTCAGTCAGAGTGGGCTCTCAGGGTCTCCTTTCAGTGAGAGGTACTTGGGATCTAAACCTAGCAGGCCTCACCCTTGCTAGGCTAAAGCTGTACCTCTGAGCTATACCCCAGCCTGAGTTTTGTTTCTAGAAGGGGACAGTTTTGAACCTTTGCCACATCCCGAGTTACTCCAATTTCTTCAGTGTACTTTCAGTGGATGGTGAGTGCTTTGAGTAATGGTGATGATTTAAGTTCACAACCTCTCACCAGCTCAGGATTCTTGGCGATACAGGAGTGATCACTGTAGAATAGGCACATGATCTTGGGCGTTCTGGGGTCATCTCAGAGCTGTCTTGGTTCTAGACGGTGAAGAGTGTTTTGTGATGCCATCTGTTCAGATGGAGTTTCAAACTCAGATCGCCCTCAGTAAGTGCTTTCGGTAGCTGTCACTGATGTAGATTAAAGCTGGTGAGTGCTGGTTCCAGCACTCAGGTGGCCCATGTCTTTCGGCAACCTTGCAGATTTTGTTTTCTGACATTTTTGTTTTGGCCTGATTCTTCTTTTCTTTTCTCATTTCTGCTCAAGGCTGAGTCCCTACCTAATCATGTTCTCTGTGTGTGTGTCTTTCTGTCTCTCTGTCTCTCTGTCTCCCTCCTCCCCTCCTTTCCTCTCGTCTGTCTCTCTTCTCCTTCCATTCTCTATTATAGAAGCTTGTAGTTCATGTAGCTTAGATGATAAATCAGTAATTACCACGTCAAGATTAAAGTCTAATGCTGAGAACAGGAAGTATTGGTGTCTCTCTCTACCTGATACTGCCAGAACCCTATGCTCACCACTTTCTTGTGAGTTTAGTACAGAAGATAATCTTTCCTTGTTGTGGTGTGATGCCTGATGATACTGTATAGAAATCACGAAATTCTCCCTGACCTCTGGTCATAGCCTCTACATCCTGCTCCCTGCAGGCCTGGCTCCATATTGCACCCAGCATGAGGATCCTCCTACCTATTATTATTGAAAAGGGAGCCAGTGGGGATTCTTGTCAGAGGGTCCTGAATGTGGACTTTTCTCTTTCCTTCTGAAAAAAAGGATCAGTGATGCTGGGGACAAGATTCAAGGTAATCAGCATGAAGTCAAGGGAGTTAACTATGCATTCTTGTTGTTGAAGTGTGAATTTCATTGTACTTAGTGGGTTGTAGAAATTAAAACAATAGCGATGTTTAAAAATGGCATTTTTTTCATGTTTGTAAAATAAAATATATAAAGACACGTTTTCATAATATTTGTAAAAATCTGTGTTTGGACTATTTCCAAACTGTGTAACCGTCGAGTCATCTAGCAGCCTGCGAAACAAAGGCATTTTGTTTTTACATGAGATACTAACACAGGTGGCCACATTTTTGGCATCAGAATATATTCTGGAATGCAAAGAGACATTTGTCCAAAGCTCTTTACTTCAGTGGCTGAATGCATATCACCACCAGCGAATTATCTTTATCTTTTAATTGTGAAATGATAGTTTTTTTTTTTTTAGGGGGCAGGATGGTGTTTGCCTGCCTCCCAAAATGCCTTATATTAAAATCTGATTAGTCTCATTGTATTCTTCTGTTCACAGCATAAGTCTACTGTAGATTGCATTAGATGAAACTGAATAATAACTATGGTTTGATTTAAAGTATTAATAAAATCTAAATTTGTACATAAGACTGTAGGATTTCAGCGTTTTGATTTAGTGAAATGCCAGAATAAATTCCTCCTGTTTAGTTTGAGGAGTGTTTCATAAGAAATGCTTCTTAACCAAATTAGGCCAGACATACATATCACACCATTTACACAGTCTCATTATTAAAACCTGTTAAATTTCATATTTAATACCTGTGGTCTCTGTAAATGAGTTGCTTAGGCTTATTGTCAATGCTGAATTTATGGATTAGGGGTAATTAGTCTGCAAATGCTGGTATGATTTTAAAGTAGCCATGCTTTTTCAGTAGTCTCTGTGAATCATAGACTAAAAAAAGCAACATCCTATAGTCAGTGCATTAAAGACGATATGGATGGGTTTCTTACTGAGGGCTAGTTTACGCCCTAGCATGGAGATTACCTTAAGTCATATGGAAGTGAGATGGCCCATGAGTGGTTATTGAACTGGGTTATTGTTTATTCTAAAGATTTAAATTTTTATTTAAATTCGTATTTAAATTTTATTTTCATTCCTTAATCTGGAGTTGAATTGACTCTGAGGCCTTCTTCATGCTAGGCAAACACCATCCCCACAATTTTATTTAGAATCAATAAAAGTTGTTGTTTTTAAAGACACATATGATATTTCAATGTTAAAGAGGTACTGTACTGTTAGAAGCAGTTATTTGCCCGTATATTAGATGTGTGGAAATAGAAGCTTACTTTGAAAGATTTGCAACCAAAAAAAAAAAAATCACCAAGATTTTTTTTGGGGTGTACTTTGCAACACGGATGTCTAATCTGTTCATTTACACAGTTTTCAGCTTTTATCTAAAAGCAAAATTAGAAGATTCAACATTAGCAGCTTCATATAATTTCACATCAGTTCTAAATTGTTTTAAATTGTGAGGTGTGTGTGTGTGTGTGTGTGTGTGTGTGTGTATGTATGTAGATAGTATTACTGTTCTAACTAAGCCTTTTAAAGTTGTTCAGGGGATGATTCTGCTGGTTTGGACTTGAGCTGTGGGCCTTGTTTTATTTATGATTTGGTGTCCTCTGCTTCTTCAGCCTTCGAGTGAGGAGACCCAGCGGTTCTAAACTTTTCTCTGGAGGGGATTGTTTGATAAGATAATTTGTATCGTATTGATAAGTTCATCTTTCTGACAAAGTACTCATTTCTATTTTATTAATGCATACTTCATCCTTTAATTTTATGCATAAAACTTTAACTCTAATGCATAAAATCATCCTTCCTGGGCGGGGGGGGTAAGGGGGTCGTCTCTGAAAGCTCTCTGTAAATTTGTTTCTAATTTGGAATGAAAATTGTCCCTGTTGTGCCCTTCAGTTTCTGAATCCCCTTGGCTTCCTCCATCCACCCCGTCAGCTCCATGCACGTGACAGCCATGCTTCATTCTGTTCCTTCACCTTCTTTCTCCTTCCTGGCTTCTCGCCTTCTCTTCCCAAGTGTTTACTGTGCTGCAGCTTGTTGCCAGGCATTATGAATGGTAGCTGGCACTTCATGAAGCGATAGATGAGCAAGCCACGAGGTCTGTTTTCAATTAGCTCATAATCTTCTGAGAATGATTCTTCAGATACTTTTTGAGAATGGCAAGCGCGTTTTGCCACGGTTAAAATAAACTTGCTCCCTGGTGTGTCTGATGGAGGGTTCATCGAGGCTCCAGCTAGAGAAAATCAAGTAACAGCCCTGAATAAGGAGGCAAAAGGAATTCCATAGGCCAAGGCCAAGTGGCAGGGTGGTTGCAGGCAGAAATAAGAACGTACGTATGTCAGAAGCTCTATAGACACACACAGCAAGCAAGCCTAGTTTGGTCTGAGAGCGTAAAACAAAGTACCACTAGATCTTCGCAGGCTGGCTATCACAGGCGGGCCTGCCATTTCCACATCTAGATGCGAGATGAAAGAGAAATAGATTTAAAATGATGTTTTCCCCACAGTTGATTAATCTGTCGTGTATTTGCTGTGTTAATTACAAGTGTGTTCACTACTCAACACAATCAAGATCACAGTCGAGAACAAAAGGCATGCTTCACCAGGGCCTCACCTTCATCACCACGCCGGTGGGAGAACCACTCCTGTCTGCCCCTTCCCTTGTCTTTGCTGGCATCCTGACATTGCTTGTGCTACCCACCTCAGCCCCTCACACAGAGTGTGTATCCAGGATTTTTTTTTTTTTTTTTTTTTGTGGTGTGGGGTTGCTGGAGACTGAACTTCGGGGCCCATCCATGCTAGGCAGGCACTCACCACTGAGCTCAGTCTCTCTTGTTGTTTGGAGACAGGCAGGTCTTTAAATTGTGCAGGCTCATTTTGAACTTCCTCTATATCACAGAGTGATACTGATCCTGCTGCCTTCCTGCCTCAGTGTCCCAAGGTACTGGTGTCACAGGTGCCTATACCACCAGGACTATTTTGCTCTCAAGGGACTAAGGTTGAAGAAAGATAAACATTGATAGTTTTCATTAAGAAAATAGTTCAGGGAGTTTAGTTGAAGAGTTGACATAAGATGACCCCGTAGCAGCTGTCAATACATGAAGGGTAGTGGCAGGAGGCGGAAGGGGGGGTGGGTCTTTGTTCCTGCTCGGCTGACTGGCTGCCTTGGCATAACTGTATCAGGTCTTGTAGACTATTTTTACGTAGAAAGAAAGAGAAATCTTGCATGAATAAAAAGTTTGGAGCAGCACCATAATTATTGAATGAGTAAATTTGACCCAGCAGATTAAGTATTTCTGAACTTGGATTGGTTTGGATGTTTTACTAATGTAATTTTGAATTTTAGTTTTTCAGTTTGTCTTTCTCCCCAATACAGTTTCCTCCTTCCTTGCAGGCCCTGGTTGCAGTTCCCGATTGCTAAAAAAATAAAAATGAAATGAAATAAAAAAGTCACATTAAGACAATACTATATGTATTTGGGATAAAACTTAAAACAAAAATAAAAATTCCACAACTACAAAACACAGCTGTATCTTTCCCAAACTTCATCAGTTCTTTGGAGGAATTTTGTCATAATTTAAGATTGAGCCTGGCAGTTGTGGTGCAGGCCTTTAATCCCAGCACTCAGAGGCAGAGGCAGGCAGAGCTCTGTGAGTTCGTGGCCAGCCTGGTCTACAGGGCAAGTTATAGGACAGCTAGGACTAAAATGAGAGACTCTGCCTCAAAAAATTCAGCCCCCCTCCCAAGACTGAGCTGATATCAGTAGTGTGCTTGTTTAATATTTGCATTTAATAAGGTAATTTTGAACAAAGCCTGATA
Source organism: Cricetomys ansorgei (assembly GCA_026225945.1). Lineage (NCBI taxonomy): Eukaryota > Metazoa > Chordata > Mammalia > Rodentia > Nesomyidae > Cricetomys > Cricetomys ansorgei. The sequence goes on from JAMJFZ010000558.1 coordinate 1,567,569, forward strand.
TTTCATTGTAAACATAGTATTTTTATTTTTTACTATTTCCTGATAATTTCTTCCTTCGTTAGAGTAAGTTAGCAATTGAAAGATACCGTGTGATTCATTCTTAATCAGTGTGTTGGTCTAGAAGATTTTCCAGAGACTGACAGTTAGCAAGGGGGCTTCTTTAATACATAGCGCGCAAAGCATTATTAATGCTAACAGTTGTTGCGCTTTAATCCTCTAGAGTGATTGTTTGGGGCCAGCAGGAGATTTATTAGGAATGTATCCTGTGAAATTGTGTGTGTCTAAGCTGCTACTTAGATTGTAAAAATGCTATTGGAAACTGTTTAAAAGTTTTAGCTATAATTGGTAGGCATGTATTAACTGCGCTAAAAGAAGTGTGTGTGTATGGTTGGCCCGTGCGCCTTAACCTTTTTATCATTTATCTTCTTGTATTAATGGCACTGAATTATTAATTCATGAACCTGGGTGGGAAGAGCCAAGGCACCATTTAAATGCGTGGCAAATTTATTCTTATCGCCAGAGACATGAAAAAAAGTCATTTTGTGTTATCTGTAAAATGGAAAGGACGTTTTGAAATTTCATTTACAGTAATCCACTTTACTTCCAGTAAAACACCTAGATTACTACCACCATAATATAACGTTCTTATTAAAAATTTGTAACCTTCTCTCCTCTTTGTCTTATGTGTATCATATTGGTAGAAAAGTTTAGCCTTCATTTACTTTAGTATGATATCTGTTGTAGCTTAAGATGCTACTTTTATGAGTCCCGTGTTAAGAGTTTTTTTGTGTTTTAGTGGGCATTAGATTTGCAGAAGTCACATTTGTTGTTAGAAACAAGGGTTGGTTGTGGATATAGAAATGAGAACCTTGGAATATAATTCTTTTAAACCAACAGTGCATACTGATTATGACTTCATAGATATTTGGAGTAAGGTTAGTGGTCCGGTCTTGAGGAATTTTTGGCTTTCTCAAGGACAGTCAGCCAAACTCGAGTTTAGCAATCTCCTGTGGCATTGGCCTTAATCGGACAGATCCTGTGTCTCTCAAGGGTAAAGGTCAGCAGTGCCGAGGCTCTGTGTGTTGGAAGTCGCTTTTCTCATCAGCCATTTCTACCACTCTTCTGTAGAGTACCTACGGCCTTATTCAGGCCTCTTTACTTTTCAGGCTCCTATTACTCTTTCGATGGCTTTTACATTTCCCATGCCTGACAAAGTAGTAAGGTATGCTGTTGTGGTCCTTTGCTCTCTTTTCTGACCCCTCCCCCCGCCCTCCACACATACTGTGAGTGGTACTTACGGATCTGCTTGTATAGAGACTGATGCATTTGTCTGCTGTTGGCGGTATAATGGTGTGTGTCTGTGTGTGTGTGTGTCTCACCAGCATGGTTCACTTTTTTTACATGAATGTTCAGATTGATTTTCTAGAAACGGCAGACTGAGGTGGTTGGATGTACAGGCTGATAACTGATAGTCACCTGTTTATTTAGAACTGAGATGTATCCAGTCATTTTGGTCAGAGTTTTGTGCATCTGAAGTAGGGCGGGCAGGTCAACTGTGGCCACCCTGCATGGAGTGGGATCCTGGGTACCTAACCACTGCATATGCATTTAACCTTTGCCGTGCAGTGGCTGAGCTGTGCAGTGGTGATAGAGACTATTGATTCCTAAAGCCTTAACTGTTAACTATCTGGTCCTTAACGGACACTGTTATCTGATCCCTGCTCTGGTGCCCAGGGGGTCTATGACATAACCCGGTGGCTTTACTCTTTCTAAACATAATGAAGCAATTCGTAACTTTACACTCAGGAGAGCTGAAGAATCATTAGCTATCATGGGTCACCCTTTCACAGAAGCTTTCTGGTTTTGAGAGATGGGATCTCACTGTGTGGTCCAGGCTGGCCTTGTATGTGTGGTCTTCTTGCTGAGACTGTAAGCTGACCACCGTTGCTCCCAGCAACCCCCAAGACAGGTTTTCACTTTGTAGCCCAGGCTAGCCACACAAGCGTCTCCATCTTTCCTTGTATGTAATGTGGTAACAAGAAGTGGTATTAACCCTCAAAGTCTTTACATTAAAAGATTTTTTAAAAAATCGTTACAAAATATAAATATGCATAATTAGTGACCAAAAGAGGAAGTCCTGTAAAGTTACTTAAAGGTTGACTAAGCTTTTGTCAGTTTTTTTTTCTTTTTAACTTTTTTTGCTTTTGGTAAAACATCACTGTTTTATTGTTTCCTTCGTGTCATTTGACAATAATTTTCCTAGAGGTTATAAAAGTACATTATAATTTTGAAAGTAATTTTTTTGAGAACCCCGGGCTTCTTGCAACTCCGTTTGAGTGGGGCAGCACTAACCTATAAAATTTAATGTTTTGGTTTTTCAACAACATTTTTAAAAATTGCTATTTAACAACTGTTCAACTATTCAAAATGACACTGTTGGTATTTATTTTCAAAGATACGAGCCAACAAATTCTTCACTGACATTGCCTAAAACTTTTAAAATGGGTTTCTCAATCCGTAGCTGAGGCTGTCCTCCCAGGGTTCTGTGTTCTTTAGAATTAACGCTGACTTGGGAAGACAACACTCTGTTCTGTTCATTTATTCAGACTCAAACTGAACCTTTTAATACTGCTAATGGATTTAATAATTTAGAAATAATTGATATATTCCTTTTCTCTACGAATTAAGGAAAACGTTATCTTGAGTGTTCTTTGTAGGTATCATTAGATACATGTGAGGAGAACGTGGTGACTTAGGGATTTTCACCTCCTTTCCTGAAGTCCGTCCTGTCTTGTTGATCTTTGATTATCTAATTTTCTAGAAAGGCAGAGTGTAGAACATATGAGTGGAATAGACGTCAGGTTACTATATTACAGCTGCTGATATAATATAATATAACATAATATAATAGGAGTTTAGCCACATTGTTGAAGCCCTTGAACATTTTCTGTGATACATTTTACTTAAGGTGAAATCTGCACCAAAATCTGTAAGTGGGAAAATCAGAACAAACAAGCAATTTTAGGTTATCCACGTTCCCTACACTCCTGTATCATTGCTGGACTCGAGATACAGGTCCCAACTCTTAGCGGTCAGGTTACGTACGTGTGCCCTCAATCTCAGCCCTGAAGATCTCTTTAATTTGGCATCATTTGATCTAAATATACATCTCACAGAGATACCCATGCAGAAGCTCTTCACTTTCTTCATATTCCGGCATGAAATACATTTGTTGTTATTAAGCTTTGAGATTTAGTAGTTATTTGTTTTGTATTTTCTTTATTTGTCATTTTCCAGTATATTTGAATTCTCTTTAGACTTTTAACCTCGTCAGCATATCGTGGTATTTTCAAACAATTCCTTTAGGAACTAAACTAATATGTGAAATAAACAAAATAAAAATATTGATTTCAGAATTCAAGGTGGTCAGAAAAGGCCTAGTTATTCATTAGCCAGTGAGAAGCAGATAGAATGCGAATGGAATCCAATTCATTTCAAAAGAAGTACAGGTTTACATACTGCCGTATAGGCTAACAGCCTCCGAGTGAATTGTGTATTAGTTTGTTGCAAACCTAAGGTGATGTATGTATGCCAAGTTTTCTTCAGCTTTATGCTGGTTAGTCTCTTTAGTTCATTTGTTCATGGACTTTTTGTTGTTTTGAGACAATGTAGCTCAAGTGGTCTTTGACTTTGTAGTAGTCTTCCCATGGCACTCTCTGGAGTGCCTGAATTACCTGTAGGAATGACCACGCTGGGCTCTTGCTGCAGTTTTGAGATAATTTTTTATGTTTTTAAAGACATTTGCATGGTTTTTGTTTTGTTTTGTTTTGTTTTGTTTTGTCTTGGTTTTTGTTTTTCAGAATACCTCATCACCTCCCAGAGCCTCTGATGGCAATAGGCTATTGTAAGATACAGCAGGCCCTGGGACATTTCACTTAGCTGTTTATTTCCCTTAGTGGCTGTGTACACAGACCAAGAGGGAACTTGAATATTGATTCCTTCTATGACAATGAAGATGCAATGCTAGTTATATTGGAGAGAATGTTTGTGTTTGTTTCTCTCACTTAGAAGCAGTTTCTCAGGTAGTTTGAGTCATGAGATTTATCACTCTAGAATAATTTGTTAATTCATAACGTGTAATTGTTAGTGCTTTAAATAGCAATATAAATGGGTAAAATTAAGGTAGCTCAACTGGAAATACTAGAAATTAAGTTAATGCATAGCTATCATTACCTGAGGGATGTTAGTTTTGCTCGTGTAAACATTTTGAAAACCAACTCATTATTCCTCTGGCTTTTCAACACTTTCATAATCGCAAAATGACTTTGTTTCCATTTTTCCATTCTAAAGTAAATTATATTAGGAGACATGCAGCAGGTTTATCTGACCACTCCATTAGTGTCAGTCATGATTTTGGACCATGGGCATGTGTCAGCCTACTGTCTCCTTACTGCTCTGGAGCAGCCTGTACATTTCTCACTTTATAAACTATCAAGCTTAACTCACTTGTATATCTATCTATCCACCATCCACCCATCCATCCATCCATCCATCCATCCATCCGTCTATCTATCATCTATCTATCTATCCACCATCTATCTATCTATCATCTATCTATCTATCATCTATCTATTATCTATCATCTATCTATCTATCTATCTATCTATCTATCTATCTATCTATCTATCTATCTATCTATCCACCATCCATCCATCTATCTATCATCTATCTATTATCCATCTATCTATCTATCTATCTATCTATCTATCTATCTATCTATCATCTATCATCTATCATGTATCTGTTTCTAGGCAGGTAAAGCTGTTTATTCAGATGAGTTGTCATCGACCTAGAGTGCAGTCTTCTTCTGGATGAATTCATTATTCACTTACTCTTTAGTACTTGGCAACTGGAAGCTGCTCAGTAAGGATCTGCTTTTGAATAGGTTGGTGTAGAATGGTACGTGGCCCTCAGTTTCCCCCTTAGCCATAATGGGCATCTTAGACCCTCCACCTAACTAGCTGAGTAAGTTCAGAGAACTTAGTGAAGGAGCCTCAGATTGGACATTTAGCTCCACAGTTGCATTCTTACAAGGCTTAATGATTGGGCCTCTTTCAGGCCTTACTTGTACTCTTGGTGCCCATACTTGGCTGAATACAGCTCAAAAATACTGCGTGAGAACTAGGTGCTGTTTGGATGCCTTTAACCTAGCACTGAGGACCCTGGAGCAGGCTGGCTAACCAAACCACCCAGAAGTGCTGAGCTAGCAATAGTAAACAAGCCTGAAGATTGAGTGAAGGACCTTGCCTTCGTACATAAAGTGAAGACAGATGAAGAAGACACCGAACATCAACCTTGGGCCCGTGTACATAATTGTGGGCATACTGGCACACATACGTGTGATTTGCATGCTTCAACACCACCTACAAATAAGATAATAATAAATAACGTAAATTAAAATAGCTTTTCTGGGTGAGGTGTGCTGACACACACTCCTGTATTCCCAGAATTTGGGAGGTGCAGGGAGGAGGAGAAGGAATTCAGGTCAACCACAGCTACATAGTGAGTCTGATCTATAGGAGCCCCCTTTTCAAAAGCCCCAAATCAGTCAATCAGTCAGTCAACCATTCAATCAGAATAGCTTTTCCTTTCCCCAAATGGTGAAAAACAAACAAACCAAAACCAAACCAAAAAAAACCCCAACTTGAACCCTATGCCTTCTATGTTGTCATACTATGAATGTTTTCTAACAATAAGTACAAAATGCATCGGTAACATTTTTTTTTCAAATATAAATTTGAGGAATTTATCAACATTATTCAACATCCACAGTACAGTAATGGTGCCTGCTCTGTGGCTGTGCATCCCCACACCCCCCTTTTGTGTGGAACTTAAGTTGCAAGTTTTCTGTGCTGTCATAGAATGTCCCCCATACTGGTTTGAAAATGACAGCTATTTGTTTTTGTCATTTCAACTGGATGGGTTTTAATGAGGAGGATGGCAGCCTGCCCTGGCTGTGCCCTGATGTCCACAGCTCCAGCCTCTTTTGCAGGCTCAGCGAGACTCCCATATGATAGCTTAAAGCAGACGCAAGTGGGAGAATTCCCGAACATTTTCTGCTCTTTGGAGCCCCAGATGAGCATTTATTCCTTCACAAGGAAGACATTGCAGTCAAGGGTAAGACCAACCTATGACTCTTAAGGGGACCTGAGCATAATGTGTTCAAGAAGCATTGCTGGTGTCTTGGTACCAGTGCCTGTAGGGATCAGAGGGACTGAGAGGGTGGGGACTTGATTGGCCACGTGCTTTTAAGATCTCAGCCTTGCCACCTCCAACCCCAGTGCTGTTTTGGGAAGAAAATAAACACAAACCCCAACGAAGTGTCTGGTACTGAGAAAGCTTCTCTGATCAGTGATTTTCAAGGTTCACGCAGGGCATCTATTGATGGAAAACTCCCAGAGCTGTTGTTGGTGTTTTCTGTCTCAGGTTTGAGGAAGGAGGGCTGATTCTAGCCTGCTTATAATGGATGGAAACGAAAACACTTGTGAGAAATGAAACACTGATTGAGTTTTAGTTAAGTTGATACAAATCTGTAACTTAACTGGGGTCAAGGGAGGGGAGGAGACTGCATTTATCTTAGTAAAATATGGAAAGGCTGCTTTTAAAAAAAAAAGGGAAATCCCTCTGATAATGATCAGGAAGACAGATTTTATGAAGCCGTCTTTAGTTTTCATTTAGAGTCAACATATACTAATGTGTAACATTTTAGGCTTACCCAGAGCCTGCTTGCTTCATTTTCTGCAGGAGGACTGGTGGCTTTGGTCGGTCTCAGGCTTAGAGCTGGTTCTTTCCCCTCCCTGCTCTCTGCAGGCTTCTCTTTGCATTTAATATCCAGTGTTCTCAGTAGCTCGGTGGCCACGAGTGGAAATCAGCTTAAATGGTTTTTTTTGTAGTAACGTCGCTTTTGGTAGAAAACCCACCTTCGCTCGTCTGTTTTAGCACATTTTAGTTATATTTTCTTTTTGTCGTCGTTGATGTTAAATTCTATCGGCTCCGTGATGCTGTCAGTGATTCAGCCTTCTATCCTCTGTACTTGCTAAATAAAAGTCGCATCAGGGTAAACATGATTTCCTGCCCATGCAGCACAATGATGTGACTGAGAACTGATCATTGGTGTTTCCCTTTTAAATAATTTCTCTGGCAGTTTAAGGCTCAGGGATGTTTATTGCAGCTAGTAAACACAAAAGTAGGTTACTGTCTGAAAGACCACAGCCGAGTCTGAAACACCCAGGGCTGTTGGGATGTGCACAGTGCTGAGGCATATTCCTGGAAATCGCTCCCCGGCCGGGGAAGGCTTCCTAGTAAGGGATGCATTAATTGACTTTTTACATGGCTGAGTAATAGGATGTGTAGATCTCAAGAGATCACGGCTGAGGTTTAGTAGACAATGGCTTGTGGTTCGCAGAAGCCAGATTAGGGTGGACTAGCTGGAATCTTCTTATTTTGAGTATGAGACAAAAGCATACGGGTTGTCCATCAGAAGCTTGGATTTGTTGAAGATTATAGTTAGAGCTAGTTTAAAGAGTAACATGCTGTCTCCAGTTTTACTAAGACATAAACCACTACCTCGTGTCATTCTGCTCATTCCTCCCCTTGCCATGATAAGCTTTCTGGTGTGTTTGAAAAAAATCTAAAGACAAATAAGTAGTTAATCTGAGGTATTATTCCAAGTAATCTTTTGTTTGTTGGAAGGATATTCAATAGCCCATTTCTGCTTTTGTTCCTAAGTTTTATTTTGCTTTGTGAGAATTACTTGCCCTCCTCTATTTTTTTAAGATGCAACATTTTTTATTTTTTCTTTGTTGTAGCGCAGATAAACCTAGAACCGTGATCCCCCTGCCTCAGTCTCTGGAGTGTTGAGATGATAGGTCTGTATCAGTCTGCCCGGCTTTGTGAGGTGCCCTTTGGAGGGGTGTTTCCAGGTGGTTTGAAGGATTGGTGGTAGGCTCCTGTACCTGTGTGAGTTTCCTTAGGCCGCATCTCTTCTTGTGAGCTTTCTTGGATCCCTTTCACCATATTTATTTATTCATTCTATTCTTAGCTGATTGTGGTTTGTAAGTATTTCAGTTTTCATTAACATTTGTTCAGTGAAGGGTTGTTTTTAATTTGGTTCACAGCAGTAAAAAAATCTTTTGGCTTAGTTTTCAAAAATTGCACTCCAAGTATGAACTTCTGGAAATAATTTTATTTGATGTGAAAGTGATTCGTTATAGGTTGTAGAAATGACAAAAATAAATCTGATATTCTTTTTTACTTACCTTGCGGGCCGATGAACTCCATCTTTATTTTCATGAAAGAAGCCATGGCTTTATACATTCTAGAATCTTGTATTTACCAGAAACAGACATTTGCATGGGGTCTCCCGATCAGGTGGAGTGTGCATTGTTAAAGTGTGTTTCACATTCTCAAACCTTAAGAGTACACGGAATTTCAGTGTGTAAAATCTGTTTCTGGAGTAGTGGTGCTGGCCAAAGACCACAATGGAGGCCTTGGTTGTGTGGTTTCTCTTACCATTCCCTCTCACTCACACAGGCTGGTCCCATCCTGGCAGCCGTTTCCTACAAGGCAGACATCAGCCCTTGATTTCTTCCTTCCTTTTCTTCCCACAAACAAGGACTCTTTCAAATACTGGGTGACCAAAGACAGACTGATTTTGGATCGCTCTGAGAAACTGGAGACGGGTTGGAGAGTGGCTCAGTGGGCAAGCTGCCTGGGTGGAAAGCTGGCTGAGAGGCAGGAACCTATTGCGAGAAAAACTTGGATAGGTGAAACCCTTTGCTTGAGCATGGAGCAGTCCAAAGGCTGGCTCAGTTTTAATTGTAGCACCGAATGCATACCATTTCGCAGATTCAGATTTTTTTCCTCAGCTGCTTGATCAGGTGAATGAAGAGCCTGAAGCTTGTGAGGAAGTTCACTGACGAGTACTTGGGCGTGTCAGAGCATCAGCTTTTAAACCTGCCTCATGCAGAATAGTGTTCAGTGTTGAGACAGGAACTTTGCCATGGGTTGTAAGATATGGGTTTACTTCAGGTTGTCGTCTCACTAACCCCTGGGAACTCAGAGTGGAAGAATATCAGAGCTAGCTGCACGTGGAAGTGTGTCCTGTCTCCATCCCATCAAGTTCTGATGCCTTTCTTCGCTCATTTGCATTCAGAGGGGGAAGGAACGTGGGGCCTCTTCTTTTGTCTTGTTTGATTTCTTTTGATAGAGAAGCTTATGGGGTATTCTTAGAGCTGCCTAATCCACACTGTTTCCCTCATCACAGCAGAGCCTAAAATCTTTCCAGTGCTGTCCCTGAGATAAAATACAAGCCGAAGTGTATATACGTATATGCAGGGCTGTATACACACATAGTTCTATCCCTTAACCTGTAGGCACGATAAAACCAATTCCTTATAAAAGAAATGTCTTGATAGCTTTTCATCTGAGACCTTAGTGGATTTTTTATATGCAAATGCTAGAGAGTAGATTCAGAGTAATTTGTTTCTTACATCTTCTTGGCGTATTTGTTGCTGACAGCTGTAATAATCCCTTTGTAGTTTGATGAATGTCACGTTTCGAACCATTTAGAATCTGACCGCTTTTCCATTGAAGTTATATCATGGTGGCGCCTCACAGAATAGAGGGATCTGCTAATAGAATGTGCTACATGGAGCTTCTCACAAATATGAGTAATTCCGATGATGTGACAGAATACTTGATTAGCAAGGAAATTTGGGCTTGCTGTTATTTTTCATGTTTTAGTGATAGGATGTAAATTACTAAGAATTCGTCTTGAGTCATGTATACAGTCTGAAAGAGGCAAGGGGTAGAAATGCCTTCATGTCCCCACTTTAAAAATCTCTCTAGTTATGCCTGGGGTTGGTAGCTCAGTGGTAGAGTGTTTGCTTAGCGTAAATTTGGGCTTGGGTTCGATCCCCAGTCCTGCCATTTGTCCAACAGCAACCGCCACAGCAGTTCCACAGTTGCAACTTGTGAAGGGACCTTTAAGTGAACAGTGGTTTTCTTGTCTTGGGAGGTTGGACCAGGAAGTTCGGGTATATTTGGGAACTGTCTCCATTTCATGCGTGTTGTAAGGGTCCTGTGACTCCTTATAGGACCCTACAAAGAAGTAGACCAGTTGTCTGGAATTCTTCAAATGATCTGCTTTCATGTGATCCTAGAAGCTGAGGGTACTTTGAAGACACGCACTCCTCATTCTCTTGTACTCTCTCCAGTTTGGGGAGTTGGGCCCGTCAGGGATCACCAAAAGTGGAATCATCCCATATCAGTTATTTTTTAAAAAAGCAATGGAATCCGGCCTTGTAACACATACCTTTGATGCCAGGGTTCAGATTGGGGCAGGAAGATCATGAATTTCAGAACAACCTAGAGTTAGATGCCGTCTTTAAAAAGAAAAGAAACGAAACCCCCAGATCCCTTGAAGATACAGTGCTCAGGGTCTTTAGGTATTTATTTGGGTCCAGTAGACTCACTGATGTTACTTTGATCTTAAGAAGTTATACCTTACAAAGAAAAGCCATAGTAGGAAATCTCAAAAAGGAAGTAGTTTTGAGACAGTAACTAACTGCTCATTCTATGAGTAATTAGCAGGGAAGTAATGGTTGAAGATGGTACTTTGATTGCCTGTGTTGTGAGTGAATGTACCCACTCATATGTTAACAACCGTTTACCTTTGTTTAGAAAAATGAACTCATCAGATCTGTAATTTATCTTGCAAGGCAACTGGGGAAAATATTAAATTATATTGCTGCTGCCATGATCAACACAAGCTCATGTGTTTTATACATTTATTTAGAGGTACTTTGTATTCTAAAGCTAGTTCTTTGATCAAAATGGTAATGTCAGAGAGAGACAGATGTATTATCTCAAGTGATTTTTCTTCATTCTTTTCTAAGAGAATGTCATTATTAGACAAAATATACATACTTACTCATGAATATGATTGGCTATACCATTTTTTGGGCTTTGTTTTCAGAATGTCTCAGATGTTTTGTATGTAGGACCAGCTACCTTTCTGGATATGCAATCAGAATGTATATACTTATGAAATAGAGGGCTGGGGAGAGCTTTGTTACTTCTGCATTTGCTGTGAGGACATACCAGGGCCTTAAAGTAAGTGATGGATTTGTTTTTTTTTTTTTTTTCCAGATATGAGGATCAATGATGCAGACTGCTGGGTTCGGTGAAGCTGGGCATTTATAACTAGATTCATTAAGGAATACAAAGAAAATATTTAAAGGGATCAATAATGGTGTCTTCTGGTTGCAGAATGAGAAGTCTGTGGTTTATCATTATAATCAGTTTCTCACCGAATACGGAAGGTAAGACAGTTCACATTTTTATTTCTTAAGCCCAGGAGAACTTGAAGGGTACTTTATTCTTTGTGTTAAAGTGGCTGCATTCTTATTTTGTTATTTTAAAAATAGGTGTTGAGTTTGTTTTTAGTGACAATTATTTTCATTACACTGTTGTCTGGTGTAGAATGTGTTAGATGTCTTGTTTTATATTTTATATAAACACAAATTTAGAAAATATACTAACTCTCAAGAGTCCTTTGATACATATTTTGCACATATTGGTTACCTTTATTTCAGAAAACTTGAATTCTTTTGTAATGACCCTTTGCACTTTAGTTTTATTTTTTTAATTTTTAAATTTTGTCTTAGAAATGCCAATACTTAATCTGGCTTATAAGTCGTATTTTGCAACATCTGAAATAAAATTTCTCATATTTATGAACACACATTCACATTCCTTGCAGTGTGAAAAAAATCTCAAAAAGGTAGCCACTCTCCCTGTATTTGAGAAAGATATAGAATTTCTGCCCCTGAGCATAACCTTAGTGTGTGCAGGATGTTTAAATCTGTAAACAATTCTTAGTATAGTTTTCAAAACAGACCTGATTTTCAAAGAAGTAAGTGCACACTTACGATTTTTTTTTATTCTTAGAACTATCATTCATTCATTTCTAAATGAATTTTTCTGATAACCCATAATTTATGGTCTTCACATGGAACAAAATTTAACAAAATGATTCACGTTTAACAACAGTGCTCACCGAGATGCCTTTAGATAAGGCTGGAGGAGATCACAGAGGTAAGATTTGATGATCTTATACCAGGTGGATCATGACAACCTTTGTGTTTAGCATGGAAATATAGTAACTTAAATCTTTTAGAAATGCCTGCACACAGAGTGGATTCTTTGAGTCTCAATATAATAAAAGCACTAGAATTATAAAATTGTTTTTTTGTGTGCAGTTTTCAGTGTCCCAGATTTTACATATTAGTAAAACGATAGGTAAGAGGCACAGTCTCAGCTGTGGAGAAGCCGCTGCCCATTGCCTTTGTGAAGAAGAACTTCAACAGACTTAACATTTTCATTTTTGTGGAAAGCAGTTTGTTCGAATTACTTGTTTTAAAGTTGTGTTTCATCTTTTTCTGCCTGCTCTCCCTGTTTTCTACATTTGCTATACTATCACAATTTAATAATGTGATTTAAGTGAATACTGTATTTAGAAATATTTGAAAATATTTCAATAACCTGAACATAGATATTCACACAGGCTAATATTTAATTTGAAGACGACACAGTTCTTTGCTTTAGAATTGAAGATAGAAAATCTAAACGTGCAGTGTGTCTGAATAACTCATGCTATAATGATAAGAAGACAGAAACTGAGTTTAATACTACACATCTCAGGCTTGGATAGCTGTGAAAATCATATGTATAGTCTATAATTTTGCATCTTTTTTTGGGGGGGAGGGGATGCAGAAACACTGTCTGAATTCCTGCTGCTATATTTGAGTGGTTTTATACACTGAAAAAGATCCCGGGTGTGGACCAATGGCTCATTAGCCCAATAATGAAAAATTTTCCAGTCACGATAGAGACCACTTTGCTAGCACAGGAGCTCGACTCCGTGAGGGGGAGGGGGCCGGACGCAGAGGCTTTTCCGTGAGGCGCCATAGTTTTATTTCGAGTGTCACCTCTCAGGTCAGGATTCATATCCGCTCTTAAGAGAAATTTCATTTTTGCCTCATCAGGCCAGAGGGGTGTTGCTTTTGAAAGAATTCCCTCCTACTGGCAAAAAAGGAGCCTGCGAGGAGCATGCTGCTGGCTTTCAGAGCGGCCGCAGTGAGCACACTGTTAGAACATCTAGGCTGGCGCGTTTGCCTTAGAGGGGTGGTGAAGGACACCGACCACCTTTACAGCCAGAAACCGGATAATGACCTGCGAACACCTGTTGAGAAACCAATCACAGTTAGGTGTAAAGGGCACGGGACAGGAGGCAGCAATGTAACTCCTCAGCCCTGAGACTTCTTATATTATTTTTCTATTATTTCTTTCTTTGTTTTTAAATACACTTCTTTTTTTCAAATAAAAATTAAGTGCATGCGTGTGTGTGTGTGTGTGTGTGTGTGTGTGTGTACACTTGTGTGCTAGGGCCTGTGGTCTTCCAGATGTGTGGAGGCCCGGAATGGAAATTGATGTTCTGTTTTGTCATGCTCTGAAGACCAGGGACATGGTGTCTCACTAACTTGGCGCTCAGCTGATGTCATTAAGCCCCAGTATCCCTTTGTCGTCTCTGCCCCTCAAAAGGCCACTCCTAACTTTTCATGTGGATTCCTGGATTAGAACTCAGGCCTTCAAATTACACAGCAAGCACTTTTACCAGAGGTTTGGAGTTATCTCCTGACGTTTGCCTTTGCAGAGATGAGTGTTGTTTGTACCATTTCCAAAGTCCTTGCAAACAAGAGTTTCCTGGCTGGGTTTGTCCCTCTTTGCTCTTTATTGGGCATTGAACCTGAGTGGGTGCTTGAGATCGACAGGTGCACACAGTAGGCCTTCCACTCAGGAGCTTGTGTTCCTTTCCTGGAGATAAAGCCTGCAGAACCCATCGGGGTTCAACAGGTCATGGCAGTATCGCACCTCGAAGTGTGCCACAGACGCAGGGCCACCCGGATTGCATTCATTCCAGTATGGAACCTCCTTTGCCAGTTCTTCACCCTTCCAGTAGAATCCAGAATAAGAATTTTCATAGCACTGCAAATGAAAAAAAGCAAAATCCCCAGCCAAGCTGGTGCCTCACAGATGTTCACCAGCCATCTCTCCATTCTTAGTGCTTTGAGTTTCTCCTGTGGGTATGGGTTTTCCGGGGGATAAATGTGGCGTCTTCGTGTCGTTTGAATTTGATCTGTTCCAGGACCCACGAGAGGTGTATCTCCAGATTTGTGTGGTATCTATTCAGTGGTTAGACAAATCTTGTCACTGTGACAAATGTCTTGTGTAAATTCTTCCAGCTTTGTTCTCAATGCTGGCATAGAACCCAGGGCCTTGTGTTTGCTGGGGAGTACTCTGCCTCTGAACCATGCCCTCACCTCTTCCTGTGCAGACCATATGTTTAATGCTCTTATGAAATGTTTTAAGATGACAAAACCAATTACATGAAACTTTAGTTGCTTGTATTCTCTACCAATTTATCGCATGATTTTTTTCAGAACAGGAACAGTGCTGTGTTCTTGAGTCTCCTATGTATTTTTTAATGACTGTGGCGTCTCTGTATAAACAGTGATTGTATGAAGATCATGCTTTGAAGTGTTTTGTAAATTTCCCATGTAATTGACTTATATTTCTGTAGCTCTAACCTTACCTTTCACAAGTCAGTTCCGTTGAGGACCTGGTGTGCTTTGATTATTTTGATCAGTTTTTATAAGCACGGTAACCCACCGTGGAATCATGTATCAGTAAGTAGGAAAGTAAATTGAATTTTTGTGTACTAGAGAATTAAATTATGCTATATAACGGAGCCCTGGCCAACGTAAGTCAGACACATGGGGGCCCACTCAAGTGACAGTTACACTCAGTAGCAGTCCTCAGCAAAGCCAGTAATAGGAATTTTAGGCTGCATTCTTTATGCAGTGAATGTATCATTGACTTCATAACTCTAAATTCTAATTAATTAATGCCAAGTACATTGTTGCTTACCCCAGTTTCAAAGGAAACTGTAATAGATGCAAATGATCTACGTTTTTATAGAAATCAAGAAAAAGTCTGAGAACGTACTGGTGGAAATAGTACCAAAGCCAGTTTGTAAATGGCACATTTTCTAATAACTTTTGTCTTAATGCTATTTCAGTAAAGTTATAATTTCAATACGTAGCTATGGCACAAGGCAGAAACTGGGGTTAAATTAGAATTAGAAATTAGAAAAGTTATATTGGCATACAAATATTTGTTTCAGAATGGTCTGAGTTTGGTGGAAGAAATGGTTTTCTTTTTTCTCCACTTCTGAACTGAAGGGAGAGTAAAGCGATTCAGACTACTGGAGTCATTTTTCTTTCTTTCACATCCATGTGATAAATATGCATTCACATAATAATCCTGTGAGCGCGTGCGCACACACACACACACACACACACACACACACACTAGGTCAGGAAGGGAAGGTCCCTGTCTGTTGATGTCTGGTTTCCAGTAACCAGCCAGTCTGCATCCTTCACAGAAGTGATGTGATTTCTGAAGATGCAGTTGTAGCAGTGGGGGGCAGGGCTTTTGGATGATGGTGTGCTAAGTGCCAGGTCCTTACCCACCCAGGCAGCCACTCTGTCACTAACTCATGGTCCCATCTTGTAAGTTTTCGAAAATGACTTTTGAAATACGGAATTGTGGTTTTATTCAGTATGATTCAGAAACTGGTTAAAACCATTTGCTTTCTTGGGATGTGTGTTTGCATTTTCTTATTTTATTTCATTTTATTTTTATTATATTTTAATCCTGGTGATTAGGCTCCTTGAGAATGATTTTAGATTCTGGGAACAGTTTTTTGTTTGTTTGTTTGTTTGGTTTGTTGGTTTGTTTTTCTTTTGTTTCCTTAACCTGTTTTGGCAGTGAACAAAATAAAGACAAAAAAATAAAAAGAAATATTCACACTAACTTGCAAAAATAACATTAGCAGCTTGGGGTGAGCATGCTTATAGTGGTGCTCCTAAGCTCAGGGCTGGTGTTATCACAGTGATACCTTGTTCTTTTTCTTTCTGGGAATGTCTGTGGGGCTTTCCTGAGCTAGCTAATGCACAGACGCCATGTTAGATTTCACAGCCTAGCTAGATTGCCTACTTTTGTTCATTTCAGTGTGTTTGATTAGTTGATGTCTAGGACATGAATTTCCAGCAAGGTACATGGGGATTTGGCTGTATGACTCCTATTAAACTTAATGGAAGTCATAACTCCCATTAAATTAATAGGAATTGTGTCTGTGCTTTCTGCATAGCTAATGTAACCTCATTGTTTAAACTCAGAGATTGGGTAAATTAGCACCCATTCAAAACAAAGCATGGACTTTTTGTATTTATATTTTTAGTGCAGACTAATGCTATTTTACTCTTTAAAAAAGCAAGCACTTAACTCCGTCTCCTCTTAGGACACCTTAAATAGTCTTTATTGTGCATTATGTATATAATATAATTTGTGGCAATGTTGTCCATAGGTGATGATGTATAATAGGGTTTAAAAATATAAACTTAATGCTGCTTGCAAATTGTATAAGATAGCATCATATTTCAATATGATGTATAGCATACAATTACTTAGTTTCTAGCTAAAGATATTTGTTCTGAATATGAGTTAAAGGTTGCATAAATTAATTGGGGCATATACACATGCTTTGAAAAGGTTTCTTGGTATATTTAGCTCATTTTCACATTATTTTTGTTTTGTTTTGTCTTTGAGGCAGGGTCTTTCTATACAGCCCTGGTTGTGCTATGTAGAATTCACTATGTAGAACAAGCTGGTTTCCGACTCAGAAATGCTATCTCTGTCTCCCAAGTGCAGGGGATAAAGTGCGTATCACCATGCCTGGTGGATTCGTTTTATTTGTAATTAAGTATATGATTGTCTGTCTACATGGGGTCTCTGTGCATGTCAGTGCACTGGAAGCCGGACTTGTGAGTTACAGACGGTTGTGAGCCCCACCAAGGGGTGCAGAAGGAGAAGTAGTGGCTCTCCAGTCCCACAGGGAGGTTGTTTTACTAGCTTTTACTGCTAATGTATACTTTCAAAATGGAGACAAAATTCAACAACTTGATGCTTTTTTTTTTTTTTCCCTAACTTTTAATCCCGACTTTCTGTTGTATTCTGCTCTCTTTTACTTCCCTGCTGTGGCAAAAGAATTGTTTCCCTGGAGTCTCTTGATTCACTAATCGGCCTTTTCACTACTGATGAAAAAGTATCATAAATTGGTGTCACCACAAATAACTCTAAAACTCACCATAAATATGTCCCTGGCTATGTGTAATTTTCAAGCTTTAGTTTTTGGATGGAAAAAATCTGCATCAAATATTTATAAATCATTTATAAATGATTTTCTCAAAGTAAAGTGCATTTTAGAAATATTGATTTTTTTTTGCATGCAAATCAGGTGTTGACCACCTTTATTGTTACATTATGGCAACAATCAATAATATATTAAAGGCAGCTTAATTAAAGCACAGGAAGCATTTGAAAGCATCATAATTTTGCAGGCCTTTAATTCTCTTTATTATTTGCTATTCATTTGTTTCAGTTTTGAGGAGGCATTTGCTTTATTTTTGAATTAATGTGCTTTTTTACTTTAAAAACCTGCCGTATAGTTGGGTGGAAGTATCAGAGAAAAAGATAATACGAATGATTGAACATAACTACTAATGAGAACCTGGTTTGCCTTGAAACCCCGATTTATCTTCCGTATTACTAAGGGAGCATCTTACAGAAACATATGCTCGCTAGCCTGTGGCCCTCTTTATTTCTTCTCACCTCCTCTGTGTGACGGGGAATGACATATGACAGCCATGCAGGCTACATGTATTAGACATCAATGTGGATTAGTGAATATCTCCTGACATCTTTCAACCCTGTCTCTGAACTCCTTTTGTCAACTTGACAGAAGTGATTCCAAGAGAATACCTCGTCCCGGCCTTGGGATCTCGTGGCTAAAATGCAAAGCTGAGAAGGGAATTCCATATCTGCGCTCCAGGAAGCACAAACAACATTTATAATCTCTTCTTATCGGCATGGAACTCTCCTGAGTCTGACTTTCATGTCTGCCATAATTCTTGCTTTGAGAGCTTATTTTTCTTAAAAGTATTCCCCCTTTTATTCTGAGCGTAAATGCAACACATCTTCATGAGAAAAGATGGAGAATTAAAACAGAATTAAGGTAACAATGCAGCATTGTTTACACACTGAACCTTTTATTTTCCTTTGACATACTTTTTAAAAATTTTCTACAACACACACAATGATGTTACAGATCAATACAAATTGTGTATGAAATAAAGATAAATTCTTCATTTAAAATTGTTATTGTGATAATGGCTTTAAATAGCTGTTATAAAATTTATTATGTATATACTGAAAAAAAAATTTTATTCTCTTACCTTCTCTTACCAGAAATTTGTTCTTAATTTTTTTCAGGTACAAACTAGATAAATTCCTTTATAGGAAATACTTCTTTTGTGGCAAGTTATTTCCTGAGGCTGGAATCGTAGAATTCGAACTACTCCGAGATCTAGACATATAATTGGCGTTTCTAAGAGGGGGTATTCTGATAGCCACCGTGACAGCACTGATGTCTATACATTTATCAGCAGCGAAGTAGAACACAGCAAAGACTTTAATTGCGCATTTGAATCCAGGGACCGCTTATAAGGATTAAAAACATTTTTTGAGATACTTAGTTGTTAACCAGTTAAATTTTGATATGGAAGCTCTTGCTTTTTTTAGCAACTTGTTCACTGATTCATTGTTTGTGATGACCACAATTCATCCCTTCATCATGGTAGTAGTCTTTTCCCAGTTTTATTTTGAAAAGCATTTTCTAGTTTGCCTGGTAGTTTAATATTCATATTGCTTGACGTTCCAATGAGAACTTAAAATGAGATTTCGTAGTATAACACTAATGAAATGCTAAATAACTATCATGATTTCGTTACGTTTGGCTTATCTCACATTTTCCCCTTGTATGTTTACTTTATAGCTGTTTTCTTTTTGGACTTCTTCCTTTTGCTAAAAGCCCTCATCTCCATGTCTTAAATATTTTCTCACTTGCATTGTCCATGACTCTTACGTATATTAAATTGAAATTTGTCAGTGGTGAGGATTGAACTCAGGGCTTTATTCATGCTCTGCAGATGGTCTACCACCAGGCTACATCTTCAGCACCTAAATTGTCTACTTGAAGAGAAGAGTCACCCAATTTCTCTGTGAGTAAAGTTGGTGTAAAATCAAGATAAGACTAGGTTACTGATAGCAGTTAAAAACGAAACAAAAGGAGAACGGAAGAGATCATCTGTCATTGGCACGGATTGAACTCTTAAATGAAAATACCATCTTTTAAAAACATACTATATATATGTATATAGTATGTATATACACATTTATATATATGTTGATATATGAGGACAAATGAAGAGATTTCTTTCTGCATGTTGTCATAAAGATCAAGATTTGATTTTAAGAAATAGATGGGTAGAATATTTTTAAGAAAAGTGATAAGGAGCAAAGTAGTGCCTGTCTGAAAATATTAAAGACAATTAATTAAAAAAATTTAAAAATGGCAAATAATTAAAATTAAACACAAAGACAAAGTTCTGTATATCAGGAATCCTTGAGTGCTAAGGGGAGGGGATTTCCTGAAATAGATTTGGATAGCACAGTCGTGTTTTGGGTAAGGGATTACTCTATAAAGAAGGGCTAAGTAAAATGTTCTTTTATTCCGTTTTATATTTGTAACGTGCTTCCCAAGGTTCCTGTATAATCATCCGTCTGTATTTAATCGGTGCATTTGTGACTCAGCCATCAGTTTTCATGTCTTTCTGTTATTATTATTCTTTTCTTTATAGTACAGGTTGATCACCCCTCATCTGAAAATTCAAACAGAACCCTCTGAAGCCCAAACATGTGCGGGTCAGACGGCTGTTTTCTGGTGTTTGAGGTTTTTGCCTAATATTCTTGGAGAGTGATCTCAAATCTGAAACACTCTGAATTTGGGGATAGTTCTGGTCTCAAATATTTCAGATAAGGGATAAGTAAGCTACAGGAAGATCTAAAGCAGGTTGTTCGCAGCCTGGTCTTAGATTCAGTTAGTGTGGTGGTAACTGGAGCCAGAGACTTCAGGAGGGCACTGCTGGTGGCTCACAGAGCCCTCCCCACTGCGGTTTGGGAACCGCCCCTTTTTTATGGTAGAGCGCTGCAGAGTCAGGTGATTTGGAAGGCAATGGCTTGGTGATGAGTAGAGTAGAAATTATCACTCCACAGGTGAAGACACTAAGACCCAGAAAAGGTTATCCACTCCTTCTTCTTGCCGAGGGGAGAAATGGAGAGAAGTCATGCTGAACCTTAAAAACCTCAGCCAACACAGTGTGCATTGGGATTTAGTGTACATGGCTGTGCGTCTCTTGAGGATCTGAAGACCTGGATTCTGACTCACTGTCTGGGGTGCGCTTGGATCTTGTCTGACGCGTTCCCAGGCGGCCCAGACATTGATGGGCTGTGAGAGGAGATATATATCCTGGAGTTGCGGTTATTAAAATGTTCAGAAAAATCATCATTTGCATGATAGTGATTTCAGTCGTTGCAAGTCGTTTGTTTTTAACCCAGACAGCGTGGCTGAAATGCAGAAGCGGCATTGTATCCAGCCTTGTGACCCTTATTAAGGAAAGAGCTGAGATACCTCGAGATGTGGGGAGCCGTGTTGTAGTTTGTTATGTTTTAATCCCGTTTTGTATGCTTGGCGATGACCTTTTATCTGATGATTTGCTTTGGAAAAAAAAATCCCTGAACAACCATGCAGCCTGCCCTCTCCTTTATTTCCTTCTACTCCCGGTTGGTCTGCCCTACTTTTATTTTACCCTACACAGATACATTATTTTAATAGCATCTTAATACAGTGTTTGATTATTTAAAGTAACAGTTAAAAAGCAGACGTGTAATGTGAAATATTATTCTTTGTCCTAACTCATTTGGGAAGAGCTTATTTTATACAATTTCATATCAATTTTTCCAAGTCAGCATACATCCATAACTAACAGTTATTTTTCATTCCACTTTTCATTCTGTGGCATATTAAAGCTGGAAGATCGCCCTCCTGAAGCACGTTACTGTTAGCTGGTCAGGAAAACTAGCCTAAGGATGTTTGGTGTGCTCAGGGTCATATAATGATGTCACTTGGCAATAATACACGCAATCAGAGATGTTCTATTTTTCCTTTTTATAGCAGATACAATATTTCTTTCTAGTAGAGGATATACTCCATTTCCCTGTCATTCAAGGACAAAAATAGGTTACTGATAATACTTAATATTATGAGAATTAAAGTTGCAATTTAAATGTCCCTTTCGTAGTCTCCTGAGTCCTTTAAAGCTAGAATTGTGTAAACAGCAAAACTGAGACAAAAACATTTGAATATGGACACCTTAGGTATTTTTGTTTTCATTTGGTAGAGTCGAAAAGTTTTAAATTTGGAATGGCACCTTTGAGATTACTAGTGCAGACTCTTTTACTTCACAGATGAAGAAACTAAGACCTAGAAAGGCGTGTCCTCTCATCAAGGCTCCGTTGCTGAGTCCAGCTTTATCCTCATAGAATGGTACACTTGGTTTCAGTTAGTTGACAGCTATTCCTACCTCATGGTGTTGTTATTCCAGAGTAAAATATACTTCAAGAATATTGTACACTGTTCTCTAACTTTAATGGTGATTACTAAAAAGGGAGATTTCATCCCAAGGTTTCCTTTGTGTAATACCATTGCAGATTAAAAGCTATCTTTATCTTGAAGTTGAGCAAGGTAGTCACACATCATAACCCAGGTACTTTATAGGCTGAGGCAGGGGGATCACAAGTTCAGACTATACTGGGCTAATTTAAGGCTCACCTGGGCTATATAGGAAGATTCTATCTTCCCCCCTTTCCCTCCCCCCAAAAATCCAAAGATAGATTAAAATTGACTTTGTTTTGTTTAAAAAAAAAAAAGAGAGAGAGAGATACAGCTATGCTAACTCAGCAACTTTCAAAACATCTTCAGAAGTTTACCTAGAGAAGCATATAACTTTCTTTTATTGGTACAGTTTCCCTTTGAAGTTACCAGATACTGGTGAGATGATGGATGGTTGGTATTCAGAAAGCCTGTGGTAATTATAGTTAGTTTTCGTTTCTCAGTGATTGCCATCATCAAACAGTTAAAGTCAGGACCCGCCTATCCTCCTGCAGATCCGGGCCTTGGGTGTCTTTCTTTTTCTTTTTTCTGCTTGCCACAGGAAGCTTGCTTAATCCTGGGCTCTGTTTTAGAGTTTCAGCAAATAGACCATCCTGAATAGCTCCCTGAAAGCTCCGACTTTTGTCCCATTAACGGCAATTTCTGTAGATCCGGCGATCCTGCTCTATTTACTAGAAAGCTTGCTTTTGAGATCTGACACGCTCTTCTTTCAACAATGCCGTTAATTGACTGATGGCGAAGATTGAGTGGAAAATCTTTAGTGATTAAAAAATACTGGGGACAGGTGCGACCCCAGTTTGCAAGGTGGTAAATCTTCCCCTCTTGGCCCCATGTCTATTTGAACCAAAATACTGAACGCAGATTAGAAGAGCGAGGTCCTTTTAGATGCACTCAGAAATGTTAAGCAAAGGTAAAACCAGAGCCATTTAAGTGACAGCATTTGACTATTTGAATTAACTTTGTGTTTGGCTTAATTTGTGGCCCTAATTATTGCTAACATTCGTGAGTAGATTTTAGTTTAGTGTCCTATAGGGATTCGTAGCTAAGGCAAATAGAAGAATCATGTGATTTCAAGTACTTTTGTTCAACCGATAAGGCAAGTGAAAGAGTGTAATATTGTAAAATTCAAAACCGTCTGAAGAGGTGTGAGCAAATACTTCTAATCATTTTTGTTAAAAAGAATTAAACTATTAAATTAAAATAACACCCTGGTCTTGGGAAGCTTGATTTCATCATAAGACTAGTGTATACATACGTCTTCAGGTCACATATTTTAATAAAGTAGCAAGATTCTCAAGAGAAGACAAATTTTACCTTTGACACAGTGGATACTATGTATGCGTGCTTTTGCTTTTAAATCTTTGGCTACAGTTTTAGGAGAGAAGTCTCCTTACGTACTTTGAAATGGCCGCATTTTTTAACTTTGTTGTTTGGTATGTATTTCAATTGAGCACACATCAGGAGTCATTTCCAGAGCCCACATGCTGCAGCGATTTACAGACACACCAAATGGTTGACATTGTGCCACAGAGAGCTGAATTACTCAGGTTCCCACACACCCTTCCCAAACACTCTTCACTCCCCTCATCCACACCAGACACCTTCAACTGGTCCAAAGGTACTCTGTGACATAGCTACTAGTAGATACTAGTGTTGCTTCCTGATGTATATGTTTGAAACACAAAATAACAAGTATCTCTGCCAGCACCACAAGGTGATTTTGAGGGTTCAGTAGGATAGCTATCAGGCTCACAGAGAGCTAGCAAACAAAGTTAGGAGCTAGCACTTCTGTTCTAGTGTGTTCTCAATAGCCAGGTAACTCGCCTGCATCCTCCTTCCCTTTCCTCTCCCCAAACAGGTTTTGAATATCTGCTGTATGTTGACATCATTAATTCTATGACCAGTTAATATTTTCTATCTGGCATAGTGGCACATGCCTGTGACCTCTGCAGTTTTGAGGTAGAGTCAGGATGATTGGAAATTTGAAGCTAGCTTGGGTTACTAGAGTTGAGTTACAAAAGCAAACCAGACAAACCAAAAGATAACGTCCCCTTAAAATCAATGCTGGTTGGTTTTTTGTTTTAAATTTTGGTCAGGGTTCCTTTTGAAAACTGATTTCTTTTGGAAGATTAAAAACAAAAATATAAGCACAGACCCCCTGGATTCATAAAGCAGCACAGTAGAGTGCAGTGAGCCCCTTCCCGGGAGTGGCTAATGAGTGTCAAACCTGACCAGTAGGGGAGAGCATGCTTCTATTGGGCAGCATGATTTATAAGCATCTTTTCCTCCTGTAAGGCTCTTTGTTTATAAACTCTTTGCCTCCTTTTTGTTTCAGTGAATTCCACCAGGCTAGTGACAATCTTTTATTCATATTTTTATTTGTAATAGTGCTAAGATTTATGTACTCATGTTTTTGTTGATCTCAAAACACATTTAAGGAGATTTAGCACCCAGGTAAATTTTAAACATGGTTCACTCACGTGGCTAGAGTATTACTGGTGAGCACCTACAGGCAGTATGTTGAGTTTGTGGATGCTGATAGTTCACCTGTGAGGCCCGGGGAGTGCTTAGCTTGCAGAATGAGTCATTAGGGGTCACAGCTGAGTATCAGTGTATTTAAAATTTAATTGTAGCGAACTCTGATCACTCATAGCTCAGTGCTTCCATTAAGTTATCTAGGTGATGGTAACATACTCAAAACTAAGTCAACTGACAGTGATTTCTTCTGCTTAAACATGGAACTTCCTCTTTGGAAGTCTAGTGATGAAACTGTCTGCGTGCTTGCTTTCTATGCTTTGGGATGATGCTATGGATGTAATTTTAATGGCATCAATTTAGACATGGTGAGCAGTGGTTGTCTCTAGCTCTTTGAAAACTCTCATGATCTTGTCCTGTGATTTGCCACTTTTAGGAAGTAGGCATTTTTGTTGTTTTAACAAGTAATGACATTTTGCTGTGATGATTTATGCAGATTCAGAGAGCCTATTTGAAAATATCTAGCATTAAAATTAGTTTCTTCTTATTGACCTTGCCGCTAACGTCAAAGTACATACAGTTTGTGATAATAAAATAGGTTTTGCTGGGGGAATTTTCACAACATGCTATTTTAACGTAATAGATTTCAGTATGTGCTATGTATAGCCTGGGTTTGGTTAAATATAGATATGTGAACACACACACACACACACACACACACACATATATATATATAATTTTACATATATAGCAATAGCATATATAGCAATGTATATATAGCAATATAGCATTGTTAGAACAAGTGGATATTCTTCTAGGTAATCACCTAGAAGGGGAAGGATATAGTTATTCTAGGGAGACTGAGTTATCCACTTAATATGTGGAAATAAAATTAACAGTCTGTAAGTGCAGTTGATGAGTTTGTCCTGTAAATGGAAGAAGAGCGTAAAGGTTTCCTGGCGTTTATAGTTGCCTTAACAAGCCATTAACTTAGTTATATGTTTATAATACTCTTTAAGAATATGATCGTATAGAGTCAGGGAGGGAGTGGAAAGCTGTGTACCCACTGACGATCCCACCAAGTTCCAAGGGTAGTTCCAATCAGTGGTCACACAGACTTCCTGATTGGACTAAATGTTTCACAAAACCAACCCACACGTTGTGGGTCTACAAAAGGGACCTGCAAGGAAAAGAGGGACAGGTGTGGAATGGAGTGAAAAGCGGTTGTGGGGGGAGCTATCAGAATGTGTTATATACACATATAAAACTGTCAAGAACAGACTTAATCAGAAAGCAAAACGGACGTCCATATATTTAAGGTTTTTTTCCTTTATCTGTCATTTGCAAACACACACTTCATTTACCATTATATCTTTGTTCGTGTCTTCTTTCTTATATGCTGATTTGTCTCTTTGAACTTAGGAAAGAACATTGGGACATTCTCCATTTGCTAGAAATATAAACTTTCATGCCTTGGGCATCTGAGAAGTACTGTACATACTTCTGTATACTTACAAAGAATTTTTTAAAGAAAGTTACTGAATAATATTTGACTGTGCTTAAGAAGAAATGTTACCAGTATTTATGTGAGAAAACAGATACATTAAATCTAACATGAAAATCAATTGTGCCCCCCCCCTCAAGGAAAGTAGAAAAAAAAAAAGAGCTGTCAGTCCATTCAAGAGTTAGGAAGGCAAACGCAGCTGGTCCAGAAGAGAGGGTCTAGCTAGTGCATAAAAATTCCTGTCAGCATTTCGACACTGCATTCTTTTGGGGTATCTGTTATCACTGAATAGAAAACTGTTTCAAATTGACAGGCAGACAGCACGTTGTGCTGAATGTGTAAATTGGAATCATCACATTCACCAGTTCCCGTCTCCAGGTGCTGGCTTGGAGCTTGGATCCCCGCTAGTGTCGAGAGATGCCAGGAATAGTGGTCTTTTTTTTTTTTTTCTTCTCTTACTCTTTTCCTAATTATCCCTCATCTCTTCCAGTATCTAGTTCTTTTCCTAAACATCTTGCCCAGGTGTTTTTAGGAAGCCTTGCAGGGTAGCGCAGGGGTGCAGGTGCTCCTGTGGCAGAGGCTGCTGAGCAGGACTGAGAGGAGTTACCCATCTGTGTGCAGGTTGTGGCTTTCAAGGGTTTAACCCCCCCGCCCCCCAACGTGCTGTGCTGAGAACGATCACCATCAGTGCTTCGTTGACCTTGGGATACCATTGAGAGAAAGATAGTTGGATGTGGTGTTTAAAGAAAACTAGACTGCTTAATTAGGCTTTATGTTTGAGTCCTTAAGAATACTTTGATTTGCAAGCTATTTGGATAACTAGTGAAAATTTCAAGGATTGAAAGAACATGAAAGCAACTCAAGTGTTAATGAAGGGATATTGAAGACGAATCTTGCTTCTTCGTCCTTTTTTTTTTAAATCTTACTGAAAAGATTTACTACATGATGTAATTGTTCTGAGTCTCTTCTTGCCATTTTTTTTTTCTGAGAAATTTCCTTGTAATATAACGATATTTAAAGAGAGAATTTAAAATTTCATTCTGTTTGAATGTATATCACAGCTGGTTGCTCAGAACTATTCAAATTAATTTATGCTTGAAGCACTTGTAACAGTGTTACTATTCTTGAAATTAACCAACTTTGCTAGCAGAATGGTCCTTTAATTAGTTTGGTTAATTGTGCTTTCTTGACTAATGCAAATATATATTTTTTTAGAAGAGTTTATGTTCTATCTTTAGCTTATCCCGTGGGCAGAGCATTTTCTTGATATATTTTCATTAAAGATTATATTATTTGCTTTCATTTTTCTAATCTCTGTGTTAGGGGAAGGTAATGGAGTGCTAGGTGGTCAGAGTATGAGCATTGTGTGCTGCTCCTCGCACTTCTCTTGACCACTGAGAGCTGCGCTAGCCTCTGCTGCAACCACACAGCGGTAGCTGGAGGTTTCCTGGCATGCATCCTGTCAACTCGCACTCAGGCGGTATTGCCGTTTGTGTTAACCTAGTCTTTGTGAGCTTTCATTGACCGCTCGGGCAGTGAGATTATGTTTAGGTACATTTCTCATGGGGACAGCAAAGGGTTAATTCCAAAAGCAGTAAGATGTGGTGCTAGTAAGGGGAATGGGTTATTGATATTTTAAGTACTTATTTGATGTGTGTGCGTATGGGTGTGAGTATGTATGAGTGTGTGTGTGTGTGTGTGTGTGTGTGTGAGTGTGTGTGAGAGTGTGTACGTATGAGTGTATGTGTATGAGTGTGTGAGTATGCATGTGTGAGTGTGTAGGAGTGTGTGTGTGTGAGTGTGTACGAGAGCACACATGCCACAGAGGACAACCTTTCAGGAGTTGGTCTTTCCTTTCCTTTCACGTGGGTTCCAGAGATGGAACTTAAGTCTCTAGTCTTGGCAACAAGTACCTTTATCTTCAGAGCCAGCTTGGACACAATGATTCACCTTTTTAAAGAACATTTTATTTTTACTTATGTGTATGTGCATGTGTCTGTATAAGGAACTCTATGCCACATGTGTGCGGGTGCCTGGAGAGGCCAGAAGAAGGCATTGAATTCCCTGAAGTTGAGTTAGGAACCTAAATCCTATCTTCTGCAAGAGCATTCAGCATTCTTAAGCACTGAGCCATGTCTCTAGCCGGATACTTCATATTTTAATTCACATTTTCCACCTGTGAGAACTTGTGAAAGCTGTTGAGCTTGATCCTGTGTTTTCTTTTCGTTATTAAATTACAAAGTTCCTTCTTTTTCAGATTGTCAGTGTGTGCAAATGGCTCAGCTTGTAAAGGCACCTACTGGCCAGCCTCATGATCAGAGTTAAATCTGTGGGACCCACATGGTAGATGGAAAGAACAATCTCCAGCAAGCTTTTCTCTACCCAACACTCATGCACACACCAGTACACACACACGTACACAGTGGTGCCTGTGCTTCCATACACATACACACACAAAATAAACAAATGTGATTCAAAATATTAAAAGTAGAATTGATGTTTAAAAATCAAATATTTAAACATTTATGAGACAATAATTATTTGATATCTGCCATGTGGCCAGGCCATCTGGTGGTAGACAGGGTTCTCGTGTTTATGGACCTGATTAATCAGGGTTTTAGAGAGCGCTGCATCCCTGCCATATCAAGCTGGTTGTGATGTTCAAGAACCACATGTACGAGGGCCTTTGAGAGAGCTGAATCCCTGGCACATGCAGCTGAAGTTGTAGAGCAGAGTTGTCTGAATGCATAAGAATTGCTCAACTGAAAATAAAAAAGAATGCGGAGTGCGTCTTAGATGCGAGAGTGCAGTGCAGTAAAAATGGATTACGCGCAGCTCCTTGTGCTCAAGGTAGGGAGTGGTAAGAGATGCACGGGATGACATTGCATCCAGGTCACCAAGGGCCTTGTCATGTGGAAGGAGGAGTTGTGATGTCTTTGTGAAGGTAACAGTCATCAGTTAGCTTCAGAAATGGCTACAAGTTTTTATTCTGGATGTATTTACTGTTTGTGGATAATGTTCATTATTGAAAGCAGAGAGAATATTAATAGTGATTTTTTAAAAACACATTAGCTGAGATGATCCCAACCCCAGCCTCACACCACCTACAGAAAAGTCCGAAACTGGATTTGAATATTCTGTCTTCACATTTCAAACTATTGCAACTAATTAAAAAAACAAATTCAGAAACCAGTGTGGTAAATAAAACCTACCTGTGAGCTGGGTTTATGCTTTGCTCTGTCCCTGTGTGCCCTCTGGTCCTATTTCTGGAGTTAGACAATCACCATAGCTTAGGTGAATGAGAGAGAATGGGGAAACGGGCTCTGATGACAAGGCTTGAGTTACCGAGACTTCAGGGTTAGTAGCAGAGAACCTTGGAGCATGAGTGGTGAGGGAAAGTGTGGCTCATCAGCCCTGTTGTTGGTTGGGAAGAGAGACTGTGGAGTCACTTGGGTGAGGTTCGTGAGATGAAGCGGAAGGCGTCATACTTGCTTCAACAGCCAACTTGGAGTGGCAGGTGCATCTTAGAGCCTGCTTCGGTGCTTCATTATTTGGCCTAAAAATCCCTTTTGTGTCTGCCGCTTCCTGTCTCTAACTAGGCTCTCTTCCCCTTCTCTGTTCTGATGTCTGACTCAGGTTTCATGTCACCCAGTTTTGTTTCAACGTGGCATGTAGCATTGTGGGATCGGCTCTTAATGGCGCCATTGCCCAGTGGTTCCCAATTAAAATTCTTGAGGACCTCAGAGGCTTTAGTGCTCTTAGCGTAAGGAAGCACCAGGCATAGTTTTCAGTACTGTGGGGGGGCTGTTTTTCAAAGAACCACATTTATTGCCAGGGTTATGTATATCTAGTTGCTCATGGGTTTTCATGGTCAAGCTCTGTGTGTCCCTTCAGAAAGTCTGTAGTTAAGAGTAGACGAGTGGGGCTAAAGGTAGTGCTGGTGGCTAGGATAATCTGTGTCTGGAATGCTGAGGTGTATGCCAGCCATCAGTGTGGATGATGAATGCGCCAATTCAGATGTCGACGAACAGAGAAGGGATACTGGAGATGGTAGCTTGCCTAGCTAGCATGCAATATCGGGTTCAGTCCCCAGGACTGTGTAAGCTGGCTGAGAAGGCACGTGACTGTAATCCATTTGGGAAATGGTGGCCAGAAAATCAGGTGTTCAAGGCCATGCTAGGCTATACAACAAGCTCAAGGCCAACCGGGCTGCAGGAAAGACCCTGTCCCAAATGGAAATTAGAAAAAAAGAAAGAAAAAAAAGTTGGTAAGATCTTTGTGGAGTCAGTTTAATAAGGTTAATACTATGAAAGTGCAAGTTATTACAGAGATATGTGGAGACAAGCTTGTCAGTGGTATAATCAATTCCAGAATTAAAAATATTCCCAAAGCTTTAATATCCCATAATTTATAATGTGTTTACTGGAAGTCTTGCTTTGATTAAATAATAGATGTGAGTAGGGAGAAATGACACTCTCTCTTTTCTCTCTACTTATACTCTCAGTTTAAATCTATAGCAAGAGTGACCCCGTATTGAACTCTTCAGTATCCCAGGCACTGGGCTCCATGTGTTATATTCACTGTCTTGGGTCATATTCCCAAATGATCTATGCAGCTCAGAATATTTTGTCAATTTTGTAGCTGAGGAAATGAACCCATAGTTGGGAGACGTAGGCAGAGTAAATCAATACGGTGTAAATGATTGTAGGGATAAGTCATCCCCAGAGCTAACACAAAATTTACATTGCTTGTAAAGTTGTATAATAAGGACTATCCACTTTTATGTTACATTCATTCATATCTATCTGTCTATCTGTGTATCTATCCATTCATCCATCCATCCATCCATCCATCCATTGGTCTATGGTCTATCGATCTGTCTATCCCCTATCTATCCTGTGCTGTGTTTCCACGAGTGCCATAGAGATCAGAACACAGTTTGCAGTAGTGGACTCTTCTTATTCTGCCCCTTGTCTCCCGCGTATTGAACTCTGAATAATAGGCGTGGCTATGTAAGCGCTTTTAGCACCTGGCCAGCTCAGACATACCTACTTTTAGCTTCAGTTTTGGAGTGTTTCTAGATTTCTATACTATGGCAGTTAACCATCCTGGGTTAAAAAGTCAGAAGGGATTGTAAGGTTCATGCCTGTAAGAACATAGTTCCTGCTCGGGATAGGTCTGCACAGCACCAGACAGCATGTTGGGAAATGGCAGAGACAGCGTTCAGCATATGCTTTTGTCTCTGGTGCCAGACGTCTTATTTAACTTTCTTTTTTAATTGCGTCGACTAGATATTTTGGCAGCACATAGATGCAATGTTAGAAATCCTTTATCAGCTCACAGATGGTTCTTTCTGGTGGCAGCTTTCACGTAACACCAGTTTCTTCTCATGTAGTCTCCATCTATTGAGGGCTTGTACGCAGGAAGGTTTTTGTTCCTAATCATAAACATACATTTCAAAAGTTATCTTGTTATTTGAAATACCACTTATTAAACAACTAAAAAAATGTGCTGGACAAGTGCAGAAAATGCAAAAACCCATTTGTGGATTGAAAGTGTAGCTCCTTGGATCATCAGTGCCACCAAACATTAAGAGAAAACCCCACTTGTGACAGCTTCATCATAGGAGATAAAGATTACAGATATAATGAACTATGGAATTTTTGTGTGTGTGTATTTACCCAGCAATTAATCATCCCTCTTTGTGCTGTCAGCTATAAGATCACTGTTGTATTTTCAGAATGGTCCTTGAAAATGCACAGGAATACATTTTATTTCAAATAGAAAATTAAAATTAATGTTTAAATGGGCTAGAGAAATGAGGACATCCAAAGATAAAAATGACTACAATAGGGTCACTGGGAAGAAAGTAGAGCCGACCTACTGACCACCACCACCTCCAGGGGAAGCATCCAGTCTTAGACACCGGTATTCATTGGTTTTTCCTCGATAAATTACACTGTTGGCTTATGGTGGGCCTGGCCTACATGTGGAAATTCTGTATCTGGCATAAGAGAAGGGGACAAGGCAGGTATGGCGACAGTTGGGACATAATTAGTCACTGAGCCTTGGTTTGATTTACTGATACAGCCATTCATTATTTCATTCAGCAAGGCCTGTATTCACTGAGGTTTTAGAAGGTGGACTTGTTCTGGTTGGTATGAAGAACTAAAAGTACAGAGAGTGAACCCTGTGTATTTTCCACATAAACAGCTTCTTTGGGAAAGAATGAAAGTCTTCCAAAATTGCTTAGAACCAAAACATATTCTACTCTTGTGTCCAGTCTTTCCTCTCTCACTAAGGGTCACACCATTCTGACTTAGCTTGAGTAGACAGAGCAGGGTAGTGTTGATCTAGTGTTCTTACTTCTTTTCTTTTCTTTTTTTCCCTTTCCTTTTCCTTTCTTTTCTCTTCTCTTTGCTTCTCTTCTCTCCCTCCTCCCCCCCTTTTTTTAGACAATGTCTCTGCAGAGTCTCAGCTGTCCTGGAGCTCCCTGTGTAGATCAGGCTGGTCTCAAGCTCACAGAGACCTGCCTGCCTCTGTCTTCCTAGTGCTGGGCTTAAAGGCATATGACACCACTCTTGGCCTAGTTTCTTATTTCTTAAACTCTCAAAAATAAGAGTTTATGTCAGAGACGGTGAGTATGTGGCACCATTTAAAAAATGATAGCAAATTATGGAAAAAATAACAAAGTCATTTGTGAAACATAGCACCTGAAATACAAGAAATTATGGTGAATACATGCGTTATTATTTTTCCAGGTCTACAGTGTGATGTCTAGTTTAAGGAAAGTGTGGATTCTCCATAGCTGTGGCTTAATTTTCAGCCTGCTTTGGAGTCTTTAAAGTATGCCCCCACGTTTACAATTATATAGTATGTGCTATTTATTTTTGACAGGCTAGGAGATATTTGTGTGAATAAATAAAATTTTGATGTATATCTTTATGTAATTCGTCATCCAGAGTTCAGCATTCATGTTTGAACATCAG
This sequence comes from Cricetomys ansorgei, assembly GCA_026225945.1. Taxonomy (NCBI): domain Eukaryota; kingdom Metazoa; phylum Chordata; class Mammalia; order Rodentia; family Nesomyidae; genus Cricetomys; species Cricetomys ansorgei. Next base: position 1,600,351 of record JAMJFZ010000558.1, read on the forward strand.
ATTATTTGTGATAATTAGTCAGAGGGATTAAGAAGATGCTACCAACGGAAGAGACAAACAAGCAAATTCATGCGGAAAGGTTGAGTATCCCTTACGCGGCTTCAGGGTGCAAGGAAAAAATTAGTCACCAAGTTGATGATATTTTAATACTTTGTGCATTATGTTGTTCATTGCCACGGCTGCAGTTAAATGTTCTTTTCCAAAATTAGCCTAGGTTAGCATACAACGTAGTGGGTTTCACTATGGGGCTTTCATTCATGTAACATTAAATCCTTTCTGTTTAATTTTTGACCCTCACCTCCCATTTGCCCTATTATTTTTAATCTTGAATTTTGGCGTTCTTAGTCTGTTTACATAAATACAACTCAGAATTCCAACACAGTTTTCCATGTGATTTAAGTAAGTCAGCTATTTTTATTTTTTTGTCATTTGGAATTTAAATACTTGGAGCTTTTTTGAAAACAGAAAAATTATTTTAAGAACTTTATTGATCTTTTAAAGAAAATCTATAGAAGTTAAGAGCAAACAGAAAAGTTCTTGAAGGAAGCCCCCTTCCCCCAACCATGGAAAAATCTACTCAGTTGATTTTCTGTATTTTAAAGACCAAATGACAGGCTGAGATGCTGAAGCGTCTTTGTTAAGTGCACACCAACCTCTTAAATGTGCAAAACCTGTAGCAAATGTTTAGACTCATGATGCATAGATTTGTTGTTTGCCATGGTAACAGGACAAAGGAGGTGTTCCGGAAAACAGACTGACAGTAGATACTTGCTCTAATTCGAGCCTCATTGGTTAACAAGTTTAAATTCTCTGATCTAAAAATTTAAGAAATTAGATTGGAAACGTGCCAGTGTACGTGCCAGCTCTAAACAGAGATAGCTTATCTGGAAGGGGAGAATCTGTGCTTTAAAAATCCATGTAAGCACACTTCTTATCTACCACTGTATTCATTTGTCTTAGACACCATCTTCATTCATTCTGGTTCAGTAAGTATGCAGTTGTCTTCCAATTGCCTGGCTTTGACTTGTTTTGTTAATTCCCGTTACACACTCTCATTAATATTAGGATGTATGTGCATTTTACTGACATTTTAATAGGATGATTAACCAGCAGAATGTTTTGTCAAAGCTTGTTATGCAAATCAGTTAATGATTGGGGTATTAAATCAATTTAAGGAACTCATCTACCATTTGATAAGGACTGTCAGATTGTCTCGGCAGGTTCTAGGTTAAAGGTGTAGCTTGGTGATATTATCGGCAGAAAAATTTATGCTCTATTGATCATGTCAGTATCACTTCCAAAATGCCCTTTAAGGTTTGACGGACATGGGAAGTGCTTGGTTTGGATCCCAAGCACTTTCCAGCACAAACCACTTCATTTCAGAAGAATTTCGGCTTAGTGGTTTTGCATAAACGTCAGCGGGATGATCCTTTTGTGGTCACTGAGAGTGGCAATCAATAACTGGTTTAAAAATGTTTATCTTGTAATTTTTATATCGCATGCAAAAGGTAAAGTCTTCCAAAATGTGAGGATTAAGGCGAAAGAAAAATGTGGAGATGAAACATTGGATTGCAATGTGACCTTATTGAACTATCATAGATACTAAGGAATTAATGAGACAGACTGGGATGTATAAGAGAGCAAAGAAAAGTTTTGAAGATATGTCAGTCAAACCCAGAGCATTGGGCATACTAGGGAGCACTGTACCATCGAAGTCTCTAACCCTGGAAATAGATACTAGGGTGGTTTCTGAGAGTTAAGTTGCACTTGAGGGCAGGGAAGGTGGTTTAATACTTCTGTCTCAGGTGACTATGCATACAGATTCTGTGAAGGCAAGAGGCATTTCATCTTATGAAAGACCAATTATATAGCAATGTTTAGTGATGGGTTTGTCATCAGTAGCTGTAGCTAGTTGGTATTAGATCATGAATTAACGATTAGATTCTATAGTTCCTAAGCTGCTGATCTTATAGACTACCTTATAGACTAGCCAGCTTTAAGACTTAGTAGGAATGAATTGAGGATATCTCAGCTTAGTTCTCATATTGTCTTGCAAGCTTGGAAGCACCAAGTTCTATTAACTGGAATTGGAGGGTTGCTTGGTCATGCCCTTTGCCTGTATATCTCACAGGGATAGGGTAGTGTCCAAAGACTCTCAGCTTGCTCATCCATTTATACATCTATCCATTCACCCATCCGTCCGTTCGTCCATCCATCCATCCATGCATCCATCCATCATGAGCAGACTATCATCATGTACCTCAGGCCAGTTTCAAACTCTTGATTTTCCTGCGTTGACCTCCCGAGTACCTCAGTTACAGATGTTTGCCATTTCCCTCTGGCTAGCATGCTTTGTAGGATATATGCCGAAAGGATCTGTGGAAATTTGAAGTAAGTTCTTTGAACCACACTTGACAATCTTTGTGCTTCACGAGCCCAGATCCCACACTGACAGAGGGAAGGCAACATTGAGATCCAAAGGGCATTAGCTTCCTGCTTTGAGGATCCTTAAGATGCTGAAATTGGTTGTGCTGGCTCAGGCAGGAAAGCGGCAGATGGATGGGAAACCTCAGTCTCTAGCTGTTGTTTAAATTTGATTTAGTATAAATTGAAATTTAATTGTTTATATTGGGTCAATTAAAACCAAGAAACTAGGTATCATATAGTGAGAGCCTGACGCAGAATAGATGAGCAAGCTTTCCCACACAAAGAGACGGGTAGTTCAGTTGTATATTTTTAGTGTTAGGAACAAAAAATAATGGAGTTGTCTGAAAAGATTAGAAGTCAATATATTTGACCCAAATGTATTGAATTATGTGTCACAAGTATTAAATCACCTCTCAGACTCTTGCAGTTCCTTAGAACCAAGATTAAATTACTCTGAAGAGCGGCAGATATTTTATTCTTTCAGCCATCTTAAGTGTTGGTGGGACCCACATTAAAAATTAGAGTTTTCTTATCTAAGTGGCACCTAGTTTGTCAATAAAACTAAAATGCCAGAATTCAAGTTTGCATTACTGTATGTCAGCCTGAGACTTGAACACGATATGTTTGAGTTTTGTCGTGTACTGTTTGCTCAGCATCCTTAGCAGACCTAATGTTATGGGGGGAAACAAATCTCTAATGTCCAGAAGTAGTCCCGTGTATCTCATGGCTTGATTCTGTTTATCTTATTGTAAATGAGGTGTTGGTGTGAGCCACTGGGTTGTTGAACCCGGAGGCTTAGATGGGAGTGGGTGGGATAAAGGCCACATGGAGTTTCTAAATGCAGCAGCATGTGTCTGGGCAAATGCATATGCACTTATGAGGTCCTGTTTCCACTCTGAAAACATGCAGTGTTTGTTCCTGTAATGTTGAGGTAGTCCATTCAAAGCCTCTTCCCTTTTCTCTCAAATGATGGTAGCTGCCTTCTGTAGAACATTGACCAGGGAATGAGCAGGTGAGTAGGTGCTAACGGAAACTTGTTTTTTCTTCTTTTGTGTAATTCTGTGATTGTTTGGTTCTGTTCAGTGTGATCAGTGCCTTCATTTACATCTTTTTATCATGGAAGTTTCAACTGCTGCGTGTTTCCAATGAAGAAGGAAAATGGGATTTGCTCATTTTCTTCAGTTTGATTATCTTGGAAGAATCATGACCCCAGTGTCCGGTCTGCAGACAGCGAATCTTTCCTCTGTGTTAAAGCATCTTTCCCTCTGCCACTTGATCAGGCCTTGCTCTGGAAGGGACAGTGAGTTAGCTCAAGGACTCTGGCCTTTCAACTTTGCTTCTATATTTCCGAATTTTTTCCTAAAATTCCCTGTAATTTAAGGTAGTTTTGACACTAGTTGACATTTTCAGTATTGCAAGTTAGTTAGTGAGCCATGTTCAAAATTAAATTGTCAGATTCTTAGTGATCTAATGACAAATGTGAGTAACAGTTTGGATAGTAAGTAGGAGTTGAAAACTTACATCACATATAAACGTTTATTTGAAATAATTGAATTAAACTATTTAGCACAGGTTGTGGAATTTAAAGAGATTTTTTCTTTTAAGTTCAGCCAGTGACATCCTGAAAGGAAGGAGTATATATTGTGCCAATGGTTGTAAGAGAGTGATGTTTTTGTCTATTATAGATTAAGCAAAAAAGAGCTTCAAATGCAGGAATAAGTTCCAGCCAAGATCAATTAGCTAGCAGGTCTGAGATTCAGATCTAAACTTCACCCTCCAAGTGGACCGACTTCTAAGCCACACTTTTCTTACCAGAACAGGAGAGAAGGGCTGCTGCCTTCCTGTTCTGTCTTCTTGGGTCTGTCATGTCACCCAACTGAGCATTTCTCATCCTTCAGGTCCCCAGAGAGGCTTCTCGGAGCTCAACCGCCTCCATGTTACGTCATCAGGCTCAGTCCCTCTTTAGCAGCGTTAGCCCCTCAATACTTTGTCATGAAGCCTGTGAGGACAAGGACCTGCCATACGATAGTATTTGACCCATATTAGCATAATGCTAATAATAAACTCTGTATAAATTCAGACTTCTTTAAATGTGCAGAAATAAGGACGTTAATTTAAAAATACGTAAGTGATTAAAATGAAAATTAAATGGTAAAAGGTGATTAAAATTTAAGTTGTTTCTATGGTAGTCAAGTTATTTGGAGCTAGGTGTAGTGGTTTAATACATACACACACACACACACACACACACATACACATATATGAAATTGAAACTGTGTTTTATGCAATACAATATTTTCACCTTAGATTTTGTGTTTTGTAAAAATGCAAACTACTCTTTCGTTGTCCCGTTATGATTGGCTTTTGTAGCTTGTTAAACTGATTGTGTTTGGTGCACAAAACAGACTTCTCATTTCAGTGTATGTGCTTTGCATCTACACACTCATCAGACCTAAGACTGTGTCTGTATATCCTAGGAATCTTTGTATGATTTAACAAACATTAGCCAAGGGCAAGCTCTAAGCACGCATAAGTGGCAAATAAATGCTTTAGAAAAAAAATAACAAAAACAAAACTAGAATATAAATTCTTATCCACGGTTACACTTTATACTGTTAAGAACAGTACTGTGTTTCCGAGTTGAGAAAAAAAATTGAGAACTTGTAAACACTATAAAATGTAAAATAGTGGTTACTGTGAACAACTGAGTAGTAGAGAAAATTCAAAGTTTTAGTGTATCTTGTTTGGTTTGGGGTAGGGAGTGATTATTTTTATTGTTCTCTAACAATTGCTTAGTTCTCAGTGTTTTATCATGTGTATTTTTAAATAAAGAAATAACAGAAGTAGGCGGCATGTAGTGTGTTTGCTGTACCGCTGGCCAAAGGGGCCTTATTAATGAACTCCATATGCAGAGAGGCATGTTGCTTATGGTGCCTGTGAAAGCAAACGACATTCTATCCCCAGGGTGTTTGACTTCCTTTGCTGTGTGCACAAGGCCTGTGCCATGTAGGTCTTTAGTAGATCTTAACCAGAGAGAGTCAGGGCAGGAGGCAGCGAGTGCAGCTGCCTCATGAGAGGCCCACGAGTGAGTTTTCTGTTTAATTCTGCATTTGAGAGCACCTATTTAGTTAGTGCAAATCAGTGTCTGATTACGCCAGCCTAGTTCACTCTTACCTACTGACCGTAGAGTGATAGATTTAAGACACTTGATAGGGAGTTTCATTTGCTTCCTCAGGATTGCTGGCACCAGCTACAGGCACTAAAGACATCTAAATACTTAATTGCAAACCCAAGAGTAAGTAATTCCATTTAAAAACTCCGCATATGATAGCTATGCTTCATTTGCGAGAACGTGCTAGGATTTACTAGTACGTCAAAAAGAGCTTCTATTTTATTTATTTGTGTTAGATTACTGACTACTTACCCCATCCCTTCCCTCCTGTGATTGGATGTAGACTCACATTTGTAGGGTAAGCACTCTGCCACCAAGCTCCACCCCTAGCTCCAAGTTGTTATTTCTGTCTCAATGCAAATACCTTTCCCTTCTACCTAGCTGTGTGGTCCTTAAAATTTCACGCTGATAGCGTGATTGACAGTGTGAGTAAAAGCTGGGTGGTTCTGCAGATAAAATTGTAAATTAACACAAACACAAAATTATATCATTGCAATGTACTTCATTATACAAAGCTCTACTTCCGATAGGGATGTGTGTGATTTTGTGTGTGTGTGTGTGTGTGTGTGTGTGAGTGTATGTGTGTGTTTATCTCTGTCTTTGTGTCTGTGCATCTGAGACAATTAAATATTACTGGCCTTCCTTTTATATATCTCAGGTGTTTAATGTCCATCCATGTCACTTGTATGTGCTCAATATTGTGGTATGTACTGTTGATATTGTTGAGAAAAACTCCTATTTCTTGCTCTGGCACATGCTATTTTAATTTTACACACATCTGTGAAATTCTACAAAGGTGATCTGCACAAGGTCTCCTTCCTCCTTGTGCCTGATTTCTCTATTCATCTCACACAGCTAAGAAGATCTTGGTAAAGGATGAACTGGATCCCATTCTCTTAGGAACGCATAGTGTGGCTTTTGTCTTACCAAGGCCTGTGGGATCCTGGAGCTGGATTTTCTCTCCCACTGGCTGTGCAGACTCCCGGGGTCCCTTGATTTCAAGCACTGGTCTCATCTAGTTCCTTCCTACGACTAAAGGCCTTTATATTTAAACCTTATATTCCTAAGTGGTTCTTGGCTCAGAATCTTCTGTTCCTTTGTGATTGTTTTATCTTTGATTGATGTTTCTCTCTCACTGACATACCACTTGTCAAATTAAGACATTCCTCTCCCTTACAGAATTCATGTGTAGATTCTATCTTTGTTTCTTTGTTGGCATTTTAAAGCATGAATCTGCGTATGCGTTTTACGCTTTTTGGGAAGGGGCTCCTTTTATTTGCACTAGAAGCCTGTCTTCACACGGGCAGTACCGCTGTCTTTGTTTAGACCAGTTTTCCGAAGCATCATAGTCTGTATTTACTAGCTGATGAGTGAGGCTGTACAGATTAAATAGCATTCGACCAAATCAGAGATTCAAGTGATTTTTATTTAAGACGAAGGCGTATATTGGTTTGTCCCCACCAGTTTTGTCTTACGCGAAGCATACACGGCTGGTCATCTTGAAAAATTTAACAGAGCAAAGAAGCTAAAATTTGTTTCTGTGGCTACGGGACCAGAGTTGCTTTTGAATTTGGATTTTTAGTCTGTAAACCAGGAAAAAGTAGAGTCATCTTTTTTTTTACTTCTAAGAAAAGGTTATCCTTTTTTTTTTTTTCCAAACCCGGGTGATTGTAAGCCTCTATCTTTGATTTTAAATCACCTGTAATGTTGGTGGCTTGAATATTGCCTGTAATGTTTTGTGTTGCTATTCATCACGCAAAGACTAACTGCACTTCGAATACTGGTGCTGGTTAGCTTAGCGTGTTTCACTGTGTCTTGTAGGAGGATACTTTTGGAAAGTATTTTGTACCATTAAGTTTGTCCTAGTGTCCACAGGACGCAGGTATTTTCATACACAGCGATATTTTTCGGCTTGCCATGGGGCGATGCCCGTACAGTCACATGTGATCTTCCTCCTGTGATGTGTGTTGATGTTATTGTGAGCAGGTAGTCGTAAGAAGAATGTCAGACACACTCCAGATTTCCGGCTTGTTCCCGACTATGCGCTTAACTGATGCTCAACTCTAGAGAGAGCGTGGAGGAGCGCACAGCGCAGACTTCTGCAGTGAGGTTGCCCTGCAGAGCGAGGCTTAAAAGGAGAGCCGAGAGAGCGCCGTGTTTATTCTGTGTTAGCTTCTTGTAGAGAAAATGATGACATGAAAGCTCTGGTTTATTTTTAATTCAAGCTCTTGAGTGAAACGGGGAGGCATTTTGAGCCACCTACCTATTTCAAAGATGGTATGGGTGGACCGCCTGCTGTTAACAGGCTGAAGGGAAAATGGAGAGATGTAAATGAGTCCTGCTGATTGGCTGCCTCTGAATAGAAATGAAGCTGACAATCTGTCCCTAGCTCCAGTTAGGGGGCCACTAGAGTGTTGGGATGTCTGAGGGAAGGCTGTCTGTCACCCAGGATTAACATTAGCCTCCTCTTACTTTATAATATGAGTCTTTCTTATCACTGGATAATTCAAATACAATTCAACCCCTCTACCTCTTTTTTTTTTTCTTCTTCCATGTCTCTAAATGCAAAGCCCTGTAAGTGCTTTGAACAGTATTGAGGTAATCCTGACTAAAGTGTGAACAGTAGATCTCACTTTACTTAAATGTTGTTAAGTATTTGGTTAGTAGGTTACTCGGAAAGGTCCTTCCAAGAACTCTAGCACTCACCAAGCCACTGCAGTTTTAGAATTGGAATTTCTTCCACAAGAGACCAGAACTGATACATTTTATTAAGTTTGCAGGAAGTTCAGACAACACATTCTGCGGATATAGCTCTTCCTCCCTCCATATGGGCACACCAAGTTCTTAACAGTGAAGACCTCCAAACCCTAGTTACAGAAAATGCTTGATCTCAGTTAATGCACCAAACATTCACATTTACTATCAATTCATGCTCTTCTAAGGGTTGTGTATCAAGGTTAGGAGTAAGAATGTACAAATTCTCTCGTTTCTGTGCGGAATTAAAAACGAAAACATGATAAATTGTCAGTAACTACTGAACTCTTAGATTTCTAGGTGGCGTTAAGGATGGTGTGTCCTAAGGATGTATAAAAGGAGTCATAGGTCTGTTCTCCACACTTCAAACTTTCAAAATGACAAAGCCACAGTTCCTTCTACCTCCTGTCCATGGCTGTGTGGAAAACTGGCCACTCTGCTCTGGGCTGTGTACCTCTGTGTGGAAAGAAGTTAATTAGCTTACATTGTCTTCATGTGTGCAATCCTATGCCCCATCAAAGATCACAAGTGAACCTGAAAATTCAAGGTGAACCTTGCTTCACAGAGTCAATTCCACTTTGTGGGTCATTGGTGGATGACAGCGAAAACGTTCTAATACAGTTTACACCCGTTTAATGGAAAGGTAAAAGCAATTCAGAATGAAGCTATGGAAGTTTTGAACTGGCAATCTCCTGCATCTTCCTCCTAATGAAATTAGTTACAAATTCTTGATGAAATTTAAAGTGAAGGGAAAGCTGTGTATCTGCTACAGCACCGGGTTGTCCCTAGATATTTCTGCCCTTGGTAGGAGCCTTCTCCTTTTAAGACAGAGAGGGGGCACATCCTGTTGTTCATTAGCGTTAGCTTTGTATATCATCTTGAGATTCAATGTTTTATATAGTTGCTATGTGCGTTCAAAGGATTGAGGACTATGGGAAAAGTGTTCTATACTTAAAATTTAGGTTTCTGAAATTGTTAATGGTAAAATGGCTAGTTACTCAAAATATAATTCTTTTTATTTACATTCTCTATCAACATACAAATGGTTTCCCCGTGGTTTAAAACTCTTAACTCTGCAGGCTGCGTGTTCTTTGTCCCGACAAATCCCTGCATCAAATGACCTTATCAGACATGTGTGGAGTAATGGGCGGAGCCCAGGGCAGGAGGATCATTTCCTATGTCGAACTTGTGTGGAGTGATGGGCGGAGGCAGATCATGTTTGCATTAAGAAGGCAAGGCAGACAGTGGAGTAGCTGCTGCCCTCGTCCCTAATGCTGCCCGTCGCTTAGTATTTCCTTGAAAACCCAACGAATCGGGGCAGTGCTGCACATGACAGACAGTCCAGGAGTGTGACGAATTACACTGTGGCCTCAGTGAACTGGAGAGATTTAACTGCCTAGCATATGTCATATTTATGAGAAGAGCCTCATTTTATTTAAACCATAAACTTAAGTACAAGGCAGTACCTTGGGTTTTTTGTTGTTGTTGTTTGTTTGTTTTCTTTGTTGTTTTTTGTTCTTTTTACCTTGGGAGGGAGAAATGGAGGTAGGAGGACAGTTGGTATTTTGAAGACATGAGTCTGAGGTTATCTATCTATCTATCTATCTATCTATCTATCTATTAGTATCTATCTATCTATCTGTCTGTTTGTTTTTGCTACAGGCATTTATAACTAGCTCTCTCTCTATATTGTCTTTAAAAGTTATGGAGTGTGGCTTATTTGCTGTATAGCAATTAAACCCATTAAACATATTTACCAGGTATGTTAATCATGAGTGAGGCCAGACACCAGCACTTTGATCTTAACTGGAAAGAAGAAAAATGTCTTTACATCTTCTGTGTATTTTTTTTTAAATGAATAGGAATGTTTCTTATAAACTCACAATCTTCCATTTGCTTTTGATAGTAGAATATGGTATCGTTTCATTGGATCAACACCGTTCTTCAGTCTGTAGAATGGTGCTGTTGCTTAGTTGGAGCGGTTTCTCTCCTGGTCAACGTGGGGAGTGATTCAGAGAAGCCAGAGTTTCCAGGCAAACAAACCTCTTACATTCAAAGCTCATTCCTCACGTAGAAGAAGATCGTATTTGTAGCTTGCTGTGCCTGCATGGCCCAATGTAGGTTCAGAGCTTCTTTTCCTGCTCTGAGACCTACATTTAGGATGTTAAAAAAATCATTATAATAAAGATCACATTCCTGTTTTTGAATTGATTGGAATTCTTAATATTTACTTGTACATGAACATTGAGGATGCTGTCAAGTTTTGGAAAACAATTCCAAAACTTTTATCTGTGAAGTTTAACTTGCCATGAATGTGTGTTCTGTATTTTAAGTTTGGAAAATGCCTTGAGAAAATATGTATGAATTGATGTTGAAGGAATTATGAGAGTTGATGAGTGCCTTTTGTTTTTAATGGTCTGCTTTTTTAGCAGACTTCTTTCTTAAGTTTAGAAATTAGATTCTGAACATTTACTTATTATCTACCAGATAGAACATGCATTACATGGTTTTTATTATTGTTTAGAGTTGAAAATATCTAAGCAGAAAAGCTTTTAGGGGGTAGGGATCCATTCTGCCAGCTCACTTCTGCTCCTGGAATTCTTACACCGAATGGTTTCCTTCACAGGCAGAGGAGGACATTTACTCCTTGCTTTGTTGTGATAATATGAACGCTGAGCAAGTGGTCACTTTCCAACCAGCTTGTCTTTAGAAGAGGAATTAAATTGTATAGTGCCAGAGAGGGATGCCATAATGTATCCTTTTAAAGTACCAGGTTGTTCTTTTCAACTGTTTTATAACGGTAAGATAGCTCAATGTCAGCTAAGAGCCTAAAAGCAAGAGTAAGTGCCATCTTGGGAAATGTGAAATAAATACTGGGCTATATGGTTTACAGGCCTATTCTTAAACACATTGAGAATCCACCCCCCCACCCCCAAACAGGTATCTGTTATGCTGTATACTAGTATTGTGGTTCTACCGAATTCTTTTTTAATTGGCTTAGATGAAAAGTTAACAGGTCCTTTATTCCTATATGTACATTTCTAAAGAAGATACAACACTTCTCCAAAACCCTACAGAAGGACCTTAAATGTATTGTCAAAGAGTTCTTTAACTTCACAGTGAAATGAAGGCTCTATGAGAGACTTCTACACATGTCTGCCCTTGAACACACGCTCCAGTCTCCCAAAATGCTTGTAAGAGACATAATGGAAACTTTTGAGCTGTACCAGACTTAGAGTCATAGTAGAAGAATAGGAATAGAACACATAGATGAGAAGAGTTGGAATGTGCCATAGTTTCTTTTCTTATTGTCAGGAAAAGCAAACAAACAAACAAGAGCCTGACACCACAACTGGGAGGCAGAGGTTATTTCTGCTCACTGGTTAAGGTAGAGTTCAACCTGGTTGGGAGTCAGGACAGCCGAGTGTGAATCTGATCACACCCACAATCAGGGAGCAGAGAAAGAAGACTAAGGCTCATTTCACTTACTCCTTAAACACCCCTTTAAATGCAAGTCTTTTCATCTAATCAGCACAGCCTCTCCCAGGCATGCCTAAAGACTAAACAAGCCCTCACAGCTCCTGGAAGCAGAACCCCGTCTCCTTTCTTAGGTAATTCAGGATCCCAGAAAGTTGACAACACTCACTATCAGTGTTTTTGGGAATTAATCCAGAAAAGCTGAGCTGTCTGTAAAATATAGACATTATTATTTAAACTCGGGTAAAAAATATGTAAGAATACTGATGAGCAATGTTTGAAGAAACTAGAATGTAGAGGAATAGGCCTGTGTGATAACTGGGAAGGGATCAAATCCAATAGTCTGTATGAAGGGATCACATCCAGGGGTCTATATGAAAGGATTGCATTCAGAAGCCTGTGTGGTCCAGATGAATGTAGAAAGAATTTTAAGGATGTTGATATACACCTTTAATCTCAGTATTCACGTGGCAGTGGTAGCCCAAGCCTTTAATCCACAAAAGAGAAACAAGACAGGGAGCAGAAATTGGAAGGAGTTATTGTCAGACAGGACGTGACAGCTGAGATGAGTCAGAATGAAGGGCAGGCAAAAAAACAAAACAGGGGAAGAGTTAGCTGAATGAGTCAGAGTGAGGACATGCCCAACTCTCACAAAAGAAAAGTAGGCTTTCAGCTCAGAGACGGGATAAGGCAGAGAAGCAGAGCGGGTGATTGAGGCAGCATGGACGGGTGAGAGCTCAGAGAGAGACTCAGCAGTATGAAGCAGGAGTCAGAGGCAGTATGAAGTAAAGAGTCTGAAGCAGTCTGTGGAGTCTCAGGCAGAGAGACACAGGCAGTTTGGCAGAAGTCAGTATCAGATGGGGCGATACAACACTTCCCCAAAACCATATAAAAGGACCTTAAATGTATTGTCAAACAGTTCTGTTAGATTCACAGTAAAATGAAGGCTGTACAAGAGCCTATCAGATGGAAAGAGTGAGTCAGTTTGAAGACAAGCAGAGCAGTATAGTTTAAGTCAAGAGATTCAGCCAGAGTCAGAAGAGTTCAGTCGGAAACAGTCAGCAAACTTAGAAGATCAGTTTGAACCAGTCAGCTTGGAGAAGAGTTTGATCCAGAACAGCTAGTGAGTTGTACCAAGTGAGTCAGAGTTCACTACAGCCCTGAGTTCAGAAGGAGCTGGTTGGAGTGGTGGCTCAGTCAGCAGTGCGTCTTGGAGCCTTAAATGTTGAAGCCTTCCAGTTCTGGAATTAAGAATAGATTATAAGGAGGCTGAAACCCTTCAGGGCCCCAGGGCTAGGAGGCATGGTTGAATTAACCAAAGAATAAAAGCCTTTGAACCTGAATCAAAGTCTGTATCTGGCGCCCAACATGATTGGATGGCTATATTATAATTGACGTAGTTGACGGTAAAAGAGAATTTTGTATTTTAAAACCACGGAATTGTGAATTCTCGGTCGGCCGTTTAGACTATTTCCCTTTTAGAACATTAGTAATTTGGGTTAGACAACTCTCAAGGACTTGCAGAGTTTTACAAAGGCTTCACAATTGCTTGATTCATGATGAATTACTCAGGTCAGAAAAGGAAGATCCTTAAAATGCTTCTGCCGCAATGAGTCAGGCATATTGCTGAATAAATGGAGGGAGGTTCCTTCGCGTGGAGACTATACAAATGACACAGAAACTAAAACATGAAACGTGAATGTTACAGCCAGTTCTGACTTACTAGCTTTGTGAACCTAAGTAAATTATTTAAATGTGCTGCACTCGGCCTCCTCAGCTGCAGGCTAGGAATGACTACAGTTCTAGTGTTCCTGTCTGATATGAAGTCCTTCAGTATCTCTCTTGTAAGAGTGACCCTGGGATATCTATATTGCAGTGTTTTCTGGTGTTTTGCTGCCCTTCCTGCTTCCATTAAAAAGGGTTGTTTCTCGTACATACATACATACATACATACATACATACAGGCGTACTTCACCTGTCTTCCGATAGTCAAGGATCCCAACCTATCCTTTCTATTTTGTGCAGAAAATGGGAGTTTGTCAGCCTGATGTTCTTTTTAAAGACTGGCTTATTATAATGTAAATTTAAGATGTCTTTATTTTTCTCCCCCTTATTTACAATCCACCTTCACCCAAACAGTGGCATCTATTAGTCTTCATATAGGTGAGGGGGGCCTCAGGCTATCCCAGGGCAAATGCCCTGTATTAGTTGACTACCACTGTGCTCATGTCACACAGAGCAGTATAAACTGGTTTGCATGTTGAAAAATGAAATCATAGTGTTAGCTCATCACACGAATACTGGCTGATCCAACACTAAAAAAAGTGATCGATAAAACTCAGAGTAAAGCATGAATTCTTAGAGCACTTTGGCTACTAATCCTATGTTAATGTGTAAGTCGTTTAAAACCAGATCACTGGCTTTCACATTGCTGCACATAGTAGCTTCAAGATGAAACAAAAACTGACTTCTGAGATTGTTCCCTGCCGCTGGCGACCCTGACCTGTGGGTCCCTCATCCTCAGATTCGCATCTGAAGTCACTCTTGGAGATGCTTTTCTTCACAGCATCCTTCCTGTTAATCTTGTTTTAATCCCTATTTGTACACCGCTCAATCCCTCAATCCCTTTGTTTGTTCCTTGCACTGGTAGTTGGTGAGTAGTTGGTGGTTTTGCTCTGCTGGAGGTCCAACCAGGTGAAGACTCTTCCCTCCTTCCCAAAGTCCACCTCTGAAAGTGGTCTAGCCCTCCAGCAGTGTGTTGTTCTTTGTTCTGTCAGGATGTTTTCCTGCTGCTTTCCCCTGCCCATTGTGAACTATCCCTTCTCTCCCCAGCCTTCCTTGTAAACAAGTTCTACTGTTTGTCTGCATCTTGGACATGTCCTGTGAAACCACTTGAGCTTAGGTAAAATTTGTATAACTAGTTTCTTGATTATTTTCTGTTGATCTTTAATGTTAATGTGTGTGAGACAAAACCGTGATGATGGAGGGATGTTGACTTGTGACATTTTTTTCTTTCCTACTTCATGTGATTTTTAGTTCTGTTTTTACCATAGCCAAGAGGCAACATCTTTAAATTTTTTGTTTGTGCCTAACATACTGTTTAAAACAGAAACATTATACGTAGCTCAGGATCCTTTGTTATTCCAAGTAAAAGTTAATTTTATCTAAAAAATACATTTTAAAAAGAGTAAAATAAGCCATGTGTTCTGTATGGTGTGTCCAAATAGGACTGCTTAGATGGGTAATGACACGATTAGAAACGTCGTAAACATACATGCAAACTTGTGATTAGGAGAGCCAGAGGGAAGGGCTGAGTGCCTTCCTTCTCTACCTTTGACATCCTTCCAACTGAAAAATGTGGACTGCGTGTTTATAGTTTGTAAGATTCCTCATGAGCATCGCAGCTAGTTCCAGCAGATAATTAAGACCTGCATATCCACTCCCCACTGCCTGTGATGAGAGAACTCTTGGATGCTTCTAGAAATTAGTAGAGCTGGGAAAACAGGCATGTGTATTGTTTTATGTGCCTCTTTATTCTCCCGTTAGAGAGAGAATAGTTAGTTAGAGAAGGCAACGGACAATTTGTTTTAATCTTCTCTTGAACAGTATCTTGTTTTCCGCATTCATGTTTGAAGACCTTTCTCCTTCCAGATTGTTCTTACTGGACCCTATTATTTAGTGGTTAAGAATGCATTGACCATACTGTGTAATCCAAATGTGGTTGGCCCTGTTTGCTTCCCAGAGTTTTACATGTGGCATGTTTTATTGACAGCGTCTTTCCTCCTTAATTATGTCTTTTGTTGACAGCTCAAACTGTCTCTGTTTACTCGTATTTAGAACGCAGCTGGCAACAGCAGTTGGTTTGTGAAACCAAAGCACATAATTAACTTCCCAAGTTAAGGTAGAGTTTGGTTCTTTGGGAGAGAAAGGATTTCGTGGGGCATGTCACTTTGTTCCCAATGTGGTGTGCGCACGGTGTAATGAGTTTCTCATGTCATGGCAAGCAGAGAGAAGAACGTGATTTCCTGAACTGTCGAGTATTGTTATAGTATCAAAAAAATTACTGGTTTATAAGCTATTTGTAAAATCTATAAAACCGATAGCAGTATTCAGTTTACATATTAAATTACCACCAGCCAATAGGGTCGTTGTAATCGGATTCCTTTCAGCCTGATGTGCAGATAACCAAACATTGACGATAACACTTTTGAAAAAGTATAAACTTCTTCCTACTATTGCTACATTCAAGGTGCTGTATAGATGCCAGTTCGACAAAGAATGAGTGAGTTCATTTATTTCAAATAAAACCAGCAAGGAGATCCGCATGGAGGAAATGTATACCGCGAGCTGTCTGTGTCCCACCGGCAGTTAGGACCAGGTGAAAACACCTGCACACAACAGACTTTGCTTACGTGTTTGGACTAGGCAACCCAACTTTACCGCTTGCCCACTGTTAGCTGTTGGAATTTCTTATAAGCATCACTGTGTCCTCCTGTACCTGCTGCGACAAGCAAGGTGTAGATTTTCTTTGCTTTCTAAAAACTAAGGCGAATAATGTATTCAAGTTGAGAATTAATGTCGTAAACTTGGGCATTTCGGCGCATGTCTAAGAATCATGAGGTTATAAGAGAAGATGATAGGCATGGGAGGCCTGTCTTACACACACACACACACACACACACACACACACACACACACACACACGCACACACATATATAAACAAACCATCATAAATACTAAAAAAAAAAAACCCAACAACTTTTAGTTGTTAGCCTTTATATCATGCAGGTTTTAGACTCTACAGCCTTTTTCAGTTTTCATACAAAACTGCTTTCTTCATAAACCATCCCATAAGCATTCCATGTTGATTCGTGGTCTTTAAAAAACGGTCCCCTTTCTACTCGGAGTTACGTGCACACAGAATTTGGTTTCTTAAAATAAACTTTCTTAATATTATACTAAATTTTCTGACCCGCTGTTTCAAAATCACACAGTGTAGGCCTCTGAGACTGAGTCTGGGGTCTTTCGCGTTTAAAACCAACCTCTGTACGTAAGGTCCAGGCTAGCATGGGACACATAGGGGAGCCTAGCCATAAGCAAGCAAGCAAGTAAATAGATAGATACAGATAGCTAGCTAGCTAGCTAATTATAATGTATAATAAATAAATATAAAGCAGAAAAATGAATGAGTACCATGTAGAAAACAAAAATAAACAAGTGTTTTCTAGACTAAATTTCACTGGGAAGAGGTAAGCACATCGCCTGTGTCTTTCCGTGAGACATTAGGGAACTCTGAAGCTCCGTTGTTACTTACCGTGTGTACAGATGAGGGAGCAAGCCTACAGCCATGCCAGCTGTGGCTAGTTGTAGAGAAGGTTGGTACACTTGTAGGAAAGAATGAAAGCAATGCATCCAGGCCAGTGTTTCGATGATGATAATTTTGACTTTTCAGTGTCTGCTTGTTGGATACAAATTACACTGCCGGCATTGCTGTTAGTTATTCCTGTTACCTCTTAGTAATGTTTGAAGTAGCGAGATGTTACCAATTGAGTGAACTTAAGAATGTGTTCCAAAGTAACAGCACAAAGGAAATTAATAAGGTTTTTTTTGAAAAATCAATAGAATTTATTCTGTAAACCAGTGTCTTCCATGACGATCCTTTTTAAGGAAATACAAGAAGCAGAAGATGGTGCAACATGTGGAATTCACACCACACAGGGCTGCCATTTTATCTCGGGATTTTATTTTATATTATTCTTACTCTAAAAATGACAAATATGATTAAATAGAAGTAAGAAGGAGGTGGTAAAGGAAAAACTGTGCTGAGCTGGCAAAATCTATTTGGTGTTAATCTTGCCCTTGCACTCCCTTTCACGTATGAGTCTATCCACCTTCATGTGTCTGTTTCATAGACATCTAAAGACTGTTGACACTTAACTCTTAGGACATTGGGGGATTACTGGTTCACATATAAGTCTTCTGATAATAAATTATAAGTTAGTAAACACAGCTGCTGAAGGCTGCCATGACACGTGGGTTGCTTTCCTCGCTGAGCCCTGCTAGGAACATACTGCTTTCTAGTTAATTACTGCCTCCAGACAGAAAAGGAAAGGCCTTAGATTCAGCATTTGTATGGTCGCATGGCCCTGTTCAGTCAAGCTCAATGCATGTTACATGATTGCCTGAGAGGAACAGAAAAGCCACTTTCTCTGTCTCTGACCAGAATGCATGATGAAGCTTAGTGTCAGCTAGGGCAAATGGCCACAACAGCAATTACACCAGAAGCAAAGTAGTTTCCTTGACAACCAGTTTGAGGATTCATTGTGATTTATTATTTACTACTTCAACAACTCATTCTGTGATTTAATTAAGGATTGAGATTTCCACTGAAATCTATCTCCTCCAAATG
This sequence comes from Cricetomys ansorgei, assembly GCA_026225945.1. NCBI lineage: Eukaryota > Metazoa > Chordata > Mammalia > Rodentia > Nesomyidae > Cricetomys > Cricetomys ansorgei. The sequence goes on from JAMJFZ010000558.1 coordinate 1,618,591, forward strand.
CGAATGCCCGGTGACTACTGTTCAGGTGTGCGCTGAAACAGTCACACACTCATGGTATCTTAAACAGGGCCAGAGGAGGCTTCGCCTGTGGTCCTGTGTGAACATGCACAGGTCACATAGGAAACCGTTAACTTTGATGAAATGAGGCTTGTAGGGGTGATACTGTTACCCAGTAATTACACAGTAATAACACAAGAACAGCAGTCCCCGTGGGCATCTCTAAAGCAGAGGTTCCAAGTGAATCATTCCCTTTTTGTTGGGAGCAGAGTTATTAACTACTTTGCACCCCCGTGTATCATTTTGGATGCAACATAGACAAGCTCTTTCCTTGCAGTCACCCCCACAACTGCATCCCTTTTATATTTCGCAAATGACAGTCTTTTAAATTTGGTTGTAATCAGATAATATTTTTTTTTTCTAGAAACAAAAGTTCAGCTTCCCATTAGATAATGTTGTGTTGTCTGTGTTTTCTCTTCCCCAAATCCTTCGATGCTCATTACTTTTGCAGAAAGAGCTTTAAGTGAACTACTTATTCGGCATTAATTAATAATCAAGTGTGACGTGCTTTTTAACATGTGCGCTTAAAATAAGCAACAAACCTTTCCAAATAAAAATAATTTTAAGCATTTATTTAATTTCTATTCAAGATGGTGTATTTGCATGTGTTCTTTTTAATTAAAACAGTTCCACTTAGCTCGTTTACATTCCTGCTGTCAGAATTTCAGCCCGATGCCTCCATATATAATTGATGTAGGGAAAACAAGAGGGCCGTCCCTTGGTAGAAAACTGGTAATGGATTAAAAGACCATCGCTCTGGAATTCCAGGAATGTGGCACACTTTCTCAGAAAGATGCACTTAGGCCTGAAGTCTGGAAATATTAAACCGTACCCCACCCACATAATTAGCTCAAGATAGACAATTCCAAAAATATTAGGTTGTACACTTACTATGGATTATTAAGTGCATACCCAATATTAAATATTATTAAAGAAGAATCTTTACTTTAACCAGAAGAGAAGACTGAGTGTTGCCAGCAGCCTTAGAACAAATTGATAGAATGTGCACAGTGTGTATTTAAAGTGCTTAGAGCGTTGCTGAGGTATCCTGAGCAGCGTCTGACAGTGCTGTGTACATTCCCTAATTTAGGAGAGGCGGGAGCATGCATTTCCTTCCCGGATTCCATTCTGGGCAAGGTCAGCACTTGTGAAATTGTGCATTACTACTTTTGACAATATTTTAAACTTACAACCGTTAATTAAAAACAATTATAAATATTCATGGAATTGGTATCAAGGGTGAACATAGAAAGTCTCTAGCATTTTCTTGTAAGAAGTCAGTTTATAGTGGACAAGAGTTTATAAAACTGCAAATAAAAGCTTCATGATCCAATCCTTTCCAACACAGCATGTCCACACAATGTTGTACTTATTTCATTCCTTCTTAGGAGGTATTATTATTTAATAAAATATGTCTTGTGCAGATACTTTGGGGGATAAATGGGTAAGAGAGATACAGAATTTGATAATCCGCAGCAGTAGTATTGTATAGACTGGCATTATTCCTAATTGGTAGCTGTGGCAAATCAGACCTTAGTATAGCAGTCTTGTGATTATAGGAAGCAGGAGACTTAGCAGACTGCAGTGCTTGGAAGTAAGCTTGTGATTTCGGAGTATATTCTTTTAAAGAGAGGATGGAGGGAGGGAAGGGAGAGTGTCAGGGTGTGTTATTCGAGAGAAGAAAAATAAAGTAAAAAAGTTTTAAAAAAGAATTAGGAACCCTTAAAAAAGTGAAGAAAAGTATATGGTAAAGATGCCTGGTGTATGTGTATGTGCGCGCATGTGTGTGTATGTGTTTGTATATAGTTGTGCGCATGCTGCTTGTGCGCGTGCACACACACACACACACACTCACACACACGTGCATGCCACAGTGTATAGGTCTGATCTCTCCTTCCATCTTAAAGTATTTTCTGGGGACCTAACTTAGTCAGCAAGTTTACCTGGAAGTATCTATAAATGCAAAACCTTCTCACTGGGCTCTGGTTTTCATTTTTCTTAAGAGTATGTAAGCATATGTTTTTTAAAGATGAGTCTGAGTTCATTCAGTTGAGGTAGCCAGTGAAGGGCTTCGACTCTGCATGCTTTGTATGTGGCTAGAAAGTTCAGCAGAGCCCTACATGCTGTCCTGAAGAATTGGGAGTGGCTCTTGATGCAGAGACAGAGCTGTCAGACCTTCCAAGCAAGAAGGGCTGGCTGAGGTCTGAAAGAATCATCTAGTAGAGGGCTTGTGGGAAGGGAGGTGAGAAAAACTCAAGGAATGGCAGGGTAAGTTACAAGACAATTTGAGATTGTCACCAGTGAAATGATGTTACCGAGAGAGGCAGGAATGTCTCCTAAACAGTAAGTAAACCTTAGGTGTCTGATGGTGTTTCTAGAACACACTGATTGTGCTTTGGAGGGTTTCACAGCTCATTTTTGATTTTTTATAAAGTTGTCAGAGCAGTTTTGTATATGTTTCCTGAGATCTAAGTTCATTTATGTGAAATGTTGAGTAATTTAAATGAGATCAACATATATTAGGATTTGCCTCGTTAGCAGAACTGTTAGAAAAAAAAAGTTTTGACTGGTATTTTCAACTTAAACATCACATAGATTTTAGGTTTATTTGTATCATTTTTTGTGGATAATTCTGTCTGCAGGTGTGTGTGTGAGTACAGGTGCATGTGTGTGTAAAGGTGCGTGTGTGTACAGGTGCATGTGTACGTACAGGTGCATGTGTGTGTACAGGTGCATGTGCACATGTGTGTACAGGTGCATGTGCACGTGTGTGTACAGGTGCACGTGTGTGTACAGGTGCACGTGTGTGTACAGGTGTGTGTTTGTGCAGGTATGTGTGTGCGCAGGTGCATGTGTGTGTACAGGTGCACGTGTGTGTACAGGTGCATGTGAGTGCAGGTGCACGTGTGTGTACAGGTGTGTGTGAGTGTAGGTGCATGTGTGTGTACAGGTGCATGTGAGTGTAGGTGCATGTGTGTGCAGGTGCATGTGTGAGTGCAGGTGCACGTGTGAGTGCAGGTGCACGTGTGAGTGCAGGTGCACGTGTGTGTACAGGTGCACGTGTGTGTACAGGTGTGTGTTTGTGCAGGTACGTGTGTGCGCAGGTGCATGTGTGTGTACAGGTGCACGTGTGTGTACAGGTGCATGTGAGTGCAGGTGCACGTGTGTGTACAGGTGCGTGTGTGTGCAGGTGCATGTGTGTGTACAGGTGCGTGTGTGTCTACAGCTGCATAGAACAAGCACTTGGAGGACAGCCTTAGATTGGTCCCTTAGGATCTGTCCACACTTCTTTTGAGGCAGGGCTTCTCTCTAATGCTGGGCTTACCATCTCATTGATTCTGTGTTCCAGCTCTGGTCTCTTTGCTTGCAAGGCAGGCACTTACTGATGAGCCATCTCCCTAGATCTCTCACAGAATTTTTAAATGAAAATATTTAGAGCTAAATGAATGTAATAGCTTCAATGACAACTTTGAAGTGATCTTTAGTTACTGAAGTTCTGTTCAGAATCTTCCTCATTTTTTTAAATTTTTTGATAATTGGTTTTTAAAAAATGACTCTCCTCTATTTTCCTCTCCCAAATCAAGATAGTTTTCTTGGCCCATCTTTTGTTTCATTCATCTTTATTTTACTGTGTGATGTACTCCCACTATGAAGCTATGTATTTTTAACAACAAGCTGTTTGAAAGTAGAGATGAGCAAGTCTATTTTAGTAGATTGTGCCCTACTTAGACTGTGATGGTTCCTCACTTAATGTTTGAACAATTAATAGGAAGCTAAAAAAACTAGAAATCTACAGGACAGGGACTCTTATCTCTTAGAATCCCCTGATCATGAGTCAGGAGGGTCTCCAGTTTCATGCCAACCTGGGCTGCTCAGTGGGACCCTGCTTTATAAGCAAAATAAAAACAGGCACTTGTTCTCCCATACCTTAAGAACAGTCCTTAAAATAGCAAGGAAAGCAGTTCAGTGAGAGGAAACTGAGTGAAAAGGAATTGTTTTGAAGATTTAAAATTTGATATCATAGCGTTTGGACATGATTGGTTATATTGGCTTGTTAATATGTATTATGAAGTAATTTCTTTGTTAGGGGATTTGAACATAATTGGAACCATCTCTATACTCATACACGTTTCATTTTTCATCTCTAATCAGAGAACACACAGATTCAAGCTACACTGTGATAGGCACCGGGAAAATAGATAACAAAGAAATTCCTCATTATACCTTAGAGGGCTGTAGGGCAGTCATTCCCAGCCTTCCTAACGCTGTGACCCTTTAGTATAGTTCCTCATGTTGTGGTGACCCTCAACCGTAAAATTATTTTCATTGCTACTTCATAACTGTAATTTTGCTACTACTGTGAATCATAATGTAGATATCTGATATGCAGATCGTCTCAGGCAACATCTGGGAAAGGGTCATTTTATATCCATGAGAATTGTTGTAGGTTTTTGGTTTTGTTTTGCTTTTTAATTATTAAAGACAGCTACATAATTTCTCATTATTGACAACGACTTTTTGCCATTGTCATTTCTCTTATTTTTGCATACCAATTAATGTGTACATTGATATTTCGAAAATTATAAGAATATTTAGAAATATTACATGTATTCATGTGATTCTATAGCCCAGGCTGACCTTGAGTTCACTGGGTAGCTAAGGGTGACCTTGAACTCTGGGTCCTCCTGCCTCTGCCACCCAAGGGCTGGGGCTCTAGTTGAACACTATCATACCCAGCTCGGGGTATGATTGTTTCACTTTAGCCAGACAGTGAAGAGAAGGTTGAGATGCAGGCACACGTGTACAATGACACCAGCTGCTGGAAAACACACTCACCTCTTCCCAGCTCCAGAAAGTCTATTTCCTAGTTCCCTTAAAGTGCCGTGGCTCAGAAATCTACCCAGAGCTTGCTATTCAGGGATCTCTTCCCCGGTCACAGAGAGCACACCACACCGAATTCCGATCTTCCTTCCTTACACCTGATGCGTACGGGCAAGCATACCTTCCCCCAAATACTAAGACAGCCTTTCGGAAGATGATTAATTCATTCAACAAAGGGACTTTGTGTCTTATACTCTGACAGCCAAGGTGACCCAAGCAATAGACTAAAGACTGAGTAAACCCTTTATTCTGTTCGTTGGGAGACAGCCAAGGTCTTGCATCCCGAACATCCGGCATGGGTAACCAAGACATGCTGCGAATGATGCTCAGAACAATGGCACTCGCATTACATGCCAGGATGTTTTCATCATTACAATGTTGACTGGTTGTTAAATCACTTTGAAATATTTTCCTGTAAATTGTCTAAAGAAAATATCCATTGCATATTATTTTAAAGTGTTACCATGTAGGGGGAACGTAAATAAAAACAGCTACTAGAGGATAATTTTAGTTGCATTAAATGCATCACTCTTTTCAATGTGCATTTAATATATTCAATTTCGGTGCCTAGAGTTTTTTTTTTTAAAGAATTATTTTATTTCTAATTATGAATATGTGTGTGTGTGTACGTGAGTGTCACTGACAGTTGTAAGTCACCTGACGATGTTGCTAGGAACGAAATTCCAGTCCACTGCAAGAGCAGTATACTCTGTTAACCACTGAGCCAATTCTCTAGCTCCATAGGAAAGGTTTTGATCAATTTGCGTGAGGATCGCAGTGATTTGCCTGGTAAATGAGATTAGCAGGATGCAGGTGAAATGTCCTAGAAACCCACAAGCGCTGCTGATGGGACCTGACGAGAGATGCTGATGAGAGAGGGCCCGGAAAGCCGGTGTCTCCGCTCTAAAGTAATGTGACCTTATGTGAAATATTTCTTAGCCTCACGTTCTGAGTCGTAAAATAAGAAGCACACATGTACTGGGTTGTGTCGTGCTAGGTAGTTGGCATAAGTAATAAATACAAAGTTAAATAAATAAGCGGATAACAAAAAAAAAAAAAAAAAGAAAAAGCCAAAGACTATTTTGCACGCATTAGAAGGCTGGGCCCTATGGGTGTACACTTGACCCTGTTTGGGAAGGAGGCAGCCCTTCTTGACTGTGACGTCAGAGAACACCCATTGGAGAAGCCGTTTCTACTTCTAGTCAAAGAAAGGGATGAGAGTCTCTTGGATGTTTCTGGCTTGAATTGTTCCAGGGTCCTCATGAGAACTGAGATAATAGGCAGTGTCTCTAGAATGTGTCCAGTCCTTGAGAGGGATGCTGGTTTCCTGGCCTGGCTACCAGTGTAGAGCCAGGGCAGAAACAGGGCTAACAGGGACTAGCTTAATTCTATTTGCCGGCAATTATGATTTCATCATACACAGACTATTTACGTATTGTCAGTTATAGCTGCTGTATAATTTACCAGTTAGTCTTGTTTCCTTGGATAGCTGAACATGGGATCTAGACCTTTCAGAAACTGCAGTAATGAAGTCAGAATCGCCATCTTTTCCCATGCGCTGGCAACATTGGACGTTTGGCAGTCACATTTGAATCCTTAAATGTAAATTATTTAGTGTTTGGACCCAAAGTCTAGGTATTAAAGCCCATACAAGGACACCTGCAAATGAGCCAGCCTGTGGTATCAAATTTATTCTTCTCCACAAATAAATTTAGCTTACGGGCTATCAGCACACAGTTGCAGAACTAAGAGCTGCATCCACGTCACCTGGGAGTCTGAGAGAACACTCAGCAAAAGGTGAGTGGTTCCGCAGTGCTGGTTATCTGTGGCCTCAGGACTCCCTGCTCTGTTTGTCTTTTCGGTAAGATTACTTTGTCAGCTTCTACACAGATGTCACCTCTGTCCCTGGACCTGGCCCAGTTTTTGGCAAGTGATGACTTCTTTTTGAAAAACCTGACTCTGTCATTGTGATCTAGGACTCTTGTGCACACAATTGGTGTTTGTACAGAAGGTACTCTGTATCTGCCTTAGGTCTTTTGCTAAGTTTCATGGCAGGTTTCGGCTGGGCAAGTTTGAAGAGGAGGGACCTTCTACCTCCCTAGATGAGAGGGGATTCAGAAAAGCTGAGCACACAGGAGGGAATGGTAACCGGCAGAATGCTATGAAGTTATGAAGACAGGGATAGGCAAATCAGATTTTAAAATAACTACAGCGCATGCTTGTCACTTAGGAGAATCTAATGGGATAAACACACTGCGGCTTCTCTAAGGTAGCATTCTAGTACCACCACGTAAATAAATCTTTTTGCTTCTCTCTTTAGTATGTGTAGTTAATTTGCAGACAAGTGTTTTCTCAACCACCTTGCAGAATATAGAATTTGATATAACAGAACACGGCCAACTGTGGGATGTACTGGAAAGCAACCTGCACTAAAGCCCCTGGGAGATGTAAATAGTGACAGACAGCAAGGAGGCCTTTGGAAGTTGAGAGAGTTGGGCGTGAGGAAAGCACCATGAGATCTGTAGAAACCATTTTGTTTAAGCAACATAGGGGAAGTGCATTCCAGATAGGCAGAGGTGACTTCTGTGAAGGCAGCAGAGACACCAGTGTTTGGAGAAGCCATGTGGGCCTCCACTTCCATGCAAGGATCTGCTGTGTGGAAACAGCATCTCTCAGCAACAAAGAAGAAAGTAATGGGAATTTCCCAGCACAAGAAGTGTTAGATTTTCAGGTTGTTCCCATAAAGGGGCGGGCACTCCCTTATCCTCTTAGGCTCTGCCTTCCTTTGCCATCTTCTCACTTTAACTCACTTCCTTTCTGTTTCTTGGTCCTTCCGGGGCCGGTGGCAAGTCTTCGTGCATGTCTTGGTGACCAGGAACCCTGGGATTTTATGGACTGGTTTCTATTATGCCAGAAAGGGGTTTCCTTCCCTCCACATGTATGTTATATTGTAGTAAATTCGTAGTTCTTTTTAAAAAAAATGTATTTAATGGTGTGTGTGTGTGTGTGTGTGTGTGCGCGCGCGTGCGTGCATGCATGTATGTGTGTGTGTCTGTCACATGAGTGTGGGTTTCTTTGGAGGCCAGACGGGTATCAGATCCCCTAGAACTGGAGTTGTGGTAGGATGTGAACTTCCCAAAATGGATACCAGGATTCGGGTCCTGTGGAAGAACAGAGCACATTCTTCTGAGCCATCTCTAACACGATATTTTTTAGGGGGCCTGGGAACTCAATCCCAAATCACTCAATGTAATAATAATGATTTTTTTTTTCCTTGAGCCAAAATGCTACTTAGCTCAAACCTGTCTCAGACTCACAATGTAGCAAATGAAAACAGTAGCTCCTGGATTTCCTGGGTTCACCTCCAAACTAATGGGATCCAAACACGACCACCAAGCCAGACTCTACAATATGACTTGTATTTTTTTATCATGTTATTTAATAGTATAGTATCTTCAAGGAGTAAACCATTCTCTTATGTCAGTATATTCTAAATCACTCTCCTATTGTGGACTATTACCTAGTATTAGAATTTGCACTGTCTCCTTTTGTCCAAATTACTGTCAGATTGTTAGATTGTTTTTAGAATATATCATCATAAATGGGATTTGGTAAGGATCTTTTCAGAAATATTGTATGAGTTCATGATCTCAGAAATAGCTGAAGTATAGCATAAACATAATGAAAATGTGGGTAAATGTGACCTTAATTGCATTCAATTCCTATTCATGAGATAAAAGCATCAAACAAAAAAATGGATTGATACATCTCCAACATTAAAAATGACTCAATATGAAGCACTTGGATTATGAAGCCAATTATTACAATAAACAACCCGATCTCTGGTAATTTGATAGGAGAAAATGCAACCAAATTTGATTTTTTTGAATTCTTTTTGTCTTTGCCTATTAAATGCAGTATTTTATGTTTGTTTGTTACTCTTGTTTATTTCATTTTCTGGGTTTGGGGGGCTATTGGTGTTCACTACTGGGGTTCTAATCCAGGGTCCTTCCAGGCTTTGGTCAGCATTTATTCAGTAAGTGGCATCCCCTGCCCTGCTTTTGCTTGACCTAATTTAAAATAGATGCTTTGGCCAGGTTGTTGTTGGTGCTTTTATTCCAGCACTAGGGAGGCAGAGGAAGGAAGATTTCTATGAGTTCAAGGCCAGCCTAGTCTGTATAGAATCCCAGGCCAGTCAAGTTTAAAAAGAGACCCAGTCTTACAAAAAAATAAAACCAAACAGGAACAAATAAAATTCTTAGTAGGTACTTTCCTACAAAATATTTTTCTTTGTGTTCTTGGTTCAGTGTTTAGTGTTTAGATTTTCCTAGTCAGTGTCAATATAAAGCACTCTGCTTCGGAGAGACAGTTGGGAGAAGGTGGCAGCTTGGATTTCATAAACGGAACTTCATTGTGATTTCAAAAGCAGATTTACCCATATGTTAGTTTTGGTAACTAGAACTTGGTAACTAGAACTTAATTAATACTTGACTTGATAAACATGGTGAGTGTGCAGGGGTGTGTGAGCGAGAATTACAATATTAAAATTTGTAGTCACTAATCTTAATGTCCGATGAATTTCAACTTGGGTAATTTTTTTTAGGTAAACTACATTTTATAACCCTAAGACTGTGTACTAACATTGAATTAATTCAGTAGCATGCCTGATTTTCAAATGAAGATGCTGAAATACAGGTGCTGAATTCTAAATCAAGCTAAGTAACTTACTGTTCAGAAGTTTTTATTGTTGGACTGAAATAGTTAACACAACGTAGAACCAAACCCTTCAGTTACAACTGTGCAGACCATTAAATGAACACATTAGAAGGAGGGGTATTTATTGGAAGCCTTTAACCTATCTGATCATTCTTCCAATACCTCCCCTTAGGGTTTTGATGAGTAAATCTTTTTCTTTCTTATTTAGCTCTTCAACTTCAGGTATCATGTTTTAGTATTTTAAAACTATCTGTATTCAATATCAAATATCAGGGCAATATCAATTATCAAAACAAGAATCCATCGAGAAGAGACTGTGGACCATTCTTTTGGTTTTCCTTATGCATTTGGAAGAGTGGCCCCAAAATACGTTTCTTTGTGTGTCCAAAAGTATAACTGATGGTATTATATGTCTTTATATAATGAAGGAAATGACCATCCAAAAGTTTTATGGGCAGAATTAAATTTTTATAACAGAATACTGCAATTCAAATTGTATAATTTTCACATGTCATTAAACACATTTTTGCCAACATTAAAGTGGTTGTTTTTGAATTTTGAAATAGGATCTTACAATATGCAGCCCTGGCTAGCTGGCACTCATGGTATAGCTCGGGGTAGCCTTGATTTTGGAGCAGTCCTCCTGTCTCACCTCTTGAGTGGAGGGATTTGCTGTTAGGTAGGTCGGATTTGTATCTCATTTGTGTAACATTTGAGGAGTGACTGTAATTCAGTATTAAATGCAACGCTCATAGGCAGTCGTCGGTGTGAAGTTGTTTTGTAAAGACACATTTATGTTTTCCCCTTCAGTGGTTGACAGGAGTAGCATGCACGTCTTCAGTGCTGGGTTCTTTTATCTGTTGCTACGGTAACTCTTCTGCACCAACGTGAAATGGCAGAGAGTATGCTGATGAGGAAGATGGACTCCTGCCCTGATGTAGTTCTTAGTTTTAATGCTGCCTCCATTTGGGAAAGGCGATTTTTCTAGAATTTGCCTGTCGTCATTACAAATCCGATTCACTTAAGCTCTCATTTTCCTATTATAATAGTTGATCGTTTTTGTGACTTTTAAGAATTTCTGCATTTTTACACTTTTAAAAAAATAGACAAGACTGTAATTTAGACCATCAGCTTTATAAGAATAAAATTAAAAGCATTCTAGGTTTTGGAGGAAAAGAAACATTTGAAGTCCAGAGAGGGCTCTGTGAAGGAGTTCCCTAAGGCACTGAAACACCACCTGGAACAGGGCTGTCTTTTTCCTGTGTTTTCTCACAGTTTGTTAGAGTCTCTGGACCTGGAAGCTGACACTCTCTCCTGTGAGAATCAGCATAAAAGACTGAGATAGCCCTCCCTGTGTTAGGACAGGACCTCTTCCACTGGTTCTGCCACCATGCCGCCGCCTCATTGATGAATCTGCTTAACAATAGACCCTGTAGACAAGTCCCATGTTGCTCTTTTAAGGTCTTAGAACCTTGCAATGGCAGATTAAATGTATGCCATTGCGTTTTTGTAAAATTTAAGTGTTGTCTCTACAACTTCATCCTGTCATCAAAGTGTAAACCGATCTAAAAGGCAAATACAGAGCTCATACCCAGACTCACTGGAATGTCAAAGCCACTGCATTGTTGGTTAAGAAATGATACCTGCATCGCATCCTGGACAGGGATCCTGTCCTAAGTTACAGCATCACCATTGGTAGAGAAGGTTTTTCACCTGTTGGTTTCTAGAGGAGCTACTACAGGGTGTGGAAATGAAGGCTGCTAGCCAGTTTGTTAATGTATTTAACTTATTCCCGAGTGATGTAAGGGAGAAATGAGCACAAATAGAGGAAAGAGTGAGCAAGCAATAAAGAAATACTTGTTTCTACTTGATTTTATGTTTTAAATGGGGTCAGTTTAAAACTTGAAAAATATTAGTATACAACGCAGTGTGTTTTGTTGAGGCCATTTCTTGATTTCGCATTGAGGCTTGAGGCTGGTTAGTTCATTCCTTTTCACTTGTAGGGGTGACTTGGATTTTTGTTTGTTTGCTTTTTTTCTGTTGTAACACTGGCTATCATGGAACTCCCCCTGAAGACCAGGCTGGCCTCAAACTCACAGAGATCCGACTGTCCCTGTCTCCTGAGGGCTGGGATTAAGGGTGTGAGCCACCATCACCCAGTGTGCCTTGGAAGTTTTACTTAATTTAGTAGCATCATTAAGAAGAGTAATAGCACAGTATTACATTGTTCAGGGAGTATTTTATATGCGTGTGTCTATTATGTTACTGGTTTGGTTAGTTTCTCCACAAGCTTCTACCATCCATTGGAAACTTATCTTTGTTTCTGTTTGTTATGCAAACATCACCTTCAATCCAAGAGAAACCTACACATTACTAGTGACTATTCATATTTAAACTTTTATGTATGTAGCATCAACGATCAAAATTTAAACACTGTTCTGAGGATACCAAAGGAAACTTTTCAACGCTTGCTGGGTCTCCGAAGTTAATTTATTTTTAGGCAAGGAGATAGATACTAAGCAGGCGTTTCCCTACTCACTCTGGGACTCCTGTTAGAAACATCTTCCTTTAAGTAGAAAAAGTTTCTCTGTCTTCTTCAGTAGTATTTTAATTCATATATATGAAATTTTTTTTAAAGAGGGAAAAATTCAAGTATGAGACTTCTTTGAGATTTTAGGGGAAACAGTGTTAGAATGTAGGACTAAACTGGTCATGGTGGTCCAAGTGTGTAATTCCACTACTCAGGAGGTGGAGGCAGGAGGATGGTCAGTTCAAGGGCTGCTGATGCTACATAGTGAGTTCCAGGACCACCTAGAATACTCTAGACCTTGTTTCCTAAAACCCCATAATAATAATGATGAGGATGAGGATGAGGATGAGGATGAGGATGATGGAAAATGTGTCAGATGCAAACGTTCAAACTGCTCTGTCCTTTAGTGGAAAAAGAAGTTGATGGCTGTGGTTGTTGTTTCTCCCAGCAGTTTACTAAGAAGGCAGGATTCGGGCTGGATTAATTCCCTTAGGAATATGTCTGTCCTTGTGAGCTCTTCACTTTATGATGCTGGTTTGAGTCAGCAGTAGTGGACTGCAGTCACCTCAGGACTTCCTGCTCAGAATGCAGAGAAAGGAGTGGGTGGTTTCACTGGAGTTTCAGAGTTGTTAACACAGATTCTGGAGTTGGCATTAATTGGCTCCCTTGCAGAAGCCTTCCCCGAGCAAAGTGGAACTGTTTATTGTTGCCTAATAAAAGTTTATTGATATAAAAGTCCTACATTCGACTACACTGCTGTCCTCTCTGAGAACCATTTTAAATCTGCCTTTAAAAGATGAGATTGGAATTAGTAGCTTTCTGCCTCCTCCCTTTTGCATTTAAAAAATATATTGTTTATGTTTAAGTACAGTAGGAGGATAGAGTGAGTAACCCTTTAAATTTGGACTCCCTCTGGTCTGCAAGACCTGCTGGAAGTGTAGCTGAAAAGGACTCTAATGAAGTTACAGGGAAGGAATGGAGTTTTGTTTAGTCTGCTTGGCTGTGGGGGCCACACTGGGTGCATAAATACATTTCTCGGTTTTGTATTCTTGCTTCTTATTTCATTGCTTTTAAGGACAAATAGTTCTACATGTCTGGGTGGTAGAATTAATGGGATTCTGATAACAAAGGGGTAGAAAAGGAATTGTGAAATGGATTCTATTCATCGGTGCGAGGTGGCTGTTCCCTACCTGAGATAATAAATTGTTTTCCATTACTTATTCTATAATTATTTTCTACTTTCTTTGTTGACAGTGCATGAATTATACAGATGCTCTTGAGAACTTTCATTTAGTTGTAAAAAGTGAATGACCTAGAAAGATTTTTATCCCCGATGCTAACTCTTTAGTAGCTTTTAGCTAGCTGGAAACAGAAATATGGTGGGGATGATTTATTTCTTCGAAAAGAAACAAGTGGGTCACACCTTTCTGGTGTGTGTGTGTGTGTGTGTGTGATATTAATGGCCACAACCATGAACTGAGGTTGATCTCCAGTTGCTGACCCTTCACTAGGCTTGATTTTCAGAGGGTGAGTTAGATGAAGATCCTCTTTCTGGGGGAGGCACGCCCTCCGTGCATCACCCAGACGCAGGTCTGCAATACCATTGATGCAGTTGCATTCCTGTGGTCTACAAGAGCACCAGGAAACAGTCGATGCCATGTGAGTGCGTGAGTCTGAGGTCAGAATGTCCTTTCTGGCTGTGAAGGGAGCCTTGAACCAGTTCTTACTTGTTTGAATTCTTTAATCTTTATTTTTTGAGACAGGCTTTTAGATAGCCTGGGCTGACCTCAGACTCGATGTGCAGCTGAGCAGGGCCTTGAACTTCTGATTCTCTGCCTCCTCCAGTGCTGGTGTGACAGGCGCACACCACAGAACCTAAATGGTGATGTTCTAGGGCTTGGGCCCAGGGCTTCCTGCCTGGTAGAGATGCACCCTGCCTACAGGCTATAGGTAACTGTAATACTGAGCCTTAGTATGAAATCCATAGGAAATGTTTCTGAAGCAGATTGGAATTAAGGAAATCTGTGCTCGTGAACTTTGGAGAAGTTGTAGTTGCATGCTGAGACTCTTAAAAAGCACCTCTTCCCCAGGCTTATGTTATTTTTGTAGACACCCTTGCCGGGAGTTCTTCTTTTAAAGTTCAGGATTAAACCTGTCGTATTTTATAACCTAAACTGCTGTGTTTTAATGACACTTGTGAGTTATTACTCAGTGGTGGATAATTTAGGAGTTTTTAGGTAAGTGGGATCAGTTCCTTTCTGATAAGTAATTTAATCCCAGATGTTTTGAAGGACTCATAATGAATTCTTTTCTCAAAATATTGAGAGGCTTTTCAGAAGTGTTAATATTGAACCTAACAGCTGGTAGGCTTCTAACATTTTTACCTTGGAGTGTCCAGAGGGTAACCAAGAATGAGTAACATTTAACAAATGCCATTTTTTTGACCCTTGTAGTTTATGTAATTAGATTTTTTTTTCAATTTTTCATTCTACATTTGTTTGCTTTATAAGTTTAAAAAAATGTATTTCCAAAGATAGTTCCAGCACTTTGAATTTAAATTGGTTTTATTAAAGTTGCTATAAAGTTTTTTAAAAGTATACTTTTTTGAAATACTTTATAATTTTTAAACATCCAATTTTTTTTTTAATCTTAAATTGAGCAACTGATTCTAGACCCAAATGACACAAGAAGCCAAGGAGGAGCCTGGCAAGATAGCTCAGTGGGAAAAGGGCCTTGCTGCCGAGCCAGATGAATGAGTCCCATCTCTGGGACATACATGGGAGAAGAGACCTGACGTGCACAGGTTGTCTTCTGGCCTACGTGCACATACAGACCTAATTAATAAACATAATACGATCTAAGAAACTGATGCACGTCCTGCCTTTGTGTGGAGTTGTGTAGTCACATGATCATAAATTGAACAAATGCTTGCTTTTGCAAGAATACCATCCTCATGTTTGGGGTTCATGTAAGCTTTCTGTACAGACTCCTGTGTTCTATACCAGTGTCCTTAGTCTGGTGATGGGCGTGGTGCACCTGTTTTCATTGCTGTTAATATTGGAAACAGGGCCACAGGTGAACGGCTTTTGTACTCTCACACGTCATGGTTTAGGGTTCTCAGCATATACACACTTCAAAGGAATTGTATATTAGTGGACACAAAAAACTTGATGTCTTATGTTTGATAGATACTGTCTAGCTCACACACACATGTGTGTGTGTGTGTTTATGCACGGGTGCGGGTGCAGGCGGGCCTGTGCAGATATACCATGGCATGCTTGAAGGACAGTGTACAACTTTCAGAGGTCAGAGGAGAATTTTCATGAGTCAGTTCTGTCTTTCTGCCGTGTGGCTCGGGTCTTCGGACTTCACGGTGAGTGCCTTTACTCAGCCTTTTCATCAGCCCTGATAAATTATTTCACGCATTGGAGTAGTCCAGAAACTAAAACAGCATTGAGCTCCCACAGACCTACGTGGAATATGTTTCTAACATCTTGTCCTTTAGCATAAAAAGTTTTCTTACTCGCTTATGTTTTCAAATGCTTGTTTCATTGACACCATGAACGTTCAGAGGGAAATGGAACCGTTGAACTATGAGTGAACTAATTTCTCTCTGAGTCTTGCTCTTAGCACTCTTTCATTGCAGGAAGAGACCTCATTAACATGCATAAATGAAAGTAATTCAGAGATTTCATAGGCCAGCACTAGTGTTAAATTGTGGCCTGTGTTAATGTCTCAGTACAGCTTGAAGTCACAGCCCCAGTCCCATGGAGGTCCCTGGTAATCAAAAGTCACCATCCTTACTAGGACCCGAAGACAGCATGAGCAGTAGCATCCATGACAAGGTTCAGTTCAGAGTCATTAAGAAAAGCAATACTGGGGAAATTGAAAGTTTTACAATCTGGTTAGTAAGGACCCTTTTTAGAGGCACGGTTCCTAGAGAAATGTGTATGAGACTGAATGCAAACAGGGGCGGAATGGCAGAGCCCTGTAGTCACCTGCTATTTGTTGACAAAGGACCATATTATCCTGCAAAGACGCTTATGAAGGATGGCGGAGGATACCGTTCCGGCTCTGACCGCGCAGCTCCCCATCACGGCAGCGCACCTGTTACCGGAGCTGCTGCTGATGATTGGAGACCCAAGTCCCCGCACCTGTTGCCTGGAGGCATTTACGCCAATCACTAGCCTAAAGCAGGGAGAGTTATTGCTTGACATTTTATAGCTCGGGGGGAAGAAACTCTTTGCAGAATCATTTGTTCAGAGAGGAAAAAACGGAGCAAAGCAGTTCATTTTACTCTAAGCGCCTCGCTTTGGCGGTATCCGTGTCTGTGCAGCGCCAAGATGCAGTATTGATTTTTTTTTTTCTCGCCCTCACAGAAGCCTCCCACCAATTCTTCAACTGTCAGCATTGTAAGATGGATTGGATTACACTTTGCTGGTTGGAATGCTTTTTTTTTTTTTTTTGTTGGGGGGGGTAGGCATTGAAATAAAAATAGATTGCAAGTAAGCACACCTAGGAATAAATGTCACAGTAATAGTGTGGTTACCAGGCTTGAATGTAGGGATTTCACGACGTTGCTCGTGACTGCCCACTGAACGCTGTCCACCACGTGCAGTTTTCTGCTTGTTCTTCCCCACAACTGACAGCATGCAGGACACCATAACGCTACCTTCCGTAGCGAGACCTGCGGCTCATGGTTGTCGTGACGTGGAGAGCCATGAAAGCAACCTGTCAGAGCATCCTTGCAGCATGTGGAACCATGGGAAACTCAAATCTTACTTTGCCTCTCTTTTTTATCTCTGTAAAACCATGACCTTGATAGTTCCCATCAATAAGGGTTTTTGAAGGATCATTAGGCAGTAAACGTTTGAAATATCTTCAGAGGGGTTTCTGACAGTGGTGAGATGAAATTCTCAGCAATGACCATTTTGGGCTATGGAAATGAACCAAAGCCAGACAGCCAGTGGTGAGCATTTGTTTGTGACGATTTGCTGAACTTCTGCCAAGAACAGTAGGAACCCACAGCCCTTTAGCATGAAGCCCCCGGTGACCCCATCTCTCCTTAACTGCAACATGATAATGTTTTTGCAGGACAAGACTGTTCCTATTAAGCCATGGCTTTGCTGCCAGGTAGACTTGACGGGGTTTGGGGTTGAGGGTGGAAACCGCAGACCAATGCTGTTGTTGGAGAAAGTAGCGGTGGGTGTGGCCTCCTGCTTCCTAGCTCCATGTGTTTGGAATTCCAGTTGAGAGGACAGTGAAGGCATCAATTCTGAAATGTCCAGCAGGCAGATCCTGGAAACAACACAAGTTGTATCTTTTCCATGCATGCATGACTAGCTAGGAAGAGCAACAGGACCAGAGAGAGACAGGAGAGGACTGGGCAGGAAGGAATCTCCGAGGCTGACTTTAAAAGTGGTGTTTTCTCCCCCTGCTAATGGACACGCAGATCAGCAGAATGTGGAGACATTACTGAGGGCTCCTAGCTTCTGTGTAGCATTTGTACTCAGTCCTTGGTTGGCCATCATGCTAACCACAGAGATGGGAGATCTCTAGAAAGCCAAACTAAGAAACTAAAGCGATGAGCAGAGACAAGGTAAATGCACACTGAGGAAGAGTCAGAACTATAGATCTGTGCAAGGCCCAGAAGAAAACCTAACAGTGGTAGCAGCTTTGGGGATTAAAGTCTAAATCCAGAGTGGCTAACAGGATATTGTCTAAGAAGCACGGTTTCCAACAGCAATTTTACGAGCTACGCAAACAAGAAAGTTGACCCGTGCTCAGGAGAAAACACATCTAGTAGGAGCCGCCTCAGATAGAGGCCCAGATGATAGATTTAGCCTGGCAAACATTTTAAAGCAGCTATTACGGATATGTTCAAAGATTAGAATAAAACCATATTAGGGAATTAAGAGGAATTATGATGACAGAGAGTTAACAAATACACAGTCTCAGCAGAGAAATAAAACTATTTTTAAAGACCTCGGCGACGGTCTTGGCATATCTTCGCTCCATCACTGTTGTAAGCAAATTAGTGTTTTCCTTCACAAAAATACATACGTCCCATTTTGCTCTGCTGCAGGATACTAACTCCGTGGGTCTGGATTATCACTGTGAACTTTGCTTCCTTAGAAGATCTAACCATGCTCACATTCGGTGATCAGTTATACATACCCTAGGATGGCCACTTCTAAATGAAGTGACTTCATGTAAGGAAAAGGTTGCATTAAGAAATGGAAGTCACACCCATGATGATTTTGTCCTGTACGTCCTGTCCTCTGAGTCAGGAACAGAAAAGGGTAACATTTTTTTTCTCCCCTTTAGGAATACGTTTTTGTCTTTCATTGGGTTTGCTTAGTGAAAACCCTGAGTTTTAGTGACGATGTTCTGACTTCCTGTAACGTTACATTTCAAGTGTCAGAGGTGTATAGGAGAACAATGTCAAGTGACCAAAGAAGGCACAAATCATGTTTTTCTTAAAAATGTTTATAACGTTTTTATGATGGACGTCTGCGTGTTTTCTCCTTCCCCATACATCTTTGGTTAAAATAACTAATCCAGAGAGAAACTCTTCTGTGACATATGTGAGCTGTGTCTAGTTTATGAAACACTTCTGAGACTTGTCTTGACAGTACTTTATGATCTGCGTTGTCCCACCACCCTGCATCCATTTCCCCAATGCCCTGGTGTCCATAGTTCAGAAAAGTAGAGTGGATGAGTCGTGGGTCACTGGGCAAAGGTTGAAACATCCTTCAGAAAAGGATGCGAGATCCTCCTTTTAGAAAAGCACGAGACTTATTGGCTCAAGTTTTCCTGCCTCCCTCTACACACAGTTCAGTGCCCACTGTTCTTTCCATATGGATGTGTTCCATTATTATCTGCTTTGTATTAGTGGTCTGTGTATCTACAATCCCACAAGTGCAGTTTGCCATAACGGATGCCATTGTGACTCGGCACCATTCGTTAAAGCTGTACATGTCCTAGGCAATGGAATTGTGACTAAGAACCCTATCAGAGTGTAGCAGGTAGATGTGTGTTAAAGATGAACATCACATGTAGTGGGCAAGCATATTGGTAAAGACAGAGTTCAATGAGAACAGTTAAGAGCCAGAATTTGGCAAGGAGATGATTTATGATCTGAAACAACACACAGTGTAGCTTTAGGTATATATATTGTGCATAACAAACTCCTAACTTCTTTGCAGTGAAAACACAAGAATCCCGATCTCTTTGCTCCTGTGTATTCCATACTTGACGTCCCCTAAATTATTAAAGGGTGCTGATCATTCCTTTCCTTACTTGACCTCTTTGGATGACTCTGATGTGCGCTGTAAAATTCCTTCTTTGTCTTAACAAAACAGCAAGACACTGAGCTACGTGACTCCTCAAGTAGCTTTCAAAAGCAGGTGAAAATTCACTTAGGAACATACCTATATTCCTGCATATTGACAAAAAAAAAAAACAAACAAAATTAAAGGGCACCGCTTAGAAATCACAGAACTTTGTAATCAGTTCTGTTTTGGACAAAATAGTACCAAGTGTGAGCTCTGCTCTCCAAGCCAGCCTTCTAATAGCATGTTCTCATACCCTAAGATTTTCTAATAATATGATTTATTCTGTTTTATTATGAAATTATAATTGCAGATCACCTCTGCCTTTAAAGTAGGTTGCACTTTAAGATTTTATTTGATGTCACTCATTTAAATTTTCACATTGCTCTCCTCACAAATAAGTAAGAGCTTGTGAAGCCTTACAAACATTTCTAATTAAGACAAATGTAGCAGTATTAGTCAAGTTGCTTTGTAAATGCAGGGCCTGAAAAGGGATCACACGTATCTGGCCTTGTAGGGGAAGAAATACCTTTTATAAATGTGTCCAGCTAACCATTTTATCCTGAGTCACCAGGCTTTATGTCCATGCTCCATCTTTGTTAATTGCACACGCCTCCTCGTATCCAGTGTTCTCATACTACCTTGGGCCTTAGTGGGGAGCTTCCCAGGTTTGGGGATTGCCATACTTCCTGGAGGTGTTTGTTTTTCAGGTCATATAATTCTTTTCTTCCCTCTGAAGTCTAGTTCCACGTTTAGTTTCCTCAGCAGACTTGAGCTCTGGCTGAATTTGAGGGTTGCTTTAGTGCTGATCCCATGGATGTGTGGTCCAGGAACCCTTCTGTACTATGAGGCAACACTTAGAAGGCTTCGAATTAGTAAGGGCATTGTGCAGCACAGATAGAGAAGGGTTACCATTGTGCTGACCCGGACACACCCAACACTGTGGCTAGAAGTTTCCTCAGCTTCTGTCAGGGTTGTCCCTGCAAATACCCTGTAGGAGGTGAGCCATATGATACAGAATAATTAGAACAATAGAGATAAGATAGTGAAGCAGGCCAGGCATGGTGGTGTACACTTTTCTCTCAGCACTCCAATTTGGAGCCAGAGGCCTGTGAAGGCTAGCCTGGTCTACATAGCAAGTCATAAACCAGCCAGAGCTACACAGGGAGACTCTGTCTCCAAAACAAACAAACAAACAGGCAAGCAAACATGAAACCTTAAAGTTATTAAAGGTATGTTGTAGATGGTGGCAGGCACGAAAATGGAAATGAGACTCTAGGCAGCACCTGAGAGGTTGTTGCTATGGTGACTCATCCCTAGGTAGCTCACCACACCAATGCAGCTGGAGCCCCTTGTCTTTTTTGATCATACATCTTCAGTCCTACACTTGCCCAGTCTCTGACCATTGGTCTGTGCTCTGGTACTAATTTATGGGCTCAGAGTAGACTGGACAGGCAGCTCAAAGGATAAAGGTGTTTCCCACACACATCTGATGGCCTGAGTTTTGAGTCTCTAGAATCCACAGAAGATGGAAGGGAAGTTGTCCTCTGATCTCCATTCACGCTCATGTAGCACATACATCATGGACCCCAGCACGCACACAGTTTGATAATAATTAAAAAAAAAAAAAACTTTAAAATTCTAGCTATTTGTTCCATTAGGAATTCCTTTCTAGCACATGGACCTATTGTACCACGTGTAATTCACACAGCACTTAAGCATTGTGTGTGTCTTACATGTAGAAAAAGCTAATGCAAGAAGTAGCTCACTTCATCCTACAGATGGTTTCTCTCAGAACCTTTGCCCCTTGGTGGTCTTTATTGAAGTGGGTTGGCTCAGTGCTGCCTCCTGTGAATTGAGTATTCATCTCCAAAATCCTGTCAGTGATCTCACTTTTCAAAACAGTGTCTACAAATTTAAAACGTTACTGTGCCCTGGTATTTTTTGTCATAACTATCTTAGTTATTTTAAAGAAGAACTCCTAATATAAAGTGATTTTTACAGTAATGATGTTGGCCACAATTACTACATGTACATTAAAAATGAGACAGTAGGACAGTGTGTGGCAGGGTCTTACGTTTTCATAGGCCATTTCTTCCTTGATTAGATGTTTAGAAGTTTATAAAACTTGACAAGTGCTCAGGAAGTCATTTAAGCTTGTCATTTTTCTTTGAATTTACTCCACAAGACATTTGGTTGTGTTTATACACTAGATTATAGAGAAAATGGCCTTTACAGGTAATTTTAAGATGTATTTAATAAAGATAATGAGTCTAGATAAAGACCCATCACAGTACCTTGGAGTAACCTCTAGATGTCTAATTAAGACTAAATGCATGAATTCCTGACATCTCTTGACTGTAATGATTCCTGTCTCTTGAAAAACGCCTTATTGAAACAATCCGTTTAATACATGAATTAAAATTTGACTTTCCTTCTTAATTCTCTTGTCTTGTAGGTTTCAGCAGAGCAGCCTTACCATTCGGGTTAGTTAGACGAGAATTATCCTGTGAAGGTTACTCCATAGACCTGCGATGTCCGGGCAGCGACGTCATCATGATTGAGAGCGCTAACTATGGTCGGACAGATGACAAGATCTGCGATGCAGACCCCTTTCAGATGGAGAACACCGATTGCTACCTCCCTGATGCCTTCAAAATCATGACTCAAAGGTAGATATGTGTGTACGCACGTCCTGTTTCAGTTACAGCGCCAAAGCGTCTTTCCGATGTGAATAGATGCCGCCCACTGCTAAGCTCCTGAATTAAACTCGGATTTTTACTCACCAATGTTAATATCTATATTATGTTCCTGCAACATTCAATCTGTACGTCATCTTGATATAGATGACAGAATATATAACAAATACCTATATTTTATACGCCATAAAATAAAGAGAAGGAAAATTTCTAATCAAAGCTGTTTCTCAGGACTTCAGGAATTTGAAGTCTATTCTATAATCATCAAGAATGTATATATGTCTGGAACGTTGTCAATAATTGCTTCTCACCCTTATTTTGTTTGGATAGAGTTTTTACAGAAGTTTAGGGTCCCATCAAAATTGAATAGAGAGTGCAATGTTCCCATGTAACCCCAGCAGCTGCCTGAGCATCGCAGTGTTGGCTGAGACCTCAGGGTCTGTTGATTTGCACTGGCCCATCTTTGTCTCGGAGTCCCCAGTTTACAGGAGGGTTCACACTTGGCATTGTACATCCGGTGCCAAGTGTGTGATGATGTCTGTCTGCTGTTGTAATACCATACAGTCCAGCTTCGCTGCCCTAAGAACTCTGCTCTTTGCCCTTAGAATCTGTGTTGTATCATGTCTTAGCTTAACTCATTTCTTTTTAGATCAGAGTCGTACCCCTTTGACTAGGTATTAAATACCACTTACACAGTCAAAGTATATAAGGAATTCTGATTGCATTCAAGCTTTGACATATATATGTCATGTACATGTTTATGACATGTACATGTATGCATATATACGTGTAGCAACTACACACACATACAAACACACTGTGTGTGTGTGTGCACTTGAGTTTTCAGCTTATACTGATAAAGGCCCAGAAGTACAACTGCTGGTTGTCAAGTAAGAGGTCATACAGATTTATAAGATACTTCCGTTTGGGTTTGGTGTAGCTTGCCTATAGATCCTGGCACTTAGCAGGCTGAGGCAGGGGGATTATGAGTGTTAGGCCATCCTAGACTTTATGGAGAAATTCTGCCTTCTGCCACCCTCCTCTTCACCCCCCTCTCAAAAAGGATTGGGGTGCAGGGAGGGTGGGGGGGGAACTCTACAACTATCTTCCAAAGTGGCTGCTTTATCATTTTGCTTCCGTACAGTAAAAGAATAGGCAGGATTGTTCCCCACACTTTCCCTGGCATTTGGTGTTGACAGTGTTCAAATGTCAGCCGTTTAGTAAGCATCCCCCTGTTTTGGTTTGTGATTCCTTAATGATCCATAACACAGAACTTCTCATGTGTTCATGTGTTTCTGTGTGTGTTCCTTGAGAAAGTGTCTATTTGTTCTTTTTTTTTTTTAAAAAAAAAAAAACTTGGTCTGTTTATTTACTTTTAAGGATTCTTTGTTCATTCAGAATGGTAACTACTTTCTCAGTTGTGTCATTTGTAAATGTTTTCAACGTGTTGTTGGCTTTTGTTCTGTGCTCTTCATCCTCAACCTTAAAAGCAACAACAGGATAAAAGGACAGATGAAAGTTCAGAAGGAATCTAGCTAAGTGTGGTCCCATTTGTCCTTAATAGAGATGAAATCTTCCTAAACAGCTAAGAAACCTCCAATGACTATGTTTTACCTTTACCCAGTCACGGCTGCAGGGAAGGCTAGAGGTTTGGAGCCGTGCTGTCCGCGTATCAGATGTGCTAACAATGAGGTGGAAGGCATGTTTCTGCATAGTAACGAGTCTATCTGCTTCCTTCAGACAGTACGTGGACAGTCAGGGCAAACATACTCTAATGTGGTTCCTCTTTGTCATGCGAGCAGGTCCTTCTCCTTCGGTATTCTCTGCATTGCTCAAGATGATTCTGAAGATAATGCAAAAATCAGAAATACATGTTCTTTACAATTAGTAATTGAATAAATAATTTTGTCCACAGTTAAGAAAGTCAAAGTTCAAGGCAATATCCAAGGTGTTGCCAGAGTATTCAATTCACCATGATTCGTGTTAAGTGTGCACCCATTACAGACTGGTCTTTGGCAACATTGAAAGGATTGCAATTTGGTCTGAAAGGGCTGATAATAAAATAGATATTTACTCAGATGTGACAGAATACCTGGATACCGGGTGGAATGTAAGCGGTGAGAACATCTACCTTATTAAATTGGAACATTTTTAGTTTTCCCTCTACTAAGTCCCGGTTGGTTAATTACAGAAAATAGAGAACAGAGATAGATGCTCTTCAACATAACATAGCCATGTGCTCCCATAAATCCACCCTAAACTTAAACGTTTCTAACTCAACGCATGCCTTATGGAGCCTGTTTGCCATTGTAACCAGCAGCTGGATAGGAACTGAGGTTTGCTGCTGGCCATTGTGAGGGAGAATATGCTTATCTCTAGCCCAAGAAAAGATCAAAATTTGAATCTTCCAAACATGCATTTGTTCCTTTTAGCACGATGGTGAGGTTGAAGAAAATCCTAAATTGAGCATCATAAGCCACGGAGAGCCTACATTAGACACAGGGCACCTAACACATGGCATTGTGCTTTTAAATTTTTGATGGGAGCTCAGTGGACATTGTTGTATGTGTATGCGCACAGTGGTTTGTTGTCTTTGCGACCAACTAGGACGCCAGTACCTCTGTTCTCCAGCACCGCTTTGTCCAGAGGTCCTCATTACTTAGAACGTAGTAAGTATCCTAAAGGGACACGTGAGGGTCACATCATTTGTCATCATCATTACTTTCAAATTTCGTGGTAGAAAGCCCTTGATCTTTATATTCATTGCTTTCCCCGCTCTTCCCTGCTTCCCTTCCTCTGGGACACAATATCATAATCAGATTTCTAACTTGATTAGCAGATCCCCTAGAAGAATAACAAGCTTTCTAAGTGGGGGTGGTCAGCACAGACACAGCGAAGGCATCAAAGGTTATGAAGGCATGAAGGACAAAAAAATGCAAACAGTACTTTTTAATTACCTATGCTTTAAGAATATGTATTTGTAGGAGGATGGATTGGGATGGTATGTATCAGTATATTTTAATTGACAGCCATTATAGCAAATGTGGATGCTGGCATGCTAGATCTTTTTAAGAAACCAGAGAACATCCTCAGAGTCTTAAAAGAGTCCTATCAAAATAGTCTTACTTTCAATTCTTAAGGAATTAGTATAAAGAATCTAAGCAACAGTCTCAGTTGCATAAAAAGTACTTCATAAGATACTTTTATTTAAAACACAAATCCCAGATGAAGTGTGTAAGATTGGAACTCTAGCCTGTGAGCAGGGATATTGTTTATTATCCCACTTTATTTGGTATAAGGGGTTCTTCAAGTTGATTATCCACAACAGAAAATCTGAGTCATTAATATTGTGGTACAAACATGATACCATAAACAGAAAATGTTGCCACATGGAACTTCTTTGTTACTGACTTGCAGTCAAAGCACAGTTCCAGTGGAAACACTGCCAAGATACCTCCTGGCTGTGTCTAAGATGCATATGAAGCAATGAATTTGGTGTTTCTATTTCTGTCTTCTCTCACCAGTAATTTACTATGTACAATATGCATGCTTTCCATACCCATAATAAACATTGTGAAATATTTTTGTTTCCAATTCTATGAGATGAGAGACCCTAAACCCAGAGAACATGTTACACATGGTGTTTCTAGTTTCAGGAACCGTCTGTGCTCTGGATAGATTATGACACAATATTAACTAACCATTTCTCTGTTTGTCACATGTTGACCCGTGTGTTCATTGATAATCATAAGAAGGGAGACTTCTGGATGCAGGCCAGGGAGGAGCAGAAAGTGAAGGACTTACTATAGATGGTCACCAATTTTCACTAGACCAATAAAGCATCAGAAGGCAGTAGGAAGCGGTACACAGAGCATGTGTGGCAGGTCTGTCTTCTTGGGGTGAGACAATGCTGCTATTCTTTGCTTGTCAGATATTTACACACGTGCACACACTCAGGTACACAGCAAATACATAGTACATGTGGCAAGCTCATTGTACTTGGAGAGGTGAAATTCATTACAGACTTAAAAAGCATACGAGATAAAATACGAAGTTACTTCCATGTGTTCTAAGTGCAAGAGGATCCGTTTCTTGTTGCTGGAATATTTTTAAAAGGAAATAGAGATTGAAAAGATTTATAGGTTGTTGACCTGTTTACCACTACTATCGTATCTTCAGATGGTATAAATGGCATAAATAAAGGAATGATTCCCAAAGTAGCAGCTGAAACCCCATTTTTAAATTGTAGTGTACTTGCAGCTTTTAATTATTTAATGAGCAGAATGACAACTTGAACATAAACACTGTATTGAAAACGGGAAGACAAGATTGAGATGATTTCAGAAACATCTCCATAGTAGAAGCATGTAAGTACCCTATTCATTGTATGTCAGGATGGAAATCATAAGGAGTCTGTCATATTTGACTGGTGAAATTGGGGGAAAAAATCGTAAAAAAACCAGGAGGCAGTGTTTTCGCAGCTGGGTTGTCAATGAATAATTCTCGTGTACATTCAGCCATTTGACTCGGAAAACACAAAACCTCGAATACTTTAGTGAATTTTTCCATCTACAAGTCCTCAAAAGCTGAAACATTGAATAATGCACCAAAACAGAGATGTTTTTATTTCTTTAATATAGAAAATGTGCTTTTGGAAAGCTCAAATAGAAGTACTAGCAGTTCTCCACGGAGTTGCAAAGCCGCTTTCTGTGTGCGGAGAGGGACACAGCTGTCTGAGTGCGGCTGCGGTGTCTGCCTTGCACCCTTACCACCCGTGGGGAAGGGGCAGGTACTGGGTTTCGGTTCCCGATTGCCAAGTGAAGTTGTGGTTCGGCTACCACAATTTCTAGTTTCGAGTTGCGTGATCGTTTAGAAGAGCGAACACTGCCTGTCTTCGTAACTGACAGAACCTTTTCTGTCTCCCTTACTCAGAATTCAAGGAATCAGGAAACATCTCAGATACCGGACTTTGAAATATCCGACCCCATTTTCCTCATTTTCCTGGTTAAACACCCTAATCCCAAAGTGCCCAACTCTAGTATGCCCAGGGTATTTTACATTTCATATTTAAAGCATTTCATTTGTTCCAACAAGTACTGTCCAGCCTGTATGCTTGTCTTTAAATTATTCTCTGTATCCATCCTGGATGGGTTGAATTGAATTCTTTTCTTGAAAAGATTTACTTATACCTGAATACATAACCAGAAAGTGACCATTGTAAGCAATGGTGGCTTTTTTTTTTTAAACAATCTTTAAAGATAGTTGTGGAGGTGGGGACACCTTCATATAGAATAGTTACAGCTCAGTCAGTCAATAGGGGAAAAAAAAAGATTCCTGCTCTTACTCTGAAGCCTTGGTTAAGAAGGAAATGAGAATCTTGTTGAAAGCTCTGAATCTCTGAGGCACTCTCGGGTTGGCACCCTGAGCCTCAAGGCGCAGCATCGTATGTGAGGTCAGGTAAGGCGGCTTGGAAGGCTCAGCTGTCTTCTGCTGCTGCTGCCTGGCAGAGCAGGTGGCCAGCCACCCTCTACTGGAGTAGAGCTGGGCTGTGGCTTTTCTTAAAAGAGTTACTGAATACCAGGTTGTCAACAAGGCAGGGAGGAAGCCCTTGTGGTCCCGGCTGCCAGGCATCACGCTTGCTGAGTCAGCTGTCCTCGTGGACAGCAGATTTCGCTTCCGTTGCTGCATGCGTAGTCTCCCTCTGCGTTGTTAAAGCTGATATGCTACCCTTCTCTTCCCCTTTGATGTACGATGGGCCTTTGAGAAAGGTAGAGTTCCTTGGCACAGAGGCTAAACCCACCAATTATGTGTTGAACGATTAACTCCTTAGTGAAATTTGTTTTTACAACCGTTTATTGTTTTTGTGGTTGTTTTTCTAGGACAGGGCTTGGCTGTGTGGCTCTGGCTAGCCTCAAGCTTCCAGTCTTACTGCTAAAGCTCCCCATGTGCTAGAACTGCAAGCTCTGAGCCATTGCACCTGGAGATGAAAATTTATTCTCCGATAACTTTGATGATCCATTCTGTTATTTAAAGTTGACAGGCTAACGTATTTTCAAATATACTAATAGATATGACCTGTATATAAACTATTTAAACAAAGGACTATACATGTGAACACATGCGCATGCACACACACAGCTCACACAAAAAATATTACTTTAAGAAGTTAGTATCACAGCTCAGACGTTAGCCAGAAGAATCCATTAAAATGCAGCCACAGTTCTGGCAGACTTCATGATTATAGATTTCTGTTGGTACGTAGTCTCCTTGACATACAAACCTCTCAGCCTTTATATTGATCAATCAGTCTTTGTAAAGAGGCCCTGTGTCCAAGTCAGAGCTCTAGGAAGTTTTTTCTTTTTTTTTTTTTTTTTCAATTTAATTCAATTAGTACACGTTTACTGTTTGCTAATCTCTCTTTACAGGCACAATAAACTTTATACACACCTTTCTCAGACCTTGAGGTCTCTTCCATGCTAATGGTATTTTCAGAGCAATAAACTTAGCTCAGTCTGTGTTTTCCTTGCTCAGTTGATATTTCATGAGTTGGGGAGCTGGTCTGTCCACCTCAGTGTAAGTGCTCGCTAGCTGGGGTGTTCAGTCCACAGATGTTTTCCCACAGGGTCCAAGCTTGCAGCTTCTGAGAAACTGCGTTCATCACATATACTGCTTATCCCAAGTGCTTTGATCTATCTGTGATGTCAGGTTTATCAAACATTTGTCCACTAGGATGGAATCCATATAGGGAAAAATAAATAACTTAGAAACTACTGACTTGCCATTTCCAAAATGGCAAAATATAGTGAGGTTTTTGGTGGTGAGTTTCACTAATTCTCTCGGTCTTGGCTGAGTTTGTTTATAGACAGGCACTTGGAATTACCTCTTTGGCTACAGGTTTGAGAGTTGCTAGTATAGATCCTTGAAACTTAGGACAGTAATATATAGCCATTAAAGCTCTAATTGGTATGTCTATGTCTAATTGGACCCATGCTTTGCATGTTACTTACATGTAAACCAAATCGCTTGTTACAGAAAGGGGAGATTATTGGCCACAAACAAAAACACAAAGAAACCAAACCAAACCAAACAACAACAAAACCAAAAGCCCACCATACTAAACATTCACATTCGCTGTGTGAGAAAGATTAGTCAATTATAAAATAGCTTATAACGTAAGCCACCTAAATGCCCCTCATGGCCTCCAGCTCAACAAAGGAAGAAGAAATAGTAAGATCATGTCAGCGGTTCTTCACTGCAGGTCCCTTCTAAAATGAAGGTTTGTGAAGCAGTTTTCTTACTAGATTACATCTAGGGAGAGTCCCAGTCTGCTCTCTCGTTTTTGCAGACACTTCCTCATAAATAGGTTTCGCCCCTTTCCTACTGCGTTCCCTGTTTGGATGAGGAACTGTCTTTGTTCTCTGAGGACAGTGTGTTACTACTTCCTGGATGACCTGAGGATGGCCAGCTGAAACGCATACTTGCATGATGAACACTTAACAACTTTGCAATTACATTGGATCTCCGACAGAGTGTATGAAGATAGTGGAAAGTAGGGATTTTCTTGGCGGGTTGGGTCATTGTTGGATTCATTAAGTAAAACGCACATGAAGCCTCCTGACTCAGTCTCCTGAGTGCAGGAAGAACAGGTTTGCCACCACCCGCCAAGCTCTTTTCATTTGGAATGGTAATGGATAAAGAAAGGTGGAAATAAATTATATCTTCTGGGAACCCCCATCAAGTGAGCACATGGAGTAGACATTTAAACTCAGTTGTAAAGAACACTGAGGTTTGTTTTAGAGTCTTCTGTTTGGCTGCTGCCCGCCTCTCATCCCACAGACCTAAACCGCTAAAATATACCGGAGTACACATTTCTACCAGTGTCTTACAAGTATGTTGTACAGCTTTATCTACAGTCAGGATGGAATTTAGTTTAAAATGAATAAGCCCAGGTAAATTGATAATTTTACACTGTTATTACCCATGGACATCTACTGTGATTTTTTTTTCAATCAAATTTTGAACATACACATGCACACGCACATATGAGAGAGAAACAGGATTTTATTTGTGGATTACTTGTTTTGAGACTGGGTCTCACTTGGTAGTCCTGGCTGATTTGGAGCTCTCTGTTTATAGATCAAGCTAGCTTTGAAGTCATAGAAATCCATCTGCCTCATCTGCCCAGATGCTGGGAATAAAAGTGTGTACCACCACGCACAAACTTCCCTGACTGATCTGTGTGTTATCTTCTGATGAGAAGTTTAATATCAGGTATTTATTGACTAATTTTATTAAATAGAGAAAGCTTGCTCTTTAGTTATTTTAAAGCATTTTGCCCCATCAAAAATCATGGCTCCCTTTATTTTCTAGATATTTTATACTGGAATTGTTAGCGAAAAGACCATAATTTTAAGAGCAAAATCATGCCAGTATTAATATTCTCGTTTGCACATTGGCTGAGGAAAGTTATTGTGAAGAATGAGTTTTCCAGTGGCATTTTACTAATACATATTTAGCTGTCTTGCAGGTTTTAATGACCCATTCTTCTTACCTAACTCTGCGCTTCCTTAAATATATTATAGCAATTTAAATTGTTTAGCGCTGTTTGCTACTCTGCAATTAATTTTGGAGCTAATAATATCTGTTTCACATGTTTCTAGGAGAAGTCTCATTATGAAAAAGAGCAAGAAAAAAAGAAATGCTCTCATCCCTTCAAACTGGTCTATTCCATATAAATCAATCGAGGGTAGCATGTAGCTAATACACATAACAAATACACATAACTTTGGAGTGTTTCTTCACTTGGCCATATGCCACCAAAGACATGGTTTTAGGTCTCACTTAACAACTGCCCACCTGTGTCAGTCAGCATTATTTCTGAGACTGAAACCTGAGAGAAAGATTTTTAAAGGAGAAATAATTATTTTGGCTCACGGTTTTCAAGGTGTCAGTCCAAAGTCACTGGCCTCCATTACTCTGGTCCGGAGAGGAGGCAGAATGTCATGGCCAGAGGAGTGGGCTGCAGAGGAGGTCAAGCTTCTCATGGGCACCGTAAAATGTACAATACTTAAACATAGTCTCTTTGAGGTTTGATGCCATTCTCTGACTTGTCTGTTTTATTATCCCTCCTCCGAGGTGGCTGAAGAGCAGCTAAGATCTTTTGGAGACCTTGTTAAGTGGAAGCCCAGTTTGTGATAAGTTCCTCCTGGGTTTGGTGTAGTATTTTTATGTCAGTCGAAGTTGTTGGTTATTCCGGTGAAGAAATGACCTGTGGAAAAATACTCATGTTACTCATTATATACTTCCAAATAATCCTGGCGTAAATGTGCCAAGGTATACCACAACTTAAATGTTTCCCGTGGCACCTCATACAGTGGGAAGGGGAAGAGGAATAGCATTCATTGTGTATCAAATGAGATTTGTGCAAATTCTCAGTCATTAATTATGAAACATTAAGGAATCGTTCATATTTCATACATTACCCCCTGAGTGTTACTGACTGCAGAACAGATTGCATAGGGCACCTGCCAAGTGTGGTAGGTAAAATATAAAACTGCTATGCAGGGCTTGGGGGAAGAAGCTGAAAATTTAAAAACTCTAATATTTCAATTAATTTAAAGAACATTAATTAAATAATAGTAATATGTTCATTCAATAAGTCTTGAGCTAGAATAACTCATTTCTACAGTTTGTGCTAAATAATTTAAAACTTTGTGATGTAATAGGATGGCGCTCAATGGAGTTTAAAACTCAATGAGAAGTGCACTTCAGGCAAATGAGCTCAATGGACATTGTTTGCCCGTTCTCGTCCCGCTCTACTGCCCGGTCGTAGATGACACCGGCACCAACATGTGCCATTACACTAATAGCCTGTGTGTCAAGAAATGTGTTTTGAGTTACATGTCTCTAGTGGTGATTTCATTATAATCTCTAATCAAGACATCTTTCAGAAGATAAGTTTCCCTGCCCCTCATTAGTATTGAAAGTGGCTTAAACCATAAACCCAGAGAAGACAGGAAAATGTACACTGACTTTTAAAAGCAGATTTTGTTATTTGATGAGCTTGTTCCACACATTAAATGACACCCGGATCTAGCCCTAAGATCGTTGCATCATTAATTCATGGAACTACATATGTGTTGTCCAAAGCTGAACACTGGTTGTTCTGTGAAGGTCACAACTTTTAAGGAGATGTGTAAACAGGTGTGTGACAGAATGTTGGCTTACCATCATAACTAATACACGACAATTCAAGACATTTGTGTGTACACTTAAATTTATCTCAGCCCTTGACGAACAGACCTTTATTAAGCCGCAATGATTACTGAATGTGAAATGTAACCAAGATTATTTTTTATTCAAATATAATTTAAATATTCATCAAAGCGAAGTTATGCTTAAGACTGACAGAGACTATTAACATCAAAAAATATAATTAACTGCATTGGGTATCATGAAGTAGACTTAGCCAAATAGCCGAGAGGTCTAATTGCTCTGGAGTTAGAGAAGCGATGGTTTTATTTTATGCTGTATCTGAGGAATTAATAGTAGTGTGGTTTCCTATGTGGGCCAATTAAAAGCTGCCTGTAAAGGTTCATTGCTCTATAGGAAACCCATTGACTATCGCTTAGTAAACAGGATTGACATGTCAGTGTGTACAAGAAGATAAAATAGAATAAAAACCTTGGAAATGAGATGTGCTAAAAAAGTTTCACAGACCCGCATCCTGTCACAGAGTTATGGAGTGCGCTGTGCAAATCTGCAGTCTTCCATATTGCCTGGCCCTCCCTCTCTGTTGCACATACTTCTCCTGTGGTGGGATTCACAGCTGACACCCTCACAGGACATGCCTGAGGCCTAGGGAACATAATCCTTCCCCCTCAGAGGCAGTGGTATTTGGTGCCAGAAGACAGAGGTGAGGTTGAGCCCTACCGTCCTTCAGAGTAGCTCCCCAACTCCTCACATTGCTCCCCAACTCACCAGTTGGAGGGTTTCATCGTCCAGAAGTTCATCTTCACACTCTGCCCAAACTTGCTTCTGCCTTGGCTTCCCTGATAGTGTTTAGAGAGATCTCCACCTCAAATTCCTCTTCCTGTGTTGCTCAACCAAATGACAGTGCCGATATTAAATATAAAATAAACCCTACAAGGATATTGTTAGTCATGTATGTTTCAAAAGTAGTTTTTAAAGTAAAGTTTCCAAAGTAAGCATTTCAAAGCAAAAGACAAAGAGAAAATTGCCCAGTTCAAGTCTAAGAATGACTTTTTTTTTCTCCCAACTTTGTCCTGTAATTTCCTTTTCTTTAATGAAAGTGAGAATTTTTTTGACCTTTGTGCCTTCCCTAAGCTTTTTAGCGGCATATGAAAAGAAACCATTCCTGATTGAACCCAAAAGTTTTTGCCTTGCTGAGGCTATAGAGATTTAAGAGTGGTAAGTGACATGCTAATGACATTTTGACAGGAATGACGTTGCCGAAATGGAAACATTTAAGGGTCAAAGATAAGAGTGAGGTCCTCCAATGTTTCTCTTTCTTAGTAATGATGTATCAAATATGCTTAATAAATTGACCACAATTTCTAGCACAAAATACATAATGTATGTCACTGTTCTGCTTTAGCAATTACGGAGTTTATTATTTTTTTCCCAGCTAAAAATGCTTTGGAAACTATACCTTTCAGTGGACCACCTAGAATACTGGTTGTTTAGTCTGGAATATCAATCTATCGGCCACGTTTGTCAGTCACGAAACCTGTAAAACGGAGCCACAGAATTGAATTGGCTGTGTCCAGTAGAAGGCCCGTCCCGTGTCTCTAACCTGAAGTGATAAAGATGGTTTTTCAGCCAGCCGTTATTAAGGCACTACCCCGTTTCTAGATGTGTGGCATTGTTAGCTTTCAGGAGAACAGCGTATCCTCTGCTCCCATCCCTGCCTGCACAAGGAGGGAGTGCTATTTAAAGCTCTTAAGGGCCCTACAAACTGTGCCTTCTACTCGAGTTACTGATGGAAAGCTAATTCAGGCTGTGGGTGCGTTACCAAACGGAAGCCGTCTGCCTTTGTTGTTATCACGGAATACATCTGTGTTATTTGTACATGTTAAATAAATCAGGGAAATTTTATTGTCTATTGTATTGAAGTGTTTTGGAGCCAGGCTTGACTTAGAAAGAGTCTGTCTTTGTCTAAGCTTCATTAGTATGTACTGTCAAATGATTACTAGCATCTAATGCACTGGACACCCTAACGTGTCGGCCAAAGGCACCATGGACAGCTGTCAAGAATATATGTTTGCAAGGGTGCAGACTGGTGTTTGTGAGGTTAAGTTTAGAAAAGGTACAGTAGCGTGTACAGCGCGTGGCTCGGATATTCTTAACACTGTAGCCAACTACTCAGATGGAGTCTGCTAACGTAGAGCAGATCCGCCCAGTCTCCTGTTCGGTTCCTTACACTTCCAAACACGGACAGAGAAGAAGCAGCCAGAGTAGCCTCGATGGAGAACACACTGTAGGGCGAAGACACAGGTCTGTGCGCAGCTCTTCCTCGCCTTACCTCATCCCTTCTGCTTCCTGCACCTGCCTCCTGCATCTCCCACCCTCTTTGCAGCATTGTACCTTCATTTCTTGGCCCTAGGCCAAGGAGCAAGGGTCTTTCAAATGCCTTTTCTTTTATACGTAAAATCATGGAATCATCATTCAGATTATACTTTATACATACATGCGCGCGTGCGTGTGTGTGTCTATTGAAATGGGCACCGGGCCTTAAGAGGCTTGGATTAACTCTGATGCCACCAGACTTTATTCTTTTTATAGCAGAGAATGATAATACACAATTCCATATGCACCTTGCTAGTTTTTCTCTGTATTGATATTGCTTGCATGTGATTAAAATTTCAGAGTATTCTTCCAGAATTGCATGTAGATGTAAAGCTAATTTTCCTTCCTGTCCCTCACTCTTGATT
Organism: Cricetomys ansorgei; assembly: GCA_026225945.1. Lineage (NCBI taxonomy): Eukaryota > Metazoa > Chordata > Mammalia > Rodentia > Nesomyidae > Cricetomys > Cricetomys ansorgei. The sequence goes on from JAMJFZ010000558.1 coordinate 1,653,761, forward strand.
CCTTCTGTTCTGCTCGCTCTATCATTATCTATCTATCTATCTATCTATCTATCTATCATCTTTTTAAGATGATGCATCTCCTTGTGACTGAGAAGCAACAGAGGGATGCTTCCCTGATTCCTACTTTTTAAAGAGCTCTTTGGGTAATAGGCTGTAGACTGAATGCTTATGAGTTGTGTTCAGTTATCGGGAATGCCATCAGCAATGCCTTGTTGCTTTCTTATCAGCTACTTCCTGCTGTCAGCTTGGCACTTATTTCAATAGGAAAGGATTTGCACTGAATGCAGTGCCTTATTATATGCCGCTAACATGGGGTTTTTAATTGTGCAAACACATGAGACTCCTGCAGTGGTAGTCAATTTGATAAAAGGATTAGATTATGAATATTTTGTCATGATTAAAGATTACTTCTGATTTATCAGAGGTAAGCCAGTGAAATTTGTCATCTCTTTATCAGTCAGATGAGACTCCATTAAATTTGAGTATGAATCACAAAGTACCCCGTCTCTTTATATTGTCTCTTAAGGATTTGATATTTTATATTCAGATGAGGGTGTTAAGGATTGCTTTGGGCCTTCCTCCCAGCTCAGCTAACTGCTTCCAGTACCCCAAAGGTCTGTGTTTCCAGCTTTGGTCTCTGTTGGTTTTAATCTTCAGGTAAACATCTACGTCTATACAAAATTTCTACAGCTATTTTTAAGGCGAAAACTGATGCGTATCACAAGCCATTTTTAATTGTTCGATCCTTAAAAAAACAACAGCGGCAAAAAAGATGAAATTGAGACTAAGAAATCCAATCTAGAAACCACTCATTCTAACATCTACCAGGGAGGTAATACTTGGGTTCCAGTAACCACTAAAGTCACATAAATAAACTATACAAAATGCTGAGTATTTGACAGGTAAATACTATTAAAAAGCAGATATGATGTTTACACTTTAATTCTAGACCTTGACAAACCGAGTACTAACTAAAATAAAGAAGATTCAGCACAAAGCAGAATGTAGGTAATTAACAAATTAAAGCACCGGCAGCTGTAAACGTAAGGAAAGAAGACAGAGAGAGAGAGCTCTTGTGGTTCTAGTTTTAGTGAAGGGCTTAATACTTGTGGTCAGCATGGTTTCCACTGGCTCCCCATGCCTTCATGGCCCTTGGTCTTGAGACCCTTCCTTCCATGCACAAGAGAGTAGCTGCTTAGGCCACACAGAGGGACCACTGGAACTGGAGAAACTTGGTGTTTGAAGTTCAGAGTGTTCTACCTCAGTGGCTTAAGGCCCTTAAAGGGAGTCTTCTACAGAAAGGGAGAAAAGCCTTCCAGTATGTCCATGCAGCAAGTTGTATGTAGTCTGTAGGTCTGCATAGAAAAGCAGAGCCTATAGGGAGTTCCTCCCCCCCCCCCCGGCCCCTCTTTTGCCCTCTCCCTCTCTCTCCTGTTTTCTCCCTCCCCCTTCTCTTTCCCTCTCCTCTCCCTCCCTCCCTCCTTCCCCTTTAGGGTGTGGTTTGGTAACTTAAATTCTCTTGGTCTTGGGTGTTTTATCTGCATGCATGAGGGATTATAATAGGCCCATGATTTAAAAACCAGCTTCTTGGCAGCAAGCCCTCAGATTAAACAGAAGGTGAGGGTTAGGGGAGGGGATACAAGTACGGACAGGATCCCGAGGCTTCGGGCAGAACTGAGCCACCCTACCTATAGGCCTGGCTTCACCTCTTACTTTTAAGTACAGTTAAATGGGCTTTTTATCTAAATAAAACGTTCTTGAGTGGGATGTTTTGTTGTTCAGATATGACTCTAGTTCGATATCTATGTTTGATAGATATATAACTTATTCTTGAACCTGAAATTAATGGACCAGCAGAGCCATTTGTGATAAAGAAGAATCATGAGGGTGAAAATATTTCCTTATTGAATGGTTTTTTTCATAAGTAAATAATCACAAAGTGAAAAGGTTTGGGATGACCAATCTAAATCTGCGTATTATGTGACAGAGTCGAGGGTGGAAATCAATGTCTCAAAGGCGCAGTTGCTAACGTCTTTATATTGTGGAAAGAACACCTCCTGTTCACACTGAGTGTCTGTGTGGGTGCTCCTGGGGAGGTGCTCCTGGGGAGGTGCTCCTGGGGAGGTGCTCCTGGGGAGGTGCTCCTGGGGAGGCGGGATGTAATTTAACCGTAAAAGTGTTTCTCAATTAACAAAAGCATAACGTGAGCTTCTCCAGCTTTGGAAAAGACAGTGTAAGGGAGCAGAGGTGTCATGGCTCTTATTGGGTGCAAACGTAAAGCGAGTAGAGAGAGATTTCAGGCCTTTGAGTTAGTCTCCTGAGAGGCTGTTTTTAGAGTAACATGGTTTCCACAACTGCGTGGACACTGCACGCCGCCGTACGTCCCTCTACAGCATTGACTTGTCTAAACTCATACTAAGATGTTTCTTAAGTTGCTCACTCAGAACTGGAAACTCTTTTCCAGAACACTAGGTATTTTTATACAATCTTTTGTAAACTATGACACATATTTTACTGCCAAATATCTTGGAAGTCGCAGGAAGCAAATAAAGGGCTGGTTGTAATATAAAACCATATTATTAGCAAATGTGTGTTTGGAAAATTAAGCATGATGAAGTAAGCCGTGCTTGGAAATGATCTAGAACTGAGTTCTAATAATGAACAATGGAACTTTCTGGCCAGTTGATTAAAAAAAAACACAGAATTTTATAACTACTTTAATAAAAAATGAGAACCTTTTCCTCAGTTGATTAAATACTTTAACGAGTTATATTTTTAAAGTTTTGCACCATTGCGAAAAATTTTTTAATAAGCCACACTTCCAGAAGTCTTAGCATTTTATGTTTGAGCATTCGATTGGATTTATACGGGATGTTTATCAACATTTGTTGCAGCGTTTAATCTAAATGAGATCTGTAGAAGCTGAAACTATTTCTATTAGTTATCAATTAGACTGGGAATTTGTCTTGTGTGCATTATAATACACGACAACCTATCTAACATAGTCAGAAAAACAGTCGCAATGGTGTGATTTTCCCATTTCTCAAAATCGTATTCAAATCTAGGGAGTAATCCTTAGCGTGACAGTAAAACAGCACCACTTGCATCTCCTGCTCAGTCCTGCCCTCCAAAACTCCTTCCCGTTGCAGTTCCTTTGCTTTATTTCAAGCTCCAATCCTCTGAGCGGGTAATTAAAGGACCGGCAGAGCCATTTGTGGCAAAGAAGAGCCATAAGGGTGAAAATATTTCTCCACTGAATGATCTTTCAGAAGTAAATAATTACAAAGGAAGAAGATTTGGGATGACCAGTCTAAATCTGAGGATAATTAGACAGAGTAGAGCATGGGAATCGAAACACTTGGCATGGAGGATTCTCACATCATAACAAAACTAATTAAATATTTAGAAACCAAAATCCCCTCACAATTTGAAGAAAAATAACCCACGACAAAAGGGTCTGTAACTTTTCAGATAATTAGCAAGGGGTGTAGGAGGGAAAGACATCACAGATTGGCTCTGTGGCTCTGCAAGGTCATGTCTTGTTAGACTGTGTCTTTTATACAGTCTGGTAACACGTTTGCTGCTAATTTAATCTAACTAGGGCATCCCATAGTGATTTCCCATTTCCCTTGTTAAAAATGTGACAGCTTATGCAAGTGCAAAACCGTAGTAGGTTAACATTTTTATAAATAATTACTCTTAATTTTTACAGGTGGTATTTTTTGAATTATTAAAAGTATAAGTATAAGAATTTAGGTACAAAAGCAATTCTTCTGATTTTTTTTTAAAAAAAAATTTATGTGTGTTTTCAGTCCCCACTAAATGATCTTATTCTTTTCATTAAGTAGTTAGACTTCATGACCCTATGAATGGAGCAGTCTCAGTGGCGTGCTTTGTAAATAAATACCTCTGATTTTGCTAATAAAAGCAAGTGCATTTGTGTCGAATGTGCATTTCTGCAAACAAGAGATTTTTGTACTGGATTAATAAGGCTCAGAACGAGTCAAACCTCATTTGCATTAAACTGACCCCAAGGTCCAGTAAAAACTGCTAGGAGTTTCAGTGGTTTCTAAGACACAAAAAGTTGTTTTTAGCACTGCATCACTACTTCAAGATGCTTATTTTAATAATTAATGTGGAATTTTAAGATAATTTTAGCAATCTGCAAGATACAAATCCCCTATATGCTTTAAGATCCATATATGTTGTGGCTATATTTCCTGGCACAGTAGTTTCCTGAGATGCAAACTGACCATGGCTGGTATTGCTGTTCTGTTAATTCTTGTTTTCAAAATCTACAATAAATGGAATGATAGCTGCATAGCAATGGTTCTGTTGTTGGACATTGGTTGACTTACCCAGAACTACTTTGGAGGGTTCTTCTCCTTTTCTTCCACACAATATTTAACTGTCAAATAAAATTTATGTATTCTTAGCACAAAAACACAATGCCATTTTTATCATTCTGTATGCAGTAAGTTAGATCTTTCTACAGTTGTTTAAACAGCAATTTCAAAGATTCAATCATTGCAACCCTTAAAAATCAGGATGATAAACTGAGTACTTGTGGGCACATGCCTTTAATTCTAGCACTTGCGAGGCAGAGGCAGGTGCATCTCTATGAGTTCGAGGCCAGCATGTTCTACAGAGTGAGTTCCAGGACAACAGAGAAACAATGTCTCAAAAAACCAAAATTAGTAAATTTAAAACAAATCAGTATTATGTTAAAACTTTGATAACACCAATAGGTATGGGACTGAGTGGAATACAGTTTGAATTACTTAGTTGTTTCGTTGTTTGTTTTTTCCAAATTATTTGTCTGTACATGGCAAGCATGCAGTGCTCTCGGTTCTGGTAAAGTAGCAACTCTATTTCAGAAACGAATTTGAAATGCATTAACTAAGACAATATTCTATAATTCATACAAGTAATAACGTAACATGCCAAACAAATTAAATTCTGTGTGATAGAACTCTTCTAGATAACACACATCACTAAATAGCTTATGAGAGCATGGTTATGTGACAAATGGGATTGTCCTATGGCATACCTCTTTCTTGCCATGTTAATTCCACATGATTTAACTTCCTAATGTCATGTTTACCTAGCAATTAGTTAAGCTCTCACATCATCATTAATAAATATTTAAAGAAAGCAGGACCTGCTTCCATAGCGCTGGGAAAGTTTAGATGATAAAAAGACACTTCGTTACAGACTTTATCTTAGAAAAGAGAGATGCTTGATTGAACACTCCGTGGTTTCTCCCCTGACCCAGGAGAATGACTGTCAACTGAGTCTTGGAAATGATCTCTGTCTCCCTTTCTTGCTTGACTTGAGTCCTTAGCGTGCATACATCTCTTTGCATTGGCTCTCACCTGCTCTTGGGGTCGGGTCACATGCTGTGTGAGGAATATTTTATTCTCAGTCTATACTGTGAGAGACACATATAAGAATAATATACCCAGACCAATTGGGATGTTAGCACTCTGGAAAATGATGGTAAGCTAAAGGATACTTCCATCCATAATTAAATAACCTATATATTAAGTCATTGTAGCTTTTGTTCATGACATAAAACTCTGTCCTGACTGACAGAATTCTATCAGATCAGGTAGAGCAGATTGCAGCAGACTTGGGTGTCTGCTTATTTACAGCACAAAGAGCCAGGTTAGCCACTCACCATTCCAGTCAGTCTGAAACACGTACTGAGTTTTTATCAGCTTGTCGTATTCATCTCCAATGAGAGTCTTAGAAGCTGACAACTCCTCTGTCTTTCCCCTGGATTTTAATTTAAAAAAATTTTTGTTCCTCATCCCCATCCTGTTTTCTGCATGGCCTCTACATTTGTTTAGGCTGTGTACTTGACTAGAGTGAAGTACACCAATTGGCATTACTTGTTTTTTATTGTTACTTGAAGCTCGGGAGTTACCGCCATCCCTGCTCCACTAATTAGATCCCGTGATAGAAGATTCAGCTGTTCCGTTAGAACAGCAGTTCTCAACCTGTGGGTCGCGACCCCTTTAGGGATCAAACAACCCTTTCACCAGGAGTCACCTAAAACCATCTGCATATCAGATACTTGCATTTCATTTCAAGACAGTAGCAAAATTACAATTATGAAGTAGCAACAGAAATAATTTTGTGGCTGGAATCACCAGAGCACGAGGAGCAGTATTAAAGGGTCTCAGCATTATGAAGTTGAGAACCACTGATTTACAAAATACAGCATGGATGTGATGTGGAATCTACCAGGCTACCACCATGACTGTTCTCTGTAGAGTTGGCCCTGTGAACAAAGATAACACTTTGTAGTATCTTAACACCTTGAAAGCCCATATTTCTTCTAAAAGTGAAGACTTTAAGATGGAGGGTAGCCAGCAGGGGAGGGGTGTGGAAACAACAAGAGTATTATTGCTACTTTGTTGTAATTGAAGTCTAAAAATAGCAGACGCCAATTAGAGAAGGGCACCGTGGAAACAATCGTCCCTGAACACGTGCGCTCAGTAAAGCATCAGCCCTATTCCGCAGGATCAATTCAAACTTAAGCGAACTCGGATTTAGTTTCTGTCACGATAATGCCGAGCTTCTCTGTTGAACGTTGGAGTATTTGTTCAACTTGGTAGCTTTTACATTTTTAATCTTCCTTAGAACTGTGGTGAATAATGGCCCCTGGCAGGAGATAATGAAATTTTCTTAATTTATATTTTCAAGTTGAAGCTTCAATTGAAAATGGCATCCTATGGCCTGGAGACATAGCTCAAGTGCAAGTTCCAGGAGAACGGCAAAAGCTGCGCGGCGCCATCGGTGCCGGGCAACGATGGGGCAGGGAAGAAGTAATTTAAGGAAGAAAAGAAAATGCGCCAAAGCTTTATTGTAGCATATCTAATGATCTAGGGAAGATTCCCAATGGTTTTTGGAGCATGACTGGAGAAGCTAATGTTATCTTGCCAAAACAGAAGCCTGTGCTTAATCAGCAGAACAAGACTATTGATTAAAACACCTCACACAATAGATTACACGTGGAATCTCATCTCCATACTTTGCACTTGGCAAAGTGTAATAATGAGCATAAGATAATCAGAAGCAATTTGTCGGGCATTGTAGAATTCGCGATTAAAGTTGGGATGGAAACAAGTTTGCACGGGTTAAGTTCAGCCTGCTTTTAAAGGTGTACACAAGACTGAACGCACACAATGCAGGATTGTGCTTGGAAGAGAACGTGTGTGTCATGTCCCTGGATTCGCAGATCTGAGTCTGTTTTCTATGAGGGGCACTGGTTCCTGGGTTTTCCACGGTGGCAGGAATATCTGGTTTTCCAGGAATTGCACAAAGTTCATCTGCCTTATCCAGCTGAACCTTATCAACTAAGTTCTAGGTCAGGTACTCCATTTTCTAGATGAGAGAGCTGAGCTCAAACTGGTTAGTGGACCATTTATGGATTCACAGTCTGCATGCAGGAACTCGGTACCCAGTTCTTCACCATGTTCAAGCCTGATATTTTGGCACTTATCTTCCCAAGTTAGCACAAAATCAGTACTCTGCTAAATTCCTTTCTCAATACAATTATGGTTAATAGCATCCCAAACATAAGTATTTTGTTTCCCACAAATAAAAAGACTGTGTTTCTTCAATTAACAGTTGTAATTTGGATATGAAGTTTTCTGAAAGTTGGACAGAGAAGACCAAGCTGCCCTTGAACTTACAAGTTTTCCTTGACAGCTAAGTTTTCAGAACTATGCCAGGATGTACCTGACATTTTCTAAGTAATTTTGGTATACTAGCATATAAACAAATACGAGTTCGTAAAATACCTTTTCATCAATAACACCTATTTTTCTTGAGGCAGTTCATTTTAATTTTGTAAGTACTGTGGATATCCTAAAAGTTAATATCAACATTGGCTAAATAGAAGGGATCAAATACATGGTTTAAAACCCTTTGCAACCGACATATAGGTTGCGATGGTGAAGAAATTTGTTAGTTACTCATTGGAGTATTTTGCAATTTTTTTTCTTTTATCTATTGTGCATAATCCTGAGAAGTGACACCAAATTTAAATACTTGCTCCAAGTTCTACTGATCATGAAATATATTGATATTCTCTTGTGAATAGTTTGTAATGTAAATTGTCAGTTTGTTCGTCTTAGCAAAAATAGTTCATTAGTATTTTTCAGTGAGCAATGGGCTTGGTGATAATGATGACAAGGATGAAGCACCTGCAGACTTACTGGCCCTTACAATTCAGGATTTAAGGATGAACATTCGACCTTCTGTCTTACATGCTACTCCCTCTGGTTAGCATAGAAAGATTATAATAATGGGCTTTTAAATACTGTCTAACATAACGGCATTTTGCCACATTTAAACCCATTCATAGCCTGTAAAGCGGCACTGAGGATTGTTTTGATGTGGCTGAAGGTTCTAGAAATAAGATGTAAGTTTTTAAAATATTGATGTAGGTCATTAATGTGGTGATCCCCTTATTCTTTCATTTGCATATGGTGCCGTTTTGAAGCATTTATTGTTGAATTTATTTTAATTTCATGCTGATATCTCAGGTTCAGTATGAGGGTGGCTGTATGTGTATAGAGAGAAGCCTCTTAGTATTGTAGCCAGAACTTTATAGTCAGAATTAATATAGAAATAATATATAGGCTGGGTTTTTTGTTAAGTTTTGATGTTTCCATGCTGGGAATCAAACCCATGACTTCACACACTAAGGAGTGTTCTGTCCTTGAACTCTTCCCTAGACCAAGGTGATCTATCAGAGCGATTTAACTTAATTAAGAATATAAATACATGTTTTGAATATTGGGAGGGGCATTAAAGCACATATAATCTATATTTCTTTTCATGACAACTGCATCGTGTACTATACTCCCAAAGTTTAGAAGACATTATTTCTTCATGAGTTCATTCTAGATAGTTACATTTAGACTGTCTTAGAATTGAGACTCCATACTTACAGAGACAATAGCAATGGTTACAATGGTATATAAATATATGTATATATGGTAGATATAGATTATATATATGTATATATATTTTTTAATTGCATCTGCCTGTGAAATAGACCCTTTTTTAAAAAATGTCAAAAATCTCAATTTCACATTTAATGAGTGAAATTAATTTTAATTAGCAAGCAATTTTTTTTAGGAAAAGTTGAGTCTTTTCTCCTGTCTATAATACAGGTTTATATGAATCATAAGGATGTACCCACATGTTATATTTACTTTGAATCCCCAATAAATGATTGTAAGGCTTGTTCAATATAGGGGCAACAGAAACACTCGACTTTGTGGCCAAGCCAGATAGATAGACATTGCACGCTCCGATTCCATGCTTAAATAAATCATACTCACAGTTTATTTTCTGTTGTCTGTTTATGAAATCTTATAGAAGAAAATGGGGGCTACCATACCTAATCTTTAATTTTTTTTTCTGAAATATTTAAACATACCAGTGTTTTATTTGGGTGGTTTTCAGTAATGAAACATACCCTCCTGCTGTTTAAAACGACCGTGGGTCTCCCCAACACTGAATTCTCCTCTTCCTGGGTGGGTTCTGATCCCCTTCCTTTCCAACTAGCTCTTGGCTGACGCTGATCCTTTCTGTGGACCGTGTTCTGATAGCCACTGTTTCACCTGACTTTAGTCATCTCTGTGTCATCACTACACGGCAGCCCAAGAGCTATTATTTGGAAGTCAAAATGTTTAAAGTATGTCCAGCATCCATTTTTGTAAGATGAACAGTAATTAACATTCTTCCAAATTGTTATCCAGTGTATATTTTTAGAATACTTATTTTTTATTTTTTGTTGCACTTACATTCATTTTTATGACTACTGTCTTAAGTTGGTAACATCATAAATCCACAAGATGCTACCAAAATATATCAGTATTTTAACTGTTAGAGCAACAGTGACTTTAGACAGCTTTTTACGTGGGGAAAGGGAGAGTCAAGCTCGATCTCCGCCCTGTGTGGACACAGACCCCAGAATTACTTTCATTTCTTAGCTTATGTTGCCTTCTCGTTTCCATGGCAATGAAAATTGAAAGCTGAGCTTGTCCTGGGAATTTACTTTGCTTTTGTGGCTAAGTAATTGCTTTCTCATTCCTGATCTCTTCAATTATAGCAATTTCCAGTTTTACAGACTTAGTCCCAGCACACGGTTAAAGCACTGTCAGACTTTTCCTCGTATTGGGAACCGCATTGGGAATTTGCCTCTCAAGCCCCGGCTGGTGCTATGTCTGATCTTCAAAAAGCTTTCATTCATCTCTGGATCGTGGATACTGGTGTCCACAACTATGCTTATCTTATACTTTCCACAATTAATTTCCTCTTCTTACAGACTCTTCATTGATTTAGTCCAAAACTCCCACTTTTCTCAACATTCACATTTTATATATTTATGGAAAGATACAGGTTTAGACATAATTATACATGAAAAATTTAGACGCAAAGTGAACATAGGTGATATTATTAGAGGGTATGGATTTAGAAGCTCTGATTATCGTCTCTCGCTTAACACTTTGCACTGTTGTATATGCCAGGCTTTGCAGTTTGGTTAGAGAATTAACATGGTTAGAATGAGGGCTCACTGTTCCCGCAGCATTAATTTAAACTTGCGATTGTGGTCACATGACTAACGGGGTTCCTCAGAAAAACATTAAAGCTAGACAGCAGCATTTTTATCCTCTAGTGTTAGCCTTTTAAGCAAAGCACAGCGAGAAGCCGATGTTTGCTCACCTCAATGTCACTTCTTGCAGATCGGCTGTGAGATTGAGGATATACATTATTTCAAATCCCACATTAAAGTTCGATTTGTTCACCTGCTTACTTCTCTGTTTTTCTGTTGAGGAAAAAAGTATCTTCAATGTCCTCTCCCCCGCCAACCCCTCTCTCCCGCTCCTAGTACTGGGGGTTGAATACAATACTTTATATAGAATAGGCAAACTTTCTCCCAATGAGCTAAGCATTCAGACTCCATATATTGATTTTAGGGGTGTGCGTGTGTGCCAAGAGAATGTGTCCGATCCCCCGGGACTCAAGTTACGATGGTCTTGGGCCCCCTGAAACCCATCTGGGACAGAGCCCAGAGCTCTAGAGGAATAGGAATTGCTCTTAACCCTGAGCCATCTCTGCAGCACCACCATGATCTTTATTTTCTGGAAAAAATTTAAATCACGTCCTCTCAAGTGCCTGTGCTTTTGCTTTGTTTCCAAACCCCCTTGTTCTTAACGCACCCTCCCCACCCCCACCTCCCCACCCCACCCCTGCCGTGGTGCACTGCTTGTCCTTCCTCCCCTTCTAATTTGGCAATGTGAAACCCCACCCCCACCCCCCACCCCCGGTTAGAAGGGAAGGTAATGCTGTAGAAGAATTGAAGGCCGGGCGGTGGTACACGCCTTTAATCCCAGACTGGGAAGGCAGAGGCAGGCAGATCTCTGTAAGTTCAAGCCCAGCCTGGTCTGCAGAATAAGTTCCAGGACTTCAGAGTGGCCAGAGTTGCAACAGTGAAACCCTGTCTTGAAAAGAACAAAACAAACAAAAAACAAGGAAAAGAAAAAGAAAAGTTCATTCACTAAGTGAATTGTTATATTATGGGATTTCTACAAGTATATTTCAAGCCCTTGGAAAATAAATAGCAGACTATGTTTGAGTGATTATGAAATTTATACAGTGGGGGAATACGAAAGAGATGCTTAGAACGTGGGACTTTACATTTCTTGCTTTCTGAGAGATGAGGGCATGAGATACAAGGATCCCATGGGTAAGTACAAGAGAGGATATCAAAGGATTTGAATGTTTGATGGGCACCAGGGTAGGGCTGAGAACGCCTGGAAGATCAGGTGTGATCTAGGAAGCAGTGAGATTTCTTAATGCTATACCGGGAGAGAACACTGACACAAAAGAGTTATGTGTCTGTATTGGATATTGACCTATTGAGAAATCTTAAATCCACCCTCTGTTTTGAGTGTTTTGTTTTTTGTGTGTGTGGTTTTTTTTTTTCTTTTAAGACAAAATTGTTTCTGTAGTCCATGGTAAAATGATTTGTTATGTTTTGAACCACGGGCAGGCAGTTCCTTCAAATGAGTGAAACCACTAAAATGAAACAGAGAAAGAAGAGAACAAAGCCTTCTGTTGGGAGAGGTGTACACTTAGATCGTCTGGGTTTTTGACATTTGTGGGACAGGATGTCTTAAAAAGACAAAATACCCTATTGTCTTAGAGATGGATTGAAATCAAATTTAACAATCTTAATGTTTACAGTGTATTATTTTTATCTTAGTTACAATTTATCAATATAGTCGAGTCACTGAGGTTCACAGTTCTGTAATTTGAATTTAAAAACTTAGCTAGAGAATCCTGATACTCTCACACTTTACCTCTCTTCTCCAGGGATTTCCAGGGTTTTGAGTTGCAATGGCACCAATGTGTGTGTCTTAACACGTCTCCCCTCATTAATGTGCCTTTACTTCCTACCATCCTGGGGTTCCTTGTGCTGGGAGCTAGTCTACTTTTCCCAGACTGCTTTGTAGTGCTATTTTATACTTCGGTTATTTTATGCACCATAGAATATTTGGTATTCAAATTGTTGAATAAATTTTATAATAATGCCTTGGTTCTGCTTGCTTTGCCTTCTTCATGTATATACTATCAAGGAGCTATGAAACCCCTGCAAGCATTCCATTCCACTGGACTGTAATCAAATCAAATTTAGAAAGAAATAATTCTGGCTTTTGTAAAGCTTAAGGGAAGAACATCTGGGCCCATTTATAGAACTTAAGCACCATCCTGCCTGGGATTTCAGCTTAATTCCAGACTCCTGGGTGACTTAATGATGACAAGAGCAACAGCAAAGAGAATACCTCTGTATGGTGATATATAGGACAGGTCGGGGGTCGTGCTCAAGGCCTTGTTTTTAATAGTAGCTTTCAGAGCATCCCTATGTAGAACTGGGCACACAGTCACAGCGCTCCAGGCACTCAGCTGGATGTTTTCAGCACGTCTGTCGTCTGTACAGGCTTCCACATGTAAGATGGAAAGTTCTTGCAAGTGCCTCATCATATTCACCAGCGCAGACAGCGCCTGTGTTGGAACATGTAGCACAAACTGGATGAATAGGATAAAATATGTGTTTGAGTAGGTTGTGAAAACTTCCCACTTAGCTGTTTGGTTTACACCCCTGTGTTTGGTTGTACCTTTTTCTAGTTGCAATTTTTAATTCTTACATAATGTTATCAAGTAGCCTGATGGTTCTTCCTCCATGAGCCTACTAGATATGACAATACAAATGAAAGCATGGTAGTATCATATATTTGAAGACTGTCAACTGTTTTCTTTTGACTTCTAATTTCAATTCAATGTGGCCCTTGATACAGAAATTAAAATACAAAGAAAATACAAGCTTTATAGAGCCGTATAATGTCACCTACATTTCTTGTTCATAAATCACCTCTATATTGTATTTCTCAAGTTAAAAAAAAAAAGCGCATTGTTTCACAGGCTTGATTGCTTCTGTTTTCCAGGTGCAACAATCGAACGCAGTGTGTAGTAGTTACCGGGTCAGATGTGTTTCCTGACCCCTGTCCCGGAACTTACAAATACCTTGAAGTTCAATATGAATGTGTCCCTTACAGTAAGTATGAAGTTTGTATTTTCTCCTTTCTCCAGCATTCCTTGTTGGAGCGGAAAGACCACACATATGAAAGAAGCTTATGTTTATGGCCTACGAAACCATTATGCATGCAGAGCACTCTCAGACTCGGGACTCCAATTAGCTTCATGAAGTGTGGAAGGGAGCCACAGTGCAGTGCTGGCCAAGTGTCTGTCTGTGTTCTTAAGTGTTTGGCTTTTAAGGCTAGTGTTTTTCCAGAAAACAAACTTGAATTAGCTATTCAATAGGGCAGATAGAAATCTGTACTTTTGCCCAATACCAGTTGCTGACAAATTGCTTTGGCTCACAGTTTTCTGAAGAAGGAATTGACTTCAGTTCTAATCGTGAGGAATTTGAATGGCTACCTGCTGTCCTGGTAACTTGAGCAGTTGGTAAAAGCTACCAACTGAGGCAAGACTTTCCCCTCTCTTTCATGTCCTGGAAGGAAGCAGTTCTTTCCCAGATTCAGTGAGGAAGTCTTAATGCTTTAAACAAAGCTCAGAATAGAGACAAATCAGACAAAAGCCCTGTATCTGTTTCTACTTTTAAACTGTGAGCATCCTGTTTAAGATCTTTAAGTATTTAAAATTCAATTGGTAATTGTTTAAGTAAAGCATTAATGTTTTCCTCTCAGTAACAGAATGCATACTTCTCCATTTTGCCCACTGGATTGGAGAGAAAAATGCCTTCAGTTTAGATAACCTAAAAGTTTGAATATGTTGCCTAATTGTCACAGTTTAGTTTAGAAGTACATTTTTTCCCCCTTTGCTTTTCTAGGTTGAATGCAAAATTAATGTCACGTTAGTTCAGAGGAATTTGGAGTGAGAATGTTATATCAGTACTTTTACTGATTTCAGACACTTTTCTCTATTTTCTATGTTAAAAAAGAAAAAAACACAGTCGGAGCTGGGTGCTGTGATATATGTTGCCTGTAGTCCCAGCTCCTTGGAAGCAGAGGCATCAGGATGGTTAAGGCCAGCCTGGGCAACATAGGGAGACCCCATCTCAACACCAAAAGACTAATTCTGATAAATGAGGCAGATCTCAAAAGGTGACACGCACTAGCATACGCTGTGACGATACGTTCTGTCCTCCATACCACAGTTTTGATAAATTGATTTTATTTTATTTATTTATTTTTTTTTTTTTGTGTGTGTGTGGTGTCAGTTAAAGGCCAAGCACAGATTATCTTTCTCTTCCCATCCCTGCTCTGTGTTCCTGTGTTACGTGAAACGGATGCACTTTGTGTTTTCAGTATCTTCTGTACCGTTTGTAGGAGTGGAAGCCCCCGAGCGAACCGATCTCTTAAAGCCTTGCTCCTGTGTGGCGCGGTGGCTTTACTAAATCACTGTCCTGCGCCACTAGAGGAACTTTGTATTCTTCTGAGCTAACCACAGCTTTTGTTCCACGGAGACCCTCTCCCTCGAATTCAGCCTGGTTTCTGTCCTCAAATTAGATGAGGAATACCGCATCCATTCCCAAACAGTGGAATCAGTCAGAGCTGCCAAGAATGTGTCTTTCTGCAACCCGGTTCCTGGAACCTAGTCTAAGACACCAAGAACAGTGTTCAGCAAATATTACTTTCAGACTCTTAAGTCATTTCTTGCGCTGTTTAAGAAAGGAAAATGTGGATACCTTCTGGAACGTCTAACTTTCAAAACTTTACTTTTTCAGTTCTCCAGAAGTAGTGTACGTTGCACACTAAACTTGCAAATAGCTGTACTCAGAGAAGTATTTGCTTTAAAAAAACAAAAAAAAACAAAAAAAACTCTTGGTCTTTCAAAATAAGAAAAGATAAAAACCAAGTAATTCATTTGCTGTTGCCTTTCTAGATGTTTACAAGAGGCAGAAAAAAGCCTATGACTTTTTCTTTTTGAAGACTAGAAGTGGTTGTGTATCCTGTGCGTAGATCGTCCCTATATACCGTACGGTAGTGACACACTATCAACGTGCGATTGCAGCTCAGATCTAAGGTTAACGCAGAGCCTTCTCAGCTTATTCCAGTCTCATGTATCCTTATTGCTGCCTCCTTACGCTCCTGTCCGTGATACGCTCTCTACACATTTGCTTTTATTTTAAGAGCCCCGTGTGGCACTCCCTTGTTTTAACAACGTATTTGCGTTCCTGTAGCATTTATGTGCCCCTTTCTCACACTGCGTAGATTGAAAAAAAAAAAAGTCACCATCTTAAAAAGTTTACCGTGTCTGCCTTACCACTTGGCTTTATGCCAACCTCTATCCATAACAAAACTGCTTCTTCCTGTTCCAAGTGATATCAGAGACTTTCGGTGACTTCGGAAAACACAGCAATAAATGTCCTCAGTGGAGAACATTAGAACTGCCGCTCTTTCTATGAACAGGCAGGTGAACTACATGCGCCCTGGACATTTGTCCTGGAAGCATCTGTATCAAAACCACACATGTGCAGGCCATTAATTTTTGTGTCCAGACTGTAGGTACTACAGCATGTAAGTGTACATTAATAAAAGTCATAGGGACCTTGCAGGAAAAAGGAGATTTGCCCAGACTGAAATTTCACATCCCGTAAGCAGGCAGTGCTTTTCGGTGCTGCGCCTGTGTATTTCAAATTGCCACCGTATATAAGAATTTTATCCTAAAGTTACCTACAAGTTCATTTGATGATAAGCTTGCTTTCCTGCCGATGTATTAAATTAATGTCAACGGATTAACTTGAGATTGTTTCAAATGAAAATAGTGTGTCACTTCAGATACAGAGTATGTAGGCTGTAGTCAATTTGGATCAGTTTTCTGTCTTGTATATCCATGGAGTCCTCTACTGATGTTGGTGGGTGTGTATTTTTGTCCTTGGTCCATAGAGTATTAAATATATCCTTATAAATTAATTCATATAATCTCTTAAGTCAAGTTTTATATATTTGGCATGTGATTACGAACGCAGATTATTGTTAATTTTATTTTATATTCTTCTCGTAGATAGAATTTTGGCTGATCTGACAGATATCTGCCCTCTTTGATCTAATAAAAATCTGTATATGGAGAACTTTTTCTTTTAAAAATCTAAGCATTAATCATCAAAGATTTTAATTATTTTTAAAATATTTTACCTTTGGATATAGTTTTTCAGTTTTCATTGGAATTATAAATTGTATAAAGCTCATATTATCTTTTCCTTTACATGGTCTGCTTTCAAATCATAAATCAATGAAGACGTTTCTGTTCTATGTTTTGCTCCCTGACTGTGCTGTAATTTTACTGCAGCAAATAAAAATAATTCAGTAATCTTCAGTGAATGGGCAATACAAAATACATTTTTTCCTTAACATTTCGAACCTATTTTAAAGTTCTCTTGTACATACGTAAGTGCTGTAAGAAGTACATTCCCAACCTTTATACTTCATTGCTTCATGTGAGTGGAACTGTTGTTTCCTTAAGGAACAATACAGCTGTCTGTAAATGCAGTCTGAGCAGCCTCAACACTAACGGCCTCTCTTACCCCTATTCCTCCCCCATGCCCTTCCGTTATTGATTCTAAGCAGGTACAATATGCTCCTCATGGAGGAGTGGTTAGGACTAAGTGCTACATAAATAAGCATAGCTTCCAGAACAGCACACACACTTCACGTGTCCCCCATGCAGTCAGAATCACACAGATTAGAACAAGTATGTTTCCTGAAAGTGCTTAAGTAGACCCTGTTGGTTAAGCAGGTTATGGCTTAATTTAGAAATTATATCCTGTTGCTATGGCAACTTGGAAAAAAAAAACCAAAACAATATTTATGTGATGTTTTTCTCAAAGGAGGTCCAGAAGGTCACTGTTTTATCTTGACGAATACTTGTAATTCTAAATAATACGTAATCAAGCTGAGATCGTAATAAAATGTGCGGCTACACTCTGAATTATCAGTAGTCACACACTCTGGTACATTTTGAAAGGGAAGAGGAAGAAACCCAACATCAGTGGAGTCATTTTGTAATACTTCAGAGCCTACACTCAATCAAATAGTTGGCAAGTCCTCACTGGAGACTGAGTGTCAACGAGGATCTTATCTGCACCTGCCTTGTTGCAATCTCCCTTTCCCTAACAACATAGGGCTTCTCCCTGCTCTGAGTCTCATGTCCTGGCCCAGCCAGGTCTGCCCCATGGAAACCTTTCCCTTTTGTGGGGTCTGTGGATCGAGGTACTTGTTGTGAATGCTGGGTATGATGATTGTTGCATGCTAGCTTGCTTTCTATGTTAATAAACGATGATAGAAAAATGTCATAATAAGCTAACCATAATTCTTTCCTTTTTCTCCCTGCCTACTGTGCTTGCTTTTCCCTTGTATGTATTTTGCTTACTTTTTTTTATAGACTTACTATTGCAAGTTTGATAAAATATTGCATATGATATAGAAAATTAAGTTAGAATTTTGTAATTTAAACTATATGTAACCTTCAGTAAATTTGCTACTACTTACTGGGCATTATCTACCCCTTTGTAATTCCTATTGGGTTAGGGGATATTTATATATTCCTAGAAAGGGGACATTTTTTTAATGGTTAAGATGGGTTTTTCTAGAAATGGGAAATAATTGAAATGGACTGAGATGCATGACTATATGGTTTCTTCTCATCTTAATATCTTTGGGAAAATGTAGCCATCTTGATATTTATTACATTTGACTCAAACTCCAAAGTCAAGTTGTCAATCTTATGAATGAGTCAGTTTGATAATTAAACTTACACAGACCACATGGAGATGCCACCCCTGTGCATGCTTTTATGTCTGTAGTGTCCATGTGTAAAGGAAAACTTGGTCAGAATGCTGGGTGACTTTGGCAAGGCAGGAGTCTGTTTAGCTTGCATTCGTGAAGAGTTTCATTATTTATTCGGGCACTCTAAGTGAAGCGGCATGCCAGCTTACTCGTACTGCCTCCTTAATCTGCTAAAATGATTGATCTGTGTTCTTTTATGTAACTTTAGAATCTCTCTCCTGCTAGGTTCTCCTGTGTGTTTCTCTTTATCCAAAGTAGTACAACTCCCCTTATTCTTCCTATATTTAGCATCTATTGCGAATTCAATCTTAGACTAATAGTCAATTTATTTTTAATCTTTTTTTTCTTTTTTTCCTTGCACATTTTTTTTTTACTTTTCTTCCGATGCTTAAAATAGAAGTGGAGCAAAAAGGTAAATAATGTATACAGTCTCAACCCCAGCTCCCTGTTATGTGCCTTATGGATGTGACCCTCCTCCCTCCCCCTTTCCCCGCAACACTCCTGTATTAAAATAATCAGCAGGACCCATAGTGCACCTCATAAAGGCGTCAGCTGTCCACAATGGCATTGTATGACTGCTAAATCTGGCGATGGGGTAAAATTCTGAAGTCGGCGAAGGGAGCTACCCTTTCTGTTTCTTTTCTACCCTCTATCTCTTTCTCTGACACCCTTGGATATTTTCTTGTTATTGAAGTGTCATCTTGCCTGGCTTCCAGAACCCTCTCCGTAGCATGTCATGGTTACAGGGTCTCCTGGTCATCTCATCCTGCTTCCCTTGTGTTGACTTTTCTCTGCTCCCTATTGCATTTTCCTAAAACTTATATTCTCCAACTCGAAGCACCTGTAACTTCTGTAAAATGTTCAAAATAAATCTTTGCATTGAGTTTTCTGCTTTATCAGCTTTATTTTGTGGGAGGTGTTAAAGGTGGATTTAGGGGTTGGAGGTCATAATGTTTGGAATGGAATAAGATACTAATCCACTCCGAAGCACAGGCTCCAAGTTTTGATGTTTTCATTGGCAAATTATTAGATTCTAAACCACAATTCAGAAATCTAAATTTTATCTTAGTTATGAGTGATCCCAAACATAGGTTTGTATCTGTGAAAATAAATACCAGCCACTATGTAAGCTGGGACCTTAATTAGAAGAACTTTCAAAAACAAAGCTAAGTACATAAGTTTTTGAAAATTGAATGCGGAGTAAAATGGATTTTGTTCTTTGATTTGTGATCAATAAGATGTGTGATTACCTGTGTCATTTTTTTTTTAACTTTGTTCCCTTCTTGTCTTCTCTCTGTGACTGTTAGTTTTTGTGTGTCCTGGGACCTTGAAAGCTATTGTGGACTCACCATGCATATATGAAGCTGAGCAAAAGGCAGGTGCTTGGTGCAAGGACCCTCTCCAGGCTGCAGATAAAATTTATTTTATGCCCTGGACTCCCTACCGCACTGATACTTTAATAGAGTATGCTTCTTTAGAAGATTTTCAAAACAGCCGCCAGACAACAACATACAAACTTCCAAACCGAGTTGATGGTACTGGATTTGTGGTGTATGATGGAGCCGTCTTCTTTAACAAAGAAAGAACAAGAAATATTGTGAAATTTGACCTGAGGACTAGAATTAAGAGTGGCGAGGCCATAATCAACTATGCCAACTACCATGATACGTCACCCTACAGGTGGGGAGGGAAGACCGATATTGACCTGGCAGTGGATGAAAATGGCTTGTGGGTCATTTATGCCACCGAGCAGAACAACGGGATGATAGTGATTAGCCAACTGAATCCATACACTCTTCGATTCGAAGCAACATGGGAGACGGTGTATGACAAACGGGCGGCTTCCAATGCTTTCATGATATGTGGGGTTCTCTATGTGGTGAGGTCAGTGTACCAAGACAACGAAAGTGAAGCGGGCAAGAACACAATTGACTACATTTACAACACGCGGTTAAGTCGGGGAGAGTATGTGGACGTTCCTTTCCCCAACCAGTACCAGTATATTGCTGCAGTGGATTACAATCCAAGAGATAACCAGCTCTACGTATGGAACAATAACTTTATTTTACGGTATTCTCTGGAGTTTGGTCCACCTGACCCCGCCCAAGGTAAGAATGTTTGAACTGGTTATCTTCCAAAGGACTTCTGACTTTTTTCCCATTAGTTCTTATTCTTCTCATAGTTAGATTACAAAAGATCATCTGGTATATTGCAGCCCTGTTTTGCACAATTTTCTTTCATTCAATTTGTTCATTTACATGTTTGCTTCAAGAAACGATGGCATTACTCAGGTTAGGTTTTCATTGCTAAGCATATAATAACACCTACAAACCTGTTACACACTTCTTCCTTACATGTGTTCTAAATTGATTACAGTGTATGTTCAGACCTTTCAACTTCTTGGCACCAGTAGTTAAGGGAAATGTATGCTAGGGTGTCCCAAGAGAAGGCTAGGTGAGATATGCAAAGCCAGGGCTACGTGTTCTCTGTTCTGCTGTTTCGACATCTGTGCTCTGGGAAGAGAGAGCACCTTCAAACCTCTTCCTCTCCTATCATGTAAAATTACATGTTTCCATTCCCTAACAAATTAGGGGCCATTTTATATCAGTGTTTCTGTAACTCTAACTGGAACAAACAAGCTACATGTTTGTGATTCCAAGAGATCTGTGATAACTCAGCTGGCATTTTCTTGACTATGTCCCCCGAAGGTATCATCGAGAAGGATCCATATTTTGGAAAGTAGTGTTAAAATTTTTAGAAATATATTTTGGTTTGTCAAGTGATTTCAATTCTATGAGAGACAGACTTTGGTTTTAATTACATTAATATTTTATTTAAAAAAAAAAAGATTAACTCAGAATAAAAATGTAACGTGTTAGTATATTACAGATTTGTACTAACAGTGTCTTTTCCAAAAGAATAATGATATGTGATGGTTTAAGACATAAGTTAGTATTTCAGTTCACTAATTAGAGTTTTCAAATTTGCAAATTACTCAAAAAATTGAAAACTGAATACTTTGCCGAATGATGAAATTAAACCTTTTCACCGAAGTGCGACACAGCCTTCTGTGAAAGCGCCCACTGCTTCCACTCGCACTCCTTGGCACACAGACGCTTCTTCTTTGAAGCATTATTAACAAATTCTAAATACTATCGTCTGGTCAGGACCTTAGAGGGGGAAATCAGGGCTTTTGTACTTGGATTTCAAATTTGAACCTTCACAGAGTGTCAAAATACAGGTTGAGTTTTATTTGCAAAGGAAGCTCACTGGTGGCATACTGATGAATCACGTGCGCCTGGAGGTTTTCGGTTTACAAATGTGGCTAGAGAGTCTGTTGTTAAATTTTCAGCAGTGGAATCTCCTTTAGTGGCAGAAATCTTTACTGATGGCCTCTTAGAATCATTTATTTTGAAGTATGTGGTGTCTGTTTTCTTCTAGATGCTAGCAGTTGGGGATGCTTCGTGCATCTTAATTTTTCTAAAACCTGCTACAGTGCTTCCGTTTCATCCTTCTGACCTCTGGAAAGACAGACTTAAGGCACTGATAAGCTTCAGGCATTGGTTCAAATTGTATTGATGGCCTGTTCACCTTTTTGGTAGCCTGCTCCACCCCAACGGCTCCTACATTTGTTTTGGGTGGCAGTAAATCTTTGCCTCTCATTAGGAAAAAAAAGAGAAAGAACGAAAATGCCTTAGCAACGACAGACTCCTAATCAGCCAATAGTAGGAGGATTGAGAGCAGAGAGCAGAGAGTGTAGATTCAGTTCACCATACCATAAAGAGCCACGTGCTTGTCTCAGAGCACTCCATCAAATGTGAGAGCAAGTAGCGATGACTTCCCCACGTGTGATCTGTGCACTGATGCATCTGTGGTGTAACTCTGGTCAAGAAAGCTGTGATAATTTAGGTGCTTTTCAGAAAGAGTCCTTGCTAGTGTTGAAAATGAGATCTGCAGCAAGTGGGCATTCCCATGACAGTGTTTTATACTTCCAGATAGCTAGCCATTCTTCGATATTCCCAGAGCATCAAAAAATTCTTATTGACCCCTTATTAAACCCTAAGTAATAAAACATCTTACCTGACCTAATTTTCTCTTTGCTGCTGTTTGACCCATATTCTTAGTCTCTTTACTTACTTACTATCATTTCTCTCTTCTGACGTGTGTGATCTGTGTGTGCCTGGAGGTAGAGTCTCACAGAACTATCCTGGCCAGTAGATTTAGGTCAAACCGATAAGGTTTCAAGAAATGGATAAAGCAAGGGGGTGGAGTAACCAGGAGAATGAGGTCTTTGCTTTCCATACACCAGCCACTGGCTTGTATGGCTAAAACTCATACTTAAGTCTTAATGGACTGGGTTCTTGGGAAGCAGAGGTTACAGGACTTCAGACCAGCCTAGGTTGTACGTAACAAATAAAATAAAAATTAAAAGGGAAAACAGTCTCATGGGCTGTGGGCTGTACGTAGCCAAAGGTACAAAGGGCACGGAGAAATCATCGGTCCTCTCCCAGACATTGTGGGCTTGCTAGCTTCCAGCACATCCTCACATATGGATCAAGCCTCTCCATTTTCTGATGGCACAGTGTATTATTTCTGTCTCTGATCTATTTTTAATATTTAGATATTTAGCTTTTGTTCTCCCTCCCACCATGAGTCATTGTCTTTGTCATCTATGTCCAGTTTTCCCTCTTTCCCTATCTCTAGAAGAGGTCTCAGAAAAACCCTTTTTGGTCCTATTTTAACTCTTCAATCTATCCATCATCATGTAACTTTATATTTCTTAATCTTTCTACAAATCTGATATCCCAAATATTAACAACAGAATAGCCTGCCTTTTCTCAGTCTGAGGGAGTGACTGAATATTTGTTTGTCTTCTATAAGAAGTCTGATAATTTTGTAATGTCTATTTTAACAAAGGAGTCAGTTTTGTTATAAAGTATTCAATGTGTCACATTTTCTGAATGTCTTTCCACTGAGAGTAAATGCTCTTTATACAACAGCATGAGGGTAGATTTCATGGGTTTGCACTTTACCTTCCTGGCCTATAGGCTTCCAGTCTCTAACTGGAGCTCATTCAGTCTACAGTGGGTAAACTCTTGGATGTTTGTAAGAAGTTCATCGCATTACCTATTAGCTACTGTTGTCACACTGGTAGAAGAGCCTGGCAGTATACAATCCATCCCTGGTTAAAGTGGTAGAGAGAATCGTTTCCTAGTCATTAAAAGCTCCTGGGTACCAAGATGGATGTTTGCTAGGATGTCCTTATAACCAGAACCCTTTAAAAAGGGTTGGTAATCACATTACAGTTCTGATTTGTCCTGCTCTTTAGAGAATGTTCTCAAAGTTTCAACCGTTTGGTATGTTCACGATGAAACTTGATCTTCCCGTATTCCAGAATAAGGGCAGATTGCTCTGTAGGATGCTGTCCTTTCTCAGTCTTGAACAACCTTTTACCTAGAGAGGTAAGATCAAGCATTTACAAGGATAACCAGGTGACCTTAAACCAATCGCCTGACTTCTCCATGGCCAGGTTTCCATGTGTGTGAAAGGATAATTGGTGCCTGCTTCATGGAGCTGTGGTAAGACTTGATCTATTGATCCAGCCTGTTGGTTGTCATGACATCTGGGCTGTGAATACTGAATAAATACCAGTGTTTATCATTTCCAGATGCCCCGCTGGCCTTTGTCTCTACTTGTGGAAAGAGATAATGATTTTTAGAAACACCTCTTCCATATTAAAATATAAAACCTCATGCCTGGAAATATCACTAAATTTCAGTCTTCCAAAACCCTGGAAACTCCAGTTGCTCCCTGTGATTCAAATATATTTATTGACAATAAATATATGAATGCATGGAGGTAGCATGCAACATGAGATATTGTGAATTCAGTGGAGATCATGTTATTTACATGGCCTTCGTCTTCACTGATGCTCAGCTAACAGTGAGCAATTGTGCTACTAATACATATTTGACTGATTCCACGTGTACTGATTAGTGTAGCGTCAAGGGAGATGTAGGTGGTGTAACTCTAAACTGTTGTGTTCTGTCCTTCTCTCAGCTCCCTCTGATTCCTCGCTCCCTCTTTCTCGACTTGATTCAGCAGCAAGCGTTTGACACTTTCGCTAAAGATGGTGATGCTTTGACAAATGTTAATTGAGAAAGCACTGAAAGCCTCCTGCATTGTAATCAAAAGGAAATTACACAGCTTTAACAAGATGTCAGGAGGGTACCTTCACAGACAAAGACAGACAGGTTTTCCGCAGCATCTGGCTGGGCGTGATGCTTGACGGATGTACACAGACGCCTCTCATGCAACCAATCATTTTAGCCCAGAAATAAGACGCAGGCTGAGAATTTTCACATTGAGCTGGGAGGGGGAAGAGCCTAAGTGTGGTATTTAATGAAAAATTTAAAGTGTATTTAATGTTAACTAGAAGTTTGTCACACCTACAACCCCAGAAGTATATATGCCTTTTATTATTAACATAGCCATACTCTCAACTGTTAAGAAATACATAAATATTCGTAGGGCAGAGCTTAAAATATTAAACGTAGTAGTGATTTTCAATGTATTTTTAATGCCCAGTATTACAGGTTGTTTCTTGCATAGAGGTAAAATAAAGATATTAATGCTTAATGTACATAATGATGAATTTCACTAAGATATTTTCATTTTGGCATATCAATGTTGATATAATAAGTGAGGGATAACTTTGTGTACTTTAAATCCGAGTCATCCTATATGTAAGATTTTAAGAATAAAATTGTAATATCTGTAAATATGGATGAAATTTTTAGATATTTTCTGACAGGCTTTACATGGAAGTAAATTTTTGCCAACAGACTTTTTAATGCTTAGTTACTAATGGAGAAAAAGTTGAGCGCTGTTGTTTCAAACGTAGTTGATTTAACTATTTCAAAGCAAGACTGGAAGGCCAAAAAGCCTTCCCTTAAAACAATTTTCCCTTGTTTTGAACTGTAACTATAGTTCTTTTACAGTCTCTGCTGAGGGTTAGTGAGGTAATGAAAGGTTGACTTTTAGACTCGTGATCTATTCTAACCCTTGTCTGAATAAAAGACCACATGGTGAGCACTGCCTTCCATCCCTGCCTTTGCCAAACCCAGAGCAGTGTGAGTGGGCCCAACTTACCTTCTGTTTGGATCTAATCAGGCCTGCTCAAAACTCCCTGGAGCAAGAATGGCTGCTGGCTGGAAAGATGTCAGTGTTTGTTTTCCTGCAGGATGTAGAGTGGGTGACTTCAAACCTTTTTCCATCCTAATTATCCATAATTGTCAGTGGTTTTTTTTTTCTTCCTCTATGTTTTGAATTTGTTTATAGAGTGTGTTTGTATAACAGAATTTTCCTGCATTTCCTTCATTTCTTTAGAGCTTTTTGGAGAGATTGCATTTAAATCATATGGTCATATTTCACGGAGACCTGAGCTACCATCTAGCTTAAATGATCATCTTTTAACCTTAGGACTATATTGTAATGGAAGCATTTTCTTTTTCCCTTTTCTCCTCCCCTACTATAATTCTGTTTGTTGATTTGGGACATATGGATGGGTGAAGGGGTGTGGGTGTAGATACATGCAGACGTGCACATACGTGTGGCTGTAGGTGAGCCTGAGGGTGTGTTTGAGATTAATACACTCATCTTTTTTTCATAGTGCCTACCACAGCTGTGACAATAACTTCTTCAGCTGAGCTGTTCAAAACCACAGTGTCAACCACAAGCACTACTTCACAGAGAGGCCCCGTGAGCACCACAGTAGCTGGATCTCAGGAAGGAAGCAGAGGGACAAAGCCACCTCCAGCAGTTTCTACAACCAAAATTCCTCCTGTAACAAATATTTTTCCCCTGCCAGAGAGATTCTGCGAAGCGTTAGACGCGAGGGGGATAAAGTGGCCTCAGACACAAAGGGGAATGATGGTTGAACGACCATGTCCCAAGGGAACAAGAGGTATTTCCTGCATGATACAATGCGTACATTTGTAAGTTTAGTCAGCGGCTTCTGAATGACATGGAAGCAGTTCCATTAGAGAGAGAGGTATACTAGAGCCAACCGCATTATGTTGTTGCTTTACTAATACAATTTCTTTACACAACATTTAAGGGTTTTGAAAGTATAAAAGTCACTTAAGATCAGGCACAGAATTACCTCTCCCGTTACCTATGTCAGACCTGAGACTTTTGTCCCAGGACGATAGTGAGCTTCCTTTAAAGCTCTCTTTCTCATTATAACCTTCCCTTTGGGAAGACCCAAGAAAATCAAGGGATTTTTTTTTTTTTTGGTTTGGTTTCTTTTCTCGCTCTAAATGTCTGATATTTCAACGCGGACTTTATATTTACTGTTTTTAATCTTTTGGACGCTTGCTGCTTTTTGTCAGTTATTGTCAAGGATTTCTAATTAGCATTTATTCAAAATTTAACACACAGTTTAGGATCTTCACAGACAATTTCCCTAAAGCTTGCAGAAAAAAACCCTCAATTTCACCATTGTTTTCTGCATCTGTTTCAGGAACGGCCTCGTATCTCTGCATGGCTTCCACAGGAACATGGAACCCCAAGGGCCCTGATCTTAGCAACTGCACCTCTCACTGGGTGAATCAGCTGGCTCAGAAAGTGGGTTGGAATTTTTTTGATATGATATGCTGATTGAGGGCTTGAAGTTTCAACACAAATAATTTAGTTTTTTACATTAAACTAGGCTCCCTGGTGCTTTTTTGTTCAGCATAAAAGTTAAAATAAAAGCATAGTTTTGTCTGTAAACTAGTCGTTGAATGTTAAATCTGTTTGAGGGTACGCTGTTTTCTTTGTTAAGCTGTTTAACAAATGCATACTTCTTTAATTTCATTCACATTTAGTTTGTCTGGTCCTTTTGATGTTCGTAAGACAAATAGTGCACTGGTCCAATAAATCAAGTATCATTAAGTTAGCAACTGAACCCACAGAATGCAAACAGATGTTTGTATCACACACGATTACAACACAGTGCGTAAAAATGACCCTTAAGAAGGCGTAGAAATCTGCCTTGAATTTTGCATTGTAATGTAGTATACCCTTTCATTTTTTTCTCCATCTACCTTTTTGGAAATACAAACACTAGGTGATAATTCATAATATCACGCTGACTGCCTTCTGATGTAAAATCTGTACCATTGGAATAAATACAAATTTCAAAATCACAACTTAAAAGTGGTTACAGGGAAATGAAAGCCAATGGAAAAACATATAAAGGATGTCTCCTTTCCTCCGCTTTTGTTTCTTTTTTGTGTCTGGTTAAGAATTTCTTTTGTGTGTTAAGAATCTGAAAGCCTTTAATCTTTGGAGATGAAGAGAAAGTTATTGGTCTCAATTAGTTGCAGATTTTGACATATTTGCAAATAATTTTTTTTTCTTCCCCACCACAACAGAGGTGCTTAAAGAGACCCGAAAGCCACAGACAGAAAGTTTTACTGAGATAATACAAATTGCCGTTTCAGATCAGAAGTGGAGAGAACGCTGCGAGTCTAGCCAATGAGCTAGCTAAGCACACCAAAGGGCCGGTGTTTGCAGGGGACGTGAGCTCCTCGGTGAGGCTCATGGAGCAGTTGGTGGACATCCTCGATGCTCAGCTGCAGGAGCTGAGACCCAGCGAGAAGGATTCCGCAGGGCGGAGTTACAACAAGGTA
Source organism: Cricetomys ansorgei (assembly GCA_026225945.1). NCBI lineage: Eukaryota > Metazoa > Chordata > Mammalia > Rodentia > Nesomyidae > Cricetomys > Cricetomys ansorgei. Next base: position 1,681,833 of record JAMJFZ010000558.1, read on the forward strand.
GGATCTCTGCCGCAGGACGAGGGTCTGGGTGCCTGGCAGCTCTCCGCCGTCCGGCATTGGCTGCCAGGCACCCAGACGCATCTTAGAAAGCTAACTTCCCAGTTCGCCCATTTCTAGGGTAGCCTTAGAGTTGAGAAGAGAGCGACTTAACTCCTCTCCCTCAAAGTTGTAAATGACACCAGTTATGCCAGATTTTAGTGAGTGGCCACTTCGTCCTTCTGACTGTGGTCAGTACAGTTTTTCTGTAGAATTAGCATGTGCGGCTAGAGTGATGCTGTGTCACGTGATCAGCGAAGTGTATGAAAACATACAGCTCTTAATGCTTGAAGCCACGTCGGGACACAAGGTGGTATCATCCGCAGCTTTGGGGAGGATGTTTCTGTTTCTGATCACACCACTAAGATTTCCTTTCTAAGGTAAATGTAAGTGCTGGTTACCGTGTTATGTTCATACTACATTCAACTCCAGAATTAGCTGCAGTAAGGGACCTGTTATTTTTTTTGAGAACAGTATATGTGTGTGTGTGTGTGTATATATATATATATATATATATATATATATATATATATCCTTTTTTTTTTCTCTTAAAAAAGTGGCAGTTGACAAAATAGAGCTAAAAATTCAACGAATAGGCAGCGTTGGCTGTGAGCGGGTTGCCCAGGTGCCCAGAGGATATTTGTACTTAGTCAACTTGGAACTCAGGAACACCAACTTAATTTTTGAGGATTTCTTCTTTCCTCATTTTTTTTCAACAGATAAAATCTAACCTCTGATTTTCTTTTCTTTTACTTAAAAGCTCCAAAAACGAGAGAAGACATGCAGGGCTTACCTTAAGGTATCTTTCCTGTGCTGTCCCCTGCTTCCTCCCTTCTCCGGCTGCCTGCCACGCTTACACCATCTTGCTGCATGACTCGGAATTTTCAGTCTTTGATAATTATATAATGTGCCCCATATCAGCTGTACAAATGTTGGCTTTTCTCAGAACAAGCCAATAGTATTTTACGGACTTTTTTGCTGTTTTCCCATTTATTCCACACCCCCCCCCAAAAAAAAATTACAACAATTTCAATGAAACATCCTCTGAATTGGAAGAAAGCACATAGCAGACCCTTTGATTTCTCTTGTCATCGCCGTGGATTCAACAACCTGAAACAGCTATGATATATTCTTGGCAGTTTATCATATCAAAGACTGTATGGGAATAATATATGTGCATGTACAAGTCACTGCTTTCTGATCTCTGGGGTGTACTGTTCAATAAATTAGCCTTCGTCCTGGCCTTTTGGGAATTCGCTTCTGGAAAATAGGGTGATGAGTATGGGTGTCCAGATATAAAATATGAACACTGTGGTGGTGATTCCAGTATATGGTGTGTGGGTGTTATTTTCAGGCTCATAGGAACAGAGAGGCACTTCTGTGCTATGGCCAATATTTCTTCCCAGTGTATTGAAATGGTAGGCAGCAATGCTGAGGCTCTCTATGCAAGTAAACCAAACTAGTTCTATTGTATTTTGGTTTGCTTTATAATTTAGAAGTTCTTCACTATTGAGGATGGGGAATTAGCCATTACCCTGGTAAATCTGACCTTGACGGACAAACTCACATAGTGGGGGAACAAATCAAAGAATGTTGTAGTTTTGTGAATGAAGCTGACACCTCATTAACTTGGTTGGCACGGTCAGGGACAGACACAGAACAGCATCTCACTAGTTAGCAAATGACACCTTTAGGCCTGAGCCCTTTACAAAATAAAGGCAAACGGAAGTCAGTTTTCAGGTACTGATGTTCTATAGACCCGTTAGAATCTGATTAAGGGTGTAACTGAAGATCTATGGAATAATTCACACTCAGACATTGAGGTTTCCTTTAAGATACTGTGTGACACGCAGCGATTAGTGTGTTGCCCAAGACATACCATACTGAGCCACAAGTAGACTGTTTCCCTTTTTGCCAAGAAACGACTGCTTCAGTAATATGACGAGGCTAATGATTATCTTGATGCCACCTGAAAAGCACAAATGGCAATAAATAAGGAGCATTTCAAATAATGTAAGTGTGCCATCAGGAGGAGTGTGCACACATGGTAAGTCTCAATATGACCTTAATTTCTGGCCGGTGTCATCTTCGGTTTGTTTCAAATGAGCTGCTCTGTTCAGACAAGACTAATAAGCCTCCTTAAATTACAAATCAGAAGCTGACTTACTCTATGCAAATGAAGTGAGTTTCTTCTTGGCTACAGAGGATTCATTTGTAACTTAGATTAGAGGCTCCGGTCTGTATTTCTTGGTGACTAATGAATCTGGCCTCGGCAGACCAATTTCTGTTCCACTCTAGTTATTGGCTGAAGAAGCACCCGTGTGAGCATTCTCAACTACTCCATCTCCCGTTAGAAAGAGAAAAAAGCCTTTAACACCACTTGGAAGTACCTTCCACCTGCCAGGGAGGTCTTGGTGGCTCACTAGGCAGATGGAACGAGGGTATTAAGATGGATTAAGCTAATTAATCTTACTCTGACAATAGCCTCAAACAACTTCTCCCCTTGCTCATTTCAGTACAGAGCCTCAAACTAGCAGTTCGTTGTTTTTCATAGGAGGCATGTCCTTTTCTTCATCACTTACCAGTAGATCAGAACAGAGCACATATAGACCTAATGGCACATTATGCGTAGGCATGTAGACCAGAAAGCATGCAATGACTGCCCCTGTCCAGCTGTCCATGGCACAGACACTCCAGAGCAAGTGCGAGCATCAGAGCTGCCCTGATGGATCAGCTGACTGGCTGACATTTTTATTTAATGCTGTTTTGCATGGGGATAAATTAAGCCCACACAAGAATATTTGCAGCTCGCTTGTTTATCGTCACTATGTATTTCCGTTCTCTCTAAATCATCAGTATTTTGCCTGTTTTCTTCATTCTTTTAAAAGCAGATTGATCTTGAGGAGTTAACATATAGGTAATGGGAAGGGTGAGAATGTAGGCAGGTAACTTATAAAATTTAAAGCTACCCCCCACATGTGAAAATAGACACTGTCTGTAAAACAGTTGAACTTGTTTGAGTTTGTGTTCAAAAACTACCAACTGCAATTGGCCTACTCAAAAAATATCAGGGTTTTCTAGTTATATATTTAAAATGTGAAGTTTTAAATAGTGTCACTGTAAGCCACACACATAAGAATCAGTCCGATTGGCAGTGTGCTTTGAGAAATCAGAAACAAGCCTCCTTCCCATACAGACTTTAAAGTCTAGCAGCTGTTTGCTAAGTGTCTAGTTAGTGCTATTTTGAAATTCTTGTCCATACGTACAGTTGCTCTTGTCATGAAAGAACAGTAAATCATCATGTCAGGTAAATATAATAGTTGTCACTAGTCCGTGATTGACAATCCCCTGGGTTCTAGAAGCCGTCAGAACTAATGGCCATTTTCTAATGGATGCAGGCAATTGTTGACACAGTGGACAACCTTCTGAGACCCGAAGCTTTGGAATCCTGGAAACACATGAACTCTTCTGAGCAAGCACACACAGCCACCATGTTACTGGATACACTGGAGGAAGGAGCATTCGTCCTCGCAGACAATCTCTTGGAACCAACCCGAGTCTCAATGCCGACAGAAAATATTGGTGAGTGTATCTGTGGTCACATCTAATTTGGAAGACAGATGTTGAGGAGAATAAAGTTTGCATTCTGAATCTATCACCACCCAGTATGAGACTTCTCTTTTGCTGATTTATTTATTTTCAGGGAAAAAAATTATTGACCAAACTTAATAAAATTAATGTTTAAGCTGAAATCTGCCTATATCTTATAAAAATTGCTTTTATGAGTATGTGTCAGTTTTTTCAATTGGAAGATCGTTAAAAGAAAAACGTAAGAGCACTTAAATGCTAGAATATGGATTGCTTAAGTAACAAAAATGCTTCGTATGAGAGTGTGGTAAATGCTTTTCCATTTTTATAACATTCCTAATGAATTTAAATTACTTTATGTGTTCTTCCTGTTAAATATTTTAGCTCATAAAACTTGAGTGGCCTGTTTACGTTAAATACAGTGTCCTTTAGGTAAAGGAGGTGTTTCATAGCATGGAACTGGTGGATCATGCCTTTCATATCAGCACTTGGGAGGATGAGGCAGGAGGATTGCTCTTAAGTGCAAGGCCATCCTGGGTTGTAGTGTAAGAGCCTGACTCAAAAAAAAAAAAAAGTTGGGGATGTCTCTGAGACGGTGAGGTGCTCACGTAGCATGCAGGAAGCTATGGATTTGAGACCCCAGCACCACGTAAACCAGGGGTCATGTAGCCAGGAGGTTCAGGAGTTGAAGGTCAGCCTGGTCTCAAGACTGTCTTCTCTCCCTCTTCCCACTAAAAGATCTTGTCAGTGAAGCACATGTTTTGTAGCACAGAATAGCCCTGTTTCTAGGTTGTCCAATTGATACCAATAGTTCTGACATGTAACTAGGAGTTGAACTACTGCCAATGAGGGTCATAAATCTATTGTCGGCAATGTCTGACAGGAGAGTAACATTTGGTATTTAAATTTCTCCAACTTAGAATTAACAATTATTGGTGAGGTTAACCTCAGGTGATGTTTCCTACATATCTTAACTGAAATAAAAGTTTCCCCATAATAAGCAAAAAAGAAAAGAAATCTGAAAAGAACATTGGCTGCTCACTCCTCCACCCAAAGCCATATCGACTCCAATAGGGCAGCATGAATGGAGTCCGCAGACTGGAATCCCACGCCATGCCAATATCATGGTTGCATAGTAACAGCTGCAAAAAAAAAAAAAAAGAAAGAAAAAGAAAAAAAAATGACATAACTCAAATACGGCACCTGAACTGAATTTTAAACTTAAGTTTATTTCATATATATACAATTTTCAAATGAAATGAAATACTAAGAATTTGTTCTGAGGTTGTGGAAATCATAACTTCAGTGTATAATTAAACTCAAAAGGGTACACCCACCATAATCTTAGATTCCAGGTTGTTTTTGGTTTGTTGGTTGGTTGGTTTGTTTGACTGTTTTAAATATGCGTTCACATAGTTTAGTCATAATAAATGAATGAAACTCCCGAAGCTTCCATTATCCGAGGATAGTTTTCTGAGCTAATAACATTCTTCAGGTACGCACTGAGCACCCCTCAGTTGTGTCCCCTGGCACAACCGCAAGCACAGAGTGGTGAAGACTCCATCCTCTTAGTGAATGAATCCCGGGAGACGTGTATGGCACAGCGTTCAGTAACTTCCATTGTTTCTCAACCTTGTCCTTCAGTACAACAGCTGTGCTTAAAAATTTAAAGGGTCATGTCAAATTCTGTGACCTTTTAAATCTTTCATACCCAGATATTTTTGTCCCAATTAATGACAAACTCCGAAATCAAATGTCTGTAAATTATCACTTTCAGTACATTTTTCTGAGCTTGAAAGGACTGTTCTTCCTATTACAGTTTTAAGTTTAAAGATGTTGCGAGTATTCCTTTAGAATACAGAATATACATTTTACTGTTATTAATAACTCATGCTTCAAATTTATTATGTCTCTATACTAAGTACCCCAATGTTACCAGCATGGAAATCATTTAAAGAGTTTTAAGACACTACTTTGGATTCATAATCAATTCGGATTCTTTGGGTGTGTGAAAAAGAAACGTGTTGTTTTCAGCACAAAGAAAACATTCTATTTATCCTAGAACTTGTCTTTAGATGTAGTATGAAAATATCGTATTTTCTTATTGTTTTGAAGCTCTTATCTAAACTTAAAAGATGGCTATAATATCTTCAATTATTAAAACAACTTGGTGTTCTTCTTAGCAATGAGTTTATACTTTGTAGTATGATTTACTCATAGAGTATATGACACCATAAAGTGATGTAATTGTATGAGGACAGCATCAGCAGTCAGCTTAGAGATCTAATTTGTATTCAGGTGTGTCTATTTTGAGTGCACAGGTCTCATGAATTTTGAACGTATGTTCCCCATGTAATCATTACCATAGGCACATTTTTATCTTCAAAAGGCAGTCTCCTCCCACCTCCGCCCGGGGAAACCACTGCTTTCTGTCACTGTGGTTGGCTCCCTAGACTTTGACTTGTCTTCTTTTTTAATCTTGCTTCTTTAATGTTGAGTTCATTTTGAGATCCATGCAGACGGATTGTCTGCAGTTCAATCATGCTGTACCATGTTGCTGCTGTGTATCCACTGACAGTTCAGATGTTTTAGTTGTTACCATATCATGATTTGTATTCCCTTTGGTCTCTAGTAGCAGTGAGAGCCCCCTAGTTTTCATGCCTTCCAGTACTCAGTCTTGGTAATTTTGACCCTCTCAGTAGATTACATTGGCATCTCTGTGCGGGTTTGTGTTGCATTTATACAATTACTAAGTAACATGTGTTTACCTTTGGGATGAGTATGATGGAGACGGTGACCCCATGTGTAGCTCATGTGAAGTTAAACTGTCTTCCAGCCTCAGCCTCCTGAGTGGAAGTATTAGAGGTGCGCACCACTGCGCCCACTAAGTAACATTTATCGATTAATTTTCTGCTTGAGTTTATGACCTGTTCACTCACCTTTTTATAAAGTATCTGTCAAGGTCTTTTGCCCTAGTTCAGTTGTTTTTTGATTGATAAACAGTAACAATTCTTTATGTGTTCTCAGTGTACGTTTTTGGCAAGACATGTATACACCGAATGTTTCCCTCAGTAAGAGATCTTTCCTGTTTTTTTTTTTTTTTCCTCTCCTGAGAATACCAGAAATTTCTAATTTGGATTTTTGAAAATTTCTGGTACCTAGTTTGAACATCATCTGCGTAATCCTATCTTACACTTCTCACCATTGTATAATTTGACAACAAATCATAATGTCCTATCATTATTAATATGAAATCTTCAATATCCTTTTAAAAGAAAGAAAAATCACACTTAAACATTTAGAAAGTAAGAACAGAAGACTATACTTATGCATTTTTGCTTCTTGTGAAATTATTAATGCTTTATTTAAAAGGAGATATAAAAGTTTTTCTACATATCTCTTCTATAGTCTGGTTTAGTTTTCTTTTATTTAAAGAGTGTACATTAAAAACAACACCAACATTTTATTAAAGAAATGAGGAGGGTGATTGGTCCTGTAGATTTTCTACACTTTGTACTTGGCTGATTTTATCTCCAATTCATCATTCAACCATGTTTGATATCCTAATTATATCTTGAAGCTTGATCATGGCAGGTTTGATATTTCCCCTCAGGAACCTTTGTTGCATAACACTGAGTCACTGTTCCATTGTCTGTCCTGTGTTATCAAGATTAATTTGATAGTTTAGGTATGTTAAGCCTGATTCATCATTATAAAATTTCCTTCATTTACTTCAGAGTGGCCTAAGTAGCCAGGATGGACCCCCGACACACACTCACACACACACCCTGTCACTTTAAACTTAGTTGTATTATAGCTAGAAGAAAAAAAGGCAAAAAATAGTTTACAACAACAAAGAGTTATTTTCTTCGTTCCTGCTCTGTGGACAGGAGGCTGTGCTTGGATCTGTTAAACTCTATTCTGCATTGACTTCTCCCAAGTTCCTAGACTCTCCTACTAGAACTTGGAGGTTCCCCTGGCCCCCCACCAACATCTTCCTCTCCTGCACTGATGTTTTCTGTCATCTCCCTGCAGCCTGTGTTCTTGGACGAGAGTAAGAAAGAGAAAGAACAGAAAAATGGATGAACATTCTGCCTGTGGCATTAGCTCTGACTAGCAAGGCCCTGGGTGGCTCTCCAGTGAGCTAAGTGCACAAGCTCTCAACTCACTGTTGACTAAGGCACCATAGCAACCAACACAAACATCCATGCACTGGTCATCTGTGCCCTATGATTAGGTTTTACTATATTGACTTCAGTTAAAACACACAGGTCAACACAGAAGTCCCCTTGGTGGTAAAGTTGATGATGGACATTCTCCAAGAGAGACCAGCTCAAGTAGGGAATAATTACCATCCTCATTTATATTTAACTGTTACATAAAATTTTACCATTATTCTGGGGTCGTTTTTGAGAGATGGAAGTCCCCGCATGTTGGGACCAGTATGCTGTCCAGGCTGACTTCAAACTCTTAGACTCAACTCCTGCTTAAGTTTTTTTTTCCCCCCTTTTTTCTTTTTTCTCTTACAATTTTACTTGGCAAGCTGCACAGGGATTACAGTACTTATATTTGTGGCATTAATGATTGCATACTGTAAATGCCATTAGATGGTTTTTCTCCTTACAGTCAGGATTTTTATGGGTATATTTACTGACAGGTGAACTCTCGGTCGTTCATTGGATCTAAGAATACACCACAGTTTAAGAATCCTGAAAGGCGTTCTGGAGGCTTCCCGTTTTTTGACTCTTGTGAGGAAAGGTGGATTAAAAGTTTTTGTGTGTCTTCTTGTTGAGTGTGTTCTAGGCAGGCAGGCATCCCACAAGAAAGGTTTTAAGGGGCAAGCTATAGCCCAATTTTAACAGGTATTTCCAGCTTTTCCTCTTCCCTGGCCTTCCAGTTTCTGTTCTCATTGGCTGTGCCAATACAGTGTCACAGGCTAACACTTCATTTTGACAAGAATTTTGTAAATCAGCTTGAATTGATTCCCCTCACTGCTTTAATTTGCTGTCCCCTATGTTTTGACGTGTTCCTTTTGTATAGGTTTCATTTGCGTGTTTTATTTTTCTTACTTGTGAATTTGTTCTCAGCATTTCCCCAGTTTTCTATTTCTTCCTGTTTTGTATACATTCCGGCCACTAATTCGTGAAGGGTTATATAGTTTAAAAGTACTCTGTTCCTTTTCTTCTTAACTATTCTAAAGGCATTATTTTACATAATAATGAAGTACAATTAATTGATTAGTCCTTAATTCTAGGGTTGAAGTTTTTGATATGTAAGAAATTTTCCTCCTAGTTTAAAAAACCTCCAGTTTGACTTTATAAAGATCCCACACTTTATAACTTTAGAAGTTACAAAGCTTTGTGGTTTTACATTTGGCTGTAGTCTTTCTAAAGTTTGCTTTACTGTGTTTTTCAGTAGAAGCAACTAATCTGGCTTTTTCCATATGAATAGAACAGTTCTCTCTGCACCTTTCTTAGCACATAACGCGCCCCCTCCCTGCCTCTGTCATCCATCGGGGTTCTACACGTGTCGGCACGTCAGTAGGGTCTAGTATTTCCTGCTTTTGTTTGGTGCTGTTTTGTTTTAAGTGACACTAGTACCTTCGGAGCCTTTCAGCCTTTCTCCTTGAGGAATTTCCTTGGCTGCCTTTGTGTAACATCTCATGCATATGAATTTTAAAAATCAATTTTTCAAGTCCCATATACTCATAGGGTCTTGTTCGAATTTTTATTGGAATTAAACTTCACTCCTAGATTAACTTTGAAAGAAGTGCCAGAGTTCTTCGAATTAAAGAATGAACATTGCATAATGGCCGATCTGTTATTCCCTGGCAGTCTACATTTCCTTTGATTTTTTTTTTTTAAATTATTGGTTCCATTCTAAGATGACGATAAATAAAACACACCGGTGTCACTCGAGTGTTTCCGTCCTAGATATTTGCGTGGATGACCACTCTGACAGGAAAACCTCTAGCTCAGGGAGCTTGTCATTAAACAAGTTGAAATGTACTGAATTTTTCAGCTAGTAATCTTTAAATTTTAAAGTTTGATTAATTACAATATTGTTTTCTAATACACTAACTAGTTACCCTTATTGATTTTCTTTTAGGCTATTATATTTAAAGTGTGTGCGTACAGTATATTTTCTAAGGATTGTTTTTATAACACTTCAGTCAGTGAGAAGCTTGTAAAGAGGTTAGCACACATAGATATCCTATTTTCTGAAAAAGCAAGTAGAAAATTTATTTTAAATTAAGTATATATTAAACTATGAGGTTTTATAGTTTGTTTCAGTCAGTTTTACCTACCCCAGATTGTTTCTTATTTTCACTGCTTTGTGTTTACTGACTGATGCGGTCTTTCGTTTATAAAGTTTCTTATCCCATATCTATTGCTTCATTTCTTCTAAAATCAGTAGTCATCTGGGGTAGGAGTCCCATTGCTTTTGGAAATCCAAATCAATTTTTCTTTCCTATGAATATATTTTGTGAACTTAGAAGTAAATATGGCTTAGATGAAATTAGCTCATTCTTTCATGTATGTCTGGAATAATTGAATTTGCATGAAAACTCAGAGTTTTGTTGTTTTATTTGCTTTTTAAGAGGAATAATTAGTAATTATATCCCTGTTCAGTATGGAAAGGAGACAATCATTTATCAGTAGTGGGTGTGCACGTGTGTGTGTGTTTTGTTTTATTGTGTTTGTTTTATTTTGTTGGCAGGCTCTCTCTAGCCAGGCTGGCTTGAGATGCTCTGTATAGCTGAGGGTGATCTTGAGCTCATGTTTCTCTTATATCTGCCCCTACTTGCCACTCTGGGCCTTTGTGTTGGGTGTTAGTCTTTGGAGAAACATTTTTGTTAGTCGTGTTTCCCCGCTGGATCTCTTCCCCCTCACGCAAAGACTCTGATATGAGCAGGGAAAACCATCCACCTACCAGCTGCTTGATCTTCTCCATGAATCAGTAAGATCAATAGCTTGTGTCTGTACTGATGGGAGTCCAAGAGTCACAAGAGCGTCGTTATAAGGTTGCGATTGAGTGATGTGATTTAAGACTGACTTACTTCTAAGAATCTCCAAATGTCAGTGTTTTCATGTTTACAGCAAAACGGAACTTAAAAATAGTTTATAAGAGGAAGGAGAGTGCAGTGGTGTGACCTTATTTTTGTATCAAAGATGGGAGTGAAATCATGTATGCCTGTTGACAGTCTCAGGAATAAAGTTTACTGATCCTCCCTGCGTGTAGAAATCAGAAAAATGTGTAAACACAAACTTGACATACATAATTCTAACAAAGTCTTTTCTACCTAAACAGAAGTGTAGCTGTGCAGTGAAGGCATTATGGTTTGTACTTTAGTCTCAGTTACCAATAGGTGACAGTTAATTGGAAAGTTACTTCATACAAAAAACCCCAAATGAATAAAGTTTTGCAAGCATAAAAAAAAAAAAAAGAAGCTATAATTCCTATGGGATTCTCTTTTGTCTATCTGTAGACTAAAGAATGTTCTCCTCCCTTCCCACCCCCCTTTCCCCTTTCTTTGTTTCATCCAGTTCTGGAAGTCGCTGTACTCAGCACCGAAGGGCAGGTCCAAGACTTTAAATTCCCTCTGGGCATCAAGGGGGCCGGCAGCTCCATCCAGCTCTCTGCAAACACTGTCAAGCAGAACAGCAGGAACGGTGAGACACATTGCCTTCCTTTTCCCTTTCCGCCTCCCTGCCCACCTTACTCTCTCCTTTCTTCTCTTACACTGCTAAATCGAACCTGTTCTGTACTGAGACTTTATCCTCAATACAACAGCAGTGGCTTAGCATTTGCAACAATGCCTTACCCTTGGCCAGTGAACTTGGGTTAGATCTAGAGAGTCCATGGACCTTTCTTACCTTACTCTGGTTTGCCACACTCTTTTCTCATCCTGAGCGATGTGTGAGTCCCATGACTATTTCTCTCCCCCTAGGACTGGCAAAGCTGGTATTCATCATTTACCGGAGCCTGGGACAATTCCTGACTACTGAAAACGTGACCATAAAGCATGGCGCAGACCCCGACGGTCTGAACAACAACACCATTGCGGTGAACTCGCACGTCATTTCCGTCTCCATCAATAAAGAGTCCAGCCGCGTGTTCCTGACGGACCCAGTGCTTTTCACGCTGCCACACATTGATGTAAGCTAATGTATGCTAATGAAGTCACAGAAGGTTTTAAAACCCAGAGGAAGGAAAGCCAGGCTCACAGGCCGAGGGTGTAGGAAGGAGATTGTGGCTGAGTAGGAGAAGACCTTTCCATTTCCATTTTAAATGTTGGACTAGGTCAGAGACACAAGTTTATTTAAGTCTGTGAACATAAAATTAAATGAGCCTGGTTCAGTGATTATTAGAACTTAAGTGTATTCTTAATGAAAGCTAATTCAGTAATCAACAGGAAAATGTAAATGACTCTAATTTGTTTTTGGAGGAAAATTAACTCTTACCTTAGCAGCAGGATAGCTGAATGTTAACTCTTAAGATTCTGCTTTTTTTAGTACAGCTAATCAATGTTTCTTTTCGTTAGTTGTGTTTGGCTCATTCCGTAAAGTATCTGTCCTGCAAACAGGAGGACCTAAGTTTGATTCACTCAAACCCATGTAAACAAGCTAGTCAGAGTTAAAGCTACAGAGTTCCTATCCTATTTGGAAAGCTTCAGGACAATGAGAGACCCTGTCTCAGTAAGTAAGGTGCTTGCTTGATGAGGGACATCATCAGAAGTTGTCTTCTGACTTCCACATGTTCAGGCACACCCACTTATCTCCGTGTGTGTGTGTGTGTGTGTGTGTGTGTGTGTGTGTATGTATATGTGTGTGTATTTATATATATGCATACATACATATACATATATGTGTGCATATATACATTCAATATTTAGCCCAACTTTTTCAAATATTGTGTTTAAAACATTCAGAATTGCAGAGACATGATTTGTCTATGGTGCCTCACAACACAGGTTGCTACATACATGGCAGTTATTGGAAGCTTGCCTGGTGTGAGGAGTGAATGACTGCCTGAGGATAACCAAGTGTCCAGGACAAAGAACAGACTGTGTGGTCATAGAGCCCATCTCATATCTGCATTGTTTGGTTTGCTCTTCAGAATCTTCCAGTGCCAACTACTTCTCAAATGTGCCTAATGTATCACTTACAAGTAACCAAAGAAAAAAGACCCAATATTGAAGTTTTTTTTTTAAAATTTCTCAGAACAAATTTGCAACCTTAATCTTATCAGAAGAGGGGGAAAGGATTCTAATGTACCCATCAGTAGGTAATCATAAGATGGAAATTGTAACTGTGTGAAATGGGTCTCTGGCAATTCAGAGTACACGTTAGAGTGTTTCGGACTATAAAGCCCTCTAAGCTAGAGATGTGTCTTGTATAACATAGTCCACAATTTTGCTGATGAAAAACTTTATAGCCCGAAACATGCAAAGTTTAATCTAAATTACCTTTTACACATATTAAACAATTGCTATTGCCATCTTTGAGTGTAAAATCCTAATTTTATCTTGTCATTTTATTTCCCAGCCTGACAATTATTTCAATGCAAACTGCTCCTTCTGGAACTACTCAGAGAGAACCATGATGGGCCATTGGTCTACCCAGGGCTGCAAGCTGGTTGACACTAATAAAACTCGCACGACGTGTTCGTGCAGCCACCTAACCAATTTTGCTATTCTCATGGCCCACAGGGAAATTGCAGTAAGTATTTGCACTTCTAATTAGTCTCAGGGAAAGACCTCAGAGATTCAAAACAGCCTGTGTAATCGTCCGTCTTTGGATGCTTATCCCAACTAAAAAGCAAAGAAAGTAATGCAGGTTTCTAATTGTTTTTACCCTGTCCAGAAGTCTGAGTCTGTTCAGAAGGCTTGGCAGTTTCCCACTTTACAAATGTGCGCCAAGCTCCTGACCCACCCTCGTGGGCAGAGGTCTTATCAGAAGTCAACCAAGGATTTAAAAACCGACAGCGGTGGAGGCAAACAAACACAGTCCAGGCTTCCCAGGTGCAGGATGTCCTTCCTATCTTGAACTGTGGCGTCTCTTTTCACAATGTTGCTTTAATAGTTGGCACGCTGTGTAGAGCTGCAGACTTTGAAAAGTCAGAAAAGCTTCTGGAGTAGGCTCACACAGTTCTTCTTGTTAAAGAGAATGAAGGTAGAAAATTAAAAAAATATATTCACTCCATGTAGCGTGGGCCCAGGGAGGTGGCTCAGTGGTTGACAGTAGCGTGGAAATGAGAAAGACTCATTTGATCCCGAGGTCCCTGGTTTGATCCCTAAACTGCTCACTCCAAGAAAAGTTCAATACAGAACTCTTGGGTATAGCAGGCTTGTCTGAGCTGTGTATTTATCTCTCAGTATGTAAGTATGTAGAAACCCAAAAGTTGGATTATGAATTAGCTGCAAAATTATTGAAATGCTGATTCTTTTCATCACAATTAGTCTTTATTTCATGTAAACATTCTGTATACATTTTTGGAGGTAATTGTTTCAAAGGTTATTTTAAGAGCTTTGATCTCTTGCATTACCTTCTAAATAAAATCTCCCCCTCCATTAGATCATTTTTAAGTAGCAAATCCTGTAAGACAGTCTCTGACTCCATCACCCAGTCAGCATTCTTATCTACGAAGCCCTGTTTGAACACATGACTTTCCTGCATCGGAGACTTGGGCGGAAGCTGCTTCAGTCTTGGCGATGGGGATGGCTGATGTCCTGCCCGCTTTCTGTTTTCCAGATCAAAAATAATGTTCACAAACTGCTGCTTCAGATCATCACCTGGGTTGGTATCGTCGTCTCCCTCGTCTGCCTGGCTGTCTGCATCTTCACCTTCTGTTTCTTCCGGGGCCTACAGAGTGACCGCAATACCATCCACAAGAATCTCTGCATCAACCTCTTCATCGCTGAATTTATTTTTCTGATAGGCATTGATAAGACAAAATACACGGTAGGCCCCCGTTGAGTTCACTGACCTTGAGGCTCTGGAGAGTATGCCTAGTAGTTATGAGTGTTTGACCTTGTTGCTTGATCCAACCGATGGTCTTAGTGAAGGCTAAATTGTAATAAATTATAAGTCAACTCAGTCAGTAATGCTGTTGTGAATGTATTCATTTCGTTAGTAAAGTTCAAGTGCAGTTTTTGGCTTGTCATATAATAGAACACTGCAGAGATCTCAATAAGAAGACGCACTTTCCAACTTCCTGCTTGGCTTATATAGGCATAATGGCCAGACGTCTCTCCTTCTTGCTTAAAGCAATGTGTTCGTCATCACGAGGCCTCAGTGGAGAGCATGATTGGTTAATGCGTCACGCTGCATTCATCTTTGATGAATTTAAGAATGCCCCAGAAACAAAGAAAAGGAAATAATCCTACATAATTAGAGTGAGGGTATGTGTCATTAAGGCAAACTTTGAAAATTCCATTATAGACAGTAGAGATAATATGTCCGCATACAACTGTCCTGCAGACTTGTGAAGTCAACGCCCTCAGGTGGATATTAGAGAGTTCATAGCGGGGAGTTTGAGGAGGGGAATCTAAAGGTCTGTCTTCCTACTCGATACTTAATTTCACTAAAATTGTAATGGCTTATTGTGGGGAAGTCTAGCACACTTGGCAGTATGTCCTTCAAGAATTGTGCCCTTGATATTTTAGCAGACTTTTAACTTGTGTTCATTTAGGGGAAAAAATTGTGTGTGTGTGTGTAGTGTGTATGTGGGGGGTGTATATGTATGCTGTTTAAAACACTGGTGATGAGTTATTTAAACAACACGAGTGGTTTCTGCCATTGACTGCTTGACTGACGAGTGAGCGCTTTGCACTCACAGGCGTTCCTCGTGTTTTCCTTTTCCTTCACAGATCGCGTGCCCCATATTTGCAGGGCTTCTGCATTTTTTCTTTCTAGCGGCTTTTTCTTGGATGTGCTTGGAAGGTGTGCAACTCTATTTAATGTTAGTTGAAGTTTTCGAGAGCGAATATTCAAGGAAGAAATATTACTATGTCGCTGGGTATCTGTTCCCGGCCACTGTGGTTGGTGTCTCAGCTGCAATTGACTACAAGAGCTATGGGACAAAAGATTTGTAAGTGATTACAAGCGACCTGAGTGTTTTTCAAGTGAATAATTTTTTAAAGCCTGTTAGCTGTCAGTGAGGGTCCCTGACAGACGAAAATAGCATCTGAAAGCTTTATTGGGGAGAAAATGGGCATCCCGTGCACAAATTACAATCAAGTCTTCTGTCATTTTCTGGGTTCAAAGGATTTGTTCTCCGGTGAGGCAGACTCTAAATTATGGACTTTCTTTTTTAACGCAAAAGATTGACCTGAAACAAATTGAAAAAGTAAATAACTTTTTGGCCTCAGAAAGATATTAAGTAAAAATTCTCCTGAACTTAACACATCTTAAGCTAATGCTTCGTTAACTCACGCTGTGCAGCTGACTCTCTCCTGCGTTGGGACCGTGGCGCTTCTCATCCCATATGTTTTACTTTGATAATATTTACCAGCGACTTTGAGGGGATTAAAATAAGTCACCCTCTCTTGTTCCTAAAGAAGACATTTACAGAGAATGACAGAAGGAAGACATGGCCACATTTCTAGTTATTTCACATGCTAAAGGCATAAATTTGACTTTATGTTTTATTTTTTTCTCTGATAAAATAAGATTTATTTATAGTCAAGAAACCATGACTGTATAGACAGTGAAAGACAAATGAGAGAGATTCAATGAGAATTCAGTATTGCATGAAATATGAACTAGAAAAAGTGTGTCTTCATGAGTTTGGGCATCGTATACTTAAATGCTGTGGGGGTTGCTGCTTTTACTTTTGTCTAGTATTTGCCCATTACTAAGAGAGAGATTTATACTACTCTGTTTGGTCACAACGCCATCTGAATACTTCCTTTACATTCTGTTAAGTGATTTAATTCCTATCAATCTGAAAGACAAATTTGAAGATTACATACAGATCTTTAGAATGATGATGCAATGTACAGGATTGTTTGGGATCATTTGTAATGAAGTTGGTCCTAGGGTTTCAGGGCTGTGGTGGAATCCCAGTTTTCCTGATGAAAACTTCTATCCACCAGAATGCCTAAAATGAAACCTGCTTCAGGCTGAAGTAAATGCATTGCTATCTTTCATTGGGTCAAAAGCCAACTCAGAATTATTAAAATTCTACTTGCCCATGATTAATGATTTTTAAAGGCAACTGGAGGGGCGGTTTCTTGGCTGGATTTTGTGATTCTCTTTCTCTGCTTGATGTAAGGATCCTGGGAAGCTACTCACTGCAATTCTACCTTCTCCCTAATAGTTGCTGGCTTCACGTTGATAACTATTTCATATGGAGTTTCATTGGGCCTGTCACCTTCATTATTCTGGTAAGCATACTTCACTTTCATAGTCTTGCTCGTGCACCAGTGGTGCTCAGACAAAGATGCACCCTTCATCACTAATTATTTATGCAATTGAAGATGTGTAAACATGTCTGTTAACAGGACAATATTGTGTAGTATATTCAGAGTGTTATCATTATTTAAAGTTGTACACTAGCTAATTAACTATGCCTGAAAACCACTTCTCTTCTGAGAAGTACCCTGTCCAATTTCTAATTCAGTCTGCTGAAACAGCATAATGCCCACAAAAGAAAATACACACTCCTCAGCCCTGTTAAGAATTGTTTGACTGTTTTAGAAAGGCAAATGAGTATTACTTTCATCTTTTTCAGTCTAATTGTATTTAGTATTTTAGTATTTAGTATCTAGTATTTTTATGTACATGACCATACCATAAATTATTTTAACTCATAAATCTTTTTAAGGTTTTGGTTAATTAAAGATAGAAATTTAAATTTACTAGGAATAAAGATTCTTTCTGAAAATGTAAAATACTTTTAAAAATCAGTCTCTGGTCATCCTTCATACTCTGCCTTCAGACCGAACTACGAAGGGCTATGAGTAACATTTTTCCCAATATAAAGACAAACAAAAGAAAGCAGCACGTAACAGTTGCACAAGTTCTCTTTGGGATTCTGAGGTTGCTTCACCCTCTAATCAGCCCAGCACAGAGCAAATGAACAACAATACTTTGAAATACAATGTCTAACCTAAATTAAGAAATAAGATTGTATAACATATGTACACTAAGAACACATTTACCTAAGTAGATACTGTGGTGATATAAGGCATTTAAAATCTAATTCTGACATGAATCTTAATAACAAAAAGCTACAGTATTTACTGTCCTGTAAGGAATATTCTTATATCGAAACATTTCTTGCTATTCCAAGAAAATACATTCTGAATTGTGACTTTTCTGGGTGGGAACCATTTTCAGTTAATAGTATCAAATAGATATACCTTTGTAACATTCTATGAAGAAAAATAAGAGGCTGTAGAAGATAAAACTTCCTACTTAACGCTTTCCTATAGACTGCCTTGCCTACAGGCAGTGGACTCATAATATCTATGAGAAAAGCGCCAGTTAGTAATAAGCAGGGGAAACCATTAGTATGCCTGAAATGGTTTAATGAAGGCTTGGATCATGACACGTCAGGAGCTGTTCTTATCATTTGGACAGCTCCATCTGCATCATTAATAATTAATTCAGTTCAGTAAGAGTTCAGCTCACACACTCACTTAGAAGTCTTCTTCAGAGAACACCTCTCTGGCTGCTCGTCGAGGGGAAATCGGTTTCTGCTTGGCTAACAGCAGAGATCTGGAGACACAAGTGCGGTTTTAGACTTGCATTTGCCAGGTAGCAAAAGCTCCAGGGAGGAGAAAAAGGGTCGGAACATGTGCAGTTCAGCCAGGTTATTTCAGAGCGCATTTTCTGTTCTTCTGTCTTATCATATCCATGTCAGCCCTGCAAGCTGTGGGGTGAATTTTAAACTGCCCAGACAGATGTGATTCAGTGGAGCAAGTTGATGACCATAAAACAAGCTGTGCTTTCCTCTAATCCCTGGGAACTTTTCCTCTTTTAAAACCCTTGTGTATGGCCATGCCTAACAACATAGGTGGTGATGCTTAGGTCTGTAATGCTGTTAAATTAGCAAAGTGTTATTTAAATAATAGTTTATACAATTGTGATTTGAGCTAACCATTAGAAAATTGTCCTGAGTTGGTTGGTTGGTTGGTTATTTAGTTAGTTAGTTATTTGCTGAGTAGAATTTTTTTTCCCCCGTCTGGTTCTGCTCCAAACCTTTTACAGAAAGTTATGTTTCGACTTGTACACACCCACGTGTACATGTAAGTCCACAGTGCAGAGTTAATGTATGCTTAATTCCTATTAATTCTTGAATGAAGTGTTTTCCCTCATCACCTGTACATTTAGGCTGCTGATGTACATACCTAACACAGTTCTAAAAAACCTAAATTTACTGATTTATGTGAGTGAGTTTAGACAAAACATTGCATGTATATATAGTCTAGCTTTCCTTACCCGCTGATATGTAATCTTTTAACATATCCTCAAATACAGTGTTTAAACTCATTGGTATTTAGTATTGTTTGCAATGGAGGGAGTGTAGCAACCAAGAAGGGGGTTGGTGGTCAGGGAATGTC
Source organism: Cricetomys ansorgei (assembly GCA_026225945.1). NCBI lineage: Eukaryota > Metazoa > Chordata > Mammalia > Rodentia > Nesomyidae > Cricetomys > Cricetomys ansorgei. The sequence continues at coordinate 1,701,028 of JAMJFZ010000558.1, forward strand.
TGAATCAAAATACAAAGGACGGAAGCAGGGACCGTGTGGTGGGGTACGTGCCCCTTCCCGTCTGTCTGCCTTCTGCTGAGAAGTAGGGAAATGTCGGATGGTCAGGATTTCTTTAGTTTTTAAAAGCTTATAGAAGACAGTTAAAATAGGGAAAGGATAAACGTTCAAGTGAATGAAATCACTTACTCTGTTGTTAAAGAAAATGACAAAGCCGAAATACAGAAAGTTATTTATGTCCTAAGAAAAGTGTACAGGAAGAAACTCAGTTTGTAGACTGTAGTTTATTTGTAGTTCATTTTTCTTAAGGTGACTTTTCTGGACATAGGTTTTACTGAAGCTGCTTTTACCTGCTTCTCTGTGTCTGAATTTCAGCCCCACGATTCCATTTTAAAAGAGTAAGGAAGAAATAGAGGAGAAAAGGGGGAGTGGAAGTATATTCAAATATTCTACCTCACAAAATCATTATTTTTGGTGAAATGCACTACTTCCTGAAAAAAATACAGCAACAATATTTATTGTATGAAACTGAAATTTAGTATTAAAATATTTCACCATTAGATAAGTTAGAGCTATATCTGTGTTTCAGGGAACGTTCCATTCCATTCCAGGGGGCAGTGTACTGTGTATGTTGATGGTGGAACATATAATTGTTCAGTATCTGTCACAAACATTTCTTCCGTTTCTCTGGCACACTGCAAATAATATACATCACTGAAATTTTAATATTTAATAAGCGTGGAGAAGATTCATAGATTGATATTTTTGCCATCTTGTGTCTTAAGAGAACGCCCCGCGAGCCCCCTTTTATAACTACTTTGTACAGGTAAATATACCTGGCTGCGTTATTTCTTGTTTTCCAGGCATTTTTCTTCATAGGCTAAAGTCTTGTGAATGAGTTCATTGAAAGTTCTGTGACAGTATTATGTCACTAGCAATCGTTTACTTTTTCCATTTATTTGAATTGAAAATTTCACAGACACTTAAAAAACAATTTGAATACAAAAAGCAGTGGCTTTTTATTTTTATTATTTTATTTATATTTATTACTCATTTTATTATTATTTTTTCCAGTCATTTTAGTTATCTTTAAGGTGATTCACTTTTGAGTCTTCTTAAAACACTCTTAAGATAGGTGTGATACATACATTTTTAATCCCAGCACTTGGAAGGCAGAGTCAAGCAGATCTCTGTGAGTTCAAGGCCAGCTTGCTCTATATAGTCTACATAGCAAATTCTAGGCCAGTAAGAACTATATAGTGATACCCTGTATCCTCCCCTGAAAAAATTCAAATGAATGAATGAATGAATAAATAAATGGACAAAATACTCCACAGCCAGAGCATTCAAAAATGAAGAGGGTTGAAAATTTTCATCTGCTTCTATAAAGAAGTCATCTCACCCGAGAGTTGGAGTCCATTCATTTTTTTTTTAACCTTGATTTTGGGTTGTTTGTATTTAGTATATTTACATATGGAGTGTCTTTCATCAGCTCCCACCCCGACTGATACACACACATATAGCCTGAGAATCAAAGCAGAGTCCCGGCTTGCTAGGGAGCTCTGCCTCTCAACCATTCTTTAATGTTACCAGTTAAGGCTACTGCTGCACCAAACAGAAAATTAATGACACTGTTAATTTTGGCCTGTTGGAAAAATGTTAGAAGTCTGCATTGCCACGATCCTTTAAAAAGTCATCAGTGTTTACTCCATTACCCCAGAAGTTCTAATTTCTCAGAGGCAGGATCCGTGTCTTACGCGTCCACAATGTGATAAACATATCTTTGTGTAGCACAGCCGAGGAAATATAATATTTGTTGGATGAAGGACTGTATGAAGTGGTCCATCTCTGAGAATGAAAACATGTCCATAAACCAGCTGGAACAAGCCTGTGAAAATAAAGCAAGAATGTTCTTATGGTTTTATCTTTCGATAAAGCTTCCAAGATATTTAGTAAAACAAATATCTTTTTTGCCCTTGACTAACTAGTATGGGAGGGTAGACCGTCTGTCAACATGTGTACATTATGCCCACTATCCTTATTTTATCCCTTAGAAGCAAATTCTACTTCTAAGAGAAATAATAAAGTACACCAGACACAAAATAATACACAGCTTAAAGTATTTGCCTTGTTCCCAATCTCATTAGTAGAGACAGCTGGGAATTTTTAACGTACCTGTATAATGCTTCCTGATTCTAAAATCAGAAGTAAAAATGAGCTAGTGTGAAGTCGTTCGCTCGTGTTGAACCGTGGCTGTGTGAAAAGTCTGGTGATGATAACAGTTGATTATCTCTCAGCCAGAATCAGAGTCCATCCTGCCATACGGCGTGTGCTTCCGGAATCTTCCACAGGGACCGGAGGACTCCAGGTCACACTGAGTTCTCAGAGAACCACAAACAGATGGACTTATGAATGAAAGAATGGAATGTCACGAGAAGGGTACAGGAGTAGCTCTAGTTGTAGGGGGCAAACAGGGAGTGCTCTCCCTCCAGCTCTCAGCCTGAAGCTGGTAGCTTCTGTACTTAGCCTTTACCACTCCTGGGCCAAACTCTCCCCCACTTTCTTTCTGTTTCTACCTGTTTGGCCTCTAGGGAATCCAGGTCTTGCATATCAAATTCCATCTACCCTGGTTTGCTTTTGATTATCCCGGAAGTCTTCACACAGCCGAATGCTTAGTAGTATTCCTTCTGTTGGAGTTGACCAAGTGTCATACAGTGGAAACATGGGAAGAACATGGGCTTTTTAACATTAGATAGGAAGTATGCAGGTGGTAACAACTCTACCCTCTTACCAGCATTAGCTGTTTCATGTACTTTATTTAATTGGCTCCTCTCGGGTACCTTAGATGGACATCATACAAACATCATCCCTCTAATTTAGTCGGTCAACGTCAAGAGGCAGGCTCTCAGCCAGGTCTCCTGGAACTCCACACTTCTTCCACTGCTGGTTCCTGATACAGATGTGCTCGGAATTCTTGTCAGGGTCTCAGTCAGGTGCCTTTTAGACCTTGGACTACATTTAGCTAAAGAAACTAATTTAGCTTTTTAATTAATTTAATCATTACCACATGATACTGGCTTAATGAGCTTGCAGTTCCGTGTCAAATGATCTGTTAGATCGATCATAATAGCCAGTGTGTTTTCCTCGCAGACTGAGCCTATCACTGTATACATAAATGAAAATCGACTAACTGAACACGGTGTCCGTATGCTGTGGGTTCTGAACTGGGTGAACTCGTTAACCAAGTATGCAAAATGTATTTTATTCTTTGTTCTGTGTGATCTGATGGTTCTTTCTTTATTCATTCAAACAGCTAAATATTATTTTCCTGGTGATCACGCTGTGCAAAATGGTGAAACATTCGAACACTTTGAAACCAGATTCTAGCAGGTTGGAAAACATTAAGTAAGTATTTTGTATTTGAACTGTTATACTTGACGAGCCCAGTAGAAGATGCTGTCCACAGGGAATGCAGGCGTTCCTGCCTTCTGGCAACTATAGAAGGGATTCCAAATGAAATTTTACTGACTGGGATTGAATTTCCCCATGTTGTGGGCATTGGTCAAGAAGTAGATGATTTCTGGCTTGATCTAAACTGGAGAAATTGTTTTTGTGGCTTCGTGGAACTTTCATATCACTGTAGTAATTTCATTTGACTTTAAAATGCAATTCCAAATGGTGGTCCTGTGTGCATGGCTGATATGATTATATTAAGTTTGCTTTGTTAAATGACTTTTTGATTTAGGGATTCTGAGCAGTTTCTCCTCCTAATCCTGTTTCCCTAAGAGAATTTGCTCCATTACTGTTGTTATCGTGAAGATTATCTGTTGTTTTCATGCTAATTAAACAAGTGTTTACTTTATCTCAGTGTTGAGTAAAATCTGCAATATTCTGTTAGTGAAAATGCTATCTAATTAACCCAAAATTTATAGCTGTTGATTCATTAAGTCAGCTGTGGAAGCATTTTCAGACTTATTTGTAAAATCTGAGTCTTAACTAGAGAGCTCAAGGAGGTATTAAAGTTGGATATGCCACGACTATGAAAAATACTATTTTTTAATGTTTAAAAAAATGGCAGATCTATAGTAAGGGTGATATTTTTTTTTTAATTTGATGTATTAAATAGGCTAGCGCCAGCTTCATTGCATGTTGCATGGTAAGAGAGAGAGCTAATCGCTAGCATCTCTCTCTTCTTTTCCCTTTCCTCTTTCTGTCTTCTCACCAATGCCAGTAATTACCGTGTTTGTGATGGCTACTATAATACGGACTTACCTGGGTAAGGCAGAACCCTACATTAACAAACTTATGGCATGATTTATATTTTCTGCAAATCCGTCAGTGTCATGAATTGCTCTTAATTTTTATCGTGACTTTGGAGTACCTACTTTGCTGTAGTATCCTTAAAACTATAATATGCCCTTATTTTTTTAATTGCTTGCCTCTGCATTTTGACTTTCTTAATTTTGACTAATTTATAAAATATATAAATGCTTTCTTATTACTTTCTATTTTAATTCTGTCTAATAATTTTGTTTCTCTTTTCTGCTTATAATGCTTTCTAGCTATGAAGATAATAAGCCATTTATCAAGTAAGATCATTAGTTAGACATGGAATGCAATGACTTTAAACCCTTCTCATTCCGTCCCGCTCTCTGCAGTCGTTTCCTCCTTAAGCTGTTCATGATGAAATCTCTGCCAGATTATTTTATTTTGAAGTTGTTCTTGTGCTTTATTTTATTATTATTATTATTTTTTTTAATCTCATTTCAGCAAGGCTTCTTCATGCTCTCATTGTAATTCCATAGGTTCACCTCAGTTTAGTTTCTTAGAATCTGAAGTTTAGGCACGCTGTGATTATCTGCCACTTAACCCTTCCTGTGCGTGTCCCACATATCTACTATCCTACGCGCACAGCGCAGGAAAGAAAATACAGGAGTACTCTAATTAAGGACTCCTTAATTTCTTGCACTAAAATTCACATGAAAGACAAAAAAGCCACGGGGGATATTTTACACCTTGCATTTTAATATAGTTTTGATGCCTGTTCATTCTGGAGCGAGAAAAGGCCCTACCCGCTGTTGCTGTACTCTCTGGAAGCTGCAGTTCTAAATGCTCGTCTTTCTTAACCGGTGGAAGGTTAAAGCCAAAATGCTGTTGAATTTGAGTGAACATAGAGCAAGCCAACCTCTACTACTGAGTCGTTCATAAATGAGATAAGTGTCGCTCCCCTCGTTGAACCTTTTAAAAAAATCCACTTTATTTTTTCAGGTCTTGGGTGCTTGGCGCGTTTGCCCTCCTGTGTCTCCTGGGCCTAACCTGGTCCTTTGGGTTGCTTTTTCTTAATGAGGAGACCATTGTGATGGCATATCTCTTCACCACCTTTAATACTTTCCAGGGAGTGTTCATTTTCATCTTCCACTGTGCTCTGCAGAAGAAAGTAAGTGAAGGGGCGCCCGGGGAGAGGCTCGGGTCACTTGTCTTTTGACTTGAAAAATGGGTCTGGAGAAGACTTCTCCTGACAGCTGGCTTGTTCATAAACAGTGTCCTATTCTAATTATCTGTAACACCTGTCTGGAAGCGTAAAGTCCATGCAGAGTAGCATAACGCCAGCCATCTTCCTGCATCCCGGTGTGGGACTAATAGCGAACTCTATAGTTATGAGCCCTTCTTTGGTGGAAGAGTTCGTGGAATGTCTGTGCATTGTTGCAAGCTTAAAAAAGAAAATACAAGGTTAAATCCAGTCTTAGCTCACTGACAGGAATGAAGTGGTCCAAAATGAAAAGGAATCCAAGGACAAATAACGTTAATTTTTAAAGCCCCAGACATACAAAAGATTAATATTAATATTGTTTTCTGAGTGATTTTGAAAGAGCCAAAACCCCTATCACTTAGTGCTTCGCCTCTGATTATTTTGTCCTGGTCTCATGTGTGTGGAGCAGAGTCAGCAAAAATAATTTCAAAACTGAAAGTCAAAATAATTTCAAAACTGAAAGTCGAGGGTGAAAACCTCGAATCTGTAGCCAGAACTAAACCCAAGGAAACCACTTAACCGCCATTCAAGTTTAGAGTTTCCATGCCTGTCACAGGGAATCGCCCTTCCCTGCCTGCATGTCTAATGTAGTCTTTGATTCTGTTATTACTAGCTGGTCACTAAATTGAACAGAAAAGGAGAATTGTGAAAGTGAAAACTATTAAGTTTTCAGCCCTGACAAGATGATAGTGTTGTTACTTCCATCGGTTTTGAATACGCTGTAATTTTGAGATAATGACAGAGGAACGTGAAACACTGACAGATAATGCACAGTCACAGCAATATAGGCATTAGGCAAAACCAACACCGGAGAGTGTTATTTGGATGAAATACCATTTTGATTGCCATTGTCTTGGTTACACAGCTTTTCCGAGCTACTAATAGCCATTCCATGGGTAGAGATTTTTCCTAAAGTACCTTGCGTTTTAATAACAACATACTTCAGACTTTGAAGCCTTGTAGGGGGGTGTCCTTGGTAACCACTGCCATTTCTGTGTGTGTCTTGTGCATATGAGCACCCTCCTTAAAGCACATGATCACCTGTTGATCATTTCTCAGAGGTCCTGTCCACCAGCTTTGACATAAAGCTGAGTCTTAGCAGCGGAAAGTTGAAGAGGTTGCTTCTTTGCATAACTGGTGTATCCCTCCAGCACAGCCCTGGCTGTATGTTTACATTAGCAACTACACTTTATAACGGTTCTGTATCCTGCCCTTCTGAGCATGTGCTGCACAGTCTTCCACATCTCTGAGCCAGGTGTTACCATGATAGGTTGTTAGGAATATAACGTACAGGTTGAAAGATAAAATAACAGCTTGGTTTTTAGTACCTAAATGAGCACAGTTGGGCCCAGGAAATGCTTCGAAGGCTCAGTGCTGCTCATGTTTGTTCTAATATGTGTCACTTAATGAAACGGAGAGGATAACAATGAAGTGTGCTTAGACTTAGAGGGTTGTCTTGTGACATTAACTTTCTAATTTTGGAAGGAGTGTCAGTCAGGACCTTTTATTTTTTCTTTTGTTACCAAGCAGGTAACAAATATGAAATGAGGACGCCCTCAAGGGTTGTAGAATCTACTGAAAAAAATTATTTTGTCTGCAATTTTTCCTTGTCTATTTTAATTTTAACATCTAGCTTTAATCTCCAAAATCTGTGTTTATGCCCTAGGATAGTTACACACTACCTAGCAGGCCCTTCCCACCCTTGCCCGTTCCTCTCACACCTATACCATCCACTGTCATATACCACTGCTCCATATCCCCGTCTATACCACCCGCTGTCATATACCACTGCTCCATATCCCCGTCTATACCACCCACTGTCATATACCACTGCTCCATATCCCCGTCTATACCACCCGCTGTCATATACCACTGCTCCATATCCCCATCTATACCACCTGATGTCATATACCACTGCTCCATATCCCCGTCTATACCATCCACTGTCATATACCACTGCTCCATATCCCCGTCTATACCACCTGATGTCATATACCACTGCTCCATATCCCCATCTATACCACCTGCTGTCATATACCACGTCTACATAGTCCCATGTCTATACCATTCACTATTTCAGTTGCTTGGGTTTCACATTTTAAAGGTCAAGCTACACTTCCTTTTAGGCTAGTCAACACTTGTATCTACTCATACACCCCAGCTTCAGGGCCCAAGGGAACTTACATGGGTCACTGTCTAACCTGAGTGGAGACTGTGTGAATACACCGTGTGCTAACGGAAGTACAGACAGCTTAGACCTCACACGTGCCAAAGGTAGACACAGCACAAAATATCCTCTCCTACATCTTGGCAAATGTACGCAAGTGCTTTTGACTGGGTTTGCTCCCGTGCTAAAGGTGCCTTGTCTGTGTAGCCAGGAGGTGTAGGCACTGACTACCTAGGAAGGCTAAGCTTATAACATCAGTGATGGAATTCCTGATTGGTTATGTACGACCAAGCTTCAGAAATGTGCTTTTCTTTGTACAATAATTTTGCCAGGAAATAGTTACTAAGTATTTTGATAGAACATATTTTATTATATTGTTTTTGTATTAATAACCAGAATTTGCATAATAGTAGCAGACTCCAAAGCGTCTCCAGACCAGATCTTAAAGTTACTACCAGTCTTGTGAACAGACAAAGGTCTCTTTGGTGACTAGTATTTCGTCAACTCACACTGAACTATAGTCAAGTTCAGCCTGTTTTCTGCATGGAAGTTTAAGTTTTTTCTCAGTTGTCTTTACTGTTCCTTTAATTAGAGCGAGCAGGAGAAGCCGGTGTTCTCATATGAATCTCCCTGTCTTGTGCTTACTCAATCCAGGTACGGAAAGAATATGGCAAGTGCTTCAGACACTGGTACTGCTGTGGCGGCCTCCCGACCGAGAGCCCCCACAGCTCCGTGAAGGCGTCAACCACCCGGACCAGTGCTCGCTACTCCTCTGGCACCCAGGTAACGAAGAGCTTGACAGTGTCTTTAATTGAGCTTCTTCGTAGAAAGCCTGCGGAGACATGCTCTGTTTAGAGGCTCTGTCTCCGCATTGTTTTTTTAGGGTTTTGATTTCAATTTAACTTACATACATACTGAGGTGTTGTGTAGTTGCGAAACTCATTCTGAGGGGCACACTTGAAGAAGTTCGCCATGATTCCTGTCTCCAGGTCATCCAGGACGGTGCTTTTAGTGGCTACTCAACACATTCATTTAATAATTCGTTGTCTCCACTTTAAACAAGGCAATGAAATAACACACCTAAGCCTGGGAGATTAAAGACTGGGAGGTTACGTGCCTGTAATCCAGGCCCCGGGGAGGTGGAGGCAGAAGGTTCATGACCGCTGTTGGCTACAGAGCTAGTTAAAGTCAGACTGGAGTTAAATGAAACCTGTCTCAAAAATTAAATAAATAAATAAATAAATAAATAAATAAATAAACAAACAAACCCACACAAAGTGTGTAAGATGAAATCACCCTTGGTAGAGGAACAAGGCAGATTGGTGTCCTCATTTTCGGACCAACAAGAAAGACATTCTTAAAGAGCCCAGAGGACAGTCCTGCACTGACTGTGTGGGATGGAGAGATATGTTGTTGATGAGGTGAGCGCCGGGAAGCCAACATAATGTGCTTGTCTTGCTGTTTCGTATTAATAGAGTCGAATAAGGAGGATGTGGAATGACACCGTGAGGAAACAGTCTGAATCTTCTTTTATCTCAGGTGACATCAATAGCACTTCTACCCTTAATCAAGGTCAGTTATTAGGGGGATCGAGGGTACAGCGTAAAGTTTGTGCTTTGTGTGAGCTTAGACTAACTCTAGAGAAGACGCTGGACTTACCTGTCATGGCTTTAGATCACCAGTTATTAAACTTTGGGGGTCAACCTTTAACATCATTCATCGAAGTATGTATATATTTATATTATTTCCATAATGTAATGGAAGAATATATAATCTTAAGCTCCCCAATAACAGAGCAGGGGTGGAAAGACTAATTGTTGAGAACATGCCTTGTTACAGATTAAAATGTTTCTCTCATTAGCGCACACCTGGCCTTTCTAAGACATGTATGAGAGTTATCTTCCTTAGATGTTACTAGAACTAGAGAGCTGTTATTCATGTAAAACAGTGGCACTTTTCGCATTGAAAATTTACATATTTTTCATAAAGTTTCTTTATATATTTAAAGTAAATACTAAGTGGCAAAACATTTGCAATAAGTTACAATGCATGGAGGTATAGAAACCAACTCCCCCCGTGTAATTCCAGGTATTGAGCAGAGTAGACGTAGCTTTGTTACGTAGATCATTTTAGGTCCAACGAAAGAGGTCAGAAATGTAAGGACTTAGCAAGATTTAGTCATAAATATGAAAACCACAGGTACTTCCAAATAACAGCTCGGTAGATATCAGTCGAGTATGGGAAGTTTGCATTACCACAGCAGTCCGTAGAAAGAGGCTCAGTTTTGATTTAGTGATTTGTGATCTCTTCAATCTGTCAGGACATGGTTTGGCTGTGAAATGATGTCTGTAGGACGTCATACCAGCCTGAATTTTCACCTCATTTTGGTCCTATTACATTTCCGGTGTGAAACATGATTGATAAATAAAGGTTTGAGATTGAGCAGTCAGGGTGGGTAGAGTCGCTCTTACAGTATCGCCCCAGGGTTACCCCGATTCAGTGGACATGATTGTCACATACTAAACTTACTGAAAGACTCACTTCTAAATCTGGCAAATGAGATTACAGAACATTCTCGTCCTGGTCTAATAATTCCATTATTACCTCCCCCCAACCCCCAGCATGCACGCTTTGCCTTTAATAAGTGCAGCTTTTTGCAGTTTGTCGTCTCTCTTACATGTTTGTGGAATCTGCACCCCCCCTCCCCGCTTATGTGGAAGTCAGTATTAACACAGATGTTTTCATGAGGGACGGTCCCACACCTGTAAATCTGGAAGTTTGAGATTCCCTCTGCTGGGCCTTGGTGGTTAGGGTTTTAATATTAAGCAGTAGCGTCCTGAAAGCATAATGTTGATCTCCATGCATTTAATTGCCATTTTTGTTTAACAGCGATTTTGTATAAATTAGTAAATGTCATTCTCAGCAGGTGTTTACTTGGGGGACTTAGAAAGCACCTGCGAATTACCAGAATTTAACTTCCCTCTCCCCTTTCTCCTTCAAATTAGTTGTTCAAATAGAGTCAGGAAAATTCCAGCAAACTTTCCATTGCCAGCCAGCCCACTGCCCTGATGAACTGACTAAAAATACTGCAACTGTTAACACTGAAATGAGTGCACTCATGGACTCTTTTTCTGTTTCTTTGCTTTAGGAATGACTGGCAATTACCTACTAACAAACCCTCTTCTTCGACCCCACGGCACTAACAACCCCTATAACACATTGCTCGCTGAAACAGTTGTATGTAATGCCCCTTCAGCTCCTGTGTTTAACTCACCAGGTGTGCTTATACTTACAAATAAAACTATCTTTCTTTGCTGCTAAACAGAGCTCTGATCCTATTTCTAAAATAACTCATTGGCTATATATATTATATATATATTATATATTATTCTCAGTATCTTTAGTTTCTCAAATTAAAGACTTAAGGTATTGCCCGTGCCAGCTTCTAAAACTGCACTATATTATAGTAAGAGCTCAGTCTTGATAGGTTTGCAGTAATTGTCCATGTTTTTGACACAGGTGGCATAAATCTTAATATATTATTTCAGGACTGACATCACATGGTCCGAGAGCCCATCTTCAAGATTTATATCATTTAGAGGTATCCTATCTATATAATATATTGTTCAGTTGACTCTAAACCTTGCTGACAAATTTTGCTTTTGGAATGAGCTAGCTAAAGATCATTTGGATGTCCAGGTGCAGAGAACGGCATCCAGCATTGTCAACAGAATCAAACTATAGTATAGTGCAGCTTTATGTAGTTTTCCTTTTTCGTAAACTTTGGGGATTCAGGGACTGTTAAGTCAGACTGTGCCCATGGCTTTTAATTGGGGGAGGGGGAAGTTTTCACTAATCTGTCCTGTTTACTATATTTACTAGCTTATTAAAATTCATATCTAATAGTAATTTTTAAGCTTTTGGTATATTTTACCATATGGTTAAAAGTAGCATATAATACTTGTGAATAACAATTGCAATTAAATTAAACACAGAATTTCGTTTCCGGTTTGTCTGTTGTTTTTGTTCTCCTTGAGATTCCTTTTTAACGTAACTGCAGCTTCTCTTTTCGTTCTCTTGTTCTCTTACTTTCCTTACGCTCTCCTCTAGCAACCTACAGAGAGACAAGTATGGGAGTCAAACTTAACTTTGCCTATCAAATGTAAATTTTTTCAGCATGATTTTTAACGGGCACAATTAAAACATACCTAGCAGTCATGAAGTAGACTCAGCGGGCAAGTGGTTCACAATTTGCAACTAAAATGTTACCAAATTCCTACAGTGCATCTGTGTGTACTGGCTTTCATTAGTCCTAGAGGTCTGTAGCAAATGCTGTCCACACTGAAGTCTGTGCAATGCTGAAATAATTTGCTCTCGAAAGCCTGAAGTACTGTCAGCCAAAATGCTTAATAATTGACTTATCATTTCTGCATTCCCACAGTAATCTTGCTACAGGCTATGCAAAGTCTTCAAGTGAATTACCTGAACATGGGCACAAAAAAGATGCCTCTTCAAAACCAGAGAGGTCTTAAGTCTGCAGTATATCATAGAAAACTCCTTTTGAATTATACCCGGCATGTATTATTTTCTACTTAGGAAGCAATGATAAAAAGGGAAAAAGATTGAAACTCCTTGCAGAGGGAACAAACGCTAGTGTCTTAGCCCTGTGACAACTCTCAGTGTTTCCTAAGGTTAATCCCAACCCATAGTGTGGCACATGTGCACTTACTTGAGGGACCCTAATCAAGTCGGCTAAAGAAAGCCTTAGACTAAGTTAAACAATCACAACTTCATTGTCTTAGCGCACAGAACGTGATTCAAACGGAATTGACAGTTTTTCAAACGTAGAAACCCTTATCGGCCTTTAAAAAAGAATGAGTAGCAGATGTAAGCCCTCCTCCCCACCCCCATTTTTTCCATACGGGCTATGGCTGACTTATCCATCCGCCGTCAATTACGAGCCGCGATGTTTGTCCCATGCGGAGACATCTTTTCGAAGGACAGTGAGTTTTCTAAGATATCTGCAGCTTTAAGAGTGGAGCGAGCACTAAAAAGAGAGCGTTCCCCCTCTGTCCCAGAATGCACCTTTTCCTGAACTTCTCCAAGCCTTGCATACAATGCAGCAGCCTCACAGTGGCCAGTTTCATTTCAGTTACATCACGTCATTTCTTCTGTTGATTTTCAAATTTTCTTTTCAGAACTCTCTGTAGACAGGTGATTTTTTTTTTCCCGTCCCCTTTAGGACTTTGAGGGTGAAGAGCCTAATTTCCCGTCGTGTAGACCGTTTAATTTTCTCTGACTTTTTCCCATTTGCTTGACTATCACTGTGATGTCTTAGTTTACATGTTTATGTGTCTGTTGAAAACACAGCTCCAATTCAAACACTGCCTGTCCCCATTGTTCTCTTTCCTCCCGAATCTCTCTCTTCATATCTCAAGCAGATTTATTCAATCTCTCATTCTTTTAGAAATTACAAATATATATATATATATATGTATTAGCTGAGGCTGACACCTTCTCCCATTCCATAGTTAATCCTCGGTTTAATTTCTGTGACCCATACTTAGGAAATCTCTTAACATTTCTGCATTTGACCTCCATGTCATGGCGTCCTTGGGCCAGTTTCGTACAGTAGTCTCTGCTGGTTCATTCCGTACCGTCACTGTGACTGATGCAGTCTGCAGGGCTGCAGGCCAACTTTGACCTTCAGAAGCCTAAGGCCATTGTTACTAGACGTTATCACTCAGTAGCAAACAAAATAACAAGAAGTACTCAATGAAAAGTCGAGGCTGCTTTTGCTGGGAATCTAATTTGTTGAACCCTTGCTCTGACTAAGTTGCTGAGAAGCTTAGAAATTCTTCATCATGTTACAATAAATCATTTTACTTTCTTTTATATATCAGCTACTCTTAGGCCAGATAGCCTGAGCAGACAGACATAATGTGAGTTGTCCGAAGTGAGTCATCCCACCTGCTGTCTGTCGTACTGTTGGATGGTGCTTGTGGACCCTGGTCCTGTCAGTGTGAAAGACGCCTGAGTCTGTTCATCATGAATTCTTTGTATCTGTCCATTTTTATTTTTTTCCATTCCTATTTTTGTTTAATTCCATCTCCAGAAAAAAGGAAATGTTAGAACGTTGTTTTCAAAGTTGCTTGCCAGTTATGTGGGCTTTTGTTGTACATTGCCTTTTTTGGTTTCTGTATGTGACTTATTCCTTTTTTAATTTAGTGTTGTTTAGGACAAATTCTGTTGATTTTTATTTTATGAACCATGGTCTTGTACTTTAAAATGTAAACGTCACTAACGAATTGCTTTGCATTAACTATGCAAGGGCATTGGAGTGAAGTCGTGTTTGTAAATGTGTCGAAATTGGACCAAAACCTGATTGATGAACTACTGCGTCCCCCAAATTGATAAAGTAATATTCCATATGCCATTTTCCCTCCCTGGAAAACAGTATTACTTTTTGACATTTGTTCCTGTTATCTAAGGGTTGCAACTGTTTACCGTTGGGAATGCGGGAAAGCCTGGCACTTTTCAAGTGTTAGCTTTCAAATTCAACTTTGTCCTGAACGACATTAAAACCTTTTGTATAAGAAAAGTGCAGTTTCTTGAGGAAGGCACAGAGGCGGTAACGGTAACCTCACCCTTCTCTGTTGCAGGACATTCACTGAACAATGCCAGGGACACAAGTGCCATGGATACTCTACCGCTAAATGGTAACTTCAACAACAGCTACTCACTGCGCAAAGGGGACTACCACGACGGGGTGCAGGTCGTGGACTGTGGACTAAGTCTGAATGACACTGCGTTCGAGAAAATGATCATTTCAGAGTTAGTGCATAACAACCTCCGGGGTGGCAACAAGACCCACAACCTGCAGCTCAAGCTCCCGGTCAAGCCCGTGATCGGCGGCAGCAGCAGCGAAGATGACGCAATCGTGGCTGACGCCTCATCTTTGATGCACGGTGACAACCCGGCTCTGGAGTTCCGCCACAAAGAACTGGAGGCGCCGCTCATCCCTCAGCGGACTCACTCGCTTCTCTACCAACCCCAGAAAAAAGCGAAGCCGGAGGCGACCGACAGCTACGTCTCCCAGCTGACGGCCGAGGCCGAGGATCACCTCCAGTCCCCCAACAGAGACTCTCTGTACACGAGCATGCCCAACCTAAGAGACTCTCCCTACCCGGAGAGCAGCCCCGACATGGCAGAGGACCTGTCTCCCTCCAGGAGGAGTGACAACGAGGACATTTACTATAAGAGCATGCCCAACCTCGGAGCGGGCCGCCAACTCCAGATGTGCTATCAGATCAGCAGGGGCAACAGCGATGGCTACATCATCCCCATTAACAAAGAAGGGTGCATCCCGGAGGGGGACGTCAGGGAAGGACAGATGCAGCTGGTAACGAGCCTTTAATAGGACAGCTAAGGAACTCGTAGAGCCACTCGCAAGTATTAATCCATAAAGACACTGCCGGCGGCCCCTGCCTCTCCCTCCAGCTCGGCCTGAAGAGTCGGCTCTGATGACCCGTGGTTCTCCACTGTAGGAAAACAAAGTAGACTGAACCTCGCAGTTCTGTGAATTTTTATAAGACATACGAAAACTTTGTATATACACAGAGTATACTAAATTGAATTATTTGTTACAAAGAGAAAGAGATGCCAACCAGGTATTTTACGTTTCTGCTGCTGTGTAGAGAGATTGTGAAACAAACAAGAGACCCTTCCCAGCCATGTTACTAGCGGCAGTTGGTGAACTGAGTCTGTAAATAAGGCCGCGCAGTTTGGTTTTGTTTTTGTTTGTAGGCCTGCATTGTATTATATACAAGACGTAGGCTTTAAGATCCTGTGGGACAAATTGACTGTACCTTACTTTTCCTGACAAGACTTGGAAAAGCAGGAGAGAGATTCTGCACCCGTTTGCACTTGCCTGCAAACCTTTTACATTAAGGCAACAATTGAAAACGTGTTTATCCAGTAGCAATCAAGCCACAGGCCTTATCTCGTGTCTCCTCAACTGTACAATGAACTATTCTCATGAAAAAAAAATGGCTAAAGAAATTATATTTTGTTCTATTGGTAGGGTAAAATAAATACATTTGTGTCCAACTAAGATATAATTGTCATTAAAATAATTTTAAAAAAAGAGTTTGGAGAGAATATTGTGACAAGCTCTTGGTTGCACATGATAGGAAATGTTTTTATTACACCCATCATGGTAAGTTCTGCCCATTTTGCTTATTTTCCACTCTACACAGTGTCAGCTTAGACCAGTTAGTCCTTTTTCTTACATTTAAATTTCTTATTGCCAAAAGAGTGTGTTTTATGGGGAGAAAACTCTTCGAAGTCAGTCCTGCCATGCCTTGCACAAGTGTGGGGAAATCTGGAGGTCGTGGGTCGTGAACCCCCTGTTTATTCTGGAACAGGGGGCGAAGGGGGCACTGGGCACTTCTCACAAACTTTCTAGTGAACAAAAGGTGCCTATTCTTTTTTTAAAAAACAAAAATAAAAAAAATGAAACAAATATTACTCTTCCATATTCCTTCTGCCTATATTTAGTAATTAATTTATTTTATGGTAAAGTTCTAATGACATGTACATTGTTTCAGCAAAGCTCTGCTCATCTTTCAAGACCTTTGTGTAAACCTGTTAATAATGAGCTCATCACTAATATCCAGTGTAAAGTTTAACACGGTTTGACAGTAAATAAATGTGAATTTTTTTCAAGTAGTAACGTGCACTTTTATGTATGTTAAGCAGTAGTCTCACCCCGGGCGGTCCTATCCAATCTGATCTCACCTTTGCACGGGAAACCTCAGACCGGAACCCAGAGTTGTGTGGAAGAAAGCAAGCGAGTTTGCCTGCTTACTCCTTGCAGTGAAAAGAATAGATTCATATTCTGATTGTCACGAAATCTGCAAATTGAGCTGCAGTGAGAAGTTAAAAATTCTATAAAATAAATGAAGGGTTAGGATTCTACCATCAAATTTGGGCAGAAAGATGCATCTGATGTTTTTTACCTTCAGTGAATTGCTTAGCAGCGTGTAAAGAAGAGGTTCCTGAAGCAAACATTCCCAATTTGGAGATTATAAAGAATAGGCTGTGCCGAATGCCAGGGTCTCTCATAAGTGGCAATAATTTTCTACTTTAAAAATGTTTATTAGAATTGTTTATTCTTATTTTATATATGAGTGTTTTGCCTGCATGTATGTCTGTACCACATGTATACTTAATGCTCTAAGAGGACAAAGAAAGTATCAAATTCTCTGAAACTTAAGTTACAGATATCTGTGAGCTGCCATGTAGGTGCGGGAATTGAACCTGGGTCCTCTGTAAGAACATCTTAGCTGCTGAGCCTCCGCCGGCCTTCAAAGAAATAAATTTTAAAGTTTGTGTAGCAAACTCTAAACAATATGATAACTTAAACTGTTTGAAGGAGAGCCACACAGTCGTATATCCTCAATGACCAAGTGGAAACTGATTTCTTAAAAAGCTCAGTGTCCAGGTTATACAGTCCATGAGATTGATTGGCTGAAATCCCCAGAGTATATCCAGCCACTTTCTGGAAGAGAGTGTTATGTAAGCAGGCATTGCTGTTCCAACCCTGTTACATTTTCCTCCGTGTCTTAACCTCTGCCATATTATAAAGCACAAACTAATTTGTATATAAGCTAGACAGCATCAGCCTCCTTCAGTCATGGCTTTTTGAAAACTGTAAGAAAAGGAAAGGCTGTGTTGACCATTCTACTAGTTTAAAATTATGAATCTGCTGATGAACTGTGTGTGTGTGTGTGTGTGTGTGTGTGTGTGTGTGTGTGTGTGTTCTTGTGTATGGTATGAGTGAGCTTGTCTGTATGGGCACATGATTCAGTCAGAGGTTAACCTTAAGGTGTCTTCCTCAATTACCTCACCCTATTTTTTAGGAAAAGTCTCTCCATGAACTCCAAGCTCACCACTTTGGAGAGGCTGGCTAGCCAGAGAGTGCCCAGGATCTTCCAGCCTCTACCACCAGCGCTGGGGTTACGGGTACATGTCTTGTCCCATCATGCTTACGTAGAAACCACTTTACCCAGTGAGCCATAGCTCCAGCCCTTAAATTTCTAAAGTTTGTATTTTTTTAAACTGTTGATGGGTTTGTTGTTTGTCCACTTGCTTTGAGTCTTCCCAAACTACTTCTAAATGTGCAGTCCTTAAATGCCCGGTTGTTTTGCTTGATGAGCTCAGAAAGTTGCTTTACCATCCCTCTCCCTGGGGACAACTCCTCTTTGGTAATAAGAAGAATACTGTTGTCCGTTTATCTGAATTGGACTTGATTCAAGTTCGTCTAGAGTCACCTTTCCTTTTTAAAAGGTAACGTGTTCTCTTTGCAAAAGTGTTGTTTATGCATCTCTATGCTCGTGTTCGTTTTGCATGCTTCTATAGTCAGTTGTATGGAAGCTCATACACTTCACATCAATACGATGCCAGTTCCAGCTCATCTGCATTCATCAGCGGTAGGATGGTAGCCAGTAAAAACAGTGATTATTTGGCAGAAAATCATCACTGCAATCTCTCCCCAAAGACAGGAAGCATGGGCAAATTCCTTGCCCGTTCTCAAAAGAAAACTTGATGTGCCCTTCTGTTGGGTGTATTCGAGATCTTTCATGTATTTAGATTAGTAGGACAGGATGATGCGTTTCCATCAATTCGGGCTTGAAACCCAGGCTTAACACTGACCGTCACTCTGCATCCGTGGGATGGGATGGGATGGGTTCACATAGTTGAAAGGAAACCAGCTTCTCTTGCTTCTTGACCCTGAAGTTTTCTCCAAGGGTGGCCCTCCCCACTACATTTCTCAAGGTAAACAGCCCCAGATCATCCCCTTTCCATCAAATGACCATTAAATCTCAGACTTCAGTAGGAAAAGTTACTAGCAAGTTGAAAGTAAATGAGACTTGCTTCCAGGTATGATAAATTTAAGGTGTTTTGGATGAGACCGTCTTCCTGTTCATTGCTTGGAGACCTTCAATAGCATGCGCAGACCAGAGCATCAGTACTAAAGGTTAGGTGACTGGGAGTGTGTCTGAGGTAAACCACAGTAATCTTCACTATCATTTGGAGTGGAAATTTTCTTTTGGGTCAGATCGAGTCTCCAAAGGATCACAGACAAGGTTACCTAAGACCTCCACCAACCGGGAAATTGTGAATGTCTGTGATTGCTAGAGCATCTTCAAGCAACATATACTTTGCACACATGACTTGTGCCTCATTGCAGAGCACAGAGGAGACTGGCAGTCACCCAAAGTACTAAAGGCGCATCTTCCTGTCAAAACATAAAACACCAAAAACAAAAAACAACAGTAACTTAAAAGTTCACATTTAACAAACTAGGCCAATACGCCGTAAGTATTTTCCAATAGTCCTCTCCCCATCTCAAAATAAGGTTTCTCTATCACCCTCCTCCCTCTCCTGATGGCATTCATGCTGTTCCTCAGAAGTCTTGACACGCAGGTTTGATTTTAAAAGCCTGTTGTTTCTAGTTGAGGTTTTTCTGAATAGGTTGTGAAATGTCATTATGTAGACAGGCTTCAGTGTTACAGAGGAGTGTTTGAAGTCAGAACTAATAGATGAGAAACCCGGTGCATGTGAGCTTACCATAATCTTCATCTGCTATAGGAAACACACGCACAACACACACACACACCACACTTCTTATGCACATCTATTTTGTGCTTATTGAAGCTGAAAGAAAAAAAAATCTTGTGGAGATATTTAAAAGGCATAGTTATCCTTAAGCAAGCCAGCGCTATGAGCCTAAGAGACCAGTGATGAATGATCAATCCATGCACGGCTTTTCACGAGCATTTCTAAATCATGAGTCAGAACTCGGCTTTAGAAAAAGCATTTTAGCAGTCCCAGCCTCATGGCTTTCTCTTTTGACTTTATTAGGCAGAAAAAGACCGATCTTTTGCTGCTCTCTTAAAAGAGCTAACAGCAACCACATAGAACTAACAGGAGCAGAAGTGATAGGTGTCAGGGTATTGATCAGAATAAAGACTCGTTGGTGATTTTCTGATGAATTATCAATGATAATAAATAGATGGCTTTTACACCCAAACATAGGGCTAGGCTCGTTAAGTCAGTCTAACCTGTAATAAGAGAACAGAAAGAATGGCTAACTTTTAACAAGTAGACTATATTCCTCCCAAACCTTTGTCCACGTGTACAGTGGGGTGCCGTCCAACACAAAAGGGGCCAGGTCACACATTGACAATGGGGTAACTACAGGACAATTAGGAACGACCAGGCCATGCCCTTCGCTGCCTCTGGCCTGGTGGGGTGTCCAAATGACCTGTTTACCAGCAGCTCTATCTTTAAGCACCAAGACTGTTTGCATATTGGAACAGGAATACATTTGCCACCATGTACCTTTCAGTCATTACTGAGAGAGCTGGCAGACTCCGTCCTAAATGCTGTGCTTATTCCTCCTAATCCCTTCAGCTATCCTCTAAGGAAACTTTTCATTTCCCACTTTTATACAAAAGAAGAAAAATAATTTTCTTCTTGCTGGAGAGGAGCGCTGCCCAAGCCAGAAGTTCTCCTTGACTGAGTCAAGAATTTGCATGGAGTTCAGAGAAGATTCTCACCCCACAACCCCCCACAACCCCATAACACCCCCACCACAGAACGCCCCCATCACACAACCCCCCACCCCACCACCACCCCACCCCACAACCCCCAACCCTATAACCCTCCCACCCTACAACCCCCCACCCTACAACCCCCCCACCACACAACCCCCCCACCTCACCTCATCGACTTGGTCTCTGCTTTCAATCAGAGAGGGGTGTTTCTGTTGCCTTTGAATCCACAGAGCTGAAAAAGAAAATGACCTGGAGACAGTTTCTGAGGTACGACCCTCAGGTAATGGTGATTTGGTTTATCCCTTTGGCTGTAACTTAATAAAAAAAATTCACCAGGAAGAAGTTTGAATGGAGGGAAAAATATCAAGAATCTGATTCCCGACATCTTATATTTGGTCCTCACCTAACTAATAATACTGACTTAACCAGTCTGCAATGGAGCTGAAACAAACAGGCACGTGCGGGCGCGCACACACACACGCGTATTTACAATTTTGTTTTATTTCTATGTACAACTAAGCCATAAAAACAACAAAAGCCATGTGAGAAAGATCTCAGCGCCTCCATCCCGTGTGCTCTTTTAAGGTGTTGTGTAAGATTCTAAAGTGCGTTTCACCATTTAGAACTTTGAAATGTCACCATCTCCCTGTCTCCTCACTGTCTGAACAGGGGTGCAATGTTTTACCCTAAAAAAAGATGACATTTTCACTAATATAAGATCTTTCATTTCTCTGCCCTGTCCCCAAGATATTTTGCAGGGCCCTGTCCCTTGTGACAACACTTCTTGTCTCAGCTGCCAACGAGGGCGGTACATGCTGGGCTCACAGGGTCGCATCTTGTGCTTTCTAACCCATGTAGTAATTCCCTCATTTGCTCTCAAGTCCTGAGGCCAAGTTCCTCAGTCTGTAGGAATTTGAACTTAGATGTGTGCTTACTTAGCTAGGTTCGCTTCTGCTTTGGTGACAGGATGACCCTAGTAGGTGCCCCACCCCCAAGCCACTCTGTAACTAAGCCTCATGCACCTTGCCTCCTGCATAGCTGGTCCTGGCGTCTTCAGAGGTGAAAGATGAATTCAGCATGAGGATTGGCTCCCTGGGCTCCAGCTCAAGACTGGCAGTAGCTCTGGCCAGTTCCGGCTGCTGGATGGCCTGCCCAAGCCAATAACCTGGACCCTGCCCTTCCTACCTCCCTCTGTTCCCCATCTAGCCCTTTCCAAGTTTTTTTCTCTTGTCTACTGAATTTTTTATTACTTTATTTTGTGACCATTTTAGTTAATACCATACTTTTTATACAACATCTTTTCATTTTATGATTTAGCCGTGTGTGTGTGTGTGTGTGTGTGTGTGTGTGTGTGTGTGTGTGTTTCTGCCTCTGTGTTCTTTTGGCTTCATAACCTTGTAATAAAAAATCTCAGACATCAGCCAGGCGTGGCAGCTCATACCTGTGATCCCAGAACTCAGGAGGCTGAGACAAAGAAACAAAACTGAAGGCCAGCCTGGACTATGTTAGACACTTTTAAAAAAAAAACAAAAAAATGCCACTCATATATTTTTGTTATTTTAAATCTTTATTGAAATATGAAATTGCATATATTAAATTTTCTTAATTCTACATAAAAAATAATAAAAATTCCTCCTCTCCTTGTTTTACCGTCGATTGCAACCGTACCCTTTACCTTGCACAATTCAGGTGCCCTGTCAGAAGAGAGACCTTAAGTTTTAGAAGTTCTGTAGACTACTGGAAGAATCCAGAGTGAAAAGAGCAGCAGGAAGTAGGTTGCGGGAGCTGGGTGACTCCCCACCGGCAGGGTTTGCCTCTGATACGCAGGGTGACATGTTCTCGATTGATTCCTACACCTTTGGGTCCCCTTCTCCACAACTCATACAGAATCTGAAGGTTCCCAACTGGTCCCAACTGGTTCTATAGAAGGGTTACCTGAGTGACTCTTTCTACTGCGGTTCAACTATTTTAATTTATTTAAACTATTTTAATGAGTTCAGGTAAAATTTAGTAAAACTCTGAGTTTCTAACAACAATCACAACTGACTGGTTACATCCATACTGCTTCACACATTTGTTGGTCTCCACCCAATTCGCCCCACAATTTTGCCTCCCTCAAGATAGAAAATGGATGTGTTGGGCATTTGCCCCCAGACAGTTTGGGACTCAAAAACAATAAACATACACTCAAAAACCTTTGACCCTGTAGAAAAAGACTTTTTCTGAAATTCAGCAAAATTCAGGCTTTTGCCAAAGAAGTTAATTTAATCATGTAAACTCACCCTCACGGTTGATTGTGTAATACGATAATTAGAGCATCTAACATCTACCACATACTTCAGCATATACGAAGACAAAAAAAGCACATCTTTGAATATTTATCCATTTCGTACATATTTACCTCGACTTTAGTGTTCATTTATATGCTAAGATATCCGTGTCAATCACTTAATGAAGCTGAGGTATTAGGATCTGTGCAGCTTTGGATTCTCACAGACACGGGCTTAAGCCTCTTCTCTCTTACTTAACCTCTCCTAAATTGTTTCCTCCTCCGGAAAATTGGAATCAGCCTACCTTGCCCAGGGTTGGCCGGAGGATTAGCGGTAAAATATGTAAAGAGCCTCAGCACCGGCCGCCGCCAGATAGGCAGTCAATCGATAGCAGCCTCTTTCATTAGGAAGATATTGTAAGCAGCATGAATACCCCGTGACTTTAAGTTTGAGAAAAATAATCGGCTGTCGGGACTTCGGTTGGATTGTCACTATCTCCTTCCAGCCACGTGGCCAGGAAATATTTTCAGGAGCGTCCAGTGAGCTGGGTCCCCGGCCTCACTAGGCTCCCATCTGGGAGGAAGAATACCTTTCCTCACGATGCCTGGCAGGGTCCTCAGCTCTGTCAAACTATCCGCACTATGGGAAAAAAGGGGAGAGCAAGCCTCCTGGACTCCTGTAAGATGAACTTAGTGAATTTACAGAATATGTGCGTGCCCTGCTTTTCATTTCCATTCCCATCTTCTCTTCCTCGTTCACCTTCATTTTCACCCACAAAACAGCAGAAGGGTCCCTGGACACCGCTGTTCATTTCCTTTCTCTCAGGAGTCGGCACTAAGTGAGTGGGTACTATGAGCATGGTTGGCACAGAAATGAAACAAGCCTTGCCCTGCCTGTTTGGATCAGTTCTGGCTTGGGCTTCTGTGTCCTGCTCTGTTTCAAGGTGACCCAGTGTTGCTTGTTGTTCATCATCACGAGCCTGTTCTCATTATATGCCTCCCTGATTACTGTTCTGCAGGTTGATTGGAACCGTATTCAAGACATTTGTACATCATAGTTCCTGGTCACATCTATATGTTAGCAAATCAAGTACGATTTATCTCTGGAATTATTGGCTAGGGTCGGCTTCTTCTTCTCAATGACTGTTCTCTCTAGCTTATAATTTTAATTAGTGCTTGCTCCTTGTTCTCACTGAGAATGGGGATGGCTGTCACTGTAGCACCGAGGCTCAGCTTCTGCTGGAATGCAACTCCAAGTTCTGCATTCAGTTTCCCTAATCAGCTTGGGACGGAGGAAGAGGAGAGCAGTGGAACTAAAGTTGAAGCATGGAGGAAACAGAATGACTTTTCAACTTAAGAGTTGAATTGAATTGCTGCTGGGAAAGCTGGATTTAAGAGTCCAGGTTCATATATCCACCGTGCCAGGTTTTGGCTTGAGATCAGCCTTTTCAAGGACTGTGACCCAGTGGGAAAGGGATCTCACATCTGGAGAGACCTAGGTTCACTTCTGTCACATCTGGAGGAAATGAATCCCAGCTTCCATTGCTTGGTGATTGTACCACTTTTTGTTCTTTTGGATTACAGGCCTCAGGTAGCAGAGGGTATAGGTAGACTCTTGTCCTCCAGCCTCAAACTCTCAAGTGCTGAGACTGCAGGTAGGTTCCTCAAGGCCCAGTATACAATGCTGGAGCTTGAGCTTAGGGCTTCCAGCATGGTAGACCAGTACTCTATCAACAGCCCTGATCCAGCAGCTCTTCACACCTATACTGCATTGTCTTCTCCCATCCTGCTTCATAGAGGCATCAGACTTTGCTCCCCTTTTGCTTTCATGCTGAGGAAGGTGAAGAGCGGCTCCCATGGAAAGTTTATCACATGGTTGTGGCAAATGTCTGCATATGGAGAAAGTTCAATTACTTCCTGAGTATGTAAAATAATTGCAAGAAAAACCTGCTTTGAATTTCTGATTACCCTCTTTCCCCCAAGATAATATTGTATTGTTTCTCCAAAAGGTCTACTATCTTGAACAAGATAATTATATCCCTACTAAAATGCAAGTAGAATTTCTCCTCTCTGAAAAACAAGAGAGGTGGCGATTTCAGGAAGATTTCGGTTCAAACTTAATCACTTTGTCTCTGAACTTCAAGTGAAATTTAATTATCCTGATCTTGACTTAACAGTGAAGAACACACAAATGTGCAAGCAAGAGTAGATAAGAGGGGAGTGTGTGCTGAAGAGAACAAAGAACAAAGTCTGGAAGATTTTAGGCTGTCATTTACGTAGCAAGTTGAAGCTCCTTTCTCTGGAAAAAATGCAACCGGTGCTAAATAATATCAGTGAGATGTAAGCATGAATGTTTATCAGTAAAGTGTAGGTGCAGTTTCAGTGTTCCTGGGCCCGTGTTTAACAGGACATTGTAAGAAAGATTCACTTTTATGAAGTGAAAGCGTTTGAAATGAAGTACAGTATCCCTGAGGCTTTTTATCACCCACGAACGCTTAGAGGCCTTTTTATCCTGGAATCTAGTTTGATCATCAGAGAAGCAGTATAAGCTTTGCCCTAAATGAACAGTGCACACAAGGCAAGGATTTTCCTGGTAAAATTAATACTTCGTATTTGCTATGTTAGTCAGGGGCCTCCAGAGAAACAGAACCAATTGGGTTGAGAGGGGGGCTGTTCATCAGGTGAGGGGGATTGGTAAGTCTAGAGGAGTGGTTCTCAACCTTCCTAATGCTGTGGCCCTTTAATAAAGTTCCTCATGTTTTGGTGGCCTCTACAGTAAAATTATTTCCTTTGATACTTCATAACTGTAATTTTTCTACTGTTATGACTCGTAATGTAAACATCTAATATTCAGATGGTCTCAGGTGACCCCTGTGAAAGGCTTGTTCCCTCTCCTAAGAGGACACGGCCTACAGGTTGAGAAGCACTCGTCTAAGTCTCTGGAGACTCAGGAAAGCCAGGGATCGCCTCCAGGTGCACAGACTGTGAGGGTGAGAAGTTAGAAACATGCTCATCTCAGGCCTTCAAGTGACTGGATACGAACTACCAAGCTACAGAGGGCACTCATCTCTTTGCTACATCTGCAAATTTAAATGTTAGTGTCATCCAAAGACATCCTCCCAGAGACAGCCACCATGGTGCATTCAAGTCAACAGAGGCAGGCATAGCATGATTGTCAAGGCAGAGTCTTAAGAGTTTGCATTTCTGCAATCTACTGGAAGCATGCGCAAAGAACTGAGTTTACCTTAAAAATATTACTAATATTGGGACCTTTCACCTCTGAATCAGTAATGGCATGGTGGAGTGGACTGGGAGGGTCGGGGCAGGGGGACAGTGGGGAGTGTAATCTGCAGAGCAAGACTCAAAAGAAGACCTCAGGTGAAAGTAGGGTGCTCCTGCTCTTCCCCTCCTTGCCACCTGCCTTTAACTGCTCACCAATTCAATCTGACTGCTTTTTCACTGGAGAAAATAAAGGAACACTGAGCCTATTAAGCACCAATTGTTTGAACGGCTTGTTTCAACTCACACCTCTTCAATCTACCCTGTCTCCATTTCCGCCAACCAGCTTTGATACAGACAGCATCACAAGCAACCTTCCTGCAGAAAACCCGTGACTCTCCAGCACAGCGCTACTTAAAGGGATCCAGACATTTATTTCCCAAGGCTCTGTTCTCGTCTTTCCTTTTTTATTCTGTTTAGGGATTGCAATGTTCTGATCTTCAGAGCTCTCTGTAATCTGACTCTGTACCACCTAGGAGACTACACTCGATCTCCTCACCTGCTCATCCCCCACCTCCTTACCTCTGAGTCCAGATGACTGGACATCTCATTCCAGGACTGCCTTTCCTATGGTTTGTCTCAGCCTCCTGCTTCCTCTGAGGATTCTCTAACTTCTGGGCACCACAACCTCAGCAGCAGCTGTCAGTTTCAAGAATTTTGCCCCAGTGTTAAGTATGCATTTCTCATTTAGGGTTTTAAATTCCATAGAATACAGCTCCCAACTTGGGGAGCACCTTAGTTTTCTTTTCTCTGAAGCAGCCCCAGCTCCTTTCATGAGTTCTTGACATGTGTTATGTACACATTAAATATCTGTGTGTACTGGATGAACAAAATTCTCCTCTGGCATGTAAAAACTAGCCAGGGGGCAAAGTTAAGTCAAAACTTAGAGAAAAATATAAAGTTTCCAGAGACAGATTAATCACAATGGACCCAGAATAAACTTTGCCCCTTTCATCAGGGATTTGTACCTTGTGTGTGTGTGTGTGTGTGTGTGTGTGTGTGTTTTCTCAGGATCTTGTTTTGTAACTGAGGCTGGCCTATAACTCATTACGTAACCCAAGTTGGTCTCAGACTTGGTCTTGCAGCTGTCTCCTGCCTTCTCCTCCTAAATGCTCAGATAACAGGTTTGTGCTACCACCTCTCATTCAGCCCCTGGAAAACTTGATCTTTTGTTAATATAGTTATCACCTTCCTCCCCTCCTCTTTCTCCTCCTGTTCTTCCCATTTTTCCTCCTATCTCATCTTTTTCTGTGGTAGAAGAATCAAGCCCACGTCTTCACTGATGCTAGGCAAATATTCTACTACTGACCTACCTCTCCAGATTTAATCTTTAAGTTAATTTGATTTTTTTTTTCAGTATGGAAGAACAGGAATAAGAAGACAGTCTGGAACCTCTTCTGCAATGTGACTTCGATGGGAATCTCATAAAATTTTTACTTGAAATGCATACTGGGACGATCTTAAGTCTGTTAGTTTTAGGGAAGGCCTGCTGGAACTGGAGTGTAGTTGAGCAGTAGAATCTTTACCTAGAATGCCTACGTCTTGACTTCCATTCCCAGTATTGCAAAACAAACAAAACCCACTGGCAAGTGAAAGGACCCGCTTACATGAAGAACAGGAAAAAATTCCCACCCCTAAATATGTGTTTCCTAACCAGCCACGGTGCCCAGAATGCCGGCATCTAACATCTCCACCTTAGGTTTTTATGCAGTTTTGAATACTAAACTTATACTCGTTGTTACTTCTTTTTCTAAATCCATCCAGTAAAAAAGTAGATCCAATCTGTTGTATGACTTTTCCTAAATAGAAGTCTATTCAGCCAGAGATAGGAGATCCATAAAAGAAAGGGTTGCATCCACGTTTACCTTGGTGAACGGATGTGTTTACTGGGGTTGTTTAGTGGAGCATGTGTTATGGTCTACTTACAGGAGGACTGAGACAGCTGTGTCACCGAGAGGTGTGGGTTAGAACTCATGGCAGCTGTCCTCTCCTCAGCCCTCAATTATTTACGCCTTGTAGAATTCTCCAGAGAGGCCTGTTGATGACTTTCCTGAGATTCCATAATAATAGGAGCCTCCCAGTTCCCTCCTGGAGGAAACATTTCCATTGGAAAAAGATAGCTACATAATAGTCCTGCATTTGAGACAATACATGTCTATAAGTTACGTGGTGCTCCTGGACGCAAGGTAGGAAAAGTACAGGCATGTTGGTCTCTCCTGACCATTTCCTTTCCATGGGTCCATCAATCTGAAATAACAAAGGTCCTGGTATTACCCGGTCTTGCTTCAAAACAGAGGAGAGCCATCGCCAAGAATACATATTTCTTCTTGGGATTTGGAGACGAGACTATTTATGGTAACCTTCCAACAGCTCAAGAGTTTATCTATAGGAAGAGTAATGAATGGGGACCAATGGCAATCATACACCTTACTGAGTAAGTGGAAAGAGCCACAGTGCCATGATGAAGTGTTGTATAATAAGAGAAAGAAAATAATCAGGCTTCTCTTCTATCACACATTTTTGTTTCATTTTGAGAAGATGTGTAGAGGAACACTTGGAATTTTTATGTTAAGTAAAGCTTTTTGGTTTAACTGGTCACTAGAGGTTCGTGTTCCCACCCCAGCTGTGGTAGAGTTGTTTACGAGTTGGAATTGGAATGCTTGATGCAGGTGGCTGTAATTTGGTTGGATGCAGTTGTTCTGGCACCTGTAGCTTGTCTTTGGGAATGCATGCCGCATGGGTTTCTGGGAACTTTTAGTTTAGACATAAAAGGTCTGAAGCTCTGAGAGTAGGGTGGGTGTTTGTTGATGGTTCATTGGTTGGGTGGCTATTGTTAGTGTGAGAACAAAGGTTGGAGAGATTCAAGCTTAGGACAGCCTAAAAAGAGGCTGTGCAGATTTCTACCTTTCTCTCTTTCTGTATTAAGGCTGCTTGTAAAAGCGGTGAAGTTTTCTATCTTTCCTTTCTCCTTCCCTAAATTGAGGGTAAAAGATTGTAGCATTCTGCTACAAAGATGAGTAAAATTCTAGAGAATCCCGGTGGTCAAAGTTTTGCATAATAACTTGAATTTTCTTAAAGCCACTGAACTGCATGCTTAAACGTAGTTAAACACTTCATGTTTATCTTATCACAACTTAAAAAAAGCAGTTTGGGTAGTTTTAGTTCTTTAGCATAAAATATCAATTATTTAATTCAACTTATTTTAACCCATTTATAACTAATGTAAAATACACCCAGGAACCAACTAAAAGGAGTTTTGTTCATAAGGCAGACCATTGGTTACTATGAGAACTGATTAACATGAAAGGAAATAGAATAACACTGTAAAGACATTTTGACTTCCTGTGGAGAGGGGCAGAGTGTCACATGACAAGAAAAAATAAATAAAACAAGCAAACAGAACAAAATCAAAAGCATTCAAAGCTTAAATATGAAAATTAGGGTTTTTTTTCCCTAAGTTAAAAATGTGGATAAAGAGGTCTGGATATAGAAACACCATTGCAGACAGTTAAGGCTTCGTGGAAACATGACTAGGTTACAAAAAAATACAAAGCTATACATAGAAATGATGAAAAATCATGAAATGAGCAATTTATAATAATTTTAACTATACTCATAAGCATGACCAGGAAGATCTAGTTTTCCGATAAAATGGCAACTCCAACTTCATAGCAAATGGCTAGCATTTCTGAGTTACTGTTCTTCCTAAGTCCATCAGTAGCAAAGCCTTCTTTGCTCTGTTTTAGTCTTCCTGAGGTTATGTGAGAAATTTATAAGTTCAGCGCAAACGCAGAGAGAATTAGATTGTCAAGACTACACGTCAACCCCAAAAAGGCTGGAGAATCTTTAATCTGAGGCAAAACTATGCTGAAGACTGTGAAAGTAGGATTATTATTGTATCAAAGGGAACTGACTGGTTTCAATTTTTGAGAAGAAAGAAAAACAGGAAGTGGACATTACAGGGTGATTTACGTTACACTGGAGGTGTTTTGGTAAGACACCGATTTTGCAGTGGGTTATGAAATGTGGTTTGAAAATCTTTTTGTTTTCTACTTAAAGCAGAAGAGATTTTCATCTATCTCAGGTGGTTCTGTTTTAGGGTGGAAGATCGGCTCCAAATCCTTCTCAAGGACCCCTTCAGAGCCAAGGTTCCAAGCCAGACTTTATATGAGCCGGCTTTACCAAAGCATGTTTTAAATAGATTGGACTTTTTGATAAAACTGGCTTTCATTCCCTCAGCTGACATATTTCTCTAATGTTCATGGGGTTCGCTTACAGACGGTACTTGATTCGTTACAAGATCAAGTGAATGGGGCAAGTTATTTGCTGTACCAGAAGAGTGCTTTCTGGGGTCTGTGAAGAGTGGATATTCTCCTAGGGTTTGTGTGGAACTGATTAAATGAGGTAATATGTGAACTGCATAATATAAACCCGGCCAGAGGAGACACCACAGCAAATAAAGCCACATACAGCATCAGAGGGGAAAGATGACAATTGGGGAAATAAAGAAATATACACGCAAACATACACATGAACATGTGCATACATTATGTACACTTATATATGAAGATATACAAATATTCAAAGATGCCCTTACTTTAGTACTTATTTTAGATAATAAAAATAGCAACAATACTCATATAAATGGTTCTGGCTGTTTGCTAGACAATTAAACCTTCAGTAATATTTTACTGGCTGGGACAATAGCACAGTCAGTAGAGTGCCTGCCACAAAGTATGACGACAGGGGTTCAGATTGCCAGAAACCTGTTCTGGGGGGCATGGCAGCATGCATCTATAATTCTGGCACCAGAGAAGGAGAAAGTCAGATCCCTGGAGCTTTGGGTTCAGTGAGGGACACCGGCTCAAAGAAATAAGACAAAGAGTAATAGAAAAACACTTGGCTTGACGTCTCACCATCACATGGAAATATGCATGTGTCTGTGTACATGTATACACACACACACACACACACACACACACACACACACACACACACACTGTTATGAATGAGGAGCCACCATTCTCCATTTCTAAGAACCCTCACTACGGCACAGAGTGGTGAAGAGAAGTGGGGAGATACTGAGGGACCGAAGTACCATCAAGGAGGTGAAGAGGCAAACAGCTCAGGGAACATCGGGACAGAGCTTTAAAGGCTGGTGTTTCTTCCGGACAGCGGAGCACAGACGTGTGAGTGGCTATATACGGTTCTCAGTCTAGTGCTCTGTGGTTGCTGGAAGTGACGGCCGTAGTCTTGAGACCTTGAAACTGTTCAGATGATAAGCAAAGGAGGGTGAGGGAAGCAAAGGAGGACTTTCTTAAGAGATAATAGGAAAAGGCATTTTCAGAAGGTAACTGATAATTGTATGTCCAGAAGGGAGAAAAGACATCTGAAGACATTTTCTCTTATAAATTTTGTTTATAATTTATCGGTGCTAGGGGGCCGACAAGATGGCTGAGAGAGTAAAGGAGTTTGTCATGCTAACCTGAAGACCTAAGTTTGATGTCATGAACCCACAATAGATGGAGAGAACTGACCCTTATTGTTTGATCTCAACACCTGCACCATTGCACACACATTACCATGCACAACCACAATAATACAAATTTAAAAAAGAAAGATCCAAATAAGTTGTGCGTGTCTGTAATCCGAGCATTTTGGGAGATAGAGACAAGAAGATCAGGAGTTCGTTGCCATGCCAGCCCAGCTACAGGAGACTCTATCTCAGATGAGTGAATAAATTCAATGTTAAAACTCAGCCTTGCACGTCATCAGCGGTATCCTCAGAGAGTTGATCATAATGCCTGAAATGCATCGGCTGTCCTGGTCATTAACCTGCGAAAGAGTTTAAGTCGTTTATTCTGATTTTAGATATCCTGCCAAAAACATTTAATGCCTGCAGAAGAATGAGAAGCACAGTTTCGGATGTGTGATTAAATGACAAACATTCAGGTCAACGTGAACTGTTCATCAAAGAGTCTAGTTCGGGCAGGTAAGTTAACAGCCTCTCCCAGATCGTTATGACCAAGTTGGAGAATTTTAGGCAATGTTTTGAGTCTAATCATCAAAAATTCGAATGACAAAAACACTCATCACAGGAATTCATAGCTTCATCACTCCCAAGAAAGTTGGAGAAAAGTAGAAATTTGAGTATCAATCCTTTTAACTCAGCAGGAGAGGAACTTGGCTGCACAGATGGGCAGTGTGAAGAGAGCACAAAGGCCTCTCACAGCCTGGTCCAGCCGTTCTGTTTGTTCTCAGCATCCTGATTTCTACACCCCTTCTTTGCCCTCCACTAATCTTCTCACTCAATTTTACGCCATTCATTCAGCTCTGGCTCTCCCTCACTCTAAAGACACCTTAAATTTCTTCTAATAACCCAACTTCAAGTCTTCTCCGAGTGCAGCATGTTTTCCCTGCCTGGATTTGCCAAATACCTCCTTCCGCCTGGCCATCAAAGAGCTCTTTCATTTTTCTCTTCCTCCACAAAATCCAGCACAATGTGGGGTGTGTGATGTGGACTCTCCTTTGTTCTGACTTGCTTATTGTTCAGCTGCAAACAAACAAACAAACAAACAACAGATACTGAATTCAAAATACAACAGACTGTCTATGAAGACCAGACTTAATTTTGCTATATTCTCTCCCAGGTTCGAGGGTTCTCTTTGATTGTAGTAATATCATGTGGTCCTCAGTGTAGGACCATGGAGGGTAGGAACTGACTGTATTCAACTCCCTGGGAAAAGCAGAAGCACAACACAATGGCATAAAGAGCAAGCGAGTTAAGTGTTGCAATGGGAGCATCTTGGAGAATGCGGACCAGGAATCAGGCTGAGGCTTATTGGCAAGATTTTGGATACATATATTTGTGTTTCATGCTGTAGGGTTTAAACCATGAGAATCACGAAGGGAACTTTTCAGAGTTAAAGTCTGGGGCAAGAAACAGGTGAAAGAGAATAAAGTCACATGTGTCTAGGAACCCTATGTGGTAACGGCCCTCGTCATGGTCAGCTTTGATTGTTAAGATGACACAGCCTAGAGTCAGTGGAGGAGTCACCAGATCAAACTGGCCTGTGGGCATGTTTGTGGGAGATTGTCTTGACTGTTGATTGATGTGGTATGGCCCAGACCACTGTTGGGGGGCACCATCCGTAGGCAGGCTGTCCTGGTCTGCAGAAGGAAGCTAGCTAAGTCTGAGCCTGTGAGCAAGCTAGCAAGCAATGTTACTCTATGGTTTCAGCTTCAAGTTCTTGCTTCTGTTTCTGCCCTGACTTCCCTCCATGAAGGACTGTGACCTGGAAGTGAAAGCCACATAAGCCCTTTCTTCCCCTAAATTACGGCTGGTCATCACATTTGCCACAGCAGCAGAATAAAGCTAGGGTAGCGCTCTTATCCCACCAGGGAGGAGGTGGGTGTCCATTCATCCCGCTTTCGGCTGCTGTCCATTTCCGCTGCTCTCCCCTCTGAGTCATTCACTAATCATAGAGCAGGCACTGTTGCACCAGCATGCACTGTTTCCTCTAACTCTGCAAGTAAAGATAACACTCACTGCTTAATCACTCTCTCTCAACAGGTAATGCTAATAAAACAGTAGGGAGAATGGCAAGATTTAGTGGGGCACTTTCAGCGCTGAGTCATGCACTAAAATCTTTGATGCTCTATCACTTACTGGAGCGTATAGAGTGACTCAATCAGGTGTGGCCCCAGCATCCTCAGCCCTCACACAGACATCAGCAGTGTCCTCCAGCACAAATCCGGGGCTACCAGCATCTACAGGGCTCCCCACACAAGGGCAGCAGAGGATCCAGTGAAACTCTGTGCACTTTCCCTAGTTGGACCACCATCGTCTATTTATTCATTTGTTTTGAGACAGTGTCTCCTATAGTCCATCCTAGCCCTGAAGTTTGCCGTGTAGCTAAGGATGATTTTGAGCTCATGATATGCTTAACCACTCCCAGCTCAGATCTCAATTTTTGACAGTAGAGTTGAAGCCAGCGTTGGGATGTGGCGATTCCAAATGGACAGGAATAACCCCTTCTTCAGCAATGTCTTGTCTGTCGACTAGGAAACCAAGTCTGGTCCGACTGGAGGGAGTTTCACAGAGCTACACCACTCCTTAAAAAATTGAGTCATTTTGCCTCCTGGGTCAAATTGCTATCAATATCAGCAATAACTTCTGATAATCATTTCAAGATCTTACATCTCTGAATCTTTGGAAAACTCGGTTTCGTTATTATTAGTAGTAATTACTAGTTAGCATTCAAAGCAATGGTTATCATTGTGACTTTTTCACATGCACATATATAATTATGTTTTTTTTAAATTTACCTTTCCCCCTTGCTCCCTTGTTCAGTCTGTCTCCTGCTGGTCCCCTTCCTCCTCCCGAACAATCCGCCCTGCTCTCATGTCACATACACTCCATGCTCTCCTGTTCCAACAACCCGCAGCCCTTTAGATCTCTTCCTCTCTCTCACAGACACTTTTCTCTTTTCATGTCCTGAATATGTGTATGTATGCCTGCATGTGTATGTATGGATGTGTGCATGGTGTGTATGTATGTATGTGTGCATGCATGTGTGTAGGTATGCATCTATGTACATGTGTGTGTATGTATGCCTGCATGTGTATGTATGTGTGTATGCCTACACGTGTATGTATGTATGTGTCATGTATGCCTGCATGTGTATGTATGGATGTGTGCATGCATGTGTGTATGTATGTATATATGTATGCATCTATGTACATTTGTGTGTACGTGCGCATTCATGTGTATGTATGTATGCCTATATGTATGTATGTGTGTATGCCTGCATGTGTATGTATGTATGTGTGCATGCGTGTGTATGTATGTATGTGTTTATGTGTGTACATATGCCCAACTGTGTATGTATGTATATATGTGTCATGTATGCACACATGTGTGTGTATGTATGTGTGTATGTACGTGTGCAGGAAGTGAAATAGAACAGGGGCCTCAAGTCACCTTCCCACAGTCCTCAGGTCTGGGCAGCAGAGCAGGAAGACCGAGAGCCAAGTTCGTTCTTGTATTTTCACCACTCTCTCTCTTTTAAGTCACTTTTATTCATCAGTCATCATCAAAATTTCTAGTTACTGGATCGAACTAAAAGAGCTGGACTAAACTGGTGCACACCAGCCAAACAAAACAAGGGAACAAGCAGAGAAAGACAAAGGGCCTTCATTCCACAGTAACTCAAACTGACTACGATGCCAGTATTTTCTTATTCACTACTTCCGCCCTGGTAAACCTCTGAGCTAGGAATGGAACTGTCTTTCCCAAACAGAAACCATCGTCCTGCTTCTCTCTGCTTGAACAGCTATTGAGCCCTCACGATATCATTAATAAAATAAGTATTCAGTCATTTTTCATCAAAAAGAAAAAAGTAATTTCCTTCCTTCCTTCCTTCCTTCCTTCCTTCCTTCCTTCCTCCCTTCCTCCTTTCCTCTTTCTCTCCCTTTCTCTCTCCTCTCCTTTTTCTTTCTTTCTTTCTTTTTCTTTCTTTCTCTTTCTTTCTTGACAATGTCTCACTATGTAGCTCTGTCTGACCTAGAACTCACAGAGATCACCTGCCTTTGCCTCCCAGGTGCTGGGATTAAAGGTGCATGCCATCCTAACTGCTGCCTTTAAAAAAAAACAAAAAACAAAAAAAAAAACAAACAAGTAATGAAGTTGGACGGCTGACTAAAATCTATTGTAGGAATTCGGGCACTATGGACATCGCTATGTAGATTAATTTTCTGTGAAATTAATTTTTCATTTACAAGTTAAGTGTGGTCGCACAGAAAGTAAGCAGAGATAAGCAGAAAAGAAAGAAACTGATGGGGTCCAGAATGCTGGAGTTCACTTCATGTAAATACCTCTGGTTTAATCTCTTTTCTCTGCACTTTTCTAAATGTCCCAGGCTTTCTTTCTTCTCTTCCTCCCTTTCTTTCCTTTTCCTGGCTTGTTTCCTCTTTTCTGTATGAAAATGTCCTGCTTTTAAATGAGGTTTTATACTCAATGCTATTGACTTTATAAGATTTCAAAGCAAGGGGACATTTTCATTCCTACAGATTTCCAGTGCTGTAGTAGTTTCAGCCCAGCTCTAATGAGAGGATTGCTCTAGCCAGCTGCACAAGTTGCATCAGGGACTTGTACTTAAGGTGTGGTATGCTAAGCAGGCTCACACTGTGGGAGGGCTCACTTGCTGACTCCTCCCACTCTGCATGGCTTGGTGAGTGACGCAAAGGCCCTGACCCTGGTTCCTCAATCAGGAAACAGCACAGGAATTTGTGTTCTTTGACTCATTTGGATTATATGTTAACTTCCCAGATCACAGAACATCCGATTCACGTTCCTAATGATTTGACCTGCAACTTTTTTGGTCTTACATGAGGGGAAATCAGTATGCATTCAATTGAAGTTATATCTCAATGTTTTCATGTTAATCATTTGGGGGGCTAGAATACTCTCCTGAGATGCTTGGAGCCCCATCTTCCTGTAAACCATGACATTCGAAGGACAAAACCTGTCACCCTTCAATGCCCTGTGTTATAAAAATAGGATGTCTCATGAATTAAGTGTTGTAGAGATGTCCTCCAGTCATGGTATTTCAGCCTATGATTAGCTTTACTGAGATGTTGGCCAATGGTAGGTCGAGGCGTACCTATTGTGAAATTGAAGCTATTTTATTCCTGGATTTTTTTTTCTTTCTATGCTAGGAATGGGAGCACTTTATGTAAAAACAAAACAAAACACAAAACAACAACAACAACAAAAACAAAAAGACTGGATTTTTTTTTCAGAAATCTCAAAGATTTCGAGAATGTTGCTAAAATTATTGGATATGTCAATAAAATATAATGTTCTTAGATTGGTAAGAACTATCAATAGAAATCACTTAGGAAAAGATATCTCCAAACTTAAAGATGAAAGGTGGCTCCCAAGACAACTTAGGTTGGAGCTTGGCTTCTCTGTTTCTGTTGGCTGTGCCACTCTGCCCTTGGCGAGTGCCAACAAGCAGCACCAGGAGAGAGAACCTCTCCGCTTAAGTCTCAGAGGTGCTGTTTAGGACACCTTTGCAGACTCACTGGGGACCCGGATGTCACTGCACTTTCAGCTACCAGCATGAAGTGAAGGCAAAGGAAAATATTAAGGTGATACATCATTGCCTTTGGAAATTGGGAGAATAATTAAACTCCTCCCTGACTCCCGTCAGCACGGTTTGCTATATGCTCTAACAATCAAACCCCTGCCCATACCTTGGAGCAATTACTTTAGGAAATATTGGCAAGTCCAAAAACTTGAAGCAAAAATTCTGTAACACATGACTCCAGAATGTCACTGGTTGCCCAGCAACAGGCACCACAGGCTCTTCAGAGTTGCAAATTGCAAACAGGACATTGCATTTGAAATTTGTATGATCAATGCAGTGTACCCCTCAGCCGTGTTGTTGAAAAGAAGACATTTTGTAGAACAATTTTGTCAATCCAGTCAAAATGATAAAACTATTAACTGATCATGAACATGTTTTTCAAGGTTGTGTGTGTGTGTGTGTGTGTGTGCGTGCATGCCAGTATGCAGAATCTGAAAAAGGGTGAGCAGAACATGACAAAGTGTATCTTCCCATTGCCTGCAGTGTCAGACACATGACACATAGCACGTCTGTGATACACTGCTTGCCCTGGTTGGGGGAGGGGGCGGGAAACGACGACTTTCAGTGCATATTTAATAGAGGTTAAAAGGTGATAACAACTAATGTAAAGCTAGTTCTAGATAGAAGTGAAAGATGGAAGAATTTGAAAGTTGGTTGTAAGTGTAGTGGAGTGGTCAGATGAAACTTACCAGAAAAAAGGCGTGGTAAAGTCTTGCTTAGCATTGGCAAGGCCCCAGATCCTGTCCCCATG
Organism: Cricetomys ansorgei; assembly: GCA_026225945.1. NCBI lineage: Eukaryota > Metazoa > Chordata > Mammalia > Rodentia > Nesomyidae > Cricetomys > Cricetomys ansorgei. Next base: position 1,738,797 of record JAMJFZ010000558.1, read on the forward strand.
ATGGCAAAAACCTTATCAAAAGTGCAGCATACGCTGGGTAAATGATCGGGCCCTTAAATTATTGCTACAGTTCAGAGAAGAGAAATAGCAATGGAGGCCAAGAAAAAGGTCGAATGAGGAAAGTAGCAGGCAGGGCATTTATTAGTTTACTCGTTAAGTATTTAATGAGCCATGCATGTGCATGCCCTGTTCTGTCAGGTGCTGGAGAAACAGGGCCATTAGGACCAAGGCTGTTTCTCTTCTTGTAGGGATAAGCAAGAGGAAATGGTGCTTGCTGCAGAACAGAATGAACTGAGGTTTCAGCAACAGAGTGAAGCCCAGAAGAAGCACTTCCTCTCTCCTGTCTCATCACTCCATCCACAGCCAAGTGAAGAATACTTGCTTTGAATGGGTTACAAAAGCAGATACGAGTTAGCCGGCCGTAGGGTGGCACTCTTCTGTAATCGTAGTGTTTGGGCAGAGGCGATTAGATTGTGCGTTCTAGGACAGCCTGGGCTACACAGGAAGTCCATGTTTCAGAAGACCCCCAAATAAGCTGGATGTGAGGAAGACAGCTGTAAAACCAGCACTTGAGAGGCAGAGTCCGGAGATCAGGAACTCTACGCTATGGTCAGCTATATGGCCAGTTCAAAGCTAGCCTGAGCTACATGAGACCTTCCCTCAGATACAAAAGAACAACAACAACCCCCCCCCCCCCGCCCAATGAAAAACAAAAATAAAGAGAAAGACTAAATAATAAAGAACAATCATTTTTAACATCGGAAACCGGCATCTAATCTACTTTTTCAGGACATGGGAGCCTTAGAGTAGAACAGAAGACATCTTGACCTTGAGTCACTTGCTTCTCCTGAGAGCACGTAGGCCTCGCTTTAGGTCAGCAGTGGTGATAATGATGAGGAAGTCCTACTACGTTTCTGACACATTGTTGCAAGATTCATCATTACAGAAATCCAATGAGAATATCGTAACATAGTTCCTATTGTTGTTGTTTCCCTGATATAGACAAAGAAATTGCACTTTAGAGAGACTGGCTCCTTCAGGTACATGCAAACAGTTAAGTGCAGACACCAGCTTGTGACTCAGAGGCAGCCAATTCTTCTGTTCCTTCACTCTCCTGCTTGCTAAGCTGCTGTATTGCTAATTCAAAAATAAAAGAAAAAAAAATGAGGGCATTAAGATCAGAAGCCATTTTAAGAAGGAAAATAATGAAGTTAGCAATAGAATTTAGAATCCTATTCTCCATTCTCAGATATAAACTTTGAGTGTAAGAGATCTGGGTTAATAGTAATAGGTATGTAAAAGGAAATAAAAAGGAAAAAAATATTAAAGGAAGGCAACCCTAAGGGTAGTAATAATTAAATTTTAACACGAAAGGACTATGTAGACAGAAAGCAATTACACTTAGCAAAATATACTTGCTTCTTTTGAAAGGATTTCAGAAATGCAAATTCGGCTTTGAACAAGAACCTCACAGAGGTCACTGCTTTTGAGTCTCCATCCGTTGGTAAGGCTATTTGTGGAAGGCAGAGCCATGGTCCCCAACAAGCCAATGTTCAAACCCCCAAATCTGTGAATATGTTCATTGATGTGCAAATGGGACAGACATAAGGATCTGAAGATGGAAAACTCTCTAGGGAAGCACACGAACCTCATAGGGAGTAGACAGCAGATAAGATGGCTTAGCGGCAAGGGCATTTACCTACCAACCCTGAGGATCTGAGTTCAAGTCTCTGCATCCACGTGGTGGGAAACACCTCCTGCATGCAGTCCTCTGATCTCCAGTAAATGCCAAAGATGATGATGTCAGAGGTGAGAAAGGGTTCAGGACGACATTCTGAGGAATCTTCACTGAAGAGAAAGAAAAAAACGTGTGTGTGGGGGGATATTTTTTCTTACAGTGTCTATAAGGAACATGATACTTAGCCATTTTTAGAATTCTAGCTTCCAAAACTACGACAGGAAATTTGTGGCTTTTCTTTATTTAGTGTGCGTTGACTTGAGACAACAGGGTTCAGACAACAATAGGCACTTATGAGATACGGTTAAACAAGCATCAATTCTGGGATGCTGTGGCCTTTGATATCAACTGTGTGGAGATGACTGAGTTCCACAGAAAGAGAGCCCAATCCTCTACGAAACCACCCCTTTTTCAGACACAAGCTTATCAGATGTTTACAAATTCATCATCAGTCCCCCTGATTCAGTAATTCACCTAGAAAAGTTTCTAGAACCCAAGGAAGTATAACAGTTGTAGTTGCACTAAAGCAAAGAGATACATGTTAGCAGTGGCTAGAAGGGTATACCCAGAGCGAGGCCAGGAAGGGTTCGGGTTAGGAGTTAGGGTGAGGTAAGGATTGGCTACGAGAACAGGAGAAATATGAGCCAACACACCTGGCAGCTTTTTACGTGAATGGTAACAGTCAAACTCAGGTCCTTATACCTCAGGCGAGCACTTTACTGCCTGAGCTGCCTCCCCAACTATCCCATATAATATTTTAAAAGGTTGCCTGCCCATCTTTAATTGGTTTGAATTTACTTTCCAAACATGACTTTTGTCAGGCTTGTTGATGAACCCCTGTGACCTGGCATTCAGGAAATTGTAATAAGCAGCCGTAAGTTTGTAAACCAAACGTAAGCACGTGGCACTGAGAATCATTAAAAAAACAAAACAAAACAAAACACCTCAAAGAAAGATGTGAAACTGGCTAATTCAAGCTACCAAAATCTCTGAGTTTCTTTGGAGTCCAAACCATTATCTGCTTAACTATGCTTCATTTCTGATTTCCTCTCATTATACATTTGATGAAATATTTCTCCATCTTAATCTAGGCATCCATTTCCTTGCATCTTCCAGACGTCTGTTGCATTCCAGAGCTCAGAGTTTCTCAGCTACGCTCGCTCCAGGATAGGGTCAGCACACTGCCGCACACAGTTCTTTTGTCGATTCCTGGTCGCTCTGTGCTAGGCAACTGATAAGCCACAGGTGTCCAAGACAAGATGCCAATTAAATCAACTAGTGCCTGATCTTCATTTTCCCAAAGTCTCAACATTTTTTAAAGACTCCGATCAAACTTTATAGTCTAAAATTGACATTTGAAAAGGTCTGGACAAGGTATATTTCTCAATATCCTGATGGCTGTCTTTAGGTGTCGAGAGGAACCCACTGAAGAAGGCCTAGAGGTTTGGGAAAGCCTTCCTGGCACTGCCTGTGAGGGTGTTTCTAGAGTCAGCGGGTGGGGAGACCAATCGCAGTGGGAGATGACAGCATTTGACAGTCAGGGGAACTAAATAGAACATAAAATAAGAAAGACCATGTACCTTCTCTGTCTCTGCAGCTGAGACATTCTTCTCCTGACCTTGCACATCAGAACTCTTGTCTCTTCTGCCTTTGGACTCCAGGCTTCCAGTTCACATTTTAGTTTACAGCCTTGGCTTCCTTGATTTTCAAGACATTAGATTAGAGTTGAGACGTGCTATCAGAATTCAGGGGTTTCTGTTTCCAGGGGTCTTCCTGGAATATTTCCACCTCTATAATCATGTACTCAATAACCCTCTAACTAAACAACAGTCTATCTATCTGTCTGTCTGTCTGTCTATCAATCTATCCATCTATCTATCATCTATCTCGTCTATCAATCATTATTCATCAATCCATCTCTATCATCGATTTTCTATCATCTGTTATCTATCATCCATCTACTGTCATCGGTACGACTACCTAGATACAATCTACTATCATTCATGTAGCTATCTATGATCTATCGTCTGCCTATCTTTCTAGGAATCTCTTTATTTCTCTATCGTCTATTCATGCATCCTCTTTCCTTTCTCCTTCTGGGGAACTTTAAAGTAAGACCAAGACATTAGAGACCAGCATTACAGACAACACCCTCAAACCAATCTTGGTAAGGTAAGGATAATCCTTGTCTTCCTGAGCCCCAGGTCCCTCTGTGATTCCCAGGGATGTGAGTGCACTGTTAATCACCAGGAATTATTGTCACGTGATAAGAAATCTGTCTGTGTAACTGCATCTTCATCTTCAACTCATCAAGTTCAGAGGGTTTTTCATGTGGTGAACTTTCACATTTCAGAGACCAACTATAGTTCATTTCAAAACTAGTTATAAGGACTTCGCTGAATTTTCATTGAAGCTACTTTTTGACAGCAGTGAATGACCAGAACTGCAACAGGGAAAATTAGGCCTTAGATGAAAATCTTGTCAGGCAAGATCTATGACATGTATAGCTCTTCAGAATTGTTGATATTCGTATTAGATCCATTGAATTCTTCAGAGAAAAAGTTTGTCTCCCAGGCATGAGAAGGACACTTGGTTACTTGAACCTAAGTCCAACGTAATGTACAGTTGTCTTTCATAAGCACTTTTGGGAATCGGGCATGATCCCTGGCACCCCCTTCCTAGGGCATCACTTCTCTGGTCTTCTGACACCACAATGTCAGCCAATAAGTGCTCAGCACCTCTCCTAGCTCGACTTTTTTTCTTGTAGAATTAGGTACCTGTGTATGGTTTTCTGGCCGATTGATCACATCTCACCCTAGGGTTGTCTTCATTCACTGAGGACAGTAGCTGGGTCCTCTGTTTCCATGTCTCCTTTAGTGACAGCCCGGGAACAGATACATCAGAGATGAAGGCTGATGGAAGAGTGAATTCATCATCTGTTGTTTTCAAGGTAGTAAGATATTGGGTAGATTTTTTTTTTAACTTAGATTTTGCTCAAATTAATTTAATGAGTAGTTAAATGGGTTTCTGGTACTTTTAAATTAAACTATAACTATGAAGGTAATTTTTTTTCTACAAATCAATGTAGTATAATGCCTGAAAGTAATGACTTTGATTTTTTGATACTTCAGATTATAGTTTAAAAACTAGCTTACACAGCTCCTTCATTTCTTCAGGCCAACAGGAGAGGGTGATTTTATTTCTTGTAACTTTAAAAATAACATACACAATAACATGTAAACTCCCCATGAGCAAGATCAACTTTCATCCCCCGATGTGACAAGATTATTTGGAACTAAATATTTTGGCTGTCCTCGGAGCCAGTACATATTCAGTTTTTGTCCTTTCTCTCTGATATGAACTTGTTCAACTCCAAGACCCCTGATATTCTCTTGGGGTGATACCATCATTCTGGAGCTGGAAACTCTCCATTCTCCTTATCTCTGTACGTCAGTCCTTGGGGACCATGTTGCCACTGGCCTCTCATTCCCATAGCCACTTCTCTCTGGATGTTGGATCCAGGTACTGGTGCTCTAATTCCTTAGGACACAACTGCTTGCACAGAACACACTGCCTTGCCAAGGCCAGAGTCGGTGTCCGTGAGTACCTCTGTGTGGATGCGTGAGAGCAACCAAGGTCCTAAGTGTGAAACCTGCTTGCTCTCTGCAACACAGCCTCAGCCCGCAGAAGCTAGCAGGGGCTGGAGAACTTATGAAAGCCTTCGACTAGTGAGTGCAATGCCTTGAAATGGATGAACTAACTGTATCTATAAGCCCGCCTTAAACCACTTGGAACAAGCCATCTTCATCTCCTGATAGGTTTTAAGTCAATTTTCACATCAGAATATCTAATATTCTATAGAAGCAAGGCAGCCTTCCCAGTGTAATGTCAAGGTGACATCATCTTTTATGTAACATGTCTAACGCCCTGAGTATAGTAACTGCTACCGTGTAACACACCTTAAATTTCCATGGGTAATTAACTGATAACTGCTCTGAGGATGTTACATAAACCCTTTACTAAAACATAATCCAATAAAGAGAGTTTTAAAATTTGGAATGTTTAGAAGGGTGGCCTTTGGTTTTCTATTCTTTGTTTCTCTTTTGGTTTCTCACTTGGGGCCACCAGGCTGTTTCTGAGACACTCTCTCAAGCATGCAGTGGTCAGTCCTAGGGAAAAAAAAGAGACTGGACATCAATCTATTCATGGAACAATGTCAAATTAAATTGGAAAAGCACAAGCACGTTTGAGAAGCAGGTCCCGTGGCTGGAGTTAGCCCTGTGGTTGGGACTCAGAACCTTCTGTAATGAAAGACAAATGAGCACGCTGCACTTTCACACGAGGGAATCGATAGGACCGAAAAAGAAGCCGCCACAGGAAAATAAAGATTAAACGGGAGATAAAGAATGATGTCTTCAAATATTGGAAATACTCTTCACCCAACGAAGGCTCCTTTCTATTGTTTTGCTAAAGCCCGGCTGTAATTTTGATGTTTCATAAAAATTTAAGTGAAGTTTTTCTGTCTGTGGAAGATATAAATCTCCTGGAGGAAAGGTTTTTATATGTAATTCCAATTTTGTGGCACTGTGGAAACAAAGAACAGGTGAAAATTTTTACTGCAGGTAATTTTGTAAATTATTAAAGAGGAAACCTCCCACCGCCAGGCCATAAACACGTTCTCTATCAAAAGCTAAAATAGCAAATCAACAATGCCTTTTGTAGGTATCATAAGATACGATACTCAAATCCTAAACTGGAAATAAAACTGTCTATAAATATTTACTAGACAAGTGACTCTGTGGTGATAAATAGCTTTGTCAAGCCATTGTGGAAAATATCAAAATACTGAAATGTACCTGATACTGAATACGTAAAGTAAACTCAACCTTATAAATGCAGCTCACACCCACGTGCATGCTGAGACCTTGCTGAGAACAGCATTGTGGGGATTTCAAATTATTTAGGGACTTCAAATAGTTGATGAAAATTCTGCTCTTAAGAAAGGAAGGAGGTCATCTTTTTAATAGCAGAGTAATACTCCATTGGAGGAGCTGGGGGGGAGTTGGAGGGCGGGGAAGAGGGGGTCAGGATGCATTGTGTAAGTTGTGTGAAGGGAGAAAAAGAAAAGTAAGGGATTAGACAGACAATTTGACAGATAATGAGTTCACTCACAGTGCTTAGGAGGTAAATAAAACAACATATTACTTTAACCATGGGCTGCATGTGGCACAAGGAAATTCATTTCCTGAGCCTAAAACAATGTCTGTGCCTGGCGGTTGTGAAGTTCTATCCTTCCAAAGAAGCAAAAGAAAATTTGGCATGAAGAAATATTGCTTGAAAGAAATGGAAGAAGGCTGGCTGTGTGATTGATGAGTTGGGCCATGGTCTTATCTTTTGACACACACAAAAAAATTCATTGCAGGAGATTGTTTATTTCCCTTGATTTTTAGAGAGCAGTAAAAGGAAATGATGTTGGAGGTTCATTCTTTCCTAGGTCTAGTTTTATTCTGAGTGGGTCCTGCTTTGATCAGGAACCTATAGCCATTTTTTTAGCCGCTAAAGCCATGATGGGGTGCTGACTACAGAAGCCCTTCAGTAGCTTCCAGGATGGGACAGAAATCCAAAGAGAGCATGCCTTGATGGAAAGGGGCTGAGCAATGCAGCAGAAGACAATAGCTATGGTAGAAGGGGAGTGGAAAAGGAGGGAAGGCAACAGGAGGAGCAGCCACAATGCCGGACAGACAGTGAGACTCTTCCTGAGAGCTACCAAGGAATGTTGGGTGTCTTCAAGGTTAATTTAAGAGTCTTTGCCAAGACGACAGAAGTTTAATGTGATCGGTGGCCTGATTCCCATTTTTGGTTATCAGATGATTATGAATATATTTTATGGGCAATTTGTTACGCCCGTCTGTAGCTCACCATTCTTCATCTGTCCAGCCTCAGAGATGCGGAGAAAGTTGATGCAACAAAGTGCTAATTCTGTATGCCCTGTCACCCAGCCCGGAACCAACGCGCTGCTGGTGCCTGGTCAACCCACTAGTGCTGAGGCTGACAGTGGCTCCTGGATGCCTGATGGAGGCCTGGCCCCTGGGACACTCCCTGCAGGCTGGCAGTCAGGACCTCAGAAGAGCCGGCTGCAGCTACTTCTGGAAGGGTCCGGTGGAGCCTGGTGCAGCACTAGCCAATCTGTCAGGCATTTTGTGCTGTTTCCAGTTACACTCAGAGTGTTCTAAGCAGGGAACATCACGCTCATTCTTCTGCACCATCACCGGCCAATGTGCAGCCCAGGTCTGGGAAGCCCGGTGAGCTGCCCCAGATGACACATGAGGAATATGTCATAGGAATAGCTAGAAGAATGGAGAGCCTAGAAAGGGAATCTTTCTTGCAATCCCACGCATTTCAAGTATCTCTCCAAGTGCTGTCATGTCTTGCTAAGACAAGGGTGCCCTAGACTGTGTAACCAGTGAAAGCACTGGTGCTAAGACCGGGGGCTAGATTATGCACACACTGGTAGTGAGACTAGGGGACCTATACCACACTCACAATGAGTGTGCAGTTTCCTTTGAGAAGTTCAAACTGTCTGTACTTCCCACAATCTTATTAAGTTGGCAGAAGGAACATGAGAAAACTCCCAAATGTCTTTCTCCCATAAATAAGTAAATATTCATAGAAGAATGAGATGTGTATGAAAAATAAAATAAAACTAGTCCTGCAGTAGCATTTGCCCGAAAATGGAGTCCAGAATTATTAGTGTGGGAAGAAGCATCAGCCAACTCTCCCTCTTTATTGTGGAGAAATATAGACATCTCTGCCTTCCACAGGCTTCCTTTGGAGGATGGAGCTCTTGGCTCCCTAGGAGAGTGACTGTGTTGTATAAGCACTGTCATCTTGTCTGGGGAGAAGAGCATCTGTAAAGCACTTCCCTTGCAAGCATGAGGACCTGGGTTTGGATCCTACAACCCACACTTAGAAATCTGGAGCGGCAGTGCATATTTACAGTCTCCCAGGGCAGCTAGAGATTCTGTCTCAACCAGTTATGTGGATGGTGTCTCAGCAATGAGATCCAAGGTTTCATTACACGCATGTGCGCGCACGTGCGCGCGCACACACACACACACATGACCGAGACAGAGAAACATGTAAACACAGACACAAAGAAGTATTAGTATTCCCAATAAATGGTGGGGAACCCAGACAGCGTTCAATAAAAGAAATGAATGCGAAAAAGGATTCGATGAGAAAACGGCAAAGAACCTAAATTTGCATACGGTTAGGCTGTGTGTGAAGTCCATCACATACTATTTATGCGACTTCGGGCATTTGTGAAATGCAGCTAATAGTATCTGCTATTTTAGGTTCTCCTAAAGCTTAAAGTAAAATGCATATATCAATAACATAGCACATGGTAAGCAGCGCATAGTTCCTCCCTTCCCTGTGACCACACAAACGTGTGAGCGCTTGTTGTGTGGCGGAGATGGAAGCCCAAGGATAGTAGAAGAGCTCCTAGACAGACGATTTAGCCCTGTTCTAGAAGTCTCCCAGGCTGCCAGGCTGCCACCTACCTCAGGAGTGATGTCCTGTGATTATGGCAGTATTTATCTAATTAGATAAGCTCCAGATGGTTACTTACTTTTCTGCAATTTTTGAAGTAGTTCGGACTGGAATTCAAAAACAAACAGTCCCTGAGCAACTGGTATTTAACTATTTTTGGTCATTTACATAAAAGTATTTCTTTAATGCTTTTAATTTTATGAGATGAACACACTTTTATGTCTAAAAGTCTTTTCTGCAACGTACTCTATCATGCGTGGCTTCTAGAATTCTCTATTACCTGACTGGCAATATTTAGATTGTAAGAAGAAGAACTAATGTGTATTGCAGATGAGACTAGGAAGGGGGTATTTTAAAAGAAACAAGGAAACCGAGTTTTAAAATGTTTGATTCAACAAGTGAAACATCCAAACTCTGAGAGGGATTGAATGGCTCATCTCCTAGCTGCTGAGCAGAAGGAGTATCTATTCATATATGGCCCTGCATGCAGAAGAGTGAGGAGACAGAGCTTCGTGCTATTTCAAGCATCTTTACTTTTAGTTCTGGAAGCAAAATGACTCTCTGTGTTGTTTGACTAAAGTGGGAAATGTGGGAAAATGAACGTTAGAATAATAAAAATTAATAATAAACTCTCCCACTCACAGAGCATCTCTCATACCAGCATCCTTAAGAGTCTAGTAGTTTCCCCAAAGGCTTTGCTTAATGTTTCTCCTATGCAGTGGACGCAGAGCACACGGGCATGGTCAATGAAAGGCAGATTGCCACTTACCAGCGAAGGATTGAGCCAGCGGAGCAAGACCGAATACATGGCTCATGCTGCTAAACCCTGGGCTTTGGTCTCTTTTAAAAAGCTCTTTAAAAAATCTAATAAGACAAGTAAAACCCTGTAGCCTCTTCTTACAGTCACTGTGGTAGTAACTGGGACCACCCTTTTCTGTTGCCATGATAGGTCAAACTAATTCTTCATTTTTATGCACAATCATGGTCCTTCTCTTTGCTGGCCCACCGGGACATATATTAATCATGTTTTAATAGCCCATTAGGCATAGTTGTATCCTGTGACAACCAGGTCTCTATTAATTTCAAAGTCTTTAGTTTTATGCAGCATATCCAATAATACATCTCTCCATCTGCTATGGAAAGAGGGAGCTTAGAGACAATGGTCAAACAGTGCTCTGCAAGTCTTCTGCAGATCAGATGCCTTTGTGGGGACTGGGGGACTGGAAGACAATATCCTAAATTATCTGAGTTAACGCTACAGAAAAAAAAAAGGTCATTTATTACAAGAAAAATGCAGTAGATTATTCGAAGCATAGCTGAAAACCCAACAGCTATGTAACAGAAACAAAATGTGAACAGGTATGCATACATCAGGTCTCTTTTGTCCTCAAAAACCTGCTTTTAATAATAGTGGTCTTGCTCCATCTAGACAGCTCCCTTTCTGTGAAACTCGATGCCTGGCATGAATAATGGTTAATATTTACAAACGGGATATGGTACATATTAACTCTGGGCACAGGAGTAACTATTTGATTCTTAGGAAACTGACATTTATTAAACATCACCATACCTGGCACATTATCTTAGGTAACAGTCACAATGAGAGGTGGGGATTATTTTCAAATTCTTAGATAAGAAACCTGAACTTCTGAGAAGCAAAGGATCTGACTGGCTGAATTATGAGCCCAGAGTTATTCAGTTAACAGAGTTAAGACAAGCTGAAATTTTATTTTGTAGTCAAGAAATTTCCTCAAAGAAAGATAATCTGGAGGAAATAAAATTTAAACTGTATTAAAATGCACATATAATACATACATTAAAATATTTTTGATTGCAGATTTGCCTTACAAAAACTAGTCTGTAATCTCCAAACTGTCAAGGATTGTGTTTATTGCATTTCGTCGTGTAGCCTATATCTACACCGCGTGGGACAGTAGTCAGGTAAATAAATACATGCAGAACAACTGCAGGAAGGAAAGCCACCTTTCGCAGGCGTGCTTGTCACCTCACAAATGACCTCACATCCAGATACTTGCGAGGTTGAGTTACACCTTGATGTTATTCTCTAGGGAGAAATAAAGTCATTCATTATAATAGGAACACCAGAACCAATCAATCTTCATAAATTATATGAAGCATCGTTGCTTCCTTCGAGAAGACTCAACACATTTCTGATGGATTACACACTTGTACAATTGTGATTTCGTGTGTTTAGTAGATGTTGGCTTGTTACTGTGCTGGGAGTTACATATATAAAGATGAACTATACACTGGCCTCATCTTCAGTGACTGGGTGGCATCGTGGGAAACAATTGGCTGTTGAGATCCAAGGCCCTCACCTGCTTCCCACTCAACCTTCTCATTTTATATTTTATCTGTTTATTCCTCTCTTTTTATGTCTTAGATGCATCTCTTCCTTGTAGCTCCATTTTCCTTTACAGACTGATGTTTTTCTCTTGTTTGAGAAGTTTGTTTAATTTATGTTGCTCTGTTTGGATTCTTTTTATCTTTGCTTCTGTGCTTTCCATTTCTCTCCTTTTTACATTGGATGAATCTCTGAGACCCTCCTTCCAGTCTCCTTTCTATCTTCTTTGGAAATTGTGTGCCTTATAACTCCATCTCTTCAGTGATTTCATTAATATTTTAACATGCTCACTTAACTGCATCAAAAATTTTCCATAGTTTGCTCATTGCTTATGAAGTAAAAGGCTTTAGAGAACTTAAACTCTTATCAGCTCCTCAACTTTGATGGTTCCTTTTACGCTGTTTTGAGTGGACTCCCGGAGTGCCAGAATTAAAACCTTCTTTCTGGGTGTATCTGTGAGGGTGTTTCTGGAAAGCTTTAGTTTTTGAACAGATGGATTCAATAAAGGTTGTTGCCCTCTGTCTTCAGTGTGGCTGGGCATCATCCAATCCAGCAAGGCTGGGAAGGAGAACGAGGAGGAGAAACAAAACCATTTCTGTTTCCTGCCACCCACACTTGAGCCAGGACACCTCATCTTTCCATCTCCCTCTCAACTACAGTCTGCAGAACTGGCTTCTCTGGTTCTTGGGTCTTGGAGTCAGGTCGAAATCACATATGTACCTTTGTTGGGTGTCTAGCTGTAAATGGCAGATCATAGGATTTCTCAACAACAATATCCAAGCAAGTCAATCTTGCACTTCCATATTATTTATGAATATAATATAATAAATATAATAGAATATAAATAATCCATTTCTGCAAAGAGTCTTGATCAATATACCAACTTAACTGCTTTTGTTTTCAAATATTTAAGACATTGTTTATTTCTTGATTCCTTCATTTCATTCAGTAAATTAATTGCACATTATCATGAATGATAATATTGAATTATTCTGGGTACTCAAGAAGCAGAACCTGAAGTAACATTTACAGTAAGTAGTTCACATTGGAGTATGTTATCTGAAGAAAGGTGAGGTAATGTACAGATGATGAAGAAGCCAGAGCAAATATGCACTATTGGGTCCTCATCGGGTCCAGAGTACAATCTGTTAGCACCATAGGCTAAGCCTGATTAAAGGACTTCCAGACAGAAGCATTATTTATTGGTCCCCCATTATCACCTATCAAAAAATGCCTCTCGTCTCTCAGAGACACTGACTGCTTTGTACTTTGTACTCATGGTTGAGTAAGATGGCTCATTGTTCAGGTAGGAACTGAAAGGTGTAATGTTTTCAGGTGGCAGCTGTGGAACATGGTAAAGTTGATCGATTTGACATCTAATATGAGGGACAGCCACAGCAGTGCCTGGATTCACAGCTATGGTTGAGAACTGTTAAAGTGACACACAAGAAATGCCCGATAGGAGGCTAGAGATGTAGATCAACACCTCAGTGATTACCCAGCATGCACATGACCCTCAGTGCCAACCTTAATCTAAAAAAGAAAGGAAATAAGAAAGGCTCAGTTCATGTTTTAGAGAAAGCTCATTTGGTAATAGCACCTGACTCTCAACTGCGAGACTTGAGTCCAAATCCCCAGTCTCCATGTAAAGATGGGTATGGGGACACATTTGTAATCCTAGCAACAGACAGATGGGATTCAGGGGCAGACCAGATGAATACCTAGATCTTGCTGGCTAGCCATCTCTAGACCAATGAAAATTGAAAGACACCTGAGACATTGCGCCTGAGGTTCTGATTACACAAATGCACACATATCTACATCCCTCCACACATGTGCACCCCAACAAGAACAACCCCACATAACAACAACACACACACACACACACACACGCACACACACCACAGGGCTCAATTCAGCAGTCTGCAGTTAGTGACCCTATGTCATCAAGACTTACATATTTAACAGTAAGTGTTCAGTTTGTTGTTTACTATGGTATTATTTCCTTCTAAATGTTCCACCATTGATGAGTAGTGATCATCAGATTATGAACCATGATGGTAATCAGATGCAGGAAGCCCAAACAAATCTCTACAAAGAGCTTATAGAGATGACAAACAGAATACTCGCAGAAGACACTGTACCATTTCCTTTAGTGAAGGTCGACATTAGGCCAAAACCCTAATGTTTTGGTGTGAAGAGAATATGTGTCTTCCCCAAACACAGTCCTTCAAAGCTTGCTTCTTTTTCTCAAGGACATAAAAATTTTACATGGAAAGTTATTTTCTCTGAAACCTGAAACATTATTTCACTCTCTCTGGCTTTTGCTAATATACAGAGATAGAGACCTCAGCCGTCATCTTAATCACCTTTCTTCTTTGCAGTGAATCTTCATTTTCCTTTGGCTGCATTCAAGCTAATAACAAGCCCCCCCCCAAAAAAAATGTCTGTAACTTCTAGTTTCATTTTCAGTTCTCTAGATGTGCTTTCTTCATAATTATGTCTTTGGGGAATTTTTAAGTTTTTAAAAAAAATCTGATTAAAAGTATTTGCTTCATTGATTCTGGAAATATCCCAGGTTTGTGTCTTTGATTATTTACTCTAGTCTGTTTTTTTTTTTTATTTTCTTTTAACTCATGCACAACTTTTGATGAGATGTCTAAATTTCAGCTTGACACAGCACAGAGTGGTCTTAGAGGAAAGCTTCACTGATAAATTGTCTAAGTCAAACTGGCTGGTAGCCATGTCTGTAGGGGGTTGTCTTGATTATTAATTGCTATAGGAAAGTTCGGCCCACTGTGGGTGGCACCATTCCCTATATAGGTGATACTAGGCTGGGTAAGAAAGCCTGTGAGCAAGCCAGCAAGCAGTGTCTCTCCATAGATTCTGCCTTCAAGTTCCTGTCCTGACTCCCACAATGTTGACCTGGGAGTATAAGCCAAATATTCCTTGCCTCAGTTGCTTTTGGCCAGAGTATTTTATCAGTACAGTAGAATTAAACAAGAACAGGTAGAGGGTATTTTCTACACCGTGTCTCCTTTAAGGGTACTCTTCATAGTTTTTAGAAGTTTATCTTCTCACCGCTTTGCTTGGCAGTATTATCCATTCTATGTATTTTTTTTTTTACTTCAATAATTGTAATTTTCAATTTATGTGAATTCTAGTTTGGATCTTTTTGCAATACGTTTGTTTATTCTTATACCTGAGCGATTATGATGATTTTATTTTCATGCTTTTGAAATCGACACAGATCTATGCTGTTCATTTCAGATTCAGCATGCGCTGTGAGCTTATGGGGTCTTTTCGGGTATATTTTATTTATGTTGTTTTGCCTGATTCTCATGCATAGTATCTCCTCTTTTGATATATTTCGTGATTTTTGTCCACAGTGGGTGGCATATTTTCCTTATACATTCCATAATATTCCCCAAGGACTGAGTTAAATTTTAATTCTTGTAAAAAAAAGACTCCTATTTCTTCTGGCACTTATTCTTGACACCACCAACACTGAAGCATCATATTCAATGAAATTATCTACTTTTGAATTTTATGTCATATAAAGAACACGTATTTAGTCACACACACCCTTCTATAAGCCAGTTGTATTTACTGCCTCATCAATCTAGAGTCAGGATCAGGTCTTAAAATATCTTTGCTGAGTGCTACTACCATTCATAATGTTTTACTTCTTGTTTTCTCCTAACATTAAAGGTGCAGATTTCTCATACTGACTTAACACAAATATCTTCTTCTAGACACTATACTTAGTATGACCTTAGATTGAATCTACTGTCTTCTAACGGTACTGTATCCGTCGGAGACTGAACCTACGACTTCCAAGCTCAACAAAACCTCTCAAGGCAAACGCCCAGTTTGGACTTCACTTTGCTCGAGGGCCCTGTTAGTTTTATTCTTATTTCCACAGACCCCTTTAATGCCATGCTTGTACAACAAAGTCTTTTAAATGCTTTCATACTTTATCTGGTGTCTTGGTTAGTTCACTATAGGAAAACATAAGACTATAGGACTCTTAAGATTTAAATAAGCTGTTGCCTCTCATTTTTTTCTTCAAAATTATCTTTATTTTATCAAATTCCACTGTAATACCTTTATTCACTTCTTTCTAGATTTTTCTCTTTCATGAGTTATTCTCTTCTTCTTCTCCTCCTCCTCCTCCTCCTATATCCTGGTTTTACTACACTTTTCTTGGGATAAAATAGAACAAAACTGGAGAGAACAGAATATCAACGACTTGCACTTGGCAACTGATTTATTAATTCGAATGTAGTTTTAACCTTTCAGCCACTTACCTTTTATGTATCATTCTCTGTTACATAAAAAAAAACTAGGACTTTTCTCCCCTATTGTTTGCTGACATTTGAAATCTTTTTAATAGGGACAAATTGCTTTTGGGCATAAATACAACTGAATCTCATTTTCTGCAAGTCTATGCTGATGGCAAATGTAATTTAATATTTTAGCTGTAATATTAGCTGCCTTCCAGTGAACATCTGGTATTTACTAGGAAATATGTTACCTGTTTTTTCTTTATGGTTTCAAATCTTCATAGCCACCAGAGCCACTGGGTAAATATTGTTGCTTTATTATTATTATTATTATTATTATTATTATTATTATTATTATTACTATTACTAAAATTAAGGTTCCAATGGGTGAGGCAATGTATTTGAGTTTACACAGTGAGTTAGAGTCTCACTCTGAGTTGACTGGTCCCAAACTTGTCTTCCTCTTCCACTCTCCTCTTCCACTCTCCTCCACTGTCTGTTTTCAGCCCATGGAACTCTAAAACAGAGGATCTCTCTCCTTGCCTGATTCCTGACTCTTATGGGGAGGATGTGATACATGTTTCCAGCTGTGCTTCTTGAAGATGCACTTCCAGTTCCTGGGTGCAGATGGAGGAGGGGGTCTTGAGCTGGGAACACCGGCATACACATTCTTGCTTTCTGTACGCGTTTCTTCAAATACACAGAAGCTTAGCTGATCAATTCTGTTTTCAGACTTCCCTACCTAAATTTTACCTGTCTTTCCCCAGAGGCTCTCTGAATCATCATTTTATTTTCTAGGGCATTTACTATGATTTCAATTTGGGTTGATGACATGGTCAGACAGACAGTAACTGGCTATTTAACAGATATTGTATAATACAGTCCCAATGCCTCATTTATTTTGAGTTCTGGCAATAAAATTTTGGATTATAAATTGTGCAGTGTGGGCATTGTCTTCTCATTAATGGGGCTATTGCGCAGTCTCCCTAACCAAACCTGTTTGGGATGGAAGCCAAGCTGCTGCAGCCTTTTGCTGAAATCTTCACTTCTGAGTAGCTATGGGGCACTGCTTTTTAAGCTCAGTCACTGGTTGGCATCCACTTTTCACCCTTCAGGTGAGAACAGGGATGATACAGCCTCAGAATCCCGAGGTGAGAAGGGTGTTAAATGGGTACATGGGAATATCAATGAAATGTTTTGCATTCCTGAGACAAAACTATTATTAGTGAAGTCACTGTAATTATAGAAGAGTTTATTGTGTTTTGTAAAGAAAACTTTAAATAAAGACTAGAAATTGTGTCTAGCATGCAGTTTTCAAAACGTGGTGCTAAAAGCTTTGAGAGACAACATCTGCAGTGTAATGTCTTAGTGCCTGTTCTTTAAATCTGTTAAATAATATGTAGGTTGCTTGCCTAAGTTAGCTATTTTCTGTGTTCTAAGATACAACTGTACTTAAGCAAGAGTTACAGAAGAACACAAGGCAGGAAAGGGACTGCGGCTAGGAGTTTTGATCAGGAGTAGAGTACCTGGATAGCATACACGGGTCTGGATCTGATCCCCAGAACTGCAAAAAGCAAAGAGGACAGTCCAGTTGTGATCTTAACAATCCCAGGGAGGAGAAGCACTGGCACAGCTTCCAAGAGAGGCAACGGCCTCTCAAAACAACAGGTTTGGTGCGGTGGTGTTTTGATGGCTCAAGATGTATGCTAATCATTCATCACAGAAAAATTAACGGGGTGTGTGCTGTAGATTGAGACCTGGGGGCACAAAGATAGTTAGGTGCAGATGCTGCTTTTAGAGAAATCTGACCGTGAACTACAATAAAGTGGAAGCAAGTGCCTTGCAAAATGGGGCAGACCTCAGAGAGAGATGGGGGAGGGACAGTTCCTTCTAGGAGAATTGGGGAAGGGAATTCAGTGGTTCTGAGTAAGTCCTGCAGTATGACTGAGACAAAGCGCATTGCTCTTTGGATACATTGTATGAATCTGGTGATTATCAAGCAATAAGGCCATCTTAATTCTCTTTAGCTTCAGTCATATTTGATCCTGTTCCCCTTTTTTCCCTTCAGCCAAGTCTCTCAAAGCAGAGCTCCATCTACTTAAAGAAGGAAGACTTGACACTACTGCTCCAGATGCCAACTCATCTACTGGACTAAGAGTTCTGGGATTTTATTTTGGTTCATTGCTGGCTACGCGTTGTTTTCTTTCCACGAGGTGGTTCCTCTCATTAGTGCAGCATCTCCCCACCTCCAGCGAGCAGTGAGGCCCCTAACAGGTGCCTGTTCCCACACCTCCCCAAAGCCAGCTCTCCCTTTCTAATCTCTCTCGCACATCCGTACAGTTTGTTGAAGCCCTCTCTTCTGCAACCACACTTACTCTGGTGGGTGTGTTCATTACCTCCTTTCAAGTATATGGAAAGACATACAAGAGGCTGTGGACCTTCTGGAAGTCTGTTAAAAGCCTTCTGTAGTGTGTGGGATATTTCAAAGAGGAATCGAAGCTGCTACTTTTAGCACATTCCCAAGAGAATGTGTTTCCGTGGCTGGGGTGCTTGCTGTCACTCTCTTTGAAAAGAGGAAGATCCCCGGGCTCTTTGAGGTCTGAGGGCTACACTTCCTCCCACTTGTCCCATGATTCCTGATGTCTGCTGACACTTCTTTAGAGTAAACGGACATGGCACCTTATAATCCTGGCTGGGGTAGATATGGGACAGGAAAGGGCATTCCAGGACTTAACCGAAAGTCTATTGATACTTATTTTCAGAGGGTTCTTGAGATAGCACATGGCTTGCTTCCCCCGCTTTCAGCTAGCACTTCCTGACTTTTGATGTGGTATTGAGATGCAAGCTTTAATGCTCCGTGCTGCTGACTGTAGAGGAAGCTCCGTGTTCATGGCTTAACAGCTGATGTGTACAACAAAAGTCCAGAGACTTTTCACGGTTCGTGCACTAGGGATTCCACAGGTTGCCTGAAAGCATAGAACAGGATGATTTGTGGCAGGAAGAATCCAGAAATAGACCTCGATTCCATGTGTCTGTGCAACATGCTGGGAGAATCAACAGGCCAGATGTCCAAGACAGAGGTGTCCTCAGGGAATGGTCCCTCTGAGTGAAACACATTTGCGAAAACTGTCCTTGCTTCTCCCAGCTTCTGGTGGTATGCTGGAGACCTCTGGCATTCCTTGGGTTGTATATGTGACCTTCTAGCCCTACATCTTTGTATGACTTTCTTCTTGTGTGACTTCACATGGTCTTTTCTTGGGACATTCGTGTGGGACCTGATCACAGTGGATGAAAGCCTACTCTGATGACTCTATTTGAATCTGATTACTTCTTTCAAGGCCTTCTTACCAAGTTAGACCCAATTCTGCCGTACTGAGGGCTAGTGTCTGACTTCACTTTAGGATGGTTCAGTTTAAACAGTAACGACTGACCAGTATGATTGCTGAAGGCTTGGTTTCTAAACTGTCTCTGTGTTTCCCATGCTGGCTGAACAACCTTCTTGTGATTTCTTTAAGTCCTTGGTACTGACCAACTTGGTATAACTTTCTATATCCCATTGCCTGTTTAATTGTTTGTTGTCTACCACAAATGATAACATTCTTGATGAAAGGCCTACAATTTGTATTGCTAATAATTATCACAATGCCTAGAACACAGGGAGTCCTGGATGAATTCATATCAATAGGAGACAAGGTGAGAAAGGAAATTCTTTATCTGTGATTTGCAAATGCTTAGCACTTATAGTGATATTGTATTTGAAATAAGAAAATAGCCCATCCATGTAGAAAAGAGATGATTTGGTATGTAAGTGGCCAAATGGTATACTTGGCATTGCTTAAAAGATTTTTGCAAGAAGTCAGAATCAAATTTGACAAGTGATGGGGATAGTTCAAGTCTTTTCAAGTCTCATTTATTGAAGATCTGTTGATCTGGCAGGGCTGTGGAACAAGTATCTTTTGGATAATGGGACACAGGGTTATCAGAGCCCAGGGAAGCTAGCTAGAGCTGGATTTTATTCCTGGCTCTCCTCTTCACCACAGTATTCATCATGACCTTCAGAAAATTGCTATTTGAGGTGGGGAGGACTGGGACTCTGTAGGCAGCTTATCTCCCCTAGAATTTTCAATTCTCCTGTCTTAGCTTTGACACTGCTGGGGTTACAGTCATGTGCCACTACACCTGGCTAATCATCCAAACACTTACTTTCTGAGACGCTCTTCTAAGTTAGCATCAGGATACAAATGGAGATTACTACCAGGTAAACATATAAAATATAATGAGAGCTAATTTTAATGGTAAACACTCAAAGAGATTTTCATGAAAGTGTTTAATTACTTTAAATGCTGTGAACATCATAATAGACAGGCCAAGTGATCATCTTAGCTAAAACAAAGGAAAAGAAACTCAAATTTGCATGAGTAGATTCAACTTCGGGAGGTTTAGGAGCCAATGTCATTTTTCCGTGCTAACTGGAGGCAGATGTATAATAGTGGAATGATTTTTTAAAGGAAATTATTGGAGGTGGGCACAGTGGCCACCATAAGAGGTGGCTCACTCCTTGGGAGGCCGAGAGAGAAGACAGAATTTGAACCAGCCTGTACTACATGATAAGACATTGTCTCTCAAACAAACACGCACCACAGAACACTATGGGTCAGTAAAGAAAGCCTTTTCTTCTCTCCTTTGGTGCATTTTGTTTCTTTGTATAGAGAGAAATGGAAAGGTGATCCATCCAGAGAGCTTGGCTCTGAACCAAAATAGCAGAAGTGGAGAGCTTGAGGAACCAGAGTTGACTTCACCGCTCCCTGGAGGCTTGTGACAGAGAAAATGGAAATAGCAAAGAGGGTTTATTATCCACTCGCATTTCTGAAGGAAGTGGGAGGAGAGTCTCCGAGTCCCTGTCTGTGGAGCAAATGTTGGCCATCTTTTTGGGAGGGAGACTGGTGGCAAATTGTGCCTGCGTGCAATTTATGTTAAATTATAAAACTAAAGTTTGACGTTTTGGGGGATGGAAGTGGAACAGACCCCAAGAAGATTATAGAATTGTTGACTGAGTCTCCATTTCCCCTCCTTGACACCTTATACCTGACAGGAGAAGGATCAAAAAGAGCCAGGTCCGGAAGCAGACATGTATAGCTACAATCACAACACAGAGACCTTAGGGGAAGGGTCCTTTTGGAACATTCAGCCTAGAAAAAATAATCCTCTAGCTGAAACTAAGTCTAGTTAATGAATCCATCTACTGACCAGTACTATTATTTTCTTGAATGTTAAGCAATGGGGAGCAATCCACACAAGGGGAGAGCATTCAGGCGTGAGATATCACCCACCCACTATCAAACCGATGTCAGCAGGAAGCCATCAGTAAAGAAACCACAGCAATACCTAACAGAAGCCACTGGAGGATGACACGGGGAAGATAAATCCCACAGCAAGTGATGAGAGAGGCAACTTTCACTGGCTACAAAAGGGATAGTAGCAGCAACCGGCAAGGACCTTATAGGAAACATGGGACTTGAAAGTGAAGAAGGCCGAGGTTGAGGCTGAATTTGGCAGAGGAAGGATGACCCAGGAAGCGCAAATACGAGTCTTCGCAAAGTCGTCTTTGCTCTGTTGGTGACGGTCACCACGGCAGAGTGTCCTCTTTGAAGACTGCACACATTCGACTTGGTACTTGGGTTGTTTCCCTGTCAACTTATACGCTTCTACATGTGTACAATTCAAGCTGTGTATTTCTTTAATACTGAGTTCTGTGCCTGGAAGAGGCTCACAACAGCAACCATAGAGATGAGCTGCCCGGTTCTGCTTCAGGGGAAGACTTCCCACAACATTCCTTAAAGACAGAACCACCATAGAGTCCGGCTACTCCACTCCTGGGACTGGAGCCAGAGGACTCTGAGTCAAACACCAGAGAGATACTTTCACATCCACATTTATTGCTGCACTGCTCACAGTAGCTTACAGAACCAGCCTGGATGCCATCAGCATATGAATGGATGAAGATAATATGGCGCTCAAACACACAATGGAATTTTATTCAGTCATAAACACAGTTTTGTCAACTGTGGCTTGCAAATAGAGACGCTGTATTAAGTGAAATAAGCCAGAAGCAGAAAGAAAAGTGCCCATAGCTCTCATTTGTTGCACCTATCTTTAACATAAATGCACAGAATCATATATTTATATACACATGTGTGTATATACGTTTGTAGTGTATGACATGAGGCAAGAGTCGGACAGTCTGGGGAAGGAAGGGGCTGGAAGGAAAGAGATGACAGGGAAAGGTATGGGGAATGAATGTGGTGAAGGGCGTTATCTCCTTTTCTTTAAGAAACCCATCACTGTGTACGATGACTGTACTCCAAGAAAGAAAAGGAAAGATGGAAGAAAAAAACGAGAAAGAAAAAAGAAAAGAAAAGAAAGTCCCATTCAACTTTGTAAATAGAAGAGAGTCTCCAGGTGCAGTGTTTTAGAGAGCAGCTTCAGCCTGACCGCCGCAGGGCCAAGATCTCCCAGCAGCCCCAATCAACAGCAGAGCATGATGGGAACTAAGGGGGAGTAGATCCGCAGTCTCGGTGCTGGGCTTCCCTGGAGCTGGATGAGTGTTCCTCAGCTCTGCGTTGCAGGCTGAGTCCCTCCGGGGTGTCCGTCTCCCCTTCCCCCGCCCCCCGCCCCGCTCCCCGCACACTTCCCTTTCCATAGGTAGCCCCATCTCCTAATTTACCGCCTGCCCTGTTCTCTTGGTGCCAAGGTCTGCTTCCAGGAGGACCAGGCATCCTCTCTGCAAAGGATTATAGGATTAAGCATGGGATTAAATACGGGGTAAGTGTTCCCTGTACAGTCCTGCGTTGTTCACTTCCAAATTAGGACTTCATTTTCTCAGTTTACAAGCGTCCTGAAAACTGATAGGAGTTTGGGGCTCTGACATGCTCCAAGTTCAAGAGCGAACAGGCTGAATGCCACCTTCCTTCACACACACACACACACACACACACACACACACACACACACACACACAGTTAGAAACTGGAATGTAAGAGGTGAGCCAGGAGTTCAAGGCTGTTCTCCCTGGTCTCCTAATCTGAGCGCTAAATCAAAAGAGGTTTTGGTTCCAAAGGACACCATTAATACATCGCTTTCCTCTCTATTACATTTCCAGTAAAGCCTGTGGCATTAAACACACCAGTGTTCTCTCTCTGCTCCACTCAGGGTCTTCGAGTTCGGGTGGGGAGTGCTTTAGAACACTAATCCCTAAGGTATGCTTCATGTTAAATCTATTAACACAGGTTTCTCTGCTGGGGTTCAGAGGAGACTTTTATATGCTAAAGTACACTGTCCATTTGCAAGAGCAGGTCTGAGGTCTTAACGTTTCCAAGTTTACCTAGCTTTGGGATTTGCTCTACAGAACACCTTCGAGGGACTCTATGTCAGCAAAATCACAGGATCCTGGAGTCTACGGCAGCCAGGCAACACTCTCAGCTAGTTTCTGCCATTCTGAGAAGGATTCATTGCCTTGACCTGCTTTCTCATATGAAGAATCTGAGGCCCGGTTCTTTTAAACTGCAGAATTGGGAAATGGAGTGTTGCCAAGTTCCACGATCTGCCTCCTCCCGGTGACGGTGAAGTGTAGAGACCTATGAGCTGCTCCTTAAGTAGCTAAGGATAAAAGCATGTGTGTAAGGAAGGATGAAAACTATTTTGCTAGCCTTCATGTGCTGTGTGGAATTCGTGGAGAGATACGCACGAAGGTGGATAAAATAGATTTTTTGTTCTGATAATGTTTAGTGGGGGTGGAAAGACCAATCATCAACATTTCTATCTAGCACCCTGGAAAGTGGTAGAGTTTCTCTTTGGCAGGCATATGAATCTCTCTGTAGGTTATTGTGCAGAATCAAGAGCAAGAGATTGACATAGAAAACTTGGTTTTCGATCCTCCCTACAGCACTTGCTACTTCAGGTTGCTTCATCTTCCGGAGCCCCTGATCTTGCTTGGTTGACATTATAAGCAAGGAAAAGCATCTACAATCCCAGGGTTATTCGAATAACAAGACATGAGTACTCAGTACAGAGCAGGTGCTTCAGAAATGGTGTTGGTACTATATGGTTTTAACTTTCATGATCTTTCTGAAGTTAGTGACTTATTCTCCGAGAATCTTTCCAGTTATGACTGGACGTGTATTTCAAGACTCACACAAGTAGTGAACAAAGTAGGAAATACTTTGCAATGGAGACTGGTTTTTGGATGTTCTTCCCAGTTACAGTAGACAACTTACGTGCAGAAGATACCCTGGCTTTTGGTCATTCTGCACTGACTACAAGTACCCTGGTACACGGAACCTTCCTCTCCTTAGTGGATTTGTGGGCTAGCAGCCTGCCTTTGCTCTCACAGTCTCAATACCTTGCTGGTAATTCAGGTCTTTGAAGAAGCAGACAGTGAAGGGTTTAGTGGGCTCTAATGCCTATTCTGTGGCTTTATCAGTCTTTTCCCCAGAGATTGAGCATTCGTGTCTATGGCCATAAGATCGATTGCTGCATTGTGAGGCAGAAATGAAAGGGAACAGGGAATACTTTTTCTTCCCTTTCCAGCTCTGCCCGGCATTGGCCACAGACCCGTGGCACAGGGGCTAAGCATACAGGGTCACATGACCCTAGTATGTGAATGCAGCCAGTGCAATTGCACACTTGTCTCAGAGACTAATGCTACTTCTATTACTGATAATAATAATAATAATAATAATAATAATAATAATAATAATAATGTTGTTATCTAATTTATTTGGATTGTTCGTAAAAACATCACATTTTATGTCTTGATTTTATTTCCAGGAAAGAGAGAGAGGCTCTGAGTGCTCTGTGAGGGGAACGGCTTCAGTGCAGAATGAAGGAGCATGCTCCCTGCTAAAGCCACGGTAACTAATAGCTCTAGATATAAGATAAAAATAACGTATTTTGTAATTAATATTTTAATTTACCAAGATGTGAGCTACATGGTGACTAGACTTCTCTTCCCCATGGTAATAATGAGCCCAGGCAATTTCAAAGGAAGAAGAGCAGCCAGGAGTTTAATACCTTTGATTAAGAACATGTTTCCACAGTGGCTGTGGCCTTCCCATTTACAAGAGCCGAAACAAAACTCAGGCTTATTTTATTTTGGAGCTGCAGGGGGTCTTACAGCATCAAAAGAAGAGGGAAAATGTTTAAGCATAATTAAAGGCAATTCACCTCACCAGGCCTCCTCCTCCTCCTCCTCTTTTCTCTTCTCCTCACTCTCTCCACAATACATGCTAATTGCCACTTCGGTGACCTGAGGAATTTCTTTTTTTCTTTCCTGAAGTAACTTGCCTGTTTGGCTGTTGCTCACACTTGTAATTGACTGCATAAATCAATGCATCTCCATTAGTTCATTTGAAAACAGAACGTGAGTTGCTTCCTGTGCCGCTTGCTGGCTGGTTAGACATTAGCTAGGCTCAAGGCAGGAGGAGATGATGCATCTCGGTACCAACCATGTCCTAGGTGCCTTACAGATGGGGATACATGAAGTCTCTATGAAAAAACTGGGATTGGAAGCAGCTCACAGCTTGCTGTTGGACCCTCTGTGTGTGGTGAGATTAGAACCCAAGCTTTGGTTCCCTAAAGAGGGGTGAACTAGTGCGGGTCAGAACCCAAGCTTTGTTTTAGACGCTGCTCCTTCTTTTCCATGTGTCTATTCCTCTTTAAGCCTTCCATTTCAAACGTTCATTCCTTCCTTTAATTTGAATGGCCCCTGGCATGCATTTAAACTCATAATCACTTAGGTTGCAAAAACTGAACTTGGCAACTCTCTGAAAAAGCATTGTGAACAGTCATTCACGGAGACTTCCCCAGGGACTGAGAAAACTCAGACACCTCCAGGCAACTTTTAGCTGAAGGTTTAGAATAACAGGACCCAGGGTAGGAGCTGAGCTCCTAAGATGGAGGGTGTTTTAATAATGTGCTTTCCTTTCAGCTCTGGTCATTGATAATAAGTTGTATCACATTCACAGGAAACGTGGCCTCTGGAAAATAGAAGAGACCTGGAAACTTTGACCTGGGAATCCGGACAGATTTCTTTAAATCTGGGTTAACCGAGCGGTATGGACCAAAGGGTCATGTGCAGAGTGGGTGTGGCAAAAAATGATGCTGAATTCAAACAAAGGACTGAGCCACACTTAACAGGGAAATCACAGCAACCACCAGCTTGGGACAAATGATGTCACTGTTCGCTTGCGAAGGGGCATCCCAAGGTATGTGGGGGCAGAGAACAATGGTTTTAAATTATGTGCTAGATAAACTACAGGATCAGAAGGAGAAGAAAAACAACTACAACAATGCCAAGTATGTGAGCCTCAGGGAAGCCTGAACGTTGAGAGCCAGGCAGGCTGACACAGGCTTACAATCCCAACACTCTGGAGGCTCAAGGCAGGAGGAGCAGAGTTCAAAGTCAGCCTGAGTTACAGTGAGAAATTCCAAGCACTCTGAAAAGAAGGTTTGGGTACTACTTCCTGATTTACTTTCCACAGACTCCTTACCATTTCTAACTCATATCTATGTCACTTGGGTGTGGAAGGCATTCTCTTATCTTTCTCTGTCTCTGTCTGTCTGTCTGTCTATCTCTCCCTCTCCGTGTATGTGTGTGTGTGTGTGTATGTGTGTGTATGTGTATATGTATGTGTGTATGTGTGTATGTGTGTGTGTATGTGTGTGTATGTGTATATGTATGTGTGTATGTGTGTGTGTGTGTGTGTGTGTATGTGTATGTATGTGTATATGTATGTGTGTGTGTGTATGTGTATGTGTGTGTATGTGTATATGTATGTATGTGTGTGTGTATATGTGTATGTATGTGTGTGTGTATGTATGTGTGTGTGTGTATATGTGTGTGTGTGTTACTAGAGATTTGATCCAGGGTGCACATACTAGGCAAGTACTTTACAGCTGAGCTATACCCCCAAGCAGGATTTTAAGGTTTCTATTTTCGTTTTTATAGCTTTGATTTTCAGCTTCATTTTGCATGCAGCAACAGCCAAATATTTTCATTGCATGTGAAGTACATTTGTTCCAAGTTCTAATTTCAAGAAAAGTTAAAACAGAAGATTCCACATAAAGAAAGATTCTTGGAGAGTTCGCACAGATGAGGGAGTTGCTGGAATCCTCAGATGTCCTGGGAGTCAGTCAAAATTCATACTGTAAGGGCTGGGGTTGGAGACATGTCTTTTAACTTGACCAACTTCAAGGAAAGATAAAATTGAACAATTTAGAGTCTGTCTGTGTACCTCTACCACCCTTCATTTTGTGCCCTGGGAGATGTTGTCTGTCCTGTCAAACATTCTCTCTCCTAGGAATCTATTTAGATCCTAACTACTGATCAAAGTTCATTCAACCTTATTTTGAGGAAATACCCAACAGACTGGGATTAGTCAGAATTGACAGTGAATTTGTGGACTGAAAAGCTAGATGCCCTCAGAATGACAAACTGCGAATTAAATAGAATATCGTATGTCCAGGCTAACTTTGATGTTTTGTGCATTCTAAATAGGACATGCTTTAGGGAAACGTATCTTCATGATGAAAGGTAGTCCTGTTCTGAAGATTACATGTTTTCTGTCCTTTAAGCCCTATGTCTCAATAATTTCACTTTTTACTCAGTTGGAAATGGGCACATTGGCCATCTTCCTGCTTTTCTGATGTGTTCCAGTACACCCCTGGCACACATGACTTCCCCAACCTAGAACCCTTCCTTCCCCTGGATCTCTCCAACTCACTTGGGCTTGGTGTCTGCTCATATGTCAGGTGACTGTTTCTTCTATTGTTCCCATATTGTATTATACTCTTCTTTATTGGGCGTGAGCCGTAATTGAAAGCCATCTTTGTAATTCTTGCTTTAATATCAGTCTCTTTCTATAGATGTAAAGAATGAAGGGACCAGGATTCTGATTGTCTTGTTAGCCATTATATAATACTTCTAAGCTATAGCTGGTCCTTGATCAATCATTGCATGAATGAACATTTGATGAGTACCGAGACGTCAAATATTGGGTGAACACTTAATTGCTTGACTCAGATAAAGTAGGAGCCACCACGTCTCCCCGTATTGAGAACAAATGCATCCTGGGATGCTGTGTCTTAAAGAGAATGTGGGTGCGAAAAACACACTGAGTGGTGAGCAGCTTTTGACTCATACTTAATATTTACCTAAACAAAAAAGACAAAAATATACCCAGGATCATTACATGCAGGCAATAGAAGGAGATTGGTGGGCAGAATCATTTTAATGGTACCTTGTCAATAGTCCATAGCATCAGATACACCATTCATGGCTACTCAGATCTGTCAGTGAAGCTGAAAGCCTGGGAGTCATGGATTCAGTGTTATCGGTCTCCAGAGAAAGAATGCCACATTTCTCTTTCGCTTGGGGTTCTTAGATACCAAATATCCCCCAGCTTTATCTAGGGTACTTGTATGTGATGACGTGGTCTTCTTCTAGAACCCCATAGGTTCCTCTATATCTGTAATGGCATATATTCACCTACCTAATTTTTTCTATTAGAACACAAGCTTCCCATTGACGACAATTTTCTCACCTGCCCATAAAGTTTCATGGCTAGCTCAATGTCTAGGATCATTTGTCTGACGGATGTTTTTTGTTAATTTTTGTTAATTCTTTAAAATCTCATTTTAGCAAGCAAGTGCAATGGTTTGCAAATGGCTAAATATATAGATATGAATGAGTTTCTGCGTTGTCTGGCCAATTTTATTATAGATACTTTGGTGAGCTGGTTACAAATATGATTACAGTTATTTGACTTCCTCGTATATTTTTGTTATTCTGTAATATATTAAGCATCCCTCATTAACAAGGTCGTCTTTTTATCCAATCTTTGAGTGTTGGCTGGCCTTAGAATTTACTTTAGTTAATAAAACGTGACAGAAATGACAATATGTGAGCACTACGGACAAACCTTTTAGATTCTGCTCAGTGATTCCATAACATGTCTGGGCAGTCATCTAGCTGAGCTCGTTCTAGAAGAGCCAGTTGCCAGCTGAACTGGCAGGTGACCGCAGATACACTAATTGAGTACAGCTGAAACTGGAAATTCTCAGCCATGCCCAACCCAAATTGCTGACTTACAGAATTGTAAACTAAACAAATACTATTGTAAGCCATTGTGTTTTGGGATTATTGTGTAGCAAAAGTTAATTATCACCCATATATAAATTTCATTTACAAGTATAAACAGTTGAGAGGGTACTTAGCCAAGAATGGTGCTGAGATCTGAGCCAAGTACCAGCCCTTTCTTTGGAAGAAGGTTCTTAGGTGGAACTATCTGATCATAGGGAATTTGAGACAGTTAACTGAAATGAATTTGGAAAGTAATGAAGGAAGTCATCTTCAGAGAACAAGCAGTAACTACTGAATCCACAGATCCGTGGGACGTCTTGTGAAGAATGCACACATCTTCAAAACTGGAGGGACACTCAGGAACACTTGTGCAAGCACAAGGGCCAGAGTTCAGATCCCAACACCTATGTAACACGCCAGGAGTTGACTCTCACATGCCTGTGACCCAACCCTGAGGGCCGGGGAGACAGGAGGATCATTAGGACCTGCTGTCTGCCAGCCTAGTTGTAGCATATGAGAGCTAGTTGTTGTAAGAGACCCTGCCCACAGAGGGGCACAGCAGAGCATGATGCAGGAAGATAGCAGACATCTTCCCCTGGCCTCTGTTGGACAGATGTGCTTGTGCACACACACAAAAGTGCATATACACATCACACACATACACGTATGCTCCTCTGCAAAATAGAAGGAACTTCTGATGCCAGATGAACAATAACAAAATGAAGATTTGATGGTTTGATTTAACAAAAGGCAAGCAAGCAATGTTCCATGCAGTGGATAGCAGAATCTGCTAGTGACGTTGGCAGTCTGTGGATATTTTTTGAGCAAATGCTTATAAGCCATGGGGTCAAGATTGGGATGGATTCTAGAAAAAGCAAAGGAAGGAGAGGTCATTGTAAGAACAAAAAATATAAACAGAGCTCTGTTGGGGGATGAGGAGCCTGAATTTGCTTCCCACCTCTACTCTTGGTAAATGAGCTTCAGGGTCATCGAGGGGAAACTGGCTTGATAAAACCATTTCACACAGAACAACAAATAAGGCAATGGGAGGATAACAGGTAGTGTACTGTAGAACTCTGGAACAATGGCTTTTACTGTGCAGGGTTGCTAGTAAAACCTCCAACTGGGTACTGTTGGATGGTGGCTCCCAGGGAGTCATAATCATTGGCTTGGCTTCTGTTATTCCTCTCATCCTCCTCACCTCTCTGCAGAACAACCTTGCTTACTGCAGGCAGGGTAATGTTCCTTTTCTGCTGAAGTTGGAATGTTCCCTCACCTGGTGTATCAGGGTGATGACGCAGCTTTGCCTGTTTGTGGACGTCTCTGCTTTCGTGTTCCTGCTATGAGCTCTAGGCCATTGGATAGCAAAGTATGTTACAAAACAGGTGTGTTCAGTACTATATTGTTTTCTGATCTTTGGGAATTAAGAATTAATTTTTTTTAAATGGAGGCCAAGAAAGCAGGAGTGTATTTCAGGTCTGGTCTGTACTGTCCTGTCCCCAAACTTCGCTCCGCACCACAGATCTCTCCTGTTGAGTCAGGACATCCGTTGCTTCAGGGAGAGGCAGAACCTAGACAAGAATGAAGGACCCAATGTTCAGATTCAAATCCAAAATTTGTTCTTGAAGCTAGTATCAGAGACAACAGTAGAGGGCTGGAGAATTGGCTCCATGGTTAAGAGCATTTGTTCTTCTTGTGAAGGACCTGGGTTTGACTCCCAGCACCCACACGGAGGCACACACTTCCACAGGCACCAGGCATGTGGGACACAGACATCTGTGCGGGCAAAGCACTCATGTGAATAAAATAAGTCTAAAAAACCAAACCAAAACAGAGACAATAGTACTGAAAAGCCAGGCTTTTCACTTCGTAGTCCCTAGGCTTTTGGAAAGAGAAACTAGAAGCTTTCCTTTAAATATTAACCAGTTCCTTAAAATATTAAGAAGTTAGGGGATTCAGGAATGAAAGATATACAAGTCACTGAAGAGAGAATATGTAGATATAACATAATGGGAATTTTCCAATTCACTAAAAAGGAATGGAGGCCGAATGAGAGGAAGGTAAGGTTACAGAGCCCAAGTGGGCACATTCCTGAGCCTGGAGATGGAGAGGCTGGAAATCCAGACTGGAAATCTTTGAGTGGACAAGGCTGGGTCAGAGTCCTTACCTAGAACTCTGCACGGAGATGGTGATCTCAGAAGGGACACTGGGAGGCTGTGCATTTAAGGAGATCTGGCATTTGATATTCAGAGAGAAGCCTCCCCTTTCTATCCCAAGAGTGTTGAATCCACGAATATTCTCCAAGTCTTTCACAAGTGGTGCATGGGATGGTATTTAAGAATTAGACATCAAAATGTCTGTGTGAGACTGTTGAAATAAGAATCAGTGAATGGGAAAGTTCAAAGCAAAGATCAGAGGGAATGAATATGGGGGAGATCTCAAAATATCAGCTGTGTGTGCTGGTGTGCTGAGAGGAGTTTGGGGAGAAGAGAAGGATTAGGGCACTGAAAGCAACAACTGCATCCCTGTGGTAAGGGATCAGAAGACACGTAAGCCCTTCCAGGATAGAGCATGATCTGTGCTCAGACAACAAATAGAGCACGTGATCTTTTTCTGGTGACAATACAACTCATAGGCCTCCAGTGAGCAGGAGAATGATGTTAGAGAAAACCCTGAAGTTGACTTTCCTAAAGATGATATACTTTAAAACGGGAGTCTAATTTTTAATCTGAAGTAGTAAGATCAAAATTGGGGGTTCTGCCATGAGAAAGATTGCTAAGTATGTATTATTGTGTGATAGTTTCCTTTTAGATCAAAACATTCCAACCTCCAGGAAAGCTTCTTAAGTAGGAAAGCAAACAACTCAAAATAGCTTCAGGAAATTCCTGAAACTGACCAGATTCACTAAGCCCCTCCCTGACAGAGTAAGCAATAAAGCTACTAAGTATCACTCTCAAATAAGCAAAGCTGCAAAGAAGATTCTGAGAACAGACTAGCTGCCTGGAAAAAGCAAAAACCAATAGAGCTGTTGGAAGAGGCTTAGACCAGAGTCACTTGGAAAGGAAACTGTAGGCTTTGCAGTATATTCTACGTCTCAGCTTTGTGAGCTGTCATCCATGCTGGGGTGGACTTTGGTGATGCAGCTGTCTTCGAGTCATTTCTGCTCTTGTAAATAACCTTTCACCAATATTCCTGTAAGTACTCCAATGCAACTCATCGGGTCACCAAGTTGAACTTCAGTGGTATCTGCAGTTCGGTCTGTCATGGGTTCCCTGTCTGGGGTGTGTAGATGCACAAGTTTCTTCTCACCAGGAAAAGTTTTGTCCCACAATAGTATGTTGGGTCTAGATGCACATGCTCGCTTGTAACCTTTGACTTCACAATACCATTATTCGATGCTTGTGAGGAGCACCTGGCAAGATGCTCCTGTGTGGGTTTGACCATTGTTTTTATGCGCCCCTACTGAGCTCATTCCCACATTGTCATGTGTGTGTGTGTGCAGGTCTGTCTCATCAACCTGGTTGTAAGCTCTATGATGGTGGATACCATATTCCTTCTTATTTTCTAGATGCCCAGAGGACAACACTGGGTCTAGCAAGTAGTTATTTCTTAAAAAATGCCTTGACAATGAGCCCATAATAATGAAAATTTTGGTAGATTGTTTTTATAAAAAGAAACCATTTAGATTTGAAAAGCTCTGGCAATTAGTAAACTGTCATCAGAATCAAATGACCTTATTACCGTTTTCATGTTGGGGATAGATGCTAACAGCTGTGGAATGCCTACCCTGCAGATCACGGTAAGCTCCTTTACACGGACATCATTTACAGCTCCCCAGAATTCTGCAACAGTGGTGTTATTGTCATCATACCATAGGTAAGGCTAAAGCCTTCGGCAGATAGGAAATGGATCCGAGATGCCAGAACTACTCCTTGTTCAGCATCACTCCGCTGTATCGAGTTCTGTATGGAGACGCACGCCTTTCTAGGGAGGTGGCCAGATGACTGTGTCTACCAGCTTCTCACTGTGTACACTGTCAGTTCTCAGGACTTATGTTTTCTATCTGTGGATTTAACTATCTGCATAGCAAAAAAAAATATATTTTTAAAAATTATATCTGCTCTAAACATTTTTTCTTGCCATCATTTACAAGCTTTTCATCACAGACAGTATTTATGTCATGCGTACATTGTATTAGGCATTGTAAGCAATGTAGATGACTTATGGCACACAGGAGGGTGTGTATAGACTACATGTAAACATGGTTCTGTCTTATATAATGGACTTGAATGTTTGCTGACTTGGGTATCTGAGAGATTAGTGGGTCCAATTAACCACAGATACTGAAAGTCTATCTCAAGTGCTGTTTTAGGAAGACCTTGACGTGGGAGTGGGAGTAGCTTCTCTACATCAGTGGTCTTGGAGGTAGCCTTTCACCAGCCATGATTCTGTGACAAGCCTTGGTTTTCTGTTCCTGTTCGACCTGTAGGGAGGAGGGAGAAGAAACAAGGACTCAATTAGATACAACAGCTACCAAGAGCTGCCTGACCCTGCCCTAGCCCATGGCAGATGTGTTCTTCCAGTGTCTGTGCCCATGGAGCCTGTAGCACTTAAAGATGTCATCCTTTGGCAGAGTGCAGACTGCGCTGGACTGACTGAGTGTCTTTGACCACATCTGGGTCCAGTGTTATTTTGAAGGACTACTCTTGCAGGTAGATGTTGAGTCTGACATGATTGTAAGCATGGTTGCCAGGAGCCTGGGAACCCCTGCAACTCGAAACCACAGGACTTTCGCAATTAATTTTAAATCTGATTCTGTGAAACAAAACTAGCTCTAGGAGTTTTCTCTGTTCAAAATGGGGACAGGGTCTCTATTGCTTAGAAGTCACATTATTGCACCCTTCACCTGGGTGGTGCCAGTGAGCACTGATATGACTGGGGCTGCTTTTCATGTATTTCAACTGGTCTGTGCTCAGATCACACTGGCTGCTTCGTATATTGAATGCCACCCCTGGTTTTAGCAGGAAGAAAAAGAAAATCATCAAAACCGAACTTCCTCCACGAGATCATGTTGGGACAGTTTATTCCTCCTTTAATATTTTTCTTCTTCTTTGTCATCTTTCTAATTTTATTGTATGTAGATAATAAACATCAAAGCTGGTGTTACCAATAATCTTTGACAAGAAAATAGACCAATTGAATCTCTTCCCATGGGCTCTTGGGGAAAGCACATTCCCTGGAGAGGAGAGGAACATTAAACCATGTCATTCATTCCACAGTAATGAAAATGTTGGTTTCTCCGGTTTTGATAATTTAGAGATTAAATGTTGAGTGTGTGACTGTGGAAGGCTGTGATCTGTTCTTCCACCCATAGGATCTTGTTTACTTCTCATCCTGTAACCATCGCATTTGGGGAGCCATACAGCTTGTCTGGTGTGCCATTGTGTGCAATTACATGGGCCTCCGTATAAATCATGTCACACAGAGATTGCCTTCATAAGCCGGTCCCTCACCTGGCCACAATCCCCTGGAAAGAGAATGCGCTTTGTTACATTTGATTGGAAGCTTCCAAATCGGTCTTGGCTATTTTCTATTACTTCGGTCCCTCTAACTTTCCCTTAGCTGTAGTTGAAAAGTTGCCTTTGCTGGGCTCAACAGCATCTTGTGCCCTGAACTTTTATCAGGGGGAATATTCTCTAATCATTTTCAATTGTGTGAAGGCTTGGGACCTGACACCTGGCCACCTATAATACTCGGTATCATGACTGCCTTTTATTTTCCTGCCAACTTGTCACATCCTGGCTGTTGGAACATCATATTTGTGGCTCACAGAATCCTGACCCTAACCATGATGGATGTATTGATGATTAAACCCATCTCTATATAGTTTTGAGTCTGTTGGACTGGTTTGTGCTGAGGGTTAGGCGATTAACTGAATGACTAGTAAATCTCGATTCTTAATTAGAAGACTTTCTCTAATCATATGGATGCACACTCTCTTGAATCTGTTGATGGTCAGATGGGGCTATTATTATAAACAAAAGAAAACAAAATTTTGAATGAATAATACACTCCAATTAAATATTTTGTCATGCCCAGGGAGGTCTGGCTGTCTCCCTTGGTGTCTTTGGGATGTCAGATGCAGAATATGTAGTTAATTATACTTTTTAAAGTTTAGCAGAAAAATTAGCATGTGTCTAACATTAAGATCCTTGTTTTTTTCTTTTTCTTCTCTCTCTCTCTCTCTTTTGGCTTGAATCCACTTCTCTACCTTTCCCCCACCTTTTGCTCCCAGATAAGAGGGAGCCAGAATGGACAGTACACTGGAACTTTAGTTTGGGAATCTGACCCATGATTTGTAACATTGAGCACAGCATAGTTTGCATGGGACTCAGCTAATGCTGTGCACTCAGATGTCACCGATGCGACTTGCAGACCAGTCACGCTCTCTGCTCATACTTGATTACTTTTCCTTCTTGTTTTAATTTATAATATTGTGCTTCTCTGTTGACTTCACTGGATTTTTGAGATCAAAACCCAGGTTGCATTTCTTTTTGGTTCATGGTAACA
The DNA here is from genome assembly GCA_026225945.1 of Cricetomys ansorgei. NCBI lineage: Eukaryota > Metazoa > Chordata > Mammalia > Rodentia > Nesomyidae > Cricetomys > Cricetomys ansorgei. Next base: position 1,774,445 of record JAMJFZ010000558.1, read on the forward strand.
GTCCCATTTCTAAACTCATTCAAGATATAAATTAGCAAATTCCAACATTGCAACAAATAACAAAATCAGTAAAAGGTTGTAGGAATCATTTTAAAAAAGCTTCATGACTGACAGAGATGGACTTGCCTAGAAGGCATGTTTTTCATATCTATTTTTTTTTTTCTCTTCAGCAACCTGTTAAGTAGGCCCAGGTTACCTAACCCTAAGGTTCAGTATTTTCCTAGTTTCTAGAATACTAACCCAACATTAAATTGAAAATAATAACTTAGCTCTATTCATTTAAGTTTTTTCCCCTGTGCTCTATTGGAGAACAGTAATTGTAATCCACTGTCACACCCAAAACTATCTTTGAAAGGAAGTTGTGGGGTGAGCTAGAGAATGTGTTCCAGCCAGTCATGGTGACACACTTCTATAATCCCAAAGCTCAGGGGATGGAAGAAGGATCAGGAGGTTAAGGCCAGCTTCAGCTGCACAAGGAATTCAAGGTGAACACACACACACACACACACACACACACACACACAATCAATCAATCAATAATAAGGAAAGAGTGTATCCTGTCACATGCTTTGGTAACTCTTTAGGTTGTTGTTGATCACCACAGCCATATTTCTCCTGAGCAATAATATAAGAGCTTTGTCCAAAAAGGAAGCTCTATTAGAAAATTGTGTGAGTCCCACAATTTGTACCAAATCAAATCATCTCTTAAGAGGCTCTTAAAAGAGACACTCAGTAGAGGAGAAAGAAGCAGCCAGTAGAAATAGAAATCATAAAATGTTTCAAAGGGATCAAGGCAAATTGATGTAATTTTTTTGGTACCTAAAAACAGTCTCACTTTTCTTTAGACTTAGCAGTGTTTGGATTGAGACAGGTATCTATGCATGCTGTTAGGTGTTAAAGGATCAAAACAACCGCTGATGAAAGCATATATCAGAAGAAGCCTCAAGCCAGAGCCAAAAGTGATTATTAAAGATATATATTGTCTACTTATGTGTCTGTGTACCATTTGCGTACATTGCTTGCAGAGGCCAAAAGAAGACATTGAATCCCTTGGTACGGGGGTTACAGACAGTTGTTAGCCACCACACTAGTGCTGGGAATCAAACCTGGATGCTCTAGAAGAGCAGGAAGTAATCTAACCTCTGAGCCATCTCTCCAGCCCCCCAAAGTGATTATGAGATCAAAATAGACTCCAATTTTAATCAATTATATTTTAAAAGCAAAAGTAACCAAAGAAGCCATTCTACCAGGAATAAATGTTGATGTTCTGCAGGACTGGAGGGAATGGCAGATCGGCCTCTTAGAGTTCCCTGTGGAAAAGGAAATGAACAATTCACAACTGATTTTTCAACACAGTGGCTAGGACTGCTTTGTGAACCTTCAACTGTGCTGCCAGAATGTGAGGACATTTCCTGAGGGTGAAAGCTCAAAATTGGTGGAAGTGTTAGTGCAGTAGCCCCCTCTTCACGCCCCTTATCCATTATATCCTGCGATCTGCCTTGCAGCTCTGATAGCTTAGATGATGCGCCGAGGCCAATGTCTGAAAATGGATGTGACCTGCCTCACTTCTGGGTGATGCTAGTTATGACCAGAGATGAGTTCCTCTGTACCTTATAAGCCTGTCGGAAGCCCATAGAAGCCATGACTCAAGATGGAGTGATCACACAGTAGAACCCAGAAAGACCTATCAGTCACCCGAGAAGTGGATTTCTCCAGAGAGCATCTTGACCCGCAGGTGTCTTGGTCAGTAGGCCATGAACTTTACATGTAGTATAACTGAGATTCTTAAGGTTGTTTATGATGGTCAGATTGACACCAGGTGGGATTTGAACCCTCGTCTCTCTATTATATTAGACAAATTAATTGTCCTGTTACAGCACATTGATTTAAACAAAATGGAAGAGGCTGAGATGGATGAGTTTCTGCTTTGTCATCGAAGAAGAGGAGGAGGAGGAGGAGGAAGAAGGAGAGGAATAGGAAGAGAAAAAAGAGGAAGAAATGAATTCAACTTTATAGGAATGTCATAAAACTCAAATGGGATAGCTGCTTTGAAATGCACTCACAAGTGATTAACTGTTCAGCAAAGGACAAAGGCGCCACAAGCCACAGACCCAGAGAGACTGGACAGCAAGGAGGGGCTTGGTTATGACTCAGGGATCTTCCTGGTGGGGTGTGGGTGGGCTGGGGAGGGTGGGAATGGGAGGAGGGGAGGCCAGGTGTGAGGAAAGGGATGGAGGGAGGGAGTATATGGAGAGACATCTAGAAATGGGGGACACTGGGGAGAGGGATCTGGAGACCAAGGGCAGTGGAAACTCACTGGAGCCCATGATGGAGGCGTTGAAGAGGACATCTGGCAATGGGGAGGGGGAACCTGATCAGGCTATCTCGTGTAGCAGGCAAGGCTCCCAGTAGAGGGACTGGGACACCACCCCAGCCACAAAATCTTCAACCTATAAACCATCCTTCCTACAGGACCCACTGGGACAGTGGAAGGGCAGAACCCCACACCAAAGGAGAGAACCCATGCCTGATTCTGCAGGGTAGGCCAAAAACTAGAGACTATGATGATGTCCTGTTCTACTCAGAGTTCGGTACCTAATCCAGTCTCTGTCATTGAGGCTTCTCCAACCCAGAGCCAGACATCTTGCAGAGCTCTGGAAAACTCGCAGAAGACAGGGAGGAGGCATTTTGGGGGACATCATGAGAGCAGGCCCTACAGAGTCAAAGGAGCAGTGTTCTTGGAATCCCTCAGAGCCTGAAGCGGAAGAGAGAACTTGAAGGGTCTCCGAGATATGTGGCTGTCTGGCTTGGGGTTCTTGCAGAGAGCCTCCAGGCTAGAGTGTATGTGGGGTTCTCTGACACTTATGCCTGCCTTTGGGACACATTTCCTCTAGCTGAGTTGCCTGATCCACCCTCCATGTGGGGACTGGTGCCAAGCCTTGTCCCATTTGTTGTGCCCTGCTTTAGCGGTGACCCTGGGAGGACTGCTGTCTTCTATGGGGAGAACGGGGCAGGGGATGAGTTGGTGGGGACAGGGGGGATATATACTAGGAGGAGAGGGAGGATGGAGGGAGCTGGGAGGAAAGGAGAGAGGGTAGGAAGGTGTTGGTATGTATTATACGAAAGAAAAAAAATAAAAAGAAATGCAGTTTTTTTTTTTTTGTTCGTATTGGACAATGGTAAGGTCAATAGGTCAAAGGTGACTGTTAATGAAAAGGTAATATTCAGAGTTCATGAGAATAGCCATATGTCATACCACACAGGGCCAGGCAGGGAAGGAAGGCACCAAGGTTAGATGTCCATCAGGAAGGGTGAGGAAAAAATGTGGCTCAGAGTTTTTATTGTTGTTTCCGGGAGGAAGATTGGGCGAAGGGCTTTTGACTGACTAGTTTGAATAACTTCAGTGGCCTTTGAGATGTGGGGGCTTCCTCTCCTTATCCTGTTTTGGCCCCAGGACAATTGGAGAAGTATCAGAGTGGCTGACAGAGTTAGTAATTGGGGCTCTGGGTTGGGTGGTTTGCATACGAAAGGTAACCCTTTATTATTATCTCTAGGAATTGATTAACCCTAGGAGGGACAGAACCTCCAGGGTGAGCAAGGCCACTGATAATTAAATGTCCAAATGAAAAATCAGGCTCACTACAACACGTAGGACAAACACCCAAGTGCAACTGTGGCCGAGAGCAAACACCAAGACAAATTTCAAAGCATGTCGAGGTGTTAGGGAAGTAGCACAGTGGGCAGAGTCCTTGCCTGGCACGCATGAAACACTGGGTTCTGTCTCCAGCACCTTATAAACTTGGTGCGGTGAGGCAGGTCTGTAACTGCAGCAGTATGTGGGAGCCAGAGGCAGGGGGATCAGCGCTTGGAGGTCACGCTTCACTGCATAGTGAGTTCTTGGCAAGCTTGGGCTGGAGACATCGCAGTCGCGCTCTCCGTACCAACACACACGCCAAAATCATGAGCGGAATGGAGCAAGCCAGAAAGGCAAAGGGGGCTTACACAAGATACACTAGCCATCTTTTCTTTACAATGCAAGATGATCCGTTTAAAAATGTGTTTTCCTCCTTGTCTTCTAAAAAAATAAAAATCTCTAGTATGTGCCTTCTCCCTGTTTGGGGGATACTACACACACACATACACACAACACACACACACACACACACACACACACACACACTTTTCAACATGTGAAGAAAAATGGTAAAAGGGTAAAAGGCTGAAAACTGCTGACAAAAGGTGACGAGAGCTGTTACACAAAACATGCTGGCGCTATGCAAATGACCCATGAACGTTTGTGACTGTCACAGCGGCTTGGTCCCTTTGAGTTCCTGATTGGGCGCTGCACAGACTAAAGAGAAAATAAGAACCAACTTTTGGTCTGCATCTTACCAAAAGCCTAGAGCAAGTAAGACTTCGTCTCCTTAGTGCCTGTTTATTCACCCTTAAAAATACTTAACACAATTGTGTATCTTTGAGGATTTTTTTTTGCGGACTTACCCTTCAACTCAATGTCTTTCCTTGACACCTGTAGTGACCTAGGCGTTGCTTTAAAGGCAGCAGTAGTATGAAGAACAGGAAGTTCTGCCTATCAGGACACATGCACTGAACGTGGGTCCTATCACAGGGGTGGATTGGGATCTGGGGGGTATCCGGGGACTTCTAGCTTCTTGTGTCACCCATTAAGGTGCAAGCTACCATATTCAAGATGGGTGTGTATAGTAGTACTCTGCTGTGATGGCTCACCAAGAGAGACACAGAGGCGTTCTCATATGTGTAAACTCTGCCAGACCTTATCAGAGGAAACCACCAACCCGGCCAGCACCAGACTGAACAGTGGAACCTTGAGCCTCTGAGCTCAGGTGTTTTTATCCTTTCAGAACTCCTCAGGTGCTCTACTGATAGCACATGCAGATCATAAACAATTAAACAACCCCCATAGAAACCCAACACCTGCAAACAATACAAAACGCCCTAGACAGCCCCTCACCCAACAGTGCATAAAACAATTAATTTACATATAACTAAAAATAAACTTCTGCAACAAGTGTGCCTGGGCTGGGTCTGTCCTTACTGAGGGTAAGGGACAGGATGAGGGGAGGTCTTGACCAAGCAAAGGACTCCACAGATATTAGCAGTGACGCTGAGTTGGGTCCGCTTGTCGGCTGCACAGGTTCTCCCTGGAATGTGGAGTTCTAATGAGTACTCTCAGTACTGTCTCTGACCTTGGTAGCTTTGGCTGTGTAGGTTCCCCAGAGAAACGGGCATTTTGATGTCTGAGGTCAGGAGCTGCAAAACCTTAGAAGATGCAGCGGGGCAGAAAGGGAGTTGGGAAGATAGGGTTGTCCTCTTTTCTAGTTCTGCTCTAGCTGGATCCATAGTGTGCTGAAATAATTATGAATGTGAGCATTTCATTCAACCCCCATCATGCCCATGGGTTCCACCCACACACCAGCTCTTAATATTTTTCTAACTTTATCCTTCTCAGTTTCTCGATTATAAAAAGCAGGGTTCAACAGATGATCTATAAAATCCCAGACAGTTTAATAAAATTCTGATTATATAATGCCTTTGCCTTCTAAATCCCTGCCTTATCAACTGGCTCAGAGAGGAGAAACTTGGCCTAATCCAAATATATATATATATATATATATATATATATATATATATATATATATATCTCCATAAATGTCTGTTCCAAGATTTAAGAAATGTCTACACGGGAGAAATAAAAACTAGAACTATAGGTATTTTAACATTATAAAATCTTTTAAAGGAAGAATTAAATAAATAGGTATTTTAATTATATAGAAAATGTAGAAAAAAGAAAAAGAATAAAACTACAAGTCTTATGTTATTTTAAAATCTTATTTCTATACGTAAGCACTTGGTTCTGCTATTCTATAGCATTTTTTTTGTTTGTTTAACAGTGAATATTTAAAATAGCCTCACATGCATCAAATTTTCTTTAGAATATATATCATTCTTTGACCTACAAGAAATAAACTTGAATTTACATATATATATATATATATATATATATATATATATATATATAATTATTTCTTGGGGCTGGAGAGATGACTCAATGGTTAAAAGCACTGGCTGCTCTTCCAGAGGACCCAGGTTTAATTCCCAGCATGTACATGGCAGCTCACAGCTCTCTTCAAATCCAGTTCCAGGAACTCTGACACCCTCACGCCAATGCACAGAAAATAAAATAAATTATTTTAATAAATACATATATATACATTTATTTAGATAATATATATATATCTTGACAGAGATCGTGTTGTCCTCAACTTTCCACCCTGGTTTGGTTTGCATGTGAAAAATGTAGGAGGTATCCAGGCCAAGGGAGAGCAGTTGAAATGATCAGAATAATAGAAGAGACAGAAATAGAGAAGAATTAGTTAATAAGGAAGGCTGCCTTCTCTACATCTGCTGGATGACGGCTATGCTAATGAGGAGACCATAGCCCGACTGTTCTGAAGGACAGGATTGGCAGCAAGCACTATGAAGAAATTTGTGGAGAGCAATGAAAGCAGGGGTGGGGTGGGGAGGGTGCGGGGGTGGGGGTGGGGGGGTGAAGGAGCCAGTGTGGAAGGCCCTTACACACCCATGCTCATAGGTAAGATGATCTGTTTTTCTCTTCTGCTGCTCGCTGCTTACCTCATCTGAGGGACCTAATCAAACAATATAGCTTTGTACTCATTTTTGCAAAAGTCTTTGCATGGTACGGAGACGATTGTGAGAGTCATTCTACACCCCACGCAGAAATGTTATTATTTTAATATGTGGTTTGGAACCCGGGTGTAAAATTCTCCTTCACCGGAGACGGAGAAGAATGGAATGTTATTTCTCAATTGGGAACACAATCTTAAAAGAGTGAGCAACTTTCAAAACAGAACCTCCTGCACGACTAAAAATTAGAAAACTGCCCTCTGACAGACTAGATTTTATTTTATATTTTCTTTTCTTTTTATCAAAACCCTGTCACAGTCTACTAAGCTTTCTTTCTTTCCTTTTCCAGATGAGTATTTCTGTTTTCCCAATTCCCGAGGGTCTTTCATTGCTTTATTTCTGTCTTTGTTCTGTGTGGGAGGGGTGGCCAGCTGACCTTCATAAGATAACCTGAAAAGATTTCAAGGTGTGAACCTGGATCCCTTCTGCCTCCCTGGTGTAAACAAAGGGTTAAATTCAAGGTCACTAGGCAACAGTCCAGGTGCTTTCTTCTGTAGCTCTACCATGGCATTAAAAGCATGCTAGCGGGGTTTAGGTTCAATATTCATGAATGAACTATTTTTTACTTTCATAAATATTCTTGGTGCAGATCAATACAAGTCAGCCCAGAGAAGTAAAATCAGTATTATCTATAGTGGCCAGTGTGCTGCTCTTACAGTTCCTACCCTTCATTCCCTCTGAAGGCTAGTCGGCTTAGCCAGGCTAGGTAAAGCAGGCAGCATGATTGAGCCTTTGCTCAGCAGCTGCAGATAACTGACTGCCCTCATGGAGAGCTTTACTCTACAGCCCTGTGAGAAACCTGTGTAGCAATAGCAACTGAACTCTGAAGTGGTCTGGTAGAAGCTAGCAAAAATTATAGAAGACAAATATCATGTGCTAGGCAAACATCCAAAGATAATTCTCTTCCTCTTTAATGGTTTTAAGTCTTGGGTGTCTCTTAAACAAACGAAACTTTCTCTGCACCACGGTGCAGGGCCTCAGTAGGGCGAGTGGAATCCTTTGTGTTGGTTATACATGCTCATCTTACTCTCTGTAGTCCCTGCTTTCTACTTGGGGAATTAAGGTTATAGCAGTAAAAAGGAAAGCCAGTTCGTTGTTTTTAATCAGGAGGTAACTGGAGCCAGTTAATGAAGTATGCACGGCCAAGAAGAGAGTCAAGCGGGGCTGGAGAAGACTCTGCCTACGGAAGAGCACCTTGGACAGCCAGGTCAAGGACAATCTCTGAGGACTTGAGGCTGTTCCACTGACTGAAACAGGCTGTCTCCCTCTCCAGCTGTGTCTTCGCCAGCATGGATGATGAACTCCCTATGCCCGACCCATGGATACCCTCCCCTTGTTTTCTGTCACTAAAAAATCTCCGAGGAGCTGGAGCGGTGGCTAGGCTCAGCACTTCAGAACACTTGCTGCTCTTACAGAGAACCCAGATTCGGTTCTGAGCACTAACAGAAGTCAGACGGAAGGATGACCTTTAGTCTCCTCTGATAATCGAGCCTTGTTGACATCTGGAAAAACTCAAGAGGTTTTTGAGTCACGTGTTTGTGTGTGTGCGAGTCTCGTTTTTGAAACAGCTTCTATCAAGAAAGGGAAAGGGTGTCTCATGGTTTTGTCTAGCCTGTTTATGACATAACATAACATTCATTTACATCATTCAAGAAATGGTAGATTAAGTTTTGGCAGAATGTCAGCTAATCTCCAACAAGGTAAAATTGAGCGTATCAGGCAGTGTGATTTTTGTTTTTCAGATATCAATAAGATTAAGGTGTCTAAGAAGGTCTACACAGCAAACAGTATATGAATAAAATAAACAGTAATAGACATTTGAGACATTTTACCCAGTGTGATTTGATATGAACATAGTTGAACCCCTCATAGTGATAAAATCTCAGCAAGTCATATGTTACTTGAACAATGTGAAAATTGCTATTTTAGATTAGTTTAGTTAAAACATTTCTTAAAATAATCCAGCAGAGACAATTTGTCAGGTGTACTAAATTTAGATATTCTCTGGGTTGATTATGAAAATTAAATTGCTTGTTATTGGATAGGCTGGGTATTTGATATGATATTCAATTTGATAATGCCAAGAGAACATTCGGGAAATCGGCATTGTAAGGTGTATATCTTATGTAATTCTAATTAGAGGATCACTTTGTACTCATTTTCTATGTGATATATAAATAAGACAAGGGGCATTGGAAATTTCCAGCACAAGAAGATTTAAAGAAAAAGGGATTTCTACACAGGTGGGCTTATAGTTTTTAATCATAATTGCTAAAGGCAAAAGCCAATTTGGGTGTGTCATACTTAGAGAAACCAAAACAGGTGGGTGTTTGTGTGTTTTAAATACTTCAAGTCTCACAGGTCACGAGCCCAGAAAACAACACAAAGTCATTGGGGAAAGAGACTTTAGGAGTTGTTTTGAAATGAGCACAATCTCTAATGAGTCAAAGTTTTGTATGCTCATGGATCTGAACATGTAGAGACACTGAATTTTCTGAGGGTTAATACAGAAGGAAGGAAGCAGGATGGACAGTGACCTATATGCTTAGTGCTTGGGTCTCTTTCCTGCGGGACTCATGGACTATGCTTACAAAGACGTGGCTGCTCGGCTCACTAGAGGGTCATTTGGTAAGCCACGTACGTAGTTGCCCTCCTGGTTGCTGATGGATTCCTCATCCTGTTCTTTATCCCTTCCCTTTGTGCTACCTGGGCCTTGAGAAGAATACTGAACTCTTCTGGAAATTGCTTCTGTAGCTTTGAGCCGGTCAAAGAAGACTCTGAACTTTCTCAGCTTTCTCTTGTGATATGTGTCTGCCCCTCTCCCCCTAGAGACTCCCCATCTCTGGTGCTCTGCTGCAGCCCTCCTGACAGCTGCTGCAAGCCGCTGCTTCCTATCTCGGGAGGGAAGCTGGGAACTTTGATTTATAAAAGGGCACTTTTCATTGAAACCGGAGTTCTTTTGTGGCTTTTATATACAACCGTGTCTGGCTCTGGAAAAAGTGATCTGCATGATAGATGTGAACAAATGAGTTAGGTGACTGGCTATTTCTTCTCTTTGGATCATTAGTTTTCCCTCAGTTGACTGGGAAGTCTGCAGATTTCTACCTCGCTGACACTTTCAGCAGCAAGAAAGAAATGAGTCCCAGGGTATGGCTGGCGGGAGGCCTGGAGCAGGTCAAATGTTACGACGATGTTGGAAATGTCTAATATACGGGAACAACCTTCTCCTGGAAGGGTTGTGCTTTATTGAATTGCCATTTGCCTCTCCTGATGTCCCTAGACCGCCTCTGTCTGAGGCTCTGTTTCTGAAATAGTGTCCTTCCTCTCATTTGTCCTGCAGACCTTCATCCACCATCATGAAAGCACTGGGAAATAAAAAATGCTTTAATGGCCAGGACTAACTGGAGGAACCATGGATATCAAATCTTTGCCAGGAAGTGGCTTCAGACACTTGGAGCCTGGAGATGGTAACCCTAACCCTGGTGTTGCCCTGGGTTCCTGTCAGTACGAAATGAGTTCCCAAAACTGAGCAGAGGTCTCTGACAGGGTGCAGAATCCAGTTCACGTGACCAGACTGGGTCAGCAGAGACTACTGGGCCTATCTCAGCTCTGAGACAATTAACAAGTCCTGCTCCGTGCCTCTGTCACCCTGGTAACTTTTTCAGCTGAATTGTAAATGATCTTTACTTGTCTCACTCTCGGTTTTCCTGCGTCAATGGGGTGAGTCAAAGACAACCGCTGGGGGTGAGCTCCCACTGCAAGGAGAGGCAGCAGGGCCTGTGAAGGCAGCTCACACAAGGCACCCGGGTTGGGCACATTATGGAGCTTGTTAACGTCATATCATCTTCATTTAAAGTGTATGTGTGTGTGTATGTGTGTGTGTGTGAATACACTTTACAGGGACCTACCCTGAGGAGAGAAGGGCCAGTTGCCTCTTTATTACAAAGCAGAAGAGCTACATTAGCGTTCCAGTCTATATATTATGAAATTAAGTGGATACCCTTGGGGTTAATTCCTTGTTGTAATTGTAATGAAAAGAAACACTTTCTAATCCTCCATTTAAGATCTGTAACTATTAAAACCCACTAGCCCTGGTGACTCCTGGGGCCAGTGGAGTGCTTTAGGGTGTATGAGAAGGGGCACTCCTACGGTACCCAATACCAGTAATTTAACAAGTAACCGCCTCCGAGTGGGAAAATGAACAAATGAGTTCTCCATCCTGCACCTCCCTGCTGTTTACCCAGGGTGGAATGGGGGAGTCATTCATCAACTACATAAAATTATATGCATATTAAAGTTGCGGCCCTGCCTGCATGAGTCTGCACCAGTTGGGGTCCCAGAGAAGAGGACACAGGCCCCCACCCCTAACCCAGAGGCTATCTCCAGCTGATAAACACTTGTAAATAGAAATTTAGTCCTGTCTAAGGGAATCTCACTAGGGAAAGAAACAACTCTTAAGGGTAGGCTGCATGCCCAGCGGTAGATAGCTTGAGAAATTGGACTCAAGGGCATCCCTGGAGATTCCTCGTCTCGCTGTAATGTCACATCTGGGTTCTTGTTTTGTCTTTTTGTTTTTTTTTTAAATCTTATTTACTTTTTACTTTTATTTTACTTTTTTTCTTCTCTCTTTTTACCTTACAGGTCCTTTGCATATTTTTTAATGGCTTCCAGTTTAGTGTTTTTATGGGACGTCCTGATGGATGAAGCTCCAAGACTGAAAGACAGAATTGCATCAGAGAGGTACAGCGCCTGGGTGATCCTTGGACTCCTCAGGATCCTCCCCTGCTTATCTTAGAGCTGTCTCAACACCCACTTCCAATTCCAGATGGATATACAACTCGCTTTCTACTCTTTAGCCTGCTGTAATTCAGTTTATTGTTAGCGTAAAGAAAAAATATGTTCTACAGATGACATCTGATTCAATTTCTTTCTTACAGCTATGATAGCCATTAAAATACCAAATGTACTGGTGCATTATCATCTGACAAAGGGTAACTTGTTGGTACATACACAGGGAACAATGAACATTATTTCAAATACTAGAGATAGATTTCACTTTATAATATTGTGAATGCACAAAGGATGGAAGACAGAAGACAGGAAGAAAAAGGAGACTTTGCAAAGCACCCAAGATTTTGGGTGGGAGTTCCTGTTCATAAATGTATGTGTTCAATTGTGGTTGACGGGACCCAGAATGCTTTACTTTATCTTCCTTCACTCATTATAATACGAACTGCCTCAGAGGAGAAACAAAGCAGCTGCCTCGTGCTTGACAGGAGAAGAGGCAACTGGAAAGTCATCTTTGAATTTAAGAGTTTCCATTCTGGTACCTCAGGAACATGATGAAAGGGTCTACTTAACGGGCCCCCACCCCCTTTCGATAACGCTGCACATTTTAACAACTTGTTAAGAACAAGTTTTGTTTGGGATGACTTTTCCTGTTAATCCAAATAGCAGAGCTCCTGGTATCTTTGTGCTTATGGAGTGTTTGTGGTATAAGTGTGTGTGTGTGTGTGTGTGTGTGTGTGTACACGTGTGCGCATGTGTGTGAAAGGCGTTTCTGAATGCTCCTGGAAAGTCATCTCTTCTCTGTGCTTCTTGTGCCGTTTGCAGCTCTTGGCATTTCCAAATGTGTCGCCTTTGCAGTCATTTCAGAATGCCAGCAGAGGGCTGGTAATAGCCCATCATGTTTAGGTCACTGGCTTGTATCCGAACCAGGCAGGTAGTCTGAGTGAAATTAGCAGGCCAGTCTCAGTTCAGGTCTCTGCTTCCTCCCCTCCACTCAATCAAGCTGTGTGCCAGCCTCATGCCCGTGCTGCGCACTTGTCTCTAATTGGCCACTTTTTGGAGAAGACTTTCAGACACTCAGACACATGTCTATGGAAATACAACTGAGAACGGCTCAGTAGAGGCCTACCTAGAAGCCTTCAGGTTCAGATATGATAGCTTTAATGATATTTGTTTCCTCCCTCCCTGTCTCCCTCCTTCCCTCCTCTTTTTCTCGCCGTCTCTCACCCTTCTCTTCTTCCTTTCTTTGAGGGAGGGTTTATCGCTGTAGCTCAGGCTGGTCGGCAACTCAACTATAAACCCCAGACTGGACTTGAACTCAAAGAAATCCTCCTGCCTCAGCCTCCCCACTCTCCTAAGTGTCATGGTGGGATTGCAGGGAGTGAACTTTGTTTTGTTTTAAAATGATCTTAGCTGTATAAGATCATATACACAAACTGTGTACATGATCTCACCCCCCCCCCACTTCTCCCAACATCTAATGTTACCACAGTACAATAAGCAAGTCTGTCCTGACACAGTCTGAGAATGGAGTCCAGCAAGGAGATTTCTGAGTGCTTGTGAGAAAACTCCAAGAAAATAAGGCAAGACTCCTGTGACCTCAGTTTCTTCCAAAATTTGGGATTGTTCTTGGAAAGTATTTTTGTGCTCTGCCCAGGTGTTAATAATAGGAGTGAGTTTACTCCAGATTACTCATTACAATTTGGTGCTGTTATTTATTTAAATGCCTCTGTGGAGAAAACATGGTCTTGCCATATATAGCTTGCTCCTGTGATTGGACACTTGTATGTCTCTTTTTAACTCCCAGAGTACAATTGTCTGATGCTCTGAATAAAGTTGGCTATGGCATGACACTTTAGTCAGCCTCATTTACCGGCTCCATTCTCCCAGGTCTCTCTGCCTCTAGAGCAGTAAAAACAGTTTATTTTGTCACCAAAGCACTGGGAAGAAGGAGCTTCACCTGAGGAATTGTCACCATCAGACTGGTCTGTAGGAAGGTCTTGGGGTGAGGGGTGGAGTATTTTCTTATTAATGATTGATGTAGGAGGGACTAGCCTGTAGTGGGTGATGTCCCTGCTGGGCAGCTGGTCCTGGGTTTTATAAGAACTATAGTTGTGCTTGGGGGTGGTGGTGGCGCAGGACTTTGATCCCAGCACTCGGGAGGCAGAGGCAGGTGAATGTGTGAGTTCCAGGATAGCCAGAGTTACAACAGAGAAACCCTGTCTTGAAAACAAGCAAACAAAAAGAAGAAAAAAAATGAGGAAGAGGGGGAGGAGGATGAGGAGGAGGAGGAGAAGAAAAAGAGGAGGAGGAGGAGGAGGAGGAGGAGGAGGAGGAGGAGGAGAAGAAGAGAAGAAGAAGAAGAAGAAGAAGAAGAAGAAGAAGAAGAAGAAGAAGAAGAAGAAGAAGAAGAAGAAGAAGAAGAAGAAGAAGAAGAAGAAGAAGAAGAAGGGGAAGAAGAAGAAGAAGAAGGGAAGGGGAAGGGGAAGAAGAAGGAAAGAAATATATAAAGGACATAAGAGCAAGTCAGTAAACATGGTCCCTGATCCACTTCCTGCCTCAATTTCCACCCTGACTCCCCTCAATGATGGACTGCAACATGTAAGTTAAAATAAACCTCTTCTGCCCCTAGTTGGTTCTGATAAGTATTTTAACACAGCAACAGAAAAGCAATCTAGGTTCTCAGTCTTTCCTAGCCTTTACTGACCTTTGGCACTTTTCCGAAATAATGGTCATTTATTTGGAGAATGTCTTAGAAAGATTTGTATATTTCCCTCTCCTGTTGTTTGATTTTTCGTCACTAGATTAAGGCAACTCCGCTGTGACGTTCATTCTTTCCTTGATTCAGTCAGTTTGGCAGAGGTTTCATGCCCTGGCAGAGGTGTGTGCTGACTGGCGCGTATGTTTCAGAAAGGAAGATGGAAGAGTTCTCCCTTTCCACTGAGTTTCACAGTAGAGGAAGTCTGATTTTATTTAAATATTTATTTTACAGATAATCTTTGCTTATTTATATGTTTGATGCATCTGATTGTGTGAGTGAGGTACACAAATGCTTACAGATGTAAGTGCACAGATGTGCACACACATGTGGAGGTCAGAGGTCAACCTTGGATGCTGCTCCTTGGGGGCTGTCCACCTTTTTTCAAGACAGGGTCTCTCACTGGCCTGGAGCTTGCCAAGAAGGATGTGCTGGCTGGCCAGCAAGCTCCAGGCATCCACCTGTCTCTACCTCCCTTCATCTCATCAAATTGACACATACAATCAAGCCTGGTGGGATTAGGAGATGGGGTTTTTGGAAGACAGCTGGGTTCTGAGGGCAGAGTTCTCACGAACGGTTTGTGCTCTTACACAGGGGTGTTTAAGAAGACTTGTCCTAATCCGGCAATCCGTGTCCAGGGGAGAAAACCCACTTGATTTTGTGGGTCCTTTGATTTTTGACTTCCAGTGCTCTGAGGAATGCATTTCTTTTAAAATATGCTATTTCATTTGATTGACTGACTAATTGTATGTGTGTTCAGGGATGCGTTTTGGGGCATGCCAAGGCATACATGTGGAAGTCAGAGGATAACTCTAGGAGTTGGTTCTCTGACGCAGAAGTTTATTTTTAGTTATGTTTAAAATGGTCGTTTTGTGCACTGTTGGGTGAGAGGCTGCCTAGGTCTTAGCATTTTGTATGGTCTGCAGGTGTCGGCCTTATGTAAAGGATGTTTAATTGCTCATGATCTGCACCTGCTATCAATACAACACCTGGGGAGCTTAGGGATCAATACCCCCCTCCCTGAGACCCTCAGGGTTTCACTGTCCGGTATGATGCTGGCCAGGATAGTAGTTCCCTCTGCTGATGTCTGGCAGCGTTTTGCATCTGTGAAAATGTCCAGTGTCCTCTTTGCTGAGCCGCCACAACAGCATATTGTTGCAGGTCTCTCCTTTGCCACGCGGGCCCCAGGGATGAAACAGAGGTCATCAGGCTCGGGGGCAAGGGCTTTTATGTGCTGAGACATCTTGCCAACCAAAGAAATAAATTTATTTTAGTTGTAAGCCACCCACGTAAGCCAGTCCATGGTACTTGGTTATGGAAAGTAGGGCAACTAATTTGTGTAATTAGAAAAAATATATTTTGGTTTCTCCCACTGTATTTTGCCACAAGAATTGGTAGAATTGTGTGCTATCACTGTTTAGTTCCACAATATGCAGCAAAATGCATGCTGTACTGGGTGATTAATACGTATTTATTAAGTAGAAGGGTATATGCTCTGAGGGGAGACAGGAGGAATTAGCTCATGATGAGAGGAGAGCATCACAGGGCTGAGCAATCATGTTATATATGAAGATGGGGTCTCTTGTGAACCCGAGGGACGAAACCATGAGTAGCCTGCTTACTCAGAATTCCTAAGACAGCTCTGTAGAACCTATTAGGCAACACTGGCTGTTGGCTCTGCTACTTTTCTATCATCGATGCCGTAAATAACCACAAATTTAGCTGCTTAAAAAAAAATAAAATCTTCGGTTATTATCCTACAGCGATGTTAGTTTATCCTAACATTATTATGTTATCCTACCTCATGTCCCGCTGGCTTAAAAATCAGTGATGGTTGTTCTGGGTTCCTTTTGAGGTCTCACTTGAGTTGCTGGCAGAGCTCAGGTTCTTGAGACTCTGGGGCTAAAGTTCTTACGCTTCGTCATAGGCTCTCGGGAAGGGTCCTCCTCAGGTTTGCAGGCTCCCTTTATCGTGCCTTCAGTCCTAGTTTCCTTCACATTAAAAAACAAAACAGCAAGTTTTCTTGAGTAGGAACCTTTCCCATTTCTGACATTGCCCATCTCTGAGCCTTCAAAAATTCCAGGTACACATTGGCCCACATCAGGCCCACCAGGTACTGTAGTAGTAGTTTGCTGCTGGGGCTCAGCAAAGAAGACAGGGAGGCATATTCATAGGTGCAAGCCCAGCCAGACTTCAGCAGAGGGAACCACCATCATGGCCAGTGCTGTACTCCATTGCCAGTGGAATCTGGAGTGTCTCAGCTCAGGTGTTTTCATTCTTTCAGAACTCCTCAGGTGTCTACTGATAGCACATGCAGATCATTAGTAATTAACAACCCCCACAGAATTCCAACACCTGCGAACAATACAGAACGCCCTAGACTTAGGATAGCCCCTTACCCGACAGTACATAAAACAATTTCAAACGTAACTAAAAATAAACTTCCCCAATAAGATACTCCAGAAAAGATACTCTTTTCTAACATCTTTGTACTAGACAGAATACCTCTCTCTCAAAGATGCCCAGGCTTCATCCTTTGGAACTTGTGGACATGTTATGTTCCATAACAAAGAGGGATTAAGGTAGCAGATGGGATCCAGCTCTAATTAGCATACTTGAAGCTTATAAGATTAGCCTGGGTTCTCTAGGTGATTCCAACTTAATCACTAAGGTCTAAGCAGGGGTGATGCAGTGTCATAGTAATGAGATATGAGAAACTCAGATGCTGTGGCCAGCTTGGAAGGAGGAAGTCGGTGATAGACCAAAGACTATTAGCAGCCCCTGGAGTGTGAAGCAAGCAAGCAAATGAACTCTCCAGGAAAGCAGCCAGAAAGTGAGTCAGCCTTGTTAGCACCCAGTGGGAGCCCATTGTGGACTTTTGACTCCCAGAGGTATATGATTACAGTTAGTGGTTTGAGCCACTAACAAGTTGTTGAAATTTTTGGAGACTCTTCCTAGGTAGCCCATGCTACTCTTGAATTAGCTGTGTAACCCAGGTGGGCCCCAACATATATTCCTCCTGCCTCAGTCTCCCTAGTGTTAGTGTTACAGGCTTGAGAAGCTTTCCGCAGCCTTGACTTCAGCTTCAAGTTCTGAACTTTTACCATGCCGAGGGATGTGATTTTGGTTCTACAAAACAATGTGTAGATATATTTTAAAAGCGTTCATTGGCTTTCTGTAGTTACTGGAGGACTGAATGAGATTATCCTCTGTTAATAAGAGATTAGTAGTAACAGACAAAGTGGCGGGAAGCATGGTCTAGTTTCACTTCCTTTTACAGTCTGATTGTGTGCTTGGTCTTTTACATTCCATACATGGGACTGTTTCATTATCTCTGTTTTCCTATATTTGATTTGAGGATTGCATATTTACATAGCCAACGGATGGTAATTGTAATTTTATTCTTCGATTCTTAAACCTAGTTCTTTCTTCCTACCTTAAATTTGTTTGATCTAGTATTTACCTCAGAGAAAACAAGTTGGAGAAGGCGATTTTCCCCAGGCCCAACAGTCTTTCAGTGTGCCTCTTCGGTACTCTGCTATCAGCCTGAGTATTACACACTTGTTTTTGAAGCCTAGACATGGCAAGTCCGATCCGAATGACAAAATTCCCCATGGGTAGATCCAATGAGGTATAAGTCAAAACAGTAAAAGACAGATGAAATAATGTTATTAAAATTTTTAAATGAGAAAAAATAAATATGAGGATAAAAACTGATTTTTGCCAGTAGGCTGTTTTCAGTCTCCCTCGCCATTTCAGATGGGATTGATTTGCATGGAGACAAGGTGACGGAAACTAACTCTGAGAGTAGAGAAAAGTTCTGATAACTTATACATTCAGAGAACTTCCAACCCTTTAAGAACCTGTCCAAGCTTACAGGAACTTACAATACTTGTACAGGCTCTCACTTGAGTTTCTGAGCATAGGACCAGTCATTATAATGAAGGTTACGTTTGTCTGAGCAGGCAAAGGTTGTCTTTCTTTACAATGATATTATTGAAAAGTCATAATCTTGCCTCAGCGTCTCAGATTTTGTCTTTGTGACCTCTTGGCATCTTTAGGTCCAGCAGCTGGTGAAATCCATGGGATCATTGCACAAAAGTCCTTTGGAGAAGAGCTCAGAGATCACCGTTTTGGGTCATTCCTATCTCTGATATTCTGGCGGATCCACTGTCTGAGACATTTAGATACTTAGAGGGGGCCTTGCTTTTGTGATCTCTTCATTCTGTGCACGATATTTCGGACTCTTGTTTCAGCCATTGAAAATTGTCTCTGTTTCTAAACACTGGGCTGTGCAATATTGTTGGTATTTTCTTCCTCTTGTGCATGCATGCTTTAAAAAAAAAAAGAAACCTTCAAATTTCCTCAAATGAAATTTTTAATAAATGCAGCTGATAAGTATTGACATTTAACCACCAATGCATGCTTTATGATAGTAACAGCTGCAGTTTTCAAGTATGCATTTCTGAAGTGTCTTATGTGGTATTTTGCATCTTGGATTGTTTCTTATGTGGTTTGGTGTGAGTGTCTGCGTGTGTGTGTTTGCGTGCATGTTTGTGTGTCCAACTTTGAGTATCTTATGTATGCTGCTCTCCAAATAATTATTCTCACTTTGAGACAGGGTTTCTAACTAAACCTAAAGTTTGCCATTTCAGATAGACTGGCTGCCCAGCAATCTAACAGGATTCATCTGTCTCTACCTACCTCCTAGCACTGGGGTTACAAGGAAGCACTACCATGTCTGGCTTCTTATGTGGATACTAGAGATCTGATGCAGGCCCTCATCCTCATGCAGCACACGCTTTACCCATGGAACCATCTTTCCATATCCCTTTCTTCTCTTCCCTCCCTTCCTTCCTTCCTTCCTTCCTTCCTTCCTTCCTTCCTTTCTTTCTTTCTTTCTTTCTTTCTTTCTTTCTTTCTTTCTTTCTTTCTTTCTTTATTTCTTTTTCTTTCTTTCTTAAGACTGAACTTCAACATTTCTTGAGCTTGGCCACAGCATCCCAGAGAATACACTGTACTCAGTCTGTAACTTCTGATCATTGTGAACAATGTTAGGAGTAACTCAGAGAAATCTAAACATGGTTACCCCTTCCCATGATGCTTGGATTGTTTAATTTTTCTTCTTCTTGTCATGCACATTTAGAAATCCTATTGTTGAAGAAACTTTCTGGTGTTTATAAGAAGCTGAGTAATTAATGATACAAGGTTAGTCTAAACTGAAAAACACATGATTTTTCAATTTGGGTTCTAACCTCTGTTGGAATTTATAAATTAGAATAAATCTAGACTTCTGTTGAACACTGATTATTTGACCTGTAAACTTACTACACCTTTCCATATAGCCAAGCATTCGATGATATATATATATATATATATATATATATATATATATATTTTTTTTTTTTTTTTTTTTTTTTCTAAATTGACTGGCTACTCAGTGACATTGATTTTGTGCATTCTACAGCTGGCTACAGTCAACAAACCAAAGAAACTGAAAAAAGCCATCCCTTTTCTCTGTGCATAGGTGTGTGTGTTAACCAGAGCTCTCTAGAGAAACAGAACCAATGTGATATATCTCTCTATAGATTTCCTACAAAGAATCGGCTTGTGATTATAGATTCTGGTAAGTCTTACACCCTACAGAGCAAGCCAGAATGCTGGAGACCCTGGAGAGTGAGGGGCTAAGTTCTAGTCTTTGCTCAAGTCCTGGGAATCAGGACAGGTGATGTGGTTGTAGTCAGAAGGATGGCAGGTGTACGGCACAGGCAGAGCTGATGTTTCAGTTTAATCCCAAAGGCACGAACACAGTCTGTTGATTCAGTGGCTGCCAGCCAGGGGAATTTCTCTGTTAACCGAGAGAGGAGCCAACCTTGTATTTTACTCTGGCTCTCAACCCTCAACTCATTGTATGGGGCACTAACTTTGTAGAGGACAATCTGTTTTACTCAGTTTACTAAAGTGAATCTCATCCGAAAGCACCTCACAGAAGCAATCTCCCTGGACGTCCTTTGGTCCAGTCAGGTTGCTACATAGAATTAGCTATCAGTATAACCGAAGTGTACAGTATTTAAAGCAGTTAAACACATCACCTTCTCACCATGAACGTAGTCCCAATTGACTGTCCAGTGATTTTTCTTTTAGGATCAGAACGTGTGACAGGATTCAGCTCATGTCAGAGACTGAAGGGAAAATAAATGACAGCATTTGCATTTCTTAACAACAGGCCATATCCTGCTGTTTTGAACCCCTTGAATGTCTAGAAATCTGCAGCTTCCTTTGTAGGGCATCCTTGGATTGATAAGCCATGCTAGTTTTCTTGGCTCTCTCCATTCCCCATTGTTTCTGTGCCTAGCTCATGGCAGCAGATTCTCTGCAGTGCCTTGTGCAGCCCCACATTCTCATTTGGTCTCTAACAGCTGAAGCTATGGAGTCAATGTCATTCTGTGAGTGTGTATGGTGAGGACACCAACGCACTGTGCCTGAGCCCTGCAGAACTGGCTGTCATAGGGAGAGGGGTCGTGGAGAATGATTTTCTTGTGAATCATGAGAAGCGTGTGTTGAAGATTATAAACCTAGCTGTAGCATCAAGACCTGATGATTTAAAGTACAGGAGGCAGTTTTCAAAAGAAGAGATGAACCCAGTGGGAGTCCTGGGTGTTATGTATTCAATTCTAAATGGGTTTTTCAGGGGAAGAAAAATACCATTTGGTTATTTTTGAAGGGGTTTAAGGTGCTAAGGAAAAGAAGCATTATTGTAAACATGCTTTTGAATATTTTGTCTACATTTTATTTCTACTATCTTGGTTCATCAGATCATGTTCTCTTTTGGTATACTTTATCAATAATTATTTTAGCCAATAAATATAAATCACATCCATACAATCATATCATGTAAGTACAATTATCCTCTAAAAATCTACATAAAATTGGTTATATGTATATATGTTATGTATGTATACATATATGTATATATGTAATACATATGTTATATGTATTATATGTATATATGTATATTCTATATAGCTGTAGGAATCCCCTGTCTTTAGGTCTTTAGAAAGCATCAGTTATTAATATTTAGCCCTCCCTGACAGAATTTCCTCCTCTTTTGGGAAAACTTTCCATTCCATTCTCAAGGTTTTCCCAACACCAGCCATGCTAATGTGGTAGAGTTAGTCTGAAAGATAAGAATGCAGTTTCTCAGTTTCTCCCTCTGTGTCAACTAACACAGTGACGAATCTGCTGTCACAGAAACAAACAGGACAAGGTATCAGACTCATTCAAATAAGAGGATTGCTGACACTAGTACAGTAATAAGTAAGATCAATTTGTGCATATATAATACATAAAAATAAAATTACGCTCCTGTGGAAATCTAGCCGGAAGCTGTAGTCCCTTTTGGCTCAGTCTTTGTGGTACATATTAGTTGGGGTTCTTAGAGGAACAGGGTAGAATGCATCTACATCACGAAATAGGGTGTATTAGCTTGGGTTGTACAATAGGGGCTGAGCAGTTCAACAATGTCTGTCTTCATACTGGAGATGGGCACCTTTGCAGCGCCCATCAGATGCTGAAGGCCGGAAAAGGATCTAGCGAGCCACTGGTCTTCAGCTTGTGTTGGGCTGCCTAAGAAGCTGCAATCTGATGTAGGTAGAGGTTGACAGCAGCAGCCGCGGCAGCAGCAATAACAGACACACTTGCCAACAAGAAGCAGACGCTGAAATCAAAACTTACCTTATTTAAAAATTCATTTACCAGTGCAGAGACATTAACAGACTGGTTACTAAGCACACCCCTGTAGCCTCTAGCCATTGTCTCAGAGTGACACTTTTGAAATAGAACAGGATCTACCACATTCCTTTATAAAAGACTATTGTTAAAACAAAAACAAAAAACCAAAAGCAACTCTGCGATGATGAATCCTGATTGTCAACTGGGTGGGATCTGAAATGAGCTAAGAGCAATGTCCCTGGATAAGACTGTGAAAGCATTCCCAACAATCCCAAAAGGAATTAATGGGGAGGTAACTCTCCCCAGTGTGGGCATATTCCGGCTGGTGGAGCAGATACAAAGAGGGTATGTTAAGAGACGCTTGTTCTCGTGACTGTCTCCCTCCCTTCCTCTCCTTCTCTCTTTTTCTTTGCTTCTATGTTTCTTTCTTCCTCCCATCTCTCACTATCACGCTCTTTCTTTCTTCTTTTCTACTTTTGTGTATGATGAATGCATGTGAGTGCACACGCACGCACACATGAGACCAGGGGAGAACGTACATCAGGGAGCATCCTGCTGTGCCATTCTCTTATGTAACACCCTAAATCAGGATGTCTCTCTGAACCTCTGTCCCCACTGGGATGTCCCCAGTGACTCTCTGGTCTCTTCTGCACCCAGCAGTAGTTTTAGAAGCTCATGTTGTGTAGCCATGTCCAGCTTTAACATGGGACCTGGGTATTTGACTCAGGTCTCCATGTGTGCACAGCAAGATTTCTTACCTATGCTGCTGTCTCTTCAGCCCCACAAATTCTGATTTTAGGACGTAATGCCAGAGACAACTGAAGGTGGGGAATCTGTGGCTGTGAGTGGTGTTTGGTTGAAGACTTCAGTCTTGAGATTCTAATGCTGGGGAAATGAAGGCATCACATTGTCTTGGTGCCTGGAGTGACTTTTCCTCTAGCACGTCAGGGTGGATTTACACCTGCTTGCAAGGATCGCTGTCTATTTCTCTACATTTTTTTTTTAAATATAAGTCATCATGGAAGGAATCCCTAACTAGCGTGTTTATAAGGATCATTAAATTGTTTTTCTTCTTAAAATTACGTTGTAAAAAGTGAGTCTTCCCATAGCTTTTTTGCTGGGTATTTTCAGGATTTTATTACTATTCTTTTTCTTTTAAGGGAAACTTTTTTTTTTTTTTTTAATCTTAGCCTCTTTACTAGTCCTTGCTCATTCTGGAAAGAATGGCCAGTGACGAGTGTGCTTTGAGAGGAGAACATCTCTTGAGTTGTCTCCTGACATAAGAACCTAACACTGAAACTAACTGTAAAGTCCAGGACTCCGCACAGCGATGGGAAGGATTTTGCTATTCACATCTGGAGGACGTGAGAGAAATGCGAGAGATATGTTTAAAAGAATTCAAAAACATTTTCTTAACTTTTCGGGAAATTTTATATATGAGTTCTACCCCATACCCACCAGCTCAACCTTTCCATGTTCAATTAGTTGTGTAACGTTATCCTCAGCAACAGGAACCAGCTGTCAGTTTGCAGAGAGCAACCCTTTGTCTTAGCATCAGCCTGGGTTGTTTGGGGATTTCCATGGGACCCCCTCCCCACCTCCTGCCCAGGGGTGGCATCACCCACCTGTAGAGGAATAGCCCTGTATGAAAGCTAAGGTCTACATTCCAGGAGCTACATTCAGAGGCTTGTGTGGTCTGGATGGAATGTAGACACCTTTAATCCAGTATTCAGAAGGCAGTGGTGGTTCACACCTTTAATCCCTAGAAAAAAACAGGAGAAGCAGACACAGGAAGCAGAACTCAGAAGGAGTCAGTGTTACACAGGAAGTGATGTCTGAGATGAGTCAGAGTTCATGGCAGACAAAGTGACTAATCAAAGAAACAGAAGAGTAAGGACATGCCTAACTCTCAAGAGAAAAGGTGAGCTCTCAGCTCAGTTAAAGAGAGTTACATAGGAGTTAGAGTCAGTTAACAGAAGCAGGCAGAGGAGTCAGAAGAGTCAGTTGAGATGCAGGCAGAAGAATGAGTTGGGGAACAGTTATAGAGTAACTCACGGAGTCAGAACAGAGTCAGTTACAGAGGAGTGATAGAAGCTGAGGCTGGAGTGAGTTACAGAGCAGTTAGTTGAAGCAGCCAGTTTCAGAGGCAGGATGGAGCAGTGAGAATTCAGGGAGAGAAAGAGACACAGCAGAGCTCAGCCGAAGAAGCCCAGAATAGAGAGTGAGTTGAAGGAGAAGAATCAGAGTTCAGAAGGAATTGGTCGGAGTGGCTCAGTCAGCAATACGTCTCAGAAGGCTAGGGCTGAAGCCTTCTAGGTCCAGGCTAGCAGTTTAAATGTTCTAGATTGTATGAAGCTGAAGCCTTCCAGTTCAAGCCTTAAGACTAGATATTAAAGAGGACTAAATGCTCCTGGGCTCCAGGGTTCTGTGCTAGAATTGGTGATTGAATTAGACAAGAGAATAAACTGTGTTTGCTCTGAATCAATGTCTTCAACAACAAATCTGGCCTGGATACTTTAATTGTTGGTTCAGGCCTAGAGAGTCAAGATTGTTCTCCATCTGCCAGCGGATATCCCTGTTCCTGGAAATATCATCATCACTGCAGCATGTAATTTCTTATGCAGAAAAAACCCAAAGAACTAGAAGTGTGTCAAAAGGGGCAAGAGATAAAGTGAACTTTCATTTTAGCTGTGATAAGGGATGTTGAGTGGAAATAACAAAGCATGGTGGGTAACAGTTGAGTTCATTCCTTGCAGGCAGAACAACTCTGGACTACTTCACCTTGGAGAGGACTCTCAGAATTGTGAGATGCTCAGACCTGTGAGCAACCATTTCTGGAGGGATTTATCTTTCCACATTTCCAGAAAGCTAAGGGACATAGCAGAACACTCACATCAATCTCCATCGCTGACAATGAAGCAGAATTTAAAACAGTCGTGAAGCTGTACTTATGGCCAACATGAAGAACAAAGACTTTGGGTAAGTGTATTCTTGGTAGTATATGCCGCCCTTGAAAGAGGTTTAAGTCCTCCCCCCACACCCCACATAAAAATCCTCTGAGCCTGTCGTCTGTGCCTGATGTCATTACCAGTCCCCTCAGATTTAGGGCTCTCTAGCTACTACAAAAGGCCTCTTTGCTAACCATTGGAATTCAAAAGACTTGAAAGGCCTGGAGAAGGCACTGTGGAGAAGCTGTGGTTGGAATGAAACACCTTTTAGTGGAGGACAACCAGTTTCCCACTGGTCTCTGAACTTGGAAATCTTAGCATTTTCCCCCTGGGAGATGAGGTGTTGAAATCAGATTGCTGAAGCCCTGTTACATGAATGAGAGCTTAAAAAAAGATTAAAGAAGTTTAAGGCAAAGTTCAGATATATCTTTACTATCTTCCCCAGCACATTGACACAAAGGATTAAATACAGTTTAACAGAAAAGTGGAAAAATGATTTTAATAGAATATGGTCAGAATTTTGCAACTCAAGGATTGTTATCTGTAGTCCTGAAAGTAGAGTATTCTCACATAAAAATTGAGAAGTCATTGAAGTTGTAATGACATTCAGAAAAATCTCTATTTATTTTGACCTGAGAGAAGGAGGTTGGGAAAAATAAATCTCTCCTAGGAACCAATATTTTATTTAGTTTTCTTCTTGAGCCACAATTGTGCCTGATTTATTGTTAACATCTACGCATGGCTGAGGTTGCTGAAGACCAGAGCTGTGCTTGAAATATCTTTACTGTGTGCACAGACTTCACATCAAATAAATATTCCTAACACATATTAATGAAACCAAGCTAGAAAACCGAACCTACCGGAATGCAAAATTCTTGCTACCTTATATATATCTCATCAGGAATTTAAACGAGGTCATTTCCATCTTTCTTACTTTTCAAAATTAAATCAAGACCAAGATGATACTTTAAGACATTGTGCTTTTGTGGTATGTGGTATAGGGAAAAAAGGGTCCCCTGAGTGGTAGCTTGAAGAGCCCCCAAGAGAGTCTGAGAAATATACTTTTTGAACACTTCATCTTAGTAGTGTCTTTCCAGTAGTCAATTAACATAATTTGACAATTATAGGTATAAACATTTTATAGGTACTTGGTGGCAAGAGTGTAAAAGAGTGCCAATCTCCATCAACTGAGTCTGCCTGGTTCTGGCATGGCGCAGGAGGAACAGTGGAATGTATGCTCTATACTATTAATAAAATTCAAAGCATATTTCATCTTGACACCACATCACAAGTTTGACACAGCAGCTCCTCTCGGAGGAATTTTGAGTCATGGAGATGTCCCTTAGCTACATCCCCATCTCAACTAGATGATAATTTGATTCAGACTATTTTAATCCATGCCAACATGTATAT
This sequence comes from Cricetomys ansorgei, assembly GCA_026225945.1. Lineage (NCBI taxonomy): Eukaryota > Metazoa > Chordata > Mammalia > Rodentia > Nesomyidae > Cricetomys > Cricetomys ansorgei. The sequence goes on from JAMJFZ010000558.1 coordinate 1,800,827, forward strand.
CTCTCCTGCAAAATGGAGGCATGCCCACAGAGGGAAGACAGTTTAACTGACAGGGCAACATCATTTTGTGAGGCGGTACCTCAGTGGTTTAAAAAATTCCTTGAGTTTCACTCACTTTTACCACTTCTTCTTCTTTTAAAAATGTTTTCATCAACAGGAGCTTCAAGAAAATGAAATTGAATGAAACTCAAAAACTGCTCACTTTTAACTGTCTTGATAAGAGTCAAGTTTTAATGAAACATGTTTGGGCTTTTCAATAATTAAAAGGTAAGTTAAATGGCAACTAAGTGTCTTCCAATACAAAAAGCTTGGCAGTTTATTGACGCAGCCAACTTCATGAAGATGTCTGATTTAATTTCTCCTACCTCCATCCATCCTTCCCTCCCTCCTTTATTTATTCATTCATTTATTCATTCATTTATTTATTTATTTATTTATTTATTTATTTTCAAGACAGGGTTCCTCTGTGTAGCTCTGGCTGTCCTGGAACTCACTCTGTAGACCAGGCTGACCTCAAATTCACAGAGATCCACCTGCCTCTGCCTCCTGAATGCTGGGGGTTAAATGTGCGTGCCAGCGCCTCCCAGCTAATTTCCAGTTTCTTAAACAGCTATGCTATTTAGCGTATGTCTGACGCTAGATGCCAACCACCATAGGCAAGAAGGGAAGTAAATGACTGCATGAGAGGCAGCAAGCAAGTGAGATATTAGAAACAGGGCATGAAAATGGAGTCGCACAGCGGCTCCGCAGTTGGAGTTTCCCTGTTCCTTTGGCTTTCCCCAAGTTGAGAGAGTGTCTGTTTGCATTGCTTCCATTTTACTTATGACTTAGCAACTTGATTCATGTTTATTTAAGAATGAAAAATGGGCCCCTTCGCAGCCCAAAATGCTTAGGGCCAATGTAATTAGCCGTATTTGTGGTAAACAATCAATAATGCTAGTTCTTAAGTCACTTCGGATATTTGATCTCGTGCTTCTGAAAATATAAAGCATGTATTATTCTCTCTTATTCATTTTCAGATTTTTCCAAATCTAAAAGAATTAAAATAACAGTTGTATGCCTGTGTGCGTGTGCATGCGTGTGAGAGTGCAGGTGCACGCAGGCAGCTGTAGGTGAGTGATTAGATGACAATTCTCTCTGGACTCTGCTCTCCTTTGCCAGTCTACGGGATCTGGGTATCAAAAAAGGCTGTCAGGCTTATGTGGAAGCACCTCTATGTGCTAAGCCTTCTTTCTGGCCCAGGACATAGACTCTTTAGTTTCTTTTTGAGGGAGATTTGAGAATTATTTTCTTAATATTAAATATTTATGTGTAGATGTAGATTCACACCAGATGTAGATGTAGACATTGATTTAGGGTAAAGATGATTGATTCTTTGGTCTAATTAAATTATCAGTTCTTGGACCTGCAGTCCTGGAGCCTTTTGGCCTCTGTACAATCTATTCTTAAGCCTAGAACTGGAAGACTGCCGCCTCTGAACAAAGTTTAAACCTCTGCTCTTGACGGAGCCACCCCAACTGGCTCCTTCTGAATTCTGACTCTTCTGGTTCAACTTACTTGTTGTTTGTTCTGGCTGAATCTCTTATAGGTGCTGACTGGTTCAAAGTGATCTTCTGAGCCAGCTTACTGTTTCTGACTCAATTCTGACTCTGGCAAACTTTGGCTGCTTCTGTGACTGAGCTGCTCTGCTCAACTTAAAACTGACTCACTCTTCCAGTCTGACACTGACTTCTTCTGCCTAGTTGCATCTGTGTCTCTGTGTCTCTCCCTGAGCTCTCACTGCTCCATCCTGCCTCTGTAACTGACTCTTCCGTAACTGACTTTGTAGCCCTCTGTCATATTGTGAGAGTTGGGTGTATCCTTACTCTGAGGCATTCTGCTAATTCTTTCTCTGATTAGATACTTTACCTGTCCTTCATTCTGACATCTCAGAAGTCACTTCTTGTGTGACACTGACTCCTTCTGAGTTCTGCTTCCTGTGTCTGCTTCCACAATGTTTCTATTTTAGGGATTAAAGGCATGGACTACCACTGCCTTCTGAATACTGAGATTAAAGATATTTACTACCACTGCTTTCCTGGGATTAAAGGTATCTACCAAAATTCTTAACATTCTTTCTACATTCCATCTGGACCACACAGATCTCTAAATCTGTTCCCTTCACATAGACCCCTGGAATATAGATGCTTGCTAGCTTTCACACAGGCTTATTCCTCCAAACTTGTCACTTAGTTTGATGTTTCTAATAAAAATATAGGGCTGGAGAGATGCCCCAGCATTTAAGAACACTTGCTGCTCTTCCAGGGGACCCAAGATTGGTTCCCAGCACCCAAACCAGGTGACTCACAAACATCTACAGCTCGAGATCCATGGAGTCCAGCACCTCTAGTCTCTGTGGCTACCTCATTCACATGCACACACCCAGATGGATAGACACACACTTATACATAATTTTAAAAAATAACATTTTTTTAAAAACATAGAAAAAAATCCCATAATACTAAATGTTTTTTCAGATAGATGTGTACATGGTGTGCATGTGTATAATGGAGGCAGGGTCTCTGAATGCTAGAATTACGGTGGGCCAAGCTGTTCATCTACCATTTATGTGGGTGCTAAGGATTTTAACTCTGGTCAAGCACGTCATTTCCCTAGCCCTGAATATACTAGGTTATAGCAACTGTAAGCAATAAGAATGAAGCACTGAGGATGTTATTTCCCCTTAACTGTACATCTATAGCTTTGGAAGTACTACAGCCTGCCATATCAGCTGACAGCCACACCATGCTTGTTAGAATAGGGGTGTGAGCAATAAAAATAATTTTTCAACTAAAGACTAAAATATACTTTTGTATTGCGGATCATATTGCTGAGTCATATCAAACATTTGTACATACTTCCTCAAGTTACTACAACTATCATTCCTGTTTCCCAGATAAAAATCTGAGGCTTTGGGTAGTTTATTATCATAGATCACAAGGTTGCAAATAGCAGAACTGAAGTGGCCTTGAACTCAGAATCCAGGATTTCAGCCTTTCCTTTTTGAGACAAGCTCATCCATCACTTTCATTTATACACAGACAGCATCCCAGAGAAGTGTTGACTTAGGTCCAGATTTCCTCGTCATCTAGTTGCAGGACTAAGGCTTGGGCTGGATATTCCATTTCACTTACTAGTAGATTTCTAAAACCGCATCGTGCTCTGTCATTCAACTCTGTGCAGGTTTCTTTGCATAGGTGAGTAGTTGCTTGATTAGAAGCATTTACATCAATATTTAAATGCCTGCTTTAAATGTTTTCTTATCTGTGCCCTGTGGACATGACCTTCCACAGACAACTTAGTACAGATGTATTTATTCCCCAACCCTGATTGAGCATGTGGCCGTCACTACATTTTCTGGATCAAATCATGCCTCCTAAATGCCGCCCCTTCCCTGGTGCCCCCTTCACCTCTACTCATCAGCTGGCTTCTGCTTACAGAGATTACATGGAAGTGGTTCTTTGTTTTCAAAGGTGTTATAGACCAATCCTGTTTGTGAGGCCCTGGGCTAAGTGATTGGGTTTATGGCAAGTTGCTGAGACCAAAAGTGATCTTTCTTTGTTGTTGGGAATGAGCTTTTGAAAACAGAGACAGTGGGGGCCAGATGGCCTGTAGAGAAGCAAAGATTGAGCATGTATGTATATATACCACATTTTAGGAAGATCCCAGGGCAGCATAAAACTAAGGGAGAAATGCCCACCATGACACCTCTGGAGCAATCTATGACAGAAACAGAGAAGAAAGGGAGGGGGGCTACAAAGTAGGAAGAACTGTTCCAGCGATGTGGGAGTGGGGAGGCGTCAGACAATCATTGTCTGCTTACTGGTTTTGCTTTCTGCTTCATATTTTTTGAAAAGTAAATTTGTTTGAGAGCATCAGCTGCCTCAGAATGAGCCCATTCCAAGATTGGAAAGAAGCGTCTTTACATGTTGAAAGTTTACAAGAGCTCAAAAACACATGTGGGCAAAAGTAACCTAGAGCACTACCGGTTCTTCACCATGGATGACTGGTTGGAGCCCTTTGAAACTTTTTGTAATAAGGCAATGGGAATTTCCCACGTGAGAGTGACTATGTTCTCAGGCCTTTCTTTCTTAAATATATAATTTTAGATTTCTGAGAACGCCAAAAAGGATTCCTGGATTCCTAGTTAAAGAATGCTTGACTTCCACAGTCACACCAGACTGCCCAGTGAAATGAGAAAAGGCAAGGAGTGTAAACCTAGCTCGACAGAAAGGATAAAGGCAAGGCACACAGGAAGGCCTAGAGACTATCACTGCTACAAGAGATGATGGAGCTCAGAGATCTTTCCCTGTGGTCCTTAACCTCCCCCCCCCTTTTTTTTTAATCAATGTTCTACTTAAAGATTCTGTCATCTTGGTAGTGATTGTATGTGTGCTCCATCACCCCTCATCTCCTCCTCCTACCCCTCTAGTCCCCTTCCTTGGTAAATGCGATAATAAAACTATTATAAGAAACCATTTCTTCATACCCACTTTAAAAGCTAAAACTTAAAACTCACACCTCTGGCTGTGTTGTATACATTTCACCCTCTTTAAACACAGCTGATTTAGGAGGAAGCCATACCCAGTGTGCTGCACAGTTGTTGCTGACCAGATGACAGCTGTCAGACAGGTGCCAGCAAGCGTGCGTGTGCGTGCGTGAGCTTAACTGTTGTTCTCACCACCATGGCTGCAGGAAGGCAAACTCCTGTGTGTTCTCCAAAGCCATCGGGACAATGGGAGGAAGAACTCCAAGGGAAGAACTTCTATCAGTGGCTTGCAAAACAATCGTTGGAACCATTGGAGAAAGGCTGGGTCACTATTGCTCTCGGTGACAGAGTTGGTGTCTAGCCATATGTGCTTCTCTGTGGCTGTGGGGAAACTGGTAACGCACGAGGGCTGGATTCCACAGGTGGAGAAAGTTCGACAAACTTCTCATAGTTTTCTCTCTCATGTTTTCTTTTAACTTATGACTAGAAAATCCACATGTAGATAGCAAAATCCTCATGTAAATATATTTGAAAAGACATATTTACGTTTGAAAAATAAGTAAGTAAATAAAAAAAAAATGTACCCACTGATTAGCATTCACTACGAAGCTTCGACAGTACTGACATACTTTACAGCAATGGTAACTTCATGTGTTGAAGTTTTCCAGTTTAAAACTTGCACGTTGAGGGTACGCAGCCATCTCACATCATAAGACTTAGGTAACAAAACGAAAAACAAATAGAAGCTATGATCCAGTCGGGGCATGTCTAAATCATCCAGGATGCAAGGTCCAGGGGAATACTGGGAACTTGTGCCTTTACCAAAAATTAGAAAAACCCATAGGTAGGTTTTATTTTCAACAGTGAGCATCTATGTGGCCTTGGGCAACTCTCTGATTCTCAGTTCCCTAACCTACAAAGGGAAATTTGCTCCATATAATACACTATATACATTTAAACTCTTGAATTGTGAAAATTAGAAGAAAAAAAAAACCTATTTTACCTATTATCTATTGTTTGTTTTCAAGTAATGTGTCTGCTAAGATCATAACATACATAGTACACGAAAAACTACTACAACCTAACAATGAAAAGGCAGACAACAAAAGACAAAGCAAAAACTAGAAATAGGTACAGGATTGAAACTGGCGTTTCTCCAAAGAAGGTCAGAGGATGCCCAACACACACTTGAAAGTATACTCAGCATCGTTAGCTGCTTGGTAAATGGGAACCAAACCACTAGGAGGGAAGAGCATGTATCAGTCTGTCAGTAAAGCAGATGTAAGATTGCCACAGGATCCAGCAGGTAACAGAGACTGCAGAGATCTAAGCTGTGACCAGGGAGGCGTCCATGTACCCAGGAATAGGCCTGCTGGGCCACATGGAAGTTCTACATTCAATTTATTGAGGAACTACCAGAACTTGAAAACAATTATTTTCAGCTATATATGATATAAAATAACGGACACCATCTTGACTCTGCTTACACAGATGCACTTGCACTCTGCTCACACTCTTTCCCTGATTGCCGTCTTGTCCTCTCCCAGCCCCCATCAGCCCATTAGCTCTTATTTTATCCACTTTATCATAGTGTAATTTTACCTAATGAAAAACTGGCTTCCTTGCATTTTAGTTTAAACTAAACCAGAGATCTGTTTCCATTCCACCGTGGAAAAACAGCTCGTCAACCTTAGTAATTCCACGGGCACTTGGAAACCGTGACTGATACATTCCCTCACTCTCCACTTTGTGGGGAAGATCGACTCAAATCCTTGAACATCCCCAAATAGCAAAATTGCAATCCTACAGCGGCTGCTATCATACCAGCTCATCCTTTGGTTTCTTGACTTCCCAGGGACCCCTTTGAGCAGAGCCCCCACTTTTCTGAAGACTGACTTTTCTACTCTGAGGAGTCTTAGCGGCGGGCAATAAAGGCTGTTTAAGGCCGTTTATTAAACAACAGATGGTTTCCCTGGGACACAGGGGTTACTTCCTTCTGTGGGGAACTCTCATGTAGAGCCAAGTTTTGCAAGAGTGAAGGAGGAATTTGAGGTCTCGCTATCTTATGAAGCATCTTCAAGAGATAGTTCAAGTAGTTCTGTGCTCATGGTGCCCGAAGTTGACTGACAGCCCCTCTGACTGACAGACAGAGACCTGTCTCTAAGGTGAGAACACCACCTCGTTTTCATTTTTAATCCAGCAAGACGATTCTTGAGAACCGTCTGTTAGTGGAAACTAGTCAGAATCTCAATATTTACAACCGAAGACACCTACCACGTGAGAGCACCGGACTTGTGTGGGAGCCCTGGGGCCTTGTCCTGGCTCTAGCTCATTGCCCACCAGCATCTTGATGATGAATATGAAGGACAGAGGAAGCCACTTAGGATTCGGCATCTGACGGCGTGCCGCACGGAAAGGGTCCAGAGTTTTCGACTGTTGCCAACACCTTACAACAAAAAACCAGAAATGGCTCCAATATATTTTCATTTTTTTTACTTTGGATTTCCTAAAACTTCAGCTAGTATAATGGGCTTTGTTTTTTAAATAAATTATATCTCTAAATAGAATTTTGAAATGAAAAATTTATATCTACCCTTCTGTTCATAATTAAAAGTAAACTGAGTCACTTCCTTGTCTGGTTCCAACATGTAGATAAAAAAATAAACCCAAAAGCAAAGTAATAGTATTTGGTTTGATTCTGTTTGATTGTCTCTCCGTAGGAAGGAGAGCAACTTTTCTTCTTTTATATTACAAAGACCTCATTTATTATATATTACATTTTGCCTAATTTTTCACAAGCTAACTGTCATTATTTTGGTAATCCATTAGATAATCCTACTAGTTGACTTTCAATATTTCAAATGCTATTGTTCATTTTTTATATGCATTTGCATGTAGCCTAGGCTTGCCTCAAACTCACTATATAGCTTAGGCTGGCTCTGAACTCTCCATACTCCTGCCTCCACCTCTCAAGGTGTGATTATAGGCATGGATGTTTAATTTCAGCACCATCTTATTCATTCAGCCATGCTGGTGATTGAATTCAGGACCCAGGCAAATGTTTTACCACTAAACCACATTCTCAGCATCATTAGCTAATTGAATGAAAACCAAGAGAAAAAAATGCTCAAAAGAGAAGCAACCCACTGGTACCCAAATCAGCTCTTCTGGGAACACTAACTCCGAGGGATTCAGGGACTTTGCATGGTTTTCTCACTTTATACCCTAATGCTGCGAAACCTCTGGATCTTGCTTTTCTCTTCTGCTGCCTCTGCTCACAAGAAGCTTTGCCCGCACACATTTGGGATACAGTGAGAGTTTGGAGAATAACATCAATTTTCACTTCTTTTTTCCCACTTCCTGTAAATTGTTCATCTTGGGCACTTTGTCACAGTGTCATAAAGCCAAATAGCTAAGAAACAAATGGGTACTGCCTTGGAAATTACCACAGTGTCCTTTTCTAATCTCTGTCTTTTCAGTGTCACTTTTCCTATGCCTAAACATTAGATCCACTCATTGTGGAACCTTGGACACATTCACCAGTGTCTCCTAAGTTAACTTTTTCCAGCTAGAACACACATTCTGGAATTACCCAGAATACATCCCTATCTGATTCCTGTCAGTCTACACCATAAGCTTCATGTGGATTATTGAATATGACTCTTTTGAATTTTTATTTATTTTTGATGATTTCATATTTGGATACAATGTCTTTTATCATATTCATCCACATTATTGTCTTTATTATTTGCTCGTTCCCTATTGATTCCTTTCTTTCCAAGTTTCCAATCTATTTCTAGTGTAGTGTGTGTGTGTGTGTGTGTGTGTGTGTGTGTGTGTGTGAGAAAGAGAGAGAAAGAGAGAGAGAGAGAAAGAGAGAGAGAGAGAGGTATGTGTGCATGTGTGTGTGTATAAAAGAGTGGGGGAGCTCCACTGAGTTCAATTGGGGTTGCTTGCATGAGCAAGGGTTGGTGATTGATTATGACTCTTATATATTAACAGTGCAAAATGCCAATGCATAATGAAGACAAAAGTTTGGGATTAATCTCAGTGTGGTAATTGGATGATTGTAGAGAAGATGCAGAGCACTGAAGATCTGGAGGTCTGATATATTCAAAGTTTCAGAGATGACAGGTGGAAAGTAATGATGGAAAGGAAGGGACAAAGGAAATAGAAAATTGATGGAAAGGACTGGATGATCATTTAGTGTGTATCAAGGGGAAAAGTTACCCCTGAATGACCGAGAGAATGCGACACTCAGGAAAGTAGAAAAGACATAGGAAAATGAGGTGATGATATACTAAAGACATTCAAATAAAAAGGTCCAGCCAGGGGTAATGATGTCATGTTGAGTCTTGAGAGGGCTGCAGTGAAATCTATGGTAAGGCTGTTGAATGAGTCAAGATAAAGTGTCAGTGTTTATTCTTTTCCATGAGATCATTGTGAAAGTTATAGGGAAGAGTGGCATTTGAAAACTACGTGACCTGACTGGAAATCACTTTCTGCCTCTATATAAATCTGACATTGAATCACCCTCAGAAACCACCTCCAAAATGGAGACTGGCATGTAATCTATGAATGTCAGGATTAGCTAGATTGGCATGCTTCTTCTTCCTCCTTCCCCTCCTCCTCCTCCTCCTCCTTCTTCTCCTCCTCCTCCTCCTCTTCCTTCTCCTCCTCCTTCTTCTTCTCCTCCTCCTTCTCCTCCTAAAAGAGTTTCACTATGTAGCCCAGGCAGGTCTTGAACTTAGAGATCAACCTGTCTCTGACTCCTAAGTGCTGGGATTAATGGTGTGACCCACGACACCTAGCTATTTGATATCTTCTGAAAAAAATTATTTTGGTTCCAGATGCTTGGAAACTTAATGAGATGGCTGAAAAGGGGATACATGAAGCTTTTAGGCCAGAAAACTCTCTCCTTTCTCACAGTAGTACTCTGTGGTACAGCCATATGACACCTGATGTGCACAGATGCGCCCAAACTGGCAAGTAATATATGAATGGTTCAACTGCACAAATTATTGTGGAACACTGATTTAGAGAACAAGATTAATTTCACAAAATATACACTGAACTATGTCTTTGCATCAGAAACAGAAATCATCGATACGAAAACACATACCATGAAACACTTTTAATTTGTATATGTTCATAAACTATTTTCAGTGAAATGCTAGTGTGTTGATCAAGCATGTCAATGTGGGTTGCAAGCATAGACTCTAATTACGCTCACGTAATCATCCATTACATACACAATTTACTGATTTGCACGCTCAACTAGAAAGACTCTAATATTGCCAGAGTATCACTTAAATATTCACGATTTATAAGTCTAGAGTTGTTCAAAATAAAAAGGTTTGCTTTCCTGGAAGGCATGCTACTTTACTCTGCTTAAATTCTAATGCCTCAAAGTGCTTAAAGCTTAATTCTTCCAAACCTCTTTATGCTTTAATTTTATAGAGCTAAATGGTCTTTGCTATTTTTTTTTTTTACCTACTAAAAACAAAACTCATTTTAGCCGTGGATAATGCATATGGTGACTCATTTTAAGTCATTGTATTCATTCTTGTTTTCCAGGCTACGGAGACTAAAGTAGCCTTTGAATACCTGGGCTTTACGTAGAGTATTTTGCCAAGCAATATTTTATAGACCTGCATCTCTCAGTACTGGGGCATTTGAAATGCTCAGAGAGTGGATTTGACAACTGACACCCCTCCGGATCAATATATACGTTCATGATCAAATATATGCTTTGGCTTTGGAATCTGATTTTCACTGGTTGTTTGGACATCCAGGACTGGGACAACGTTCTTGGAAGGGAGTTCTGAGCTATGTGTGTCAGAATGGAGAGACAATTAACTGAATGAAATTTATAGAACAATTGGAAAGAACTGTGGAGTGTCTGTCTACTCTCTTTAGAAGTTTATACTAGAAGAGCCCCTCCCCCACTCCTTCTGCTCTACTGACCTGGAGAATTTAGGTGCTATTTGTGGTGTCAATTTTCAGATCAATACTGATTGATAAGATGGTATAAAAGCTCAGCCCTGAATTTCATGCTTAAATCAGGTATGCCAGCCACTGGAGAATATTAAATACATTTCCCTTTTCTAAAATTAATTTATTTTTATTTCATGTGCATTGGTGGATTTGCCTGCATGTATGTCTGAAGGAGGGTGTCAGATACCCTGGCAATGGAGTTACGGACAGTTGTGAGCTGCCATATAGGTGTTGGGAATTGAACCCAGATCCTCTGGAAGAGCAGCCAGTGCTCTTAACTACTGCACCATCTTTCTAGCCCACTAAATACATTTTCTAATCTTACCCTACTTCAGACTTTTATTGAACACAGCAATCCCTAATGGACTTTTAGTATTCATGGTCTAGGTCATATGCGGTCCCAGGACACAGGAGACAAGACTGTTGTCACCCTATTACTGTATGAGCTCCTGTTCCTCCCTGCAATGATCGCTCAGCTTTGTTACTAACTCGGCCGAATGGCACCTGATAATATAAAAGCAAATCTGCTGTGACTCCTTTCTCAAAGTTCTCATCAAGAAAGTCTTCAGAGAGTTTAGGACTTTTTAAAAATTGAAAATAGATTCTTCTTTCATCTAATACATCCTGACCATAGATTCTAGTCCTCAGCCACCCCCAGCTCCTCCCACCCTCCTTTCCCCACCTCCCCTCCCCCACCTCCCCTCCCCCACCTCCCCTCTCCCACAGATCTACTCCTGCTCCATTTCCCTTCAGAAAAAAAAGCAGGCTTCCAAGAAATATCAGCCAAACAAGACACGACATGATACAATAAGATAAGGCACAAATCCTCATAAATTCTTCATATATGTGTTTTTGGAAATACGCATGCACTAAACCAGAGACAAAATAGCATTTGCTTCTGTAGACTGTAAGAGCCAAACTCCTAGTCTTTGGGTGCGGGACTTGTCAAGGCTCTTGAGAGAAACAATCTATTGAATACAGAGAGGAGACTTTTTCTTTGAAACAGAGTCTAATCATGCTTGTGTTGGCCTTGAATTTACTATGTAGCAAGTGGATGACTTTGTACTTCTGATCCTGCTCTCTCCCCCTCCCAACTGCATGACTTAAAGGCTTCTGCCACCATGCCTCGTTTTATGTGGTACTGGGGAGAACTCAGAGCTCCATGTACGTCAGGAAGCACTCTGTCAACTGAGCTACACTGTCGTCACAATACAGGAAAATTTTATGGAAATTGGCCCCCAAGGTCATGAAGACTGAGAAATCCATTTCTGCACCATTTACCACATACAGACTGGAGGGCCCAGAAACGAGGGGGGTGGTGGTGCAGGGTTCAGTTCCAGTTGGAAAGCTGGAGAGCAGGTTGTGCACATATCTTATTTCAATGATAGCATAGACTTGTAGTAGTAAACCTACTGTGTATGCTCACCAAGGAGGACCTTGAAGCATATTCATATATGGAAGCCCTGCTAACCTCAGCAGAGGGAACTACTATCCTGGTCAGCACCATACTGGACAGTGGAACTCTGAGCATCTCTGCTGAGGTGTTTTTTATTGATACAGAACTCCTCGGGTGTTCTACTGGATAACACATGCAGATCATGAGCTATCAAACATCCCTCACATAAATCCATCACCTGCAGACAATACCAAATGCCAAGGACTAGGCAGTGCTTTTCCCAACAGTGATCAAAACAATTATTTTATACATAACTAAAAATAAACTTCCACAACATAGATTCTCTCTTTCCCGGTCTTTGAACTGACTGTTCTTGATGTCCAGCTAAGTTTCAGCTGCTTTTTAAGAACTGTATATTTAAATATTGCTATTCAAAATCTGCAAATGGGATTTTTACTGATTTCCTAGTCTTACTGATGAGAAAATGAAGACTCAGAAAGCCAAGTATTTTCTCAAGATTAGATAACTAAAAACTGTATATTCTGGAGTTCACACTGGTACAGCCTTTTCAGTTGCATTTATACAACAGTGTAACACTATGATAATAATTATTATAGTTATTATTATGATCCAGCACAAACGGTAGCTGTTATTTCTGCCAGTTTCTGCCAGTGATAAGTAAGCATATTTATTGACCCATCTCATTATGAAACACAAGACAAAACAGACACACATGATACTAATCCGTCGTCAGTTGTGAAATGTAACCATGCCCCTGAAGAGAGAAGACTATCTTTTCCAAAGTGGAGTTCCTTCCTTTAAGTTTTGCACTATGGTTTGGGTTTCCATCCTTCCCTGTTTGTACTCTCCACTGAAATGTGATTAAATTGAACATCAGTCAAATAAAGAAATGAGCCTATTTCTTTCCATTAACCTGTCAACATGTAAAAGGGCTTTTGAGAATGATTCACCTCAGGACCCAGTGTAGAGGAGACTCTTCCCGATCTCGTGTAACTTCTGTTTCTTCTAGTCTGTCAAGCCAGTAATCTCTGCTTTGTTTTTCTGGCCTTGAAATTCCACCCCAATCAGCTTGGGTGACATGAACTAGATCTATTTCTATTATGTGTTTGTTTTAGCAAAATGTTATTGATGAAAAAGTAGAAAGCACGATGACAAGAAATTGTTTAGCTGTCATTAGACTTTGCTCTCTGTGGCATTTAGAAAAGTGGAGAGAAAACCAGTAAAGTCAATAAGGTCTCTCAAGGTATGTTTGACTGTTGTAAGAGCAATGTAAATATATACATTACACTGGTGCACATAAAGAGATGGGACAATCAAGAGAAGGACTAGGAGAGAGCAAGGAAAGGGAGAGAGAGGGAGAGTGGAAAAGGAAGGAGAAGAAGGTGATAGGAGAGAGAGAGAGAGAGAGAGAGAGAGGGGAGAGAGAGAGAGAGAGAGAGAGAGAGGGAAGTAAGATAAACACAACGCTGATGGCTGGACTTCACTTGCAGGTGCAATGCATCTGTTACAGGTTTGTGTGTTTGGAGACCACAGCCTGAAGCTCTGTGTGCGCTTGTGATGTAAGACCACTCTGGTATTTGAACTGATGTGTGAGTTTCAAAACATCTCACCCGTCGCGGCTGTACTGCAGATGTGGCAAGGCTCCATCAAAAGATGGCTTCTTTTTAAATATGAAAGCATCAGACCCACCAATTTACTCATTACTATTAACAAGATCAAATCATAGCAATATCTAACTCAGCAGGCATTTATTTATTGTTGTTATTAAAAATGTCTGGCACTGCAGGGGAAAAAAAAAGATGTATGAAGAGAGTAATACAAATAAGGGTGACTCACCGGGAACCTACTATGTGACAGAACTGTGCGAATGCTGCCCCTCCTAAATACAACTGCAAGGGAGGAATTATTCCACAGGCAGAGAGATGCCAAGCCTTAGAGGCACCGTTTCATTTCTTTTTTAAAAAGATTTATTTAGTCTTTCTTTTCTTCATGTATGTATTTTTCCTGCATCCAGGTATGTACACCACACACATTTCTGGTACCCAGAGAGGTCAGGGGAGGACATTGGAGTCCCCGAACTGGACATGTTTGGGAGCTACTGTGTGGGTGCAGGAAACTGAACCCAGAGCAGCAGCTGCTCTTAACCACAGGAACCACTCTCTGGCCCCCAGAAGTACCTTTTCTTATACCTATAAGGAAACTAAGCCCTGAGTGAAGAACCTTATCAGGTCCTGATGGTCATGCTTTAACTCTACTGCTGTCCCAGATTGAGGTTCTACAGTTAAAATAAAATTTGATGTGTATGTGTGTATGTATGTAAAAATATACATATCAAATCCCATGCATACAGAAGCTAATATATATATGTATATATCCCTACCCCTATATCCCTACCCTATCAATACATAAATCTAGTCATACATGGACCTTTCTCTATATATCTGTTATTTCCCTTTGCATCTGTGCATTTATCTTTGAATTAGTAATATGGAGCAAGCAGAGTGTGTTCTGTATGGAGTAGGGCTGAGATGATATCAGGAAGGAAAACGCTTCGTTTAATCCCAGAGGCTTTCATAAATACATTGACACTGTGAGACAATGTAAGAGACTGAAATAAGCAAAACGGATGTGCAGAGTCTCCTTCGTATGTGTCAGAGCCGTCAGGCCAGCTGAACAGAGCAGAGGGAATCACACCACGGGGTCTTGAGAGTGCTCGGAGACGAGGCTGCTGAGCAATTTTCAGCGATTTTACCATTAAGGAATTCTGGAGACTGGGAATCCGTACCCTGGAGACGAGCAAGTGCTATTTTGAGGTCTGACAAAGGAAAGAGATATTTTATAAAGAGAGAAAGACAAATGTTTTATTTGTCTCTGAACCAGTGTGGTTTCCTACTTCAAGGAGACAATGTGGTGATCATTAGGTCCCGGTGCGGGCTCACTGGGAACAACACATGTGCGAATGGTGTGTTTTGTTTTTGAGCAGCATTTATTCTGTGATGTGACAGATCAATGGATGACAATTCTCTCCGTGTCATTCATCTCATTTCACAGTTATTTCACATTAGTCGTTTCTGTAGATCAGTCCTCTCCAGTCCTTAATCCTTGATGGTATTCCTCTATTCACTGGAAAAATAAATGTTATCTGAAGGAACCGTGTTTCTGCACATTTTATTTGTGTATTCATCCATTCATTCATTTAATCTTATTTTTTTGTGTACATGATACATATGTGTGAGTGTGGACACACGCATGCCCTGGAACATTTGAGGGGGTCAGAAGACAACTTGAGGCAGTCAGTTCTCTCCTCCCATCTTATTCTGAGATGAAATCTGTTTTTGTGTATGCTGCTGAACTGTATACTCCAGGCTCCTAACCTTCTATGCATTTTTCCTATCGCTGCTGCTGTCTCTCT
This sequence comes from Cricetomys ansorgei, assembly GCA_026225945.1. Classification (NCBI taxonomy): domain Eukaryota; kingdom Metazoa; phylum Chordata; class Mammalia; order Rodentia; family Nesomyidae; genus Cricetomys; species Cricetomys ansorgei. Next base: position 1,816,181 of record JAMJFZ010000558.1, read on the forward strand.
ATAGGGGAGCTGATATTATAGATTCACACCATGGCATTCATCTTACGATGTGGGTTCCAAAGATGGAGTCTGGGCTGTCAAGCTCAGATGGCTAGTGTTTTCCAGAAGAACCCTCTTCCAGCCTTGCATGCTTCCTCATCAAGCATGCTGATTGTTCCTTTTTTCCTCTGGTGGGTGTAAGCTGCCATGCTTCAATCTTCTCCAGTTCTTCTCCTTGAGATCTGCAGCTCTTGCCCTCTTGTTTATTCAAGGTTAGCAAGGAACACATGGTTCTTCTTTCTCCCATGAAACCAGATCCATTTCTGTTGGCTCACTCACGTCGACACACAGACAGTTTAGAACACTTTCCATCTTTAAAAATGACTGAAATCCTGAACTAAACAATAAAATCTTCCAGCACTGGGCATCCACATCTAATGATTAATACTTTATCTCTCAGATTCCTTTTAAATAAAAGCTTCTGGAAAGAGTTGGTGTGTTTGCTGATTCTCATTTTTAGGCTTTCTGGTGGACTATATCATTTCAAGCTTTTGACACTCACACCAACAGCAATGCTTGTGTAAGATGTTTTGATTTCTGTCTGGCAGTGGTAGCATGCTCCTTCAATCCCAGCACTCAGGAGGCAGAGGCAGGCGGATCTCTGTGAGTTCAAGGCCAGCTTGGTCTACAGAGTACGTTCCAGGACAGTCAGAGTTACAACAAAGAAACCCTGTCTCGAAAAGGCCTCTAGCCCCCCATAAAAGATGTTTTGATTTGTGAACTGAAGTTCCCTTAAAAAAAAAAAAAAAGACATACTATGTTGAAAATTTTGCAAGAAGAGCGACTTACTAGAACTTCATGCTTCTAGACAATTGGCATTAGAACACAAATTACCTTGGACTGTTCTCAGTCTTCTTAATACCTTTCATCACTAGCCTCTGTATTTGACATAACATGCCTTTTGATTGTTAAGTGAAACCTTTGGAATAAAGTCAGCAGACCAATGGTTTCTGTAAACCCCAAAGCTGAGAATATTGTGAGCATTTGAATCCTATAAATGAGGTTTTAATTTTCCCCCTGACTTGTTATAACCAACCTACCAGCTGTCCTCACCAGTGTATATGGTAAATGTCTTGAGTTATAACTGCCATTTATTCTGTGACTATCAAAGTTTATATATAAAAGTTCACTACTGTGATGGAACACATCCTTTGGAGGGCAACCTGTGCCCTTCTTTATAGGTGTGGCCACTTATATTTGGGTCAAAATTATCTTCTTGTCCCTTTTGAATGAGGACTGTGCTGTGGTAACACAGTCATTTGGTATGGGACCAAGGTCCTGTTATTTTACACATAATGCTTTTCAAGTGATTATAAAGTCCTGTCATACCCAGAGCTGGCACAAACATTCCTCGTAATTGTGAATGTCTGACTTAAGGCACTCAATCTACCCAATGCTGGGCATCTGTGTGGCCCCTTCTGCTGATCTAGGCAGTTTCCATCTCCAGCAATTCTCTGAACAGAATACGGTGATTATTTTAAATTATCCTTTGTAAGAGTTACTGCAGAGTTCCCTTAAATAGAAAGCTTGCGGTGCATTTTAAAATAAGATTATGGCTTACAAAGGGGAAAAAAAAGAGAAAGAAAGAAATGATTCATTCATGAGTTTTCTGAAACGTAGCTCTCATATCAGACCAGGTACATATTTACAGCTCCGTCTTCTGTTGATGCTTGGGCGCCTTTATAAACAGATAATCAGGGAGACTATGGGACCTAAGCAAATCATTATAATAATGTTATTTTCCTTTGTGTGCAACAGCTCTCAAGCTATTTTATATCTTTATAAGACAATGCTTGACATGTTGGATGTTTGATTTGAAGCATTTGGCTAGACTACTAAAAATTCATAGACACCCTTCAGCTGAGGGTCTTTTGCCTGTGTGCATGAAAACCTTTGAGGAGTTAAGAATTGTGTACTGAAAATGCAGCTGAGCTGAGTCTTCTATCTATTAGACTCTGGGGCTGGCATTTCCAGTGCTTATAGCATTACCACCTACCAGCTGTGTGTTTTCTCAAGATATGTCGTTTATACTTTCTCCATATTGATGGACAATCATCCCTGTTTATTTATTATTATTATATATTATATTATTTATTTATTATTATTTATTATTTGTTTATTTGTTTCTATTTCTTTCTTTTTTTGAGAGAGAGAGAGATCAAGGTAACGTCAATGTTCAGTAATAGAGTGAGAGAAAGAGTTAACTTTTCAACTATTAATAGAAAACTTTGATGATGGAGTCAGAAGTTGAATAACCTGAGCTGTACAGGCAACCAAAGAAGTCAAGAGAGAGCGGAGGACAATGCTTGGTATCAGTTCTAGGTTCACCATGGGATGGTCATGTGATCTTAGCTGTTCTAGGCTTCAATTGCTTTACCTATAAAAGTGTCTAACTTCAGTTAATCCAAAATGCTTAACATTATGTACAGCCATAACTGGAAAAAAAACAGCAATCTACCCTTTAGTAAGAATTTTTTTTAAATAAAAAGATGGAAAGGATGTTATATTAGTTGTACATAATCTCTGTTTTAGTGAGCGCTAAAATAAATTAATTTGGTAATTTTTCTTTATGAAAATTACCAGAGGAACTAGATCTGTCTTTGAGCACAAATACAAGAGCCAAAAGAACAGTAAATGTAATTTCAGTTTCATTCATCTGCTTTCAAAGACTGAGACAAATTTGGACCTCTTCCAAAAGACCAAAGTAAACACAGAGGAAATGTTGGAAGGTTGAATCAGAGCCAGGATAAACTAGGATTTCCAGTGTTTAGGATGGATATTGCAAATGGATCCAAAACATGGTTCAAGGGCATACATTTAGTTCTGGAAACCAGGCCAAGTTGCTTCAATTAGTACTTTTCAGAATTAGGAAATTAATTTGTATCAATATCAGTCTGTATGGGAGACTACCAAGGATATATAAAAGGACACTTTGACTAATAATGTATTTTGCTTCTGTAGTGTTACCACCTTAGGTCAATTAGCTCCATGCAATTTTTTGACATAGTAATTAATAAGAAGGCTATATTTGTGACAACTCTATAGTTGTTTCTTTTGGGTTTGCGTTTGAGTGTAAACGAAATGTAAAAAATCCTGTTTTTTTTCAGGGAATTTTAGAAGATACTATACATGTTATAGCTATATATATATAATTAAAGGAGAATAATTACAAATGGGGTCAACATACCATTGACTCATATCTTGATGTGTGATGTCTAATTAGATCAGTATGGAAAACATCGAACAAAGAAAAGTGAGGATATTGGATATGCTATGACAGAGTTCTGAAAGAGCTGCCCTCAGTTCCAGTAATGAAGAGTGACCCTAATTACTCAGGTTAGCTTCATTACTTGTTTCTGGTCAGATTGACTTAGAGTCATTCCGCATTAAGAAAAACATGCTTTCTGGCTTGTAAAATCTGGCCAAATAACTAGTGATCTCAGTGTGCCACAACAAAGAGAAGAAGAAAGGAGCTGCTGTCCACTTCAGGCAACCGCAGCTGAGCTGAACCACGTGCTCGGAGGCATCTCTGCACTTTAGTTGTGATTCTTAAGAGAAATTAAATTTTTTTTAAAAAAATCATTGATTTTTAGAAAAAATGGCAAAAATCTTTGAGTGAGTTAGATCTTAAACGGCAAGAGGAATCATGTTCTGATGCGAACACATTCTTCTGCCGGGAGATTTTCTTGGAACTCCAGGACTGAAGAAAGCCCTGCCAAGTTTGGGGTCTGGACTTAGTGAAAGTTACTGGAGTTACTTGCAGATGTGCCCACTATTTAGCTAGAAAGATGCTAACTATCAGTTTTGAAATTGTTTTACTAGATTTATTTATGTTTTTAGGAGTGTGTTTTGTCTGCACGTACATATGTGTACTGTGCTTGTGTCCGGTGCCTGCAGAGTTCATAACAAGAGGTTGAATCCTCTGGAACTAAATTCTGGATGGTTGTGAGCTGCCATGGACTGGGAACTGAATTGGGGTTCTCTGGAAGATCAGCTGGTGCTCTTAACCACCGAGTCTTCCCACTTTCCCAGATTGCAAGTTTTTAAATGCTATTATTTGCAGGTTTAAAGAGATATTTCTTTATACTAATTATAGCATAGTTCATAATAATGTTACCATTGAATGGAAGGCAGCCTGAGCTATAAATACCAGCCTTGTTCATTTATTCAATAAATATTCACCAAGTACCTCCCACTGTGAGGCCCGGGGCCAGACGACGGTTTCTATTCTTTCTAGTCCTACTTTTGTTGAGTATAAATTTATATTCTCCTCTTCATTACAATTCATTGAATATGTTTCTGATTTTGTTATAGCATAAAAAAGAATATTTAAAAAAATTTAAAGATATGTTTTCATGTCTTTAAGTTATATTATTCTGTTGTATTTATTTATTTCCCATTTATTTCCTTATTTATGTCTGTATTTGTTTATTTATTTATTATGTATTATTATTATTTATTTATTATTTATTATTTGGGATTGTGCTCATTTTGTAGACCAGGCTGACCTTGAACTCACAGAGATCTGCCTGCCTCTGCCTTCTAAGTGCTGGGATCAAAGGTGTGCACCACCATGCCTGTCTCAAATGATACTGTTGGCAAATCAGCTACCCTAAGTTTTGTGTTTTGTTTTGTGTTTTGTTTGTGTTCCTAAGATTCTGACAGATTCCCTTAATCATTGGGAGCATGTGGCACGGTGCTCTCTGATTCTGAAGAAGTTGCCCTGCAACTCTCTCTGGGAAGTTATTTTACGCTTTCTTCTTAAGCTTGTATCATGTACTTCCCAAGGTTTTCAATAACAACTGGAAAGTAAATTACAATGGCAATACAGCCTAGTATTTGGAACAAAGGGATCCATGACCTTGTTTTCGTCCCACGTTAATAACCATACAATTGGCAGTGTTGATGCTTTAGACTCATAACGTAGAACCGAGACTAATGACGTAAAAGTTACGAACTGGAGTCCCCTGTGACCAGTCAGACTATTCCTTTAAAGGAGGTTAACCTAGCCTTGAGATTGTACCTGCATGTTTGTGTTTGAACCACTGCTGTGTGACCTCTGGGAAAACCCTGCTCTAAACATCAGCAAAAAAGGAGACCGTCGTTTCAACGACATATAACTGAGGGTTAAATGGACCACCGCACACAAAGTGTTTATTACTGCATTTCATCGGATTCTAAAAATCTAGAGATGAAATCTGTTTTGTAAGTATATATTCACAAAAACCTAAAACTGCCAGGTCATCTCTTGGTGTCTTTCTCCCATGGGTTGCCTATGTAAAGTTAAGCCCCATTTGGTGGAAGAGATGTGAGATAAATGCACAGCCTTATTGAAATACATCTATAGCTGAGTGATACTGAATTCATTAATACATGTAGTTCCTCCTATTTGTGGGAAGGGCATAATTTTATTATTTTGTGTTTTTTTTTTTTAAACACTTTTTTGGTAGCGCAATGCAAGTCTTTGTTTTACATTAGGATACATATGGACGCAAGACCGCAGAGAGATTAATAGCAGAGCCCCTGTGCTACCAGACAGACTGGATTTCCAGGAAGACCCTGTCATTCACTAGCTCTGTGACCTTGGGCTGTTTACCGTTTTGCGTCTGTTTCTTCAACTGAAAGAAAATCGGTAATAGTGTGACTTTTTTTTTTTCCTTTTTCTCAGCATTGTTGCAAAGTCTAAATATTGAAATGTATGTAAAATTCCTAGAGCATCCAGTGAACACTCAGTAAATATTGGGTATTACAAACATGACTCACTGTGGATGATTTAAATATATCTTCTCTCTCTCTGTGCGTGTATGTGTGTGCATGCATCTATGTGCATGTGTGGGTTGAGGCTTAGAATTCCAAAGTGCTAAATCAGGAAAATAATATGAGCATTTGGTATTCCATACATTCATCTCTCCCAGTTTTAATAATATATCCAATAACTATCTATGTTCAGTAATATAGCGTTTAGTCATAGGGATAATGATGTCAGGTATAAATGGCACAATTACAAACACTACAGGAGCTAACTTACTCGGAAAGTTGCAATGTGAATACTCCTTCCTAAGAGCCTCACAAATGCACAGTGAGAAAGAATGAGGGCATCTTATTTTATTCCCTGATGGGAATCTATCCACATCAAATATACAACATAATTCTGCTGGTGGACAGCCTCTGCTGAGATTCCCTGCCTCATCATACAGGCCTTTTAGAGAAGGAAATAGATGGGCATTGATTTCAATTTTTAAGGAGTCAATACATTATAAGTGTAAGTTAAAAGGGGAAGGATACCATGTGGTTCTTAGAGAAATTCCAGGCTATGTCTAGTTTAGTACTAATATTAACACATATTTGGAGCTAAGTTCATGTATTATTGTCAAAGGCTATTTCTGTAGCCTCCAAAAAATGTTTCAAAAACGGCATTTATGCAGTTTGCTTCAGGACTGAGAGATTAATTTCTTCACTGGTTCATTGAGAAGCCGTTCATTCCACACTCATGCTATGCTAACACCGGCCTAGGCACTGGGATACACACATGAGGACATTTTCCTGACACCGGGGGCTGAGTCTCCTAGGACAGAAGGGGGAGTAAAGTAACTTTCAAAGAATAGAAACTGAGGTAGATTTGTAAAGAAGGATCAATAAGACAGGAGCGAGGTCTCTAATTAAAGCCAAGAGGGGGCTCACTAAAAGCATTCAAGAACTGGAACCTGGATAAGCCCTGAAGGTACTTATGTTGGGCGATGGGCTATGGGCCGGGCTGGCAGAGCAGGGGTAGCGAGGTGAAGGAGATTGTGATAGGGGTATCAAATGCGTCTGCTGGTTGGGGAGCAGCAAGTGTTCCCCGCGAACAGAACGCAGGAATCATGTCAGTGTCTACAGATGAGTCTGTAGTGACAGAGCACTGTCTAAGCAAGGCCTTAGGAGCATTAGGAGAGATCCTCTACTGTGATCTACCTTGGACACAGAAAGTGTTCTGCTTAGAGGACATTTCTCTGCGGAGAGCAAGATGGGGAACTAGACAGAGCTGCCATTCCAGGAAGCAGCCATGCCTAGTTTCCTAGCTGGGAGAGTTTGCACAGTAGACTTTTATAGGGCCCTGGCAGCCTCCTGAATGGGTGAGAAGGGAATTATTAAGGGCAGCGAGCTGGCTCAGGCATAGGGCCTCTAACTAAACTGATGAGTTTGAACTGTGTCCCCAAAGCTTCGGGGAGTCATCATGGGGTTTTAGGCAGGGCAATGGCACCATTAGACTTGCGTTTTAAAAGCTCCTGTTGGCCGCTGTGCCTAGATGGACTGCAGCTTTGTGAGCCCGAAGGGACTGGCTTGAGTTTGCAGCGTTTCCAAGATGGGTGGACACTCAGGCTACTGAAGAGATTGGGGTGGCCACACATAGGAAGTGATCACCTGAGGAGGCCGGGAAGGTGGCCAGAGGAATATTGCAGATTGAAGGAGGAGGAGACAGGAGCAGAACCTGTGAAGAATCCCTCGAGCCTGCATGGGGAACCTGCAGTAGCTTGAGGTGCTCAGAGCAGAGGCTAGGAAGAGAAAGGCTGATTTCGGGGGTACTGGGGTTGATTTTGAGGGCCCTGCTGCAAATATAAATGGAGACAGTTTGAAATCTGTTGAAGAGAGATCTCTAATGTAAAATGAAGATCTTCAGTATCTCAGCACCAGCTGTCAGCTTGACATAAACTTAGTCACCAGGGAAGAGGGAACCTCAGCTGAAAAATCCCTTTCGTCAGATTGACCTGCACGTGTGACTGTGGGACATAAAATTGATAAAGGAGCACCTAGCCCTCTCTGGGAGGTATTATGCCTAGGTATATGGGCCTGGGCTGTATATAAAGCTATTTGACTCAGGGGGATTCATTGAGATCAGGAGAACACAGCCCACTGACACAACAAAGTAGGCCTCAAATGGGCTCCCAGTGACTGAGAGGGCCAGCATGGAGCCTGCATGGGTCTGCACCAGGTCCTTCATATATGTCAGGGCTGTTCACTTGGGTTTTTGTGGGCCTCCTGACAATGGGAGTAGGGGTGTCTCTGACTCTTTTGCCTTCTCTTGGGACCCTTTTCTTCCTACTGGGTTGCCGTGACCAGCCTCAATATGAGGTTTGTGCCACGTCTTATTTTATCTTGTTGTGTTGTGTTTGACTAATATCTCGTGGCATCCTTTTTGAAGGGAAATGGGGGGAAGTGCATTTGGGGGATCAGAGAGGTGGCAGGAGCTGGGAAGAGTGGAGCAGGAGCAGGAAATATGCTCAAGACGTATAAGAGAAGAATCTATTTTCAATTAAAAAAGAGAGAGAAAGCTATTTGAGCCAGCCAGAAGAAGCAAGCCAGTAAGCACCATCTCTCCATTGTCTCTGCTTCAGTTCTTGCCTCCAGGTCCCTGCTTGAATTCCTGGCCTTGCTTCCCTCCATGACGGACCTGTAAGCTGAATTAAACCCTTTCTGCACCCACACTGTTTTTGCTCATGGTGTTTTATCACAGCAACAACAAAGCAAACCAGAACACGGGGTTAGGGATGATGATTTGGTGTTCCTTATTTCGCAGGTGATGGATGAGTGAAAGGTATATACTAAAGGGGAGTTCTGGTAAATGCAGACATTAAGGAGACACTGCAGGGGGAAGGGCACAGGCTGAACTGTTGAGGAGAGAAAGGGAAGAGGAAAATGAAATTTATGACTAGAAAGCCACAGGAGGAATAATTTTGAGCTGGGGAAAGGTGCAGAAGACTAAACATGACAAGGCATTCTAGGACAAATCGTCTGCTCTAACCTTGCTGGGCACCTCACGAGGAACAGATTTTAATTCTGTAATAACCCAGTGGGCAGACGCTGCTACTAGGGTGTCTGAACCACAGGAAGAACAGGAAAGCTGACTCATGTTCCCAAGTACACAGGAGTCTCCTTTGCCTTCCTTTTACTTTCAATGGCATCAGCTACCTGTGGTCAATATGGATCTGAAAATATTACAAGGAAAGTTCCAGAAATTAAAAGTTCACAAGTTTTAAGTAGCTTTCATTATAATGTATTGCGGTGGTTATTCTGTTTTATTATGAGTAATTGTGGCTGAACTGTTTTTGTTGCTAATTTGTGAATTAATCCTTGTTGTAGGTAGGTATGTGCAGGAAGAAATGGTGTGTATAGAATTCTAGGCTACCTTCCGTAGGGAGCTAGGAAGGTTTGCTGGGTTAATAGGGGATCCCTTTATTCAAACATGACTTCAAAATTGAGACATACCACAACTGGGTTTATTAAAGTAGAAAGCTAGAGGCTAAATTACAAAGTAAGGTTCAGTGTGAGAGAGAAATGGCTCTGTGGTTAAGAGCACTGGCTGTTCTTGTAGAGGACCTGGCTTCTTCAATTCCCAGCACCCACATGGCAGCTCACAACCATCTGTAACTTCAGTTCCAGGGGATATGACACCTGCTGGCCTCTGTGGGCACCGGGCACGCAAGTGTTGCGCAGACATGTACGCAAGCAAAATCACACACATACATAAAAGTAAAAGTATTTTTTAAAAGTAAAGTTCAGTAGCGATGAGATGGAGAGTGTTAGAAGTCAGGAAGATCATGCAATGAATAAGAAGCTCTGTCAAGAACTTTTCACGAGGCCCAGTGAGATGCCTCGGCAGGTAAGGGTGCTTGATCCCAAGCCTGATGACCTGAATTTGATCCTCAAAACCCACATGGCATAAAAACCGGAACCATTCCCCAGCTGCCCTCTGGCTTTCATGCGCACACTGACATGAAAATTCATGTATGTGAGCTTGCACACACACACACACTAAATACATGTCGTAAGTTTAAAGACATGTCCATGAAGCGAACTAGAGGAACCATCTCTATGGGTGAAATAAAAGTAGAGTAGAGAGGATTCATTCCTTCTTACCTGGAAGGACTTGCAGTTTTATAATGAGTTAGCGGGGAGGTAGAGCTGTATGTAAATGACTGACGGACTAGTACATAGTAAGGAAGGCTTACATCGGTACAGGCGATAGTTTTGGGCAGTCACTTGTCAGGTATACTTCTCGGTTATGTGCAGCTACTGCAAACACAAGCTACATAAAGTTTGGTAATCATCCTCAAAGAGCAGAAAGTTGATTTTGAAGCAGATATTCATAACACCTTATTGTGTACTAGTAGGAAACAGCCCGTTAATGGGCTGACTTTGAGGGAACGGATACAGAACGTGGAGTCTAGACTGAATACTGATCTCCAGATCACTCCAGAGCTCTGCACTACAACTAGACTGGCCTTGTTTGGTTTCTGGATAGAGCATGTTCAAATCCTCTTCTAGTGGGAGAGATACAATAACCCGGTCCCTTCCTATCCACAGGCTCGGTGGAAATGCTATTGCTTAACTACTGAGCCATCTCCTCGCCTCTTTGAGCTGGCTTTTTTGCAATTTATAATGATCTTCCTTGCCTATGAATCTCTTCATTGTGTTCCTTCTGTAGCTACAAGCCCCGTGAGAGTCTGGACTACTTGGTCCACTGCTGTGTCTCTGGCACAAACAACACTTGGCACAGGGGCAATAGTCAAAATGCTTTTGAGACAGTACGAACTTTTAAAAAAGCAACCAATAGCTTAGCCATGTTTATGCCATACCATGAAATGGCTATGGGACAATGAGGATGAAGGAACAGGGAGAGAGACCACCACAGAGATCACCACATGTGAGTCACAGAAGGAAAGCCCTGTCATTGACAAGGATACTGAGTTCTGTGGAAAAGTGATACTTAAAAGTCTGCTGAGGATGAATTTAGCTGTCAACACTTATGCCTAAATTTTGAGTAATCAAGAAAATCTTCTGTTTATTGAATTTTATCTTGATGAAGTTATGATGATTCACTACAAACTTGTAACCTAAGTAGTTTATAGGAAATCTGATTTCTGTGAAAAAAAAATGAGAATTTTTGTTTGGTCTGTATCATGCGTCTTCCTGTGATCATAGTAGTAATTCAGTAGCCAGGGTCATATCCAAGTGCTTTGTCACTTTGTCATTTCAAGGGACATCCTCCTTTACCAAACAGCTGGGCTGCTGGAGCTCAGAGCAGCTGGGGTTGCCTGCACAATCCCACACCAGATCAATCTAGTCAGCCTTCCAGCATGGCAGTGGGAGGGGATTGTGAGCCTCTGTCCCCAACTGTGGAACTACTGACACTTGAAGGCCGAGGGTGGGGTCCGTTTTCTTCCAGTGTGGCTCAGAGTAGGTCCACCAACTTCCAGTGCTAGTATATGTATATGTGTGTGTATATATACACATACACGTATATGTATATATACATATATATATATATTATATATATATTACATACATATATATATGGGGAGGGAAGTTGTGTGGAGGTGGGGCTTGGGGATGGATCTTGGAGGAGTAGAAATGAATATGTTTAAAATACATTGTATGAATGTATGAAAGTCTCGACAAATTAATAAAAATATTGTAGTAAAAAAAAAAGCAGTTGGGTTGGTCTTTGTAGGTAGGGTAATGGAAACCCACAAACTTTAACCAAGGATCAAGCAATCTAATTAAACGTTAGCAGTAATAATAACCTCATTTCTTTTTTGGCAAAAAATAAAATGGTAGAACTACCGCGAAAAGCAAGTGAAAGAAACCCACTGAACAACGGGACTTTGTTTCTTATTAATTACTAGATTAAGGAAATGACATTTACTGAGGAAAATAAGAGATCATTTAATAGAATTGCCAAAGGTCTTCTCAACCTCCAGGGAAATGAAGAAATGAGCTAAATGATCAAAACCAATGTTGGGAGCCAGGACTGTAATACTTGCTAATATTTTTGCTAATTTGACAAGGCATTTGAGTTTCTAAACAACATAATGAGAGCAAAGAAAGAACTGTAGTGGGGAAAAAATACTGTATTCCTATCACTCTTATACATTTTAATCACCTGAGGGTATCTCCCTGAGGTGATGAAATTATCTTAATGAGAACGTTGTGAGAATGGATATCACTAGTTATATGTGAGGAGTCAATTTCAATTTATCCCTTAAATTCAGACACCTGAATAGAATACAGCATCATATTATAAGAATATAACATTGCACCTTGCATAATTGCTACTTAAAATGAAGTGGATAAATACCATCTTTTCAACATTGTAACATGTTTAGTAAGTATATGGGTCATCATGGTAAGTCTTGGCTGTCAACTCTATGGGATTTAGAACCACGAAGGAAACAAGTGTCTGTGATGAATTGTGTATCTCAGGTTAATGGCGTTCAGATGATAGCCTAAATGTGGGCATATCATCCCATGGGCTGGGACACCAGACTTAATAGAAAGGAGGTAGTGGGCTGAGAACCGGCATTCATCACTCTGGGAAAGACAAGTAACTAACACTAAATCATCCTGTTTCTAAAAAGGACATCCAGCTTAACCATTTGGATTGCTGGGAAGCAGCAACTGTTTAAAATGTGTATCTGGACCCTAAGTCAACTAGTTCACTTGAGGCAATACTTGCTTCAAAGTGCAAAACTACAGGGATCTTGACTCTTGGTGTGTCTCCTCCCTCAGCACCACCAATGCGGCTAGAATGCAGTCTGCCGAGGTCATTTTATGTCATATTCAAATTCAAAGACTCTTCTCATGGGCATTGTTCCTTGAAGAAACCCGAAAGCAATACTTCACTTCCTGGGGAAAAAAAAAAAAAAGTGGTGAATTTTCAGCTTCTGCTTCTGGGAGAATTATGCCGCCATTGCTGGGTTAGCAACTACGGCTCGCAGGCTAACTCTGGTCTGCTGCGTTTCTATAAACAAAGATTTGGATCCCATCACATCCTCTTCTTAAGGCTATTCCTCTCCGACTGTTTGCACATGGAGTCGAAGAGTTGCTAGTTACCGTGTGACCTGCTAAATCTAAAGTGTTTCCTTCTCGGCCTTGACAGAAAGGAAAGTTGGTAACCTTGCTGTACCGAAAAGTTTCCCTAAATATTCCCATATGAAAAGAGTTAAAGAGATTATAAAAGATGGGATTAGTCAAAGGTCAAATAGTTAAGGAAACATTTGTGTAAACAAATGTAATTTTTTCCTTATTGCAAGATTTTTCAAAATGATTACTGTACTAGTGCACGTCGTGACCCCCTGGCAGGAAATTGGTTGAGCTTTTTATATCCTTTTTTTTGGTAGGCAATGCATGGAATCCATGATCTGTAAAACATACTCTAAGAAAGGCTCAAAAAACGCCTTTCATGGTTTTCCGTTTCTAAATTCACCTCTACCACTGGTGAATACTGTCAATTTCTCGCAAGTCATTTAAGTTCATCAAACGTGCACTCTGTGCCCACTATACCAACACAATCCAAGTATGGATTGTTTTCATGTCTGACCTTATTTTTTTTTTTAAAGAAATCTTTTTTCCTTTTTAAAAAATTGTTTTGAACCAATTTAAACTTAACCCAAACATAGTCTGAGCGATTTTGTAACTTCGCAGCTTCTTCCCTTCCGCACTGAAGTTAGAAATTATGTGAAAGTCAATTGTATGAAATGAGCTACCATGGGAATGCTGAATGTGGAGGGCTGGGTAGGTGGCTCAGTCAGGAAGGAGCTCACTGCAGAAGCACGAGGACCTGGATTTGGACTCCTAGCCTCCTGTGAAAACCTGCATGTGGTGTCCTGCTCGTGCAGCCATGGTGCCAGAGCGAGCAGAGCATTGTTGTCTCCACATGACACGCAGACCTGTGTGCGTGGGTCTGTATGAATATGCTCACCATTCCACTGCCCCGCACAAACTAAATGTACACCCAGCCTTTTAACGTGGCGGTGTTAGCTACCCAATTATCTTGGCTCGTGTGGGGAAAAGGAATCTCCAAAGAAAAGATGCATATGGTCCAAACATTATACACATGGATATTATTTCAAAACCCCCCTTAAGTGTGAGAGTTAACTGACCTTGAGAAGTCATGATTGGTTCATTTCCGCTAAGCTGATGAAGAGTCAGTGTTTGCCAGAGCTGAAGGTCTAGCGCAAAGTGAAGACTGACATCGAGTCTCCACAGGTACAGGGAAAGAGGCTGATACAGGAGAGTCAGGTAGAGGGAAACTTTGAACTCATCACCATTGACAAAAGAAAGAAACCAGAGGCAGAGGAAGACTGAAGGACTGTGGGCTATGTGTCTTGGACTTGGTTATGTGTATAACCAAGCAGGGAGAGCATGCAGAAAGCCTATGATGTGTGATGTTCTAACGCAGGAGAAGGCTGGACAGCAGATTAATGACTTGTGGAGGATCAGGACTCCGGTGGCCTGGGCCATTTGAGCCTCAGACCTTCCTACGCTCTCTGACCCCTTCCATTCTTGGCCATGCTTCTCACTTTCCTGACTGCCTCTACTTTTGCATGTTCCTGTTCATGTGTGTCCCTGCCCCACAGAACCTGAGAATCTCAGCTGGCATTTATAGCAGGGTGACCGTGAAGAGACAAAGGAGAGTCTTGGGTACAGATTATGTCCATAATGACATCAAATAGATCTGGCCCTTACATTGCCAAACTCTTGCCGGTGAGTATTTATATGACAAGTGGCCAAGTATGGGCCATTTCTGTATGAGAACACGTATAGATCTTGAAAATGTGCTTCAGCGACACTGATCTGAAGGCAGCAGATGTGTGACACCTAAACTTAGAACCTCGGCTCAGAATAGGAAGTGGAAAGTCATCTGTGCTTGTGGGAAGCTATGGTGTCTCTGCGGTGGATTGCCACCCTCTTTCCTTTTTGAAAGATGCATCATTTCCCTATAGTTCTTGAAAAAAAAGGCACAAATTTAGTGACTTGAGACAATATGAACTTATGCTTCTGATGTCTAAAAATTTGAAGTGTCATTCATTGAGCTAAGACCAACATATCGTCTTTGCTGTCTGCTTTTTGAGGCCATATGGGGCAAAACAGTTCCATGTTTTCTTGCTTTCTTGTTTTCTATTTTGTTTTTCCCGACTTCTAGAAGTCTCTTTTATTCCTTGGCTTCTGGCTTCGTCCTTCCTCTTCAAGCCAGCAGTTCAATAACTTCAAATCTTTATATGACTGTTGCTGTCATCACATCTCCTTGTTCAGCCTATGAACTACCCAGCCATGTCTCCCAGAATGCATTCCTTCATGTTTCCTACCGCACCGAACTACATAAGTCTTCCTCAATGGGCCCCTGATGTGTGACTTTTCCAGGGGAGACATGAATGTCTGTAACTCTAACAAGGCACAGACAACAGATCAAAGAAACAAGTTCACACAGTCTAAACTGGAGAGCTGATGAGTTTATTGGGCTTTCTTAACGCAGAAGAGTTTAGGTGAGAGGCTATATAATGGAAGAACAGGTGACTCAAAAGCAATCACATCTCCAGAAAGCCCCACACAGCATGGTGAAGTCCTCCTAAACCATGCATCAATGGAGTCTAGACTTTAACTAATCTCCCAACTTCTATATACTCTACAACCTTCCAAGACCATAGCAGCTGCGAGGTACGAAGGTGGGTAGAATTAAACATAAGGGACTGGTAGTTATGCTTCCCTTTTTATATTATGGGGTGCTCTCAGCTTTGTTCTATCACAGTAGATCCATACTGTGTTGCTCGTTTTGACTAGATAGTCAAACGTTCTATAGGTAGTCACTGCGGTCTCTGCTCCATGATGGAGAACAGTCACGCAAAGCTTGACAGGAACAGCTCACTACAGCAGCACCTGTAATAAAGGTCCATGTGTGCTCTGACAGTAGCACAGATCCTGTGCCATTTGTGCCCAATTCCATCTGATGTTCACTGTATCATATAGCGATGATCTAGTCGTACGATGCTTTATGTTGGAATATACAGATTACTGCAATAGTTCACTCTTAAACTTGTGCAAGAATCAAATAAGATAATATAGTATTTAATGAATACAGTAGAATTTTCTAATAAAACCAATGAATGATATTATTTCTTTATGAATAGTACTTAGCACAAATAAAGTGCTTAATGATTGCTAATTTGCCAGGCTCTCATATGGAGAAAACTCATTTTGTTTGAGAGCACTGAGAAAGGTTGTGTTTCTGTGTTTGAGCAGTCTTTAGGTTCTCAGGGCATCTAATATGAACACCTTGTAAAAGTCAATCAAAATACAAGGTCAAGCTCTTAAAGTACAGAGTAGACATATACACTTGTTTATCAGCTAATTCTAGTTCCTCCATTACCTTTGGCATACCAGTCTAGAAGTTTATAATATAATTAGCTTAGTGGTACTGGTTCATTTAATTGGGAAATAAAAAATTTAAATTGATAATTAATGTAACAGCACTAAATTGGAAAGAATACAGTTTAATTTAATATTTGAATTAATCTAGACATAAAATTGATGAGTATTATCAGTTTATTATGTAAATTATTGATTAACATGTGTGAGCACATGTGTGTGCGCGACTGTGTGAAGGTCAGAGGCTGACATCAGGTGCCTCTGACGGTCACTCTCAGTCTTTATTTGCTAAGGCAGGTCTCTTGCTGAACGTGGAGTTTGCCTGTTCAGCCAGTCTATCTAGTTAGCCTGTCCAGGGGTACCCTTTCTATGTCTCATTCAGCTCTGGGATTACAAGGGTGCTATCCCCTGTCTCCAGCTTTTATATAGGTAATAATCAGATATTTTATGTAAAAATATCTGAGCTCCCATCCTCAGGCTTGCTAGGCAAAAGCTTTAACCACTGAACGATTTCTCCAGTGTTAGTTTTTGCTTTTCAAGGACTCAAGGTAAATGTTCATATGCATATTTTAGTTTTCTACTTAACTATAAATTATAATTTCATTATTTACCATCAATTTTGATTTTACAGTTATAAGAGAAACTGTTTTAAAAAAGCATGTCTACTTAAAAGGAAATAAATAAATATCACATGCACAACATGCACACCTATGTTAACAGACACATACACCTTCACACACATACTGCTTAATGACAAATTCAGTAAATTCTTCTGTCAAAGTTCTATGTCCCTACTTTCTCTCCATCTACATGTCATTTGAAAATGACGACAATGTATGTGGCTAAGGGTATTTTCTGTGGCCCTGGCACTTAAAATCTAAACCTTAAATTCGGAGGCATAATTCTTTTATAATCGGTTATGTTACTCGTGTCAATTTTTTCAGAATCAGTCCTTTGTTCCATGCATACACCGCTTCACCATCTCACTTCTCAAGCTTCAGGTCAGCAGCCAATAAAACCGCAAAGGAAAATACAAACTATGAATTATGATGGTGCTAATAAAAGTATTATTAGCAATCTTTGCCTTTCTCATAGGATACCACATTTCAATTAAACAATTGCAACCATCACAGAAACCTACCTGCTCCCCTTTGTTATTGTTTCTGGTGCTGGGTCTAACACCCAGGGTCTTGTATGTACTAAGTACACGATCTACCATTCCAGACTTGAACTTTAAGGAAAACCTTGTCTGTTTCACTTGTGGGCTGGATTTGAGCGCAGGTGTCATAACGTAGATGGAGAAATCTATAACTCCATTTTTTCCTTGTAATTACAGTAAATGCTGATCTGAATTGTTAAGTAGAAAAGGCTTTTCCATAGTTCCAGTTGTGGAAAATGACACTATATGTAACTGGAATTACATTTTTTGTTTTTAAAAAACCTTTTATAAAGGACTTCATTAAACTAAGTATGGTCATTTGTTTTTCTTTTTTGGAATAAACAGACACATGTAAATTCTAGTTGAGTGTGTCCTGACCTTGCTTGATACTTTTAGCCATATAGTTTCTCCCTTATAAATATAAATTATGCACTGCTTTTTTCTCCTTAATAGAAGTTAAGTGGAATTTTGCTGCTCCTTACAACATTCCTGAGTTTAGTGATTTAAAGCTGATTCAACATAGCGGTTTTCTGTAGGACCACCTTGGACTTTCCATTGTCTGCATCTTTCAGCAAGATGGCAAGGAGTCTGTGAATCCTTACAGACTCTTTTACTAAGAAAACCCCAGACTGGCAGATACATCATTTGCCTTTGTCTCCCTCCTCTGACTTAAAGACGATGTAACTGGCTGTGAGGGTGCCCGCCCAGCTTCATTCTACCGTATTGTTAATGAAGGAATGCATGTAGAGAGGCGACTAGTAATCTTTACTACAGAACGGTGCTGCCAATGTTTAAATATAATAATTGTACGCATCTTTGAGAATTTCATATAGCCAATATCCGTCAGCTCTCAGTAGATCCTCAGGTAGGGAAGGGAGCTTGGGTGCCCCACCCCTCCACGCTCAATACTGAGCATTTTGTTCTTCTGTAGGCAACCATATTTGCTGTGACTTCATGCATATAATGGCACTGTCATCCGTTGTAGAAGTTTATTTTTAGTTATGTTTAAAATGGTTGTTTTGTGAACTGTTGGGTGAGGGACTGCCTAGGTCTTGGCATTTTGTATTGTCTGCAGGTGTTGACTTCATGTGGGAGATGATTGATTGCTCATGATCTGCACCTGCTATCAGTAGAACACCCGAGGAGCTGAAATATGTATAAAAGCCCTCAGATGAGATGCTCAGGGTTAAACTGTCCAGTATTACACTTGTCATGATGGTGGTTCCCTCTGCTGAGGTCTGGCAGGGTTTGCACCTGTGAATATGCCCTCTTGTAGTTCTTGCTGAGCCTCTGCAGCAGCGTACTGCTATAGTCATTGGCAGAAGACATTGCTTCATTCTGACCTTCCCAACGTTTTGATCTTTCTGCCCTTTCTGCGGAGTGGTCTCTGAGCATTGAGGGCGGGGATATGGGGTATGATCTAAATGTTTCTCTTGCAGCTGAGCCACAGACCCTTAATCTCTGCACTTTAGTGAGTTTCTGTGTCAACTGCCATCACTGTACAAAGAAACTTCTTTGATGTTTGAGAGCTGTGCTAACCTATAAATAGAGAAATAGAAATGTAGAAAGGAGTTTGATTCTATGTCTATTTAGAATACAATGTCAATAGGTTTGCCCTTGGGGTTGTTAGCTCCCCAGCAATGGTTTATTTGCCAGATTTATAGTAATAGGCATGTGTTTTCTCCTGTGGAGTGGACCTTAGATCTAATCAGAAAGTAGCTGGTAAATCCTATAACACTTGTGTCACTAGTGTAGACATGTACATTTCTTACGAGGTTGTGAAGCTCACAGGGGTCCAGCTAAATAACACTGTAGATTTGCCCTCAGCAGCCTGCATGGCACTTTCTGGTACCATGAAACCAAACCAGTGTGAAAGAAGCCTCCAGTTTAGTATCAAATTGATTTCCCCACGGCCCATGACCAAAGTAGGTGTTGTCTTCAACAGTGGGGGATTATCACCAAGATCTGGTGCCTGCTAAGGGCAATGGCAATAGGCTGTATTGTTTCGTGGTCTCTGGACACCAACCCATGATCAACAACTAAGGGGAGGTATTCCACATCTGGCACTGGGCTTTCATTGGCAATTTATGGCTTTGGGGAAGAACTTTACCCCTATGAGATTCCAATTAAATTCTTTTACATGAATATACATATGTTCAACACACACACACACACACACACACACACACATCACACATACATACAGACACACACATCCTTAGCTTTGGCTATCTCTGCCTTACTCCCTTCATCAACCTAGCATCCCATACTACCCCCGACTTAAAGTTCCTTCCCTACTGTGGTGGTTTGAGTAAGAATGATCCCCATAGGCTCATAGATTTGAATGCTTAGGAAGTGTCATTAGGAGGCGTGGTCTAGTTGGAGGAAGAGCGTCAATAGGGGTGGGACTGGAGATTTTCAGGGCTCAAGCCTGTCCCAGTGCTCTTCTCTCCCTTCCTGCTGCCTGTCTATCTGGATGCAGAACTCCCATCTACTTCTCTAGCCACATGTCTGCCATGGAGATAATGGACTTAACCTCTGGAACTGTAAGCCAGCCCAAATTAAATGTTTTCCTTTATAAGAGATGCCATGGTCATGGTGTCTCTCACAGCAACAGAACCCTGACTAAGACACCCATTTTTATTCCTCTTTCCCCCTTTTATCATCTGTGTCCTAAATGATGATTTTATTTTTTATTTGGTGGTGCTGAGTACTAAATCCAGGGCCTCACAGATCCTGGCTTGCCTCTCTATTTTTTATCAGTCGCGATAAGTGGACACAAAAGGTATTTCTCCCCTTTAGAACAGATAATCTCTACAGACATAAATTTGCTCAGATTGTTTCACTGTCACAGTATCAATACTCCTTTAACATTACACACCAGCCACTGGATATTCTCAACATCATTTTTATCATTTATAATCTTTTAAATCTATTTTGTGACCTCCCACTATTAAAAAAATGTTTTATATATTTTTATGTGAGTTTGGAATTGAGAAGACAGCTGTGGGAGTTAGTTTTCTCCTTTTACAGGGTGGGTCCTGGGGACTGAGCTCAGACATCAGACGTGGTGGCAAGCGCCTTTACCTGATGAGCTAGTGACTCCCGTTACTTAATTTATATCCACGTCTCATGAAAGCACATTGAATAGGTAACACCCTAAAAGTACAAACTAAGTCTTCAGAGCTGCTCCCAGGGCACCTGGATGTAGAATAAGATGTTAGAAATATATTCTGTTTGAGGGGAGGGGGCAGGGAGGAGATTGGGAAGCTGGGACTGGAAAGATGGCTTGGCCATGCAGAGGACATGAGATTGACCCCTAACACCCATGTCAGACAGCTGCATCAGCTTTCTTGTCTCCTTTCTGCGGGCCCCTATCTCTGCACAACATATATATATACAAAGAATTAAAAATAAATCTGCAAAAAAAAAAAAAAAGAAATTTGCAAAGCTATAAATCTCAAAGATTCTCTGTAAATATTAAAACATCTTTATTAATGCTATGCTGTTTAATGTTGGGTATATTGTAACTGAATTCAACTATCTATCCTAAAACTTATTTGCGTGCAGTGGCTTAATTCTGTCTTCAGATGTGACTTGAAAATTGACTCACAGTGTCCAGGGGGCTCATCCGCTGTCCACTCAGCGAGTGCCTGTTTAGGTACCATTTAAATGGTTTCCTAAGAATCAACTCAGTGACCAGAACTCATTAACTGCTCTGCTGTAAGTGATAGTTGCCCATGCCTCTCTGACGATGAGCAGTTCCTCTAGGAAGTGCCCTAACATTATCTGCTGAATTTTTAAACTGATTTATTAAAAGAAATGGCTTGAGTGAGAAAAACTGTACAATTACAAAGCCACCCTTCCCGCTCACTATTAAGCTAACAATGTAAGCATAATATTTAACTTTATTAACGATGCCCCCAAGTCAAAGGTTTGGCCTTAAATGAAGGCAACAAAAGAATTGCCTTATTGAAAACATTATTTAATATTTTTTAAAAGAAGAATGTAAATCAAAGACCAGAATTAAAGCCCAAGAGAAAACTTTATTTTAGCGTATTTGAATTTCTTTTGAGTTCCACTTAACCCTGAGGTTTTTTTTTTTTCCCTCCCTCTTTCTTTCTTCCTGATAAACTTTTGTCCTCCAGCCTGCTGTGAACAGAACAATGAAGCTGCCACCAAGGGGCCCCACAACTTTGTGAGCGACTCTCCCTGACTCATTATCCCTCAGCTTTTAGAAGTAGCATGAAAAATCTCCTTTCTCCATCTCCCACTGGGAATCCTGAGCAAATCATGGACTCCGTGGCATATAAGAGCAGAAATCAGGAAGTGCAGGAGCCTTCTGCCTGCATCCTCCATGTTGAATGGAAAACATTAGAACCACTATAAATTAACAGTGACCTTTCATCCAGCCAATGCTCTTTCTTACACCCTGTGAGCTAAAATGCAAAGATCTGAGATGTCATGAAGTGACTGCCCCATCTGGCCGCTTTTACCATTCAGTGGGTGGGAACCTGGAGAAATACCAGGGACTTACTTAGGCTGGGAAAACCTTTGTGTGGTGTTTAGTTCTTCTTCTTCTTTCTTGTAATCAAAAGAAGAAAGGCCAAGAAAAGCAATGATCCAAATAAGCTATTTAAATTAGGACTGGACATTTGGTAATAATATGTCACTTTCCTCTTCTCTCCTCTTTCCCTCCTCCTCCTCCTCCTCCTTTCTCTCTTCTCCTCCCCTCCCCCATCTCTTCATCTCTCGGAAGCAGAAATCTCACCTTCACATATAGTGTTTGTGTTTATTTTCCGACTTCTTCATTGCTGGATTCAAAGTAGGAATCAGGCTTTGGATCCCAAGTGTTATCAGTGGTTCTGAGAGGACAGAGTCCATTTTATAAACCCCACATGCTCTTATTGAGCTTGCCCTCCCCACTCCGTGAGAAAGCAAGGCTTTCCGAGGTTATTAGTCTCAGATGCTTCCTTCCTTATTTATTAGGATACAGAGTATTTCCTTCTTTGATCAAGGGATGGATTCAGAACAGAACCTGGTAGGGGAGTATGTATGTAGCCCACTCCCTGGCAAAGTGCATACTTTCAGTGGAAGGATGGGATCACCTGAAGACGCCTTCCCACTTAAGCCTGTCTTCCTTCTGCCCGTCCGCCTCCCTCTGAGTCGCCAAATGCCCATTGCAGTTGTTGACCTGTTCACTTCTGACTCTTTGAAATTATTTTGAAATTTTAATCATGTTATCCTCTTCACTAATATCTTATCTTTTTGATAAAAAACAATTACCACGTTATAAAGAGATGGTTTGCCTTAGGAATCTCGAAGATGGTTACTGACTCTCTTCTCTGAGGTGACAGTACAGTCAGTTCTCAGTCTCACATCACCTGCGGTGTTGCTCTGTGCCAGCTATTTATGCCAGTTCATGCTATGTATTTGTGTAGATATTATGTTTGTCTTTCCATAGTAAGACATCAGTGATATTCTGTATTTTGGTCCCAATTTTTGAATTTTCTGAGACAGAAGTGGAAAAAAAAGGCACTTTGAATAAATTCATTCATTGGTGGGCCTTTCGGCAGATACTGTTCTTCTTTCAACAGATACTGTTCTCCTTTCAACAGAAGCCAGACTAAAATTTGATTTGCTGAAAGGCAACTGTAATTTCATCTGACTCAGAAATGACTGAGTCCATCAAAGAGAAATATTTAGAGGCAGAACTTGTGGTGACGTCACTAAATTAGTGAGTGTAGTAGAAGCTTTGTTTTTAGATACTAGTATTTCTAAAAGCTGAGGATACCCAGGTACCAAAGAATGTTCCTTACTACCCCTCATGGATGCTCACTGTCACATTACCATAGGCAGATGCAGCATCATTGGTACCTAAACGACATTTTTCCTGATCTATCTCTCACTGCAAAGGTTTCATCTCAGCATCAGCTATGAATGGTATTCTGTAGCTTCTAAGAAGCAAGCAACACAAAATTACATGGCACTATCCAAGCACGGTCAGCAAAAAGGAAAGCAAAAAGAGGTTTCCATTCATCAAACACTGTATGCACAAAAGTACAACAAATATGTATGTTGGGAGATTTGTGGTTCGGCAATACACACACACACACACACACACATACATGTACAAATAAATATGTGCATTTGTGTGCAAGTATGTATGAAAGTATATTGTAGAAGTTAATTTTTAGTTATGTACAAAATTGTTTTGTGTGGGACCCGGGGGCTGGAAAGCAGTAGAAGTCAAGGCCAAGTGCCCCTATTCCCTGAAAAAGGTGACGAAGGATGAGACGCTGGCAGATTCCTGCTCTCCCAGCCCAGGAAGGTCCCTAGCCAGAATAATATAACTTGCTCGCTTCACAAGAAGCTAAAGGAACATGTTTGTCTGCATTGGGGCGGGTCCCTTGCTTAGGAACACTCCCCCTGCCATACTAATTAGGGCTTCCCCGCTGGAGGGGAGAAGCCACGCTCTTATGGGGAGAGGTTATTTATTTGGGGAAGAACCCCTTGAATAAACGAGTTCGGGTCCACCAGATGCTGTCTCCGTCTCATGTTCGTTCTCAGCAAGCGGGGTCAGGCGACACCACTCGGTCCTAGGAACCCACGTCCGGTGCTTCCCCACGGCTCTCGGCTTGCCTTTTCTCGCCTCTGGCCAGGGCAGAGAACCAAGCGGCTTCCCAGCCAGCTCCAGGCTGGGATAGGGTGGCCCGGGCTGGGATAGGGTGGTGGTGGAACATGCCAGGGAGACCGAAAACAAAAAACAACAGTTTTGTGCACTGTTGGGTGAGGGGCTGCCTGGGTCTTAGCATTTTGTATTGTCTGCAGGTGTTGAATTTATGTTGTGGTTGTTTGATTGCTCATGATCTGCACGTGCTATCAGTAGAACACCTGAGGAGTTCTGTATCAATAAAAACTCTTGAGCTGAGGTGCTCAGGGTTCCAATGTCCAGTTTGGTGCTGACCATGGTTCCCTCTGCTGAGGTCTGGCAGGGATTCCACCTATGAGGGTGCCTCCCTGTCTTCTTTGTGGGCCGCCACAGTAGCAGCTAACTACTACACAGGTGTGTGTGTGTGTGTGTATGGATGTGTGTCCATGGGATGCTTGTGAAAGCCAGAGGTCAGCTTCAGGTGCACCCTTAGGAGCCCTCCCATATTTCTCTCAAGGTCTAAGTGTTTAGCCCTGGCTGGCCTGCAACTCATTACATAGACCATGCCCACTTCTATCTCACAGAGATCCTGCCTCCCAAGTGCTGGGATTGAAATTGAATTACTCCTTAACAAGCCCTTCTGAAAACACTAATAATTGCAAGTAATGAAAAATATTAAATGGCTACATATTGTTACAAGAATTTATTGCCTTTATGAAGGGAGATTGCATGTTTTCTTCCCATGATCATGTGAGTGCTGTGGCTGAGTCTTGCAAGTTCTGTTATACTCCACAAATAATTACACACATGAAGAAGAATCCTTTCTTTACATACACACATTTCCTTTTAAATCATAGGTCAAAAACACCTTCTCCTTTGTCAAGAATACACAATCATGTAGCTGAACACCAAGGTAACATAGTTCTAACTTGCAATTGATTTCTAACTTGTACAGATTCACACTGTGCCTTTTACCCTCTAGCTCAGAAAAGATAGAAGACATCTTCACTGCTCTTGCAGGTGAGAGAGAGAGGGAGAGAGAGAGAGAGAGAGGAAGAAAAGAAGAAAAAAGAAAGAAAGAAAGAAAGAAAGAAAGAAAGAAAGAAAGAAAGAAAGAAAGAAAGAAAATCTTTAATGCCCTTTTTGGCTGTTCTTAGCTTGGATAGCAGGAGATGCAGAAAGAACTAGCATCTCTCTGAGAGCACTGGGCTAGCATCTCACAAAACACTCCACCAACTGCCCAGTGCAAAGTGCCTCGCTCCCCTTCATACGCTGAGCAAAGTGCCCAGAAGTCCAAGCGACATTCAATCATAAGGAAGGCTGCACAGGACAAAAGACTTACTCAAAGCATCCTGCTACACAATCATTTTCTTATTGACACATGATCGTGGCCAATATTTTGTGAAATAGTTAAATGACAAATCACTCTCTAGACACTGCAGTTACATTCCATTACCCTCCTTTAATAGCACAATAGATCCTCTTCAGACCAGATTCGTTGTACTGGTAGAATTGCATGACGCCTTTCCACTGTTGAGACTGAAGATATGAATTTGTGTTGGGCTTCTGAGGCAGTGAATCCAAAAACTGAATGCACTCCCTGCTGTGTTATTCGAATTCAAAGTCAGGTAACCCGAGGTTAGGCCCTGGCTTTGCCACAACCTTTGTAAAGTGACAAACAAGTTACCCTCAAATTTCTCTCCCAGAGCTGGGGTGAAGAGTATGTATTTTGCAAACAGTAAAGAGACTGATGAAAGTATGTGAGTCCAAGTGTCTCAGCTGTGAGCATGTGAAAGTCTTCCAGCAGTTACGAAGAAAATATTGTTTCTTCCACAAGGGTGTGGTAAGAAGAGTCTATGGTTATGCATATTCTGTAACTGGGAATCGGGCTAAGACTTCTTCCTAAGAAGATGACAAACATAGAAGTAGCAATAGGCAAGATAAGGAAAATGCCAGGATATAAATGTTTTAACGTTGACAGAATATCATTTTCTTGGAAAATAGATTTACTGCTTTTTTTTTCCTTACATATTCTCTTTTCTGAATAGGTACTTATCAAACTGGGCTAAATTATGAGGCTCTCCTTCTGGACACTTAACTGGAATGCAAGATAGTTCCTAAGGAACGCGATGCATCTCATGGCATGGGTTAGGGCCTGTGGGAAGAGGTTCTGAGAGTCTTCAGTTTGCTGAGGACAAGGCTAAAAGAAGCAATGTGGGAATGCATAATAGAGCAGAGATGAAAGAACATCTGTTTTCTGTGTCTAGGAGAAATCCAAAAGGAACTGAGCTTAAGCTATAGGATAACAAATTTAAATTAGCAACAAGAAAGAATTTCCTGGCCTAAAGGGTTGCTGGGCATACGAAGGCTCACCGGACTCTCTGCTGCACATCTTTGATAAAATGTTTTCATGAAAATGGAATGGTGTAGGTGTAGATCTTCCTGTTTGTAGGACAGCAGATCAAATAAGTTTTAAATAGCATTTCTTCATTTCCCCAGATTGCCGAATATCCTACTCTGGTATAATAAAGAAGAGTACTGTCAAAAATAGAAAATATCTTAACTGTTTGCTTGAAAGTTAAAAAACACATCTAGATTCCAGTCAAATTATATTATATTATTCTACAACAAGTCATTTTTCTTGGAAGGTTCTAGAATACAGAACATTATTTTAATATCTCATCCAAGCCTCTGTGGAAAGTAGAATCTATTTTCTTTTACATTCTTTTTGTAAAGCTTTTGTAAGTCCAAATCAGAGCAAAATAGAATATATACAGTATATGAAAATTCCTGGCTCTTCAGCCAGTAATTCTTATTTACTTTTCCTGTGCTCTGCATGTGATGCAAACCAATACAATTAAGTTCCAGCCAATTGAGTATAATGTAACAGTTTTGTCCAGTGGAGAGCCACTTCAAAAGAGTCTTTGTCCACTTCCACACTGTCCTCCTGCAGCCAGATAGAGGAATTAGGAGTTGTTTGGAGGGATGAGAATATCTGAGTTACAATGTGGATGGCCACTTGCTAACTAGGAACAGCAGATCATCACCCTTCACAAGTGAGAAAGATAATGCTATTCTAATTGAAACCTTCCTCCTCTTCTTCTTTCTCTTCTTCTCCTTCTCCTCCTCCTCCTCTTCCTCCTTCTCTTCCTCATTCTTCTCTTCTACTTTTCCTCCTCCCCTCCTTTCTTCTTTTTGCTTTTGTCTCTTTTGTAGTTTTGTGGAGTCATCCAGTGGCCAAGTGCATTTTTAAAATTTTAAATTCTCAGATCTGGATCAGAGGGGATTTTTTTGTTTTTTTTTTTTTTAATTTTTTTAATTTTATATATTTTTTTCTCCTCTCCATTCTTCCATAATATTGTGAGGAATGTGAAATCTCATTCCAACTTTTTCAGAGACCTTTCTAGGTAGGATGAATTGTATCTGAAGGAGTTGATTGATTTTCTTTTTTATGTTTTTTCCAGAATGAGTTGATTGACTTTTAAGGCCATACCAAATCAGGTTAGGATTTGCTTCTTCATTATAAAGAATCTTTGTTATGCAAGCTTCTCACTAGGTAAGTTTATAGAGGACACACCTTGTGCACGCATGTGCCAAGAACTGTAGTATTTGTTAAATGAATTATCTCATGCAGCCCTTAAACTTTAAATACTGGACAAATTTTGAGGTGGCTTAGAGTATAAATAAATGTATTAGCAGCACATACCTAGTTAACAAAAGAAGCAGAACTCCAAAGTGGATCTAATCAAAGGCTTGAAGTGTCTGAAGTTTTAACCTTCTTGTAAGCTCAAAATTGTGCTGCAGTTTTGTGGATGCTAGGAGAAATTTGAGATTCCTACGTCAGAAACGTAAGATTGTTACATTCATCAAAGAAGCCCTCATCCCAGTATTTTCCTGATCTCAGTTCTTTCCTATGGTGTGAAGATCACGAATCTCCTGTGCACATAGTGAGCGTCAATTTATAAAAGAAATCCTGAGATCTCTTAACATAGACACTACCATGGCAACTCTTCTGGTCTGGAATGCTGCTTTCCCATCCCTGAGACAGAACACCTGAAGGAAACAATTTCATCAAGAAGGATTTGTTCCCCTTCTTGTTTTCAGTCTATGCTGGCTAGCTCCATAGAGTTTGGATCCAGCGTTAGGCAGAGCATCTTGATGGAAAGGATTGGTGGAACATAGTTGCCTCTCAGCTCGTGGCAGCCAAGAAGCAAGGAACAATATGCCAAGTAACTTCCTGCTTCTTCTGTTTTTGTTCTATGTGGACCCTGTGTCTGTGGGATGCTACTGTCTAGGCTCAGGACAGGTTGTCACTACACACAGACACACACACACACAGACACACACACACACACTAATTGTCTCTGGTGGCAAGATCCTTACAGATACTCCCAGAAGTGTGCTTTACAAATCTAGTCTCACTTTTAAAAAGTTTCTCTCTCTATCTGCCTGTTTTTCCCCCAGGCACCCCCCTTCTCTCTCTCTCTCTCTCTCTCTGTGTGTGTGTGTGTGTGTGTGTGTGTGTGTGTGTGTGTGTGTAGGTAGGTAAGTAGGTATGTGCACATGGGTTCCTTGGAATCAGGAGACATCTTTGAAGACTGAGGACTCCCTGAAGCTACAGTCACAGGTGCTGGTAACTGAACTCTGGTCCTCTGTACTAGCAGTAAGTCCTTGCTCTTGACTGCAGATCCATCCCTACCGTCTGCCTCATAATCCATTCCACTTGACTTTCGAGACGAGCGGTCATGTCTTCCGAGGTTGTTTGCTACGTAAACACCCTTGAACAGACAGTTCAGAACAAAGTCAGTGCACTAGAGAGCTGCCCCCTGATGTCCTTCCACTGGACAGTGCCTATCATCAACCACTGCATCGTGTGGACTGGAGAGCCTGCAGCTGGTAGGAAAATGCCATGTTGAGAGGAGCTCTTTCCATAATATAAATGTTTGCCATTGAAATGTCATCAGTAGTCAGCCCATTGCCTCCCAAGTGAAGTGCGTATGGGGCTACAGATGTATAATTGAGACTGATTTTTCTCCCGTCTTTAGACATTTCTCTCCCTGACTTAGAAACTCACTTGAAGGAATGATGGGACGGAAAAGAGACTAAGCGTGGTTTGAGGGGAACAGGGTCTCAAGGCTCCGCAGTCACTAAGTGTGAGTCTTCACAGGTGCTTGCTAATGTCACCTGGGTCTGTCTGTTCACAGTATGAAAAGAAAGACTAGCTACCAAGTCGAAAGAGCGGGGCCTTTAATGTTTGGTCTCCGGAGTGTGAACGAATTTCACTTCCTTGAGGGTGTCTTTGGATTAGTTGCTCCTCTGCGACTGGGGGTTTCGTTTGCTCTAAGGCTGGGGGGGTGACTCTAGTCCCTAGCAAATAAGAAGCTATCAGTTACCATGCATCTCTATTCCAGTTAAAAGCAGGGCTGTGGCATGGTTAAAAGTGATACTGAAAGACAATTCTAATGCCTGGGAATACCATAGGGATGCCACCTTGAATTAGAACTGAGCAGAAGAAGGAGTTTCACACTGGCAAAGTGAGCATTGTATCATTTAAATGCACAGCAATAGCATTCCTAATGATATTGGTGAGCACTGGAACTCAAGGCCTTCATGTCTGCTCCCCAAACAAGTAAGGTTTTGCTAAATACCTTTCCCTCTGCCCCAAGACCTTCTTAATGTGTCTCCCAGGCAAAGAACAGCTTCTTATTAAAGTGGGGGGAGATGATGATCAACACCCTCGCTCTTCTTTCTCTGAGTTATCTGCATGGCATCCATTCAGGTTAAACACAAATACGACAGCAGGATTCTGCATCGGTCTGTTCTTCATCATCAGCTTTTAAAAATGTACCTCACTTATTCCCTTTGTCATTTCGCGTTGTATTAAAACTTTAGATTTCTTAAAATAATATTTCTTTCACTGGGTAATTGTCTTGGTCTTGTCGACAGCAGTCTCCACGGCAGAGTGCCTGTCCAGAATCTGGAATGGTTTATAATGACAGCTTACCTTCACGTGGGGCAGGCCCAGGAATTAACTTTCCTCGTAGCCGAATCCCTTCTCTCCCACAGAGAATGTGATTACACCAGGTAAAGTCCAGGGGCTTGCGGAGGAGGCCAGCGATGTGTGGCAGCTATCTGCTGTGATTGCAGCCCCGTGCTTACAGTCTGGGGCTTGGAGATAAACTAAGACACCCCACCCCTAGCTTTGAGCGGTGTCCATCTTCAATGCTTTTTAAATACAATAGCCGCACGCTGAAGTTTTCTCTCCATGTTGTGAAGCGGTTTTCTGAGAGTGGTGTGATGCATTCCAGAGCCCTACTTATGGAAGGCAGGTGAGTTGGAGGCAAAATGTGCTCATTAAAGGCACCAGACACAGCTCAGCAGTGCAGAATCAGAGAACCGGAGGCATACGCGTTCCTTGAGACCCTGTCTTGATAAACTGATGATAATTACTTTGTTTTTCCCCGATCATAAAAAAAAAAAAAACAAAAACAAAGGTAATAGATCTCACTAATAAAACCAAACTAATAAAATCATTTGATCATTTTGATTCACTGCGCTTCCCGGTAGTAAGCCTCCCTGTTGACTCACAAATTGTTGCTGTCAAATCTTCTTACATTTGTTTCTTTTGGATATGATTTAAAGGTCTCCTCTTCTCTCCCTTTGTTACTGTCCATCATTTTACTTCTTCTTTCCAGGGAGCAAGGGAAGTGATCAATAACCAGGACCCAAACCAAGCCATCCAGCAGACTACATTGAAGAGTCCCTCCCCCCTTCTTTTTTTAAAGGCAAGGCATACATACATACATACATACATACATACACACACACACACACACACACACATACATACATACATACACACACACACACACACATACATACATACATACATACACACACACACATACATACATACATACATACATACATACCTGATGCACTTTGATAAGGCATCGGGAGGGGACTGCTTCTTGTTCTATTATGAGCTACAGGATATGGCAGGAGATGGAAGGGAAAGGACTTCCTTGACTTCTGAGACAGTCAGAGGAGCGTGTTTCTGGCTCAGAGGTGGATTGATGCACTCCTACTTCCAGGCTAGACCAGTTCTTCATTTTATCTTGTCTAACCTGTATGTAGTGGGTGGGGAAAGAGGAATAAAACCAGACTGCCTTCCTGCTTCCTAATAATAATAGCACTAACTATTCTATCATAATTCTAAGCACCTTATGATATGCTTTGCTGATATATTTTTTCCATAATATCTCCTTCTTCTCAACTTTATGAAATTTAATATATATGTAAAACTTCCTTGCTTCCTCTCCTTTTCTTTCTTTCCCTTTCTTTCCTTCTGTATGTCTGTCTGTCTGCTTTTCTTTCTTTCCAGGCTAGCCTATGAACTCACAATTCTCCTGTCACTACCTCCTGAGAGCTGGGATTGCGGGTATATGCTACTATACGTGGCAATGTTTTTCATATCTTCTTATAGGCTGTTGGGCAAAATACATCATCCTGTACAAACTCAAGGCAGATAATGTAAATTTGAGTGGGTATTATTTGCTTGGCTCCTTGCCAAATGCCATGGGAAACTTTGGACACATACTATTTCATTACATTTCCACAGCTGTGGTTGGCAGCAGTTGCTATGTGACTTGCCGTTACAGAAGAGGAAGTAGAAAACTTAAAGTGGGAATCCAAGCTTCACAGAATAAAACACTGGGGAAACTTGAACTCTTAGCCTAGTGGGGAAGGTAGTTGAGGATTCTGGGTGTCAGATACCATGAATCAACAGCCAGCGTGGCCTTACTCAGGCAAGCTCAAGAGTACCACCAGCTCAGCCTGTGCTTGGGTTGGGGAGTTTACATACCATCCCTTCTGACTAAGAGAAAAACTCACATTCATTTTGGGGAAGGATGTGATATTTACATTTCTTTCAAGAATCACCAGTTTCTGTACTTGAACAACTTTTTAACATTTGACGAGATTTTAACTCTACTTATTTGGAAAGAAACTTGGGGTACAGAGATGTGGCCAAGATCCCGATGTTCATTGTTGCACACTTTCCCTGGCTTTTCTAATTGCTGCTCTATTGTTATGAAGAGACACTGTAAGCACAGAAAAACTCTTATGAAGGAAAATATTTGACTGGGCTGGCTTACAGTTTCAGAGGTTGTCATGCTTTGGTGAAGGGACTCATCAGCACGGAGGGAAGCATGACAGCACACAGGCAGACGCAGTGTTGGAGAGGTAGCTGAGAGTTCTACTCTGGATCAGCAGGAAGAGAGAGAGGGACACTGGGCCTGGCTCCAGCATTTGAAACATCATTTGAAACTCCCAGTGACACATTTCCTCCAACAAGGGCCTACCTACTACAAGGCCACATCTCCTTATCTCCGTCAGGTAGCACCATTCTCTAATGACCAAACATTCAAATCTATGACCCTGTGGGGGCCATTCTTATCCAAACTACCACATTCCACTCCCGGGCCCCCGCAGACTTGTAGCTACATCATAATGCAAAGATGCACCCAGTTCAACTTCAAAAGTCTGCATAGTCTACAGCAGTCTCAACACTACCTAAAAGTTCAAAGTCTCTTCTGAGACTATTAACTCTTAACTGTAATTCCCTGTAAAACAGCAATCACAAAGCAAATCACACGCTTCCAACAGACAATGGCACAGAACACACATAACCGCCACAAAAGGGAGAAAAGGGAGCACAGTGAGAAGACACTGGACCAAAGCAAGATGGAAAGCCACAGTGAAGACTCCAAGTTCTTCATCTCCACGTCCGGTGTCAAAGTGCTCTTTTGATGTCTTCTCTGCCTGTTGATGGTAAGATACTTTCCTTTCTTGGGTTGGATCCACACCCTTGGTGGGTATTCCATGAGTGTTAAATCTTTAGCATGGTGGAGTCTCCAAAGAAATCCAGGCTTCACTTTCACAGCTACACACAGCCTCTCTGGGGCTCCATTCAGGGACACACCTGACACACACCTGGCCTCAGCAGCTTTCCCCGGCCACAGAGGGAGATTCTATAACTCCTTTTTGATATAATTGACTCTAAAGCCAAAATCCCATGGCCAAAGCTGAAAGTTCTTCTGCTTTCTGGGGATGGAATTGGGCCCTGCCCAGTAGTTTTCTTCCTGCCTAAACTTGGTTGCCCCGGTACTTGTTCTGTAGAAGAGGCTGGCCTCGAACTCAGAGATCTGCCTGTGGCTGCCTCCTTAGTGCTGGGAGTAAAGGTGTTTGGTACCATGCCTGGCCCTAGTCTTTCTTTAATTCTTTTTCATAGACTGGAAGCTGAGCTGGGTGGGATCTTGCCATGAGGACACCACTCCCTTTATTCTATATAGAACCAGGCTTTCTTTAACCTACTTATCTCCGCGAGCACAGGACTTAGCTCCCTAGAGCCCCCTTTCTTCTCAAACTGTACAGTTTGCATTTTTCCTCGCTCAGCTTGCTCCTTTTCATGATAGATTTGCATAAGACTGGCCATTAATAACCCCATGACACAGTCAATGCTAGACTGTTTTGAAATCTCCTCTGCCAACACCATTAACCCAACACATTAAGATGAAAATGGTTTCCTTCACTGCCTAAGCATGGCTGTGTCTCTCTCTTCCTGCTGCCTTCGATCCAGATGTCGAACTCTCAGCTACCTCTCCAGCACCATGTCTGTGTGTGCCACCATGCTTCCGTCCAAGCTGATAATGAACTAAACCTCTAAAACTGCAAGCCAGGCCCAATTAAACGTTTTCCTTTATAAGAGTTGCTGTGCATTATAGATCTGTATAAAATAGGCCACTAGGAACCACATGGCACAGTTGATAGTGGGCTGTTTTGAAATCTCCACCACCAAGGCCATCAATCCAAAATTTTTAATTTAGTCTCAGGCAGACTTTTCAGACAAAGGCCAAAGCAGCCACATTCTTCCCTAAAATATCAGAAGAATGATCTCTAGGCCACTTACTAACATTCCTCTCCTCTGAAACCTCTTGAGCCAGGCTCTCATAATCAACATTGCTTTCAGCACCACTGTCTTCCTTAAAGTGTTCAACTGATTTCCTAATCTAAAATCCCAAAGTCCACCTTCTGCCAACATGAAGCATGGTCAGGTTTAGTCCCATTATCAGTATGGAATGAAACATGGCAGCACGCAGGCAGACATGGTATGGGACAGGTAGCTGGGCGTTCTACATCTGGATCAACAGGCAGCAGAAAGAGAGAGACACTGAGCCTAGCTTGAGCATTCGAAATCCCAAAGCCCACCCCTAGTGACACAATTTCTCCAACAAGGACACACCTACTCCAACAAGGACACACCCTTAGTCCCTCTCAAGTAGTGCCACTCCCTAATGGCCAAGCATTCAGATCTATGAGCCTCTGGAGGATAGTCTTATACAAACTACCATACTTGCTTACTGTTGCTTCTAGTGAGTTACTCACCCACTTTCCTGTAGTCCTGTTTCTCAGGACTTGTGGGTACAATTAACTCCCTAGACAATTTCATTAAATTTCCACAACTATGGTTCACCATAGTTGCTATGTGACTCAAAGTTACAGAAGAGGAAGTTGTCTGGGAGGAATGATCACATTGACTTGTGTCTTGGGCCAGTCCCTGGAACTAAAACTGGTTCCTACTATGCTGTCAGTGAGGCACACATGGTCTATGCTATTAACTCTGTGGTTGCCAATGAAGAAAATTACACAGGTCAAAAACGTGCATACCAATAAACAACACTGTGACCTTGGGGCCTGTTTCTAACATATTCAGGATAACTGAACATATTCTGTCAATAAGAAGAGACGATCGACACTGGACAGCTCTCCAGTTCTTTAGTGATTCTGGTATCCACTGATCAAACTGCAGGCAAAAGTCTCTTTTTGGTCACATGGATCTGTCAGTCAAGAACTGGTAAAGATTCTCCATTTTGTTACAGCCTGTCTATGACCAGTGTGAAAAACTATTAGATGAACACATGGACGTGGATATGGTAAACCCCCAAAAGGGGGCGCTCTCAGCGGCATCGGTTGACTTTTGGATGTCTTAGTCTTGAGCTTGTCATGATAACAAGGCTGGTGTGAGCAGACTGGTTGATGGTACATTAAAACACACTCTTGGATACAATAGGTAGTTCAGAGAATGTGGCAGTTGTTGAGATAACTTGAATTAGTATGGATGCATGGTGGTTGTGCTCATTTAAGTTAAGCATCACCAGATCCCCCAACTGCTACAAGCTAAATATACGTGACATATTCACAGAGTGATAGATGCACAGACGAATGCCAGCACCAACTAAAAGTAGAAATCAACCCAAATCTTTCCATGATATGTAAATGCTGAAACAATGCTCAGAAGGTAAACACTGAGGCATAGGACATGTCTGGCAAAGGATCTGCTTTGGAGATAATCTCCTCCATCAAGAAGGCCATACTCAGGGGCATCATCCCCAATAAGTCTTCATAATTTTAAAGAGCTAGAATATCTTTGGATGATAGTGAGTAGTCAATAAGCTTCTGTAGGTGGAAGGGAAGTGTGGCCAGAGACGTTCAGGTATGTTTGGAGAGATTTGTAATCTCTAAGGCAAGCAAAAATGGGTAAAGAGTCCCAAGAAAATATCTTCATTAAATAACACAAGCAAAGAACATAAATTATACAAAGTAATATGTATATATGTATGTGTATATATATATACATACACACATATATACACATATATATAAAACTTAGAGATAAGTGCAAAAGAGGAAAAAGAGTTCATTAATAGTTAAAGTTTCTCATGTTTTGATAACTTTTATCATGAATAATTGCATCAATTAAAATATGAATGGAGCTGTTTTTCTTTTTAGAGTAAAAAATTCCCTCATCATTTATTCTCTCTGATTTGGAGAAGAAGCCTTTGTTCTGGACATCACAGGGATAACCTGGTGAGGTTTGGCTGTCCATCTTGATGTCATGCTTATGGAATCACCCAAAGGGAGGAGCCGTAGACGGTAGATGGTGAGAGCCATTAATTTTCTCTCATCACATTTAATCTTTGTTGTGATGTGTAGAGTCTTCATCCCCCACCTCTAGGATTCTGCAATACAAGGGAATGTGGAGAGTGTGCATACCAGAGGCACTATGCTCGAAGAAAAGTGTGGGCAATCAACTCACCAGCGGTGTCTAGAGTATGATGTGGATATCAGTCATCCCAGGGAGACAATGAGGACTGTGGTGAGCCGTGGAGCCCCAGCAAGTGCAGGGAGAAGAGGAGGAAAAAGCACAGCCTGGTCAAAGGACTGTGAAAACAAAACAGAACAACAATGACAACAACAACAAAAAAAAAGCACAAAAACAAGGTGGGGACCAGGCAATTCAATTCCAAACAAATGAGCAAACAGCAAAATTCATTTTTCAAAGGGACATTTTGTTCAGGTGTTTATGGTCTGATTTTGTGCTTTATATCAAGCTATACTTTCACCATTCTGAAATGAGCAAATGCAGCCCAAAATGAGTATAAATTTGCGACTCACTGTTCTTAAGAAAGTCCTGGTCCTGGATTCAGCCCCAAGGTTAATTTCTTCTTTTCTTTTTTCTTTTATTCTCTCTCTCTCTCTCTCTCTCTCTCTCTCTCTCTCTCTCTCTCTCTCTCTCTCTCCCTCCCTCCTTTCCTCCTCCCCTTTCTTCCATCTTTCCCTCTTTCCTTCCTTCCTTCCTTCCTTCCTTCCTTCCTTCCTTCCTTCCTTTCTTCCTTTCTTTCTTTCCTTTTTCTTCTCCTTCCCAGCTGTGTGACCTTGGGGAAGTTATTTTAACCAACTGGACTTTGACCACCATTTTTTGTAAAATGCACAGGATGGGATACAATTCAACAAGATTAGTGTAAAGATTCCTTGCTATAAAATCACCTACCTTAATACATTTTATAAACTTGTTATTATTATTATCATTATTATTACTGTGTGTATTTGTGTATGTACACTTGTGCCCAGGGGACAACATATGAGAGATGATTTTCCCTTCTACTCATGTCCTTAAGCTTGGTGATAATCACCCATGTGCACTGAGCCATCTTGACAGCCCTCACCTACCATAGTTGCCAGAAAAATACTAGTTTCTCTTCTAATGGAAATGTTAGGTATTTAGAAAAACCCACTTTGGAGAAAGATAGTGAATTAATGTCTGTATACATTTTTTATAGTTTCAGCAATGTGCAATGTTATGTAGCTAGATTGTATAACCAGAGTCATGTATAAATTTTTATCTGCAAGGGTATTTTGTGTAGCTTTGTTCTCAGGGGAGGAATTTAAAAATTATCCACATGATCAGGATGGGATTGCTTAAACAGATTCTAGTGAATTCACTCAGTGGAATACTGAGCAACCATTCACATTATCCGAGGGTTGGAGACTGAAAGGCGTGGGTGGTGCCCACATGCCTAACTGAAAAACTACTTACCTACTTGCAGAGTATTCTAATTTAAAAATTGAAATTTTGTGCAAGCATTAAAATACTAGAAAAAGTACACTCTACACATTAGCACTTTTCCTCTTCATAGCATGTACATTTTTATTTTTCTGTGTGATTTTTTAATGTTTCTGACTTTTATAAGAGTAGGTATAACTTAATCTTGTCATGATAAAAACATACTTAAAATTGCTTTTCATGCTTTAGGTAATAGCACAGTTGGTCAGTGATATAGTTCCTCCTATTGCAAAGGTTAAAGAAGAAACAGAAGAATAAAAGCAGGGGTGAATTTTCAGCCCCTTTGTGAGAGAAGCAGGTGACTATAATGAATGATGCTTATTGTAAAAATATCTGCATTATTGCTGGTTTATGGGAAAATATTCTTTACATGCCTTATAACAAACAGTCTTTGTGTGTATGTGTGTTTTTTTTCAGTAGAACCCAGGCCTCTAGCTGGATAAAGATAAAATGTTTAGGTAGAAAGGATTCTTTTTACTTTTTCATTTATAGAGATTTTAAAAATGGAGGATGGTAAGAGATGCTGCTCTTATTACTTATA
This sequence comes from Cricetomys ansorgei, assembly GCA_026225945.1. Classification (NCBI taxonomy): domain Eukaryota; kingdom Metazoa; phylum Chordata; class Mammalia; order Rodentia; family Nesomyidae; genus Cricetomys; species Cricetomys ansorgei. The sequence goes on from JAMJFZ010000558.1 coordinate 1,854,219, forward strand.
GAAAACTACTTAGTTTGGGGAGTTGGCTCACTGGTAAATTGCTGGAGGAGCAAACTTGAGGGCCTGAGTTTGGATCCCTAACACCCATTTAAAACATTGGAGGCAGATTGCTGGCACTTATTGGGTAGCCAGCAGAGCCAAGTGGGTAAGCTCCAGCTTCCGTAAGAACCCTGTCTGAAAAAATAAGGCAGAAAGTGATTGAGGAAGGCATCTGACATGGTTTTCTGCCTTCCAAAATGACGGACGCATGCACAGTCATGTACACTCCTGTCTTCCACACAGTATATACCCCCGGCACATATACTAAATATATAGTGAACGATTGTAGGAACAAAAATATTCTCTCTCCCTTTCAGCCTCATTTTGGAGTAACCAAATCACACAACTAAAAGACAAAGAGCCAGCTATGCATTTGTTTAAAATTGATTCTGTTAATAGCTTATAATAGGCCTTTGTTGTAAGGAAAACAATCCATTAGCCCCATTAGAATAACGGGTAATTTGTAGAAATGAGGGAATCAGATTCCATTATGCTCTAGAGCTGGGAAATCTGTTTGAGTCTGGAGTGAGCTGATACTTAGCACTACTTGTTCATCGTGCTCAGAGGATGCATGCTCCACCACTCTCCTTCTTTAAAGTTGCTGAATCAGTTAAAGATAGCTTTATTCAATTCTTTTATGTGTATGAGTGTTTCGCCTGCATGCATGTGTGTGCACCACATGTGTGTCCGGTGCCTATGGGGCTCAGAAAAGGGCAGGATATTCCCCGGAACTGGATTTACATATGATTTAGAGCCCCAATGTGGGGTGATGGGAATTGCACCCAGGTCCTCTGGAAGAGCAATAAGTAGCTCTTAACGACTGAGCAAAGTTTCCAGTCTAAATCAATGTTTTAAGGCTCTTTTCTTTAGGACCTGGCAAGAGAGATCAGTGGACAAAGTGCTTGCTGCATAAGCACGAGAAACTAAGTTAGGGTCTCCAACTTCTACAGGCGTCGAGTATGGTGCCGAGGAAACAGAGATGGGTGGATACTGGGGTCTCACTGACCAGACAGGCCCCTCAAAATGGCAAGCTTCAGGCTCTTTGAGAGATACTGCTTCAAAATAATAAGGTGGGCAGCAGTAGAGGACGATACCCAATGTCTGTCTGCCCGCCACACATACAAGCACGAGTGTGCACACACTGCACACTCATTTACACACATATACTCTACATAGGTACTTGTCTCCCTCACCTCATTTTCCCTAAAAATTCTCGTAATTTTTTTTTTTGATAAAATTACTTGTAATCATTATTTTTAAAAATTATGTGCATACGTGTGTTTTGTGTGTGTGCATTTGTACATGAGTACAGTGTGCCCTGAGGTCTTAAGAGGGTGTCATATACCATGGAGTTAAGAGTTAAAAGCCGTTGTGAATTGCCTGGTATGAGTTCTGGGAACATAACTGGTCCTTGGGAAACCCCGCTCTTGTGATCTGTCTCTCCGGCCCCTGAAAAATAATGTCTTTCAGTGATTTGTTCATGAGGAAGAGTGAAAACAGACGGAATCCTTGGAATTTAGAATACTGAGGTAGTCTGAGAGAGAGAGAGTAAGGAATATGGAATTCTCTCAGCAGGGTTGATGCAGGTGCAAACAGGTCTCAGGAGTCTCGTCTCTGCAGACTCCAGACCAGGTCACTTGCCACAGATATGCTGCGACCAGACAGCTGCTTAGCCATGAATTAAATCTTAACATTTGTTAAATTTTATATATGCTTTCTATGCACTAACACAGACACAATAAGTTATCTCTAAATCACTTATAGTTTATTTTTCATTTTATATGCAATATAGTAATATTTGAGAAAAATTAAATTTAATATATTAGAGAGGAGAGAAAATTTTCACGGACAGGCAAAGTCTACTGACATTTTTACATGTTCCCTTAGTTAGTAAATATCTATTTTTCCAACTCTGCTTCTCACTCTTCCTTTATATGGAGATAAATGAGCACATACATATTAGACTTATATGATTTTAGACAATTCATATTATCCTATAAATCTGTAATTCCTACTTTATTTACTCCCTCCTTATTTGTGAGTGTGTGTTCATGTGTGTCTGTGTGTGTCCGTGTGTGTGTTCATGTGTGTATATGTGTGTATGTTCATGTGTGTCTGTGTGTGTCCATGTGTGTATGTGTGTGTGTGTCTGTGTGTTTATGTGTGTGTGTATGTACGTTTGTTTATGTGTGTGTGTGTGTATGTGTGTGTGTGTGTGTATGTGTGTGTGTGTGTGTGTGCATGTTTCATGTTTGTGAGTGGCACAGTACACATGTGGAGGTCAGAAGACAACCCAGAGTGTCCATCCTCACTTTGCATTGCATTTGAGACAAGTGTCTTCTTGTCTGTGGATGTGGTCCCCAAGCTTGCTGGCCCAGGAACTTCTGGAGAATCTTGTGTGTGCCTCTCATGTCATCACAGGTGCACTTGGATTACAGATGTGCGCCACCGCATCCAGCGTTAGGGGCCTTCTCGGATCTGACCTCGGGTTCTCACATGTGCACGGAAAGCACTTACCCCTGAGCCATCTCCCCAGGCACTTTAACCCCCATTTTATAGCCACAAAATACTCCATCACATAGTCCATGATGCTGTGTGACACCATTTCAAACTCCTGACTACTGAAGCACGGAATTTTTCTGCTTTAATTGTGTACAAAGTCCCACTTCTAAATAAATTATAAGCGATCTACCTATTTATTGCAGTTGGATGCTTTGTTAACATTTTACTACCCAATCTAGTCGTCTAATGAACATATTTAGCCCAGATGGTTGTCTATCTTGTTATTTGTTATTTCAGATTTTTATGTGCATTTAAGTTTGTTTAGCCATCTCTCCAGGCACACACTTTCAGTGAAGTGTGAATGACATGGGAGACGTAAGAAGCTTTTTGAAGTGTACTTGCAGTCGAACGTTTGACTTTTTCATCCGCACGTGTCTGTGGGGTGTCTCCTTATGTTCTGCTGCTCTAGATGGTAGTGCCACCCACTTGCTCTGTTAATTTTCAGTGAGGCGCCAACACGGCTCTGCTCAGTGTCACCATTCCCCTCTGTGCCTCGAGCTCCCTTGACGGCTTCACTAGCAGCACATCACTGCACTGCTCTGTTCTAGTTCCTTCTTCCTCACGCATCTTCTTCAGCTCCCCTCTTATTCAACCTGCCTTTGTCCTTCCTTTTCTGACCTTATATTCATGGGTCCTCATGGCCTAGATGGTCTACCCCAGGCTTTAAATTTCATCTACTTTCTGACAAGTGCCAAGTTCATTTCTCCACCCCCTTCTATAACCTCTGTACAGACAGGCACACTGTCAGGTGGGTACTTGAGTATCTAGTAGAAATTTCAATCTTCATACTTGCAGAGTTGAGCTTCTCGTTTCTTGATTCTCTCCAGCAAAGACTCCAAAAGTGTTCTTCTCCTTGCGCTGTAAATGGCTACTCCATCCATCCCTCTCGTTCTCCTTTGAGAGCCTTGGAGACTGCACCAGAGTGAGACTATTGTCTAGGCTCTATGTGGGGCTGGGAATGTGTCACAGTGCATGGATCAAAGTGCAGCTTACGATTTAGTGGGCTTGATCATTCCACCTACTAATTCTGTCGACTCTGCTTTCCTAACATGAAAATAGCCAGTGTCTATAACCTCTGTGAAGTCAATACTCTCTTTCTGTAGGATGGCTCCTGCTTTTGCCTCAGTACCTTTGTCAAGACATCCACCTTTTACCTGATCATATTCTTTTTCTACTTAAACCCTCATTTCCCATATCAAAATAAAATACAAAGTCCTTACTATAAACCTGATGCATCATGGAAACACATTCAGAATGAAGGGTCATGAAAATAGGAATTTATAGCTTAGAGGCCTGTCTACACGTGCACCCAGATAGAGGTCTCACACCAGGATGAAGCTCAAGTATGGTAGGGAAGGTGGCCTACTCACTTGATATTCTGAACCCTTGACTGGCACACAGTCAGTCTAGAAATAGTCATAGATACCCTGGGGTATCTATGGGATACCCCGGGTCTGGGATACATCCCAGACCACCCTCATCTTCTCCGTGAGAGGCCGTTGACTTTTGCATAAAAGCTTCACTTTTATTCTTGCAAATTAACTGTTCATGTGTGTCTACATGAGTGTTGGGGAGCATGTGTGCGCCACAGTGTGCCTATGAATTTCAGTAAGAAGATCGAGGTGTTTGCCTTCCCTTTAACCTCATCTGTGGCAGGGTCTTTTGTTGTTCAAGGCTGTGAACTACAAACTAACTGGTCCCAGCGCCTCTAAGCTTCCAGGAATTCTCCAGCTTCTGTCTCCCATCTCTGGGCAAGTGAGCTGGGACCACAGATGTGTGGCAGTGCAACGAGCTTCACATGGGTTCTGGGGGGTTCAAGGCATGCGTGTAATGCTCACGTGACCAGCGCTTTATCCACCGAATCATCGCTCCTGCTTCACTTCCCTGCTCCTTTAAATGTGACACTGGGACACTGTGCACTGAGATGCTCACACTGCGACTCTGTGTGTCTAGATAGGATGCTCGAGTGGTCTGAGTCGTACGTATCTACTGCCCAGTCGTTTGGGGTCCCAGTCTTCCTCATCCAGCTCCTCAGCTATCTTTAACAGACATCAGTTGACCAAGAACGGCAAGCCACCCAGACCTTAATCTGTAAGTGGAAATACAGAAAAAAAAAATCAATTCTTTTTGGTTTATATGTGTGAAATTAAAGCTCCTCTACCATTTTTAAAAATAGAAATACCCATTACTGCTGTCCTGCGTGCCGGTTGACCAGTAGCAACCTTCGCCTGTTAGTATTCACTATTAGTTTTAGTAGCTCGCACAGCGGCTGGCCTTGCTAGGGGCCGTGCGCTGCTCACTTTCTTTTAAAAAATGGGAGTAATTATTTGAGCTTATGAGAGCGATGGGAACCACCATCCACTAAAAATAGAAAATATTTGAAATTAGCCACAGGCAGATTACAGCAAAAACAAGTCCGTGAGCCCTTCCTCGGACTGGCCCGCTGCTGACCTCCCCTGAAGGGGACAGGCTATTTACCGGAATGGATGACATATTGAAAGACCCCTTTGGTAACCCTGCTCCGTGTCTCTTAAGCTCAAAATGCCAATTGAGGGCCAAGTTTGATGCTGTGCTTAGTGGTTCTAGAGACAAACCTATTAGAACCAGAGCTGAGAGTAGAAAATGCATTATTTCAAGGCCTCTTGTCAAATCTAAGCCATAACCCTTGGACAGGGTAGAAATTTTGTGGTTTTTAATTCCACTTATGCGTCTTTGAACCTTAAGCTTTCTGTGTGCAAAGTTAGCATGGACTGATATCTTTACTGCCGGATGATCTTCTAAACTAGTGCTGTATGTAATCACTACCAAAAATATATATATCCGTTCCTTCAAAAATATCCAACCCAAAATAACCCGATTCATCTTTGGAGAAGAGAAAGGAAGACACATGCACTCTTTCTCTCTACACACACACACTCACACACACACACACACTCACACACACACACACACTCACACACACACACACACAGACACACTCACACACTCATACACACACATACACACACATACACACACTCACACACACACACACACACACATCACTGAGAGCAAAGGCTCTGCGCAAAATCACATTTAGCGATCAGATTCAGTTTTCTTGGCTGCTCTTGCCAAGGCGTTCGTGATTATTATCCTTGTTTTGGATGGGAACGAATATACGCAGGCAAAAAAAGCTTGCACTCAACCAAGTGAAATATAAGACTCACATTGGAGTAGGTGGATAGCCGAGGGTTCGGAGGGACAGATGTTGTGTGCGTTATTAAAATTTCTCTGAATGAAATTTCATCCTCTGTATCTAATTACTGCTCTGCTCTTCTTGCACAGTCACAAGTCAAAGCAGTTACAATGGTTGAAAGAATTGAGGAGGGGCGTGCAGAAGCCGGGGCAACTTTTACCACACCCAGGACTTTCTGTGCAAGACATGTCCACCCTCAGCTGAGAGGGCCAGCCTCGATGCTACAAGGTAGTTCTGCTGGAAGGCAGGAAAAGAATCCACTGACTGTGCAATTTCTAAAATTATTTCTCTGAAAACCCCTGCTGAATGACAGGACTTAAAATAAGTACTTTTTGCTTTGTTTGTCTTTGCACCAACTTAAAACCCAGCCTCTAGCTGGATTTTTTTTTTTGTTGTTTGTTTGTTTGTTCTTTTTATTAAAAAAAATTTTTACATCATTGCCAATCATCTGAACAAGCTTTTTCTTTTTTTTTCCTCACACACAAAATGAAGCTTTCTGTAGCCACAGACTGGGAGCTAAATGTTTCGTATTTATTATCTTTAAGGTGCTGTGTTAATGAAAGAATTTTAATCATTGACATTGCTCTGTGAATTATGCATTACAAAAACCCCTGCTGGTGAGTTAGACAAAATTAACCTACTATAAGGAACATTAAAAAAAAATCACAGCTAATTAGTGAGCCAACAGGAACAAAGAGAATAAAGACAAAGATGTGGAGAAGAACACACGGACGAAGAAACTGCGTCCCCTCCACCCACCAGCAGCGGCTCTTTCTTTGCATTTGGGCTGCGCGCGTAGGAATGCCTGCGTTCCTGGCTTTGGCCTCCAATCAGCTGCCTTCTATTAGACTCCAGCATCTTTATGCTTTCCTATTAGTCCTCGAAGCTGCAGTCTTGTTGCTCCTTCAAACCGTAGAAACCCAACAGCTCGTATTATATCATTGGAGATATTTTAAATGCTTTAAAATGATTTCCCAGGTGATCTATATTAGAGATGCAAAGCAATGTGAGGGATTATGATGGGAAATGATTTCCAATGCTTTTCCACCCTCCAACCACTCTTCGTGATCATTAGACATCTCCTATGCGGTCCTGTAATTTAAAGTGGAAAAGCTTTATCTGGGCTCCCTTACAAATGCAGTTCCACATGGAGCACACACAAACAGGTGTAGGTTTAATCCCAGGCCATGCTTCTCTTCAGCCCTTTGCTGGTACCAAAGCTGGGATGAGACAACCTCCCCTCACCAGCCAAGAGTCCAATGGACATTCGCCAGCCAGGGGCTCAGTGGACACTCACTGGACAAGGGTTCAATGGACACTCACCATCCAGGGACTCAATCGGCACTCACTGCCAAGGGCTGACACTGGGACTCATTTGTTTACAATTGCTCTTTCTAAGTTAGAAGTGGACATGAAGACACTGAAATGGGACGAGCAGAGACAAGACACAACTATAATGTGTGTTTCTATTTTTCCTTGCTCAACAGAGACCCCAAGTAGCAAAAGGATGAGACAGCCTTGACCTTTCCTTTTTTTCCTGGAATATTTCTTTTCATTTTCATCATGGTGAATTCCCTCCCTCGTCTAACAGCACCCGAGAACACTGTCATGCCGATGACGCAGTGCTCTGACTGGTTTTTCTTCGGAGAGGGTGTCATTAATCTCTCCTCCTCTCACGCTCCTGGTGGAGTGTGGAACTGGCTGCCAGCACTTGGATGATTTAGATCCAAAGAGAGTTGAATACTTGTGCAAAATTCTTGCCTTTTTTGGCAAAAGGCAGTTGGTCAAGGGATGCGTGGCAAGAGGAGGTTCCTATTTTGAAGAGCAGACGGGAACAGGCTGTCCGCAGCAGAGTGTGGAGGCTTTTGTTGTGGAATGTTGGCTTCTGCTGTGCGTGGTTTTGGGTAGTAGGCATCTCTTTCACGTTCGTGTCATTGCTTCTCTGGGGTTTTGAGAACTGGGGAGACGGTTGCACCTTTCGGTCCTCTGAGTGCAGTGAACGTGGATTGGGATGTGATGCCACATTCAAATGCTCTCGACTGGAGGGATCCTCCACTCCTACTTTCCATTTTCCTTCTTGATGGTAAGAAGAGGCCCTAGGAGCCCGCCTCTTCCTCTTTGCCCTTCCCGCTCAACTTCACGCCACTTTCTTTCTTGTTGAAGCCAGTTTTCCCAGGACCCTCAGCACCCAGCTCTCCCATTTTCTACCACAATGTAATCTTGGCCCAAGGATTGCCTTTACTTTCTGACTCGATTTTCTCTTTGTATAACTGAATGGCACAGACTGAGTCATTTATTAAAATAAAACAAACAAACAAAGGGTTTACCCAATGTATTGGCTAGTTTTATGTCAACTTGACACAAACTAGTGTCATCAGAGAGGAGGGAGCTTCCACTGAGAAAATGTCTCCTTAAAGGTTGGGCTGTTGGTAAGACTTTAGGGCATGGGGGTCATGAGGGAGAGCCCAGCCCATCGTGGGTTGAGGCTACCTCTGGGTTGGTGGGTCTGGGTTGCATAAGAAAGCAGGCTGAGGAAGCCACAGGGAGCAAGGCAGCACCCCTCTGTGGCCTCTGCAGCAGCTACCCCCTCCAGGTTCCTGCCCTGTTTGAGTTCCTGTCCAGACTTCCTTTATGATGAACAGTGACGTTGAAGTAAAAGCTCTTTTCTCCCCAAGTTGCTTTGGTTCTAATGTTTGGTCACAGCAACAGAAACCTTAATTAAGACACTCGTCTCATCTGGACTTGAATAATCAGGATTGGGCAGCTGTATTTGCTCTGGTCTCGTCTTGCTGATAGGCAGGCTGCCTAGATACAAGGAGATACAGGTATGGCATGGTAACATGGAATGTCCAAGCTCTAGCCTCTCCTTTTCATCCATTAAAAAAAAATCAGTCATATAAGGTTTTAACACTACCCCATGGGTTATTTAACCTCAATGGCCTCCCTCAACATCCTTCTTCCAGAGGACATACTTAGAATATGTCAACCTTTTAGAATTTACTCGAGGGGCATTACACTTCAATATGAACACGGGGCACACGAACCATAGCAGCACAGCCTGCCGTTCTACCAACTCCTGATCCTTTCCAATGAGATATCTATCACATTCCATAGTCTTGACTTCATTTCTAAATTCTTTTGTGAGTTCCCTTTCAGTGGACATTCGGGACCCTTCCAAGGGTTACTTTCTTATGTCCTGGCTGAGGGGTAAATCTTGCGGTGGGTGTCGCATAGACTTGCAGCCTTCCCCACAGGTTCCCCATGGATTTCCCCACAGGTTCCCCATGGATTTCCCACAGTCTCCACCAAACATGCATATAGTCCTTTACAGCCTCCCTAATAGAGTCCTCACAGCCTCTCCTAGTCTCTATAACCTCCCACACAGATCCCCCACAGTCCCTCCCTTCCCCTAGCCACCCCAATCCTCTCTTTCACTACCCAGGAAGTAAAACAGATGATCTCGCATTCCTCTTGTCTGGTCCAAATCAGTCTTTTTCCTTTTATGATAAAAGTCCCCAAATTCGGCCCTCAGTTTGCCAACGGCTCCCTCACCCTTGCTGACAGAACACTGAACTCTTCACCTTACTGCTCAGCACTATGGTTTCCTTCCTGGGGATTGACTTATGCACAGAATTGATCCTGTGGACTCTTGGCTCCTCTATTTCCATGCGTTCTTTGCTCTAAGAGTCTTCGCTCTCTCCCTGACTTGTGCCTCTCCCTGCTGAGGTCATGTGCTTTGCAGGCTCCACCTGCTAATTCTCCCTCACGTCTCCTCAGAGTCATCACCCTGCCTGGGGTTCATGAAGTACTACCTTGCTAGACCTTACTCTGTCTCTCCTATTCTCAGTGCTCTCTTGAGTCCACAGTGACCTCCACTCTCTCAGGGTGATTACTCTGGGCAATTTGTGCCAACCCAGGGATGTCTATGACTTTCTTACACAGTTTGAATCCTCCTGTCAATCAACTGCTGCAATCACATTTTGCAAGGCCCCTCTACTTTGCTAGGCTTGTTTGTTGAGTTTGTTTGAGAAAAATCACAACTCAATTCTCTCCAAGTCTGTGCCTCCCCTATGCCTAGCCCCATTCTGTTGTATGATTTGGAATATTCAAAAACAAAAACAAAAACAGAAAACCTCTTAGAATAATTTCACTGCTAATTGGCAACCAAAACACAAAAGAGGTTCGTACTGCTTCCAAGTAGTATGAATTCATGAGCCCTGGGCATTCACTGTCCACTGCCCTGGGCCAGACACACTTCCTCCTGTCTTGTTTAACCTCACACACAATGCACTCAACAATCACAGACGGCAGATCCCTGTGAGTTTGAGGCCAGCCTGGTCTAGAACAGTCAGAGTTACAACCGAGAAACCGTATCTTGAAAAAAAAACAAAACGAAAAAAACAAAAAACAGAAAACAAATTAGAAGACAATTTAACTATTTGTCTATCTAGCAAGTCAATAGTAGTATGTCTTTCCTGCCCAGGGTCGTGGTTTGTAGCTCATGCTGGCTTTAAACTCATGATCCTTCTATATCAACACCTTAAGTACTGGGAATACCGATGTATACCACCATGTAGTTGTTAGCTACTGTATGGCTCACCAAGAGCATGTTCTTAGGTGTGAACTCTACGGGATCTCAGCAGAGGGAACCACCATCATGGCAAGCACTATACTGGACAGTGGAACCCTGAGTGTTCCAACTCAGGTGTTTTTATTGATACAGAACTCCTCAGGTGCTCTGCTGATAGCATGTGCAAATCATGTGCAATCAAACATCCCCCACATAAATCCAAAACCTGCAGACAATACAACATGTCAGGGCCTAGGCAGCCCTTTTCCCAACAGTGCATAAAACAATTATTTTATACATAACTAAAAATAAATGTCTACAACAACACCATGTTGGCCTCTTGGGTCTTTGGAGGTGTCATTCTAATGCTTTTTAGTTTTTGTTTTTCTATCTGGCTTCCTCCCTGCCAAAAGTGTCTTTCTTGACAATGTCTCAGTAAGTTGGATATTCTAACTTACTGACTAGCAGAAAAACTCCCAAGATAATAGAAGAGTTAGTTAATACTTTTGGTAAAAATGCACTTCTCTCTGTTTCCATATATTATCTAAAACTATGTTCAATTAACAAGTTACTTTGTGTTGAGAATTCTGCACAAACAAATAGCATAAAAATTTAATTTTTGTGTAACATCTACATGAAAATCCCATCTAATTCCTTCTGGTAATTGAGTGGGATTAGCAGAAGAGCATGGAGCCTATTCTCAGAGCTGAGGCCAGTCTCTCAAGACTCTACTGACATTACCCTGCTCCGTATTGTAATGTTTGTGTCACACGAGCTCTGTCTACAGTGTGTGTCAGAGATACTTTCCCCAGGACTTATTCTTCTATGGAGTTGACACATCAAGGTAAAGATGCCTTCAGATGGAGGCTTAACTTCTATCTTACCTATAAAAGTATCGGTCTCTCTTCCCTTTTGGGGTTCTGTGGTCTTTTTCCTTGAAAAAGTTATTAAGGTTGTTCAGGATAAGGATGGGATGATAGCTCAGCTGGTAAAATGCACGTAGGGAGGAACCTTAATCCTCAAAACACACGTGGGAAAGCTGGCACCGTGGCACATGCTTGTGACCATTGCTGGTGATGGTGGGCAAAGCTGGCTTTCCTGCGGGTCTCCCACCTGCCTGGCATGGAGTTGACTCATGCCAGAGACCCTGTCTCAAAAACCCAAGGGAGACAAAACCTGTGATTGAAATCTTGCTTTCATGTGCACTCTCACACTTACAACACACACACACACACACAGATACACACACACACACACACACACACACACACACACACACACACAAGAAATTTGAAGATTTGATTTGAGATTTCCTGGGAAAATACTACCAAACTGCTATTCTGTTCGACATATTTATTCTATTAATTTCTGTCGCTAACTCTCTGGGATGATAACTCCCTGGAAGGCATATAAACATGTCATGTATGTCTGCTGCTGCTGAAACATGAAAAGAAGAGTAGGATGTTTTCACTCATGTAAAAGTTGCTCCCCCTCTAGTTGGGGAATAACTGTTCTACAGCCTGAACATACCTTTACTCTTTTGAATTTTCATCACTTGGGAGCTTGACTCATGGAAGAAAGATCTATTATTTCCAGTTTCTCTTTGGACACAGCACTCTTTAAAGCGGAGATGGAGAACAATGAGGAAACTGTGTAGATGTTGTCACTCCTTCTAAACGCTTTTGCTGAAGCCTCCAAAGTGTGAACTGTCAGGTGGAAGATCAACCGCTTAGGTTCTCTGGCTCTCTAGCTTATGGGCGAGAGCCAAGTGGCCAGCTGAAACCTCGCCCGTGCAAAATCGTAATAGATTTTTCATAGTTAGCGCATTCCTTATGCCTTTCAGGGAGGAAAACTCCAACAAGGGCTTTCCCTGTCCTTTAACATACCCAGTCTGCTGTTTCAAAAAGTCTTAAGGCACTCTCTAAATCAGTAAACAGAGGAATATTATGCATATGGAAATGCTAGCAGGGAACCACACAGATGCCCGCTTATCTCATTTCGGACTTAAGTACAGCGAAGGGGACTGCACGGACTTGAGCCTGCAGAGACATTCTGATGCCTGTCTTTATGACGGATTGGCTAATCTGTCATCTAGCAGCGAGGAGGGGAAGTACAAGCAGGTGTTCAACAGGCAGCCCTTTGTTACTTGTAAACTGCTGTCCTCTCTCGTAAAACCAAAGTTTTTCCACAATGAACATCAGGAGGACAAACAGAGTGTTGACAGTGGACAGCAGAAACCCAGGGCAATGTTGTATAGCCCTTAGGCCTGTCATTCCAAGACTAATGATGAAAAGTATATATTCAGAAACCATCTCTGTTTACCTGCTGGGGTGTAAGGGCCAGCTTCTGTGCAAACACTTAAACACGTGCATTTATCTCCTTCATCCCTTGGTTGTCCTCTTATTGCCATGTCCAGAAGTGGAATCTGAAACTCGCAGAAGTCAAGTAACTTACTGAGGTTGTTTGGAGACTGAGAAAGTACAGGCCAGACCCACCACCTATATTTGCAGTATTTTCTATATTCCTACTTCCTACATCTATGGAGCATGAGTCTGTTATCTTGTCTTTTTCCTTCTCCAGGCAGGGTTTCATTTATATAGCCCTGGCTGGCCTTCAATGTGATATGTAGCTTATGCTAGTCTCAAACTCTCAGAGATCCACCTATCTCTACCTGCGGAGTGCTAGGGTTAGAGGTGTGCGCCATCATGCCCAGCTAGAAATCTGTTCTCTGAGCTGCAGATTAGATGTGGAGACTGGCCAGAAGATTCAGAAGGAGGGGCAAACGGCAGGAACACTTACCATTGTGCTGACGTTTACAGTAAGCAAACACTTCAGCTTAATGAACTATGTGCTGATCCCACATCCAACAATATGTTGAACTCTGCGTGGGAGTGAGTGCTTAGGGGCTGAAGAAGTGGGGATCACTCTCCTGAGTGCATCAATCCTCTGTCAGAGAGCAAAGAATTGGCCTCTACTCCACCTCACACAGTAGTGTTTTTCTCTCCCCAATGGCAGCAAGCAGTCCTTGTTTGTGTAGAGCCACCATTTCCATCCATGTGTTCTTTCTTTCTTCCTCCCTCCCTCCCTTCTTTACTTCCTCCCTTCCTCCTTTCCTTCCTTCCTTCCTTCTTTCCTTCCTTTCTCTTTCTTTTCTTTCTTTCTTTCTTTCTTTCTTTCTTTCTTTCTTTCTTTCTTTCTTTCTTTCTTTCTTTCTTTCTTTCTTTCTTTCTTTTCTCCCATCATTCCTTCCTTCCTTCTATCCTTCCTCCTTCCCCTCCTCCCCCTCCTCCTCCTTCTTCATCTTCATCTACTGTCTTCTTTCTTATGTTTTTCTTTCTTTTTCCCCTTGGATATACTGGAACTTGCTCTGTAAACCAGGCTGGCCCTAAGTTCAGAGATCTGCCTAACTCTGTCTCCCAAGTGCTGGGATTAAATGCATGTGTTACCAAAGCTCCATGAGATCTTAATAGCACCCACTCTTTCAAAACTATCTTGATTTGGACAGCAAGTCACATGATTGTCTTAAGTTTTACACATTAGTATAGGGAAATGGGAAAATTAAGTAAGATGAAAAATATTTACTTTCTCTTATTATTTTTCCCATATTTGAAAAGGATGTTGAGATAATGGGGAAAAAATGCAACCATTTGTATGGACTGCAGAGACACTGGGCACTCCGCAGCTCAGAGTCCCTTCCAACCCCTTCAGCTATCCCCCTTCCTGGCAGATTACCTTCTGTAGTGAGTGTGAGCATTGCAAAATTTTGCATGACTACTGGCTATCAAAACTTTATCTTGGAGATGACTTCTTAAGGAAAGCAGGATCTCTTGATTAAATGAAGCTCAAAGCCCTGTTTCTGCGAAGCCACTCAAGCCTCAACACTGACACCAGTTCCACTTCTGAATGGGGAACTCCGGCACTATCTCTGCTCTTAGAAGCAAGCAAACTAGCAGCTAGACATTCCACGCTTTTCACGTAGCAGCTGACGCCACAGCTGGCCACTGGGAACTCTCACTGGGCCTCGACCTCCTGTGCTGGGTAGTGGTGTCAGATGGAGACGGTTGTGGGGGGCTTTCTGAACCCTTAACTTCTGGGCATCCTCTCTGGTCCTCAATCCCTACTGCTCCATAAAACTCTGGAGGAACTCAATCCAGGCCACCAACTTAATTTCCAACTCAGTATGGGCATGGGAACTTCATATATAAATGGTGCAGAATGAATTAAAACTTTAATTTAGTTTATGAAATGCCAAAATAGTGGTGGTGTTGCCAAAATGCCAACTTTATTGGAGGCTTAGGTTGAAATGTCAGGATTCTATTTGCAGTCTGGGTGAGTATTTTGAACTGGGACTAAGTCACCTCTGTGACTGTTTTTAATGTGTTTTTGTAAAGCCTGGCAGAATTATATAAATAAAATGTCTTCAGATTTTCAACTTGGCTTGGCTGTGCAGCAAAAGGTGTAATCGGACTCCATTGCAAGCGCTATGGAAAAACACCACCCAGCTGACAAATTAGTGGTATTTGGTGCTAATATTACTAATTCAACATTTGGAAGGGTTACTCGCTGGGGAAAAATAACACATTCTATAAGTCACAGGGGAAACTAGGGAGATAGTTAATGGGTGTTGGCTTCCAGGCACACATGGCTCACAATACTCTTCAAATCACTGCTGAATCCCTGCCAATAGACGTGGAAGTAATTGTCAGCAAGATTTATTGTTACTTTCACATTTACACAGTGAGAGAAGGAAGGTTTGTGAGTTCTGTGAGGTTCAGTCCTGACTTCCCTCGACTATAGAATGCACCCTGGTTACTGCTATGGAAAGAATTTGCATTCTTTGAAACTTGGAGTCTTCCTTCTTGAGAGGAATGAATTCCCATTCATCTGGCTTCCCCAGTCATTTCTTCTTGGATCAATGAGCTGAGTATCAGTTTGATATCCCCTGACCCCTACCCCTTGGCGATCGGCTGCTTTGCACACAGTGAAGCAAAGTTAGTCAGTGGTAGGATTAGGAATTGGATTTAGATAGACAGCAGCTAACCCTAGCCTGAGGAACTAAGAAAACTTAGCTGGAGATAGAGGAGGGAGATTTAAGTTTTGAAAGGGAAAGTTGCTTGTCAACTTAGAAGATGTCAGTGAGGGAACTTACTTGGTGGTAGAATGTTCTGGAACTTATATAGTAGCATGCTTTTTGTCTTGTTTTGTGTTTTCCATTGTGGCTCTGGTTTTGGGACACCCAGTTTGTGAAGTCTTATAAAGTTGCTTCTCTGGCTGGCTCAACGGAAATACAATTGAGATGACAAAAATTGCAGTTTCCTTGCACTTGGGTGCATTTTTCTAAGAGCAGAGGGCAAACAAGTGGGTGTTGAGAAACCCATTAGCAGAGCGCAGGCTTCCTAGATCACACATGCAATTAAGTACATCACCACCACACACAGAAGATTATCTGTGCCTTGGATTTCAGGATGGTATTTCCAGGCATACGAAGCACCTGTCCAGAGAATTCCTCCCTGTAATGAAGGCCATCTGGCCAGGAGACAGAAGTATGGGCCAAGCATGGTGGTAAGTGCTTAGAGGCCTTGTGGTAGGACCGAGGCAGCAACTGCTCTGAGGACACTGACAACTGGAGGACAGACATTCCACACAAGGGGTCATTTGTGTACAGGGTGTTTCCTTAGGCAGCAGGCATCTGAAAATGAGTGGATTTGGATTATAAAGATTTTCTTTCCTTATGTAAAAAAAAGTAGGCATGCTACAGGAAATCTGAAACCTGGCATTCACCCTTGTCATTTGGACATTTACCATGGTGCTTGTTTGCATGCCATCAAGTGCTTATCCCTTGATTGCTTTCGGAGAGGGAGACACAGAGCTACAAAGGACCTATCATTTTAAACCGCTCATCAACATTTACGTAAAGGTGGAGAAGGATTGGTCTGGACAGGTCATGCTGGGAATGGTTGATGTTGGAGGAGAACACAGTGCTCTCTGTATGAACTGGTGAAGCAAACCCTTTGGCTTTGTGTTTTCGTCACCGAGTGAGTGCCAAAAGCAAGTATTTCCTTGGAGGACAAGGCGGGTATATGTGATAGGCACCTGGACGGGGGAGGGGGCATGTGAGAGTGCTTCATTACAAATCTATGGGCTGTTATGTCCTGGGAATGATCTCCTTGACTTCCAAGTGCCATGGATTTGCTAGAATTCATTTAACAAATGCACAGTAAGTTCCGACTGTATACCAAGCACAGCGATCTGGAAACTAGAGTTTTATCCCTGTTCAGAAGAGAGATAAATCTCTGCCTCTTAGCTTATATTCCAAAGGCAAGGTCATTCTGTATACAACAATAAGGTAATTAATATTAATTGGTGTGGGAAAGAATCATCTGGGTTGTAGGGAGAGAAATTGATTGTAGGTACAAACTGGATGTTAAGAAAAGGCTTTGTTGAGAAGGTAAGGGCCTGAAGACAAAGGGGAAGCCTCATCGCACCTGGAAGAATGCTCAGAGTTGAGTTAGAGGCGGTGCAAGGATCCCAGGGAAAGGAGCAGGCTGGCAGCTTCCGAGAAACAGCAAGGAGCTTAAGGTCGTCAGATAGGAACGGATGGTGGAGATACCTGAAGCGACTGTGGAGCATCTCGCTAGACACCTTCAGGATGCTGGCTTTTGTCTTCTGAGCAAAAGCTGTCAGGTTGTCATTGGAAAGTCTTCAGAAGAGATGGCTTATTAAATTAGTGCGCTTGCTGTGTAAAGGCAGCTCGGCATGGAGGCAAGATTGGTAAGAGAGCCATAACCGGCGTTAGTGGAATAGTGCAGGTCATTATCCCTCTAGATAATGATGACCCAGAGTAGGACCTTAGCAACGGAGGGAGTGAACGGGGTTGAGTTGTAAGGTTAATTCTAAAGATAAGGGACAAATAAGACTTACTGACTTGTCGGATATAGAGCATCACATAAGGATATATGGGATGAATTAGTTGTAAAACGTTTCCCAACTTCTACAGTGAATGCTTTTGATCTGTGAGAGAAACTCACATGTGAGTTACTTTTCTAATCTCTTTGACCAAATCCCTGACACAAACGGACTTGAGGGAAGACGGATTCTTTCGCTTCCCAGTTTGATTCTCTCCATGCTACTTTGTGGTGGAGAGTGTGTGTATCTAGAATTCTCTCCTTCTCGGGTCCCTGTGGACTAGGAGGTGGGGCCTTAGGCTGTGAGCAGAGTGTAGATACTACCCTCAAGGCTTGCATCCCAGCACCTCCCTCCCTCCATCTAGGCCCCACCCCCTAAACATTACAGCTCCCAAAACAGTACCACCAGGTAGGCTCATGTGTTTACATTTAACACCCCAACAGAGACATTACATTTACCTTAAGTTAAATTACAAACAACTCCAGTCATATCTGAGACTAAACTTCCTCCTTTCCCTTTTAGGTGTTAGAGATTTCATACAGGGCCTCTGTAGATACAGGTTCATTAAGATTCATGCTCAGATATAGCT
The DNA here is from genome assembly GCA_026225945.1 of Cricetomys ansorgei. Lineage (NCBI taxonomy): Eukaryota > Metazoa > Chordata > Mammalia > Rodentia > Nesomyidae > Cricetomys > Cricetomys ansorgei. Next base: position 1,872,120 of record JAMJFZ010000558.1, read on the forward strand.
GCTGATTCAGGGCAGAGGACAGTTTATTCTTTTATCTAATTAAATCACTGGCTGTTAGTTAGCACTGGAGCCTTGGAGCATTTTGGCCTCCATACAATGTACTCTTAAGCCTAGAACTGGAAGACTTCAGCCTCCATACAATTTAGAACATTTAAGCCTCCACTGCTGACTGAGTTCACTCTGACTAGCTCCTTCTTAACTCTGATCCTTCTGGTTTAGGCTCAAACTCTTTTCCAAGCTGCCTAGTTCAAACTGACCTTCTGAGCCAGCTCACTGCTTCTGACTCAACTCTTCTGATTCTGGCAAATTCTAGCTGCCTCAGACGGAACTGCTCTACTTGGCTTCAGAATGACTCACTCTTCCTCCCTGCTATTGACTTCCTCTACCTAGATTCATCTGTGTCTCTGTGTCTCTTCCCTGAGCTCTCTCTGCTCCATCCTGCCTCTGTAACTGACTCTACTGTAACTCACTCTGTAACTGACTGACTGTTTAACTGACTCCTCTGTCTGACTCTGTATCTCAACTCTGTAAGCTGAGAGCCCACTTTACATATCATGAGAGTGGGGCATGTCTTCACTCTATCTCACTCTACTAACTCTGATTAGTTACTTTGTCCACCATTCATTCTGACTCATCTCAGGTGTCACTTCCTGTGGGACACTGACTCCTGAGCTCTTCCCGTGTCTGCTTCTGGCAGATTCTGTTTTTCTTAGGGATTAAGGGCTTGGACCACCACTGTCTTCTGAATACTGGAATTAAAGGTGTGTCTACATTCCATCTAGACTACACAGGACTCTGAATGTACATCCCTGGCATATAAACCCTAACTCTCACACAAGGCTATTCCTCTATAGGCCTCCATCTTGCTGAACAGGCATTCTTCCTGGAGTCTTAATCCCTCCTCCAAGAATTGGAGTGTAGTTCTCAGTAGAACTTATGTAACAATTACTTACATAAAAAATATTTTATTTGTGGCTTCCTGAGATCTGGGCTTTCTGTACACATAATGATAGTATCTGCCAAATCACCTTTATTGTTGTCCCTTTGTTAATTTGGATCCAAATGAACAAGCTCTCATAGCAAGTGCTGCATCATTTTTATCTTTCCTAAATATAACTACCCCATAATCACTGCTACATTAATGAAAAGCAACCTTTCTCATTCTGCTTTTCAGCTTAACAACTACTGTAGTCTTGGTCATAAAGTATGGTTCCCAGTCACTAATACTTACAATGAAGTGATTGAAATTTTAAGAGATTGGGATTTACTGGGAAACCCTATGGGCATTTGGGGGATGCCTGCCCATGGTGGATGCATTATCTTTACCTTTCTGCTCAGGTGTTCCTGCCACAGATCACTGCTTAAGTTCAGTCCCAAAGTAACAAGGCCAACTACACATGGGTTTAATCTATTTAAACCATGAGCCAAGCCAAGTTTTTTCTCTTTTAAAGGTAAGATTGTCTCGGGAATTTTGTTGTAGTAACAGAATACTGACTAGTACAATAAACTCCACTATGTAATTCCTTCTCCTGTTTGGTTGGTAGAAGATGGGGGTATGTTGGAGAACAATAAAAGTATGGGTAATTCATGATTCTGAAGGTGGAATAGTGCTTTACTTTGACCATTCAAATGATGTTTTCTAATTATTACTGGACACAAAAAGTGAAACAGTTCATTCTTCGAAAAATTTAGATTAAAAAAAAAATCAAGTCCCAACCCTTCAAAGGAATTATCCTTCCCTCAGAGAGGAGTCCAGGGTAAATTTCTTGGATATCTTTTGCATTTCACTCCTGAATTAAGATAGAAAAATAAATTCTACTTTAAGTTTCCCAGGAAAATGTTCTTCTGAGGAGGCCATTGTTGCTTTTTGTGGATATTCTCAATAAAGAGTAAGCAGCAAGTGTTAAAACAAGAGAAGACCACAGATACGGTAGAAGAACCCTGGTAGCATGCATGTTATCCTCACGAGATTCTTGAATAATTACTATTTTTATCTGTATAAGTATATAAAAAAAAGATATTTTTTTCTAAATACCATGTTAGTTCATTTAAAAATGCATTGTCTGAATTAGTTGAGTTGACAAGTAAATTTAGCATAAACTTCCAGATAAATAATGAACAAATATAACTTACAACAACAAATAATTCAAGCAAATGTCGTGGTCTTAAGGTTAATAGTATACAACACTGTAACTTCTGAAGTCAGAGTGTCATGAGCTAGTCGCCATCGAAATATACCAGTTGGATTTTAATTTCATAATGACAAGACACAGATTAAGACTAAAAATCAAATGAAAAAGGGCTCCGAACTCAATCTAGCTGTTAATTATATGCTTATGCCTTGAGGTGTCAGACTGCCATGCATTCCCAGCCTTCCTCTTTATTCCTGTAACAAGATGTCTGAGGCCAGCAAGGCGTTCTGTGTTTTCAAAGTATTTTAGTCAATCCAGCCTTTCAGTCTCTTAAAGTTACTGTTATTGGAACTAATTATCTCTAGCTTCAACTCAATTAAATGAAAAATATTTGGACCTTATTTTTAATTAGCACAAGAGCTCTGGCCTTGTGTAGCAGGCAGCAGAAGATGCAGAAGTGAGGATGAGGCTTTTGTAATCAGCATCTCTCTTTGCTTTGTGACTTCCCCTAATTGATCAACCCTTGCCCACTTAACTTGCTTGGACTTGGTTTCCCCATCATGTAAGTCTGCTGGCAACCCAATATGACTATCTATTTTGGATTAAAGTGATGTTTATGTGGCAACGATGCCTGACTTGTAAAACTGTGAGCATTGTTAGAACCCAGAGGGTACCAAACCACAGCCCTGGGATCAATTTTGGTCCTCTACCCGTTTGTAAATGAGGTGTTCTTGGAACTCGGCCACACCCTTAATTCGTCCATTGTCTGTGGCCATTCTTAAACACTGGAAAAGCACAACTGAATAGCTGGGACGGGAACAATTGTCCTGCAAAGTCCAGAGTCTGACCTCTCAGAAAGCAGCTGCTAAAACCAGTAGGAAGACCACAATTAAGCAAATAATTGTCACTCCTTTTCCAAGTCACTTAAAGATTTCATAAAGTTGGAAATAAAGATTGATAGTTGAGAGAAACTCTGATCCTATTTCCATAAAAACTGCAGGGAAATAAAGATGAAATAATAACATCCAATAACAAACCCAGAGCCCCAGCTCCTATCCGGGCAGCTGCTTAGAAGGCATGTTGCTACAGGCGAAGAAAGTGAAAGCCCAGGAAGTTTAGCACTTGCTGTTAAATTTGGCATCGCTGATTGTCAAGTGCTTCAAAATGCAGCAAAGTGCCTTCCTCCATAATGATGCACGCACATCTCTGCTTGAACCACGGGGCGAGCAATTAAGGTACTTTTCTACACAAACTTGTTCTTCAGGGAAGAGGCAAACTCTCATAGTAGCTTTCTATAGATGGAAAGAAAGAAAGAGAGAGAGAAAGAGAAAGAGAGAGAGGGAGGGAGGGAAAGAAAGAGAGGGAGGGAGGAAGGAAGGAGGGAAGGAAGGAGGAACGAAAAGGAGAAAGAATCTGGGTCAATTAATCATTCCATTCTATTTAAATCTGCTCTTTTCCTGTACCTCTCTCTAACCAGAAATCTCCTGTTCTTTCTCATGATGAATCGACCAAAGCTTCAGGGCAGAAGCTTGTGTTGTTAGGGACACAGATTTTGCAGCCAGCATGCTTGGTTCAAATCTTTTCTCTGCTGTACTTACTGCCTGTGTGACCTTGGGAGGTCACTGAACCTCTCTCATCCCCGGTTCTCTTAGTCTTGCAACAAGAATAACAGAGACTCGGTCCTTGTCTGAGGGTCCTTGAAAGGTCTGTGTGAATTAATAGAGAGAAAGTGCTTTTCACAGCTTTGGCATATAAGGAGCACCAAGATGCAATTTGCTATTATTATTATTATTCCTGTCATCTCCGTCTCTTAGAGGACATTTATTCCAGAGCCTGAACCACTTAGGTTATGTTCCTTATGCGGACATTGCTGATACTTTTTGATAGAGAGGAATTAGATTTCTGTCGATCGATATGGCTATTTTTGATTATCACATGCACATATATGAGGCATTCTTAAGCGAACGCTGTACTGGGTGGATGATAATAAAATGATACAGTTCCTACTGCCAGGTAATTGACAAGCCAGCAGAAGGAAGGAACGGCACACACAGACAGACAGTTAGGGACAGGTTCAAAGACGACGTCATCCTTGTTATCTCATCAGAATCTGCTTGTCCATCACTGGTTGCCAGATTTGGCATTTGTTGTTTCATACCCATTAGCCTAGTGAGTTCTTACACCTCAGTTCTGTGAGGAGATGTTTAGAGGAGCTGGGTATCAAACTCAGGGCCTCATGAACTCTAGGCTTCTTACCAGGCAACTCATTTAATCTACCATGAGCCACTTAAACATCCCCAACACTTGCAGACTCTTTTTTTTTTTTTTTTTAGCATATGAAGAACTTGTCACTCAGAGAGATTGTATAATGTGCCCAACACCGTCCACAGAATAATATTGTTTCTTCTGTAGAATCACTAAAAGGTAATTAATTGTTTCCTTCATATATGTCTCGATGTTTTGGAATTAATATTAGTCCTAGGCAGGCATGGTGAAGTACACTGGTATCATGATTTTAAGGCCAGCCTGGACTACATGGTGAGTCCCTTGCCAGCTTTAGCTACTTAGCTGGATTCTGTCTCAAGGGAAAAAAAGAGATTCTGTTTCAATGATGACTCCTGTTCATTTGCATGCATGAGAGAACTATTAGAAAATGTCAATGACTTAGAATCCGTCTCTTCAAACAGGCTTATTAAACTCAACACAGTCAGGTCCAAACACATGATAGCAACTAATAACAAGCGGTACGCTTTGCAAGTTAAACAGAAGAACATGGAGTCTTATAAAAGGCCAGGTAGACTCTGAAGGTTTCAGTGATGATTTTGTTATCACTTTAATTCAGCACCACTGTGTTCCGTGAAATCAAAGATTATGACCTTGAAGAGCCTGTGCAGGTTACACCGGGCTTGGAGATGGCTCAGCGGTTAAGAGCTCATACTACTTTTTCAGAGAATCCGAATTGAATTGTAATTCCTGTCTTGGAGAGGTCACAGCTGCTTGTAACTCTATCTCCAGGGATAGTATCCAAGGCCTCTACCAGCACCTGTACTCTCTCTTTCTCTTTCTCTCTTTCTCTCTCTCTCACACACACAGTCATTCTGTTAGTCTGTGTGGATATATTTTGACTTACACAATGAATCAATGTTTAAAAATAAATTGACTAATCTGTTGGCATGTGGTGGGTATTTAATAAACACTGGTTAGTACAAAGAAGGGACAGATATCTTTATATCCGTATATTGAATTCATACTGTTTCCAGAGCTGCTATATTTCTGATGGATTTTTAACTGGTCATGTGCTTACCACCTTAACCTTAATTATACCTGTTCAAACAGACTCCATAGCAGGTAATGTCAAATGAATACACAATTTAACAAATGAGGATCTACTAGTCAAGTGTATCCTTTTGAAAAAGTATAAGCTTGTCTGTAAAAAGCAAAATGAAACTTGACCTATCTAATACCAATCTTTGGTGTTTTGCATATTTTATTTTCTCTATATGTTTTTTTTTTCCCCCTTAGAATTCTTAAAAAAAAGGGAGCATACTCTCAGAATGGAGAAAATGCAGAAAGGCATATCAGCGTCTTTTTACCTGGGGCACTTTTATTTATTTGGTTGTAGAAGCTGTGTGTATACGGATGTGAACATTTAAGAGATCTGCAATCATTTTCGTTATTTGTTGAGGATTTGGTGTACAGCGGAGGCAAACACTATCAACTGTTGATTTAGATCTGGATTGTTCCAGATGAGCTTTGATAGGCTCCTGCTTGGCATCTGGGGGACACTTGTTAAGTTGCATGTGACCAGGCCTCATCCCAGCTTGCGGAATCAAACAAATCTGGGGTTAGGCCTCAAACATACGTATTTAACTAAAGAGCTAGGGTATTTCAGTATTATGAAAAAAAAGACCATTGATTCAGTTTTAAAGAAAGCAAATATTAGCCCCTCTACATTTTGAATTTGATACTTGAATTAAGTATTTTATACATATGAAATCTTTAAAATAAAAGGCTTTATGTCTATAACGTGAGAAATACGCATTCAAAGGTAGACACTGGGAGTCGGAGAGGTCTCTCAGTGAATAAAGCTTGAGAATCAGCTTTCTAATTACCAGCACCCATGGAAAAAACCAGGTGGGAGTGGTAGCCTGCTGGTTAACCTATCAGGACATAGGGACGGTGATCTTAGAGTGAGCTGTTGGAAAGCTGGGGGTTCAAGGAGATAACTTGCCTCAGTAAATACAGTGGAGATAGATTGAAGGAGATCCTGGACATCAACCTCAGCCCGTGTCTCTCTCTAACACACACTCTTAGACCTGCACGCAGGTGAGCATGCATGCACATTCACAGGCATACCTTACACACACACACACACACACACACACACACACGCAAACAAACGCATACATAACTAGATCTTTTAACGAGAAGAACTTGCATTGCCGCCAGTTAGGCTGGTAGTCAGAATTCAGCCTCTCCTTCCTTGTAGGTCCTACCTTTGGTGACTCAGTTTTTTTTTCATTAATATTTAATTTTTGTCCATCTCCAGATCCAAAAGGAGATGTTAACATTTGTAAGTACAGGGTTCTCACACTGCATCAATTTTTAATGCTTTGGATTTTGTCTTATTTTTCCTTTTTTCCCATTATCCCTCAAAATCAGCTTCAGAAAGACACTACCCTAGGATTTTGCAGATGACAAGATGTTTATAGAGACTAAATAATTCATGCAGTGCCATTCGGTTAGCAGCAGGGCTGTGGACTGATCCAGGCAACACCTGAGTCCAGGCTCAGGGAGTCCACAAAGTGCGCTGCGAGAGGCTGGTAAGCTAACGCTCGATGACACGGCTGGCTGAGGGAGATGTTAGTGAGCCAAACGAAAACAGACAAAAACAAACAAACAAAAAAAAAAACCAAGCCAAAAAAAAAAAAAAAATCCCAAAACTCGAGACCCCATTCTGATATCGATTTCTTTGCCTGCTATTTCTACCTCCTCATCTTAAGGGATTATTAGTTTCATAAGCCGACCTGAGAAACCAGCGTGTTTGGTTTCTAAACCGCCGAGAGCGGGGCTTTGGATGCAAGTATGCCTCCATTAAGACCGACATTTCTGCCTAGGGAAGACGCTGAGCTCCGCCTACGCTACACTACCCCTGTATCCGAGATGGCTGAGAGCTTCACTGGACCTAGTTCTTGTTTCTGCCTCGGACGGGCTCTATGCCCTATTTCCTTTCACAAAGTGGAGAGTAGAAACCGTGTTTGAAAAGGGATTTCAAGCAGATTTCTGAACAGTAACCGGGACATTATTTCAACTGCAAGGTAAAAAGGGCTGAACTCTGAGAGATCAAGATGCCAAGCTGAAGAGGAGAGGTTCGAAGGTGCAGGGAGCTCTGGTTTCTGCAACTAGAGGCACCTGGACAGGGAGAGAGAACAGCTCTGCCTCCCAGTGAAAACAAGGAGACTGGGAGGTAAGCCGGGCCAGGACCTGAGTGAGAACAGAGGAGATGAGCATGATGGAGTCACGAAGAGAAGAACAAGTACAGCTGTATGAAATGGTGAGCAAAGAGAAGCAGAGTACTTATTGTCTGAAAGCTGATTTTAAAATAGGAAATCCCAGCACTCAGAGGCAGAGGCAGGTGGATCTCTGTGAGTTCGAGGCCAGCCCGGTCTACGGAGTGAATTCCGGGTCAGCCAGAGTTACAACAGAGAAACCCTGTCCCCCAAAATAAATAAATAAATAAATAAATAAATAAAATAAATAAATAAACAAACACACAAGAGGAAATAAATAAATAAAATGAAGACAAATTTAAACTTCTTATCATAATAGAAAGTCCATGGTAGAAGCTTATTTTGTGTGGTAAGATTTCAACATTAATAAAAATTAGTTTTATAACCACTAAATTCAAGATATGATTTTTCTTTTATTTTTGAGAGTAAAATACAATTACCTCATTTCCCCTTCCATGTACTCCTCCTTGCTCTCTCTCAAATTTATGCCCTCTTTACTCAGGGATTATTGTTATATTACCTGCATATATGTATATGACTATATATATTTCTAAATATAACCTGTTCTATCTGTATAAAAAGATACATTTTTTTAAAATAATTTGCTTCATTCGAAAAAACAATATCCCTGTGCTGAAACTCAAAGAGGCTAGTGCGTTGGAATATTATGCTCGACTTTACTGCAGACAGTCCAGGGGGTCAGACACCATTCACCAGCTTTTGACTGGAGAGCTGCCTTGAGGCTCAGGGACCTGGTTTACCAACAGAGAGGTCATCCCTTCTCTGGAAGGCTCCAGTGGATTTACAGCTCAGAGTCATTTGCAAACAGTAGCTCCCAGTCACATTCCCCTACTCTTTGAGAGGCTTGACCTGGGCAGTGACTAACGGGGAGATTTCTGTGAGGAAGTCTGTTACTCTGGATTTTCTCTGTGTGCTTTGAAAGTGAATTTGCAGGCAAAATCATGCCTGTGAAATTGGTTATTTAAGGAGAAGACAATTTTTTAAAGTAAACATCTGAATCTGATACTATTAATAGGGTTTGTGTTTTCTGGACAGTTTTGCTAACATATATAACATGGGAAGATCTATTTCTGTTTATTTTAGTGCTGCATTTATCCTAGATGTAAGGATTGTGTTTGATGCAAGGAAAGAATTATAATAAAAATGAGGAAATTGGCTTTTGAAAGAAAGCAGGAGAATACAAAGACACAGTTCATTTTGCAGAAAGGGAGTAAGTGCAAGGTCATCGAACGGTTAGAGACAAAATTCTCGAGTTTGCTCTCAAAACCTACTGAAAGGAAGAGTTTTGTATTTTTTTTTTGTCAAAACTAAACAAATAAACAAACAAGAAGCAATCATTCCTAAGAATGAGAAAAAAATGTAGGCCACAAAATTTGGAGAATATTATGCTTTGAACTTGAAATTGTTCCCATGCTTTTATGAGTCTGAATACTTAGTCTGCAGTTGGGCAGGTTCTGGAACCTTCAGGAGGCAGAGCCCTGGTGGGTGACGGGAGTCACTGGGATGGGCTTTGACGTTTTCTAGTCTAGCCCCACTTGCCTCTCCCTCTCTCTTTTCCTCCTTCCATCCATCCCTCTGTCCCTCCCTCCCTCTCTCTCTCTTTCCTTCTTTCTTCCTTTTTATTTTCTCTCTTCTCTGTCTCTCTCTCTCTCTCTGCTTCCTGTATACAGCTTCCTGTTCCTGCCACCATTCCACGTCCTTCCCACCATCGATGGACTCTAGACCTCTGTAACTTTAATGCAGCAACAGAAAAGTTACCAGTACAGGGAGGGGGAGACCTAGGCTAGAGGAGAGACACACACAATGGATGCTTACTGAGGAGGAGGATAGAGGGGAAGGATCACAATTTCCACCTGAGACAGACAGTCTAGGTGTGGAGGGCCTTGGAACGCCTTCTGATAGGTTGTCTTGGTGACTCTTCAGGTTTACACTGTCTCACTGTAATGAGCCAATCCACAGCCTCATCTTATCACAAGTCCGGCTTCTATTGACATTAACTAGAAAATATCTCACTTCGTTTACTCCAGATTTAGTCTGCGATTGGGACAGGTTCAGGGCTGAAAAATGGGTAATGTGTAGATGGACACCTGCACAGGGAAAAGTGCAACCACCCACTGTTCTCCGTCTCCCCTTTCAGGACACAGAGGACTGGGATGGATGGTGTGTGCTCTGCTCTGTAAACCCAGGTAGGAGGCTGGGGAGCATCTGCCTGGAAAAGCAGAATGGCCTTGGAGAAAAAGCGACAAACACAACACAAACAATACAACATAAAACACAATAACAACAACAACAAAAAACCTCTCTATTTTCCCACTGGTTGAATCTCACGTTATTACCGCTTTCCTCTGGATGCAGTAGAAATGGCTCAGCAGTGAAGAGAACATATTGCTTTTATAGAGGGCCTAAGTTTAGTCAGGAGAACCCCTGTTGACTGATTCACAGAAGCTGTAACTCCAGCTCCAAGGAATCTAATGTCTTCTGGATACTATGCATTTGCATGTACTTGTGTCTCTGTGTGCATGCCTGCACACTTACATAATCAAAAAATAATAAAATACAAACCTGAAAAATAACTTTTCTTACTCTTCAATAAATGTCAGCATTTGGCAGAAAGAACCTCCCTAGGTCATTTTAAATACCTTATGCTTAAGCTCGTGAAATGGACAGTGTGATGGTTTGTGAGTTTACTAGTAAGCACTGGTTCTGCGCGAGCATTTTCCCAGTGCTAGGCATGAAAAACACCACTGTTATTTCATATTTGACCCAGAAACCGGGTAAGATTGTCCTGCATGGATTAAACTCTGTAGAAGATAATTTCCCATTCCTGTTTCATAGACAGTAATTATCTGAAAAATTGTTTCTTCTTGAAGGTAGTTTAGAGGTTTATGAAAAATAACATAAATTTTTCATCACAGGATTTAGGGAAGACAGTAAGTATTAAAAGATGGAACAAAAAAAATACTTCAGGTATGAGGAACAGGCCATAAAATGCAGGGATACTAGCCAGAAAAATGTTGGTCTGGGTTTTGAAAAACAAAAACAAAAACAAAACAAACAAACAAACCCTAGGATTCTCCCAAAAGATTAAAGACCAGATGCAGTGTTAGGTCTGTCTATTGAAACCTGACTTCTAACTATGGCGGTTCGGAGAGAACCAAGTTTAGCTAATAACTCATAGCCTGGGCTGTGATTCTAACCACACATGCCAGATTATAGAGAGTATGATTACAGAATTTTTCTAACAGTGGAAACAAAGGTACTCAAGGGGCAAGGGTTTATAAAAAGTCTACTTTAGTGAGGTTTTTTCTTTCTTTTTCCTTTAGACTAAAGAGCTTCTGATTCAAACCCCATTGAGATTTGTTCATCCTTTTCTGTTAAGCCACCAATATATTTTGACAATAGAATGTAAAAATAATTATTGTATTGTACATGCTCTATGCAGGCTCAAGTAGGGTATGTAGACACCGGGGGAGAGAAGCAATCATTCTGTGTATTTTATTAACACATTCATTATATGAAGTGACATTGGTTATATCAAGAATGTATAATAGTCTGTTCTAAAGTATGGCTTTCTTCCATAAAACAGCATGAGTGTCTCATGCCAAAGTAATATGAACGTGAAGAATATCCATCATAGATTAATAAAGGAAAGATGCAATCATTTTACCAAATGAGACACAGAGCACATCTGCTCCAGTAGCTACCAGTGGCCTCCTGATGAAAGTGTGCACACACACCAGGTCTTGGACATTTGTGATCATGTGAAGATGACATGCGGCCTTGTGGGTGGCATGCCACAGGCTCTGTGGTGTGCAGGAAGAAGAAGCAGTCAGCTTCTGCATATATTAGTTCCACCTGGATCTAATGGCTGGTTCGTTTATGACATCACTTGCTTACCTTCCTCTGCTGATATGGGGCATCTGCAAAGTGAGTGGCTTGGACCAAAGTTCAGAATACCATCATGTTACCATTTGAACTGAAGGTGAATCAGGGTTGCACCCACAATTTGGAAGACTGACTGATCAGTTTGATTAATTTCCAGAAGTCAATGCCTACCTAACACAAAGTGCTATGAACAGTGCTTGAGAACTAGTGTGTACAGGAAAAAGGGCACCTCGTGGCATCTTTGAATGCTAGCTGTGTGGAGATATGAGGAGGATTTGAATCAGCTGGCTAACCTTGACGATGTTCTCCTCTGGGGAGGTTATTTAGAAAGTTCTTCAAAGATGAAAGGAGAAGGAAGGAAGGGACCTTTCAATCAAGAAAGCTGAGTGAGGGAGACAAATGCAGCAGGGTTGTGTGTACCAGGCATTCGTATGTACACAAAATATGTACCTACATGTGTGCCACATGTAGGCGACCCTGTCCCTCGGTACCTGTGTGTCCTCCTGTGCTCACACAGGAACGAAAGATGCAACTGATTTATGGCTTCTTTGTTTCCCCTGAGTAGCCCATCAACTTTCTATTGGATATTTGAAACTGAAAAGTGTTTAGAACCTTTTTCTGGTGAAGCACAGGCATAGATAAAAGTTTGGATTCAAGGCTGTTCCTCTAATTGAAGGATTTTCACAAGTTGACTTTTAAAAGATGCTTAAAATTCGTCAGCTATCGAAGAGTTGTGATTGTGTTTTCTTTCTGCCATACTAGGGAGATGGGAGTATGAAATTAATAGAAGCATGTCTCTGAAAACTATGGCTGAGAATGATAGGCTGACTCAGAAAGAAATTACACTGTCTGGGAATGAACTGATCGGAGACACACTGCAATGGAAGGTACGTGAGCAACTCTGAAGGAACACCTATACCTACTTTAGACCTTGGAAGATTACCAATGATTTCATCTTTGGCTATTAAAGTTTTTAGGCCCAACTCTTCTGACTAGGAGAAAGAAGATTGTCTTCTTTTTCTCAGTACCGAGTAAAAGGAGAATGGCGATACACAAAATGTGCTTGACACAAGCTCTGAAATTGGTCCCAGAGAAAGCCTTCTTCCAGATGTTTAAATGCTTAGTTACACATAGTAGTTGCTCACCAATATCATCTTTGATCTACACAGTCTGTAGCCATAGGTTCAGGAAATTAAAAAACAAAAAAAGTCTTGTTTGCTATTGGTGTTGATTAATTCAAGTACCGAAAAGATTTCCTCTTTACGTTTCACCAAGACACACATATCACAAAGATTATGGCATGGGACTGTCTGGGCTTGAGGACACTGTACACCCTGTGGAGCTGCTAAGACTCAGGAGAACCTGAAGTGAAAAGGGAGGTCCTATGCGGAGACAGTTGGCAAGGGCACACCTGGGTGGGAGGGGCTTAGACCTGTGTAGATGCCGTCAATCACACAGCACTGGCTCCAGATGCTTCTTCCCTTTCTCCTTTCTCCTTTTCATCCCCATCTGCCCATGTCCTTGCTGTCTTCCCTTCTCTCTCCCTTACACTCGTTCTCTCCAGAAGGTGATTTCAGTGGAGAAATAGAAGAGCCAAGCAGGCTGATTGTGTGTTATCCTGGGTGGGTGGCTGTTGGATCGCTGTGGGCTTTGAACAGGCTATCAGCAAGACTTTCAGATTCTAGGAGAGATTTCTAGACCTTCACATTTAATTCAGCATTGGAAATGTAACTCACTTCACAAGTCGTAACCCAAATGAAACAGAACCAAACCTCCCCAAAGCCAACCAAAGCAAACACAAAATGTGCTACTTGCCAACTTCTGACTCTTTTGAGACAATGCAGTACTTTCTGTGCCCTGGGTTTCCTTGGGTCAGCTCAGAACTCCAGTTGTGGCTCCTCTGGTTTATTTACACACATACACAACCTTCCTACAAATGTGTAATTGATTGGGAAGATGGGTTTTTTCCCCTGGTCTTTATTTGACTTCAAGCCTAGACATGTCTGTTCTTGTTAAATTATACAAGTGAGCTCACTACTTCAGTGTAAGAATGCTAAGCGCAATTAAAGGCCAGGCAGAGCTTGGGCACATCTGCTCAGCTCTAGCACGTCTCGTGCCTTGTTAGACAATTGTGCAGTAAGAAGTGAACCCTATCCACGGCACCACGTCCATATCGTGCGTAAAACAATGTCAGATATTATTTGCCTAGATTAAATATTCGGATAAGCGTAATCTTTAAAATTGAGGCAAAATAACTGCTGTGTAAACTGTACATGGATTGTTAATTACAAACAGGAAGTTTCAGGAGGAAATGAAATTTCATGGTAGATATCAGAAATCCTATGAAGGTCACATGACACGAGGGCAGTCGTACCAGCCCCAAACACGGAGCAATCTACACAATGTCCTCATTGTGCCCATCAAATTAAATTCTGCAAAGTTCCCTTCTCTGTGAAAGCTGACCAATTCTGAAGTCATGAAAGAAAATCTTCACCATAAAATTAAGAGTCTCTGCATCTGTAAGTGCAATTTGAGCCATTCAATATTGTTGAGAAAGTGTACTTTAAAATGTAAATCTGTCAAGAAAATGTATGGTGTGGTTGGAACGTATGGCGTTGTAAATAGAAGGGAGACAAAAGATACCAGGAAAATGCCCATCTGTCCCCGTGCTGTGGATGTGGGTTAGCCCTGGTAGGTGGGTGTGCAGTGAATGCACACTGTCTGCCATTCCTGCACACTGAGTGCCAACCACTAAAAGAGCTACCACGAAGAATTGTGTATTTCAAAAGATGAAACTATTGAAATTCAGCTGTTTCCATGTCTGAATACTATACACCACAGCAGTTTGTTGGAGTTTGTAAGATATAACTACATAGATAACAGACAGACAGACACACAGACACACACACACGCACACACACGCACATACACTTACTGGTTGTTCAGGTATAGTTTCTGTTGCTGTGGCAAAACACCCCGATCAAAAGCAACGTACATGAGGAACGAGTTTATTTGACTTACAGTTCCAGGCTACAGTCAATGATCTGGGGAAAGTTGAGTCAGAACTCAAACAGCAAAATGGTCAAGAGCAGGAAGCATGTACCCAGGCCGCCTGCTTATTTTGATCTCCTCTTCCATTGGCCAGTGCCCAGCACGTACCATGGGGCCATCTACAATGGACTGTATGTTTTTACCTTGATTCATAATCAAGAGAACCCTCTATAGCGGTCCCTACAATGACCTAGACAATAAATAATAAGATGTTTTAATTATAATGCAGCCTTTAGCAGTATGGCCAATCTGATCCAGACAATTTCTTACTTAGATTTCCTTTCCAGGTGATTCTAGGCTGTTTCAAGTTGACAATTAAAACTAACCGGCATGCTGGGTAAAACCATTTAAATACATGGAACAGAACAAGTGTTTATGCTTTATGTTAATTTTTAGAACAAGTCATCAAATAACTTTCCAAAGTTGTGTAGAGTCAAAATTAGCATTGAGCAAGTAATGGCTGTAAAAATTTCCGGGCATTTTGATTCATGTAAGAGCTGTTGCCAAAATAAGTTCAGACAATTGTGGTGTGTTGTGCAGACAACCATTTGCTGTAAAGCAGATTAATGAGCATCTTTCAAAACAACGTTCAGATTTTATGATGAGTATTGCCAATTTTTAAGGCCCATTCCTTATAATGGAGACTCTTTAGTTGTGTTTGTGGTTTCACATTGGGGTTCCAGAATTCACTTTTCAGTTGAGGTTAGTTGGTTCTGCCAAGACAAAGTCTTGCTACAAATCTTTCAAATGGGACAAGAAAAAAAAAATTTTTTTTCCCCTCATGGTAATAGCACCATTAACAAAGTCTCACTGAAAGCGTGGTTGTGCTTGCTTTAGTCTCTTGCTGACATTTTTAATAAGCTGAAAGAACTAGATATGCAAAGTCGGCCTGTGGTGTTAATCTCATTTACAACTGCATATAAAACACGAGCAATAAAACTAAACTTAAGGTTTGAATTCAATATGGAAAATAAACCAAATTCAATTCTGGCGAAACTGAATGACTATGAGAGACACGTGGGGTCCTTTAATGATGTTATGTAATATCTCATTTCAGTACATGTGTGTCTGACATAATCATGCGTGTTCACATAATCAATAAAGACTGAAAAATGTTACCAATGTGTGATTCTGAAATATCGCTAATTATGCAAATTTATAAACAATAAAATCATTGTCTTCCTGAATGTCTGGGTGTAATTGAAGATGTGTAGGCTTGAAAAAAAAAGTTAAAAATAAAATCGTGGTCTATGCAAACCAGGATTTCTCCTGCTCTAACAACCCAGAGACATATATGTGATCTTTATGTTGAAATCTCATTACCAAGGCCAGCACTGGCACCCGGGTTTAGAGTTCCATGTAGAGTCAAATAATCTGAGTTTCTTCTCATTGATTGATGTCTGAAGTAGATATTGACATTTAGCTTAAGTGTTTTAACTTTCCAAAACATAAATTAGTATACAAATTTTGTTTCTTGATACAGGCCGTCAATCTGTAGCCCAGGAGGGCCTCAAATTGATGGTATTCATCCCATCTCAGCCTTTAGAACTCGAGGATTGAGGACTTGAACTGCCCTGCATAGCCATGTATATAGATGATGATGATGATGATGATGATGATGGTGATGATGGTGATGATGATGATGATGGTGATGATGGTGATGATGGTGATGATGGTGATGATGATGATGATGGTGATGATGGTGGTGATGGTGGTGATAGTGGTGATGGTGATGGTGATGGTGATGATGATGGTGATGGTGATGATGATGATGATGGTGATGATGATGATGATGATGGTGATGGTGATGATGATGATGATGATGATGATGGTGGTGATGGTGATGATGGTGATGATGGTGGTGATGATGGTGATGGTGATGATGGTGATGATGGTGATGGTGATGATGGTGATGGTGATGATGGTGATGATGGTGATGATGGTGATGGTGATGATGGTGATGATGGTGGTGATGATGGTGATGGTGATGGTGATGATGATGATGGTGATGATGGTGGTGATGATGATGGTGATGATGATGGTGATGGTGATGATGATGGTGATGGTGATGATGATGATGATGGTGATGATGATGATGATGATGATGATGGTGATGATGATGATGATGATGATGGTGATGATGATGATGATGATGATGATGGTGATGATGATGATGATGATGACGACGATGACGATGACTTTAGTTTTCTCCAGACAAAGTTTCTCTGATATAATTCTGGCTGTCCTAGAACTCATTCTGTAGACCAGACTGGCCTTGTACTAACATAGATCTGCCTGCCTCTGCTTCCCAATTGCTGGGATTAAATGTTTGTGCCACCACCACCCAGTTAGAATTTTTTTTTTTTTACTGGAATTTCTATACATGAAGCATTTGGTTACTTTTATTTTCTTTTCACTTTCATAGCTATATTATCTTTCATTGACAGAAAAAAAAATCAAGCAACCAAACTAAATAAAAGAAGTCATAGTATCTACATCCTTCCTAGTTTGCTTGCAGAACTCAAAACACATGATACTTGAAGCATTATACACATGAACTCATAACGATGAGTCAAAAAATATTTAGTGACTACCAACATGTTCCTAGAAATTCTATGAGAAGCAACTAAGTAATATTAGACGTCTTCTATTTAATCTTCGACCACTGACTTTGAAATAAAATGATTCATGAGCACAGCAGACAGAAACAGGCACAATCTGAAAAGTTATATATGAAATCTGAAGGTGGATCAGATGTTCCCTGTGCTGGGTATGGTTACAATTAGAGACAGTTATATTATAACCTGGGACATGACAGCACTCAAACAGATGACTTTTAAGTGGTGTGCCATTGACTTTAAGTACCAGTGTAGATTAACCTTTTGTGTGAAACTTCCATGATGGTAGAACAATGGTTGGGCTGATGGGATGCTGAAGTTGGGAGCTAGTGTCCTGAAAACATTAACCTGTTGGCTAGCTGGGTAGTAGTCAAGACGGATGTGTCTATAACGTGGAGAATGGCATGCATCGACGAGCAGGATTTTGTTTTTTGTTTCAATTTTTCTGGAGAGCTGACTAATCAATGTTTACCAGGATAAATATCCATCTACTTGGATTACATAGCATAAGGCTGAGCTGTTGTTGAGCTGAGAAGTATTCCTTTCCATCTACTGAACCTGATTGTGCATCTGTCAGTCACTGCTGCCTGATGAAATTACCATGCTTTGAACATGAACTCAGTGATAACTTGATGGAGGATCAGGTAAATCACTGTTGGGGCTAACCAGCTCTAAGACAAATTATAAAAGTTAGCTCACATCCCCTGTGGAAATGTTCCTTGCCCTTAGAAGTCTAGTGGATGTGCACCTTTTTCCGCCCAGAGTCGCACACTTTGCTCCAAAGTGCCTTCTTGCTCTCACCCTGTGGTGGACTTCCTTCTACGGCTTTAGCCCACGGCATGTTTTCAAAGTGTTGACAACCTGTAAAGCACAGCGTGACACGTGTTCCCTTAGACCACACCATGGGCCATTTTAACCAGCCACAAGCCTCTTCAGTTGAGACATTTTAGGGAACAGGGGACATATTTGTTCCTGAACATTCCACAGAGATTCTGCTAATTTGACTCGAATGGAGTATTTTGTTCAACAGAAATAGTTGAAAAATAATAATCAAGAAATATAAGAATAAGTAAGCAAAGTATTTCTGTAATGCCAGGTTACTTGGTGTGAATTAGAAAATCTGATATCCTTTGATCTACAGATTCCTACATTGTTCTGTGTTGGTCCAACGTAGTCACTACTACACCTTGTCAAGTAAAACATCTCATTTTTATTTCTCATAGAACCCTGTAAACTCTGCCAGATACCAAAGCCCAACCTTTAGATGAATCAGAATGAGGGTAGGTAACTTTGGAAACAGGAATCTGGGCAGATTCTTATCTGACAGTCGTAACTAATGAATGGGATCGATTCCCACTCTAGTTACTAAATATTCAACACTGTCACATGTAGTTTTTTTTGTTTGTTTGTTTTGTTTTGTTTGTGGTTCTCAAAAGAGTTGATCAAGGGAAAAAACAACAGAGATTAAGAGAAAAAGAAGAGAAGCACAAACCTTGGAGCCAAATGAGCCAAACAGTCTTCGGTTCAAAGGCTGGTAGTTTCAGATTTATAATCATGGACAACTTGCTAAGGTGACTGCCCTTTGTTTCCTTATTTATTAAGTGTAGTGAATGAGGCATCAAATGAGGTAGTGTGTGTGTGTGTGTGTGTGTGTGTGTGTCTCTGTGTGTGTGTGTGTGTGTGTGTGGTGTATGTGTAGAAACTAATGGCAGTTTTGCAGACAAAATATAAAAATTTTCATATTTTGTTAAGTACTATAAATCAGCACACACACACACACACACACACACACACACACACACACACACACATCATTCTGACCATTTTGCTTGCCCAAAAGTCCTATATGCACACCGGGCACTTTATATTTAGCCTACAATGTCTTCTGTGCTGGGGTGGAGGACGACTCAGTAGGTAAATGCTTGCTGCACCAGCATTAGGATCTTAGTTCAGATCCAAAGCCCACGTAAGAGCAGGGTGAGGGGATGTGCACTGAGAACTCCAGAGCTGGGGACTAGGGACAAGTAGTTCCTCGAGCTTTCAGCACAGCTCATCTGGCAGAGTTAGTTCAGCCAAATCAGTGAGCTCTGTGTTCAGTGAGAAGTCCTGTCTCAAAATCAAATGTGGGAGAAACTGAGAAGATACTAGATATCAAACTCTGGCACACATAGCTACATGCACACACACATACACACACACACACACACACACACACACAAACACATATGCACAGATGCACCACACATACCAAATTTCTACTGTTATAAATACGAGATATAATTCTTTATTTTTCTCTATAGAAGTTTCGAACAGTAGGGCCATTTCCACTAGTGCTGAGATGCACAGCCAGGAGATATTGATTATTTTTATCCGAGGAGCAATTATAAAGGGGTTTGTGGGGTAATTTTTTAAGGGATTCCTCCAAGTTTGGATTTGAAGTTGGGTCAAACCGATAAAATGTCCCTAGCCAGGACTGCACTGAGCAGGTCAGTGCTGTACCTCCTGCTATATATATTCTATAGGAATAGAATCAGATCTCTGTACCTGTTTCTGTCTTCATGGCTGAGTTTAAGGATGTTCTGCACCCTGCAATCTAGGATCATACTTAAGGGAGCAGTGGAGAAGAAAGGCACGTTGTGCGTATCCATGTGGAGTGATGTTACTTTGGGATGTGAGGACCATATCTGTGTCAGCCTCTGCTCTCCACTGTTCAGCATCCTGTCCCCAGTGTTGAACACCCATGCTGCTTGTCTTAAGGAGTGGTTCCTTCCCTGACTCTGCAGCTCACCCAGGTGCTGTAAAGCTCAAACCCTGCTTTCAGTGCCAGGTGAAAAGAGTGAAACCCAGGCAATTTCAAAAGGAAAAGGCTGTTTCCAATTCCTTGGGATCTTGGTTATAAGATCCAGATTAGGGTTGCTAGATGGCAGAATTAGTTTTTAAGTGTGTTTAGGGTAGATGTGACATACAGCCTATGTAAAGAGGAAGTAGAAAGTCTACATCTTTCTTCATTGGACAGGACTCTCATTTCCAAAGCTGCCAGCATTTTTGTGTGTGTGTGTGTGTCTTTGGTAGTTAATGTTGATTATCAGTTTGATTGGATCTAGAATCAACTGAGAGAAAACCTTCATCACACAATTGTTAGGGCTTTTCTTTCCCAGGTTTATTGAAGTGGGAAGGAAACCCTAAATAAGTGGCTTCTTCCAGTGGCCTCCCAGACAAAAGAAGGTCTAAGAGGAAAGCCTTTTGCCTATTTGCTCTCATCTGGCTAGTGAGTTCATTACTGTGTTGCTGCCACAGCGGCTGCTTTCCTTTGCATGTATCAGAATCCAGCTTCTTTGTATTTTCAACATGAACTGAAGACCAGTGGATCTCCAGGATCTTCCAGCTCTTCGGTGCCAGAAGGAGACTGCCCAGGGACTAGCCCAGGGACTGAGCCGCTACTAGATTCTCAGCCTCTCTCCAATGTGGAGACAGCCTTAGTTGAACTACCCATCCCGTATCTTATAAGCCAATGAATCCCCTTTGTAAGAATACTCATTAGACCAGGATTTTCCGCTAGTGAACCCTGGGAAGGACACTACTATGTTAGCAATTAGGTTTTCATGTGTATATTTGGGGTTCACTCAGTTGATAAAAGCAACCCTGGCTGCTGTGTTCTCAGATATCACCCTGGAGAGTGGTGGCAGCGAAAAATCAAGCTGATTTAGTGAACAGATTCAGCTCCTCTAGAGAGATCAGATTGAGGTTTCTATATCGCATCAGGTTGGGTCTCTTCCCACTGTCCCCCACTGGCGAGAGAGAGAACAGGTAGTTTTGGTAAGTTGCTATCGTGCTGACAGACATGACCTTGATCTGGAAGATTTCCTTCAACCCTCACGGGGGGGAGGGTGTGGAAGACAAGGGAGGTCCAGAAATATTTTTTTAGCATTTCTACCACCAACGAAACTTTAGAACTTTTTTATATTTAATTTGGCAAATAATTAATTTTTCATCTTCTAATTAAAAATTGTAATGTTTAACACAACTTCGTGATTGACTGATTAATATTGATTCTCATTGTTGCTCACATTTGGGACACATTTAGTGCTTCTTTCATCCGTCTTTCTTTCCAACCTCGTTACCTTACTGTGTCAACTCTTAGGAGGCTGAAAATCACTGATTTATCCACAGGCTTCTCACTCAAGAACAGGTGATGTTTCGTAGTAGAGTTTCTGTTATTAATAAACACACTTCTGTTTAAATTGGAGTAGTTATTTTTTAAAATGATCTCTTTTATAGGTTTAATCTAGAGACCCTTCCACAATAAGATGTTAAGGTTCTAACCAGGAGCATCTTTAATTATGAGCATATTTGTAAAAATGGTCTCTATAGATGGTCAAGTTGAGATCATTAGAGTGTCCCTTAATTTAGCGTGTCTGATATTATTATAAGAAGAGGAAAACTGGGCAAATGGTGAAGTGTGAGACAATGTGAAGTTCTAGAGCAAACAGCGTCCACTAGCGAGGGAGGCACGAGGCCATCAGAAGAGAGAGGGGAACATCTGGGAGAGGCACTGAGCGCCTTTTCTCCCACTCTGGTCAGAGAGAACCAAGTCTCTGCAGATGCAGTTTGGGGATTTTAGACTCCACTGCTGAACGACAGTGCACTTATGTGTAACAAGTACTTAATTCATGGCACAGTAGGATGGCAGACACAGGCGGTGTCAATGATTTCCCTCGAACAGTCAGGAATTTACGAGGCAAACAGTCCATGAGCATGCACGACTCATCGGACTCACCTCTGTAAGTTTCCCTTGGTAAGCAGCTTACAATGATCCAGCTCTACGTATTTCCACCTACCCCTGGGTGAACACTTGTAGTAGTACTTCCTTCTCTCTCCCTTCTTCCTTCAAGAGACTTCTACTCATTATTTTTGCAAATATACAATCTCTGTCCTCTAGGAGTTACCCTGAGTGTGCTTTACCAGACTCTATGAGATCTGGAGTTTCTTTCTCTCTCTCCTCTGTCTCCATGTTGGATTAGCTGGGGTGAATTTCTGCCCCACATTGCAGGAGCCATTTGTAGTAGTTACCTACTGTGGCAGCTCAGCATGGAGACATGGACATATTTTCATAGTTGTGAACCCTGCCGGACCTCAGCAGAGGGAACCACCGTCATGGCCAGCACCATACTTGACAGTGGAACCCCAAACATCTCAGCTCAGGTGTTTTTAGTCTTTCAGAACTCCTCAGGTGCAGATCATAAGTAATCAACTTTCCCCACAGAAATCCAACACCTGCAGACAATACAAAATGCCAGGAACCTAGGCAGCTCCTCACCCAACAGTGCATAAGGCAATATCAAACATAACTGACAATAAACTTCTACAACCAAATTCATTTCTAATTGAGCTCTTGCACAAGTATAAACTACAGTGGAAGATAAAACTGTGCCTTTATTCTTCAAGGGAAATATTTCTGCTATTGTGTGTGGCTTTTCATTCCTAGGATGCAAAGCTTTGAGAATATCCTAAGTGAGCAAAGCAGATTTCTACCCCGACGGTGTTTCTTTTCTCTTCCTCTGTTAAGTTCCCAGTATTTTCTTCCCTGAAGCCACAAGGAGGAAGCTGTGTCTTCAGAGCAAGAGAAAAAAAATGCAGAACAGGTAATTATCCTGTTAATTTTAAGGGTATAATTTTAGGCCCCAAGGTGGATACTTTTTATTGGGATTATTCTGTTTGGCTGCACAGCGAAAGCCAAAGACAACACGGATAAAGCAGACTTTTGTTTGGTTCCAAATCCCTGGCTTCTGCTCTTTCAGAAAGTGGCCTGAGCTTTGAGCTTGGAGTTCTCAGCTTGCCAGGTATCCCATTAGGGTACAGGGACATCTCCGTGCTGTTCTTCCGCAGGCGAGCAGCGGTATTGTGTAAGCCATACCAAGGGGATCGCAGTGTGATTAAAAACATTTGTGGCTCATCGTTAAATATAGAAATCATTATAATTGGATTAATTTAGGAAATACACTGTGATGCATAAGTTTTCCCCTGAGAACTCCACGTACACGAGGAACTAAATTTTCAAAAAGTACAGAGTTGACTTTCCCTCATAAAAAAATATGGATTCATAATTCAGACTCCCTTAATACCCGGCTCTGCTGAAGTCAGTGTGTAACATCTATTCAGTGATGCTGGGTGACGATTTTACTTCAGCCACATCTGTCTTGTCTCAAAACCCTGAATGTGAGTGTCTGCAGTCAAACAGAGTGCTTCTCTGTGAAAATGTGGCCCCACCCTAGCGCTGTGTACTTGCCTATAATCGCAGCACAGGGGCAGCAGATGCCGGAAGAAGAAGAGTTCAAGGCCATCCTTGGCTATACAGCAAGTTTGAGCGCAGCCTGAGATGCGGTGCGAGAATGTGTCTCAAAAGAAACAATTGAACCAGTGAATGTGGCCCTGAGTGTACAAATGATCTTTGAAAATGCCACTAGAAGCTCCACCGGGACCCCATCAACCCCACATCAAAAATACACAAGAAAAGTTAGATCCTTCCTCCTTCGAAAGAAATGGCTCAGCCGTTAAGAGTATGAACTGTTCTTGGAGAGGATTCAAGTTCAGCTTCCAGTACCGGCATATCAGACTGCTCCTAACACCCGTGACTATAGTTCTAGGGGATCTCGTGGCTTTTTCTGGCCTCTTCTGAAACCCACCCTCCTTTTCTCTCTCTCACACACATAATAGTAAAATAAATCATAAAGAAAAAAAGAGAATGGCGTTGGAAGCAGTTTCATCAATCTGAGTTAAAGAGCGTGGCTGGTTCGGATGAGGGTACAAGTGGAAGAATGCTCCTGGAATGAAATGCTTTCAACACATCTTCTGTTAGGGAGCGTTACCCGTGGTATGTCCATCAGTACTCTTGTCAGAGGCTATAATGGATAGATTAATTATTATCAGTCACCTGCGGCTCTCTCGCTGACAGTGGAGTGAGGCCTTCAGCCTTCCTAGAGAGGTGCCGTAGCTGTCCTCTGCAGAGTTAGGGTTTATTTTCTCCTGTAGGCTAAGATATATTGGCTCAGGTTTCCTTTCTAATGCCATTGTGAATTTTTTTGACTAGGCTAGAAAGGGTCCTGGAGATCACACCTTGGTCTTTTCCCCTCGCTCATTCCAGAGAGCCATGAAGAACGCACTGTACTTAAAAGCTCCGTGGCCTGGGCCCAGAGGACTGCTGGAGGCTCTCGTGCAACTCCCTTAGTCTGGGGCACTCAGCTGCCTCACACCTACCTAGCATTCTGCCTGCGGGGTGCCGCGCAGAGCAAGTGCTGACAGCGAAGGCAGCTCCCGCCTGCCCTTGTTCTCACGTCTCCCTTACGTGCTACAACTCTGTAGCGACAGGTAGTGAGTTGTTACACGGAGGGCATAGATTTGCCACAGGTTGGAAAAGACCTCTTAATATTCAGCTGCTGATTTTTAATTGAACTTGGAGAAAACTGTTAAGAATAGGCCTGCTTGTTTTCCACTACTTTCTTTCCCAGTGATTTGGGATAGTTCCCAGGATTATGATGAACTCGCTCACCTCCGCCGTCTTAGGTCAGAGTGTACATAATGAAAGCGAGAGTCAAAAGATTTCAAAGCAGCCCCGACAGCATGCCTGTCTTCAGCTCCGAACACTGTCCCAGCAGATGGGAATTGATCCCAGCAAGGCGCTGCCAGGAGGAGCACTCCCTCCAACAGTGCAATTGGGAGGAGCCTGTTGTTTTTCTTTGCCAGATCCTTTTCATTTACATATGTGTTTGAATTTTTCTGAAACTCATTTATGTCATTATCTTCTGATTGCCTCTGACAATTTTCAATTATGGAAAACTCAGATAAGTAGATTAGGAGATGAGTGTTCGTTTTTATCCCCTGAAACACCATCAGAAGAGGGGCAAGCCCCAGGGACGCAGCTCACAGTCACCTCATGACTAGGTCCTAATGTCAAGGAGATGTTCACCGCCAGGTACTCCTTGTTCTACAGCAATTGCTTTTGTTTTGGTTGTGAAAACTATTTCTCCAGGAGCATGCCAGAAGCCCCAGGTTTCTCCCCAGCACCTCATAAACAGGGCACAGTGTCACAAACCTGCAGTCCTGACTCTCCTGGGACTCTATCTAGAGTCAGGAGAACCAGAAGTTCAAGGTCATCCTTAGTTACAGAGAGAGATTGAGTCCAGCTACAAGATACCATCTTCTTTCTTTTTTTTAAATTAAAATAATCTGTGTTATCCTTCCTTCTTTAGATTTGTTAGAAATATGCACAGTAGACAATGCAAAAGCACCAGGCATTCTTGAGATAACATGGTTTATTTATTTATATTTTGGTTTCTGAAAGGACATAAAATCAAATCTGTTTGAGAGATGTCGGCCTTGCATGGAAGTCTCTAGGCCTGACTCAAAGCTGAAAGGGCAAGGATTTGCTCACTTTGGATGCTGATGTTGTAAGCAAAATTGTTATTTTAGGTATTAAATCTCTAATGTTTTTAGGATCTTGTGAAGAGCAAGAACTGTCCTTAAACTACATTTATTCTGATAGTGTTCTTCTTATACTAAAGTCCGCATGCAGGTGCCTGAGATTCTGACATAATTCAGAAAACTGTTGTGTGTCCCAGGGACTGTTCACAGAGGAGCCGTTCATCTCGCCTCTCTCTCCTCTGTTGTCAGACCTGCGTTCTCACACCAGATCCCAGCGGCTCTTCCCAGCGAGAATGCTTTCCTCACGCTGGCCAGAAGCACGGGAATGTTTTCCTCCCGGCTCATACGAGGTCAAATATTTTATTAAAATTTGTCATTCTCGTCAAACAAAGGAAAGTTTAAAATTTGTTCACATATTTATTCAGTTGTAGAAAATTTCAGTTTCAGAGTTATTAAATTTCCTGGTGAGGTTTGTTCAATGTCATTAAAAATTTGAATCCGGACTGGGCACATAGCTCAGAAGTGGAGCATTTGCCTGGCGTGACTGTGCCTGGAGGTCAATCTCCAACACTGGGGCGTGGGGGGAGGAGTTGATTCATGACCGTCTTCCAATCTTTCATGTCTAGTGAAGGAATTTAAAAGTAATTTTGTTCTTCAAAACTTCGGGACACTGGATATTAGAACTCACTTAAATCCTCACTATAAAACTCAAGGAATTGAAAAATTAAGTTGCCTAAGCCATTTTTAAAAATCTCATTACCCCAAATGAACACCTCTTCTTTCCCATAACACCCTTGAGTTCAGTGGACTAATTTCTTCCTTTTGAATATATGACAAACCATCTGGTAAGTTTGTACCAGTCATAAGGGTGCCTACATTACTATCTTTAACAATGTCATGGTCATTTTCTCCTAAATCACATTATGTAAATATTATTGCCAAATACGGTTCTCAAAAACATATGTTTAACACCTGAATTAATAATAACAATGGCTATTCAAATTACATCATGACTCTTCACGGGGTCTCACGGGGATTGTAAGGTACTGGCCCGTGGAAACTGATTTTGAGATTTGAAAGAACAGCTTTGGAAACGCTGGTCTGTTCATTTTAGGTAAATTTATGTCTCTCTTCTTTCCTTTTGTCACCTATATAAAGGAAGACAACAGTAACATCGATTTCATTGCCATGAGGGCTAAGCCAGATGTTATATAAAGGAAGTGTCTCATGTATAAGTACTCCCTATTTGCGAGACATTGATGAAATGTTAGCTGAGACCCTGCTGCTTGTTAGATGAATTATTTTATTAATTACTACTAATAAATGGTGTCATTTATTATTTTGTAACAACCATGGTCACCCTTCCATAAGTGAGTTATTCTTCATTTCTGAAGTCAATGTTTTTGGGTTGTCATGTGACGATCGCAATAGGCCACAGCATGTACGTGAAGGGGGATTAAAGGGGCACACGAGCTCAGAGGGAATGTGCATAGATATGCTAGACGTGTATTTCCAGTTCTTAGTTACAGATTACAAATTCTAAGTTCTTCAATTAGAATTTCATATCCTGAACAGGAGGAGCAAGAAGTTCTGAGAACTTTGGCACATAATTATTCAGCCTTCCTTCTGGCAATGGGGCAGAGCCTTGGGGCAGTAAAAGTATTTTAGGATTAGATTAAAACCCTTTAATAGTTACTCTGTCTGTGTGTGTGGAGGGGGTTGGGGTGTCATGCAAAGATTTCATCTCTTGAGCTTCACTTTCTAAGAACATAGATTGAGTAGGAAGACTGCAGGGTGCTGTTAGAATCCACTCAGATATAATATGTAAAGTCACTCAGAATCATATTTGGCAATAATAATTAGGATTGATTAAGTTTGAAAGTCACAGACTTCCAATGGGTCTCTTGGTGAATTGCTTCTGTAAAGGTTTCAATGGTGGGAGATGAACCCTTCGGTGTTGAGTTTGGGTAAATGTTCTGCAACACTTTCTTCTCTGTGATTTACCAGACCTTACTTGGTTGGGCCTTTCTGGACTCAGGAACCAGCCCTGGGTAAAGATGTCCATACTGAGATCAGCCTCTCTGAGGCTTTGTGGATTAGGAGTCTCTGCTGCTCCATTGTCAGTCTAAACAAACCCATCTGGAAGATGGGGAGGAATCACTTTGTCTTACTAGATAGATTAAAATTCACTTATTGTGATCCAAGATGTTTTATCAAAACCAAGATAGTTTTGATTAATCAAAGACATCCAGATATCTGAAAATGTGCTTCTTAAACACCAGAAGACACAGCAGCTAGCTGTCTTCAAAGACTGCTTCTTGTTGGGGACCCAACATGCTTTGCTATTTAAGTTTCCGGTTTCGAATCACCAGCATAATGGGCTGATAGGCGTTTACAAGGATGAGTCGGCCTAGGAAATGAGCTCTGACCCAAAACAACTCACGTCCTTTCTGAGGCAGCTGTTTTAATACTACATAAATACAACTTTATTTTTAATATAGGATGCTGTAATGATCTCTTATTAAACATAACGGAATGTAGTCATTTTATTGTGTCGGAGGATGGAAAGTGGCTTATCAAAACTGATGTTAAACCATTTTATAAAAGTGGACATACTGCTCATAGCTAAAAATTTTACCACCATAATGAACTGTTTGGCTCACACTTATTTGGTCTGTTAGCTGTTATATCTCTATTAAATTATGTTGTTCATTATCATTTCAGTGAAGCATCTAATAAATTTAACACGTTATCTCTTATCCAGTTGTATATATACATATACATAAATGATGGGTTTGCTATGGAGGAAAATTCATGTGTTTTGTGAAATCTGAGTTTGGTTTTCCATCACTCTTTTCTTCCAAAACTGATGTTCTTCTGAGGTGAAATTCTTTTTCAACCTATTAGAAATCTGGGCTGAGAGTGATTTGGCAACAAAATTCTGTGATTTCATCTCCTCTCCTGTCCAAGCCTGTCCATTTTAGGTGGCTAATGACCTGACATATTAGTTTTAGTCTGTAACATAAGTGCATACAGAATCAATTTTCTTAAAATTATAAGCCAATCTATTAAAATGATTATTTTGGATTAATATAGAACATATAGAATATGCTCATGTATATATACACACAGCAAACTTATGTGTAATATTTTAATTCAAAAATTTAGCTATTATTTTCAGGAAAAATAGGACATCAAAAGCATTCCAGAAAGAACACCTCCTGTAAGACGGATGTTTAGAGTGTCATGGTGACCTTTAACCTAGGTGTAAGGAGTTCAGTTGAGGGCACTTATGCGCAAGCAGTTAATTCTGCGTCTCAAACGACTTAAAAATACATGCCTGGCCATTTTCTGCAAAGTAGTATTGTGCAGTGATTGCTTGTGGAACGTGGGTGCAGAACAGCAACAGATGCGCCCATAGCATGTTGCCCCAGTGGAGGTCATGAAGCAGCAGATCTGTAGCACAGTGAGCAAGGTGTCTATCCCTTTCTTCTTCCTGACTGAGGATGAGAGGTGACCAGCTTCTTCAAGCTCCTAGACTTCCCTACTGTAACGGACTGTCCAAAGTAACACCTTTCTTTTAAAGGTTGCTTTAGTAATAACAACAGAAAAATAACTAAACACCACACATGTATTGATAGCTTCTTCTCCTGGAATCTTTTATGTAGTTTACAACCTGCCAGTCTTTGTTGCCTAGCTAGACAGTTGTGTGGTGCGCCTGCACATTCACAGGTATTTTCTCATAACCACTGGTATTGCCCATGGATAGCATAGAGCAGCATTGTTCTTCAGAGGTCTACCTTTCAGAGGCTGATAGCATTTAATTCAACCTTTTGTTCATATGGGTTTTTTTTTCATGATTGCATAATAGCTTCATGTGAGTAATTTTCATTGTAAACACAATAACTGCACAGTCTAGTAGTCAAAATCAAAACTCTATTACTTAATCTAGACCAAGGGATGCTGTAGGCATCCAGATTCTTAAGTATTTGTGTTAATTAAAATGATTTTCCGTAGCAGAAACTCTGATTAAAGTAAAAGGCATAAATAATTAGCTTTCAGCCTGGACATTTAAGCCAGAAACAATTAAAATTTTCTTATTGGCCTATCACCATTTAGATAATTACGATTTCTCAACCTTGATCTGGAGCCCAGATCTTTACTGAATGCCCACGTCAACTCCTACTACAGATCAATCTACCAGACATTCCTAGTTGTAACTTGGCGTCTTCGGATGCACGATCTGACACCAGATTCTTTTACGCTTTGGTTCAGTTAACGGAGCCATCACATACTCCGTGGATCTAAGCAGAAACTGGATGTTATGAGGAAATCCTCTCTAAGTGTATGGTATTAAAGATGTTGAGTGTGCATAGTTGATTAAAATAAAGATTATATCCTTGAGTTAGTGATATCTAAGAGGGAGATTGAGAAAAAATTATAATTTCATTTTATTGTGGCTGGTGGTAAGCATGATACAATGTATGGGCAAAGTCCTTTAAGATTTGCTTGGAGATTTATCACAAAACCCTATGTACTGAATATTGAAGGATGAATCTTGAGGTTGTAAAGCAGGAAAAACATATCCAGCAGAGAAAGCAATCATTCAATAGCACAGATGAATAGGAAAGCTCGGAGATTGAAGTGTGGTTTGAGCAATTTATATAACAATATTGTAAAATACAATCAATATCAGGCAGGAAAGGTAAACTATGAAGTTGATGGTAGATGTGGCGAAGTTCATAATGAGGCTTACGTACTGTGCTCTAAGAAGCTGTGGGTCACAATGAACTATGGGAAAAGTTTAAGTGGATGCATACATGGTCAGACTTGATTTAAGGTCCATCACATTAGATTTTTTTTTTTTTGTAGGGAGGATGTAACAGGAAGTGGGGAAGACTGAGTGAGCTGAATTAGAAAGCTATTGCTGTCATCCAGGTAAACAGGAGACACTAACTTAAAGCCATGTTAAGAACAGGAAGCAGATGATGAAGAAAATATCAAGAGAAATTTTTATTTTTTAAAAGATTGATTTACTTTTATTTTATGCATAGGGATGTTTTGCCGGCATGCATATATGTAAACCACATGCATGAAGTACCCTTGGAAGCTAGAAGAAGATTTCAGAGCCACTGGAACTAGAGCTACAGACAGAGGTGAACCACAATGTGTATGGAGCGAATCAAACCTGGGCCCTTTGCAAGAACAGCAAGCAGATGCTCTTTAGAGGGCTCCAAGACATCTCTCTAGTTCCCAAGTGAGAAAATATTTAAGTATCAGGTAATTAGTTTTATGGCAAGCTGTGGTGAAGGAAAGAGAGAGACACACTTCTTGTTCTGGAGACTGAGGAGACTTTTATAATATTATGTAAGAGGAATGAGAATTTTTTCAGAGGTAAGGTGAACCTTCATTAGGTTACATTTATTTAACCTTGATGGGAAGAGAGCCAGTCTCATAGATACAGCAGTCAAGTAAAGAGGACAACTGGAAACTTCTAAGTAACGTGAACACTTCACAACAAAAATCACTAAGATACAGAAGAGTTCTGCCCAAATTTAACAAGAGTTGTCTGCCAAAAAAGACACCAGAAAAGAGCAACACATAGTAGTAGCACATGCCTTTAATCCCAGCGCTCACTCCACAGGGGCAGGCAGGTCTCTGACAGTTTAAAGTCAGCTTGGTCTACATAGCGAGTTCTAGGACAGCCAGGGCTACATAGTGAGTCTCAGTCTCAGAGAAAGGGAGGGAGGGAGGTGTAGTGAGGACTAATTGTCAAGAATAGAACATTGAGAAAAATCTGAATTCAAAGGCATATAACAAAGGAATTACCAGATTGTTAAGGAGAATCAGAAGAGCCAATCAAACATCTCATTATTCACTTAGAAGCCAGGAAAGCTGAATCCTATGATTAGGTTCACTATGCTCAACTGTGTTGCATCTGAACTAAGTATTTGTGGGCGACTCTGGCATGACTGATTTCAGTTGTGAAGGCAGCCTGACATAAGTATCGTAGATATGCAAACAACTGACTTAAGAGCCTGGTTCACAAGAAATTACAGAAGCTTGAGCTTGTCTAGAGGGATCTGCATGTCTGAGCTTCTCAGAGGAAAACAGGAAGCAATGAGCCCCTAATGTTTCATGAGGTTTAGCAACGTTTCCAAGGATACCCAATTGTGTTACACTCAGAGTCTTCGTTTTTTCCTCTGACATTCATTTTTGCTTTTTAAACCAAATAGGATCTACCATCACTGACAAGTAATGAAAAGGATCCACACCACCACCTCTTTAGCTAACAAGCCATCTTTTGCTCATGCTACGTCTCATGGCAGCTACAGGTGGACCTGGTTTCAGCAGAGGCTGGGTTTATTGGCAGGAACCACAGGAAGTAGGGGAGGAAGATAAGCACAACTTGAAGGTTTCTTTGTTGGTTGGCTGAAACACTATATCATAATCCAGAAATGGCAGCTGTAGCAAAGGATCTGTGCACTGGGAAGAGAAAGACAAGTAAGTAGGGAAATCATGTGACTCTCTGGGAAATATAAACAAATGTGTATTCATTCCATGTGAGGCATTGATGACAGACCAGAGAAACCATTATAGCCAAGTCTAGCTTGGTGAACCAGTGAGTTTATCTTACTGGGGATTCTTACAAGAGCATGGGTAACGGTTGTAGGACCATACGTGATGCAAAGACAGCTTCGTAATTGAGAGGACCATTCCAGAATAGGTGAAGGCCCAGAAGATATGTATCCCTGGAGCTTTTACACAACTTAAAGACAGCTCCACCAGAGGATCTGCTGTCCATAACAATTGTTTTAGTGTGCTTAATACCTAGGAGAGGGATTCTGTGAATTTTGTAACTTTCAGGAGTTTCCTGAGCCTTGTAAGTTTCATTAGCTTTTGGAGTGTTTTGAGCCTTTCAGTGTCCACCTAGTGGGAATATTTCAAAACAGAAGGGGTAGTTACTCCACAAGTGGAGATCATGGTAAAAACGACTACATACCTTGGCATCTGTCAATCTTGATGTAGCCTGGAAATTCTGTAATATTTAATCAATTTCATAT
Source organism: Cricetomys ansorgei (assembly GCA_026225945.1). Lineage (NCBI taxonomy): Eukaryota > Metazoa > Chordata > Mammalia > Rodentia > Nesomyidae > Cricetomys > Cricetomys ansorgei. Next base: position 1,904,819 of record JAMJFZ010000558.1, read on the forward strand.
TATTGGCAATAATTTTTATATTCACCACTACACCAGCTATGGAGGAAAAGCAATTTTACCAGAAGCTAATTTAGGAACTATGCACCCAGTTCTTAGCATCACCAGTTAGCTCAGATTTTGAGCAGTACATTGTCCTAAAGAATCTGTATGCGAAGAATTTGTCAGGTTTGCTATATGTGCATAGCATGCTTGTTTGTCCAGCAGTGCATGTCCCAGTTGAAACCGCCAGGAAATTCTCTGTGATACTTTGCTGTTTGGCAGTGGCAGCAACAGAGGGGGGGAAGTGTTCTAGAGAAAGAATCTTCTCATTTTAATCTCTGTCAGAGTCCAGCTGTGACAGGAAGCTTTTGACTTGAAGTTAGTTTAGACAACCATGGTAAGTTTGCAGGAAATAGTTAAAGAAGAGTGGGACAAAGTGAATTCATGTGGATGATATTCATGATTCTACTCCCAGTCCTCACTTCTTAAACCCTCAATTTGTTCTTCTGATATTCATCTCTAATCTACCAATATATGGTCAGTATTACTTACAGAGCAATTAGCTTTTCTTTTGTACCACAGGGAATTAACTTTAGAGTTTAAACCTACTTCTCTCTAATCTTGAGACTTGATAAATATATATTCATTTGAAGCTTTGGGCTTAAAAGGCTGAGTGAACGTAGCAGGACACAACAAGAATACATACTAGCATTAAACAAAGAAATCAGTGTCTTGGTCTGTATAACAACAATTCAGTCTGCAGGTGTTTTGGAAACCACAGAATAACAAGAAACCAAAAGTACAACATTAAGATTAAAAGAGTTGAGAAATTAACTTTTTATGGATCAAATTAATCACGAAAATGCTCTTGGACTATATGGGTTAGCATCTTAGAAATGAGTTTGAAGAAATACTATTGTTTTCCTTATGTTGGCATAGTGTTTATGTATCCGGATGGCAATATCTGTGTTCATGGTATTTATTTCTTCCATTCTGAAGGTCTAAGATCAGAACAGTGGCAGAAACCGTTTAGAAAGCAAAAGCTTAGGACATTATATTTGTTCCCAAGATATTATTCCCCAAAGGCTGCCATGAGACTGCCAGTAAAGGAAGGGTCAGTATTAATTACTGTAGCACACTTTCCTGCATTTTGCATGAGACACAAGGGTAATGGTAGTCTGCTTCCTTTATACAAGTGCATTAAGTTATCGAGAGTCACAAAGGTGTTGTGCCAGGAAGACTGCGTACAGCCATCAGTGTTTGCTGGAGGTACCTGCGTTTTAATCTGAAATTCCTATTTAGATTTTATTTCCAAAAATGGACTCTAAAGAGTCTACTTTCTCTGGCTAACCCCCCCAAGCCTGTCTGTGAGTGGGCTTTCTCACTGTGCTACCTTCAGACATGCTCAACATCTAGGGCATGCATTTCTTAAAGGACACCTACATGCTCCACTTCCGCACTGGCTTTAGCTTTGGCAATGGCCCAGGGAGACTCAGAAAGTGCTCTCAAGATCGGCACGGACTACTGATAAATACCACTGACTGTCAAGAGGTGAGAGATGAAAAATCCGTGAAATTGTGAATAGATAGAAGGTGACAGTGCCAGCCAAGCTGTCACAGTCTTCGATTCATCATCTTTTACAAATAAAGAGCAAATTCAATTAGGCTAAGTAGATGGTTATTTAAAAATAGTCAATAAAGTATTTCTTCATCATATAGTAAATAAGGCTTATGTTTAACCGCAGCTTAGCACGTTCCAGTGCTAGTACCAGGGCAGTTTGTTTTCATAGCTTGATCTAAACAACACTTTATGTTGACACTTGTATTGCGTATTTAATGAACTCACATCAAATATGCATGGCAAATAAATACTATGTTCCCGGTAAACCTTTATTTTTCCTTGCTCTCTTGATCTGTTCAAGTGAAGTAATACACTTTTCACAATATATTTCTTCTCTCATAAAAATGCATATCCTAGGCATTGTAGCTAAATCTTATTTCAATACTTTTTCAAGACAGAAAAGAGAAATCTCGATCACCCTAAGTACAGACTTGCAGCTATTTAAAATGCAGTTCTGAACTCTACCTCAGTTTGGCCCTGAACAGCTGGTCTGTTGAGATGTATGCCTCTGACAGAAAGGATTAAGTGTCTGGAAAGTCTTCAACCTGCTGCCCGTACAGAAAAGCATTAAGGCAACCACTCACAGTGCTATACTATTAAGAGTCAGGGCTGGCATTGGGTCACTTAACTGGAGAAGATTGTCTTGAATCTTGGGCTACCACGTGGCTGTGTTTCCGAGCAGAGGGATGAACTGTGCTAATTCCCTCCCCTCAAAGAAAGAGTCAGGATGGTCACAAATCATCCTCTGGAGTGGCCGAGGGTATCTTCACTGTCCATGAGGTTGATAGAACATAGCCTGTAAGTGACTTGGATTTCTGAGACAGGAAAAAAAAAATACAATGGGCTGGCCCCCAGTTTGTTTCCATAAGCTATGACTTAAAAGGGGGAACAGTGGGAAGAAAGACAGTCATATCGCCCATGCACCCCTCCTGAATCCCTGCAATGTCATTTTAAGTTGTGAATGTCATTTTCCTTGAGTGGACAGAGTAAGGCAATTTTCTCTCTAAGTGTCCAGATTCAGCCAAACAGAGAGCAAAATGGTGATTTCTTCCTTTGTGGCAGGGAAATATGAAGACAGACATGGTATGCAGTGTTTGTCTTACCCAGACCCAGAGTGTGAGAGCGGTGTGAGTTTTCCTGGTAATTAAATTTTGTAAATGGTATGAATCCTTTTATTTATAGTGGGTAACTCTGAGACCAGAAATAACAAATGTTTGATTCTTGAGCTCAATAGACTTTGAAATAAGTGCTTATTTTTGTTCATCTCCAGCTATGGGTATTTTTTTTGAAAAGCCGCTTTAAAGCTAGCCTTCCTTGTAACTCACTACGGGATGTCTTTATACACCACTGACAGTAATACAACTCATTTTGGGTGATTAACTTAACCCCCAGTATCGCAAGTGCCTTGCCGTATTAGCATATCTTTCAAGGAATAGCTGCAGCGTAAGGAAATTGCCTGTAGGGTTATTTGCGACTAGGAACCTGTGAAATGTAAAATAAAATTGAAGACTATAAAGTAAAACATCAAAGCTACCTAAAATATTAATAGCCAGCACTCTACAAAGTAATTTAGAAGATTGTATGAGGTAGCAAAAATTACTAATTTAAAAAGAGTTTTTTTTTTTAAAGGCGGGAGTTAGAATAAACAAGAGACAATAGAAATTCATTTTACTTGTATCATAAAACGAGTTCAAGAGGATATAGCAGCCCTGTCGGTGGAGAGGGTCTAGGTTCCATCTTTGCTAATCTTGAACTTACAATTATATAAAAAAGCTGACATTTTCTACGTTTCAAAACTGGGAAACAGAGGATATCACTCGTAAGTTATATGATGGATCTAGAGGGCATTTTAAATTACCACTGGAAATCTTGTCTCTTTGGAGTGCTGTTTTCCTAATTTCTCCTGGAGTGTTGTTCTATGGTCCTTTGATTGGCTGTTTCCTAGTCATCGTTTCATTCTTTTTGGGGTTTGTTTTACCCAAATGTGCCCTGTGGTATAGTTGTCTTCTTCAGTGCCCACAATCAGCTTAGCAGGCATAAAGCCCTCATTGTGGACCGGTGCAGGCTGTTTCAGAACCTGCACCTGCCACTTAGCAGTTGTTTGAGCATGAGCAGGCTGCTTACATCTCTGTGCCTAACCTTCCTCATCAGTAAAGAAGTCTTCTCTATCTCAATGTGTTGTCGAAGAATCCTGGAGAGAACGCTCTCAAAACCTTCATCATTCTTCCTGGTAAGACAGCAAACACCTAGCAGCCTGTAGCTTTTGAAGAGTGATTCATTCCAGGAGATAATTTCAGAGAAGGCAAGCAAGGTCCCACAAGACGGCAGGATCACCATGTGAGTGCAGAGACATGACAAATATAAACAGGGAAGAGACTGTGCACATAGAGCAGTCATGTGTCTAATTGTAGGGGAGGGGTTACAGAAGAGAAAAAAAAGAGTTTCTATTTCCAGTGTCTAGGGAGTAGGGCCTGCCTTGGTGTATGTGAGAGGTGCTAAAGTATACAATATATTGTTCAGAGCAAGGAAGAGAATGACATCATTTTATCAATACCGACCACATCACATCACATGACTAGGCATTTTAGTTATGGTGTGTGTGTGTGTGTATTCTTGAAATTGGAGAACAATTTATTTCTGTTTTATAAGTAAGGAGACAGGTATTAAAAATGTTACTTCTCCAAGATGCACTTAGTACTTAGGAAATCGAGACATTAGAAAAATATGTAGAAAATGTCGTATAAACTACAAAGCAAATCAGAGCATGTTGCAGAACTTTAACAAACTGGCCTACAGGAAGGCTGGGAGGAGGCTCTGCTACTAAAGTGGTGGCTGTAAAAGCAGGGGGACTTGTGCCTGGTCCTCAGCATCACATAAAAAATCCAGTACGGTGGCCTGTGCTTATACTCCAGCACTGGGGAGGCAGAGACAGGTGGATCCCTGGATTTCCCTGGGAAGCCTAATAGGAGTAAAGACAGCCTGCAATCTGTAGTGTAGCTAGATATCACAAAAAATATGCAACCTTATTACATAAAAGTAGTAAAGCATGTTATTATAATAAATGGTGCATCCTTGTCATCCCTGTGAGATATCAGAAATAAAGCCTCAGGACTGAGTGTTGGGGAAGTTCATTAACAAATGCATGACATTCATTTGGAAGAATTCATTTGGAAGAAGAAAACAGCTTTTGCTTTAAAGTTTTAAAAAAAAGTTTTATTTATATTATTTATTTATTTAATATATGAGTGTTTTGTCTGCATGTGCACCTGCATGCCAGAAGTGGGTGTTGCAATCCCATTATAGATTGATGCTGGGAATTGAACTCAGGGCCTCTGGAAGAACAGCCAGTATTCCTAACCACTGAGCCATCTCTCCAGCCCATAATAAACTATTCAAAGGCAACATTGGGGAAATTCTTTATGTGCTAATCATCAGCAAAATTCCAACCTTGATTAAAAACTCTACTAGTCTGACAAGAAGAGGTTTTCAATCTAAAAGTAAATATTTTCTAATGAGAAGAAAACTCTTGAATTGAGGGGAAAACTCAATGGGCAAACAAAGAATCAATCCAACTAGAGCACCAAACAAAGAGATCAGTCTCCTAACTGCGTAAGGAGGCTGGGAGATTGAAGAGTGGGACAAAGATCCTCAAGGAAAACAATGGACCAAGAATATGAACTGACAGCCCCAATAGTCCATAAGTATGTGAAGATTTGTCTAGTCCCATTCACGATGAGACTGATGCGAAGTCAAACCTCATCGAGATGTCACTTTCAATTATCTGAGCCAGGAGTAAAGTCCCAAGTGAACCCTGTGAACTCGGCAGAAAAGCAGATGCCTCAAAGGAATTCTGACATCACATCATCCAAAGAGAAGGCAGAGATGCCGAGTGACAAATAATAAGTGATCGACATTTTTATTGCTAAAACTAACTCATCTCATTATTCCATCTTGACATGGATATTTCTAATGAAGAACTTAATTGTTCGGGAAATGATTTGAAATGTTTTTTATGGATTCTTTGAGGATTTCATGTGATGCATTTTGATCAGATTCACAATCTCCTTAACTCCTTCTAGGCCTACCTTCACTTCCTAACCACCTACCCTATTTTATGTACTTTATGTAGACTCGTCTCCTCCTCCTCCTCCTCCTCCTCCTCCTCCTCCTCCTCCTCCTCCTCCTCCTCCTCCTCCTCCTCCTCCTCCTCTTCTTCTTCTTCTTCTTCTTCTTCTTCTTCTTCCTTCTTCTCCTTCTCCTTTTCCTTCTCCTTCTTCCTTCTTCTTCTTCTTCTTCCTCCTCCTCCTCCTCCTCCTCCTCCTTCTTCTTTTCTCTTTCTCTCTCTCTCTCTTTCTCTTTCTCCTTTTAAAATCCAATAAACCATTGACTCTAATTTGAGCTCTTCATACATTCCTGGATGTGAGGCCATCCAATAGAGCATGGTTGATCTACTAAGAGGAGACACATTCTTAAAGAAAAATGACCTTTCCTTCCCCAGAAGCCACCAACTGTCTATAGCTGACAGTTGTGCTGAGGAGCTCAGGAACCCCTTCCCATTCCATGACAGAATGTTGACTTTTTGCTCTTGTCTTGGCAGCGTTCATGAGTGTAAGGATCCTTTTATGTCCAGAACACACGGTTTGCTCCAGTCTGTCCTGATAATCTTTCTATCCCCCTTCTGTGATGGTTCCTAAACTTTGTGGGGAAAGAGTGATACAGATGTCTCATGTGTGGCTGGTCACCTCACATTTATTCATTCTCTTAATTTTGACCAGTTGTAAGTTTCTGCATTAACTACTGTCCCATATACAAAGAAATATTCTGATGAGGTCTGAGAGCCACATGAATTTATGGCTAGAGAGTTAAGAATTGAGAGGGGAGTTCAATAATATGTCCATTTAGAAAAAAAAATAATAGTAGTAGGTTCGCCCCTGTGAGGTCTGTGAGCACCCCAACCATGCCTTCGTTGCTAGATATGCAGGACCAAGCATGTGCTTCCTCCTACAACATGAGCCTTATAGCCAATCAGAAGGCATTTGGTTTCCTCCGTAGCATTCATGCCACTATTACGTCCGTGGCACATTTGGTTATACTAACCGTCACTGTAGTTCATTTCGTATACTCAAAAAGTGTTTTAAGGATGAGCTCCCCAAATGGAGTAACAAGTCATGAAATTTGCCTTTGCATTTGAAACAACCATTTGACAAAATATACCAAATTATTTTTTGAATAAATTGAACATTGCACAATGAAGGGCAGTGACATTTAAGGCAGGAAACATTCACTGAGTTCTAGCAAGGCCTGAATTTGCAGCCTAATGATTCTAGGCTGCAGGATTTCAAGGAGAGAACCCAGCAGTAATGTGAAGACTTCTGGAGTTTGGGAGTTACTGAGAATTTAGGGATGTCAACCTAGCCTGAGTTCATATTACATATTGCTGGAAAGGAAAGTGATAAATCAACAAACATGAAGACAAAACCTCCCAGTGCCTGCAGTGGGCTCACCCAGAACACTCAGCAAAACCCTGTGACCTACTGAGTCTGAGGAGACTGACAGCAAAGGAACTTGGTGACAGTATTGGAAGCAGCAGCACTTAGAACTCACACACATTGAGAATCCTACTTAATTCCCGACTAGATTGGAAACTCATGCAATTTTTCAGAGAATAGGATAAATACTCAGAATGAAAATTTCTCAGTAGAGGAGAAGTAGACATAAAATAGTGTTTTACTTTAGCTTAATGAATCTTAAAAGCAAAACCCAAAAGGATCAAAATTTTCCAAGTCACTTAATAGAGTCCTAAACAAAGCCGGAGGACTTTAAAGAGCTCTAAAAATGCTCCACACCCTACCAGGCATAATTTATGATTTCCAACATGAAATTAAGAATTACGAGTCATGAAAAGGAGAAAAAGAAAATCTGTAATTAGTAGAAAATTAATCAACTGAAACCAACCCAACTATGAAACACGTTAGAATTAACAGACATGGCCATTAAAATGGCCACCGCATCTGTAGCCCATAGATTTCAACACCTAGAGAAGATCCGAAATGTTACTCAAACTTGGAAATGTTTTTTAAACTTAAAATCATGTAAAACTTTCCCTACAGGTAGTCAGAATTATGTCTGAGACGAACCACGTACTAGGTGGAGATTGTGACAGATTGAATGCTGCAGAAGAAAGATCTGTGAACAGATGTAGCAGCAGACACTATCCAAAATAAAGAGCGAGGAGAAGAGACTAGAGCACAACCGCAGTGAAGAATGGAAGCGGGTCCTTAGAGAGCTGTGGGACCTCACTCTGAGGGTTCTAATGTGTACAATCAAAGTCCTTAAAGGGGAGAGGACAGAACACACCCAAGGGAAAAAATGGCAGCACGTCTAGATTTGATTACATAAATAAATAATTAACCTACAAAATCAAAGAGCACCCATAATTTCCATATAGAAAGCCATTTATTAAAATACCACCAAATTATCTACTCAAAATGTATGAAAATTTTTTTTAAAAAGTCATAAAAGAAGTCATGTAGAAGGACGTGCTGTCTATGGAGGGTCCATGGTCAGAACGGAAGCCTCTTCCTTGATAGTGACTGTGCAAGCAAGAAAACAGGGCAGTACTGTTTCCCAAAGTGCGGCATAGAGAAGTCACTGCTGCCTTCCCATAACCGAGTCGGGTAGCATTTCACCTTAGGTTGGAGAAACCTGGTCATAACATCACCAAAAAAAAAACGGGCAGACTGCAGATGATGTGACAGAACTGCCATGGGAAATAGGATAATGAGTCAACTGGGAGAGAAACAGTAGCTGCTTTGCTGACCAATAGGAAGATACCAATGGGGTCCATAAATGGCAACCTGATTTAGTTATGAAAGAAATGTAAGTCAGAAGCTCATCAAGAAAGAGAGCAGATGCTGGTGAGGATGGGATCAACAGTAATTCTTGTACATTGCTGGTGGGACAAGAAAATAGTTCAGCTACTCCGAATGTCACTGGGAAGGGTCATCACAAACCTAAAGGCAGAACTCCCATATGACCCGAATAGACACTCCTGGCTATTTCCACAAATCTTCCAAGGTGGGCCCTGGAGGTACCTAGCCACCAGTGTCTACTGCAGTTCTGTTTACAGCAGCAAAGTTACGGAACCAGCCCAGGTGTCCATCACAGAGGAATGGATAAAGAAAATGTTGTGTATACACTCAATGGAAACTTTTTCAGCCGTAAAGAACAAAGTTCATTGCTTGCAGGAAAATGTACAGACGTGGAGATATTAAAGGAATCAGGTCATCCTCAGAAAGTCTCTTATGTGTGAGTCCTAGACTTAACGGATATGTGGACCGTTACGTAGAGATGTATAGAGTATGTGAAAGCCAAAGACAGAGTCTGGGGAACAGGGAGGGATAGAGAGTGTGGGGGCCATGAGGTAGAAGTCTTTGGGAGTTCAGATATTCTAATCTTCTCTAATTACTGCAGGCAGCTTCTTGAAATCCTCGGTGTGTTTCCTCATGTACTCAGTGGCGTTGGGGAACTAGGAACTCCCTCTAGCCATATTCTCTATTTCCCCCTTGCATAAAGAGCCTGGGTTTTTGATGGTAGGTTGGAGAATAACAACATTAACCATGCTAGCAGGACAGTTTTACACTGCTGGTGGCATCCATTGTTGTTTGGGAAAGGGAATTGTAGAGACAGCACTAGCCATAGGAAAGACTAAGGAGAAGTTCCAGGCTCAACATTACAGCAGGGAGAGAAATTGGGTATGAAGACTAAATAGACCCCCTTTGGACTTGAAGACTGTATATTAACCTAAGTTTGAGGCTTAATTAAAATCTTAGCAAGTGTTCCCCCCCCCCACCTCCCATACCACTAGACTAACAGCTGTTGAGTAAAAATGCAAATGGAGTGCCACTGGGAACGCTGAGAGAAACAGATTCTCTCTGAGGTGCAGTGCAGGGGAAACGCAGCTCCAAGGGGAAAGCAGGCACTCGCAGACACCTCAGGCAACAGTCTCATACGCAAGACCAAAACCATCACTGGAGGAATTTGAAGCCTGTGGTGAGCCGAGGCTAGCCATCGCCCCAAATCTCAAACAGCCCAGCTTCTTATTAGCCTAGTTAACACAAGTCCCTCACTAACAGGCTGTCCATAAAGACACGCTCATCTCCAAATACAGAAAGATTTGCCATCGTATCTGCTCTCCTGTGCGAGATGTCCAGATCTCAACAAGAAACTGAAACTTTTCCTTTTTTTAAGGCATGGAAGAATATTGGGCAGAGGTAAGGTAACCACAGGAACTGGACACAGTTATGACCCTGATGTCAGAATCACTTGACCAAAATTTAAAGTAGCTATTAGGATATATTAAAACCTACAATTAAAAGAATTGAATGTTTGTAGCATCAGAAGAGTCACTGACACAGAGAGAGTAGGCAGAATTAATTGTAAATGCAAAAAAATCAAAAGCATAGTATCAGAGGCAAGGAATGCCTTTGCAGGGAGAGCCTATCTGCAGACTTCACACGGGAAAGTAAAACATGTGTGACCTTTAAGAGAGGCCAATAGGCCACGCAGACTAAAACAGAAAGCTCAGAAGGGTCGGAGTGGGGTGAGAGAAAAGAAGTGAGGCTTCAGAGTTCTAAGGTAATAGCAAATGGGTAGTGCTGGGCTCCTGGAAGAAGAAAGAGCAGTAGGAATAACAGCTGATGTTTTCAAAATTAGTCCGAAACTCGGAGCAAATGAATCTGACAAGATTAGAAAACTCAAAAACATGGTAAATATAGAAAAAATCCAGACATCAGAATTTCGTACTAAGGTTTCTGGATGTGAAGTGGCGTGGGATAACTTTGAAGCCAAGTAGAGGGAAAAGGAGAGATTGCCTACAAAGAAATAGGATGATGAGAGCAAACCTCTCATCAGAAGCCTGCAAGCAAGCAGCCAAATGAAGGGTGGCTTAGAAGACTTAGAGGTAAAGGGGGGGGGGGAGAGAAAAACTTGCCATCCCAGAATTCAGTTTCTAGATTAAATATCTTCTAAAAGTGGAGGGGAAAAAAATCAATGCTTTCTCAGACACAAAATTTGGAGAGAAATCTTCCCTAGGAGCAACTCTCTAAAGAACATTTTAAAGAAACGATTTTAGGTAGAGTATTAGGATGTTAGAGGAGGCGACAAGAAGCGCTGAAAGATGAACAAATTAAAGGAACATGAAAATTTCCTTTTGTAGGCTAATTGCTCCAAACATTATTGTTAAGTAAAATAGCAGTGACTTAATGTGTGTTTATACAAGGGATTAAAATTAAGGTAATGGTGGAAAAATTCCAGGAAGGAGTTGGAAATGTCCTTTCATGAAGATCATAACGCTACAGCTGAAGTAGTATATTTTTTGAAGCTAGGCTCAAATTTGATGATAAATATTGCAATACCTGGGTTCTTGTCTAAAAGTGCAAGGCCTTGGGTGTGATTCCTAGCACTGGGGAACAGAAGAAGCCAAAAAAACTCATAACGACCACCATATATTTTAAAAAGTGTGTTAATTCAAGTGCGATGTAACAAAGTAGAAAAATTAACCCAAAGGAAGACCCTAAACCACCAGAAACAATCCAAAGCTTTGATCTGTTCATTCCATCCCTACGCATTATATTTATCCAAGCAAAATAAAAAACATACACCCACAGAAAGAGTTGTATGTAAATATTCGCATCTGACTCATTTGGGAGTAGAAAACCCTGAGTGTACACCGACAGACAAGCAGGCAAAACGATCTACGTGTATGGATACCGCAGCGTTCTCAATGGAAAGGAAGGGGCTGTTGATGTAGGCAAGGGTGTGTGTACATACGAAGATGGTGGTATTGAGTGAAAGAATGCATCAGAGAGGACCATTGTTTTTATTTGGACAAAATCTGAGGACAGTAACACTATTTTAGAGCCACATAAAGTAGATGGTGTTGCCTAGAAACAGAGGCATGGATGAGGAATATGTGGGCATCATATTGTAACAGGGGAAAATGCTGGGTATTGTTTATCTTGATGTGATGATTCCATGAGGATCTGTGTACATATCTATATCTATATCATATCTATAGCTAGCTATATCTATATCTTGTTCTACATATAGCATACAAATTGATGTATATGTTACATTATCAAATTATAAATTGTAGCTACTGAATCCATGTAGCTTGTCATATACCATTTATACCTCTGTTGAACACATATGTTCAAGGCAGACATATTACAGCAAACTCTGGTTTGAAACTACTATGAATTTCATATCTCGGTTGCTTCAATGTGTCTCTCTAAAACTGTCCTTTTCACTTCTTGGTCCCTAATTTCACTTGGACAAAAGTAGTACCCCTCAGCTGGGCGGTGGTGGCACACACCTTTAATCCTAGCACTTGGGAGGCAGAGGCAGGCAGATCTCTGTGAGTTTGAAGTCAGCCTGGTCTGCAGAGTGAGTTCTAGGACAGCCAGAGTTATAATAAGGAAGCCCTGTCTCAAAAGGGAGAAGGAGGAGGAGGAGGAGGAGGAGGAGGAGGAGGAGGAGGAGGAGGAGGAGGAGGAGGAGGAGGAGGAGGAGAAGGAAAAGGAGCAGAAGAAGAAGAGTTTGCATCCTTTATGCTAACCACTTGGCCACTTGCTAGTATTATCAAGTCTCACAGTCTGACTTTACAGGTCCACTGAGTCATCTATCACTATCTCATCAAGAGTTATCAACACATTAAAGTAATGTTCTTTCTCCCCCCTGGGTATACCATAGAATGCACGCCCTGGTAACCATTTCAGTTAGATGAGGAGGCCACACCACTGAGTTCTAGCTAATGGCATTCAAGCGCATAGTGCACATCCTCTTTGGGCTTGGCACTTGAGCACCCTTGCCACACAGTGCTCCTTTTGTTTCCGTGTTGTTCAGATGAGTGACGAACCCTCCAAGGCCCATGAAAAGGCACAAGATCACAAATGAGAACTATTTTTTTGTCTGTAAACAGAAAGGTGGGAAAAACTGCTTGTTACCCAGGGAGAGAGTACTCAGACAGTTATATGACCATGTGTTAGGTTTTGTTAGGATAACCCATGAAACTATGCCAAAATATCCATATGTTAAAGTAGTCACATCATCACAACTAACATTTATTATTAATTTCACATAAGTAATGGAGGTAATAAAATAATCTTTGATGGTAATGAGCAATGGGTAATTGTTAGAAAGCTCACCCAGGACAGTCCTTTTGTGGAAGCTCAACGACGCCTCTTCTAGTGACTCATTCCATCTTGCATCTGGCATAAACACTGATCCCAAATTCAACACTTTCTCCAGAGCTAGAGAGAAAAGAGTCTCTTTATGAAGGGCAAAAACGGTCTTTCTCAAGAAACTACTTTAATCGTAGAAAAGAATCATTGTTTCTTGAAGGAATGGGGGGAAAAAGAATGCACGAGGGCACGTAGTAGTCTATGGTGTTTGGAGTGGGATCCATGGAATGGTAAGTCTCAGATGTAGAAAACCCGTTGAGTGATAGCACACAGTTGAACAGAATCCTTACTTGACAAGTACAGATGAGCTGGGAGAAAATGCAAGCAAACTTGTTCCAGAGGGCGGTGATACTAGAGGCTGTGTGCCTCACACATGGACATCACACATGCTCAGTGAGCCCCGAGCTACTCCGTGACAAAACTCCTTTCTTCTCACGGTGCTTGCTCATTTGTCAGAAGGACCCGTTCACTAGAGAAGCAGACATGTGTTTGGCGGCATAGAAACTCATCCTATGAATTCTGAAATTTAAATCTTCAACTGAAGATCGGAGAGTCTGAGAACTTGAGGTAGTTGAAAAAAAAAAACCCCAAGGAGAGGTTGAAGAGAGAGCCTTGGGGCAGTTCAGAGGTCATGGACCCTCAGATGAATAAGGAACCACTGAAAACCCTCTTCCATAACTTATTCAAAGCATATCAAGGGCCCAATGTGAATAAATCAGCTCACTTCTCTGTCTTGGAAAATCATAAATAGGGAAATCAAAGAGCTAAAATCAGAGAGCTAAAAACGGATTCAGAGAAGTCATAGAGTTCACGGTTTGCCTAGAAGCATAGGGTGACATCTTCCTAACAAGGCAGACAATGAATATTATTAAAGGTTATAGATAATTTACACTATTCAAATGGATGTGCAATCACTGTTATTTATTTTAAAAATGCATTTTTGCCTGTCTTTTTCACTGAAGCCAGTGGCAGAGTCTTTCAAACTAAGAAGTGCCCAGTGTCCAAAGCTACCAACTCTCACAGAGGTTCATGTTTGTGCTCCTGACCACCAATCTTGGCATTGTGATTTACCATTTTCAGTTTTTACTGTTATGGTACCAGGACCAGACTTCAGGGATGTTTGCCTGCTTGAAAAAACACTTCATTTCTCCATGGACTGTGGAAATACATTTTAATTTCAAACTAGCCTTTATATTTCTTCTTGTCCACAATAGCTTTGGCTGAACACTAAGAGTTTTCTTTCCTTTTCTGCTTTTATATTTCCTTCCATCTCATTCCTGTGGTCATGATTTACAATACAGAATAGTGTACTGAAGAGATAGTTGCTCTACTCTCCAGTAATGGTTAACAGGCTGCTTGGTATTTGGCCCACTGGAAGGAGATGGGGGTCGGTAAATTGAGATGATCTACCAGCCAGATAACCCTGAGGGCAAAGAGGGGCAGCTACTAAGGAGTGTAGCCATTGGTGTTTAGTCACCACTGGCTTCTGTTATGCAGAGCATAGAGAAGCAGATATCAACTGGCAGGCACAATCAGCCACAAGCCTGGTAGCTGAGGGACCCATACCAGTGAGGAGAGGCTTTGAATGTTACAGTTGTGCGATTTAAGGTCTTTATCTTTCTGGAGGCTCTTTCTCTCTAGGAGAGTAATCTGGGAACAAGCTAGCAAGGGCCGCTAAGGATTGAGCTGGAACCAGAGTTAGAGACCTATAGAGAACAGGACCCTGGAGGGGAAATCAGGACTTGTTGACAAGGCAACCCAGCTGTGCTTGTTCTTAGTGACATGTTCTGATGAGCCATCCTGCTGCCCGGAACAGCTGTCATCTCTAAGCTTTCAACCACTGCGTCTGTAAGTTGATGAGCAGCTGGAGAAAAAGACACAGTCGTTATTCAATCAGGAGACTGACTGGCAGGGCTCTGTTGTCATGCAAAGCTATAGGATCCTGGCCGTTCCAAAAGTTCCATTTCCCATTCCATCCCAATCCAGTGCAAGACCGTGTTTTATCATTTCTTTCGTGTTCCCCTCATACTCTTAGCAAGCTGAAACAATTTGCATAGCGCTGACATTCGATCTCAGCTTCACTTTCTTCAAAGTTAGCTTTAGCAGCAAAGTCCCGACATTACAGACCGTGTCTCAAGTTGTCCCTTAATTATCTATCGGCGATGCATCAGAACAGTGTTCATTCCTCAGGAGAGAGTGGAAAGAAGCATGTTGAAAAGAGATTTTGGAGACTTCATGGAGCAACGAGGTGAGCATCCATGTGGATTTAGAGACCTCACGATGGGAGAAATGTTATACGCATCTGTCTGTGCCTTGCTTAGTCCTCACCTTGTGGGCAGGTTCACCTGGGGATGGAAGGAGATTCTTCCTGGCTAAGCATGAGTGTGAGCAGTGAGAAGGGACAGTGTCATGTCTCATTTGTCTTTCCTCCCGCTCCTCCCTCTTCTACCCCTTCCAGAACCCATTAGGTGTTTGTATTTTCCCCAGTACAAAGAGGGTTAAGCTTCTCTGGCAACAGGGCTAATAATAAAAATGAGAGGTTCGCCTTATCTAAATAACAACAAATTTAAAAGAGCAATACGTGATGGAAGGGATGGTTTTCCATCCTGAATCCTGGATTTTTCAGACTTTAGAGGAATCCAATTTTATGCATAAATGTCTGCTCTTGTGGCCATGCTAAGGCTTCTTATTAACAGCTACAGTCACATGTTAGGAGAATGCTTTCCCTACTGGACTGCCCCAAAGTATCCAAATCACAACTAATGAGGAACGAACAATGGAGCTAGTCTGTATTGCTTAGCATCTGATGCACCTTAGGCTTACTTCCTTACCCAGTCTACTTGGGTAGAAAGCGCTCTACTCTCCACCTCTCTGTATCTTCCATAACTGTGAGTCCCCAGAAGTGGTGAGCACAGGTAATTGTAGGTCTCAGGACCAGAAGGATGTACCAGCTTATAAGGAAGATGCTGTCAGTCTAGCACCATTTAGAGAAAGCACAGGGTGTGTGGGTTAGTACTGTCAACTTGACAGCATCCAGAGTCACCTGGGAGATGGGCCAATAGGCACATGTGTGGATGATCATATTGATTAGATTAATGTGTGTGAGAAGGTCCATTTTAATTGTGGGTGGGACCTTCCCTTGCACAGGGGATTCTGAACTGCATAAAATGGAGAAAGTGAGCTGAGAACTAGCATGTCTCTGTCTCCACCTGTTTCTTCACTGTGGATGTGCTGTGACCACCCGTCTTTAGCTCTTGCCACTGTGAACCCCCAGCCATTATGGACTGTTCCCCAGAAGTGAAGCCAAAATAAGCCCTCCTTCCTAAAGCTGCTTTTGTTAAGATATTTTGCCATAGCAACAGAGAACAAATAAAGACACACTGGGTCAGATACATTTCTTTTGGAAATTAACATTTATTGTCTGAAATCTCCTAGATACAAACATTATTGAGGTAATTGTTCTAGCAGTGCAGTTTGAGAAACAAATCTTAGTCATCCTTTAGTGGCCTTCCCACACTCTAAATTTGATCTGTATAGAATAAATTATTTCCTGTAACACTGCCGTGTTCTGTAGACACCGGACTGAAGCTAAATCCCTCAAATTTTAATATTGTGGTTCATTAAAATTTACACATCTAGCTTCTAGGACACTATTATTATTTATAGCAATTTCCATAAATTAAGTGGACTGAAAATACGTAATTATACAGTGGAACAAAGGAAGTTTTGTGTTCACAACAAAAAAAGTGTGTCCAAAACATTGTACTTTTTACCATGTAGCATGAGAGGTAGGTTGTAGGGTAATTGTCTCAACTTCATGTAGCTTTACTCTCTGTTGGTACTCTCATTGAGCATATGGATGGAGATGGCCCGGGGTTCAGGGGCACTGTCCTATTGTGTAATTTGATATCCCAAAATTCTGAGGTCTTTCATGCCCCAACTCAGTAATCTCAGCTCTTCTGATGCTGTTTTCTGGGAGTGGCAAAGCCAAAACTAAGCCGTATTAAGCTCTCGTTCTGCCTAACTCCTCTGCAGTGGTGTTTGCACACTTAGTCCACATTTTAAAAAAACAAATCAGGTGTTGCAAAGACAGGAGGCACAAATTATGTGAGCACACAGTAAGGTCGGAGCTGACGTCATAGGAGAGGAGGGGCTTGGAAGATGAGGGAAGGAGAGAAAGAAGAGGAATGAATGCAAACTACCAGAGAGCATGGCTGTTGGCGTCTTTCTTATGTTTGATTGTTTGTTGTTGTTGTTGTGTGTGTGTGTGTTTTGGGGTGTGTAGATTTTTTGTTTGTTGTTGTGTGTGTTTGGGGGGTATGTGGATTTTTTGTTTATTTGTTGTAGTTGCTGTTGTGTGTGTGTGTGTCTGTCTGTGTTTTGGGGTGTGTGGGATTTTTGTTTTTGTCTGCTTGCTTGGTCTTGAGACAGGTTCTCACTGGGTAGCCCTGCTCTGTCCTCGAACTCTAGAAGCCCGCCTGCTTCTGCCTCCGAGTGTCCCCACACCCATCCTCAGCCTTTAAAGGCCAGGGATCAATCACAGAGAAGTGAATAAGAAAGAAATGGAAATCCAGTTCTGTCGCTGTGCCTGTGGACTAGGGGGTAAACAAATAACCATTAGACTTGGTTCTAGAGAGGGAGGTACTCATTGCTGTCTAGGCGGCAAAGGGATTATCGCTGGGGAAAAGTCTTTATTTCATGTTAACCTGAAAAAAATAAAAGAAAAGAAAGATTTGAGGGGTGTAATTCCAGCTTATTGAAGTGTTTTCTGGTAGATGGGAAGCAATCTTTCTGAATAAATCACCCTAGCTGAAATTACAGGTACACCCATAAACACGCAGCCGCTCTGTTCTGTCCCTACTGTATAACGGTTGGATTAAAGTGTTTTCCTTATGTGATTGTGTCTTCTGCCCTTCTGGCACATGAAATAGCCCAATGTAGAAGCACTGGTACCTGAACCCAGCCACTGACTGGACCGGGGACTAGATCTATCTGCAAGAACTCCGAAAGGCCACTTTCAAAATGTCTGCTGATAATAAATGTACTCGCTCTGGCAAAAGAAAGAGAATCGAGAACTGGACTCACAGCCTTCAAACTATTGCGTCTCCTCTTTTCTGTGTGTTTCCATTTTTCTCACTCATTTTCCGTCTGTTTTCTACCAGTTGGTAAGAGGAATGACGGGTTTTCAGCAACATGGAAGCTGGACTGGGTTCAAGAGAAGACCCAGCTAATAGAACGGCTGTGGCAAGGCTTGCTGTGAACCTTTCCTTCCCTTCCTGCCCTGGCCTCTTCTCAGTCCTCTTCACACCAGGCCTGGCATCCTCTCTGAGAGGAGAGGGTAGCAGATTGCTTTGCTCTAGGTTTTTGCTCATCGGTCTCTTGCATTCTCTTTTCCAGTGTTTGTGACAATGTGGAAGAGTTCCCCAGCCAACCATTATCCTGGCAATCCATGTGCTCCGTGGCGGGATGGGAGGGAGCCCGGCAGCCTCCACAAGGCTGATAACCATCGTTGCTTCTAATTCGTGCTTCGGTATTTCTCATCACAGTATGCATCTGTTGAGGAGATAAAGGGAGAGATTTACAAATATATAATTAGCAGATGTATGAAGCCTGGGAAGGCAAAGTAGAGGAAGAAGAGAGCGTGTCTTGGGTTAAGAGTGGATAAGTGCTGGCTTTTGTCTGATTAGGTCATTACTAACACCTGGAGGCTGCCTTGGTCCTTGGAGGAAAACCATGGAGAATATTTGGTAACGAACACATTTGGTTCACAGAGGGGGTTGTTCTGAGCCAGATTGGAAAACATTTTAAAATGGAATATTGCCTGCATAAAAGCTGCAGATATTTCAGCTCTGCCACATAACGGGAGTTCTCTAGTGGATCCTTCCGCATAATGGAGCCTTATGGTAGGCCTATGGAATGCCCCACACTAATGTGGGGAAAGCATACATATTCGCAGCCAAATGTTTGCACATGCATTAGAGCACATATGATATTATTTAATCACTTTTTCCGGGCCCTTGTGTACGAGAGCCGCTATCACACTGGAGTAAGGAGCTTCGCTTAAACCAGCAGGGTTCCTCAACGCTGATGGAGAGCTTTCATAACTGTAGTCTTTTCAATATTGTTGAAGCCTGTCTCCCGTTACTTTTCTTAAGCTCCTCCTCCCTCCCCTTTTAAAAATTCTTATAGGAAAATCATTGGGAATTTTGGAACCTCTCGATAAATGTCAGAATATTTTCATATTTGAGACATTGTTTACTAGAATCCATATAGAACTGTTAGACTCTATTGTCTCGTCTAAGGAGACATATTTCAGTCATGACCTGTACCAGCACATGTTTGAAGTCTTACTTTGATTTTCCCCTTTTTATTTACTTATTTTTATTTTTATAGGTATGGTTGTTCTGCCTGCATCTATGCTTATGAGCCATATGCCTGAAGTTGGAAGTGATACGTTCTTAAGGAAGGAGAAAGTGACAGATTGTAACCTTGAAGGGGACAGCATGAGGGCTTTGAAATGAATGACCTGGCCTCTGCTTCTCCCCTGAAACACACAGTGCAGTGGACCCAGGTTTCTAAGAAACAACATATAACCCAGAGCAGCTCAGAAGGTCACAGGAAGCCATAAGGATATTGGGCGGTTGCCTTGGGATGACACTGTCCGACAGAGAGGAATTGCCTGCCCCGGTAAGAGATTAAAAATTTAATACTGCAGGAGATATGATATCACCCCCCATTCTCTCTGTTCCTTTCCACGTGTTCGCTCATCTCACCTTGCTGTTTTCTCCTTTCTTTTCTGCTTAAGGCGAAAAATCGTGTGCTTTGTATTTTATTTTCTTAATTGTAAGAAAATATTTAACCCTTTTGTTTAGCAAATTGATTGTCCCTGTGGGTTAAATTTCTTTCCTTTCTCTATGCTGACATTAAAGGAAAAACAATGCCAGGCTCTGAGTACTGCAAAAGGCTAGAGATTTGGGGTAGGATTAAGTGAATCAACTCACTAACGAAGAGTGGTGTGGAATACTACAAATACCAGTCTCAGCACACTCTGGCCTCCCTGGTTTAATATTACCTAAGCTACTTTTGTGGTACAGGTACCTGTCGTTAATGATTACAAAATTTCTTTCATCTCCAGAGTGAGACGAAAAAGACATTATGTCTGGTTTTCTTCGTTGTCTAAAAGGTATAGGCTTAATCTATATGATAAACATGTGGCAGGCGACTGGCACATACATAATGCAGGAATGTCGAGTGGGTGATACAGGATGCGGCTTCCACAGCCCACCTCTCCCCCACCTCTCCCCCACCTCTCCCCCACCTCTCCCCTACCTCTCCCCAACCTGCAGGACTCAAGTGCTTGGCATACAGATTCAGAAGCTGAGGGCACTTCTCACATTACAAATCAAGGAACCAAATTTAACATAAAAAAAAAAAAGTTGACTACTTTGTTTTTGAAGAATTATACGTCCATTATAAGGGACAGGCTTTCCATCTCTTCTGGTTTAGTATTTTGAAATTCAGAATTTGGAGGGATTGCTCTCTCTTCCAGCTTCTTCTGCTTCGAGGCCTGTCATTTTAAGGCTGCATAGAGGGACGCCCCGATAGTGTAACAATTTAATGTTCTCAAGGAATCATCTGCTCTGGAGAGTTCTCTAATGCTGCATTTGGAGTCGCTGAAGGAGTTTATGTTCGTGCTGTTTGCTAGCTTATAAGACTTTCTGTGTGGTCTGTCTTATGGCAGTCTGGGGATGAGGAAACAGATAAGAACTGGTGTGGGATTATCAGTTTCTGTTGACCATTACCAGCCTCTGCTCCTCTCCCGATGTAGTCTCTGCAGTCTTCGGCAGCATGGACACACGAAACCCCTTGGCTTCACAGCAGAATCATAATATTGCTGAAGAAAACAAAAGAAAAATTATTTTCATTGCGGAACTAAAACCAAACTTGTCTTCAGATCTCAAAACACAAATGACAAAATTACAGTTCATTTTTTCCTATGCATAAAAAAAGAGCTAATCAAATTATGATTTTTTTTACATGTGTCTACTTTATCTAATAGAATTGACTGTCCAAGGCTTAATTTGAACATGTATTTTAACACTGACAAATATGGAGGAGAGTCAAGAGCTTAAGACATTGTAATGGCTTCTGCACATACTGCTTTCCCTCTGTGTTGATAGTGGTGAGCAGACACTGACAATAATACTTGGAAAAGTTTATTATCCAATTTTGTGTGCATTCAATAGGATTATGAGTTTTTGATCATACAAATGCAAAAGAGATTTGGCACTAACAGGAAGTAACATAGTTCTAGAAGCACAATTTTCATTTTATTAATCTGAGCTAGAGGTACTTGTTCCAAATTGCTACACAGCTGGAATTATCTGTTCGCCTTCCTCTGTTTATTCCTTGCACCACTAACCTCGGAATGCTGGTGGTTTGCATAAATTCACAATCCTATGAAATCTGGGGCACTGGAAATCTTTGGATGCTTCCCACACAGCTAAGCTTGAACTAACACAAGTTTTAGCTCTCATTATGGGTGGTCTCTGCTAATTTTGCCTAGTGACCTGCTTAGGCTAGGAAGACGATGGCAGAGATTTACTAATGGTAACTAATTTTAGTAGCTCACATTTCCCTGAAGTCTTTCTCATGCGCATGTAGAATCTTCTTTCAACATGAGAAACTTTCAGAATGAGGCGGCTAAGATACTTCTGTAGCAAGATTGGCCAGAAGGGCTCATCCCATTGTTTATTTGTGTGTGTGTATGTGTGTGCTTGCATGTGTGCGTGTTTGTGTTGCATGATGTGTGTATGTATGGTGCATGCATGCGAGTGTGGGTTCCCATGCCTGAGAGCATGTAGGCAGAGGCCAGAGCAAGATGTTGGTTGTCTTATGCCATTCTTCTCTGCCTTACTGCCTTGGGGTCAGGGTCTCTTTCTGATCTAGTACCTTACTTCAGCTAGACTGGCTTGCCTAACAGGATCTAGTTATCCCTGCCCTACAACGTTAGGGTAAAACATACATGTGCAGTCATGGACAACCATTTGCATGGGAACTGGGGACTTGACCTCAGTTCCTCATGCTTGCGGAGCAAGTGTTCCCACCCACCAAGCCCTCTACCAAGTCCCGCTACACTCTCATCTCATCTTTTGTCATCCTATTTGCACATAGTAGATGACGAGATTCCAGCCTGGAGGCTTTCAGAAGCAGAGGAAGATATAAATTTCGCACACAGGAGGCATTCTTGTAGAGTTCCCCTTGCCTCTGTCATATGCCACTACTAAGCTCAGGCCTTCTGGGTCTGAGCTCAGTACTACGTGTACACAGGTGTATGCACTTGCAAGTGAAATGCACTGAGAAGAAATATCTCAACTCCCACCTCACCCGCTGGAATTCCAGAGATGCAGGCTCCATAGAAGGAGTCACTCCGGAAAATTATACCATCTAAACGTGAGTAGTTTGAGAAGCACGGCAGCAAATGGGTGGAACACTCACCTTGTCAGGCAAAGTAAGTGAAGATTCACCTGGAATTCATCATGCGTTAGTTGATATAGTCCTAGAGAGGCAAGGGGAAATTGCCAGGGCAAGCTCACCCTTCCAAGCAGTCACGGTGGTTCATAACAAGGGCCAGCCTGCATCCACAGAGCCTCTCCACAAGCCAGTGGTCTGTGGGATCACCCTGACAGCAGAGAAGTGGTCAGGAATTCACACAAACTCCCCACTGCATGAGGCCAGAGCATCTTTTCAGTTTACAGCCCACTGGCCTGAATAGCCAACAGTTGTAACCTGGTTTTGAGAGATGATGGGAAACATGGAGGCAGCATATGTTGCATGTTCCTGACCGAAACAGGTGACCTTGAAATAGATATTCACAGTCCTCTTTGTCCTGTTGACTGTGATTCCTGCCCTACCCCTACATCAATGGAGAGGAAGACTGTTGAGTCTGGGGAACTATTACACTGGAAATGTACAGTGATATTTGGTGCCTCTTTCTTGGTGTGCTGGCAAGGATGGGGCATTAGCTTCTTGATCTAGGTAGAAAGAGACTGCAGGGAAGCATCCCACCAGGGACATGAGCAGACCAGAGATGAGTAAGTGGACCAGCTGGAAATCTGGGATTGGACATGCGTACTTCATTCTTCTTCCTTTATTACCTGTCAGAGGTAACGCCTCACATCCATTGCCTGTAGACGTGATCTTTCATGTGGTCCACCTGAGGGACAGAGTGTGGGTCTGGAGCAGACAAAGCTATGCCTCTCTGTCTTCCTTACTCCAGGTGGTCATTACTGCCTTCTTCTGTTGGTCTGGTGGCTCGGCACCGAGAATTTTCCAGTTTTCAGTGCATGCAATGTGCAGTCTCCTCCTCTCCCCTGGTCTATGAGCGGAATCCACCATCCTGAACAAAGCCCCAGAGCTGCAATGAAAAGGTTTTAAAACCTCAGAAACCAGAGCCCCGGGAAGTAGCACCACAGTCAAGGCAAATTAGCATCACCCTTTCCCTGAAAGTGATACTCACAAGCCTGCCTCTGGAAACCTCTGGATGCATGGCAGATTTCCTGAGGTTCTGAGAAGTTCGGAGTGAGGCTCCACCGTAAGACAAATGACATGATAGAATATGGTGATCTGTGAGGAAGCAGAGGAAACAGCGATAAGCTTCCAGCAAACAGAGCACAGACTCCTCTGGGCAGCACGGGAAGATGTGGATAAGTCTACACATGAATAAACTGGAGAGAGCCTCCCTTTCTCCCTTTCCGTCTTTCTTCCTGGCAATCATTATTATTAGCCTGGTTATCTATACAGCACCCACACTCTTATTAGCATCTAAACACCATTTGTGAAAGGTTTTCTTTCTTTTTTTTTTTTTTTTTTTATTGTTTTGCTTTTTCAAGACAGGGTTTCCCCATTCTAACTCTGGCTGTCCTGGAACTCATTCTGTAGACCAGGCTGGCCTTGAACTCACAGAGATCTGCCTGCCTCTGCCTCCTGAGTGCTGGGATTAAAGGCATGCAATACTACTGCCAGGCTGAGAAAGTCTTTAATGGCTCGGTCATCACTTTGTAAACAAAGACTAACAAAGGAATAAGGAATACCAAACATTTAGGAGAGACTTTAAATAAATGTCATAGCCAGACGCGGCTCCCCCTGGCCTCTTCTGACAGTGAAATGGGATGTGTTGCTCCTGAGTTTACTCTCCTAGGCATCGAATTGTTGCCCAGCAATCAGATCTTCTTTTGGCATAAGCAACAATCTCAAGTATACTGTTGGCTCTTTGATTAAAATGCTTTCCCTTGTAAGGTAGTAGTTAATCTTTATCCTAACCTGCACATAATGCTAGTTATCACTATTACCTTGAGTATGTGGCAACTAATAAATCACCTTAGCAGTAGTAGCTTGCCTTCATTTAATGGCAATTAGTGGAAAAACTACAAACACAGCTTGGTGGTATGTATTTTACGTATATGTTTAGGAATGTCAAACCTTGAAGTATTGTCTATCAGCAGTAAAGGATTCCAAATATACATTCACTTCAGCAGACTAGCCTTCTCCACGCCTTGGCTTCCTGTGGAGTCAGTCAACCATAGTCAATCATGGTACAAGCATATAATATAGAAAGGTTCAGAAACAGTGTCTAAGTTTTAAGCAACATACTGTTCTGCATCGTGATACAAAATCCTGTGTACTCTTGCTCTGCCCCGATGTGTATGCTACCTACTGCTGTTCATTTAGTAGCCATTCTCAGCCACTAGATCAACTCCAATAACCTCACATTTGTGTTCAAGTGACCTTCATTTTACTTAGTAGCAGCATGACCTGCAAGTGATGCTCACAGTTCAGGTCTGCCAAGAACAGGTTTCACTTCCCAATTTTGTAAAAAGGGTAGGTCAATATTTTGAGAAAAAAAGACAGCACTCACAGAACTCGTACAATGTTGTAGTGTCATAACTGCTCTTCTATTATTTATTGTTAATCTCTTACTGTTCCTAATTTGTAAGCAAAATATTGTAATAGGCATATATGTATAGAAAAAAGCAATATATACATTTCATACAATGTACAGATTTTGTGTTTTCTGTACTAAAACTTTTGAGCATCAGTTTTGAATCCTGGGATATATCCTCTTCAGGTAAGATGAGGCAAGTTTTCTGTTTCTGTTTCTGCCAGAGACTGAACCTGTAATCTCACAAGGACTTCACCACTAAGCTGTATCTTCAGCCTACTTTTTTGTTTTGAAATGATCTCACTAGGTCATACCAGCTGCCCTTGGACTAATTCTGAGCCTGGGCAAGTCTAGAACTTGAGATCTGCGTTCATCAGCTTTCTGTACAGCTGGAGATACGGACCTGCACTAGCAGGTCTGGACTGACAAGGTGTCACTGATAAATGTCATTACTAAGTTGTTGGCTTTTCACATAAAATCAAACTCAGATTTTGGCTTATCCATGTGAGTAAACAGGAACTCCTCAAGCTTTCTGCATATACAGAGTGCCACTTTACACAATCTTGATGTAGATGGACATATTATCGTCTCATTGCCAACCCAGATGTGAATGCTCAAAATTAGCATTAACAAGAAAGCAGCAGTCACAACCAGGATATCCCACAAGCAGCTGCACACCAAGCACTTAGCCAGAGAGAAGATCGAATGTGTTCTGTGGAATTAGTCTGTTGAATGTAAAGTCAGTAACCAAAAGTTTAAGAAGTGAAAGCTGCTCAGAGGAAGGCTTGTGAAAAGAATTAGTAACAGGATATGGGTGCACGTTATCTTTAATTTGTGGGCATGCATCCAGGCTCAATTATTAATAACCAAAAAATCCATTGCATTTGGGAATTCTCAGAGCTCTGGTGGAATAATTTAGATCGGAATGCCTCTGTTTACTGGATTTTGGAGCGCTGACTTTTTCATTTTTTTTAAAGCAACATTTCCTATGTATCTGTGTTTTCCTTTTTGATTCTTGCTGTTTATCACTGAACAGGCAATTCTCAATACTTGCCCTTCTTACAAGTTTCTAAAGAGCATCTCTTTGCAATATACTGATTACACTTGAAGACTGACTATTTGCTTTTGAAAATACTTCCACAATTAAAGGAAATCCTTTTGGATCCCACCCAAGAGAACTTAATGGCTGAGATGAAAATTACTTCTCGTTCCACTGCAGTTTCATCTCAGGAAGACTCAAGCACCTTTGGGCTATGAATGCAATGCCTTCATGAGCAAGTACCTCTGACTTCCCGTGACGCTTTAGAAAGTCTGTGCAGTGCCATGGTTTTATTTCTCTTTCTTCCCTACTGGAAGACTCACTACCAGTTATAAAAAGGTTCTATTTGACCAAAAGAACATTCCCAAGAGGGTTTGCAGAAAAATAAAGTATATCAAGGTATTCTGATCAATGGATGTTGAAGAAACGAGTCAAAATTTTATGAATTGATTCATTAGCAAAGTGATCTGATTATTTCTAAGCCCAGCTGACGCTGATAAAAAGAAATCACCGTTACGTTTCCAGTTAATGTCAAAAGGCCACTGAGACTCAGAAGCAGAGTACTTAGATCATGGTAAAAGCGTGCTAGTAGGATTTAACTGGGTTTGGAATGCCTTGTATGGTACTCAAGTCTGTCACACCTGTTCCTTAGTGAAATAGAGGACTTTGCTTAGGAAAACAAGCACCTTCCACAAGCACTCAATTTACTTGTTTGAAAAAGTAATTGGAGGAAAACAAAGAGATTCTTGTTCGGTATGAAATTTAGGAGGAAGTCTTGCCAACGTTATGAATGATGCGTGTTCCACTTCCCATGTTGAAATTGCTGGCACTGTTGTTGGATATCCATAAATTAAGCAGCTGGGTTGTTGTTCTTGTCTTTCTTTCTTTCTTCCTTTTTTATTTTTTGCAATTAAGCATGTAGTTCTTACAATATACAATAGGTCCCTTAGAAGTGTGCCTAATCTGTCTACTTCCATTAAAGAAAAGCTGGATACAGGATCCTAAACAAAGAGCCAGTTACAGTACATCTGTACAGTCGGAGTGCTGAGTTCCAAGAGATTTTACGTTGGGAAAATCCCCAAAGCACTGGAAGAGACAAGCACAAACGTGTCTATACTACAAAGAGCTCGGCGAGGGTTGTTCTCATGCCAATGTGCTGTTTTGGAGGGCTGGAAAGCTTGTGTTTAACAAACACGGTGCACAGAGCTGTGTGACTATTATCTCACTTACAACTGGTGTTTCAGGGAAGAGGGACATAAAGAGTAATTTTCTAACATAATATGCTAATTTTAAATATCCATATTACTGTGCTGGCAGCATGGGTTGAAAGACCAGCAAAAAAGTTTTCCTCCACTGTAAAGAAGTCTCAAAAACAGACTCTTAACCAAACCTGTAACTCTGTCCCTCTTTCTGATAATGATAGACACTAATCACCATATTATTAGTTTTAATTTTAGGGTAGCAAGCACCATCAATTCTCTATTCAGGTTTAACTAAGTTTACTTTATTCTATATTATTTATAAAGGAAATACAGATCAGCCAGAGTCATCCTGCCTGGACTTGCAAATCTTTCTGGTCCACCCTCACGAGCATGGTGGAGCATGTAGCAACCTACTGGGCATCTGCTGGGCGATGAAGCCTGGCTGTGCTTATAAACCCACACCTGCGTTTACCTTTGCGCTTAGAGGTGCCAGGTAGCCCTTTGTCCAAAGTGAGAGAGCTTCTCCAACAGAGAACAACAACAGAGAGCTTGGCATTTCTGGGGAGAGCTTATCATGCTTTCCTTTATGAAGTAGCTTTCATTTTCCTATGCTGGACACGGAAGTCCCTACGAATAGATTTCAAGCTTGCCTAGAGCCAGTCATTCTCAGGCTAAACTTATAAACCTAAATGATAGAAATAACATCTTTAAAATGACATTCCCCTTGATCTATTACAGATAGATCTATCATTACTCTTTTCTTTCTTTCTTGGCTCAGGAATTGCACACATGTGCAGTTGGGGGGCAAAGCCTCTCTTGCTCACCTCCAGAAGCAGATACTCCAGAAATGCCTGGCTATCCTGACACTTTTGTTCAGGGTTTACTTTGGACCTTGAGCTCATTAGGGAAATATTTGACATCTCAACTCCAATTATTTAGTAGTCGCCAAGCTGCAAAGGCCACAGGGAACTGTCTGTGAGTGGTTATAATTGGAGAGGATCACAGAGAAACGATAGCACAGAAATGTATTTTTCTTAATCTCCAAAGACAACAGCACCTCAGGTCATGGTTCCTTTCCAATGTACACTGAGAGTCTGGAATACAATTCACATTCTTTCAGATTCCAAGTATCCAAAACCCTCCCACGGATCAAACCTCTTCTAAAGTCCTCCTGGGAAGGCCTCAGAAGATGGACACGTGCTTATTTCTTCTTCCTTCCTTCCTTCCTTCCTTCCTTCCTTCCTTCCTTCCTTCCTTCCTTCCTTCCTTCCTTTCTTTCTTTCTTTCTTTCTTTCTTTCTTTCTTTCTTTCTTTCTTTCTTTCTTTCTTTCTTTCTTTCTTTTTCTATTAAAACAAGCTTATTGTTTATTTCCTTCTCATCTTCTGTGTACAAAATATCCTGTTGTTTTTTCCCCTTGGGAGAACTTCTTGGTTGTGGAGCTACCTAGGATGCCCTTCACTGTCTTCTCTCCCGTGTCTGCAACCTCGCCTTGGCTCTGAGTCAGCCTGCTGAAATGTCTCATTGCTGGGGACAGGTGTTTGTGTTTGAAGATCTCTTTCTATGAAAAGAAACCAGTTACTCATTACAATATTTTCTTAAAACTCACTGCCCGTCCCACCGTTCTATGGCATAACTATCCGTTTACATGTGCCAGCTGTCCTCATCCTTTGAAGACTTTCTTCTCCTAATGCCTTCCTTACCTTCAGGGAGGAATTCTAACAGTTTCCATGAGTTTGTGAAGAACATAGTGTCTTTTGTTTGTTTGTTTTTTCTTTTTATTTTGTTGCAAATGATTGTCTCTCCTTTTACATAGATGCTCTTAAAAGTAAAAAAAAACAAAAACAAAACAAAAAACAGGCCAATGAGGTGGCTTACAGAGTGGAGATAATTGCTGCCCAGAATGACCATCTTAGTTAAACACACAAGGTAGAAGGAGAAAATCTACTCCCTCAGCTGTCCTTTGACCCACACACGCATAATACAGCACACATGCGCACCTCCGTTCATACCCTGCAACATATACACACAAAATAAGTCAATAATTGAATTTTAAAAATTAAGTTAATAGCCTTTTATTATTCTTGAGCTTTGAATGTTAGCTTTGAATGAATGCTGATGGTGTTTGGGGAAGTTGTATATGTTTAAGAGTTAGACATCCCTGGGAGAAGTGGGCCACTGGGGTTCCTCCTTGTGATTTGTACCCTGGCTCCACTCATCTCTGTCTCTGTCTGTCTCTATCTGTGGCTGCTTTCTGTCCACAGGCACAATTTGATCAGTCTCTATACCCTCTTGTTCTTTGCTTTCCAGGCTACGATGGACTGTACCCACCAAATCTGTGAGCCAACCCAAATCGTTATCAAGTTTCTGATGTGTGCTCTTTTGCTAAGGGGAAGAAAAAAACTAGCAGCTGACAACGCCTAATATTTTAATGTACTATGTTTATACTTTTCTTCTTAAAATCTATATATGTTTCATATTTCTTTAACATTATAACTTAAAATTTTAGTCTTTATCTTTATTTCACGACAATGAGTGTTTTGTCTGCATGTAAGTATGTGCACCACATGTGTCTGGTTCCTAATCAGGCCAAAAGAGACCATCAGATCTCCTGGAACTAGGCTTACAGACAGTTATGAGCTGCTGTGTAGGCACTGGGGATGGAGCCTGCTCTGGGAGAGCAGCAGTGACTTTAAGTGCTATGCTATCTCCCCAGGTCCAACAACACTCATTTTTTTAAAGATAGTGTCTTGAACATAAGTGCCCTTCAGTTTACTTCAAGAGTTATTCCCATTGGTTCTATCTCATTTTGAAATCTTGAGCACTTTACAATACAATTGCTGATGCACCTTCACGTAGCTCTTGTTATTGGGTAGAGTATTTCCGACTTTCAAATGTCAGGACAAATGCTGCTATCAGATACTTTTATCACCTGCTGTGGTCCTGCATATTTAGATAAATTTCCTCAAAGAGAAACACTATTTTCTTCATACTCTTGACACACATTACTAAATTGTTTTTCAAAAGCCATGTGTTAATTTATACCCTTGAATGCATTTTATCTTACATATTCACAAAGTCAGAGATTAAAATTATCTTCTCCTTATTTTACTTGATAGCCCTTTTATTATTGGAAACCCTAAACAATTTGTTATTCCATCAGTTTGCTCTCATTTATTATCTGTTTCCTTCCTTCCTTCCTTCCTTCCTTCCTTCCTTCCTTCCTTCATTCCTTCTTTCCTTCTTTCCTTCTCTTCCATCCTTTCTTTCTCTTTCTCTGTCTCTGTCTCTGTCTCTCTGTCTCTCTCTGTCTGTCTCTCTCTCTTTCTTTCTCTTTCATCTTTCATTTATCTAGTTCCCAAGCTCTCAGTATATCTCATATTCTTTTTAAGGGCTTGGGAGTGGCAGTTTGGAAAGAACAAAATGTTGCAAAATGCTTCTGTGCATGTCTGTGTACATGTGTATAAGTGTGTGTGTGTGTGTGTGTGTGTGTATGTGTGTATAAGTGTGTGTGTGTGTGTGTGTGTGTGTATTTTCACAGACATGTGTTTGTGCATATGCAGGCCATAGGACAATCATAGTGTTATTCTTTATTAGGATTGTCACCCTTCTTATTTTTTAAGAAAGAATCTCTCACTGGGACCTGTAGCTCATTGGTTTTTCTCTTCAGTAAATCGCTCAGATGAAGACATTTTAAGTCTTTACAATGTGATTTGGTTTTGTTTGAGTAGACGTGGGTAAATATAGTGTGTAATTTCATGGCCTCAGTGTTGTTGTCAGGATGAATATCCTCTAGGACCGTTTACTAACCTTTTAGTTTTTGACATTGGAGAGCAGCTACATGGGGAAAAAAAGTACTGACAAATCTAGATGAAGCTACATTGAGAAATCCAACTCCTAAACTTGAAATTGTTATTAAAAGGCGTTTAAAAATAATACATTTCCCAATAACTACCTTGTACTTTTTCTGTCCTCTCTTTAAGTATAGGGTGGAGCAGGGGGAGTTTACTCGGAGGAGGCTGTGATAGGGGGTTGTGAGTCCAGGAGCTGCTGCTTTACAGGCTGTGCTATTATGCCTGGCAACCTCTCCCGGATCCGCCTTTGATGCCAAGGTGCCTGTTTACCCATAAATATGCAATTATTGTTTGTAAATGAGAAAAAGCTTTCGCTGGTATTTCCACCTCATCTCACCCCTGATTGTTAGCAACGCAATAGCAAATAAATCTCACAGGAGCAAAGGTGATAGAAAAATGTGCTCCGAAGAGCCATGTATGCTGGCACTGTGAGAAACAGCCCCTCTGGTCTGCAATGCCTGGTGTTATTGTGGGAGAGAAGTGATGGAAACGCTTGGCTACACAATGCGACCCCTATACTGGGAGAGAAGAGATCTGCGCGATTACGATGCTATGTGCATTAATTCATTCGGTGGTCATATTCATCAACCACAAGAGGAACGGGGCGGCGTAAACTCACATATATATTTTAGGCACAGTGAGTCTAAGACTACCCTTAACTTTTCCTTTCTCCATCCTGTAACACCAAGCTTACCTGCTTATATTCTGGACCATCTGGTTCTTCAAGGACCTGATAGACAGTTCTACTTTATTGGCTAAATAGGATTGTAGGAGGATATTAATGTCTACTGACGATTTAAT
This sequence comes from Cricetomys ansorgei, assembly GCA_026225945.1. Taxonomy (NCBI): domain Eukaryota; kingdom Metazoa; phylum Chordata; class Mammalia; order Rodentia; family Nesomyidae; genus Cricetomys; species Cricetomys ansorgei. The sequence goes on from JAMJFZ010000558.1 coordinate 1,936,496, forward strand.
GTGATACCCTCCCATGGCTTCGTGACAGCACGGTAACTTTAGTAAGAATTTTCAGTGTTGAAACTAAAGGAAGTGTTTTCTGATGGAAACAAGGAATTGTCTCCAGTGGTAAGTCTAAGTGATGGGCACCGTGAGCTCAGAATTTTGGCAGAGTTTATTCCAGTCTTCCAAATTCTCTTCTGAAGAATTTTATTTTATCTACACAAATATTTACTTATCTAATATGCAATACACATAATTATAGTTACTTTAATATTTATATGGAGACTGAGAATGAGAATATAGAACTTAAGCTAAAACGCTTTTCAGAGCATTTCATTTTATCTCTCCTATGCTCATACATATAATTTTAAACAGATACTACCGTTAATTCATAGTCAAGCACAAATGTTTAAGGTTACGTCCCTCTCAATATCAAAAAGCAGATTTTATTGACAGGAAAAAAATGGCTTGATTTTGCCAACTTCTGACAATATGATCTTGGGTTTGTCCTTAACTTCTCAGATGTTCAGTTTGCCTGTCAATCAAAAAGTCAGTCCTACCTACTATTGAAAATTGTAGTGTGTGCATGTGGAGATCAGAGGTCAACATCAGATGTCTTCCTCAATAGCTCTCCACCTTACTTACTGAGACAGTTTGCTGAAGCTCAGCTCACCGTTTTGGCTAGACTGCCTGGCAGCGAATCCCTGGGTTCTGCTTGTGTCCCTCCTCCACTGTTGGGGCTACACAGATGTGTCACCATGCCTGGTCGATAACTGCGGATCAGAAGTGAAGTTCTCACACATGTGCAGCCAGCACTCCACCCCCTGAGCCACCTCCCAAACCTCAAGGATTATTTTATGGACTAATCAGGATAGTGTTCGCCATGCGTTGTTACACTGGCATACACTTTGTTAGGCTGATGACAATAGAGCTGAGTGTGAGAATAAAAATGCAGAGAGTTTGACCTAGGGTGTTCTCTTCTCTTCACTATTGGTTAGAAATAGTTCTGGTGAAGGCAGCCAATACTGCAAGATTAGATTTGTTAGATATGTCTCTAGGATGTAAACTTGCTCAGGTCAGATTTTAAGGACTTTCATTTTCTTTTATTGTGACCTCTGGAGCATGGAAAGCAGCTCCTAGCATCTGTCTTCCAGGAGGGACAACTGGTTACAGCATTCTTGGGGCAGCTGTGAGGACTGAGGCTGTCAGTAACTTCTCATGAAGTCCCCTGGCTTCAGTCTTGGATGGGGGTGTGCGGGTCTGTCGGGATCCCTCTCCAACCTTGCATCCAAGTGGTTTTCCACTGTAAATGGTTAATCTCATCAAGTTCCAAATGAGACTTCGTCAAAAATTGTGTCTCATTTTAGTTTTGGTGTGCAGGATATTTAGAACGGAGTTAAAAATAATTAGAGCTTTAACACAATTATGGAATTTTTATGACAGCGTTTTTTCATTTTGTAAAAAAAAATAATAATAAAGAAACTGTTTGTGTCATTTTAGATAAGTTCTCTGTATCAGATCTTTCAGTTCACCTTGAGGACAGACTTATGTTCTTATCAGAACTTAAAAACATTCACCAGGTGAGTGAATGTAAAATCTTTCATTTTGCTTGTTTCAGTGACAGTGTCTGTTTTATTGAACTCCTTTGGCAGTGAACAGTCTATAGAAAGTTCTACTTTCATGCAGTTTATTCTCATTTGAAGGTTTGTTAATGGAACATTCTCCACAAAGGCATGTGCTGGACCTTCTGTAGCAGCCATGGTTAAATTTACATAAAGTCTTTGGGGCTGAGTTGCTGTGGTCCTGATTCATCTCTCTAGGAAAAGTTAGGATCCTTCCTATCCAGATGAAGATACTTCATCTCTCAGGTCCTTTATAACTCACCTGCCAACAGAGCTGGGGGCACTCTTAAGGGTGTGGGTTGTTCACACACGGGTATTTAATAAAATCCTAGAAGCCAGCTATTTGTCTTCAGTGTGCACTGGAACTCAGAGCATTCTGGGTAATGTCTGCCTGAGGTTGTGGGATGCAGAAGTAGAATTTATGAGAGATGATCCCTCATTGTCTTGATTGATGTGCAAAAAGCATCATAGTTTAGGGACTGGAGCTTTGCACTTCCCAGACTCCCAGGAAAATTTTCAGACTTCCAGAAAATTTTTCCTGTTAGTCACAGGGTATGGACAACGGCTTCTTACCATTGGCCTTTGCTTTCACATCTATAAAATAGAAGTGTGAGTATTTTCAGGAACCAATGAGTTAACAGATGAAGGAGAATCCCAGACGACATTGATATGAAATAGACTGAAGTTTCTCTATATATTTTTCCCTAGGTAAACTTTTCCCCTCATTTATAATCCCCTTCCCTTTCCCCCCTATTATGGACTGCCAGAAAGAATGCTATTTGGGGCATAATAGAAAATCTTTCTCAGATTTTCCTCCCACAGAGAACAAAGAATATAGCCAAAGGACCTCTATTCTTGGGCATCATTATTCTTGGTGTCTGACTGACGAGGAGCAGGCACACGGCCATATTTGAATGCCCCACTATTTCCTACAGCAGCAGTCCAGGTCACGATGATACTATTGACCATCAAAAGTATAATCTGTTGGATCTTGAAAGGCTTTAACTAGAAATTCTTCCCTTCCTCATATTCACCAACCTAAAGGCCAATTCTCAAAGCTTTTTAGCTTCCCTTTAGACTTTTATTCTGGCCCTACATACTGTTAGTGGTGTGCACTGCCTTGAACTATCTGAGGCCCTTTGTTTATTTCCTTCTTTGGAGTGTATCTCCAGCATGTCATTCTTAGTAGTCTTTTGTTGAACCTCTCAGTGCCTTTAGGCTCTAAGACAACAATGAATTAAAATTTTATGTCTGATTATTTCTTTCTTGCTTTAGTTCCACTTTAGCCTTTGAGATCATTTTGCCCAGTAGCATCAAAGTTTGCAAACACCTTACTCAAAACCTACCACACTTCAAATCTCTGTCAGAATTCATAGTGACCCCTCACTTTCTTTCAGAATTTACAGCGATCAACAGAATTTTCTCCATTTTATAGAGCCTAAAATACAGCTTTTAACCCCTGAAAAGCCGTGCTGTGCTCCACAACTCTGCATTTTGATTGGTTGTGATATTCTGTTTTGGTCTTTACATGTTGAGAAGAGAAGTTTTCTTGATGATCTGTGGGTGTAAGGATAAGTTTACAGATTGTTGTTAGTAAAGAAGACTGGGTAAAGCTGACAGAGTGAGAAGTTGTCCTTCTCAGGGAAGAGCACATCAATTGGTTGTTCGGTGCCAAACAGTCAGTCCTGGGCACGTACATGCAGGTAGCAAAATATGCATGCACTAACAATTAAGAATAAAGAGACCATAATTTGGAGGAGAGTGGGGAGGGGTATAAGGAGAGTTGAAAGGGAGGAAAGGAGACACGTAATTGAATTATATTCTCAAACAAAAAAAAAAAAAAGGAAAGTACATTGGCAACTTTTAGGTATCAACTTAGTATTTGTTAAGATATCAGATAAAAAGAGCAATTATTAAACAATGTGTACCTTCAGCTAACGCCTTTTAAACATTTATCGAAATCTGTTTATCTTTTGAAATGTATTTTACTAAAGAATTTACATACTGAACAATAACAATTTTACCTCAAAGTGTATATTATTAAATAAATTGATTTCATATAGCAACATTTTACGTTTCATAAAATTGCTTCTTCCTGGAGGCTTATGGTGTAGATTTTAGAAATTTAAATTCTGCTGAAGGATGGTTTGGATATTACGGATAATTAATCTTACGTATTTCAAAATAGAGATGGTTTTTAAAAAAAAAAATCAAAGAAAAAATTAGGAAGCGATTCTGCTGTAACTGGGACAGAGGTTGGGAAACTAGAGTCAAAACACAGCCACCCCGACAGACACACTCTCTGGTGGGCCTAAGGAAACAGTAATATGTTCTTTCCTCTAGTGAAGAATGGGCTGTTAACTCCCCATAGACATCTAGACACAAGCTAAAATTTACTAGCGATGCTTCATTGTATTGTGTGGTCCTTGGATGGAGTCCACCATGCACATAGGTTTCTAAAGCCCTGAAAACATCACAGCAGTCATTTATAGGCACCAGCACTCAAATATTAAGTATTCACCAAGTGATGGCATTAAATGTACTTTATTTTTCTTTAACTCTATGTCTAGGTCTTTCTTGGTCAGAACATTCTAAGTGAAATGTTGCTCAAATGTTAATGAACAACTATTTCAGGCAGAGTCAGTAACCTGGAAACCATGAATCTTATCAAAGCAACTTGGAAATAACTCTTATTTTTCTTTAGGTTATCTTAGAGTGGAGATGGGGAAATGACACTTGAAAATAGTTAACAGTGGAGTTGAAGGGGTGACTCAAGTGTAAAGTGTTGAGAATTCAGAGCGTCAGCATTCATCTCAAATGCTCTGCATGGTGGCATATGTCTATAATTTTACCATCTGGATGTCTGGAGTCAGTAACAAAAGGATCCCAGGTGAAGATCTTACTGGCCGGCCAATCTAGTCAACTATCAAGCTCAAGGTTTAGTGTGAGACCCTACCTCAAAACAGTGAGAGCAAGAGTGATAGAAACATCTGATAGTAACCTCTGGCTTCTGCATACACAGGCATGAGTTTAAGCATCTACACACACACACACACACACACACACACACAGACACACACACACACACACACACAGTGGCAGGGGAAAGTAGTACATAAGAGTCAGGAATAATCTAATAAGAAATTTGAGACCCAATGGTATATGGAAAAATAAAAATGATGATTGATTGAACTCTTATATTTTTCATGTGATCACATAAGCTACCTCATTTTATAAAGAAAATAAAAGAGAGACACATATTGGATAATAAGCACCATTCTCTGTCTTTGTATCTTTTGAGTTTATCTGTGACATTGTCTTCTACCCTCACACCTGGTTACTGGAGATCCACCGGGTAGGTAAATGAATTGGCTTATGATTGACATAGAAAGATTTAGTGCGACCTTCTGAAAACAATGAGTCTGTAGGAAGCAACAGGACTGGGGCATTATCAGGGAAATGACTTACTTACGTGAATTAGTGGGGTGTTCCAGATTTCATGTGGCACTTTAACATATGCTGATCTATCCAGCTATCTATTTATCTATCTAATGTGTGTGTTTACACACAATATATAAATGTTATGCAAAAAGTATATTGAAGCAGATGCCGTACAAAGATTAAATGTTATTTTTTATATGTCTCCAAAGTCTGTGCCTCATATTAATACAATGGATTGTCAGAGTCTTCCATTGTTCCGCTTCAAAGCATGCAATTATATTGCCTTAATTGGAAGCACTGATGTGTTTTCCCCAAGAATGTTTATTTGTATTCTGACTACTGAGATATAAATATTGGACCATTTGCTATTTTTAGTTTCTATTAACACAAACATTTTTAAATTAAAAAAAATCTTTATAAACAGACACATTGAGACACAGTGTAACTCAGAATTTGTAGTAGAATCTTATTAAAAATTTGTACCAGTAGGTTATTGAAATGAATCTTAATTTTGAGAACCCAGAGGAAAAGCACAGTGAGGACCTAGAAACATAGCTCAATAGTTGATGTGCTCAGCATAAGCGAGACCCCAGGTTCGTTTCCTATAACTGGAAGTCCACATACTAACCAAAATACAACATGAAAGATAAAAATATTAAAGCCATTGTGACAGATAAATGTAGAGACCGATGAGTTACATGCTACTGGAAACCTAGTCAGCATATACTTACCCAATAATTGGTGGTATCTATTTGGCCAGAAGACTCGTAAATATTTGACCATCTCTGATCAGTATGGATTTAAATATTAGGTTTTTTGAGACAGTGTCTCAAGTAGCCCAGGCTAGTTTTGACTCCAGGTAATCCTGGCTAATGTTGAACCCAGGAGCTGGGTCCTTCTGCCTCTACCTTTTAAGTAGATTGTAACTGTGTACCACCGCAGCTGGTTTCAGTGCTGCGGGGATCAAGCCCAGGGCTTCACGTGTGTGAGTTCGGTATGCATTCTACCAACCGAACTACATTTCCAGTACCAAATAACTTTTTGATATTCACCGTGCTGTTACTAAAACAGCATACTTTGAAACAGTTTGAGTACGCAAGCTCCCCATAGATTTCATTGAACAACATTTTCATCTTTTTACATAGTCTGAGCATCAAATGTTAATAATTTCCCGCCTAACCAGAATCAATAGGCGTTTCTTTAACCTGGCATGTGTCAGCAAGCCTCTACCTACTAAAGCTGTGCACAGTTCATTTTCCCTCTATCTGTTTCTCCCAGGCTTTTATATGGCTCCTGGGGATCTGACCTCAGGTTCTTAGGCTTATACAGCAAGCACTTAACCCCTGAACCATCTCTCAAGTCCCTATATTTAAAATATCACTAGAAATCATTAATATATATTAAGCATCTAGTCGTTCATCTGCAAGTTGTTGTTCCAGCACCAGGGAGGCAGAAGCAGGAGGATCGCAAGTTCAAAGCCAGCCTGATCCTGAAGGAAAAGAGAAATGACCATCAGCGTATCAGCCTTTCATTCACTCTTTCTTTTTTACAATGTCTTTCTTCAAGGCCTCTATGTAAGTGGAAATGCAGCACAAAGAGAGCTTAAGATTGGGATCGTTGTGAAAACTGTGATCATTCATTCCTGCAAAAATACTATATTTATTGAGCCAGATGAAGTCTCACAGAAGTAAAAATACATTACAAACCAGGAAGATAAGATCACTGTAGGGTATGGTGTGTGTTCAGAATAAAAGAATGAGTGCTGGAAAAAATTGCAGAGACGTCTTCCTATAGGGATGGATAGTCATTGAATGCTCTCTGGGCAGGTGACCTTCTAAATGAGGTGTGAGTAGAGAAAGTTCTGAGACCAGCCTGGAGAACAATAGCAGCAAGAAGCCCATGAATAACCAAGAAGCCTAGAATATTCCAAGTCAGGGGAAGGCAGGGTGTTGGGAACATGCCATGAGCCAGGATTCCCTGCCTTAGAAGATGAAGAGGGTGGAGCAGCCAGAGAGTGCTTTGGTAGGAAAGGCAGCTTCCTTCAGTGCTCTGTCACCAGTGCTCTGTCCCAGAGTGGTTGGTCCAATAGTACAGCTCACCTCCAGATTCCTGACGTTATCCATGGAGATGCGCATGCTGATTGGATCTCAGGACTCAGGTGTACTAACGCATCTTACACAGTAATCCTAGAAGAAGTTTTGTATAGTCCACCACTCAACTCTCCACTGATTGCTCACAACCCTGTAAGTAAAATGTAGCTAAAAATGATGGCGTTAAAATGACAGAATAGGTGTCTTATAAAGTGCCTTTCCAAGAGGCTATGAATGAGGCATAAGCATGGCCTCAAAGTTTAAGAAGTGGCCATGCCACTTCCCTCTGAGGGTGGCTGGGGCAGGGCTCAGAGGTTGAAAGTCAACTTGTGTGTGGGATTCCACACACAAGTTCCAAGATCGAGGAGCCCGTACTTCTAGGAGGACGTGAGGGTTCCCACCAGTGGCTTATGGAACCTTAGGGAACTTGGCCTATGTTAAGCAGTCATGGGCAACAGATGCAGGGACATTGAACAAGACTCTGCAGATGCTTTGGGCCACACAGATGATGGGAGAGGATGATTTATCTTATAGGTCTGGGACATTTCCCTTTGGGCAGCTTTAAGCAGTGAGCATAGGCAGAAGTATCAGGTAAAAACGGGGTGTTATCAATGGAGCATCAATCAGTGTAGCCCTGGTCTGGCTCATTCTTTGTGTAATACCTCCATCTCTGACCATGCAAAGGTCTGACAGACATGAGACTATGTAGGCACTACTAATATGGCACTGGCGTGAAGGTATAACATCCCTGATAGACTTACAGAACTAGGTGAGGGTTTCTGCTTCTTTTGGAGGGAGGACGTATGGTCCCTTTGCATTAACATAATTTCCACCCTTTTGTATTCAAGTTACACATGCATGATTCCTTAGAAAATTAGAGGTCCATTGCTTTCTCTTTTTAGAAATTTGAGCACTGGTATCATGTTATACTTAGCTGTTTCATGGGACAAGATGGATTACAAGTCTGTGAATTCAAATGGTGGCCTACTGCTGCTTTTTAAATCACCAGGATCCTGAATATTAATTTCACATGTGCACAGCTTAAACCATAATTAAGTTGAACAGCGATCTGATGGAAGGTTCTCTCTAATAGTACTTAGACCTGATTCTTAGACTCCTTGGGGACATGATAGCTCTCTTTTTCTGTTCAACATCTTTCACTTGAAACACCTGTTTTGTGTTATATGTTTCCATGAAGTTATTTTAATGTAGGGTCTTTTTAATGTAAATACATTTTTCCAGTTTGGGGCTAGTCTAATAAGTTGGTTTTTTTTTTAATGGTGTAAAAGAGAAGAATAGAGCACACTCAACTTTTATTTCTCAAATGAGATTAGAGCTTTGTTGAACAGTGCGAATGTACTTAGCCAATCCTTGCTAACTGATGATGATGATGGAAGAAACGAGGGAAGAGCGAGGAAGAGAAGGTGGCCATTGGTCTTCCTTTTCCTTTAAAAAAAATCAGCTTCTGAGGACTGTGACTAGAAAAAGTGTTCCAGGAGACTCTGGTTTCCTGGGAACTCAGCAAAAGATCTTACTCTTCTTCTGTAGCATCAGGTGAGGGTGTTTGGGATTTGAAGCAGGCGCAGCAAGCCCTTAGAACCTTAATGCCTAGGGTTGGCAAGAGCTATTTTGGGAATTCTTTCCCAAGCATACCTAGTAACATAGTGATCTATGAATTTGGCTCAAAGTCCCTCACTTTATATCAAAATTTCATATTTGATATGAGGGGCGAGGGCGTGGGTGGGCGGGTGGGTAGGTGGAGGAGGTGGGCGTGTGGAAAGTGTGAGCACTGACGCCAGTTTTCAAAGCTTCCTAGTGCGTTCCAAATGCAACTTACTTGTGCATTAATGAGTCAAGGAGCGAAGTCATCAGAAGGTGAGGAATTTACTCTGTCACTAGGGGCTTTTATCTTGTTCTCACTTCACTCCTCCATGAGGAGGAGATGTCATAGGCCACCTCACAGGTAAGAGCTTGTTAGGCACTGAAGAGGGACTCTGGCCTCTTGCTAAGGTGTTTTCATTGATTTCTTCTCCTCTTCTTTCTTTTTCCCTCTTTAAAGTCCCTATACTCTTTCTATTTTTTTTAATCAAGGAGGTAAAATAAACCCGTTCTAAGAAAGAGTCTAAAAATAATATAAAACACGAGCAAGAAATGTCAGAAGTGGACCTTAACAATAGCGATCTAAGAACATCCAATTGTATTGTTTGGCGAGGTGTTTCTTTTATTCCCTTATTAAATTTATTTCATAAGAGTATACTCTGTTGATATTCTCTAGAGGTGCTAGGTGGGGTGACCCTATTATTTTACAAGTGACAGACTCTATGCCATAAGCCTGATATTCTGCCTGTCTTCACGAGGAGCTCAGCGCCTCTGGATCTTCCTCCTTGAAGACTATTGCTTGCTTAGATCCATGGTCAATGTGTTCCTTAATTATCTTAGTGCTGGAGTCCAGTATTTCTTTTCCATACTGTCTCCTAACTATGAGTCTCAACAGTTGTAGCCTGAGTCTCAGTGGACAGTGCCTCAGTCTCCTGTATCTCGGGCTGTCTCAAAGTCTCTGTGTAGCCACAAATGATATTGACTTTTATCCTCCAGCACTCGAGGATCACAGGAACGGTTTTATGTTGCAGGGGACAGAATCAGGGCTCTGTGTATACCAGGCCAACACTCTACCAGTTGTGCTAAAGCTGCTGTCCTTAGGATGTGGCTCTTTAGATCTCGCTCTGTCTTCTGGTTTGCTCTTCCCAGCATTGTGACCACTTCGTGTTCTTCATTATCACAGTCCTCTCGAAATAGCTGCCATCTCTCAATGTGGTTTGTTTACAAATCATTTCCTTTTCCCTTTTTAAGCCACTGAGTATCTTTTATTTATCTTATTAGGAACCTTGGGCATTACACATCTTTCCCGAAGTGATCCCAAGTTAGAAATCTTAATTAGATATACTCAACTGTTTAATTTGGAAAATTTAGCTGAATTTACCTCATTTAGCGAATATTTATGGAAGGCTCTTTGTGAGATGTACTATGCTTAGGCCACGAATCAAAAGAAGAAGTGCCCAGCTGTCTTGGATTTAAGGTATTTAGATCCTAGTGGGGGAAATAATGAAGCAATGTTGGTGTAAGGCAGACCATACAATGACATAACTGTGCACAGCAGGCTACGGGAACACTCAGCCCTTGAAGGTCATAGTACAACTGCAGGGAGAGAATGACAACAGACACAGCCTCTGAAGGCCGGCAAAGATGGGTGCTATAGCAGGAGGGAGTCCCTCTAAGTTTAGCTATTTCTTCAGTACTAGCACGGAAGTCTGATATAGCTGTTAGGCTGCTGTAGTAGCTCAGCAAGGAGACAAGGAGGCATTTTTCATAGGTGCAAACTCTGTCAAACCTCAGCAGAAGGAACCACTGTCATGGCCAGTGTCATACTGGGCAGTGGAACCCCAAGCATGTGAACTCAGGTGTTTTTATTGATCCAGAACTCCTCAGGCGTTCTATTGAGAGCACCAGCAGATCATCGGCAATCAAACATCTCCCACGTAAATCCAACACCTGTAGACAATACAAAATGCCAAGGCCTGGGCAGCCCGTCCTCCAAAAACAAGTATCTTATACATAACTAAAAATAGACTTCCACAACAGTCTGGAAAGGTAGATGATGCACAGAAGGGACGAACCTGATGGGGTCTGTGGCAGGTAAGAGGGTGAGAAGGAGGGGCAGCTATGGAGAGGGAATGGCTTGTCTCCTCCCTCTGGTGGAGCCTCAGTAAAGGAGTGGCTTGGCTAAACACCTCTTGTGGATCAATAAGTAGAGCTAGTTGGCGTGAGTGACTTTGAGAACAGCACTGCCGAGTACACGGAGACACCGAGATCACAGCAGTGACAGTCTGGCTCTTTGATTAGGACACCAGTGCTGATAGCAGTCAAGAAAAGATTGAAGACATATTTTAGAGGTGAAGTTGTAGGAAGACTGCTCAGATCGTAAATATTTAAGATCATTTAGGTTGTAAAATCAATATTCTTTGAACTCCTTCTTGAATGAAGTAGTGAGCAGCCCTGATGACTGCTCCTGCTGATGTGAAGCTTGTGTTCTGGCGGTGGGGTGGGGTGGGTGGGGTGGGCTGGGGTGGGGTGGGGGTGTTGGCACTAACGAAGCGAGTGTGGAGTGTTCCGCTTGCTTTGCTGTGAAGCTGTGCGCAGAGACACGGAGATTAGGAGACAGATCTCCAGGTTGGGAGGAAACAAACAGGAAGCCGCATGTGCTCTATTTGAATTTCTGAACCTACCTGCTCCCAGCATACACACTGCTTCGTATCTTTAAGGGGACACAAAGAGATGAATTTGTTGTTTACTTGAAATTTACCGAGAAACCATGCATATGAGAGGTGGTACTACTTATACAGAGGAGAGAGTGAGGTGTTCCTATGCGTGATCTTTGAGTATCACACGGCGGGCAGTGAGGAGAACTCTTGGGAGGATCTACTAAAGACCCAGATCAAGAGACAAACAGCCTACAAAGGAAGCCAGAGGCCGGGTGTATAGAAAGCAATGTGGGGACAATTCCAGGCTCACCAACTAAAGCAAATAGTATTATTTGCTTTGAAGACTATCTTCAAAGAAAAAAAAAATACGAAATGACAAATATCGGATGTGAATATTTTCAAGTGATATAATATTACAGAAAATTAAACACATGAATTGAAAGCTAAAAGCACAAAAAAATAAAGCAGACATCACAAAAACGTAGAAAAATAAAGTGCCAATTACCTGCCTGGCCAACTTTTATGGCACAAGCATCTTGTGAGACTGTGTCTTTGGGCTATAGACATGGTGATCTTGTTTTTCTTATAACAACAACAGTCATTTTCTGTCAAGCAAAGGAAGACAACTCTAGTTCTTTTAGTGTAATCGATCAAACTTGTTGTTAACAATGTCGAGCACGGAGGTGGGAAGGATATAGGAGAAGCTGTGGGTGGGGGAAAATATGTTCAAAGTATAATGCCTGAAAAACGGTTTTTAAGAATAAAAATAATTTAAACATATTTCTTTGGCACTTATAATTTATGCTAACATTGCAGAACTATTTATAACTTCCTTCAATTTTAGAAAAAAATATATAAAAGGTTTTCTTTCATATGTATGCAATCGATTCCAGGAAATCGTAATTTTTCTGGTTTTGTTTTCTTCTTTGAGAATTTTGAGCAGTGTATTTTCACCACATTCTTCTCCTTCCTCACGCTCTCCCACGCCCATCTCTACCCACTCAAGTTTGCGCCCTCATTCTTGTTCACTGATCCAGTGCAATTCGTGCTGCCCGTGCCCTGCTGGATGTGTGGTCTTTCACCGGAACGTTGTTGCCCTAGCAAAGGTCACATCCGTAAAGAAAACTGGCTCCCCCTCTCCTATCAGTTGTCAGTTGCCAATATCTCCTTAGCTAGGGGTGGGACTTTGTGCTTCCTTCTCTCTCTCCTCTTCATCCTGGCATTTTGTCTTGATTGGACTTGTGGCAACCTTGTACATGCTTTCACAACTGCTGTGAGTCCATGTATGTAAGTGTCCTGCTGTGTCTGGATAAAACAAAACAAAACTGGTTCACTGTAGTCATCCACTGCCGCTTGGACACCTTTCACCTCTTATTCTGCTGTGATCCAGAATCTTGGGAAGAGAGGTGTGATATCGATGACCCATTCAGGGCTGAGTATTCTACTGTCTCTTACTGTTTTCACCTTGACCAGGGGTAGATCTCTGTGTTAATCGTAATTGACTACATAAAGAAGCTTCTTGTGATGAGGGTGACATTGCAAACTTTCTGGTCAGAGAATCACCACGAGCACTGTAAACGGTGATTCTCAAACAACTTGCCAGTGGTGTCACTGGAGCAGCACATTGTAGGTTCTGGTCTTTACACCGAGGCCAAATTGGTCTTCATAATGGTACGAATTTCTAAGAGAGGAACATTGTTTCGTTTAGACTTTGAAGAGAATTCAATCATTGAGATAGAACTTGCCTACATTTCAAACTTCATTTCACCTTCATGCTTTTTAGCTCTCTATACCCTGCATGCTGATCATAGTCCAATATCCTTATCCTGATATTTTATTCATAGTTCTTTGTAAGTTAGCATGAAGGGGTGGTGTGATTTAACTGAGATCAGAGTCTAGCAGCAGTACGACAGTATAGGGAGAGCTAACTCCATAGTTCTGTCTCTAAGTCCACATCAACTTTACCTATGAATGTAATTATGGCCAATTAATTGCCTTCCTCTACTTTTGCTATTGCCTCCAAATGATATCTCAGTGTTCAGGAGACCATAGAGGCTCAAGATAAGCAGGCGTGGGGTCTAGGGAGAGAGGCCTCTGCTGCTGTATGCTGTTGAGTGGGCTAATGCTCTGTGTTCTTATGCAGGAAGGATTAGAAAGGTTAGTGCCCCTCGAGCCCTTTTTATGGCATCTGTCCCTTGTTGCAGGTGCAGTTTTCATAGACTCATCACCCTTAAAGATCCTGTGTTTTGGAAGTTTATTTTTAGTTATGTATAAAATAATTGTTTTATGCACTGTTGAGTGAAGGGTTACCTATGTGCTTTGTATTGTCTGCAGGTGTTGGATTTATGAGGGAATGTTTGATTGGTAATGATCTGCGTTTGCTACCAGCAGAACAGCTGAGGAGTTCTAGATCAATAAATAAGTCACCTGAGATCAGACTCTCGGGTTTCCACTGTGCAGTGAAGCCTTGCCAAATGCGATGGCACTTGTCATAATGGTGGTTCCCTTTGCTGAGGTCTGGCAGTGTTTGCACCTATGAATGTGCCTCCTTTTCTCTCCTGGTGAGCCCACACAGTGGCTAACAGCTACAGTCTTACATAGCTGTGGATGACCTCAAGTTGCCATAGAGACCAGGTTGGCTTCAGACTGGAAGAGATCTGCCTATCTGGGCCTCCCAAGCGCCAGGATTAAAGTCATGTGGCATCATATCAAACCTTCCTTTAGTTTTAATATACATAGGCTGTAACTGTTAAGTAGAAGACGTTTGGATGTTTAGAATCTTTTTAACTTACTTTCTTACTCATCAGAATGATAGTAGATAGTAGATAGTAGATAGTAGATAGTAGATAGTAAAGTAGGATTTGATTCATGTATGCTTCTCCCATTTAAATACAGGCCATGCTAAGATAGCTAAGAGTATACTAAGTTCAACCATGTCCCCCATTTTTTATAAAACTAGAAACTTGAAATATTTTCTTGTTAAATAACCCCCTAAATAATTATAAAAAATGAATAAAGATTCTATTTAGAAGAATCATCACAGCATTGGTCATGTGTCCAACAGCAAAGGAAAAATGCTTTGAGAAGACATGTATTAATGTTCTAAATGATGGCTGTGTAACGTGATGAGGCTGATCAGATTGACTTCGGATGGTGAGAAACACTTTTATTAAATGATATTCAAATTCTACACTTTGTAATTATTTAAAACAGAACTGTCATGTTTAATTTTATACTGCGCCAAATAGTTAAATAATTTAATATGAAAAATTTAACGTTCCATTTTGATAATGTGCGAGGATTTAAAGAAAATTAGTTTCTTTTATCTTTAATTCCCAAATCTCTAAAATGTCAACCTGGGAAATGCCATCTGTACTTTCTCCTGGAAAGACAGAGGAACTTAGGATACACGACTCTTAGGGAGCTAATAAAAATTTCAACTTTGGAAATTAGTGTATTTAATCATGATTTCCTGGTGGATTTATACTTGGGTTCTTGTGTCCTCCTTGTGGGGGTTTTAATGTGCCTCAAGACAGGTCATGGAAAGCCACAGCACTCTGGTGCTCTGGCTTCGTCAGGTGGGATGCGTGTGTGCTTCTGCGTAGATAGTCGTGATTAGCAGGGCTTGGCATATCCTGTTTATTTACACCTGCTCCCTCGCTCTCATTACACAGAGATCACTCCGGCTGTATTTCGTACACACTTTCCTCTCTTCCTCCCCTCCATCTGCCACCTTTGTATCTGTGCATGATTCCTGGGTGGGATTTCTACATATGTATATTAATGCAGCTAATCATCCAGCAAATTTGGGGCTACTCTCTATTCGGAAATACCTTTGGTAATAAGAGGTGAGAATTATGACCATTTTAGCACAACCTTTGGAGTTAGACAGTTTAGGGCTCACTTGGCCAATTTTCTGAGGCCTGAGGAAACCACCTGAACTCCCCCTATTCTTGTTTGTCAAATGAGATGAGAGATGACGATACATAGAGGCACTTCTTCCCAAGAGTGTCACAGACAGGAAACTAAAAAGCAACATACTTGGTGGAATGTCCTGCCCATTCATGGGCACATTGTCCCAAGTCATCTAACAGCTCATCTGTCAATCAGGGTGAGGAGCCACACTGTTCTTCACCCTGGGACTCATGAAAGAGAATCCTGAAAGGGGGCCTGGAGCTTTGGAGCCATTTCATTGCAGTGTCGTCTGGCTGCTACTTTTTCTTTCTTCTTTGACTAAAACTTTTGTTGTCAACTTTTGTGTGTGCTTATTAGTGTGTTTTATTAAATTGCTGAGGACCTGGGCCCTCTACTTTACACGGAGACCCCTTTCAGCATGTTCCTTACCTTGGAAATCTCATGGAATTACCCTGTGCATGTTTGCATGGCAATAACCCCTCTCTCTTATTTTAAGGTTCATATTTTCATAACACTGTGAAGTTTCCTCTTTAACGTAACCTGCTTACCTACTTCCAGGTCCCGAGGATTAGGCAGATAGGAAGTTCATAGGATTATTATTCTGCCTTCCATAGTATGTGGTCTGAATTATTTATTTGTTTGAAACTTTGGAGATGCCACATATAGGAGATGTTTTTAATGCCCACTTCAATGTTTTTAACCAGTAAATATTGTTTGAAAAGTACGTGACCCATGTAACACATTGTCATAAGGAAATCTAAATTATACTTGTATTCGCTAACACTGTGTTATTCCTTAAATTACCACCAAATTACACATGTTTGGTAACTCCCTTTGAAGCAAATGAGCAACATTTATTCCCAATAAAGCTTCCATTTTAACTAGGCGTATTAGCTACCATTAGCACAAATTCATTATAAATTACGTTTCAGCTTTCATACAGGGTTTATTTACCCAGCGCTTGTTATATATGAAAAGTTAACTAAGATGATATTAATATTAGTTTTAGTAAATGCCCTGCAGTTAACAAGAATCCACTTAAAATAAGAAGTGACTCTTGTTTTCCTTTGTGAAATTCACAATGGACAAATAACTGATCTACATTTGGTTTATACTCATTAATCTCTCCATTCTACATTGATTTCTCATTCTAACGAAGTATGTAAATGCAAAAGCATCATTTAGAATAGATGGATTTCAAATTTCAAACTTCGGTGTTCCATGTCATTAATTATGCGAGAAGATTCGGAAAATTCCCTGTAATTATCCAGCTTATCGCTGTTTTAATGTAACATCCTCTTTGAAAATGTAATTTCAGGGTTTTTTTTTTTCCTTGACATTACCCTTCAATTCATATTTTATCCAGGAACCCCAGTCTCAGATATCCCCTGCAGAGAGATCCATTTCTAAGGAGAGGCTTTTGGGGGGAATTTAGTAATAATTATAATACTGATGACAATTCCTGCCACTCTTCTTAGGACCTTGCGTTTCAAGGCAGAGTGTTGCTCCTTGATCCTGCTTAAGCCCCTGTTTAAATGTAAATTAGAGGGGACTCATTTACATTACTTATTCCAGGCATCCATATGCAATAGCAGATTGCAAAAGGAAATATTTGTAAGCTATCCCTCTATTTATCTTACCACGCTCATCACTATGACACTTTAGTGCTTGAACAGCCAAACTGGAATCCTTTCAATTATCTACCTGAGGGAAAAACCATCGGAAACCGACAGACCTTTGTCTCTGCACTGGCTTGAGTAAGAGAGAGGGACTTCCTTTGCGTTTGCTCTAATTTAATAACATTTTGGTCAAAGGAGATATTTGCATTGCTTCCTGAATTAAGGAGATTAATGCCCTTAGCTGGGTTTTGAAAGGTAGAAAGGGATTGGGGGTTGTTCATTATCACCTTGCGCACCACAGATTTTAATTTTTAAAACATTTCAACTGTACATCAATGACGGCAGAGTCTCACGGTCAGAAGGCATATGGCATTGACCATCCCAAGGATACGGAAGAAGAGCACAGATAAACTGTCTCTCTAGATCCCATGCGCACAAGACAAGGTGAAAACTTGGGCTTCGCTGACCAAAGGACAACATTTTCTTCTGTCAGTTTATCAAGTTTTCTACTTAACTCTAATCTGGGCAGTTTTATTCAACAAAATTGTTCATTTGGAATTTTTTTTTTTTTTTTTTTGGATGTTGAGATGGTCTCCTGCATCCCAGGCTGGCCTCAAACACTGTGTAGCAAAGGCTGTCCCGGACTCCTTCCTGACCCCCCTGCTTTCATCCTTCAAGTGTTAGGATCACAGGTGTGTACCACTGGAACTATTACTTTTTTAGAAAGTGGCTTTAAAAATCTTTTATTTTCAAAATCAACGTAAGGGCACTTGTGTCACCAGGTGGCCTTATAGTTATCCTTTGAAAACAAAGAGGTAAGAAGAACCCATTCTTCTTGATAGTACTTAAGAAAGAGATAAATAAATACTCCTTGATGTCCATCACATTGATGCCACCAAAAAAATCCCCTGGGAGCCAATCTCTGTGCTTTCCCATTGATAATCTGTGGAGTTTTCAGTTCTTTGTGTTGTATTCTTCTCGGCTACGGTCCCGTGTTGATATTACTCACTTGGTAAGCCTTCTGTTCGCAGTTCTCGAGCTCATGGTCAGTATGTCTTTTGGTTATCCTTATTATCTCAATAATCAGTCAAAGGAAGGTGCTGCTAATGCTGTTATTATATACTATAGATCATTTAGGTTTATTTATATGCATACATGAGAGACTGCGTGAGTACATCGACAGGGCGTCCATCCAGGAGCCCTCGGAGACTAGAAGAGGCTGACAGGGCCCCTTGTGTTGGAGCCGAGGCAGTCGTGAGCTGCCATGTGAGTGCAGAGAACCGAACCCACATCTTCTACAAGAACTTATCCGCTTGGCCATGCTCCAGCTCCTATTTATTTACTTTTCTCGCTCACTGCAGACCTGTGAGATTAGTAAGGCGAGCAGACGATCGTAACCACAACCCGACTTCTGTGTGGGTCGGCAGCTGTCATGTATGTGAAGGGAGCTCCATGACTTCTACTTCTCAAACGTGTGCCACGTTATGGCCATCTAGACACAAAGGAAATGTCATTCACGGTATTTTAAAATGTGAGGATATATAGTCATCTATCAAGTATATAACATACTCTAAAGCATGCTTCGAGATAAAGATGCATGGTTGCTGCACCACGTCCTGTTAGTGGACTTGCGGTCTGTGACGCATGGTTGCTGGTCCTGCAGAGTTGACTCAGGAGGGGAAGCGCAGTGCTGAGGTCACTGCTAGCCCCCACCAGATGTGGCCTTTTGTCTAGCACGGCATCAGTGCCAAAGCTGGCTTTATTCCTCTTACTTCTACTCCATCTGACTTCTATTTGTTCATTTTTGTCTGGGGCTGGGGAGACGGTTCAGTCAGTAAAATGCTTTACGCACAAGCATGAAGATCTATATTTTATGCCCAATACACACTTGAAAATGCCAACCATGGTGGCATGTATCTGGCGGCATGTATCTGTGAGGCTGGAACTGGGGAGAGGGGATCAGGAGGGATTGCCAGGACTGCTGGACAGCCAGTCTGGCTTAATTCATGGACCTTAAATTCAATGAAGTGAAGTGAGAGAGCCTGTTTCATAGGCCTATGTGAAGAACCCACGTGGATCGTTACCCCTCCACACTGAGTAGGCTTTCATGAGCAGACAAGCTGTTAACCTTTACCTGTTCATGAAAAAACTCCTTATCTCCCTTGTGCTTTCATTTTAGCATCTCTAAAAAATATTGGATAGCCTTGAGGAGGAAATATAGGAAGCACAAGTTATGTATACACACACACACACACACACACACACACACATACATATACAAATGTATATATGTATTATGTATTTGCTGTTGGATTCTGCCTGTCTCTTTGTGTGTGTATGTGTGTGTGTGTGTGCATGTATATACATATATACATATATATGCGTATACATATGTGCATGTATATACATATATACGCGTGTATGTATGTATGTTTGTATGTATGTATACGTTGGCCGTTTCACTATTGGAAGCAAGTGTCATTGTGTCTTTAAAGTTAATTTTAATAAGATATTTAGGTTTTTTTCTCTATGAAGAAACTGACCAACAAGCTCAAGGTAACAAACTTTACATTTAAGAGACTGGATTGTTGAGAGGGATGTATGCAGATTTAAAAAAAAAAAAAGATCTTTTTAAAATTAACATTTAAAATGTGGCAGAAGTATCCTGTGAGTGACAAAGGAGATTGCTGAAATTCACAGTGGGCTGAGTAGCTGGCCTTGGGTCACAGCACAGTGCTGACCCACGCGTGTGATCTACTGTACAACCAGGGTGCAACTATGGTGCAAGGAGGCTGGGTGAGGTAAGTAGTGAGAGGTGTGCG
The DNA here is from genome assembly GCA_026225945.1 of Cricetomys ansorgei. NCBI lineage: Eukaryota > Metazoa > Chordata > Mammalia > Rodentia > Nesomyidae > Cricetomys > Cricetomys ansorgei. The sequence goes on from JAMJFZ010000558.1 coordinate 1,956,246, forward strand.
TGTGTGTGTGTGTGTGTGTGCGCGCGTGTGTGCATGTTTGTGCATGTGTGTGCATGTGTGTGTGTATGTGCCTGTGAACATGCATGTGTGTGCGCATGTGTGTGCGTGTGTGTGCCTGTGAACATGCACGTGTGTGCGCATGTGTGTGCGTGTGTGTGCCTGTGAACATGCACGTGTGTGTGCATGTATGTGTGCATGTGTGTGTGTGTGCCTGTGTGTGTGTGCCTGTGTGTGTGTGTGCCTGTGAACAGGCATGTGTGTGCGTGTGTGTGCATGTGTGTGTGTGCCTGTGAACAGGCATGTGTGTGCGTGTGTGTGCATGTGTGTGTGCCTGTGAACAGGCATGTGTGTGCATGTGTGTGTGTGTGCCTGTGAACATGCATGTGTGTGCGTGCGTGTGCATGTGTCAGTGTGTGTGTGTGTGTGCATATGTGTGTGCGTGTGTGTATGTGTATGTGTGTGTGTGGGCTCGTGCATGTGTGTGCATGTGCGTGTGTGTGTGTGTGTGTGTGTGTGTGTGTGTGCCTGTAAATATGCATGTGCGTGTGTGTGTGCGTGCGTGTGTGTGTTAAGCGAAATAAAGTTGAGAGGGTTAAGAGTGTGCAGATGCAGGCTAACATGGCACCAGCACAGCACTGGCTGCAAACAGAATCCAAGGACCCCGTGCTCTATCTCTGTCCCCACTGCTCCTCGTTCCCTTCCACACTGTTAGATCTGGTTTGAATCTGCTGGATAATAAGACAGCTCAAGTGAGCTATTTCCCCCCCTCCAGTTTCATTTTAATATTAGGTCTGTGTAACTGGAAAAATCTGTCTGGAGACAAATATCAGGACTCACAGCAAGAGAGGCTTTCTAGAGATGAAGGAGTAGGGTTGCCAGAGCAAATTCCAAAGCCATCTCTGAAGGCTGATGCTTATGGAAACGTCCATGTATCATGGAGAACAAAGCTTCGGTCTTAGTTTTATTTTTTTAAATTCTCATTATGATATCCAAACACAGGAAATGACCAGAATACCTGATTTATTATGGAGATAAAAACAGATAAAACCGTTTGGGATATTCCCACACAAATGGCTGCAAAAATCTCCTTGTTTGTTCATTATTTTGTGATAAGGTCTTACTGTGCAAGCCAGACTGGCCTGCAACTCATGGCGGTCCTTATGTCTCAGCCTTCTAATGGTTGGGATTATGAGTATTAGCCACCACTCTTGGCTCTAAAGATTTGTTTTCTTAAAAACTTTTGAGACAGACTAGGCTGTGGCGTCCAGTCTGTCCTTGAACTCATGATCTCATGGTTTCAGCCTCTGGAGATGATAGGATTACAGACATAAGCCGTGTGTGTGTGTGTGTGTGTGTGTGTGTGTGTGTGTGTGTGTGTGTATTCAGGTACACAACTGTTTGTGAAGGTTTGCACATGTTTTGTAAGGATGTGTGGAGGTCAGAAATCAGTACTAGTAGTACTAGGTACTGCTAGAGACTATTAGGTATCATTCTTTGGCTACCATCCACCCTTTTTTTTTTTTTTTTTTTTGAGACAGGGTTCTTTTGGGCTAGAACTCACCAAGTAGATCAAGCTGGCTAGCCAGTAAGCCTCAAAGGTCTTCCTGCCTTGACTCTTCAGTACCAGGTTTACAAGCCCACAGCAGCTCACCTGACTTCTCTACGTAGGCACTGGCAATGGTACCCAGGATCTCAAGTCTGTATAACAAGCGCTTTAAAGACAGAGCTAGCTGTTCAGTCCCATACCTTTACATTGACTGTATTCTGAATTCTAGATGCTCATCATATTTCAGAATCTAGAAAACTACTAGAAAATTTAAACGAACCACTTTCTCAAGCCATCCATGGGGTAGTGAACATGATAAACCTTGGCCATATTTCAGAATCTTATAGGGAGAAGGTATTTCATAAAATGGCCACTGCCAGCCACTTAGTAGATAAATTTACAGTCATATAGTATCATAGACATATGTCTGATGCTGTAAGTTAACAAGACCGAAAAGTTTTGAATAAGGATAAAGGCAACTTTCTAGGAAAACTCAAATAGTACAGAAAAAAAAAAGAAGAAGAAGAAGAAGAAAAAAAAAAAGAAAGAAAAAAAAGCACAAGAAGAAATAATTAAGACCTGAAATTATTGCTGAATCGTGTTTTGGTTTGGCTCATCCAGCAGGATTCAGATACTCTCTTAATTCCTACGTGGCATGTGCCTTTCTGGTAAACCAACTCTTTCTTTTGTAACTACCCTACCCAGCATGCCTTTTTTCTGGTGAGTGTCACCTCACAGCTAGGGCAAGTTTACGGGGCACTGCAGATCCCCAGGCACATTGTATTCAGTGGGTATCCTGAGTGCCTCCGTCTCACGGATTGAGTACACCACCTTTCATCAGTCCCAAATGTATTTTAAATCAATGTCAGGCTGGTTGCAAAATTGATGTCGCCAACTTCGCTCTAGCTAACCCATTGTCCCAGGGGTACCTATTCCAATTATATATGATAAAACATAAAGAAACGATCAAAAATTAATTATTTTATGCCAAGTTTGAGATAAGAGCTGAAAAAGACAAAATTATAAATCTGGAGAACCACGTTGCCATTGGGGGAGGGCTCTTTCTGGATATAGTATGAGGGACATAAGAAAATATATGAAAAAGATGTTGTGCAATGAAACTGGCGCATTCTGGTGTCCTCCCTGGAGAACGCTGTGCAGTTTCTTTTGTCTTCTATGTTTGAAGCGATAGTCTCACATCTGAGTTTGGTTAGTTGCTATTTCAAACATTATTATAGTGAAAACGTTATTATACTGAGAACTCAAATAATATGAGTTTTGCCTACAGGTCTCAGATTCCACACAGAATTCTTTAATTATTACTAAAGAAGGCTTGCTTTTTTTTTTTTTTCCCTCTCCATATTGAAACCAGTCTCCTCAGTATATCTAGGACTCAATTTTTTTTTCCTTTAATTTTGGGATTAATAACTCATGAATTCCTCAGAGTGTGCACATTGTATTATTCATTATTTGTCTGATTGCTGATCACCAGACTGGAAGTGGTAAAGCTACACGTCATGCTTCCCAGCCTGCAAGCAGCGTTGTTACCTCATTTGATTCTGTTGCTTTGACAAATCTGAGAGTCATAGTTGGCATGTCTAGTTGGCATGTCTTGGAAAATTGTCCAGAATCTGGTGACACTGGACAGCAAAATACCTTAATGTTATTTAAGGTAGAGAAGGAAGCCATTGTCTTGTGAGTGAGTGTATTCCTTTCCCTTCCACAGTAAGGTTCTCAGCAGCGTTTCTGTAACAAGCTTTGGGCTAATGATAGAAAATCATCCCCAATTTGTCTGATTAAAGTTTTACGTGACAAGAGAGACATTAGACATGAACCTCTAGCTCAGGAAGCACTGATTTTATGCTTAGCTTTGATGAAGAACGACAGCTGGAGAGGAGTATGGCTGCATGAATGGTGAGGTCTCACGGTCGTGAGTACGGCTGGATGAATGAGGGATCCGCTGGTAGTGAGTGTCATCGCATGAATGGAGAGAGCTGATGATTGTAACCATGTTCGGATGAAGGCGGAGAAGGGATAGTTGTAACTGTGTTTGGATGAATAGTGAGATCTGATGAAAGTTAGTGAGATTGGACGAAGGGTGCAAAGTGGTGCTAGTAAATGTGTTTTGATGAATGCTAATATGTGGTGGTAGTTAGTGTGCTTAGATGAATAAGGTTTGAGGTAGCAAATGTGGTTATGTGAATGGCGTGAATTCACCATCGAATTCACCAACGAATACCTGGCAGGGAGTAGACTGAAGTGGCATATGCAACAAGACTTGTCTTTCTAGATATTTGGACTCTCCACATGCTATGACTGCTTTCCAGGAAGGAACCTTCTGGAAGGAGTGCACTATATTCTACTGAGATGATGAGTACCAGAGAAATTTGTGTCCAGTTCCTCCAGAGAAAAGCAAAGGAAAGTTTGATCCACGTTTCTGACTTCTGTTGCTGCTAGCTATGAGGGCTGGCAAGATCTCGGGGAGAAACAGAGCCTAGACCTTTACTTAGTATTTTTGGGGTCAGAGAAAGAACTCAGATGAGAAAAATCTGAGAGAACATTTATTGCACAGCAAAAATATACACTTGAGGGTTGAGTGTACGGGGTCTTGAAGTGAGTCCTCTGTTACTTTGAACAGCATATTTTAGGATCCAGCTTAAAGAACAGAAGAATTATTCATTTCTTAAGACAAAGAAAAAAAAACCCTGGAAATTTCTAGAACGAACTGGTGGTTTTTCTGTGGAGTAGGGTTCACTTGGATATTCTATTCTTAGATGAGTTTTTGGATGTGCCATGACACCAGAAACATGATGGAATCAGCCAGTTCTGCAAGGGTAGTGTGATACAGAGCAGCCATTGGGATGAACTTAGAGCTCATCTCGATCTGCCCTGTTGGTCCCTGTGGATCCCGGGAAGGCTTGTTTTTCCCTGGCAGCTGTCACGTAATGTCCTGCTGTAATACAGCTCTGCTGTTGTATCAGCCTTTACCCAGCGTGCCTATTCCCCTGTGCTATCTAGCCTGCCTACTGCAGACCTGGTTTCTAGGGCTAGCTTGGAGAGAAGAATGACAGGCAGGAGACAGGAGGGCAGAAGGTCAGAGAGAGACCGTCTGAAGCCCTTACAACATCCTTCCCTGTAAAGCACTGAGCAAGCCAATGTGTCATGTGTTGGAGCACCATTTCCAGAAACCTAGTGTTTGTAAGCAGGCAAGCAGATAATGAGGAAAGAAATAAAGAAGGAAGAATAAGGAAACCTGTCTGAGAAAGGAAACGGAAGCTCTGCCAGAGGCTTTGGAGAGACTCGGTAGGTGAGTCCCCAGTAGAGTTTTTTTTAAAGCAGTGAGAGGCAACAGAGGGCAGTTGCTAAGTATGCTGAATTCTCTGGCCCTACACTTATCTCTGACATTTCCTGCTGTTTCAGTGTTAGAAAACACTCAAGCTTCTGGTTCTTAGATATGAAATGGGGCTAATCATAGTACCTACCTCACAAATCCATTGGAAAGATTCCATGAGACAAAGCAGGTCCTGAGCCTTTAGGCCAGGCCATGACCCTTGCTGTAAATGCCAGCTGTTATCATCCAGAAACCCTGGGAGGATGCTGAGGTCAAATCTGGTGGAGCTCAGAGAAAAATTGGGAAGCTAGAGCAGTAGAGTACAAAATCAGTTTTGCCATATATAGACCTGGATAAGACCAACTGGCACGGCAATGGGAAGGACGGGAACTGCTGAAGATAGTTTTGCAAAGGCATGGGATGCCAATGGCTATTTTAAGTTGGAAGAAAAGTAGGGTTATTACTTTCTAGGTCCAAGCAGAACTGTCTAACAGATTCCACATGTATTGTAAAACTATATGCTTGGATTACCTCCTCAGCCTGCTCCATGTGGAGAAGAATCAGAGATCTAGCACGAGGTGACTGGGCATACTAAGCAGCCCGGGCTGTGGATTCATTCTCCCCAGGGACCCAGGTGAGACAAAGAACTACAGAAATTTTTGGAAGGGCTCAGAAATTTTCATAGTGTCTTCCCAGGCCAGGAAAACCCCCAAGCTAGTGTGCTGATACACCACGAAAAGGCACTTCCCTTGTGTTTGGTGGCTGAACTGTTTGGCAGAAAGTAAGAGACAATACCCAGGTGTACTTACAATACAGACAGGAGAAGGTTCCTATGTGAACTGTAGATTTCACATGTTTAAAATTGTTATAATCACAACTTCTTCGTTGGTAGGTTATGAGAAATGAAGATACCTACTATCAAAACAACTGCTCAATCCAATGCTTGATATTATCGAAACAATTGATCTATCCGATAGTATTTTACTATTGTGACTAACTCCTTGTCTTTCACTTAGTTATTGGTTCAGAATTTCTCCCATTACTTTTGTAACTTTATTCCTGCTCATATTCCCTTGAGAGCATTGTAGCAGGATAGAAAGGTGGAAAAAATTATGGAGGCATGAGAAAGTGAAGGGCTCCCTTACTCTGGAGTCTGGTGGAAATATCTCGCCAGCTGGAAAGCGAAAATTCCCAGCAAAATTAGCAACTGTGCAATACCTTTCTCCCTCCTCTGCTGAAAACCTGCATTTCTAGCAATCACACCAGAAGCCTCTCACGCAACCCAGGTGGCTCCTGATTTCACATTATCAGATTACAATTCTATACAAGATCACCCTATAATCTTACTTATTAAAAAAGAAAGAAAAGAAAAAATGAAAAAACAAAGCAAACAAAAACAACCCCCCAACCCCCCAAAAAAAACCAAAAAAAAAAAAAAAACCAAAAAGGTTTCCTAGCAGCCCTCTGGGGTTTAACTAGAGAGTAATCAAAATAGTATCTATGGCTAAGACACTAGATAGAGTTGTGTCTCTGTCTCTTCCCCACTGTCTGAAAGACCAGTGACTTGTCATGCAATAGTCTTTCCTGCATAGTTAATAACTGGCTGCTTTCTCTTAGACTTTGTCCATGTTCCTTGTTTCACTTTCTTGGTCCCGTAATGGGCTGTCCTGTCCCTTTCCTTCTGTGCTCAGTACAGATCCTTCAGATCCCTGTGCCCTTGCTACTTAATAAGAGCTTTTATTTGTGGTCTCATGGTTTCTGGCTTCTAGAAAGCTTGTCAATGGAAAAGAAGAAATTCTGATCATGTGGAATGTGTTTCTTCTGAAGCCTTATTTGTGGCTTCAGCATGGGCTATCTGCTTAAAATTACCTGGTCCTTTCTACATCTCTCTGTTTCCTAGATTTGTTACATCCCCTCAGTCCTGGTGGTGACTTCCAACTGCTATCAGTCCGTGGTCCTTGAGGGCAGATGTCCCTTAGAATCTCCTGATTGTCTAGTTAAACAGGCTTTCTCTTTCCAGCTAGCATCATAGATACACTATCTTTGTACTTGGTTTGTGCCATTCTCCATCCTATTGCTGTGTAAAACTTACCCTCTCAGAAAGCCAGTGTATAAACCATCAGAGACTAGAAACCAGAATAATTTCTATTAAAAAAATGTTTACATGTTGTCTTGGAAGTTTGAAATTGAAGAGAAAAATCAAACAACACGTAAACATTTTTTTGTTCAGTATAAATTATTCCAGTTTCTAGACTTTGATAGTTTGTTTATACACTGGTTTTCTGAGAGAGTAAGTTTTACAGTGTGGATTCATTTTTTTTTTTCCTTTTGAGTTTGGCTTCTAATTCGAGCCAAACTTCTTTCTTCATTCTTCAAAGTGGTAGGATCACAGGTGTGAGCCATCAGGTTTGTCTTTGTAAATATATATACATAGTATATATATGTATGTGTGTGTATGTATGTGTATGTGTGTATGTATGTGTGTATATATATATATATATATATATATATATATATATATATAGTATATAATCTGGAGCCAGGATACGGATGTAGTATTATTGTGGAATTTGGGTTTCCTTTCAAGATTTCTTGCTTACAAAATGGTGACTTATTCCCAGTGAAATTTACAAATCAGATTCGTACATGTATGAGCCTCTAGGAACAGGATTTTAGTGAGGAGTTTTCATAGTCTTTGTATCTATCTTTATGCAAGTATGCATATACGTGCTTACATAGAACATACATATATTTGTAACCCAACACTAGATAAAACTATATGCTGGAATACTTTAAATGGAATTGCTACCATCATAAGGCTTTTTTATTACGTAAAATTTTAAAGATTTGAAACCAATATCTGAGTAAAAATATACTCAAAACACAGAAAGCCTATTAAGAAAGTAGGTTTATTATAAATTAAGTGTGCTTTTTAATTAGATCTGTTTTTCACATCTGAGGAAAATCAAATGGCCTTTAGCAAATATTTTACAAGCATGGCTTTTGTGTGGGAAAAGGTAGGGGACAAAATGATCAATTACAAGGCTGACATACTGTTCTTTTATCTCTGGTTGCACTGTTAGAATTCAAAGTGCTGCATTACACTAAGGCATATCCTTTAGAAACCCCATTAGATGTGTGTTTTTGTTTGCTAATTAGTATTGGTGTGTCTCGATTTGCAGCCAAAGGGGCACTAGACATCGGAATAGAAAGAAATCTGGCATGTGCTAACGGAAAGCAGAATGGAGTCCAGTGCTTCTTCTAGAAGAGATTAGAAGACTATTTTGATCCATACGTATTTCCTGGAACATATATATGTTAAGGCTTAATTTAACAATCAGATGCAAGAAGACCTGGAAGTTTTTCACAGATGACACCAAAATAATTTCAATTAAATTCTCTGATAGAAGTTACAAATGGCAACATAGTTTTTATGATTACAATACTATGCATATGGTACATGTGTCAATCAGTTAAATGCAGATGATATTATACAAGTATAACTGTATTAGGTATTCTTTCTCAGTACTGTGACAAGAAGTAATTTAGTGTGTGTGTGTGGGGGGGATTTTGGCTTGTGGTTTGGAGGCAGAGTCTATCACAGTGGAAAAGGCGTAGTGCAGGGCGGCTCTGTGAGCAAGGAGTGCATAGCACCTGCTCGTTCACATCTCACTGAAACCAGAAGCAGAGAAAGGAGAATTCTAGCATTCATCTGGCCTTTTTCTTCTCTTTTTATTTAATCTGGAATACCAGCTCTCCTGTATTCAGAATAGGCCTTCCCTACTCAATTAAACTTTTCTGCAAATGCCCTTAGAGTCTTGACCACAAGTATCTCCTAGATGATTCCAAATCCAGTCAAAGTGACACTCAAGATCAACCCTCACAATGATTATTGCAATCCATGTATCTGCTTCCTTTTAATTTTTCCATTCAGTGAGCATTTATTGAGGAAACTGGTGTTTCTGGCTGTCGAATTCTATAGAAGCAGATTCTATAGGTCATGCAGAGTCTACATCCTGAGGAACATGACATACCATCAAGGCTTTGCTTGATTTTCCCCACAATGAACATAACCATTTACAATAGACAAAAATAGGAAAATGAAAGAGCTATTGTCAAACAAGTCCTTTGTAGGACAGTTATTTTCCACTTCAAGTCAGAAAGGCATGAATACGCAGATTCTTCTCGTTTGCACTCAGAATCCACCCAGTTCTTTCTTGTTACAAAGTTGTACTTCTCCTCAAGCTTAGTTTTTAGTTTGAAAAATCCACTTCAGATATTCTGATAATGTCATTACTACCTAAACCTGGTGTTGTTTGCCCTTATCTGGACAATAAGGGCAATAAGTAATGCCTTAGAGGTTGTGGTGGGTTGAGTGTGGACGGCGCACGTAGTCTCATGAATCTGAGTGCGTGGTCCATAGCGGAACTGCTTGGGAAGGATTAGGAAGTGTGTTCTTGTTGAGAAGAGAGTCTCTGGAGGTAGACTTTGAAGCTTCAAAAGTCTCCCACCATCCCTGGTGGATCTTGCTTGCAGTTTGAGATATGAGCTCTCACCTGTTTCTTCCACCATGCCTGTGTTCAACCATCATGGGCTCTAATCCTCAGGACAGATAAGGCCAATTAAGCAATGCCTTCTTTTGTAAATTTCCTTGGTCATGGTGTCTTATTACTGCAATAGAAAAGTAATTAATGCAGAGGTATTAAGCTTCCTACAGTACTTATGTTTTTGCTAGGAGCAAAGTCTTGTTAATATTGCCCAGAAAACTGTTTCACATTGATAATACCATTCTTTCTTCTCTAGTTTTATTCATCTCTAAAACTTCCAGAATGAGGAAGAAAAGGCAGTTACTAAGTAACACACTGTCCTCTGTTACATGTGTAAGAGATGCCCAAACAGACCCCAGCAAGGGTTCCATAATGACAATTTGGCACAGGGCAATTCAGAGACCTGGCCTCTTAAGACATGGCTCAAGGTTTTGTTAATGTTATAACCTTTATAAGAAGGAATGAGAAAGCAATCATGAAACTAACATAATTAATATTATTTGAGGGTAAAATAATGATAATAAATAATTAATAGCAGAACAAAATGAAAATATAGCAGAAAATGTAATAGGGTGGGATGCAGCACAGCCCATAGCTGCATATTTAAAAAGGCATTAAGTTGCAACTGTTCTCAGCGTGGTCTCCCAAGCTGAATATCATGAAATGGCTAATGGCTCACTTGATACTTCCTAAAGTTTAGAGAGCAGCAGGGGTAGAAAAATTCATTTGTTACTTGAGCTCTTACAAATGACTAAGAGAAATATGTGTCCTATCAATATTCATCAGGCAGCCACAGGGACAGGGAGAGTCTGAGGTGGAGGTCTCTGACATCCAGCTCCAGATCTGAAGGGCAGACAGCTGCTGGTGGGGGAGGGAATGTTGTCATGTGGTGTGAGTGTAGCAATGGAACTTTCCTGAAACGAAGGCAGGATTTCAAAGGGAAGGAATTTCAGGCCACACACTGTTAAAATTCCTGATCTTGAAAATGGTGTCAAAGTCTTGAGTCGTGATAGAGCCTGAGTTGGGCACTCATCAGCTTAGCCACGGTTCCCATTCCTTGTGGCTATGTAGGAAGAAATCACATGTCTTCATGTAGAAGCCCATGGCTGTCAAACATGGCTGTGCAGACTTCATCATGAATGAGATAGGTAGGCAACCTCCAGGAGATTTTCCTCTACTAGCCAGGTGGAGTTATTTTGAAGTATTAATGAACAGTTATTGGGTAGACTTGCTCAAAATGAATAGAATTCTTATAAAGTCTCTTAGCGTTACATTATCAGAGGACAAAGAACGCAGGATGGTGGCACTGCAGATTAGAACTCTTTAGAAAAGGAAACGCAAGCTGTTCTCTAAGTGCTGGGAGGTGAGTGGACACACTGAGGACTGGGTTACAAGTAGAGGAGCCCCACCTGCCTGTGATCCACACCCAGAAATGAGGAATTCTGAGCACTCGGTAACGTGAGATTGTTTACACTGAGGGTTGGCAATAGCCCAGAAAATAATTTCACATTTAAAGAATGGTTTTGAAATTCTTAAAAACAGGAGCTTAAAAGCATTGGAGTACAAGTGCATACATGTAAGGATGATTTTACCACTTGCTTCATTCATTCAGTAGTTATTATATTCGATCCTAAGTAGTCACTGGCCAAGAAATTCCTATAAAGTTTGTGAGGTGCAGAAATCTTTAGAATGTATTTTACCGAATGCTTTAAAAGCAGTATATAAAGCTCTAGTAAGGGGAAATTATAAAAAATTATAACACTGCTACTTTCTCAATTTTAAAATGACTTATCTGTACATTAAATGCTGATGGTTTAAGTTAAAAGTACTGGGGGAAGAGTTTAAATATATGATTGGGGCACAGATTGCATACCTTTATTTTCCATTTTCCCTGGCCACTTTTGAGCATAATGCAGTTTAACTAATTTTATAATCCATTAAGAATGATGGTTTCTCACTCAAGTATAAACTCATGAAAATCTAGAATTATTTCAATTCGAACTACACTGGGTTATGAGTTTCCATCTCAGTTTTAAGGTGGAATTGATCAGCAGAGCCAGACTGGATTGATGGACTAAACCACACAGTCAAAAGGAGTGACCCCTGTATATTTTATTCAAGGCTATAAGCTCTGTGTGTCTTGCTCAACATAAAAGTAGTTTGGGGGATGATGTGCCTTGTGAGGCGGGAGGTTTATTCAGAGAACTGGAAATAAGAAAACCATACGTTTTTCAGCACCTGTACACGAGACAGAAGAATGCCCAATGTGTCAGGTTATGGAAGCCACACTAGCTGAGAGTCATCCCAAGCTGCTTTTTGAGAATAGGGAACTATTGTTCAGTGCAAACCAAAACAGCTGAAACTGGACCGAAAAACATGGGACTCTCAAATAAAATTGGACATTTCTGCCAGCAGTTGTAGAAGAGACACTGGCATCTGAAGTCATCTGAAACTCCCGGGAGACATAAACAAATAATCAAAAGAGGGACACGTGAGCTGGGAGGGGAAATTCCAGACACAAACACTTTCTGGAGATTTAAGCTTAGAAGCTAGGTCCTGTCGGCTTTTATTGCTTAATAAGCCTGAGAAAATAGATGGGGAGTGCGGATGGCAGGGCGACTGTATTCCAGACACAGCCCGAACAGCCTGCCAAGCGTAGATCTTTTCCATGATTCTTTCCTAGAATGCTCTTACTCTTCCTTGACACTCTCCCAGAGGACTGCGCCCACCGTCCCAACTTTAATTTCCACCTGCATCCTGCTGAACTCAATATAATATCTCTAGCCCCAACATCTCCTAGAAAGCCCAGATCTGAATTTCCAAATATCTACTAACCTTCTGCACCAGGTGACGAAAGGGCCTTGAAGTCGGCCTGCGTGTTGCTTTCTCACCAGTTCTGCTTCAGAACATCCTGTGTTCCTGATGTTAATGGATGCACCACTGTACCTCTGCCTCCCCAAGGTATCAAACTCATGCCTAGCCGCTGTTCCATCATAGCTCTCTAAATCCAACCCATTCTTGGCTGTTAGGGCACACATCTGTAATCCTAACACCTAGGATACGGGAAGAGGATGATCAGGATTTCGAGGTCACCGTTGACTACATAGCAAGTTTGAAGCTAGCCTGGGCTAATGAGGCCATATCTTAGAATTCAAAATAACCAAGCAACTAACCAACAGGTACTTTCAGTTATACAACCTCATAAAATTTAACCACGCCCGTCTCTCCTTTGTTTTCTTTCTTTCTTTTTTTTTTTTTTACGTGACTAAACGATACTGCATCTGTTCTTTGGTCTGTGCTCCGTGCAACGTTTTAAAAACCTTCTTTAAAGATGCATTTTGCTTATTGGGCATGTGCTCGTGTGCTCGTGAACTTGCACTCCTACACACGCCTTAGTAAACATGTGGGAGTCGGAAGGGCGCTTGTGGGAGTTGGTTCGCTCCTTCTAACACGTAAATCCCGGGGACGTAACTCAGATTTCCAGGCTTACCAGCAAGCACCTTTTTCTCACAGTGAAGCCCTAGTGAAGCCCTCCACATAACTTTCCACATATTTTTATAGTTATTTTCTATGTGTTCGAGTGTTTTGCCCACACATATGTATGTTCATCACATTCGTGTCTGGTCCCTGTAGAGGCCAGAAGGACACATTGTTTCCCTCGGAACTGGAGTTACAGGTGATTGTAGGTCAGCATCTGGGTGCTCAGACCAGAACCTAGGTCCTCTACAAGAGCAGCAAGTGTTCTTAATCACCGAGCCACCTTTCTAGCCCTTAATTTAGTTTTATGATATTCTTATATTTATTTGAGTTGACACAAAATAAAATATAAAATGTTTAGGTTTACGGACATACTACAACATCTGAATTAAGTTAATCACATCCTTCTCCTCCAATACTAATCCAGTACTTACGATGTAAACATTCAGAATCCTATTTTAAGATTCTTGAAATATACAGTATACTGTTACATTTCGTCAGCCCAGCATGCAGTTGTGCACCAGAGCCTTGGCATCTGTAAATTAGTGGTGATTTCCATCCACTAAAATTTCCCAGGCTTCCCTCTCTCTCTTCCTCTCAGCTTCTGGGAGACATTGTTCTACCCGCAGTTTCTGTGAGATCAGTGCCTTTAGACTCTGCAGGAATTGCCTCTCGTGGGGCTATGTTCTCAATCTTTCTACGTCTGGCTTATTCCACTTGTCATGTGATCTCTAGTTCTCTAAAGTTGCAGATGGCAGTTTGTTTTTTGGGCATATCTCATCACTTGACGGACACTTAGGTATTTCCCAGTTCTTATCTGTTGTGAATTTGGCCGCAAATAGTCACATCCTAACTAGGTCCATTGTTCTAGAGAGGTCTTTTCTAGAAATGGTTGTAGCATCTTTCTAAACACCTGCATCAGCCCAACTATGAAAATAAAAGATATTTTAGTCTAATTTGATGAAGTCAAACAACCTTGGGCCCACTTCCTCATGGCACAACACCATCTCACCCAAGATCCATAAGACTTTACAAAATCACTCACAGAGCAGGGTTCTACTCCCTGCCTCTCTTGAACTATACACAAAAGCCTACCATGTATCTCCACTCAATTTTCAGGAAAAAACGTGTCCTCTTCCTCCTTCTCCTCTTCCTCTTCTTCTTCCTTCTCCTCCTCTTGCTCCTCCTCCTTTTCCTCATCTTCCTCTTCTTCCTCCTTTTCCTCTTGCTTCTCCTCCTCTTCTTCCTCCACCTCCTCCACCATCTCTTCTTCCTCTTTCTCCTCCTTCTCTACCATCTCCTCTCCCTTTTCCTCTATTCTTTCTTGATATTGGACATTAAACTTGAGGTCTCTTGCATTCTAGGCAAGTGAACCCTTATTGAACTCTACTCCTATCCCTGTCCAATTTCTTCTCATGAAATTCATTTGCATAATCTTTTATTATTCTTTTAACCCCCAGATAAACCTCACATCAGCCGTCACAGTTTTTCCCTTACGTTTTGTGCAGTTATTCTTCGATGGTTCCTTATTTGTTTACTATCTTTATTAAATGCTAACTAAATTGTATCAGAAATTATTTCTGACTTGAGTAGATCCATTATTTTTCAAATTTATTTTTAGGCCCCATTCTGTTCACTTTGGGAAACTAGGATATCTGAGAACATAAGCACATCTGTATAGTTAACATCAAGAAGACTGAGAGTTTATGATGGGATAAAAGGGATATGTGAACACTGTAACTAGAGAGATTTGAGTGGCCACTGTGCACTATGGGGACTACTATTAAGAGGGTGTAATTACAGTAATCCCAAAGGTGAAGGTGAAATGAGGATTATATCTTGAAGATGGGTCTAAGCAGTATGTGTTGCGTTAGAGTTAAGAGTCTCAAAACCGCAAAGTGAAAGACAAGTTAATCATGGCATCCCAACAATTCAATTGCCATGACTGTAAGAGTGAGCCCAGAGCAGTGGGAGAAATTAGTAGAGTTACTCAGGGTGAGCCTGAGGCTGTAAGCTTTTCCCACAGACACACTTTTTTTTTTTTTTTTTTTCAGAACTGCTCTATCCTGGAGAACTTGGTCATAGTCTAAAGTGAGCCCTAGAGGTAATGTTCTAGAAAAACAATCATTTGCATGACCATATACTTTCTTGTCCAAGAAGTGGAGTTGATGATAAACTTGATGTCAGGAAAGCCAGAGAAATCTTTGCTTTGGATCTTTTCTGTTAAAAGGTGATTTTATTCCATAATTTTTCAGTTACTCTTTACTTAGCTGGTTATCTACTACCCTACTCCTTTTCTTGTATGTACAGCATCCATGTTTACTGAAAGACATGAATCATTTTCTCCTTCTCCTTCATCTCCCGCATCGTCTTCATTCTGATCTTACTTCCAAGATCTTCTGAACCTCACCATTGTAAGTTCACTACACTATTGTGTGTCACTAACTCAAACTTGTAATCAGCATCCTCTTGTTAATTGTTAATGAAGTTGGTCATTCCCTCTTTCTTGAAATGCCCTTTACATTTGGATCCCAAAATACCAAATTCCCTTGGTCTGTTTTTGGCTTCCCTGGCATCTCCTTCCTTGACTGCTGTAGACTTTACTCGCTGATACACACACACACTCACACACACACACACACACACACACACACACACACACACACACACAGAGCTTTCATCTTGATTGACCCCCCCGCCTTGGTTCTAAGTGTTGTCTATCACTGATAATTCCCAAAGGCACGTTTTCAGATGGAATATTCTTTTCAAAAACAGACTCAACTCTACTTCACATCACAACTTAAATGTGCAATTGGCACCTCACACTTAATATATCCAAAGCCACATTCCTCAGGCTGCTCTTCCTGTAATAATTCTCATGTCAGCTAATTGTCCTTCTATTTTCCTAGAGGCTCAGATTAATGTTGTTAAATAACCCTTGACCCTTCTCTTTTTCTGGCGCCTCACATCTTACCTGACATCAAAACCTGCAGGCCTTGCTGTCCAAGTGTATCTCAGCACTGCTGGTCTTTTCTTTTCTTTTTGCTGTTGCTTTGTTTTTACTCTCTTACATGCTCTTTCTGGTCAATGCACTAGATAGTTTTTAATCGGATATCTTTCAATAGTTTCATAAATGGCTTCTTGCCTCATTTCAAACTCCCTGTGGCATGGGAGCCATAGAAATCTGTGAAAACGACAGTCAGAATTCCCCATGACCCGGGGCCCCCAACTCCCAAGAGCAATTTACTGTGTCTCCCCGACTCTCATTTGCTTTCGTCTGTCACATCTGTCACACTCATTTGCCTCCATGTAGCCATCTTAGCCTCCCCTCCATGGAGCCTGACCAGTGCAACTCATGTACCTAAGGTTTCCTTTGCCTACAATATTTTTCGTAAGATACTGAAATACTAATATGTTATCAGAAGTGCTTCAACTGTCTACTCAAATGTCACCTTCCCAGTGCAATTCCTTGGCTACCTGATTTAAAATTCTAGGACCTCTCCTTCCTGCTTCATGTTTGCCTTTAGTATGTGTCTGCTTAAAAAGAGAATACTTGGGACTTTCTCTGAGCAATATGTTATTATGTAGGCAATGAAGACATGCTAGCATATTGAATCATCATGACAATATTTTGAACAGCACTGTGAACACTGCCATATCATGAGTCCCGTTTTACAGTCAAGGAAAATCGAAGCTGTGTGGGTTAAGTGACTGTAATTCAAGATGGATTCACATGGGTCTCCTACAGTTTTAGGCTGTGCATCTAACTACCACAGCCGGGGAGTCTCTTACATGCAAACACAGCTTCGCATGCTACATTTGTCTTTTGGATCCACTGTTCCTCTGACTATAATGTAAGTCCTCCGAGGGCAAGATTTGGGCCAGTTCTATTCGTTCTACATTCAGTCTGGCATACGCCAAAAGATAAATGCCAGTCGCATGAATCAGAGGGAAGCAGGGGTTCTCTGTTGAAAAATCAGGTGGCACTGAACCTGGAAGTTAAGAACCTCTTGACATATTTAGATTACTGTTGTTCAGCACTTCTTTGCAGCAAACTGATACTCAGGGCTCATCACCACATGGGCATGATACATCTGTTGCACGGCTGCTCTCTTTGTACACTGATATAGAGGCGTGGCTGAGTTCTGACCGTGACACAATCACATCCCTAAGAAGGAAAGGATGACTTCCGTGAGTAGCAGATGGAGAAGGCTCCATTCATTTGATTGTCATCAGGACCGAGTCTGTCCTTCCTCTTCATGGCACAGTCCTTGAAGAATATTCTACGCTGCCTCCCAGCTCTCTGCTCTCTCGTTTGTCTTCAGTGCTTTTCTGGTGTGGCTTCTGCATTCATCGTTCACTGGACAATGCAAGAACGAAGATCGCTGGCATTTTAACAGTTAAATGTAACCCACACCCTGAATTTTGTATTTCATTGAATTTTCATGTGATATTTGAATTTTGAAATGTATCCTATCCCCTTTTTTCATTGACCACTTATAAGTGAGTAGTTACTATTTGAGTCATATGTGAATATTTTTCGTATCTGGGTATTCTTCTAAGTTTATTTGTTCAAGTAATTTCTTCTTCCTACATATGAATCACCATGTGTATGATGTTACAGTCACAGTGTGTCCAAAGTTCACCTCTTTATTATCACCTCGGTGTCATCTCTCACCTTTCTCTGAGTTTGGTCCCAGCCTGCAAGCTGTACATACGAGGTTACTCAAGAGTCGTTCTTCACCCTCCAAGAGTCCACGTGTGGCTAGTCATGCTGCCCTGCCATTTTTTGTTTTACTAGCTTTGTCCTGTTGCACACCCCTGTGTTCCACTTACAGGCCTTGGGGGATCCCCTCTCTGCAGGCTTTTCTTCATTTTCCTCTTCATATTTGTCCCCTTTACTATACGACTTAGCCAGTTCAAATCCCCTTTCACCACCAGCCTTAATTGTCTAGCTTTAAACCAAATCAGATCGTTTATCCCTTAACACTGTCATTGATTCCTCATTGTCGTTGGCTTTAGGACAACACTGTAGTGCACGACACACCAGTCTTCTAATGATCACCCCCTCTCCCTCTTATCTCTCCAGAGTCTTTTAGCTTTGCTTTCCTCTTTGAACTTGATGTTTAATTATATCAGGACCAGTAATGATTCATTGACTTGAACATTTGCTTTTCATAGCTGCACCTTAAATCGGTGCTTGGGAAGCTGACCGTATCATTTAGTCCGAAATGCAACATCTCAAGTATCTGTTTCTCAACTCCGGGCAATCGTTTTGAGTTCCTCCTTTCTGTTACACTGCCTGTGTACTTACCTCTTTCAAACTAGAATAGTAATTTTCTTTAACATTTGTCATCTTGTGGGTGATAAGGAGCATATTCTCACATAGCCCTTGAAGGAATGAATGCTTTGGGCTCTGCATGCATTCTTACTTGCAGAAAGAAAATGTGTCTTCCACTTGTATTGGGAGCTGCGGGAAATGGGCTTACAGAGGTAACGTAGAGCCCATTTTTTTGAAGTCCTTGCAATCATAGCATTTTGAAACAAGCATTCATTTTAGTTGACACACAGATGTTTTGGAGATGAAGGTGTCAGGGAGATATACAATGAAATCCAGAGTGTGCGTGAGAGTCAACATTAAGTATTCAGGTAGAAAAACACTGCAATAAAAGAGTTACAGACTAATAATGAATGATGGGCGTCAGGAAAACTGTGTCGTGTTATTGAAGGAAAGGGGTTGAAAGCAAAGAGAACAGACTTTGTCCCTACTATGAAATTTTAGCTTGATACAAAGGAATGAATGGAGTAAGAAGCAGCAATTATTTTGAGGAGCAGAGGTTATGTGGGACAAGAGAAGAACAAAGGCAAAGCTCGGGAAGGGACTGTTGGGAATAGTAAGTACAGGGACAGCACAGCGCGACGAGAAAGAAGGCGAATGAAGAATGCAGTGTGCCTCGAGCCATCTGAGCAGGGTGTGGCAACAGAGGCCGTGAACCTGGCTTTCTACCAACCCTAACCACCTGGGTGGCTTGTCGTTCTCCATTCCATCTTGTTCGTGCCTGCATCTGTACAGTGACACGTGGATGTTATAAAGCATATACATCTGACGTCAAGTCAATCCTGGGAGTGTTGGATTGGCAGGGAATACGAGAAGCCATACCTACGTGTCCCATAGGATCTATAAAGAAAGGGTGTGGAGGTTACAGCTAGTGACTGGAGCTGCAATCAAGGAAGAGACGGCTATAAAGTGATCAGAATTAACTTCCTCGTAATGTTTGGTATAAGTCTACCCCATCACTCAGCATCTCTTCTAGGTAAGGGTAATCACAGTGGACTATAGCCAGCATAGCGTAGGTTCAAAACCGCAGATGGATGCCAGGCTGTATTTTAAAATAAAAATGAAAAAGAAAAGAAAAGAAAAGAAAAGAAAAGAAAAGAAAAAGAAAAGAAAAGAAAAGAAAAGAAAAGGAAAGAAAAGAAAAACTACTGGCTAGTTCTTTTTACCCGTCCTATGTTTATCATTGAGTAGTGAAGGGCTCCCATGTCCTCAAAGATGAGCTGGTAGTAAGATATATGTCCCAGAAGGACAACTGACAAGAAACACTTGGATTCTCACCGTGATTGCATAAACAATCCAAAATTTAGAGGTTGGCCTTTTGTGAATAACACAGCACTCATGTATACAAAAGGAATGGCCGAAGACACGATTTATGTCACTGAAAGGCCCAGAAAGAGAAATAGGAAATAAAGAACTAAGGATAGAGTCCTGAGAAACGTCAGTGGGAAGGCTGTTCAGAGAAAGGAAAGCAGAACCAATTTTAACGTGCTTTGTCTTCACAGAAGCCACAGCAGAAAAAAAAAAATCTCAGTGAAGGAATGAGTCAAGATCAGCTGGAAAATGACATTTAGAATTACCAGAAAGAGGTTATTTCTAAATTAACTGAGCATGCTTGGTAAAAGTTATTTAAAAGTAGGAGTAACTTAGTCTTTCTGAAGATGGACATGTGAGAGCCAATATGGAAAGGTTAATTGAGGAAGCTAAGGAGAGACCTGTGGGATTAAATTATCATAGAAAGTGGGAAAGGAGGGGGTTTTATAACGCAGGTAAATGGTGTAAATTAGGAAAGGTAGAGAGAAGTTTCTGATGGTAAAGACAGAACAGTGAGCCATGTGGACACAGTAATACTTTGCTTCATCTCTTTAAGAAAATAAAGAGGTTACACCCTGACTGAACTTGGGGATGCAAAGTATGCATAGATTGGTTAGTATGGGTAGAAGCTGTGCCATGTGGGGATCATGACTAGATTCTCAATTCTTCTTGTGAAATCCAGGGCACTTGTACTTTTGAACTGTTCCTTCTGAACTGTGGAGAATACACCTCTGTCTTCCAGTCCAAAGCAGGTAGCTGAGTATGTATGACATTGCAGATATTGTTGTATGCCTAAGGTGTTGGCTCAGCAAAGACTACAAGGAGGTATTTTTAATAGGAGTAAACTCTCTCAGACCTCAACAGAGGAAACCATTATCCTGGCCAGCACCATACTTGATCGACAGTGAAACCCAGAGAATCTGAGCTCAGGTGTTTTTTATTCATTCAGAACTCCTCAGGTACAGATATAAGCAATTAAACTTCCCCCACAGAAATCCCACACCTGCAGACAATACAAAAGGCCAAGGCTTATGCATCCCTCTTTCCAACAGTGCATAAAAGACAATTATTTTAAACACAACTAAAAATAAGTTTCCGTAACACATAGATCAATATCAATGCAGTATTTGACAAGTGACAATTCTCTCTCTCTCTCTCTCTCTCTCTCTCTCTCTCTCTCTCTCTCACACACACACACACACACACACACACACACACACACACACACACACACACACACACACGCACACACGCACACACATGCACATTCTGATTAGTAATCTGTTTCCCTGCTTTGGGAACACTTTTGATAGAGTACCAATAATTTTGAGAAAATGATGTATTTGATAAAAGAATACAGAGTCAGTTATAGACAAGTTTTTTGGGCATGATCTCAAAGGTCCCCTCAAATTATAAAATATTCTGTAACTTGAGAAGCATAAATGTTTCCTTGAATAAATTTATTGAACAGAATATTGAATGTAACAAAAATAGCTAAGCAAGTGACTCATTGATAAAAGAATTGGGGAAACGGGGTGTATTTTCTTGATACACACAGGGGATGGTAATGTCTATCACCCTCATTTATCTGGACAAGAGCTAAAGGCTGCTGCTTTTACGTCTCAGAATGCCCAGCTAATTAATACAGATCCTGAAAGTATCATTATCCATTTTTTTCTGATAAATATGGAATGTCATTTAAGGAAATGTAGAGAGGATATAAACAAAGAAAGAGTGGTATAATAATTGTTGGTCATTTTAATGTTTATGTACAAACTTGAGAACTTAAAAGTATTTGTATTCATAAGACCGCACACCATTTACATAGATTCAAATTCAATTTCTAGTAATATCTGTTGTTGTTGTGGGTGGGCATGTGTGTGTGTGTGTGTGTGTGTGTGTGGTGGTGGTGGTGGTGGTGGTGGTGAATGTGTGTGTGAGAGCCAGAACTTGAATTCAGGGGTCTTCCTCTACAGCTCTTCACTTTCTTGTTTTGTTTGGAGAAAGGGTCTCTACTGAAAGTTGAGCTTGCCAATTCGGGTAGACTAGGTATCTGTAAATCCCTAGGTCACACTTGTCACACCTGTGGAGCTGGGGCCCAGGGTTAGAGGTGTGAACTGCCTCACTTTGAGTCCACACTGGAACAGAGAACCAACACTCAGGTCTTCACCCCTGGCAGGCAACCCTTTACCCATGTGTCATCTCCTCAACGCCTTCGACAGCATTCGGTGCAGTTTGAGTACTGGCTCAGAAGGGACACTTATTTTCTCTCTCATAAACGCTGCCAAGTCTAAGACTTCCTTATCTGTGGATCTAGAGGCTGTAGAATCTCAGCAGAAACCAGAATGCTAATTGTAATCAGTACATATAGCATTTGTAATAAATTGAAGGGAAAAAAATTCTGCTTCGCCTAAATAAAGGGGCTTTTGCTATGCAGCTCCATAGCAATTAGCGGTAGTAGTAACCTGTTATTTATTAAATAGAATTCTTACATGATTTGGCTTAAGGATAGAAAAGTATGTCAAGTCAGAGGAGGCTGCAAAGGGGCCAACTTCAACCTTGATCACCTTGTTTTATTCTTTTTGTGGTTTTGAGAAAATGAAACAAACCCTGGTAGGAAACAGATCAAAAGGTTACAGAAAGAGATAGCATCACCCGCTCCCCTGATTAGTCTAGTAGGGTAATTAAATAAGAGCTCAAAAGCAGATTTCTTCATTTTCTCCTTTATTTTTTCATAGGAAATGATGACATATTATATAATCACAAACCTTCCCCATGCTGTCTTCCACATTGAGATGCCTAGGGTCTATTGCTAATTGAAATGCCTTTGCATGGGGCCTGTGTTGGGGTGACATGTCTTGCTGAGGGACCGAGTTTGGTAGAAGAGAAGCAGGGAGAAACTTTTTACACTTTTATAATTTCTTTTTGCATTTTGAGTTTTGCATAGGTCAATTAACTCTTTCATTTATAATTAAGCTTTGGCTAGATCTTCCTTAATATTTAATTGTGCTTCCTCGTTTCATCGTGCAGATTCTGGGCAAAGTGTGGCTTGGTACTCTTGAGGCTGAGTACAAGATTCAGCTGGACAAAACACAGGAGCTTTTGCTCAGGTGATGTTTCCTACATCTGCCAACGGAGAAGGCACACCTATATTTTTAAAGGATGTTTTAGGCTCAGTCTGAGTCATTCTTTTTCAGTGTCATAAACTGGAAAAGCATTCATCTGGACCCAGAAGACTTAGATCCAAATCTTGCTTCATTTGTGTCAAAACAAGACACACCACTGTTTTGTTAGTCTGCTACTGCTTATATAATAAAGTATCTTAGAAATAATGATTAGTAAAGAAGTTAAATTCATTGCTTGTAATTCTGAAGGCTAGGAAGTTCAAGGACAGAATCCTTATAGATTACATATATTGTGAAAGATCTCTGATATTAAATTGGTACCCTAGTGCTGGCCCTCACAAAGTGAAAGACAAAAGAGACAAATATACTCTCCTTCAATGCCTGTATAAGGACAACGGTCTCATGAAAGCAAAGACCTCATGTCACAGTTATCAATACCTCTTAAAATCCCCACTTCTCCATGTTGTTGTACTGGCTTCCAATCTTTTAACACTGTACACATTGTACAACTTTCAACATGTCTTTTGGCAGGACACTCTGATTCCAACCACAGTAGTCATTTGAACTCTCTCTGCCTGCTTGGTTTGTATATAAAATGTTCTCCAGAGGTTCACGTGTTTGAATACTTGACTCTACTGGTGCTAATTTGAGAGGACCCTGACCCATTGGACGCTAAGGCTTATGTAGAAGAAGTAGGTCTGAACAAGCCTTGGGTTTTATATCCTGTCTCCTTTTTGGTTCTCTCTGCTTCCAGTTCTACTGAGATGTGTGCAAACAGGTAGACTCCTCCACCTTAGTTAGTTGAAATGTTAGGCATATGAAGGAAACAAGGATTGTATTGGAAGTTGGATAAGAGGCCATTGTGTTACTTTCTAGCACAGAATATGCCTACGGTTTGTCCATGCCCAGAATTCTGAATGGGAATGAATTCAGCAGTACTAATCTAACTATGACCTCTGAACTGGAGGAAACAGGAAAGTTGCCTTTAGGCGAGACCCCACTTATGGAGACCACCAGGTTGTAACAGGATAAATCTGTTTGAAAGGAGAGATGCTAAAAAGCATAGAGCCTTCAGGGTATGTTCTTACAAACAGACGGCCCGGGGAAGTGCTTTCTCCAATGCAGCCTTGAAGGCACACCCAGATGAGTGCAGCTGGAGTTGAATGGGGATAGGGTACATATGAAACTGGCAGCAAAACTGAGCACCATCTATGTGGTGATGTATTTGCAGGCATACAAGGTCATGAAAACTCGCACCGATGTTGAAGAAAGCCACGGAAACCAGAGATGTGTACCAAGGTTGAATTCTCTGCACAAAGCTCCCGGGTAGCTATATATGAAAGTGTAGCAGTAAAGCCTGAATTTCAGTGGAGACCCTGCATATTAGAGATGCCAGAAATTAAGACATTTCCCATGGAATTTTGCAGATACGAAGCAGAATCAGCCCCAAAGCGTGAACTTGCATCACATGGAAAAGACTAAGCCCTCAGGGCTACCCAAGCCTTGTGCAGCATGGGTAATGACATCATGAGCTCAGATGTTGCTCTGTTGGTGTTTCAGACTGGCTTTGAGATGACTTTCTCACCACACCCCCACACTGCCTTCCTGGAGTAGCAATGTTTACTCTGTGCTTTTGTTTGTTGGAAGTGTATAAATCGCTCAAGATTTCACAGGTGCTTACATGTAAGATATTACCATAGAAGATAATTTCAAGGCACTTTTGAGTAGAACTGAGATGCTTGAAGTTGAACTGAATGTAGTTTCTTAATGTGATATGGTGAGAAGCCTATGGTGGCCAAGGGTGGAATGCTCTAGTTTGGATATAAAATGTCCCAACATTCTCGGATATCTGAGTAATGTTTCGTTAAGACTGTGGAACTTTGGGGATGTAGGGGCTGAACTGAAGAAGGTGGGTTCTTGGGATGAGGTGATTTAATTTTATAACCTGTCTCCCTCTCACTGTTCCCTCTGTGTCCTTGTCCATGAGCAAATGGGTTCATTGTCTACCTCCACAACCCTGAGCTATTCCAGCTCTCATACCTTTCCTGCCACGAAAGACCAAACCCTCCAGCTATGAATCAAATTATGCCTTCCCTCCTCATGTCCTTGTCGTGAATAAACATATGATAAAATAAAATGCATGTGATATTATATGCCTTTGTTTTCTCTTCCTTAAAAAGAAGAGAATTAGATAAGAATCAGTAGAAGGATAATGAAGATTAAAGAAGGAAGTGGATAGAAATAGTTTCCAGACGTCTCAAACAGAAGATGTTTGATGTGTATTCCACGTTGAACAGACTAAAGAAGCCATTTGTTGAGAAATGTAGAAAAGATTGGCTCTGTTGGGACAAAGATGGCCAGCGGGATGTATACCTGTAGACCATTTTATAAAACCGGGGATATGTGTTCTCTGGGGAGTAGAGTGGGAACACTGAGGACACAATGGAAACTATAGGAAGACTTTGGAGGCCAACCAAGTGGGGTGACTCTATTAGCATACATTCAAAACAGTATTCATGACCAGTACCCATTGGACTATGCTTGCTTTGACCAGCTTTTGTTGTTGAAGAAGGTAAAGAGAGATTTAGGCTGTAACAAAAAGATGGTAGAAATGAGATTTGACAACATGGGTAAAATAATCAAGAATATTTAAGCTGGGGCATTTTACTAGTTCACCGATCTCGAATTAACTCATCTGATTTCTGTGTGATTTCTATAGAATTCTCCACTGATTACTCTGTATACCTGGTACAAATTTATCTACTGAGCCTCAGACATTAACTAAAGATTAGTTTGTGTAATCGAGATCTCACGTAGCTTGCAATAGCTGGACTCAAGCTCAGTCTGATAACTTCCCAAGTGCAGGGGCTGCTCCCACAGCTGCGATCCGTGCTGTATTAATGAAGTCAGGGGTGGGTAGTGACTGAAGGAGGGTGCCCCAAAGCACTTGAGCTTCACTCTTCTCCCAGAAGAAGTCTCTCAGGCATTTCTATCAGCACCACACAGGCAGGCCCCCGACTGGGCATAGGGTAATCCTGGTAGACAAATAGTTTGTATCGAGAAAAATCTGTTGACTTATCATTTAATGGCAGCTGCCCACATGCTCTCTCCCTGCTGTGGAGAGTCACTGGCTGAGTCATCAGGAGTTGAGTATTGGTGAAAAAAGCAGATTTTTCTAGGGTGTAGGCAGTAGGTGCTCTCACAGAAAAGCTGAGTGAAATTGGTAAAGCTTTGGAGAGGAGTAACAATTTAACACTTGGTGACTCTTTGGTCTGGTGATCACATATTTGTGAAATAATTCTGGGGAAAAAATTGGTAAATTTGCAGAACGTGAGGATGTTCATTGAAATAGCATTTGTTTGAATGAATGAAAAAAAAAATTAGAAACTCTCCAGTCATCAAAATGTGCTTACTGCTCAGGACCTGAGACAGGAAAATTACAAGTATCAGATCAACCTGGGGCACATAGTAGTACATAGTCTCAAAAGCAAAATAAATAAATAAATTAAATAAATAAATAAATAAATTAAATAATTAATTAAAAAAAAAAAATAAAGGAAAAGAAAGAAAGCAAAGAAAAGCAAGCCAGAATGAATGAAAAAGAAAAAAGAAAAGAAAAGAAGAAAAACAGAACACTTGGCTAGAGCCATGGGCATGGGGAATGTGCTCCCCTCAGAAGCATAAGGACTTCAGTTTAATCCCCAAACCCAGGAGAAAATGCTGCATATGTAGGGCATCTGCTTGCAACCCCAGCCCTGGGCTGGCAGACTCAGGAGGTTCCTTGGGGCTTCTTGGCAAGTCAGTCTAGAGAAGTGCTGACCTCCAGGCCAGAGAGAGAGTTCCTTTGAAAGGAAACGGATGGTCTTCCTGAGAATGACATCTGAACTTGTCCTCTGCCCTCTACATGCATATGCACACATGTACATGTACAGCTATAAACACGCATGTAGCTCTGCACACACACACACACACACACACACACACACACTCAACATGCACATACAACAGAAAAACACAAAGGACTAATTTGTGATACTCTTATAAAACAGAATGATATATAAGGGCTTTAAAATGTCATAAAAAACTATGTAAGACATAGAAATATATATACAAGTACTACATTTCCAAGTGTATAAAAGAAAAAAACCCCAGAAAATCATGTGTTTAAGTAATACAGAAATATGACTCAAACGGCAGAAACGTCCTGGAGATGTGGCTCAGCGGGTAGGGGAACTTGCTGTACAATCATGAGGACGGTGGTTCTGATCCCAGCACTGACACAACCAGGCAGGCGTTCTGTAGACACAAGTGACAGCAGCACTGTGGAATTTAACACTCTTCTGGCCTCTGTATCTGCACAGGTGTGTGTGCTCACAAACGTGCGCTCTTAAACTACCGTAGGCGTGTACACGTACAAGCAATATACGTTAGAAAAATTAGAAAATAGGAAAAAAGTATCATCTTTCACTTCTTGACCACACTATATCTTGGTTATGCGATGACTCAGATGCAATTGTGAAATAGGAACCATTCCTTTGTGCTGGCAGAGAGTGTGCGATCTTATCTCTGTTTCTCCATTGTATGTCCAACTCAGAAACAGTGCCTAGCCACAGCAGGGGCTCAGTATCCACCCTCTCAGCGGAGGAATACTCACTGTTCTGTACTCTCAAGCATCCCAGGAAGCTATCTCCTCCTTGTGACTATCACACTGACATGAAGGACTGTTTAAGTGCTCAGCTCCCCACAGGGGTCTTCACATTTTGAAAAACCTCAGAGACAGAAGCAGGATTTTCTTGCTTTAATCAGTATGTCTCCATTGTTTGGAGAGTTTAAAGTGGGGACTAGGTGTGAAAACTGGCTCTGCCTAAAAATGTTATTTACTCCCTCATTTTTAAAATAAATCTGTTTACTCAGCAAACATTTACTTGATACTATTATGTCTATATCTATATTTATCTTTCTATATCTATCTATGTGGTAAGCGGTCCCTCTGGATATGCTAGCTTGAAACATAAGGCACCTCGTTTTTTGTTTTAAAGATCCGCTTCTCTTCTGGCCTTAATGGACAGAGTTCTGACAAGGTTAGATATCCTAAAGCTGCCCAGTTCTGGGAAACTGCCTGCTGGACTAAATTAACTTTATTGCTTCCTCATTCTATGGGACGTTCCCACCCTTATAGAGAAAATCTTACAGTTGCATTACTTCCTTATTGCTCTGGGACATCCTAACACTACCGGATAGACCAGTCCACCTGCTAGATACAGTTACCGTAGCAACCTGCTTATGCATTCCCCTCTCCCCTCCCCACCTGAGAACTTCTTATAAATACTGGTACTTGTATTCAATAAATTTCAGGCTTGATCGGAAAATCGTCTTGCCTTCCTTTTCACGCCCCTGATCCACACCCTATTCCCACGCCCTCTCCTAGGGTCCTGGTTGAAGATCCCACGGGTCAGGACATATCTATATCTATCTATTATCTATCTATGGATGCACACACACACACACACACACACACACACACACACCCCTTAGGCTTGCCCATGTATCCTATAGGTGACTGCTATTCAGGTAAATCTCATTTGTACTTCCTGTACAAATGGAGTCTAGATTGTGATTTAGGTTTTTTGTCTTTTTTTTTTTTCTATCAGACATTCCTAAATAAGATTTCATTTTAGAAACAAAAACTGGGAAGAGGGAGCGATGCAGGACCATGTTTATTTTTTGAGAGGAGGGATGATAGACAGCTGGCCTGGGTCGCCTGGATTCCAGAAGCTGTAGCCTGGGAATTCACTGTAATCTGGATTTCAGCCAGGTTGGGAAGGTTCTGTTGAACCAGGCAATGCTGAATCACTGTGAGCCTTCGATGTTGCCTCTCTGGGCTGTGTTAGTCACATTTCTCATTACTGTGATTACAGTTCCTGACAGGAAGCAATTTAAGGAGATAAGGGTTGATTTTGGCTCAATGTTCAAAGGGATATATAGTCCATTGCGATGGGAAGGCATGTTCCCAAGAAAACGATTGGCCGCATTGTGTCCATAGTCTGGAAGCAGAAAAAGAGAAATGCTGGAGTTGAATTGGCTTTCTCCTTTTTATTTATTAAAAGCCCAGCCCATGGGGTGATACCCCGTATGTTCAGGGTGGGTGTTTGTGCTTCAGGTAAACCTTTATGGAAACATCCTTACCCACAGACCTGAAGGTGGGTTTACATGATGAGTTTCCATGATGATCAACCCACTCAAGCTGACAAGATTAGTCGTCACAAGATATAATATGTTTCTGTCAGTCAACTGTCTCTTGAGTATCTGAGATGACTTTATAAGACAGTTGCATTAGGCTGGAGAGATGACTCAGTAC
Organism: Cricetomys ansorgei; assembly: GCA_026225945.1. Lineage (NCBI taxonomy): Eukaryota > Metazoa > Chordata > Mammalia > Rodentia > Nesomyidae > Cricetomys > Cricetomys ansorgei. Next base: position 1,985,279 of record JAMJFZ010000558.1, read on the forward strand.
TTAAGAGTACTTGCTGCTCAGTCATGAGGGTGAGAGTTCAGATCCCAGTACTCACACTAGGCAGCTAACAGCTGCATATAACCTAGCTCCCAGAGATAGTATGCTCTGTTCTGGCAGCTGTGGTCTTCTGCACATGTACACAGACACACAGAGATGCACACATAATAACATTTTAAAATAATTTTTAAAAAGCAGCTATATTACTTCTTTTATTGTCTTGACAAATAAATTACAAAAAGACATTTAAGGGATGGAGGATTTATTCTGGCTCACAGTTTCAATGGTTATTCTCATAGGAAAGGCACATGAGCAAAAACCAGAGGCCAGCAAGTCATGTTACAACTGCAGTCTGAAATATGGCCAGGTTACACAACCCCAATGACGTACTTTTGTACTGAGGCCTCACCCTGCAAAGCAGTGGTTCTCAACCTGTGGGTCCCAATCTCTGTGGGTTGAATAGCCCTTTCACAGGAGTCACCTGAGACCCTCCGCGTGTCCCATATTTACATTGCGATTCATAACGGTAGCAAAATTACAGTTATGAAGTAGCAACAGAAACAGCTTTATGGGTTGGGATTGCCACAACATGAGGAATGAAAGGGTCTCAGCATTAGGAAAGTTGAGAACCCCTGCTGTAAAGGCTCCACAGTCTTCCCAAGCAGGGTCAACAGCTGGGCACCAAGTGGACTAATACCCGAGTCCGTCCATCATACATGCCACACTGTCACACCTCTTCCTGTGCCCCCCACAAACCACTGGACGTGAGGTACTACATCTCGTGCCATGATGGCATCAGCGTGTACATAGATACTCTTTGTCTTTGCCTATGCGTTAGTTGAGCCATTGCTTGTCTGCAGAGGCTAGCCCAGAGTTTTGTTTCCTGGATTCAACCCTCTATCACCAACCAAAGGGCATAACGGTTGGCCTCTTTCCATCTATCATGATCTGGATTTTAACTGGCTTATTTCCACCAGGGTAAAATATGCTGTCATGTATCTTAATAATGATCACCCCCCCTCCCACACACACACAACAATTTAACAATTTTTCCACTCTCTTCTGCAGCTGAATTACTCATTTTGTTCCCTTTAGGTATCTGCAGTCACCTCAGACTAGATCATCTCACCTATTGCTCTGGCTTGGTCCATGGCCTCCCTGTGTCCTTAGGGTGGAGGGGACCAGGGGAAATAGGAGCAAGACCCAGTCACTCCTTGCTCAAATTTTCCCAGTTCTTTCATTACACTCAGATGAAAGCCAAGAGCCCTTGGCAGAGTGTGCAAGAGCTAGAGTTGGCACCAGCTGCTTTTCTGACCTCATCCCTGCTTCTCTCCCTCCCCACCCCCTTCTGTTCTCCTTCACTTCTCTTCAAACATTGCAAGTGTGGTCCTGCATCCAACTTTGGGATTTGCTGTTCCTTCTTCCTAGAATGGGCTTTTCTCACATCTCCATTCCTCACATCTGGATTGTGCTCAAATGTTTCTCGCTCCTGGAGGCTTTCCCTCCTCCTCGGCACTTGTAGCTGACCCTCGTTCTCTTCTCTTCGGAGGCTTTATAATCTCGGCCATGTATTGTGTGCTTATTTATTTATTATCAATCTGCTTCTCCTAGGTTGGTTATTTCCATGAGACAGCACATTGTTTTGATCACTGATGCACCCTCAGTGCTTGGAGACATTGAATAAATATTCCTAAGTATTGAAAAAAATATATTTGTTAAAGGAGTGCCTGGGGTTGTGTGAGCAAACAGCAGGGAGCACCCTACTCTTCTTAGGCGACTCTTCCCCAGGGCTGACAGTGTCGGAAGTAGGAAAAGATGCCAGGCAACAGTGAAAAGGAATGGAGAGACCACCGTAGCAGGGCCAGCCATGTGTTCAAAAGCAAAGCCCATGAATTCTGCAGAGGAAATTACAGTTTTTAATAAGTAAGACCCATGAGTAGGCAAAGTGGAGGAGGAGGGTGGGCTTTCAGAGGGACCCAAAGATCTTTTTTTTTCCTACATTTTTTCTTATGCTTATTTTATTGAGTCTCAGAAAGAAAATTAAGCCACTCTATATTGGTCTGAATGAAATGGGGCAGAACTAAAAATCCAATTTCCAAACTTAAGTCTTCGTCGCTGAGAAAGGACCCAATGTTTCTAGCATTTTTCAGCCTCCACCGAGCTGTACAGCTTGCGTATCAAGTGTGTCCATGAGCTGTGTCTATATGAAGAGAGAAATATAAGTTCAAATTGTTCTTTATTTAATAAGTAGTATTGGCTTGCGTTATTCTGACTCAAAAATAGTAAAGAAAAATGACTGATCTTACACAGTGACTCTTAATTTAGTGAGTCTCTGAGACAGCTGTGGATGCTCTATGGGAAAAATACACAGAAACACATGCATGCTACAGTTTTAGAAGGTGTTTGTGGCCACTTCCAACATTTCACGTTTCCCTCATGTGTGTCCTTCCTCCTGGTTAGTGTTGGTGTCTCCTACTCTCTCCCCCTCCCTCCCTCTCTCTCTCTCTCTCACACTCTCTCTTCACTTCTCTCTACTTCTTGTTTTTTCCTTATCTGTAAATACAAATGTGTGTACATGCACATTTGTGCACGAATGTCCCTGCCACAGGGCACATGTAGAAATCAGAGAACTACTTTTGGTGTCAGGCCTTGCTTTCTAACTCGCTTGAGAGAGAACGTCTTTTCGTTGTGTCTCTGCTGCGCACACCAAGCTCTCCGGACAATGAACTTCTAGAATTCTCCTTGTCTCTGCTTCCCATCTCCTCCCTCTTTGTGTTTAGCTTTCTCTGTGTTTGGAGATTTGAACTCTGGTCCTCATGCTTATGAGACACGCACTTTTACCCACTGAGCCATCTCTGCAGCCCACTCTTTCTTTTCTGACACATGGCATCTCCTAGACAAAATACTTTCAAAGGAGTGTGCTCTCTTCAAAATTAAATACTCACGAATATTTTAGCACATAAAACTTTAAATATGCATGATGACAGCTATCCAATGTTTCTAAATTTCTTAATTAAAATATCGGATCCTCTAAAGATATGAAAAGTTTTGAAAAATACTACCTCAGTGAAAAGAAATCACAATATTGAATATGGAATTGAAATTTCAAAAGCATAGGCCAAACTAGGTTATTTCAAGATTACAACAAAAGAGTAAAAGAAACAAAGCAGTTAAGAGAACTTTAAACTATTTAGTGTCAAAACTCCTCACTATAAGCCAAATGTTGTAGAGATTTTGAATTGATTTGAATTTAATTGCCTGCAATTATCAAAACATATAATTCAAAATGCTTACATTTAGAAGATTTGCTGTGTCACATATTAAAGAGTCCTGATTTTAGATGCACCAGTATCATGAACAATCACTATCTTACCCATCTTATAATGCAAAGATATAGAGAATTTTCTAGGCCTTCAGAGCCTAGGGTCACTGACTGTTGACCATAACTGAATAGTCAAGATCTGCAGAAATAAAATAGTGAGATATTTGTGTGTCTTTCTCTTAAGTCCCTCCCAATAGGCTAGGTAGATCCCACTTTAGATGTCATTGACTTGAATCGATCATATCCCACTTATAAACCAGTTACTGGTAAGGAGGATGGTATAAACTGATAAAATAAACCTAGTCAGAATATAGACCTGAGCTGGGAACACAACTGTGCTCTTTATGGTATAGATCTGTAGAGAACATGGGGTTCCTTTGGCAAAAAAGAAAGGTATAATATTGGGCAAGAAACTGTCCATCTCTATTTTAAGACTTGAATAAAATCATGTCATAGGAAAAAATTAGAACAATAAAATTAAGAGTAAATACATATCTATAATATTGGGCTCAGTCATGATGGTTGTAAGAAAATGTCATGAAACCATTAGCTTTATGGAAATTGATTAGTATATTTATTAATCATGAACTGAAATGGTCATGATTTTATCAGAAATACCTCAATATTTTAGAGGAATCATCTTATGTTTGTATGAATAAATGACTTTATCAGTCTAAAGTTAATACTCTCATTTGTGAAATGCAGATTTGACAAAGCAACCTGCTCGCCTGCTTCAGATACTTACCTTGGGAGCAATATTATATGTGCAAAGCTTCAACACAAAGAGTAAAATATGGTGCAAAAGTTATTGTTTTATGAGAAAGAGGAATTGTGCAGTGAAATTCTTAACATTATTTATAACCATTACTTAACCATTTTTTTCCAATTTAAATAACTCCAAGTGATACTTTTGCTTATATTATTTTTCCTGCTTATTTCAAACCATTGTTTTCATAGTAATCTTATAGAATTGTTGTAAATGATGTACTTTATAAATGTTAGGAGAGAACAACACATAGGTAATGATTCTCAACATAGAATCATGCCTTTTAAAATCTGTCTCAGTATTTCTTCATAGAATTTGATGCATTTAACTTGCTGATAAGCACTGTGTCTTACATTTTGTCTAAAGATTACTTTGGTCATCTACAGCAATGACTGTAAAGTTTTGGCTATGAAAGAAAAGTTTAACTTTCTATTACAAACTGACCATGCATAGTACATAAATTTCTATAAACAAATTTAACATTCATGAAAGTAGCAGAAAACTGTATATACTCTGCTACTATAATACTTTTTACATTGTTCAATTTCATTAAAAAAACCTGATTGTATTTTAATCAATGGACTAATGGTGAGCCAATGGTTTGTGACTCAGTTTACAAAAGACTTCTACAAAATAATGGTGACCTAGAGATGAGCTCTTTCTCTCCAGTGGGGCTTTGATGGCTTTGTTTTAGTAGGCTTGAACAATCTTTTTTGTTTGTGCTTTTATTTAAAATATTCTCCTAAACTTTATATCAGAACCACTGAGTCATAATATTTATGCTAAAGCACAAGTATAAATTCTGTAAGAAAGTTCTCATGTTTGAGATACAACTTTTTTTTTTTTAACTGTACTTGAACAATTCCACACAATGCCAGGATCTACCCACCATCAACACTCTGCTAGATTGATATTTTAAGTTTAATGTGGCCATAATGAATTTAATCTCCAAATCGCTCTTGACACCTGTGGTGGTTTGAATGAGAAGGGTTCCTATAGGGTCACATATTTTAAGACTTGGAACTGATTGGGAAGGATCAAGGGATGTGGCCTTGTTAGAGGAGGTGTCTCACCAGTGTGGGCTTTGAAATTTCAAAAGCTCAAGTCATTCCTAGGGTTCTCACTCTGCTTTCTACCTGGAGATGAAGATGGAGGCTGTCAGCTACTGCTCTGTCACCATGCCTTCCTATCTGTTGCCACGTTCTCCGCCACAATGATCATAGACTCTAACCCCTTGAAACTGTAAGCCCCCCCAAACTATCTTCTATAAGTTGCCTTGGTCACTGTGTCTTCTCAGGGCAATAGAAAAGTATGTAGCAGGATTCTGCCCATCCTTCTCTCGTCCATATATTATTTTCTGTAACTCTTTCTAGGCTCCACATTTTGACTTCCAGGCAGGGTATTGCTACAGTATCACCGTACAGTAACTCCATCTCCATGTCACTCAGCTCCCTGTACTAAGCAAGATGGTAGCTCAACTCATGGTTTCTGCTTTCACAGAACCTGCTTTAGCTATTGAGTAATAATTCTTTCCTTAGACTATTGCAGTGTACCCTTAGACATTTATCTCTCTATGTTCTCTCCAAATTGGTACTTAGTGCTTTAAGATGGAGATATTCTGGGAGCCTCGTAACATACAATTCTTTAATAAATGCTTTTACAATAGAGTTAAATCCGAAATGGTTTTAGCAACCAAGAACATGATCCTTATGATCTGATTTCACAAACTTTTCCTATTATCCTTGCTGAGCTCTCCTTTAAACTTATTTTTCAGGAACATGTCCCCAGCTCATCTATTCTGCTTTCTGTTTCTTTATCACAGTCCCTGCCTGGATCTGGACGACTGGTCAGCCCCCTCATTTGTCTCATGGCTCTGTTTTGTCTTTGTTAAATACAAATTCTTTGCAAACCTACCAGGTACCAGAAAGCTATTTCTATGTTCTTACTCTGTCTAGTTTTGTGTGATAGTTTGATTGGGCTGAAGTATGCCTGATAGCTGTTAAAAAGAATATGTTTCTGGGCATAGGGTGTTGGTGTATGGGAAGAGATTAGCATTTGAATTACTATATCCAGCAAAGAAGATAAACCTTCTTCAGTGTGGATTGGTTTCATCTCCTCTATTGGAGACCCAATAGAACAGAAAAGGCAGCGGAGGTTAAATTCTGTCTTTTATTGGAGGTAGCTACCTCCTGCCTCAAATGGTGGGGAGCCTTGTTCTTAGGCTTTCAGACCCCAACTTAGTTATACCACTGACTTTGCTGCTTCCCTATCTTGTAGATGGTGAATTATGGGACATCTTGTCCATCATAATTGCATGAGAAAATTTCCATACGATAAGTCATTTCACATGCTTGAATATATGAACGTGGTACTTGTGATTTCATGGTAATGTGGTAATTTCATGGATATATATATTTACTCCTCAGTACTCTGATCTCAGGCAAGGTCCTTCTCTGGACCTTAATCTGTTGATTTGACCTGAAGACATCTTGTAAAATTTGGGATTTTTACACAGAATCAAGCATTACTGTCGGCATCTACACCGACATTTCCTAATCACTGAACCCTTTGTGGCAGTGCTCCTGGCTGTTTATTGCACATACTTAATGGAGTTATAATTATTTGGCTCTGAACAAGGGAAGCATTATTTAGAGTTCACAATGAACATCTGCTTTGTGCCAGATATGGAGGTCACAGGTGAACAGCCTATGCATTGTTCTGCATCATGTCACAAGCTCTAGCACACTGTTAAAGTGTTTACATTGTTCCAAAAGCAATAATGATTTCTGTAAAACATCTGACTCCGAAACTCACCTGTGAGGAAGGACCACAGTGTTTTGAGATTTCAGTTGGTTGATGGATTTGAAGAGGTGATCAACTGTAACATTAGTATTATTCGCAGTGGAAAACAAACCTCCCAGGCTCTGTAGAAGAGTGTAAATAGTACCTCAGTGAAGTTTGAAAACAGTGCTGGCATTTCTAAGATGCATCGACTGTCATACAAATGGATCACATTATCTTGGGCCGTGAACAAGGCTTACTGAGATTTAAGAGTCAAGTGGGACAAATTAGGGAGAAGCACAGGCACACTAAGACAGGAATGGCTGCTGGGGTAGAGTCAGAGCGCTCGGGGCCTCGTGGTAAAGTTCCTGCCTGGCTTGGAAAGCAAGGATGCCATAGCACAGATTCACAGGCCTTTCGTTTGCCAAAGTTTTGAGATACTGTGCTAAAGTCATTCTCTCAGGGATTCAGTAATCACGAAACAGTTTGCACAGGAGGGTCTGTCTACATTTCCAAGGGATGTATAGCCTTCCTAGGAAAGAAAGAAAACCAGTCATGAGGTTAGTTCTAGATGATGAATAGGAAGCAGAGAGTGATCCAGTTCACATTGAAATATCACACATACCATGGGAGGAAACTTTCGTACAGGGCCCGGTGCGGGGGGGGGGGGGGGTTGAACAAAAAGAAAGAGGGTGAACCAATCAGCAAAGTCAGATTTTAGCTCTACTATTAAGAGAATCAGACTAGAATTCATTCCCTACTGCTGCTCAGAAATGAGCTGCTTAGAGAATGGGTAAGGGCGGGGACCCCACAGACACGCTAATTTTCAGAGGATACAACTTAAGATGTCTTGCTCTAGACTGGTACTCTGTCAGAGCAAGATTGAATGGATAACCTGTCCGGTCTTTGCAGGCTCGGAGTCTCTTTCATTTGTACCTCCATTATTCTGTGATTATGCAAGAGAGGGACATATAGTGCTGTTACGGATCGGGTATGATTTATTGACTCGCTGTATCTTTAAGATAACACATGCACTGTGTGTTGTTAGGCTCCATTGGGCATTTTCTCGTGAACAGTTGTGAGGAGAGCAAACAGACTCACAAAAGTCTGTCTAAAGAGTCAGTGCATAGCTTACTGCCGGCGGTGGCTTGGGGCTGCATTAATTTGTACATGTGATTTTTCTTCCTTCCTGTTCTGTCTCTCCTCCCCTTTGTAATTAATAGATTTTTCACACTCTCAAACATTTAGCATTGCCTTGTTTGTTGGATGCGGCCCTCTTCCGGGTTTCCCCTGTGGACACGGTGGAAGAATGTGGGGAAACCATTTGATGAATCACAATTTGTTGAAGGCAGTTATGGTAGCAGCAATAGAGAGATGGAATATTTGCAAAATGCCAGAGGTGAAGGAATAGGACACACATGATTAAAGTTGCCATAAAATCAAAGCTGTCAAAGCAACAAAAGCCATAAAAAAGAAATATTCTGGCAACGTCAGTCTCCCACACATCCAAGGGTGTCATGAAGCATATTACTGAAGACAGTCCATTAGGAGCACAGGGAAATTTTTTTTCCCATTGACTATGAAAACATGTGCAGAACTATAAATGTTCTTTGCCCCAGGAATTTTAGCAGAAACACCTGGGGACTGCAACAACAACAACAGAAACATTCTGAGAGGGAGTACTTTGGGCTCTTCTGTGAGCATCTAGGAGGGGGAGGAGGTTCAAAGGCTGAGGCTGATTTCACGGACGAGTTTAGATGAGGATCATACACTGAAGAGCAGCTCTGTGTCCCTTTCAGAGTGTCAACAGCTGAGAGCATATGGAGGTATGGACGTGTCCCCATATGGAAGTATGGGGCACACCCCCATTGCTTCCAAGAGCCCACAGTTACAGGGAAGATGGATTTGGGGTGAAGTGTAAAGAGCGTATTGAAAAAATGAAATTATTTCTTATCTGAAGAAGTCCATGCTGCTCTGGCAGAGGTAGCTGGTTATTAAGGAAAGCTATTTGGACACTCCAAGAAAGTTCTTAAATGTTCAGCAAGGTAACAGGAAGTAGCCACTGTATTGACTTCTGCTATCCTGATAGAATCTCAACCAGACAGTGGGGAAATTCTCAGAATTCCATACAAGTCCTGAGGGAGTGGTACAGGTTTAGGTATGTCAGAGAAAACTGGAGTCACAAGGGAACAGGTTGGAATATGGCTCAAATAGAAACAATGGTATGCTTCCCTGTTTGGATAAACATAGCCAGAGTTAACAACGAACAGTATTGCTTCTATCTGGTTATAAACAGCACAGTTTATGATGCTTGAAAAAATAAACAAACTTTTCGGTAGAGACTTGCAGGATTTAATTCCTTTCAAATATCCTTTGACTCATGAATCCAGGATGCTTTACAAGAAGGGGCTTGTCCGCTTTCCCTACAAACCACTTCGGGATTGCTGGTGGGAGTGGTGGCAGAGAGTAAAAAGAAAATGTGGGGTCATTGATAACCCTTCCTGCAGCAGAGTAGCACCCCAACCCCACCCCAGGATGCATTTCTAAAAGCAGCAGAGAAGGAGACACATGCTTGCTACTGACTGGGAAGAACTGCAGACACTGCCCCACCTAAGATCTGTCAAAACTCAGTCTTCCATAAACTTGTGAAATAAATTGTTCCCCATGTTTTCTAGAAAGGTTTCTTTTGAGACTATGGGAACATTTGATTAATTTCAATTCATATATATATATATATATATATATATATATATATATATATATATATATATCTTTGCGATACAGCAAGTGCTACCATGTCTCCTCTTCTGCCTGCACAGTGGGTAAGGAGTGAGGCTATGCTCCTTACTGAGGATTTGATCTTCGGAAAGTCTCCTGTATCAGTCCCTCATTTCTGAGACAGTGGAACTGGAACCAGAAACCTGAATGAGATGTCTGTGATGGAAATGCTTTGTAATGTTCAAGAAATAAGTGTCTGTGAAGCCATTTGAGGTTTTTCTGTAAAATGGGGATACTATAGTTAATCACTCTTCCTCACCTACACTGGTGTGAAACACTAGCTCAGTGCTAACTTTACACTGTGATGTGTTATAAGACCTTGCTATCATCACCACCACCATCATCATCCTCATCCTTTTGAATATTACATTTTTCTCTAAACATAAAAAGTTCCAATTAGGAAACTGTTAAATTTTTTGAATGGATCCAAAGCAACACAATTCACTCCTGAACACATTTTTTAAGTACCATCTTGAACCCTTTTCTTCATTAGTCTCAGAACTCATCTTGCAACAAAATATACACTACACTTGTGTGACTGAAATCATTTCCATGGTAGCAGATTGTGGGGAAGGCATCACACAAAAATGTCTGAGACTTGACTGCAGGTTCAAACAGCAGGAGAAACTGGTTTGGGATCAAATAAGCTCTTATTCAAGTAAAACTGTCGAGAAACTGCCAAGGGAACACAGAAAATAACTGGGGAAGGAAATTGCTTTTGGAATAAATGTTCTGTTCCTTCAGGTTTGCTCCTGTGGAAAGTACCCCTTTGAAAAGACTTAATAGAACCATTGGAGGGACAAAACATGAAATATCTCATGAAATCTTAAAAGGTTTCTTTTATAACCATTTCTCCTGAAGGTACATGTGGAGGAAAGAGAAACCAAGAAGGTGGTATTTGTACTCTTGACCACAAACCAAAAGACAAAGTTGGTATAGAACTATTACTTGCATCTAAATCTATTCCAAATGATTGCTGCTCCCTATATGTGCCTGTGCCGTGCTAAGGCCTGGACATGGAACCAAGGTACTTTGTATTCCCAGGATGTGCTTTCAGGCTGAATTTTGGAAGTTACTCCTAGTTCTTTAATTGAAGTCTATCGAAATTCCCTCATGATTTTGTGGATATCATTTAAATAACTTATCAGCTGGGAACATCTATTACAGACTGGGTACATTCTTTAGTTTTTTTTTTTCCCCCCCACAAGCATAACTTAAGGACCTGTGCTGAGAATAAAAGCACATGTAAGGTATTTTGTGCTCCCAGAAATTTTAAGCAGAAAGGATTTAAACTTTTCGTTATGCATAGATAATAAGAGGCTGTGGTACACGCCATCGGGGTTGAGAGCCAGGATAGGTAAATGCATTGGTAGTTTAGTAGAGGAGTCAAATCGCTAGAAATGAGTCCCTAGAAATGAGAAATGAGTGAGAAGGTGATTAAGAAAGTAGAGAGAAGAGCACCTCTCATCTCAGGATGTTAGGAGGATGAATGACTAACTTAGAGATAGTTGCAGAATTGGGCTTAAACCACATGAATTTGTTTTCCTATAGTTCTTGGGCCTAGATGTTCAAGTTCAAAGTACTGGCAGGGCTGGCTCACAAATGGCTGACTGTATTTGCATGATTTCTGATGTTTCATTCTTTTTTATAAAAATAGTAGATTTACATTAATGACCTTCTCTGACCCCAACTTCCTCCTTAATGGCTTTGTCTGCAACTACAGTCTCATCAGGGATTAAAGCTACAATACATATATTTTAAGGACCTCAAGGGAGTCTAGGTCAGAGGGCAATGACGTACTTCAGCAGTTCAATATCACCCAAGGTTAGTCAGTGTACAAAACAATGGAGTAGGTCATGAAATGCATGATTATGTAGATGTGAAATCTTAGGGTACTGGTGAGCCACTGAGGATCCTGTGCTTCAGGGTAGAGTAATCAGAATTGTCCTTCTATTGGATTATTCTAGTGGAAGTTGGAGGAAGTATGGAGGTGAGGTCAGCATGGATGCAAGATGATATACAGACCAAGTGACACGGTAGGCCAGGCTAGGGACAAGGATGGCCAATTCAGATGAGCGTGCACTAAGGAGAACTCTGGGAGTTAGAAGGGATAGGGATTGATGCAGATGAAGAGTGTGTGAAGGAAGTTCCTGATGTGCTGTGTTATTTGGAGGAACTTAGGAGCTAATAAAAGAAGAAAGAAGGTAAAGTCCCATGGGATTTAGGGATGGGGTATGGAAATATATGATTTGCTTGAATGTGTGACGCCGTGAGTTCTAGAGTATCCACAGAGAAGTCTACACAAATCGACAGGTCTGATCCTTAGAAAGCAAAACTTAGATTTGCTCAGTTGTTTGAAATGCTTAAAATATGGACAAGATCAGTTTCAGACATGAGAGTACATGAAATAGCTGAGGTTAGTGTAGAATGAGAAGATGAAGAATGTCTACAAATACAAAGACAGTAACCACTGCCATCTCAGGTAGAAATAGAGTAAAACGGTTCTTTGCTTTTTATTGGGAGATGCTTAAAATGTAGTTTAAATATCACTCTAATTGTTCTGGAGCCAATGCCCAAATAAAGGGCAAGTTAAATTTATCTTAGGATTTACAATGGCTTGCTTCTGTATTTCTTAAATATTTTAATTTTCTCTACTTTAAATTTAACCTATAATTTGATTTTTCAGTTTTATGTCTTTTAATAGCTGATCTTTATTTTGGCTATGTTAATTTTCCAAGTGTTCAGTTACTCTAAGATTAAAGCTTTAAATCTCCAATAACTGGCAATGAATTGTGAAATTTGAGTAACTTCATTAGGACATTTGCAATTTGGAGAAAATTGGCTTTCTAAACAGTGCATTATCTCGCCTTTAACCTCAAGTTGCATAACTTATGTCACTGTACCCCATTTTCCGTAGTCACCACACACCAGCACACACATGGGGAAATCCACCTGAGGACACTTCTTATGGCTGGAAAGTCTGTCAAAGGAGAAAGGGACCCCCAAATAGTGTGATGTTAGTGTTAATTCCCAACTTACTGAGATCTCAACTCACCTGGAGACCAATATCTAATTAACATTCATTGATGTGGGAAGGTCCACCTTTATTGTGCAGGTAGCCACCATTTTCTATGGAATATTGGACTGTCTGGGCGGAGAACGGGAAGTAATAGGCTGCTACATGAAAGCATCGCTCTCTGCTTCCAATTGTGGATGCGATGTGACAGGTTGCTTCAAGAACTTACTGTCTCTGCTTTCCCACCCCGGTGAACCATTTCCTTGAACTGTGATCCAAATAACTGTGTTCTTCGTTAAGTCTCTTTTGTCGGATAGTTTACTTCAGTCAGAGGCAAAAGAAGACAACGCAGTGAGTCATGCGTCCTGAGCGCCTTCGTTCTTGGAACAGGTGTTGGTTGTTCTGGGCATTGTGTAAAGTGCAGTGGAGACAGGGCTGGGAAGTGAGCAGATCACGCAAGGGCCCCAGCCTTCTAGAACCTGTAAGCTACCTATACTGTCTCCACTGTTTACAAGGTCCACTGAAGCATGGTTGATTTCAAGACATGTAACCTGGCGGTTTGATATGGTGTACAGTGGAGAGATCCTTATCACAGTTCATTTCTCTATCAGCTCCCTTCTCATATTTTCCTCTTTTCCCTCCCCCACCTCCTCCTTATTTCTTCATTCCCCTCCCTTTTCCTTCCTTTTTTCTTAGCAATTCATTATTGTGTGTATGTATGATATGTATGTTTGTGTGGTGTATGGTGTGTGTGTGTGTGTGTGTGTGTGTGAACACATGAACCATGGCATGTGTCTGTGGAGATCAGAACAGATTTGGAGAGTAGGCGCTCTCGAACCACCATGTAGATGAGACTCAATATTTCAGGTTGTATAGTAAGCATTTTATACACTCAGCTGTCTCACCAGTCCACTTCCTTCCTTCCTATTCTATGCTAAGGGCACTTGAGTTTTTTTATTTGCTTCTTTTTCCCCCTAGTAAAATTTCGTTCCACATGGCATTGTCACTGACTATATGTAGTCACCAGGCTGCATATTGGAACTCTTACTCTTAACTGCTAGCTGTATCCATTAACCAGCTTCTCCTTTCTATTGTCCTGGAAACTCATATGACACTCCCTGCCTTTATAGTTCACATACTCTTCTGTTGTAATTATCAGTTGCATTTGTTTTACTGTTTCTTGCTGTCCTCACTTAGCCAGATGTCTGCAATGTCCATTCATGCCACAAATGGCAGTCTCTCTTTCTTATCAGCTGGATAACAGTCCAGGGACTATGGCACCAATCTCTTTAACCATTGGTCACTGACTGGCACTTAGGTTGTTATTGTACATTGCCTATAGTGAGTATAATTATCTCAGTGAATGTAAACTTGTTGATACAGGTTGGGATACTTGTGCTCCTTTGGAGAACCTCTCCAGCATGCCTACAAGGCCATGAGATTTGGCCTGAATATTCATTTATTCACTGTAGTCTAAGAAGAGTTGGCCTAGCCCTTTGGCTAGAAGCTGTCAATGTAACTTGACATTTTTAATCCCTGAGGAAAGTCTCTTCCTTGGCTCAAATCTTGTTTGAATATGGCCTCAGAATCATTTGTTAATGAGCCTTGTACGGTAGAAGTAAAGGCCGTCCTGGAGCGTCTCTGAATTGCTTCCAAACCTCTGCTCATGGCACTGTCTCTCTGTTGAATATTCCAGAATGGGCAGAAGCAGGGGGAAGGCAGATGTAAGTTGGGCTTAGCTAACTGGAGAATGGCTGCCCTCTGAACCCGATAAACTGCTCTAAAAATTCCCTGTCATCTACAGTCCCTTGAACGTTGATTTCCATTGATGTTTGAAAGATTAGGATGAAGGTGAGCAACACCGTGGCTGGTTATCTACATTAAATACTTATATTCATGGAAACGTACAAAGTCCACAGAGAGAAAGAAAAGGGCACTTAGAAATCCATATTTAACATTTTGGTTGCTCTATTAAATAATATTGATTGTACCTCCCATTACATGGCTGGAAAATGAAAGACCTCTAAAGATTTTCATTTTGGCTTTCCTTTGTTAAAACACAAAGACAGAACATTTGGGTAAACATGCTCTTATTTTAATCAGAAATATCACCAATTATCAAATAAATGAGTGCTTGTGTGGCTCATTATTTTTCCCATTTGCGATGTAGTGGATCAGAAAAACAAAAAGAAAATTAGATTACTTTAAAATGCTTACATTGAAAATATATATACTGTTCACTAAACATGCCTGGAAAAATTGGGGTGTTTCTTTGGGGCTCCAGGTACATCCCAGTGTCTCCACAGAACATAGATGCCAAGTTGTTTTCAAACACTGGTAAAAAAAAAAAAAACCTATTGATTTGAAAGCTTCCTTAAGAATCCTGTCTATAATTTCTGTTCACATTTGACAGAATCTTATGACATTGGAACCACCAAGTTCATTGAAATTCCACATTCGCAGAGATCCTTGCACACACTTCTCATTTAGAGATAACACTTTTGTTCCTGACACAGATTCAAAATAAGGATCTCAGGGATGAGGAAAAAATGAAACAGAAACCAAAGAAAACAATTTCATTTCAAAATAAAAATAAAATCACGCACATCAGACAGAACAAGTACTACTGTTTAAGTGGGGAGAAAGGAGCAGATCTAATTGATGGAAAACAGACTCTGTTTCTCAAGTTCAGACAACTCATCTTGTCTGTCCTGTCAAGATAGTACCAGATAAATTTGAAAAGTAAATGGTAATAACTCAGTTTGCCCTCAGGCTGCTTTGTCAACCTCTCTTGTTCTAGGAAGTATGATTAACACTAGAGTTTTCTCACCTACTCTTGCCTTTCAAACGTTTTCTAATTTCTGTTCAGAAATGCATGCCCCAGAAATTTCCAATCTATTGACTTTCCCCCAATTTATCCCATTGTGGTTCTATCTATGTAATGGTTACATGGAGGGAAAAATGGATAAATTGATTTGATTTTGTGCACATTTGGAACAATAACGAAAGCAACATAATCAGAAAGCCTTCTCTTCCTTTCATCTGCTTTTTAGTGTGTGTGTGTGTGTGTGTGTGTAGGAGTGAATTCAGTGTGTGTGTGTGTGTGTGTGTGTGTGTGTGTGTGTGTAGGGGTGAATTCAGTGAAACTCTAGTAGATGGTACATCTTCTCCATGGAGCCTGTGCCAAGAAGACAATACACAAACTCAGACCAAGATATGAAACAGGCAATGTATTTGCTGAAGTGTAGAAATTGCATTTTGCCAAACAAAGAGAGGCAATATTTTCACCGAAAGTAGGCAAACATTTTGAAGTTTATGAAAAACAAAACATTGCTGGTTGGATCAAACCCTCCTTATGAAAGTCTACTTGTTATACTTTCTCAGAAGATAGGCCCCTTTTAAATTGGCACTATTATTTTCATATTCCTAAAAGATAACAGGCTTTCTTTGTTGGAGCAATATTAACCTTGATACAGAGAATTCATGTGGCTTGCTTAGTATGTATCAGGCATTGTGCTGTGCTTCTAATAAATACTGGGCTCAGTCTGACACCTAATCTTGGCTCTCTTGCCAGAATCTCACTTTCCCTGGTGTGTCATGTGCAATCTGCAGCAACACCAACATGTGACAACTTAAATGTCCACTTCTAGCTACATTCTGAATGTCAGACTTGGATTTCTGAAAGGAAATCACAGCTGAAATTCTGTGGTCAGAGGGCTAGGCTATCCTTAACTGTGATTGTCCTCCATGAGCAACCATTTACAGATCTCATTACTGTGAGGTACCAGGATGGATGGCCTGTTGCTGTTTATGCATGTGCCTGTGCACGTGCATGTGCATGTGCATGCATATGTGTGTGTGAGTGTGTGTGTCCCTGCATACCTTCACAAACATCAACATTCACATGCAAAAGTCGTACTGCCCCTTTGAAGGAGGCTTCATGTCAGAGAGCCCAGGTTCTGGTTTCCATCTTGCGTGTCTGTTCTCTAAGTCCTTTACAATGCTTGTTCTGGAATAGCTACACCAGTACTGAGGCTTAATCTGTGCCTTTTCTGTGATTTTATTTCTAAGTAGTTGTTGCCTATGTGGAGTGGAAGCCCTTTGTGCACCTTGAAAGTGGAGGTGAACTTAATAAAAATATGCTGATTCAAGTTAAAAGATGGTTTGTCACATGGGTAATGGCTTTGAATGTTAACCTTGACCTTCTCGGAGGAAAATTGCTGTGCTGTGTTTCAGTTAAGTATGTACTGGCGCACTCCTTTCAGCTAAAACAGGCATATAATTTTAGGGTGAACGAGCTGTTTTCTGTAGAGTTCCCTGAACAGGAGTTGGTTGTAAAGGCTGTAAAATAACTCATGGGTGGCAATATCAGAACCAAGACAAAATGCCATGTGTTATCAAGAGTGACTCTGGTAACAGGGGACTTGTTCTCCTGATTGTTTTTCTTTGGCTGAGGACATGATGTCCCCTGTGGATATAACTTAAGGTATTTCTGTAGTGGCCATGGTGCTATGCTTCTCAACTGCCCCTAGAAGGAGCATCTGTTTTCACAGATATTGGGGGTACTCTGGGTGAAACTCTTCAGCCTACGGCTACCTTCAAGCTTGCCTCAGCTGGTCCCACCCAAGGATCTGATCTTCCTACATCAGAGACTGGTTTGGAAGGATGGAGGTATCAATGCCTGGCTGTTGGTTCCATCTTGAAGCAATTTTAAGGGCAATCAGTTTTCGATTTGTCTGCGGCAGATGAAGGGAAAATGTAAGGCCCCTCCTTTGGTCTTCTCTTAGATTCATCTACTTGTCATTTACGCATCTTCTCTGAATAGACAATATTTGAGAATTAGTAGGACTTGAAGAATCATCAAGGAATACATGGCCATGTGTGTCCTAAGCATCAAGACATTCTCCTGCAGGGCACCCCGAATACAGGCATTCTCAAGAACACATATGCGAGTCGTCTTACAACATATTCTAATTTCCCTAGCCGCCCCAAGAACGCTTGCCTTAGCTGTTTGCTTCCACTGTAGTCCACAGAGCGCCAACCAAATATGGCATTTATTTGACTTCTTCATCTTCTTTATTCTTTTTAAGATTTAGTTTTATGTGTGTGGGTATTTTGCCTGAATGTAAGTCTGTGTACCACATGAATGCTTTTGTGGTGCCTGCTGGAGTTAAAGATAATTATGAGCCACCATGTAGGTGTTAAGAATTGAACCTAAGTCCTCTGGAGGAGCTGCAAGTGTCACCTCTCCAGCCCCTATTCATCTTTAATACTTTATTGTCAAACTGTTTTTCCATTTCTTAAAGAAAAAAGTTATCTTGTATTGGCATTTCAAAAGATATTTCAACAAAGTTGTTCTCTATGACTGTCATGTAGCTTTGGTTTGTCTGGTTGTTTCCTCTTGATAGAGTTCATGCTCAACATTTTGGGGTGTAATTTTGTCTCTGGTGCTGCTCGCCAGTGCACTCGTCAAAAGCATGGAAATCTTCCTCTTTCAATTTATTAGGTGTTCATGTTTTGTCTTTTCAACTTAAAAAAAAGTGTGTGCATGAACGTGCGCAGGGGTGTGTGTGTGTGTGTGTGTGTGTGTGTGTGTGTAGGTTCACATACCATTGACCTTCTGCAGAGGAGGAGGAGAGCTGCGGATGTTGGTTCTTGTCTTCCACCTTCTTGAGACAGGGGCTCTTGTGGTTTACATCACGGGTAGCTGGCATGTGAGCTTCCCAGTGTTCTGTCTCTGCCTCCCATCTCTCCACAGGAGCGATGGGATAACACCGGAATTTAAATGGGCTCTGGGGACCTGAACCATACCCTCACACTCATGTGTCAAGCTCTGTTTTCCCTAATTCACCTCCTCAACCTTCTCTTCCCACTGTTTGAGTCTTAAAGTCACATGGGTTATGATTTTATCTTCTTTTTATGGAAAATGATATTCCTTGTTGGCCATTTCCTTTCTATAGTTGCATGTAACATTCTTTTATTCATATAAAGTACTGTGATCAGAATTATTAATGTTTTATTTACATTTCATTTGGATATTGAGTCCTGTGTCAATTTGCCTGGGCTGTGGTACTCAGAGTTGAGATCAAGGATTTTTTTTTTTTTTTCTGATTGTTTCTTCAAAGGTAGTTTTTTTTTTTTTTTCGGATGAAATTAGCATTTAATTTACTAGGCTTTGAAGAAAGGATGTTATCTTCCATAATATTAGTTGGTTTGCATTAAAATATTCCAAAGCACAACGAGAGCAAAGACTGACCTTCCCATAGCAAGGAGGAACTCTGCCAGCATTTGACTTTTTACTCCTCTGAAACTCTCTGGAGTCTCCAGCCTGCAGACTTCCCTTTTCAAATTTTGGATGTTCCAAGTCTCCACAGTTGCATGAGCCAATTCCTTTAAAAAAATCATTCAATTAATCATTAGTCAATCAAATGTTCTGTCTCTTGTTCTCTCCTCTTCTTCTCTCCTGTGCATCTATCTATCTATCTATCTATCTATCTATCTATCTATCTATCTATCTATCCATCTATCATCTATCTATCCTATAGACCCTGACTATGTCTAGCTATCCATTTTGAAATTACTGTGATGCATGCTACAAAATATAGATCCCATTTCCCTATTATGCAAGTGAATATCCAATATGTCAACACCGTTTATTAAATGTCTATCACTTGTCAGTGATTTGAAAAGTCACCTTTATCATATGCAAAAATATGCTAAATACGCCTCAGCACTTGAGTTCCTCCCTAGACATCCCATGCCATCCCTCTGCCCATAGAGTCTTAGAAATTTCTATGGGGTCTTTGCTGCTGTTAAATTTCAGAGGTACCATAATATACTTTCATTTCTGCTTTCACATTTCTTTCCTCTTCTCAAAGAATTTAATACGAAAAACGTCAAATATTCCAAAATGCTGAAATACTCTTAAAGTGTCTAAGCATACACTGTTCCCCATCATGTCATAATTTTGTTCTCAACTTAGTTTGTCAAATATTTATCTATCTCTCTGACAGTTCATCTTATTTTTCAATGTGATTCACAGTCAACTGAAGCTCTCGGGCTTACTTCACCAAATACTTCAGCATCTATAACCTCAAGTAGAAGTGAGTATTAAGACCTTAATTTTATTCATTTTTATTATGCTACTTTTTTTTTTTTTTTTTGGTTTCTGTAGGCAAGATCTGCTTTAGCTCAGGCTGGCTTTAAACTTACTACTTACCTGAAAGGACCTCGAACTCCCGATCAGCCCTCCTCTAAGTCCTGAGCCAGTGGTCCTCAACCTTCCCAATACTGTGACCTTTAGCAAAGTTCCTCATGTTGCAGTGAGCCCCAATCATAAAATTACTTTCGTTGCTACTTTCATAACTGTAATTTCAGTACCGTTATGAATCGTAATGTGAATATCTGATATGAAGATGATCTTATGTGACCCCTGTGAAAGGGTAGTTGGACCCCAAAAGGGGTTGCGATCTACAGGTTGAGATGTGCTGCTTGGCTTAGGGTCTTACATTCTCATATTTTTAAAGTAAATTTGCATGTAATAGAATTCACTAATCATAAATGCAGCACCTGCAACAAACACAGTAATGTCCCCTTCTGTCCGAATATCCCCAGTGATATTTTCCCATCATTAATGAATTGAATTTACCCCAGGATTTGATGTAAATGGATTTATACTAGTACCTTTTTGTGTAAGTTTTCTTTTACTCTGAAATGTGTTCTGTGAGCCATTCTTGCTGTGTGTTTGAGTCATTAATCTGTGTTAGCTAAGTAGCATTCTGAAGTAAACCTGTTAAACAGATCTTGGTGAATGGATGATAAAACAACTTCTTTTTAAAAAGTAAAACACTGAATTCAATAATTTATTTACAGTGTTAAAGTGGTACTCTGAAGTGAATGTTGTTAATGCAACAGAAATGTTTCAGTAAAAATGAAAATAGATAAAATACAATTAAGATAAAATAAATATTCTTGTTAGTGGACACTTTCTAGTTTGGGGCTATTATGCATTTAAATGTATTACAATCACACGTTTGATGTTTTGGGGACACGTGTTTTCAGGTCTCTGTGAAGGATAAAGTAGGTGAGGATTTGGTTGCTGAGGGACTGTGAGCCCTCTGGATGTATATCCAGCTAATAATTATATATAACATAATAATAATTAGTCTTTCCTGTTGCAGAAAATGCAGACACAGGAGGGGCCTTACTTTAGTTTTAGTCAGTTAGCTCCTTTTCCTTTTATTTTTCCCCTGTATGAATTTTAGATTTTCTAGCGCTAATCAAGTAACTAAATATATTTTGTGTCGTCTAATTTGTATTTTACATTTGTTGGGGAAATAAGTTTGAAAATGAGTTTTTGTAATGACAGAAGATTTCATTTGTTAAAGTCTGTATTTGTGATTTCACAAAGTTTCCTCTCATTTTCCACATTTTTTAATTTATTTCTTATCATTTCACGTTTGTGAATTTCACTTTCGTTGTTGTAACTGGTTTTTCTTATTCATCACATTTCCTAGTGGTTTCTTCATTGTCTAACTGTATGTTTATAAGTGAAGAGAATAATGGTTTTGGCCTTTATGTTATTTGAATTTTATTTTATCTACTTTCATTTTTATGGGAATATTTTTTGTATTAATAAAACTCACTTCAGTTAATCACTTTAAAACTGTAAATGAATTCTAAACTTCAGTGCTTTCATTTTTTATAAAGCAATTCATCATTTCAATTAGATCACCCATTCACTAAATTTTTAAATAGATTTTTTAAAATTTCCTGGTACAAAAGCCATTGCATTTTATATGCATTGTTTTCCTTCTGCCATTTTCCAGTGATTATAATTTTTGTAACTCAGAACTATTAGGGTTTTTTTTTTGTATCCTCATGTCTGGCAAAAAATTGTGTGTGTATGTGTGTGAGAGAGAGAGGGAGAGAGAGAGATTTGAATTCAATTTACAGTATTATGCATTTTATATCATTAAAGTCTACCATTATATAATTAAAAAACATTTATTTGACTGTTACAAAATAGCACAGAAATTTGTAGTTTTATAAACTCTGCTTTGTTGCTTTTAATTGTCTCTAAGTAGAAAATATGTTGTGCAGTCATTCCCAAACTGCTTACATCTTTTTCTAAGAATGAATCGTTTATTGTGCGCAGATTTTCAAGAGTTTTTACCATGAATGTAGAAAGTGCATTTCGAGAGACTCATGACTTCCTGGGCATTACTGTTTACCTTTCCACTGAAGATGTTTTATGCTCTTTTTGGCCAGTCACTCCTGTCTGCCATTAACCTTGCTAACTCTCCCTTCCTTTTCATTGTGACTGTTCTGTGTGAATCTCTCTCCCGTGTTATTTCTATGTTTTTGAAATGCATCATGTTAGGCATGAGCCCTTTTCCAGTGTGTAGGTGGCTTTTGATTAACCTGAAATTGCTTTTCTTTTAACAGGCATATGCCGAGCCTGCCTGTATTTATTGGATTGACCTGTTTGCTTACCTACAGTTCTTTCATTGAATTTTATATTATGCTATCAGGGTGCATGGTTTCTTTTGATTTTTTTCCCTGGCATTTCTTGTTTCCCCTCTGTTTTCTCTTATCTATGAATTCTTTCTCATTGTTTAAAAGTGGTGTGCGTTGGGGGGGGGGGCATGTGTATGTATATACATGTATTTGTTCAGGCACACAGACAGGTACCAGTAGAGGCTGGAAGAGGAAGTTGGATATTCTCTAACACTCTCTTCAATTTTCACTTGACAGTGTCTCTTCCTGCAGGTAGAGTTCACAGCACTTTAGTCATGCTAGCAAACAGTAAGCCTCTTCAATCCTCCTGTCTCCAGCTCCTCCCATTGGGGTTGCAGGCATACTGGGCTTTTTATGAGGGTGCGGGGATCCAAACTCAGGTCCTCAAGCTTGTGCAGTGCTGGTCCTTACCCACTGAGCTGCCACCTTCTCATCTGCCTCTCTTCTCTATTTTGATCCCAAGCCACTAGCTTTGCCTTTGAGCTGTGTGGTTTGTAGGTTTCTCTTCATTTGCTGCCTGTCCTGTCTACTTCTCGACATCTTCTCTGATTTCTCCTTAAACAAGGAGACTAGGGCAGAATGTTGCCATTTTTGGAAAAAGAAGTTGTGTTACCAATTCTTCTATTTTCTTTATTTGGGTGGTGGTGGTGGAGGATTTTTAAGAGTAGAGAATATCAGAGATTGTATTCTGTTTGCAACTTCTTTAACTTTTAGCTCTTTTTCCCCTAAGGAAGCAGGCACCTCAGGGAAGAACAGATATCTGTCAGTTGGGCACAAATGCTTAGCCCATTCTTTTTCTTTAAATGTTACATTACTTTCCTTTCAGTGACAGAATGCCCAAGAGAATCAACTTAAAAGGTGAAAAGGTTCAATTGGCATATGCTTTTAAAGCCATCTACCCATGGTCTCTGGAATATGTTGTTTCAAGGAGACCATATCAGGATATGTAGCATATGAAGTCTGCTCACAGTATGGCCACTAGGTAGCAAGAAGAGAAACAGGAAGGAGCTGAACTCTCAATATCTCCTTCAATGCCATGGTCCCAATGAACTAACTTCCTCCCATCCCCTAAGGGCCCCATTGCTTCCCACGACCACAATTTAGTGGCTCAGACTTTAACCCAGGTACGTTTAAAGAGATGATTACTTCACCATAGCGGTGGCATTTCCATGATAAAAATTGGCCAACTAGCACTGTCTCAGTTGATTTACTAACAAGGAGCATGAGGCTACTATTGATTATTAGTGTAGATCAATCAAGATTTCCTTCCTTCCTGGGTCTGGCCCCAGTCTGCATGGCTAGCTGAGACCAACTTGTGGCTGAAAGTCGTGGACATCAACTTGTCCTGACTTGGAAAGTGGCAGAGCTAAGAATGATCATGTACACACCCATGGCAAGACCTTTTTACAGCTAACACTCAGTCTTTCCTAGCTTATTCTCTGTTCAATAGTTAGACTCTACGTGTTAAATGCCACATTAACACCCCTTGTTAATTAGCAAGAGCAACAATGTCTCAACTGATTCTTTCCGATTAACAGTTCTGTTCTCTTTGATTTGTAGAGGAGTCAAATGCTGTGGTTTTAATGTTAGGGTTGTGTAAAATGTCTTTGATATTTGCCATAGTTTTTCCCTTTCTATTTCTAAAACAAATGGACATGTTTTATGAGCATATGATACATTCTGAAATAAGAGAATGAGTGTTGCCAGATGAAATTCTGAGCTGCTTTGATTTGTTACTTCGGATATCTTAGTGTTACATTTGCTTGTGCATAATTTATAACGGGCTTTTCCTTGCAGGTAATTATAACTTGTTTGCTTTATGATAACGGGACTGAGAATTTTGTTAAGGAACTCAACATATGGCAAGTGTATTTTAATTAAATTCTTCTTTAAAATGATTTTATTTTTTAAATTATGTGTGTGTGTGTGTGTGTGTGTGTTTGTATGTATGAGTTCAGGCCTGTGACTGTGAACTTCAGAAGAAGACAGAAGATCTCCTGGAGTGCGAGTTCCAGCCGGTAGTGGGACGTTCTACACTGGGGCTGGGAACAGAACTGTGGTCCTCTTCAAGGGCAGTCTGCGTTTTTAACCCCTGAGATGTCTGGTGTTTAGGATGTCTGAAGTGAAGACATGCTCATGCAGTTGTCATTCAGATCAGTAAACTGAACTTTACATGCTCCCACCCAAATCCTCCTCATATACCTTCATCTCCATTCTCTCCTCCAAAAGTGGAGCACAGATAGGGTTTGTCAATTTCTTTAATTAAACAATCACTTCTTAACAATTTTTGCTCATTTTTTAAAAGTTATTTTGTGTGTGAGGTCACCCTTTTTTTTAAATTTTTTTTTAGGTAGTGGCAATTGAATCATCTTGAATGATAACTATTTCAAGAAAGTTCAGGTAGCTTTGTACCATGACAGCACTTAGACTTTCTGATTTCCATTGGTAGTTCTACTGAGCGTATGTGGGAGTAATTTTGATTTTCATTTGTTTTCTTCTCTTGACTTAGGCAGGGATTTTTATCTCATTTACTTCTTTTAGTATACATAATGCTATTCAGATTCCTGAGTTGTTTTGTTGTTTTGGTTTGGTTTTTTGTCGTTGTTGTTTGTTATAAGTTTTAATACGCTTTATTTTTGTAATTATCTAGATTTTATTAAAAAGTTCATGCTTATGTATAATTAAGAAAATATTTAAATGATCCCCTTGATGCTTCCGTTAGTCACTTGCCACCTGACATAATACCTGACAAGAGCCATTTAACAGAGGAAGGATTTATATTGGTTCCGGGTCTCAGAGTAGATGCTGTGGTTGCTGTCTTGGTGTTCTTGTGGGACTGTTAACAGTGGGAATAGGTCTGTCTTTGACTCTTTTGCCTGCTCTTCGGACTCTCTTCCAACCTATTGGTTTGCCTTGTCCAGCCTCGACATGAGGACTTTTGCACTTCAACTCTTTTCTTTCATTTTTCACTTAATTAAAACGTCGCTCAGAGTCTGTAGGGTGTCCACAGAAACTAGAAGTTTCTTCAGCTGCTATTTGCTTTGTCAATCTTAGAATTTCTACTCCCTCTGTGGACGTGGTTTGGCTAATGCTCTATGAGTCATTCTCCCTGGACATCCTTTTTTTCTTTTTCTTTCTCCCACATCCTCACTGAAGTTCTACACTTGCTGATGCATGTTTAGTAATTTCCCTGTGAATCCTCACGATTCTTCTCTTCTGAACCATTCTTTTTATTTCTGCCACATTGATGTTTGATGTTAGAGGGAAGGAACGTGGCCTTTGTCAAGTTCTACCTACGTCTGACGATGTATCTTAGTTGTGCTTCGTGGAGACTGCCAGTTGAGGACTCCGCATACGCAGGGCTCTCCCATCCGTTCCCTGAGTTGTGTATACAGTAGATGATGTTTTAATCTTATTTTGTGGAGTTAGAAACAAAATGATTAAGCAATTGAAGGAATTTATGACTTTGACGACCAAGGCATTCCACACCATACTGAGCATCCCTCACCTTACTGGAATGTTCCACGGATGGTTCCTTCATCTTTGATTTCTAGAGACAAAAATCATGCCCTGCACTAAAAATTTTCACTTATGTCTTGTAATAAACGTATAGAATTCTGTGTCTTCAGAAGCAGGCTTATCAGGAGACAATACTTAGGCTTTAACGTTATGAGCTGTCGAGTCCTGACTCAGTAAAGTCCACATAAGTTTTTGAACTCACAGCACTGTTTTTTATTTTTTTTAACAGAACATCTTGCAGATTCCTAAAGAAATATACTTCGATTGTAACTCTAATTGCACAGAAATTATAGAAAAACTCAGATTCCTTAGGCTATTCTATATTTAAAAAAAAAAAAGAACTAGTGTGCACAGAAAATGAGTTCATACCCAAACTGCTTTGCGGCTGATGTCTGTTGAAGTTTAAAGTTCAGATGCTTATCTGAAAGAATCCATCATGATATTTCTATAAAATAATAAGCACTTAGAATATTTCTGGTTCATCATGTACCCCCGTTTCTAATCTATGTTTCTCTGTGGTAGAGAATTAGGAGATACTTAAAAGAAGATCAGAATGAGGAGGATGTAATTAGGCCTGCATTTGAGTGTAATCCTAATTCACTTATTTAATATTATTTGAAAGTTCATCTTCTGTATTTAAAAAATACATGAAAAATGGCAGTGTGTTTCAGGCTTTCATATATTTTGTGTATATTTATTATTTTATGACAATTTATATATTTTATGCATTCCCATTTTCAGCAGAAAAACAGGCAGTGAATATGGTAGGATAATTGCTAATATATATTCCATGACTTTAATGGTCTTTTCTTCCCTGTGGACTATTATTAGTTTTCTCCTAAAATCCCTTTTAATTAATCAAAAGAAAATGGGAGATTTCCATTAATATCTGAGCATCTTTTCCCCTTAATTTGTTCTGAAATACGTGTGCGTCATGAATTGTGAGTCTCTGGACAGACAGAAGGAGAAAGAGGACCACCAGAGTTCTAACAGGGTAAAAAAAATGCTGTTTCCTAATCTGATAAATTATCATGATGATAATGGACTCTTCTCACAGTACCTGTATCTCTGAAAATCAGTTTATCCAGGCTCATTGACTGTCTGGTTTGCTAGGTCCTGGGAACAGGGTGCTCATTAATGTCAGGATATCACACTTGCTGACAGATTTTTCAAACTATGTCAGTCAAATTTGTATCACTTAGATCTAAGATTGAAGTAACAACATGGTATCAAGAATTGCACTTTACAGTGAGTGTCTACTTGGCCAGTCAAATGAGAACTATAAAAAAGAGTTAAGTGCTATCAACCCATAGGTATTGGAAGAAAGAAAACAGCAAGCAGTTCTGAGGATTTTGCCTTTAGGAAAGATTTTTTTTTTTTAAATTACATTCATCATTAGTGTTAGCTATCACTTAAAGATGTAAAGGACCCATTGTGATAGTTGGGACTATTGAAAACCAGTAAAACACACATACACCACTGAAGTTTATTATTATTATTACTTATTCCGATTTTAATTTGTAGAGTTCATAAAATATGAGGGAGAGACTGTCACTTAAAAACACACATGTCCAGGTGGAACAGATCTTAAGTGTGGAGGAGTTACGGTAACACCAGGAGAGCAGCATCCATTGCCGTGGGCACTGTGCAACCCACAAATGAAATTACTAGGGACGTATCGTATATCCCTAACCGAGTTCACTGGAATAGCAGAAGACAAGTGATAGTCTTTGTGATTTCCTGCCTGGGAAGATGAGTGTGTGTCAGTACCTGGAATCTAATTACAGGCAAGCCACTAATAAAACCACCAGACACTTGACAATGTGAGAGGGGAAATTGTACAAACAGAATTTATGACAGGGATCCACAGCACTGCTGCAATAAAAGAATCTCGTTTTAGTGACACTTCCTGAATAGTAATAAAAAATTAGAAGCCCAGTCAACCACCAGGGGTAATACCAATATTTACTCCTCCCCTCATTGTCAGCTGCAGGTCATGACCCCTAACCTGTTTTAAGGAAGAGAAAAGAAATGCAGTTTCCTCTGTCAAAGTAGATGTAGAGGGAAGTCTTTAGCTTTAAGGACCTTTTGTTTTTATCCAGGCAATGGCAAAGCACTATCTTCTGTAATTCTTGAGAAAAGGGAAAAGGTGTTTTGTGAATTAAGATCACACACACGCACACACATACACACACACACACACACTTACGGGGTTTTGATAAAAGTGTCTGGTACTGCAGCAACTTTCCCAACAACATGGGCCAAGCCCCATACAAAAGAGCAAAGCTTTTTAGGGCAGAACTGAAAAAGCAACCAACAGCCTTTTGAAAAGTTAAATTTAATTACTTTGTCTTCATAGGATTTTAATTTGCCCCTGACTTACATAGCTTCAATCCCATTACTGAAGATCGACCTTTGCTTTTTATTATATGGTGAAGTTTCTAAGAAGGCTCACGAACACTAATGTAAAATGAAAAGGTAAAATACATTGGATGGAATATTCAATAACTTTCTTATCTAACTAATATTTCCACAAGTGCAGTTAATCACTGGTTGATATGTTTTCTTCAATGCCAAGGAATGATTTCTTTTTCTATGAGGGGCTTGTGAATCATGTCTTTTCCATTCTTGGCCAATGACTGAATGAAAATCAACTTATCCAAAATGTGCACAGGTCGGAAACATTCAAGTTTTGTTCAGAACCCTTTAATGACTGGGTCTTCATTGTTTGGGGTAATATCACTTTTGATGATTGATTTCAGAAGGCATCGTTAGGGGTTAATTTCACAGAGTGGAGGAGAGCTCATTTTATCTCTGGCTACCATCAAAAGCTTAGAACATTCAATGGTTGTCTAATTCATCCATCTGATGTGAAGACACCTCCTGGCATAATGACATGTAGTGCCGAAAGGGAAAACAAAACCCGTGTGCGTTGGGTACCATGTTCCATGTAATGATCAAAGCCATTCCCAAAAATTTCATATGACAACACAGGTATACACAAACAGACCATTAAAAAATAAGCAGCCATAATTTTTCTTCTTCTATATTCAGCGTTTTGGCTATGGGGAGGGAAGAGAAATGTAGAGCCCTTAAAAAAGGACAGCATCAAAAAATCATAATTCCATCCTAAGCTTTCCCTCCCTTCCCATCTGTGCACGGAGGGTAGGGCCTCTGGAAGGTCTAACATTCAAGGACTCCAGCCAAGGCCAGCACTGGTCCTCAGCTGTCAGTTATAAAAGTGTGTCTCTGGAGCAGTGTTTTCCTCTGCACAATCCTT
This sequence comes from Cricetomys ansorgei, assembly GCA_026225945.1. Taxonomy (NCBI): domain Eukaryota; kingdom Metazoa; phylum Chordata; class Mammalia; order Rodentia; family Nesomyidae; genus Cricetomys; species Cricetomys ansorgei. The sequence goes on from JAMJFZ010000558.1 coordinate 2,014,257, forward strand.
CATCTGTTTGTTCATAGGAAACTTCCCAACAGGAGGAGAGAATACAAGCAGTAAGCCATGTTTTGGCTCTCGTGCCAAGTGATGTGAAAATTGTATATACTTCTACTCCAGAGGAAGCAGGACAGTTCACTAAAAAAAATAAAATAAAAAATAAAAAAAATAGTAAGATTTATAAAAATTCAGTATCCTTTAGCAAAGCCTAACACGGAAGACTCTAGGGCAATGTTCTTGCAAGAGCAATGGCTGCCGTGTGGCCCCATAAGGCTGTGAAGGCCCTGTCTTGCAAACGTGTAGGGAATCCTGTGAGCACTGGGGTTGGATACCTCAGTATCTTGATTTTATTATTATTTTCAACACTTTCTTGAACAGTAATTGTATCAGGAGAATTATTTTTAGGCTCATTTTTACTCTTACATCATCTCTATGTTCTATAATCATTTGATTTTAATTTTTTTCTGCAAATATTTGTTGAAAAGAGAAAGCCTTACTTTCTCAAACTTCCAAAATTGGAAGGTATATGTACAAGGAATAGATTGAAACTACTGATACAGAGTTCTTATTCCTCATTTTATCTAAAAATGCTACAATTAAATCCTTAATTAGAGCTATCTCTACCCCTCTAACTCTTAATTATACCCACTCAGATCACACTGTCTTTCTCCAGAGGAATCCCAAGATCCTTTTCTTGCCATAATGTTCCCAGTTCATCAGATGGCATAGACATATGTGCAAGTTGGACCAATCATGTTTGATTGACAACAAATTTAAAATTGGGAATCAGAGATTCTGATAACGCTTGTTGAAAAGCTTCCTCAGATGCCTTCACTGCTGGATTGCAACAATCTTAAAGACTAATCCATACCAGTGCGTCTTAAATTTCTTGAAGTAAATTGAAGTAAATCCATTCCATGAGGCCAGCATTTCCTGCTACCCAAGCATGGAAAGCACAAAATGGTAACAGAAACTACAGGTAAATATTCCTGGTGAATACAGACACAAAACCAGTAACAAAATGTTACAAAATTAAATTCAGTTACCTATTAAAATTTCATAAAGTAAAATCAAGTTAATTTTATCTCAGATATGCAAATATGGTTCAATAGGCACTAATAAATATAACATAGTACATAATTACAGTGAAAGATAAAAAAAAAATCAAGAATCACCTCAATAGGTGCAGAAAACGGACTTGATAAAATTTAATATCCTCCATGATAAACGCATTCAGTAAAGTATATCCAGGTGGACTATATTTATATCACCGGGCTCATCCTGGGTGGGAAAGAACTAGAAGAAACTCTAGGATCAGCAAGGAGAAAAGGTGTCTGATGTCATCACTATCATTCAATGTAGACCTAGAATTTTAAGGTGTAGAAGCAAGGCAAAGGGAAGGAGAAATGGAAAGAAAAGATAGACATACATTACGTTAGGAAGTCGAAGTATCCCAGTATGCAGAGGTTGCGATTTCACAGCTAAAGATGCCACAAAATGCCTATTAGAATAGACAGATGAACTCAGTAAAATATTAGGATACAGAAACAGCTCTTGTCTAACCAATAGTGAATCCACTGAACACTAAACAATAAAGCTATCCCAGGCACAGAAATCACAGGAAAACAAAGAATAAAAAAAAAAAAAACCAACTAGGAATAAACTGAAGTTTTTAAAAAAACAACTTCTTTTATGGACATTATATAGTGCTAACAAAAATTGAAGAAGTTCCTGAAATCTAGAAAAACTCCCATGCTGAAGGATTGGAAGAATTCATCTTGGTGAAATGTCTGCACCATCGAAAGCCACCTAAAGGTGGAACAAAAGCCCCGGCACACCAGCAATGGCATTCTTCGCAGAACTAGACAGGGCACTGCTGACATTCATAGAAAGCACGCACGACACAGAATAGCCATCGTAACCCAGCAAGAGTCAAAACTGGAGGTCTTCCAGTAACTAATTTCAAGATATACTGCAGAATCATAGCAGGCAAAACTAATGTAGCTGGCATAAAAACGGACAAAGGGAATAGAGAACCCAGAAATAACTCACACATCAATTTCTAAAGGATTGTCAACAGAGATGATGAAATTATACTTCAGAGAAAGGACAAAAGAGTGGACAAATAGTGTGGGGATAACTGGATAGCCACAATCAGAAGATAGAAACTTGACCCTTCCCAATAGTCTTGTGTGGGAAAAAAAAAAAACAAAAAACTCAAAACGGATCAAAACCTAAATGTGAGACCTGAAACAAGGATACATCTGGGGGAGAAAATGAAGAGGAAATATTTAAGACAATGGTAGAGGCAATGTTTTTTTCTGGCTAGAATCTCTAAATACACAAGAAATGAGAATGATTGTAGTACAGTGTGCTAAAAGACTTCAGTACAGCAAAGGAAACCACCTGCTATGCAAGGGGTAAAAAAACCTCAAATATCAGAAGAAAACTTTATACACACACATACACACACACACACTTATGTATATATACATACATATGCACACATATATTGTCTTTGGAGAGATATATATATAATATATTTTATATATGTAATATATAATACACACACACTCATGTATATATACATACACATACACACATATATTGTCTTTGGATAGATATATATATATATAATATATATATATTTTATATATGTAATATGTAACACACACACACACACACACATACATATATCCACATATATCCAAAGACAATGAAGTCAGCAAAGAGTTCAGTGTCAGTGTTCACTGTGGTGCTACCTCATCAGCTTAGCTGTCCATCAACAGATGGCTAAGATTGCATGGCTGATATTCACACTGGGGCAATATTCACTTACAAAGGTGAAGAGAAGCCTGCCATTTGCAGCAAACCAGGATGAATTTGGAGGACATCGTGTGCTCTGGTTTGGATGTGAGCTGTTCCTCACAGGTTCATATATTTGGCATAGAAGTCTCTGAGAGCACACATGTATACATAAAACAAGCCTGTGAACAGATAACACTCCAGATACAACCTAGAGGATTTCCAATTGAACATATAAGAATACTGGGATCTTGTTTTTTCATTGCTATTATTCATAGAGTAGTATTTGGAAGTTGGTAATCCATAGCTATGGGAGATGCAAACAGCTATCAGCAAAGGAAGGAAAGGGACATAGTGTTGTGTTAAGGTTAAAAAAATGAATAAAGCCTGTAGTTCTGCACCCATCTCCGATACCTTTGAAAAACATTGTCTTTAATGGACACAAGCTGCGTAGTTGAGGGTTTCTACATATCTCTGTGCACAGAGGTGACTTGAGAAAAAATAGGGACGAAATGGGCTCTGCACTGGGGATTCTCCTGAGGATACTGCCTGGTTGAAGCCCCCAGCAGGACCTGGGGGATCTCAGAGTGTGGGGCTGATGGATGCAATCCGCTCAATCACACCTTAATCCTCCACTGCTGGGCTGGACCTGAAGCAGCATAGATTTTCCTGTACCCCCTGCCAAGAGTCTAAGAATCTACATCCTTTCTTCTGAAGGGGAGATGTCTCCACGGGATTGGAAACAAGTCCTGGAAAGCAGGCCAGCATGGTTCATTATACTAACAAACCAGCCATGCTCATAGGAATCCCTGTCTTTGCTGATTCTTCTTTTTATCCTAAATATTTACCTTAATCCCTTTAAAACAAGGCCTCCAAGGAACTGTTGCATGTCTTCTCTGTCTGGAGTCTCCTCCCTCTTTGGAAATCCTTTTGTCTCTGCTTTAGGTTATTCTTCCAAAGGTTTTTGTATCCTCTTTACTTCCTGATTCTCCATCATACTTTCATTTTAAGCTGTTGACTGTAGCTCACTTTTCTCTTCCATGAGGTAGGCAAGAAGGTATATGCCTGGTCCATTTACTTAAGGTTGTAGATTGTGGTCAAACTCAGGCAAATTTCCTCATCTTGGGTTTGCTACTTAAATCAGACTTGATTGAGTCACAGCTCACACTAATTCCATCCTGTGGTGCTGTTCTAGAGCTAAGAGTGGGTCAAAGCATGCTTTGAACCCTAGAATTCTCACCCTGAGAGTGACAGGAGTTTGGCTGCTCCCCATTTTCTTAGCCCAGGCAGACCCCAGACAAATTCTAAATACTGCCAGCTTCACAGAAGGTCATTGGCAAAGGAATGTGGCTTGGTTGGTGCTTATCTGAACACTGTAGCTGGAAGCCTAAGGCTGAACCCATTTTCTGATAAGGTGTCTTCCTCTTTTCCCTGTGAGACCACACCTTAAGTAAGAAAGTCTTTTCCAAGACCTTGACTCTTAGTGAGCTCCACATGCAAATGAGGCTACTCAAGTATCCCTGTCTTAACCAATGGTTCCAGTGCTTGGGTACCAAGGTCCCTCCCCTGCCTCTTTCCTATAAGTGTAACCACTCTTGCTTAAATAAACTGAGATGTTCCACTGACAACAGTCTCTGGAGTCTGTTCCCCACAGCTCTCAGCCAACCAACCAGATCACATTGACCAGAGACCTCTTCTTCACCTGAGCTGTGCTGCTGGCCATTGCTCAGCTACCACCTGGAGAAGAGAGGGAACAAGGGAATCCATACATCCCGCTGTCAATCAAAAAGAACTGATTCTAGAAGGTCTCAATGTAGAGTGACCCTTGGGGAACTCTGCCAAGACCAGACTGCCTTTCTCTGCAGATGAAATGGATTCTGGCATTGATTTACCAGCTCCTGTTTATTGAGTTGAGTGGATGCTGGACCAATCAGACTTCACTGAGAAGGCATGGTTAGCTAGAACTCGTAGAAGCTAGTTAGGCTCTGGCATTGTTTGAATTGAAGTAAAGACAGCCTCTCTAGTCAGTCATGTCCTACACCAAATGATACACAAAGAAACAGTGAGAAGAGAAACAGAAGATTAATCCTCTGAGAGTAGAGGCACCAGTGTCTGGGAGCCTCTGAGAGAAGCAGGAGTAAACCATAGCCTCCTTGTAGTGTGGGTTTATATTTGTAATTCTTAATGAGGATCTCCTGAGCATTACTTTGTGATCTGTGACTCAGCCCTGTGTTCCTGTAATAAATCTATGTTTTCATTTGCTCTTGGGAGTGTGTGTGAAATTGAAAGGTCCATGAATAAGTTGATTTCACAATGATCAGAGAAACACATTGTCTCTTAGTTTGGCTGGATGCTTGATTTCTGATTCAAATCACTTGTTTTATTACATGGCAAAATTAGTGCTGGGTTCATCACACACACACCCCCAATATTGACAATAAGACCAAGGCTGGATGAGTGGTCAGAAGGGATAGTCATCTCCACCTGGGAGAGCAGCAGGGGGAACCCTTTTTCAGGACAGTTGTGTGAATTGGGGGCGCTTTGGGGCTTTCTTCTCTCAATGAGATGATTTGGTCATGTGTTCTCTGTTCTCTCTCTCTCTAAATATCATGATTATGAGCAACATCTCTCTGGTAACACAGTGAACTGGCTATCAGAAATCTCTAGAAATGTGAACATGGCTGTTTGGGAAGGAATTAAGCTCACACAGAGTGCGAGTCCTTGGGTTAAAGTGGAAGTATTATTTACAGCTCAAGCTTTCCTCCTGAAGTCAATCAGAGGATCCTCAACCTGGCAGGTTTACTGTGAGGATAATTCATGTTTAGTAAAGTAGTAAATTGACTGTGCATGTAAAACTGGGCTTGCCCTGAGGGCCTGTGCAGAAACTCTAGAAGATAAGGCCTGTATTTACTGCATCTAGCACTGGATTTGAAAGGGTGACGGTAAAGTTATTTTGACTTATTGGAGATTTGAAGAAAAAGAATGGATTGAAAGTAATTGTTTGTTTTCTCATACACACACTCACTTTTTCCTTTAAACTACTTGCTCCTTTTTTCTGGCTAATAATAATTTAGTAGGACGAGTAAAGGTAAATTTTAAAAATTCTCCTTTCTACTCAGAAAGAACAGAGAACAAAGGAAGTGTTGACAAAGTGAGCCCTTTGCGTGTCCACACTTACGTGTCTCACAATGCACACAGTATGTGCTCCAAGTATAAATACAGTTTAGGACCCATCCCAACATACCTGTAGTACCACCTCATTCTCTACATCTGCAGGGAAACCAACCCCCCTCTCCATGCCCCCAGGCACTCATCTGGTCCGCTTTTTTTTGGGTCTGTTTCTGGAGACCCTTCTTGTCTGTCCTGTGCTATGACTGTCTTTGCCAATTAGTAACAACTTAAAAATTCAGTGACTTTCTACTTTTCATCACCAGAGTCACTGCATGACCTCTGACACTTTCCCTAGCTCGAACTCTGTCCCTCAGCTTGGTCCTCATTGATGTTCCATGCTTCTATTCATCCTGGCTACCTGCTCTTTATGTCCCCACTAGTTCTTGTCTCCTAGATGTGTCTGTTTCTAAATAAAAAAAAAAAATCCCTTGTTACACTCCTGACCTGTACCAGCTCTTTTGGTGTATATCTATATGTCTCTAACGATCTATCTATCTGTCTGTCTGTCTGTCTATCTATCTATATATCTATCTGTCTGTCTATCTATCTATCTATCTATCATCCATTCAGCAGAGTGAGGAAGAGATCAGAATTGAAAGGAGAAGGACACTGAGAAATCCCACCTGTTTTTAAGTTGTTTGATACAGAGCAATGGACAGAAAAAATTTAAACCTGCCCTACTCTATCTTGATAAAAGTAGGCTGAATTATCCAGATTGCATGTATGTATGTATATATGCACACACATTTCACATATATGTACATCACATTATACATGTGATGTACATATATGTGTATACACACACACACACACACACACACACACACACATGAAACAGAAGAGGTTTCACAGTTCTACATAGTTCTGATCAAACATGTGGAAATCAAAGTCTGGAGAAGGATGCCAACCTTTCTTCATGCCTCTTTGCGGAAGGGGCTCTCCAAACTAATTCTAAGTTCATTTCAACATCTATGACCCTAAGTCTTGTTTCTCAATAGGATGCTCTTAAACAGCACAACTCTCCCTGCAATCAAAGCTAGAAAACAAGGATTTTTGCCTGGATTACAGAGGTGCTCTCCACCTTTAGTGGTGTGCCAGCTTGCCTCAACATTTTGATGTTTGTTTGCCACATCTTGGTTGAACTACCTGGCGTCTGCTGCTCAGGATTCTGTATACTTTCCCAGTTTCTTCTTTCTCTCTTCAATTTCCCACTTGCATTTTCTTATCTTAAAGGTTTGCTTTGATTGTTTAATTATGTGCATCTGCATGTAGGTATGTGCACAAGAGTGTACATGGCTTTGGAAGCCAGAGGCATTGGAACTGCTGGAGCTGGCTGGACTCGGTTTTAAGATGGTTTTAAGTCACCCGACATGGTTGCTGAAAACTGTACTAGGTTCCTCTGGAAGAGTAGCAAGTGCTTTTAGCCACTGAGGCATCTCTCCAGCCTCTGCCTTTTCTCTTCATACTGTTCTCAAAAATGTTCATCCTTAACGTCCTCTGCTACTTCTCAATAGTATTTTAGTGGCAATACATTTCTCTAAGGATAGAGACTCTTCCTCCAGGCATGCAAATGCCAAGTTGTTGCTGCTGTACTGTAGGGTTTTTCTGAGACAGAGTTTCTTGTATCCAGGTTAGCTTTATTCTTAGTTAGCTAAAGATCACCTTACACTCCAGATCTTCTGGCTTTCGTCTCCCCCAGCTCTGGGATTATAGATATGTGCTACCCTTCCTGGATTGCAAGATCAAACATACTATGACTTTTGCTCTGCTTCTGGGGTGTTGTAAATACTAAGGTGTAACTTCAATAGAGACATGTGGGCTCTATCCATGTCTTTGCAATATAATGTGTGAGAAACATGAACAATTGTTCCATTTGCTCTTCCTCCAGTTTCTTCATCTTGACAGTGAGGTCCGTCCTATGTGACATGAAGTCTTGAGATGATTCAGTAGCTAATGTGAAAAGTACTGAGTCCAGCCTTGCGTCTTAAGTGCTTATGTAGCTGAATAACTTCTTAAATCCCAGTGAGAACCAACGTTCTGTCTTCTGTCCACTGCCTTTAAGGTTTACAGGGTCTTAAGGACACCCATAGTAGAAAATTAGTAGCAATTTCATCGAAATCAGTGATTTTTTTTTCAATGAGGGAATGCCAATTACAAATGCATGAACTCATTTATTTGTAAGACTAAGTAAAAGAGAGGTTAAAACAGAATCCAGATTCTTTGCATCATAATCAGAGGCCATTTCCTCATCTATATATGGATTCTGAGTCACTAATAAAATGGCTAATATTGGCTTCAAGTCTTGGAACTGAACAAGAATCTCAGAGTGTGTGTGGTGCCTTGTGGGAAAGCATTGGCTCTTCAATTTCATACAGCACCTTTTATAGCATGTTTTTAAGATATCATCCACGTATTTCTGCTCTGTATTTACAGTTAATCAGGAGTTCACTCTATTGGATTTTTGATTGTTCATTAAAAATCGCTCTTCTTAGGCATAATTAGAAGCAGGGTGTACACGTTTGTCAGGTCGACTCGCGTCTCATTTGTATTCCGTGTCTGAGCACACTCTGATTCGCCGCCATCACTGTTTACCTCCTGTACCAGGATAAGTTGTCAAGTCACCACCATCTGCTGTATTCCGACTGATATTCTCCCAAACTCTCTGCTGATCCAAGACTTAAGCTTAAAGCGCTGTGAGCAGCTGGAGGGCCCTACCCCTGCACTTCAGGGTACTGGACCACTCATATTCTAACTGTTCAAGTCAAGTTCCTTACACGCTCAATTTGAATTGACATTTCCCTTTGTATTCTGTTACAGAAATCAGTATCATTGATAATATTGGCATATTTGTGTCAATAATATGCACAACAGTGGGTTGGAATGCAAAATAATTTAGAATCTTATTTCTTCTGCACCTTATTTAGGAATAATAATCTGTGCAAAAGGCAGAAAAGCAAGCGAGGCTCCAAGGTGTCTGTAAAGTAGAATTATGAAAGGCTAAGGAGAATGACCTTTGTTATTTGTGGAGAACAATGATAATCTGAATAATCAGATAGTTACAAGTGTTCACGTGAGTCACCTTCATCCTCCTGCCTTGAAACAATCCCATAAGGTGAAGAATTTCTCCCTCTGTTCTGGAAATAGCTTAGCCTGGGGGGTTGGTGGCTCGCAGTGTCACATTGCTGATATATGTCAAGGTCTCAGCTGACTTTCAAGTTCCTCTGATTATATATTTCTACCTTTTTCGTAGGCTGTCATAAGGATAAAACGAAACCGAAGAGAAAAAAGGAAACTCAGAAAAAGGCTTGGTGCCACCGAAGCGAGCTGTGGGTAAGGCACATGTTGACTGTGAACATTTTTTCCCCCCCTTTTTGTGTTTTTGAGATAGGGTCTAATGTGGCTAGGTTAGCCTTGAACTCACTCTGTAGCCAAGGGTAACTATGAGTTCCAGATCTCCCAACCTCTGCCTCTGGAGTGAAGAGTTACAGTCTGCCTCTACTGCACATTGCCCACAAATGGACAAATACTTTAAAATGCCTTTCTTGTTTATTTATTTTTCTCTCTTCTCTCTTTGTAGAATATTTAACAGTTTCAAATACACAAAACAAAACAAATAACCCCAAAAGTAGAGCTTCGCAAACAGGAAACTCAGAAGCTGAAGTGATTTGGTGAGCATATGGCAAGATAAACTCTCTCCCCAGGCTATGAACCGGCATTACAAAAAGGAACAAGTAATTTTTTAAAATCATGATCATAAAAGCATACCCCTGGAGGTAGTATAAAATATTGCATTAAATAGATTTTGCAGTATGAGGAAAGCTGAAAATTTTTAATAGATATCAGTGTGCTCCGCAGGAGATGAAAACATCCATGTGCCAAAAGTTGCATAAGGAGATAATAACTTTTTCATCTTGAGTCGTGGTGTTCAAGTCCTAAGTCTGTATAGTCATCACGGACAAGATTCTTCAAAGTGTAAAATAAGTATTCTTTAAAAATTAAATCAAAAGCCAGTTGTTCTTTTAGTTCTAATTCTGTCATGGATTTTATTGGGGGAGGTGTTGGTGAGAGATAAGTGCATAAAATATAATCAATACTGAAAGTGGAAGATTAATGTAAAGTTTCACAACTTCTGTCCAAATGCCTACTCTGACTACAGAGACGTTCACTGAGTTGTATAGACTTTGTGTTTGGTTAATTTTGATGTTTGATGTTTTTATTTATTTTTAACTTTTTTAATTTTTAACTTTTAATAAAGTTTATAAAATATTTTAATTAAATTAGTTTTATTAATAAAAGCAAATGGCACCAGAAAAATAAGAAGGGGACCCACACTTTGTCCCATGACTACAACGGAACTTAAGGAAACTCACTCCAAAAGCCTGCATCCCCAAACCAGGTCCTCCGAGGCCGGGGTTAGGACTCTGAGAGTGTAAACATATGAGATCACAACTCGTCCACATCAGACTGTTTGCATGAGCAGAACTTTGCATCCATCCTTTAGGGAACAGAAAGAAGAGCTCCTGGCATGCTCAGGAAGCGACATCAGCTGTACTCACTGGCAACGGTCCTGAGAAAAAGGCAGACAGAGAATCCCAAAACCAACAGCAGAGACTAATGGGAAATAAGCAATCCCAAAGTTGGAGAAAGTGAAGCAAATGCTCACTTTTGAGAGATCTGGAAGAGAGAAAATAATGGCTGGTTTCACATAAGAACGTTCCGTTTGGCTATAATTTTCCCAATTGAACTTAAAAGATGCCCAAGCAATTTATACTATAAGGAAAAATAGCAGTCATAACTATTGAATTCTGAAAACTTCTGGTTCCTGTGAATATCTGTGTGGGAAAGGTTAAAAGCAAAAGCACTTTTTTTCAGCGCTGCCTTTTTTTTAAAATGAGGATTCAGTCATTTTATGTTTTTCATCTTCCATAGTGCAGTAGAGTAGTTTGCCCTGAATCTATACACGGATGCTATTCTTACATTCCTCCTCTGGCCTCTCCCTAGCACAATGCCTAGTGATGGTATGTACTCCAGGAAAACAGGCTGGATAAGTTGACAGATACTTGTGATATGCCCTTTTGTTCTAGCAAGTGAGATGAATGAGAAAGACAGGTGTTAGCCTGGAACAGCTAATTGTCCACTCTCAAATGCAGACAGAGAAGCCACAAAACAGTACAATAAGCAATTCGAGCTATTTACCAGTTTCTGTGAAAGGAGGAGATGCTATGGGAACACTCCTCCTAGGAAAGGCCGTCTGATTTCTCTGTGTTTGTTGGAGTTTAAAGGACATACAAAAAAAGAGCCAAAGGAAGAAATAGACAAAAAAATACTGAAAGGTGGAAGCAAAATAAAAGTGGTAGTTTTTTGTTTATTATTATTATTATTATTATTATTATTATTATTATTATTAGTGTGTGTGTGTGTGTTTGTATGTGTTTTATGGGTCTAAGTTTAACTTACGAATGTCCAGACATGCATTTGAAAGGTAGTCAGTGGTGAGATCATGAAACGGCTTACAGGCTATACCTTTACAGAGGAATTTTGATTTTATTATTCTCTTTTAACTGACAAAAGGGAAAGCTGTAAACCCAAGGCTCATAACCAGATTTGCATTGTATATAATTCATTCCCACAACAGTCTGTTCTATGACGTAAGTTCAAGACTAGAGAGAGGGAGATGTTTGATATGTTCTTAAGAGAAAAAAAAATTACTTGGGTCTGCTAAACTAAATGAGGCCAGAGAGAAATAGGCCGTGCTATTTTTTCTACCTAAGAGGAAAGTGACCATCTCTATTATCAGTGAGTGGAATCTCCAGGGTCATTTGTGCCTCAGTTTAGATTGAATGCTTCAGAAAGCCCTAGGAAGGACTCTGGCAGAAAGAAGTTGTAATATGTGGAGGTTAGACCTGGAAATAATTTTTATGTATGAAAGAAACTGACACTGCTGGCCAGAAGACAGAGTCTTTGTGATGGGTGACAAAAGCTTAAAAGTATGCTACATCATTGCTTGGCAGACCACAGGAGGAATTTAATCCTGAGTTTGTAGCTTTGAGGAACTGGATACAGGAGGGCTGGCTGATTTGTGGACAGCTTTTGGTGCTTAGAGACATAGTAATAAGAAGGGAGGCACCTAGGACAAGAATTAGTTTAGAAGCAGAAGGAAAGTATTTAGGAAGAGTCCAGACACTAGCCAGAGAACTCTTCCGGAACTCCAAATAGTAAAAGTTGAAAATAAGACAAATTTTAATCTATAAAGGCAATGCTAAAACCAAGGACACACCTTATAGTATGATTATCAACACTTAAACTGATTGGGAGGTGCCTTGGGGACAAATATGTAATCTTCAGTTGAAAGAGAAATGTCTCATGCGATGGAGAATAAAGATGCCTCTCCACCTCTGAAGCCATACCTCCCAGACATGTGTGGGAGGGGCAAATCACAGACCCTGTTGTAAAGAGACTTTATTGTAGCTTCAGACACACAGAACTATTGAAACAAAGCACACAAGATCACAAATGAAGAAGAAACTGGAACTCAGCAGATCACATAGCTGCTTGATGCAGAAGGCCAGCCAAGGACCTCCAGTTTTCTCTAGGCAGAAAGCCCACTGAAGACACTGGTTAGCTCACCAGGTTGATCATCTTGCATATACTCACTTTAAAACTAACTAGATATAAATATCAGATGGGCAGCAGAGAACACTGATCAGTGTTCTTCCCAGGGATGAGATGTGGGCCTCTTAGAGAAACAACTACTACTCCATGGAAAGACATACTATATACTTTTCCAACTTTTATTACTGAGTGACTATTTGCAGCTGTAAGGCCACTCTGAGGGTTCAGCAAGAGAGACGTGAGGCATTTTCCACAGGTATAATCCCTGACAGACTTCAATAAAGGAAACCACAATCATGGCAAGCACCATACTGGACAGTGGAACATTGAGCATCTCAGCTCAGGTGTTTTTATTAATCCAGAACTCCTCAGTTGTTCTACTGATAGCATGTGCAGATCAATAGCAATCAAACATCCCCCCCACATAAATCTAGTATCTGCAGTCAATACAAAACGCCAAGACTTAGGGAGACCCTCACCAAACGGTGCACAAAACAATTATTTTATGCATAAATAAAAACTTATACAACAATTCCCCTTTTCTGTATACGCAATACAAATTTTGCTTTATTTATACAACACAATTTAACACTATATCCTCAAAAGTATTTAAAAGAAGAACAACCACAATGACGGGACCAAATGAAACCAAATATCCATCAAGCTTTTCACAATATTTTTGGACAGCAGAAAAACATTATCATTGTCTAATTATCTGGAATTCATTCACGATCTTCTGGACTCCTCCAAAGGGCTTGGGTCACTTCTCTGGCTCTGTCCTTTGCAGTATACTAGAGTCTTCCAGGCTCTGGATGGCTCCATTCCATTGCTGCTGCTGCCCTTGGAGGTCATCACATGGCACTGGCATCACGAAATTTCTGGGGTCCCTTGCTGAAACTGGGCTGCTCTTTAATCAATAGCCTCTGCTGGGCTATTTTCATGGTGCCAAGCCTCAACTTCTTTGAATGACCCTTTCAATCTGGGCCTTCAGCTGCTACCGAGGCTGCACCTTTACCAATGGCCTCTTCTGGGTTCTCTTCATGGTGCCGAGACTCAGCTGCTCTCCATGACCCCTTCATGCCTTCAAAACCAGCACCACCTGGGTGACTCTTACAGTACCATGTTCAGCCGCCAGCATGAGATCCAACCTCGAACAGTTCTGGAAGACAGCTTCTGTGTGCTACCCTGAGGAAACACTCTCCAGATTTTGAGTCTGGTTTGTTGGAAAAATAACTGGTAATCTTGCCTGAAGAAAGGGTTCCCTCATTGGGTGGAGTTCTTTTTGCCACAGCAGATGTGTATTTCAGGACTACTTCACCTAACCAATATCTGGACAGGTTTGGAGAAAACAAAACAAAACAAACAAACCAAAAAACCCAACAGATTGTGTGAGTTCTAGAGTTTCTTTTGCTTCTTCCTTGTCTCCACATTGGATTAACTGGTGTGATGTCATGACTCACGATGGTATGCCATTTGTAGTAGTACATCTAATGTGGCTGCTCAGCCAAGACATGGAGGCATATTTCATAGGTATAATCCCTGCCAAACCTCAGCAGTGGGAACCACCATCATGACAAGCACCATACTAAACAGTGGAACCCTGAACATCCCAGCTGAGGTGTGTTTATCGATCTAGAACCCCTCAGGTGTTCTAGCGATAGCATGTGTAGATCCTTATCAATCAAACATCCCCCACATAAATCTAACACCTGCAGACAATACAAAATGCCAAGACCTAGGGAGACCCTCACCCAACAGTGCACAAAACAATTATTTTAAAGGTAACCAAGAAAGCTTCTACAACAACTATTAGTTATTTGGCTTCTATTCTAATATTTACAATGTTTTAGGAAGGAGCGGATGACTTTCTTTAAATTTGTTATTCTCTAAATAAAGATACTACACCCAAATATGACACATTTACAGGATGAAGAAATAGCCATGAGCACAGAGTTTGACTCCAAGACCACAGAAAGGCTTTGAGATTTCTCAGTACATGCAAAGATGATCACATATTTTAATGCAGAAATGAGGGTGAGCCAAATATTCGATGATGTTGAAGAAGAGATTTTCCTGGAAGATATGACAACTGCTAAATACTTAAAGTACTTTTCCTTTTTGACACATCCTGGCTTCCTCGTGTTTGCATTAGGCCCTGTGACAATCCCTGATCAATCAACTGCAAGTGAGTGGCTTATAATAAACATGAGACTTGGTCAGTGAAAAGGATTTTCTGAGGTGGTACATACTTATCCTGGTTCCTACTGTAGAGAGATAGAGATGAGCCTGTTACAGGAGAACCTTAGCACAACTATGATGCAGAGATTGATATTTCTAAGTCTCTAAGAGTTAGCTGGCCTTTGATGCTACAGCACAGCATTTGCTAACAGGGTTGATGGGTGCCAGGTCACCAATACAAAATTCTGTGGCTTTTGATTGTGTTTATAGAAGGAAGCCAACCCACCAACATCTACTTGAGTTAATGAATGATCACAGACAGTTATTCCAGAGTGTACAGTAATTAAATTGATTCAATTCTTTCCACTAACTTGAATTTAGAATCACAGTTTGCTATTCATTTTTGATAAAAGGTATTATTTATCTGTAACACAGTTCTAAGTCTATGAGAGTGATGAATAAATAGAAAAAATATACAACGTTAAGGAGTACATTAAAATATAAAAAGAAACACAGTGGCTTCTCATCAGGAGAAAAAAATGATTTATATCAACTTAAAAATGAAAATTAAACCTGTAACTAAATTCTATCTTCATTAAAATGGAAAAGATGAAAATTGATTATCACATAATTGCCTAGAGAGAAGAAAATCAGGTTCTCTTGTACAATAGACTGTAGAGGAATATCCAGTATTATACTATTATTTTGCTGAATGGACGTATTATTAAAATGACTCCTAATGACTGTTGGTTTACCCATAGATCAGTGTGTCTCTCAACCTTCACCAGAAAATCTGCTACGTGCACTAGAGAGCAATTAACACCAAGACCCTCAATTGGTCAGCATGCAGAGAATAAGACAGTGGAGTTCTTGGCCCTAACTGGGATTTTCACACCACACTCTTCCTTACAAGTCTCAGGGATCTTTGCAAAGGTGGGAAGATTGTAAAAGTCAGAGATGGTGGATGACTTCAAGAAAGCTGTGTTTTCCGGACACATCAGGGCAGATGTGCATATGAACCCACAGTGATTGTGATGGTGTGCAGAAGACCTGGGCAAGCTCAAGCCAGAGGAAAACTGAACATGGAGAGGGGCTGGGTATAAAATCCCACCACTAGCTGAGGAGCTATTGGTGTTTGGTAGCTGGGAAGATCAGTATTCTTTGATGATTTAACCTTTAATAGACCAATCACGTTACAGAGCAGTCCCAACTCCCCAAAGTAGTTGAGCAACACAAACTGGATTTGATAGTGGGGGGTGGGGGCGGGGCAGGGCTCAAAGCTGGGTAGTAGGTAAGTGAGGGCAGATATGAGAGGAGGTGGGGGAGGGGATGGAAGTAGATTGTATAAAATTCTCAAAGAGTCATTTAAATATTACTAAAATATTGCTACATATGGGAAGGATTAATAAAATGGTAATCAAAATGGTAGTTACTAATACAGACAAAAGGAAATGTACTTCAAGAAGTAGAATGGCAACCTCAAATGTGTGCATTTGAAGGATAGTCAGGACACTTACAGGATAGTTTTTTTTTTTTTTTTAATCCTTAGATTAAACTGAAGTTGGATAACTCTTACAGTTTGCTGTCTTTTAAAACTAACATTAATTTTGTTTCGGTAATTCCTTTTTAGACAAAGGAAGCATTTAAGACAGGTAATTCCAGACAGCATGGCGTGAGGTCATCTTGTGAAGAAATGACTCACTTTTCCTCTTCTCCTCATTTTCTAGGACATCTGATTGATGGAGCCCAGGCCTCTCACAGAAGCCAGGATGCTGTGCAGATGCGAAATGCAATTTTTGCCTTTTAGGGTATCAACGACAGCAGATGGCGAGTACCCCTTGGTGAGGTTATGGCAGAGCCCAGGAAAACAAACTTGCATCCTGGTCTCTGAAAAGACATGGTGTGGTTTGCAAAGAGAATGGCTACAGGTAAGAACAAAGAGAACTCACAAGGAAAGACAGGCAGCAATTACGGTGAGGGTCAAGTAGTTCCTTACCTACAGAAGAGTCACTGCAAATAAGAAGTGTGGTTTGCTTCAAATTTGAAAGAAAGGCTTTTTACAACTTTTTCATGTTCATTACCACCTCTACCTTCATGCCTGACCTCACCATGTCTATCTCACACTATTGTAATAGAACAAACTCCCAAAGGAGTTATAAGGATTTTCCGGAATCTTCCATTAACAAGTACTATAGCAGTTTCTCAGTCTGTATGCTACGGAAAGTTTATCCTGATCCATGGTCACAGTTAAAACACTCAAGATTTTATTATTTTCTCTAATTTGTCAGAAGGCAAAACATCTCAGCTCTCCTCAGCTGGCCGTTGCAAGCAAACTTTCATTTTTATTTGGTTCAGTTGTGTCTCTAATTCTAACATCAAACACTGGCTTACCCCTGTGAGGGACACTAAGGGTGACTGTCAAAGATGCCCAACAATGGGTAGAGTCCTCAGTTTATAATGTGGATGCTGAAGATTATTGCTTACTTCAAATCTCACCATTTTGGAATGACATTATGGGTCATCCAGACATTTACAATTCAAGTTTATAGTTCAGACTCTACGAAAACACAAAATTTGCCATAGACCTCTTCTCATGCCAAACCAATTTGACAACACATTTATAAAGCTGTTGGTAGACTGTAGACAGAGGCATCCGAAGATTTGTTCACAGACATGAAATAGACTAAGAATGCCATCAGTCGATTTGGGTTCTTGGAGCGTAATGATGGCTTAGTGCCTTTTCGTAAATCCAAACAAAATAAAGTTTTTTACTGGTGGATAATTCAGTGTCTTAATATTCTACTTTTCTTTGAGTAGTTTCACTGTAAACAAAATGTGAAAGTCCACTTTAGTTTGTTGCAAACAATAGTGTGAAGAAATAAAGAAGGAAAATCAAATGGATTCTCTGCATTTCTGGCTTGAGAAAATAGAAGAATAAATAGTCTTTGTGCTGGAAAGAAGGGGAATTTGATGCAGAGAGGAAAAATTGAAGGGTTTGTGAGTTCGAACTTAACTAGGTTGGAGAAAATTGTGTGTGATTTGCTAAGAAGGGAGACATTCAGTAAAGATGATATTCAGTCCTTACCAGCTGGTTCTGGGGAATTTTCTGGTAAATAAATCTAATATGTAACTGCTGGGTGGGTTTAGGGAAGACCTTGGTGTCCAGTTCATGGTTTAGAGCTGTGTCTGAGGTCCTTTCCACAGCAGTCCTGGACTAAGACAAAGGGACTTATGTTTGGTTTTCATCTTTACCTATAGCATGGACTTAAACCAGCCAATGCTTCAAAATGTCTTCCCACAACCCTCTCCCTGTTTATATTTTTTCATCTATTTTTCTGGTTCCTGTTTTGAGGAGGAGCTGTGTATGTTGCCCAGTTAGTGGAAGCTAACATGAGGATAGGCCAATTTTCTTTTCCTTTCATGACTAAGGCTGTGACCTTAGGTACATCTCCTGGATGTGTTTTCTCCCATAGACTGGTGCTCATCTGGCACCAGGGTAGCTTACAATAGCAGTGTCTCCTTCCTGTCAAGTCAGCACAGCAGTGAAGGCCTCTCTGCTCCTGGCACAGCAGGGCAGTGCAAGCTCCCCAGGACCAGCTCTGCTCAGAGTGCTCAGTCAGGCTTCCCTAGCTCCTTCAGGTAACACAGACACAGAGGAGATGGTAGTGCCGAGGACTCACCCACTGAGTTCCCATAACAGCAGTTTCCTTTGGAGAGAGACTCCTTAATCACCCTGTGCCAGTGTTTACGGGGTCAGCTTTCTCAAGAGAGATGAAGTTTACCCCTTCTGTCTCCAGATCAGAGTCAGTCTGATTCTTTCTCTTTCTGTATGTGTTAACCCTTCAACACCCTCTGTGGCCTTTCCTTCTGTCTCTTCACAGGCGTCTCAACTTCCTCTTGCTACAGTTTTTAATTATTCCCCTACTCTCCTGTTATTTTACTTTTCCTGATGGAGAGATGTAGATGTCATCTATGGGTTTCTCTTATTAGACCAAAAGCACAAAAATAGACAAGCTCAATAAAATAATTTCTTCAAAAAGCTTTAAACCATCTAAATGCAGATATTCTACCCTGGTTTGATATCTAAAATAAGATTTTTTTTTTAAAGTTGGGAGCAGAGCAGTTGGGCAGTGGAAGAGTAATTTAATATCCATGGCTTGTAGAAAAGAGCGCCTTAGAAATTGCATTTTATGAATAACATCGAGCTGCAGATTGAGACCTCTCCTCTCTACTGCACCGCCCCCCCCCATTAGTGTTAATGGAGGGCAAAGCAAGTTTGTTTCATGTTGTGCTCTGTCAGAAGTCCTTAGAGAGGTCACTTAATCCTTTTGGGCCTCAGTTTCCTAATTTGTAAAATGAGAGAGTTGGGGTCAATCATTTCAGACCTGTCATCCAGCAGGAGCACTTTCTGATTCTATGGACTCTTGGGAGGCAAAACAATGTTCTGATCACACACTTGGTTTACCTCACTAAGCCCTAATGGGCATCTGCATTCCCCTGCAGCAGAACAGTGGCCAGACATGCAAGGTCTCAGCTTGGTTTGAATTCTCTAGTTGGCTGAACTATGGGCTAAACAGCTCCAGGATTGTTTGGTGTTTCTTTCCCCCGACACACAACGGCAGGCTCCTAGTAAATTTCACATTATTTGACTTGCTCTCACAATAATTTATCACACTGGGGAAAACTACATCTAGCCTCCACAAATTAAAGCCATATTTGATTTAATCATTTTCCTTTTTAATAGGAAGCCATTAGCATGGCAGGATTAAGAATAAATTCTTGGTTTTGATTATTTGTGTTGATAAAATTTATTGGACTCCTCACCAAATTACTCTTTACACTCTCTGCCTGCTCTGCCCTGATTTGTTTATTAATGATTGAGGTCAGAGACTGATTTATGAACAAAAGCATCTGTCCTCCTTACAAT
This sequence comes from Cricetomys ansorgei, assembly GCA_026225945.1. Lineage (NCBI taxonomy): Eukaryota > Metazoa > Chordata > Mammalia > Rodentia > Nesomyidae > Cricetomys > Cricetomys ansorgei. The sequence continues at coordinate 2,033,941 of JAMJFZ010000558.1, forward strand.
ACCCTCATGAAAATTCCTGGTGTTTACTGCCGTGCATTGAAAGCATTGATGGTGATTAGTGTCAAGCAAGGCTCTAAATATTTATAGATTTGATTCACAAAATTACCCAAAATATGGATTCTGTGAAATTTGATCTGGGTAAGGGCATGAGCTCTATTTTCCATTATAACTATTTTCTGTTGTCCAAAATACACTTTTGGCATACTGGATGCTAGACCATGTCTGGCGGATAGCATGAATTAACATTTATTGAACACACGTATTGCAGGCATGTACTAAACCTCACAGGTAATCCTACGAGGTATGAATTTTTATCTTACCCTTCCTACTCTATTGCTTCTCAGTGGATAATAACATTTGCTGTGTCCCTGTAACTCTCGGCGTATGCTAGGTGATCCTCACAGGGTTTCAGAGATGCTCAGGATAACATCCTGTATGACACAAGTGTGTTGATACTGTGCAGATGCGGAGCTGATGCACAGACATGCCTGTTAGCTCGTCAAGGTGGAGCCAGGCATTGAGACAGCCAGTCCTTCTTCTTCTTTGTCCTTATGGACTGATTTCTTCAATCTTTCTTAGCACTGAAGCGTTTTTGTAGTTTATGAGTTGTACGTAATGTTTAAAAACTATTCTTCACTTTTAAATGATTATAAAATATTTATTTCAGAAGACAGCTATGGGATTGAATGCGGGCATGTATGCTAAAACATAATAATTTAACACCTGGATCTATGAATGAAGGAAGGCAAGTGCTGGAGATAATAAGGGTCACTGTGGATCAGCCCCAGGAGGTCTTAATCTCTGCAGTAATCTTTTAAAGCTGGTTTTCCTGCCAGTGTACTTAATTCTTACGATATGAAACACTGAAGGGATGTGGTATTTGATGAATGATGTATGATGTAAGGAAATGGGTAGCTGTCTATGTCACCATATAGCTCGTAATATGAGCTTTTCTTCTCTTTCTTCAATTTCTTTTGTTTACTTATCATTTACTTTGAACAGTTAAATTTGGTGCAGCCAAGAGGTTTAGGCATCAGACATCTCTTCGAGTCTCCTCTCGTCTCTACAGCTTTAAATACCATGAGTTCATTGAGATCTTTTAATTAATGGCTTTTGCCTGGGTCTTTCCTTTTAATTCCAAATCTTATCCTCAGCCATAATTCAATATCTCTGCTTGGAAACCTAATGATCATTTTAAATACAATATTTCCAACGTTGAGGTCCAACGTAGAGCAGGGTCCAGATCATGTAAGAAAAGAAGGTGCTTCAAGTGTGAAAGTGACTTCCCTGGGTGACAATCCCCAAATCAGTATTTACAGCAAGAAGTCTAGCAACATATGTAAAGTGCAAGATTACAGTGCTCAGGCATAGATAGATAACACTAGGGAAGGAGGTTTTGGAGTCCAGTGTGTATGCTGAAGGCGTGTGGAGAATGTGTCCACCAGAACCCAGAGATGATGGGAAAGGAGGAGCCAAGGCTGACTTTCTAGGTGTGCGGCTTGAAAGATTAAATGAATGGAAGTGTCTTCTAAATGGAAAGAAGGGCACTGTCAGATGGCGGCCTGGGTGGGTGTGGGTTGTGAATAAGACATCATCAGACAGGATTACTCCATGCAATTCCCTCATAGTGACTGCAGAAACTGTCAGCTATCTAGGAAAACTGCTCCTAGACCTCTCATTTGCCAGCTCGTATGCTTTCATTCACCAGATTTTACGTCGTCAGTCTCTGTCCTCAAATCTGATTAGTAACCCTTGTTGCAGTTCCTGGGTTGGCTCTTTTCTTTATTTCTAAATCCTGGCTTTGTTTTCTGCTTGTCATCTGTCCACTCAGGCATGATACCTGTATGACTGAGAGAAACTTCCTACTGAACATGGCCCCGGCTCTCCTATCTGGGCTACTGATTGCACTGAAAGACAGCTCTTGCCAAGGACTGCTAAACTTTTGCATGCCGATATAGACAGTCTTCATCTTGCCTCTTATTCCGTATACGATAGCTGATATTCAATCCTCTCCTGGGCTACTGTGAGCATTGTATAAAAAAGTCTGTGCACAATACTGAAATAGACACCAAGCTTTAGCTTTTATTCCATATATAATATATATTTATTAGATATATCTATATCTAATAATATATATATCTATATCTATGACATCCAAATGAAGAAACCCAGAAGTCCACTGGCAGCCACTGGAGTTTTACATTTTAATGAACTTATCATTTCCTCTGCCACACCATTATTGTTATTATTATTATTATTATTTTGCTTCCTATCATTTTTAAGTGTTCAAATAGATTTGGGCATAAATTTTGTCCTGCCACCTGAAAAAAAAGCTGTACTAAAGTATTCGCTTTGAATAGCACGCTTGAGACAATTACCTGAGTAATTCACACATTAAGTTACTTGGTTTTAATAATCTAAGGCTGCATAAATTACGTACTGTCTTTACTTGAGTGGAATGGAGGAGCTAAACCCGATCCCAGGCTTCCTGCTTTCAGTCTCCTTTTGTTTTTCCAAATCACTACCGCAGTGTGTATTCTGGGTTTGAACTATTTAAAACATACGCCACTCTCAGATACATACAAACTTTACCGTACTCAGCCTGTAGAAGTAGAGCTGGCGACGAGGACACGGTAGTTATTTCCACACAAACAAAAAGTTAGCACCCCCCCACGCACTTACTTTCTTGGGGTGGGGTAACAGATTTGGCCACTTTGGGTTAGATTACAGAAACAGGTTACAAAACAAACAAACAAACATACAATAAAAACAGACAAAAATCTAAGTTATTCTGAACATTTTTTTCCTCTTCATCCTCTCTTCCTCCCTCCCTCCTCCCCCACCCCTCCCCTCTCCATCCCTGCTGTCCTGTCTTCCATTTCCTCTGTTTTCAGTTAGCTGACAAACAAAACTGTTGAAGACACAGCCCTACAAATCGCTAAAAAGAAACTAATCCGTCTCCCAGGAAAGCAAATCATCATCATCATCAACAACAACAAAAACTCATGCTAGTTACTTTCCATTTCTGCATTTAAATCCTCAGTTGCTTATTTTATCATCTACTATAATTGATTGTAACAACAGGGTCCGATTTTGTGGTGTGATTTGAAAAAATAAACTTGGCAAATCACTCGTAGGAAAATCCTTAAAGTAGTATGAACATTTCCTGTTTCCCAAGCTCCACGGCTTTTAGACTCTAATCTCCTTGGTACTGTTTACAAAAGACAAGTGCATACGTTTTGTAATGAACGTCACTGCAAACTCTGATTTGGTGAATTCAGAAACTAAACTGCTTAAAAGAAACAAAAACAAAACCTCTTAAAATACATTATTTACCTCTGGTTTTAAAAGTCTCATGGGGAATGTGAATCGTACAGTAAGATGTTTTTCCAAAACAGTGCTGTCACTAAAGAACTGCAAACACAGTGTCTTCTGTCTTGCGAAGGAGATGATATACAGATGAAGAGGCGTGGCAGTCTAATGAATAATTAGCTTCCTGTAATTATGAGAGCTTCCCTAAATGTCGCTTTTCTTTGACGGTGGTTTTTCTAACCACTCGTTTTCACGAGTAGATTAGCGTCTGTCTTTCTAATGATCAGCAGATTCGTTCACTTCTTACATCATCCCTTTCATCTGAATATCTTTAAAGTCTGTTTAATTATCCCACTTTAGATGTGGAGTGTCAAAACTCTGAAACTTTAAACGACTTAGCTCATCGCCCAGCGACAGTCTGAGATAGTCAGCTAAGAATCCAGGATGGCTGGGAGTTTCTAGCATTGGAGAGACAGAAGATATGGCCCACCACTTCCCATAAGCTTGAACCCATGTACTGTACTTAACGGACAAGAGGACCCATTGTGTGTGGTGAACTGTCGTGTGTATACGATCTGAATTCATTTACAAGAATTATTTGGTTGTCAATGGAATTGACAAACAACGGAATCTGTTTACTTCTGCCAAAGCCACAGCTGTAACATATGTGTGCAGTAATTAAACTTGAATCAAGCTCTGTGTCCAAGCCTTACAGAGCCACTATCATTTAGATGGGGAAAGAAGCAGAAAAATGAATACACTTTGCAGGCCTGAAAGGCCCCCCATTTTGTATCCTGGAAAATTTCTCGAGAGTCTTGAATCAGTTAAAGGTGGAGTTCCAGGCAAACTGACAATTCTTTTTCTTCTCTAAGGAGAATTTTCTATCTCTTCATATATCTCAGATCAATCACTCTTTTGTGGCAATGTTTTAGGCTTTGAGCTGAATTTTGGTGAGACAACAACTGTGATTCGTATTTACTGTATGATCTTTAATATGAATCTTAAATGGTAAAAGGTAAAAGATAGCGATGCTGGAAATACATCCAATACGTGAACACCTGATCATTCAAACGGTGCAAGTCTAAAATCTGAATCGGTTCTCATCGCGAAGTCCGATTCACATCTCAGGTGCATATTGTCTCGTCCCTCCAGCGGTGCGGTTGGCAGTGGTACGCGTTGTTAGGGCTCCAGATTCTCCCGTGTTCGATCTCTCACCCATCCTTTAATAAGCTGTGTGATGCTGGGACTGAGCTGGTCAAAGCTGTATTTCCCAGAATTCTTTGCTTCTTCATTAACAAAGAGTTGTGATAAACAGGAAGACCAAAGAAGCTACTGTTCTTCTTTCCATTCATTTTTCTCTCTCGCCCTCCCTCTCTCCCGCTCCCTCTCCCCCCTCCCCTTTCTCTCTCTTTCCCTCGGCCTGTCTGGCTCTGGCTCTGTTTCTTATATAACCCCAACTTCCAAGGCAGTAGATCCCCCTCTTCTCTGCTCACTAACTTTAACGTCTCTGGAACAAAGCGACCTTAATGACGGGAGCTGCGGAGGTCTATGGCGTTGAAGACACGGACTTAACTACTGCGGATGCAGTCATTGCTTCTTCAGGTGGACAAACTTGCACAATACCGAAGGGCTCTCCACTTAGTCCCTCTTCCAGGAATCAGTGTCCCTAATGGGGGCTAAGTTAGCTCGTGTCCTTCACGAGACTGAAAGCTCTTTTAAGACGCTTTAAAATCAGACTCTGAATACGGTGCTGCAGTGACCGCAGGGTTCTCTGCTGCCATCACCAGCATGCATGGCTTGGTGGACTGTTTGCACACTGTCATGGGTCCCCCTTGACCGTAATCACACTGAAGAATTCACTTTGTCTCTTATGAATAGCAATAAGTTATCTTCTGTTTATTGATGAAAAGAGAACAGACTTGATAGTAAAAATATTTGTGTCAAAGTAAGTAAGAAATATTGATACGTGTTGGAGCCTCCTTTCTGGTATTTTAGATCAGGGAGCCTGAGGTAAGGAAACAGGAGGACCGCTGTTTGGTTATTGATTCAGGGTATCTGCAGCAAGCTCGAGGGCATTGCCCTCACTCTGCAAGGTGGTGTCATCCATTTGGTGCTGTGACTAATACTCCAAGTGGCCAATCCATCATTCTGTCAGCCTAGCTGCTCCAGGGTGATGGGAAACATGACAGGACCAGTAACTTCCATGAACACAAGCCCATTTCCACACTTCATTTGCTATAAAATGAGTTTCCTGTTGAGAAGCAATGCTGGATAGAATACCCAGATGGTGAATGAAGAAGCCCGTGAGTCAGCAGTGAATCCCTTTGGTTTGGGCAAAAACATCACGGGCAAGGGAGACAAAGCTACAGCCACTGTAAGGACGGATTCCAGTGGGAACGAAGAGCTGTCACTTCCATGATCGAATAGGTCAGAAGTGATCACCCTGCTTCTAGGTATAGACGCTGAGTCTCTACCAGGCGATAACTCTACCACATGGGGCCTCCGTGTTGGTCTTTGCTGTTGGCTGGGTAGATACTTGGCAGTGGCTGTCCTGAGGTTGACCTTGAGAAATGGAAGTTCATGCTTCTGTAGTGTGGAGATACTGTTGCCACCATGTGGCTTTGCTCACAATCCCATTGGGCAAAAGCAAAGATAGATATAAGAAGTACAGTTCATACCCGGATAGTTCATTGTGCTTTGCTGAATATTGAGCCTCGGCCTTCACATAAGATGAAAGTCTTTTTATGCTTTTAAACCAAGAAGATCACAACTTTCCCACAGATTTTCTTGCCACCAAGTTTTCAGTGGGGTCTCCTGCTAATTCCCCATCTCCCACCCACTGCTCATGGATCAGTGACATCCATCTGCACCTCTTGCTGTCCATGCTTTCAAGCAAGATTAGGGATCAAGCATGCTCTTTGGCATTCTGAGGGCCCTGTGGATGCTTCATTATGTTCCTTCTGAGTTACCTTTCAGTAAGGCTTTTGCTCTCTGCTGGTTTGCTTAAAAGAGGAGCCAGCACCATGTGAAGCCATCTGTAAGCCAGGGCTCTCCTCTTTTGCTGCTTGGTGATAAGAAAGTCTCTGTTAAGTCATAGGTATGGGTGAGAGTGAGGCATGAGTATTTCTGAGGAATACAGAAATCAGCGCCATCTGTGGCATCTTCTCATGAGCATAGGATGTCTGCAAGCATGTATCATAGGGAGCTTGCTCCAAGGGCTGGCCGGGAAAGGTTGGCCTGAGGTCAGTAAGGAATGTAAAGTATACTGCAACTTGAAATTCATAGCTTAAACCCAACTACCTATTAGAATTTAGCAAGACAGCAAAAGCTCTCTCTCTCAATGGAGAGTGAATATCTTCTAGAACCTGATATTACTCCAAAACATTACATTTGTGAATTATAATCCCCTTATAGAGGCATGGGATGAGGTTGACATGGTGTTGCTATCTGCTACAGACACTTCATGCACCGGCAGCAGGTCTGCTACCGTTCATGTGAGAATCAGGATGCTCCAGAACCCAAGAAGTCTCATGGAGTTAGAAATGCTAGAAGGGAGAAATGGCAGGAGGAGACATCTCTTCCCCATGTTTACCAAGGCATGTACTTACAGTGAAGGCGTAATCTCATGACTCACCCCAGGTAGCTCCCCAGGAAGCCTACAAGCTGTGCAGAAGAAGCTCTGGCTGAATCCAACCCATAAAATTGTGGGAAAATTAAGGGTTGTTTAAAACTACTAAATAATAGTGGGGTGATAATGAGGATTTTAAATAAAATTTTGTTAGGATGTATTATGCCGATATGGGGCATACACACATATCACAAACTCTATTTTTTACTTGTTAGGAATATAGTTGTAACCAAATCCTGCCTTTTTCAAGATAAAGTTTCTTTCAATTATTTTCGATCATTGTGGGGATAAGTCAACCCATTTTAGTAATTATTTCAAAATACATGCTACATTTTATATCTAGTTGGAATAAATAAGATAGCACCATGTACTTTGTTGGGTAACCACTATTAAAACAGAAGTAATTAGTAGGAAAAGTCTCTAGAGTTGATATTGCTTAAACAAAGTCAGCATGGAATCACATCGTTTAAAATGTATTGATTGCTTCTTAAATACATAGGAGAAATTGCTTGAATTCCTTCTCTTTAAGGCAGGTCTGCTTCAGAAAGTTCAAAGGAATTCTTTTCCTTCTCAGCTCTGCACAAGTATTGACTGGCCTCTTTCCAGTCAGCTTCCCTAGGGATTCTAAGTGGACATTACTGTTTGTTTGTAGGTGACTCAAGGACACTTCACCTGAGCTGCTGCAGGTCAACAAAATTATCCTCACCCAAAGCACACATCTGAATGAAGGTCCCAGGAATGCCTGTCCACAGAACCAGGGACTTAGAGGGCAAATGGTGTCCCATTTGGGGCACAAGGACCACCTTCTTCACTGTATTTTGTTAGAGCTTATTCATTAAAAAAATAAAGAAAGAAAGAAAGAATTACATGGAGTGTTTCTTTCATAAAACCATATTTGCTTATGGCCACTGATAAATAAATATTGAACGTGGAATGAAAGCCATTTAGTTCTCGCCATAGAGGGTTAATTCCTGTTAGCATTTTTGTGGGCTTTCTTCACATCTTAGAGCCTTACTTAGAATCTCTTCACATTTTACTTGGAATGTTTTCAAAGTTTTACTCACAAATTCTACTCCAGTGAACCATTATACAAGCAAAACTAAATACATGTAAATATATTGAGGAAGGACTATATTTGTTCAGGATTTGAGGATGTATTTAAGGAAAGAATGTTGTTGGTTCTACACATTTAAAGACGGATACATGATAAATATATATAATAAATGATAACATCCGTGTTAAAAACTTACACTCGTATACTCTGAATGAAAATTTGTGAGAATATTCTTTTTAATTAATGATATCATTTCAATTACAAGTTTATTACAATGGAAAACCTTAAAAGCCCTGTAAACGCCTGAATATTTTACCTTCCTTCTGTTATTAAGGTTTAGTTTTAAACGTGTGAGAACACTAATTACATCTTAACTGGCTCTGAAAGTGGTAAAAGCCAAGACTTAGCAGATTTAAAGCGCTTTCTATTTCTACTTTCGTCACACCCTATGAGGGATTAACAGAACTTTTTTATATATAATTGCCAAGTTTCTTTTCTTGGAGAAAGAATTATACTCTGATTTTCTGGTAAATATCTGAGGCTTATCCATCTAGTCCGCATCATTCAGTAATACTCAGAGGCACTCTTATCCAAAGATATGATGGAATTGGATTTCTAAGTCAGCAATAGTCAACTTTTGAGATAAACTTCTTTTTCTAGGGATAAAACCTGGAAAAAAATACCCTCAATTGTAAAGGTCTATATAGACTATGAAGGGAAACAACACACACACACACACACACACACACACACACACACACACACACACACAGAGGCATACAGAGAGGGGCAGGGTATAAGGAGACAGAATCCCATTAAGAACAAGTAACAAGGAAACCCTGAGGAAAGTCGCTTCGAAGGCATTGTTTCCACAGTAACACGGGGTCAAAGGTAATGGCTGCATGCTTTCAAAATTCTCGTCACATTCTTTCATGACTTGGTTGTCAAAAGCACTTGACTAACTCCCGTTTTAACAATGCCCATGATGTTTTTTCTTCTGTTTCATAATTTTGCAGAATAAAATTACTATTGCCCAAACCACCTGGCATTTAAGCCAGAGAATATTGCATGTAGCTTAAAAGATCCCTGTTTTGACAGGACTATTTATATTGGCAAACATGGTCCCATTGTGCCATGGTCTTGACAGATTGTCAAAGTCTTAATTCCATTGGCTTCTTCTGGTCTATGTGCTATTTTTTTTTTAAGAGCACAGATTTCTTTCTATACCCACAAAAGAGAACCCCGAGGCTGGGCTTTTATGGTGAGATAAAATGTGTGTCTATAATCTCTGTGTTAGCAATCAGGTCTTGTATTTTCGGGAAGGGTGTCATAGCAAATGATGTACATTTAAAATACTCAAATTCAAGGAACTAAAGAATACTAAGGAATCAGGCAGGGCACATCTGTTTGGGTTGCCTGGCTGCTTGAATCTGCTTTTGTCTATCATTGTTTACGTCCTCTTTATAGCTTGGCCTCCTGGTCTATTCTACTATCTGCTTCTTCCCTTCCCAGATTTCATTTGCTTCTCCAGTTCTGACTTGATTTGACCTTTTGGCTGCAGAGTTCACAGCAACAGGCTACAAGCAGTCAGTATCTTCAGCTCCACATTCGTGTTTCTCTCGAGAAGAATCTGATTGGGCCAAGTTCCAAAATGGAATCTCCTTTGTGTCTGAAAGAGTTCAAGCAGAGACAGGTTGGTCATCAGTCAATGTGGTAGAGAGAACTCTAGTTTAGGCATGAAGATATGACCCCCCCTGGTCCCTTTCAGCTCTGTGATTCAAGTAATCTGTCTTTTCTCAAACCCCTCTGCCTACAAAGTATCTTCCAAAACAAACATCGACATCATTACTCTTTCTTCAATCTCTGCCAGAAGATCTGTTACTGTCATCACTGAAAAATTATGTAGAACATTCCAGAAATTTTAATTCTTCAAAGTGCCAGATGTTGTGTTATTAATCATATGTACACATATACATAAATGGATGTGTATTTACATTTATGTACTATAAGATATGCACGCTCTGTGGTAGTGGTTTGTTTCAGAGAATGGGCTCTCCATGAGGACCAGTTCCTTGATAAATTAGTGGAATCCTCCATGTAGTCCAGGAACCCTAATCCCCCTGATTTACTACTCAGTCTCACTGTGACGTCCACCACACACTTGAGTACTTAAGACACGCAGACGATGAGTTGACACTTTAAGATAGTATGTATTGAAGAAAGGATTAACAAGAAGCATTATTTTAAAAACTCAAATGGAAACAAACCTTGAAGCATTTGCATTCCCTAACAGTTCCCCTTTAAGCTGTTGTGGATCGATGCAAGCGTTTAAACAAAAACTCAATGAGACGGCTCATGCCTGGCAAGCTTCTCTTCCTTCAACTACAATCAGCACGAATGGATTAGACTGGATCTGTTTTGTTTCAGGGGAAAGCAGTTCCACCATTTTTACTCCACTCTGTGTCTGGGGGTGAAGAGATGATGTCAAGGCCCCAGCTATTATCTCTAAGAAAGCGAGTGCCTTTGTCAGTTTTGACTTCTCTGCCTCTTTCTAACACAAGGCTCTGGAGCCTTGTTCTTCCTGACATTTCTTCAAGAAATTGCTTGTCTTTTTATTTCTTCATTGAGCAGTAATTCAGAAACGATAAAATGCAAAAACTCTAGAAAGGTTCAGAGTCAAGCTGATACACTTTGACAATTATGTATTTCTTTGAAACTGACACCCTAAACAAAACGGAACACCGCAGACCAGTGTCTTATACCTAAAGGTTACTTGTATGTGTTTCAGTATGTATTCTTTCCATAGTTTTGAGGTTCATACTGTTCCTTGCTTTATGTTGCACAGTCATTTTTTTTATATTGAAATTATTTTTCATTCCGTGTAGGTAGATATTTGAATCTTTCTAGTTGTTGGTTTTTCTAAACAAGGCTGACATGGTTGTTTGTATACAAATCTTTTGTGGGTCTAATATCTTGATTTCTTTTTGGAATACAATTGCTGGTTCCTAGAGTTCTTCCAGGTGACTTTAGCATTCTTCATTCCCACCAATAATGTAGGGGTTCTCCCATGCACACACACTCTTGTCAACTTTTGGGTTAATTTCTTTTTAATGCTATACTTCTATCATATTATACTATGACTTCAATTTGCATTTCTCTGAGATCAAATAATGTGAAACGTCATTTTATTTGAAAGTTTATTGATGATCATGATGCTTCTTTGTGTTACTAGGATACTTGAGGGAATTTTATTTGTATATTGATCAACTTGTGATATGTAGGTTATGCAACTCTGTAGTTGTATGTTGCTATGGAGTTCAGAAAGGAAGACATGGAGGCATATTCATAGATGTAAACTCTGCCAGACCTCTACAGAGGGAACCACCATCACGGCCAGTTCCCTACTCGACAGTGGAACCCTGAGCTTGTCCGCGCAGGTGTTTTATTGATTCAGAACTCCTAAGGTGTTCTACTGATACCACGTGCAGATCATTAGTAATTAAACATCCTCTCCACAGAAATCCAACATGTGCAAACAATACAAAATGCCCCAAACCTAAGCAGCCCCTCACTCAACAGTGAATAAAAACATTTTAAACATAACTAAAATTAAATACCCCCAACACAACTCCTCAAGATTTTATCATTTATTTGTGACAAGAGTATTCAAATGTTTCTTTCAAGCTAATTTGAATTGTGTGACACATTATTAACTGCAATGTTCCTCTGTATAATAAATTATCAAAACTCATTGATCCTGCTGGCTCTTGTTATGTACCCAACAGCCAATCTTTTCCCATTCCCTTCATTCTGGAACCTACTTGATTTGCTTATGGTTTGATTAAATCTCTTTATGAAAAAAGTCTTGGGCATTTTACCCTCTATTTTATTGTTTGTTTGTTGTTTGTTTGTTTTAGAGAAATGGGCATGGAACATGATGTAGCCAAGATCAACTTTGAACTTGCTGTGTGGCTCAAGATGATTTTAAACTTCTGGCTTGCTTACATCTACCTTCAAAGTGTTGGCTTTATAAGCCTAAGTCAGCACAGACAACTTATTTTATGTAAAGGAGTTATATTCTTTTTCCTTTCTTTATATGTTCTTAATAAACTGTATTAGGAAAAAAAATCTTTCATGAACTGTTCCTCTTGCTCTCCTAATGGCTTCTGTATTGGTTAATTTTATAAAGTTATAACTCTCAGTTATTTAATCAAATATTAACCTAGGTGCTTCTATTTGTTAATACAAATTCATACACTTCTTTATATCTTTGTTGCGTTTTTTGCAGGTATGGTGAATATCTCAAGTTAGTTAACTTCTAAATTAGAGAGTTACTCTTTCAACCATCTGAAGATCTGAAACGCACAGCTCAGAGTTCTCAGGCCTGGGGAACAAACTTCTTTCTTAATATGACAACACAGAGGCCGTGCCTTCTTTTCCCCCTTGCCAGTATGCCCCACCAAAAGAAAAATGTTTGGCTGTTAAGTTTTGAAACTTTATGGTTAGTGCTTTCTGATTTTCTAAGGAATCTTGGTCTACCCTGCGATTTCAAAGTCATTCTCTTATTTTTATCTAAAAACTTATCCTTCAAACTCAGGGATGCCTTGTACTAAATCATTCACTCAATCTCTCAGTTTCTCTCTAAGAATTAATATTTTCATATGCCCTTTTTATTTAAGAATTTCAAACAGTTTTGTTTACTTTGTGGAGTTGAAGGTATGCCTTGAGGCACTTGTGGAGGTCTGAGAACAACTTGTGGGAGTGGGTTCTCTTCTTCCACCATACAGATTCTGGGAACTGCACTCAGGTCTTCAGGCAAATTTCTTTGCCCACCGAACCACACAGCCAACTCTCCTTTTTAGTTATTTAAAAGATACATTCTAATTGTTTGTTACTACTATGTGGAAATAAGGCATATTTATGGTATATGGGACTACCTTGAATTCAGAGAATTTGATGAATTGGCTTCCTATTGCTTCTCCCTTTTAATTTTGAGGTCAACAGTCCTAAAATAGATTGTCAATCAGCGGTGAAACCTCTGGGGTGGTGTATCTTTAAGGAAATCTCCAGCTTCTTGAGACTACCTTTCTTCCTGTGTCTTTACTTTTTGGAAGCCATAGTCTTTACCCATAAATGCAGAAACAGAAACTCCCAGGCTTTCTACGATGCTGGCTCCTCTGTCACGGCAATTTCCAAGCGTCTTATCCTCCCGTCACTGTTCATCCTGCAGTTATCTCCTACTGCTCATTTATTCTTCTCATTTTATAATTCCGTCATCTATCTGCACAACCTCGGCCTCCATGGACTGAACTGTGGACAGTGTAGGGAGACACTATATTAACTTCCACATTTGCCGACTTCTAGGAAGCTGTATTTTAACATCAGTGTGACATCTCCAGCAGTCTGTGCAGGTGCATGCATAGGATATCTGGCCAGCCTCTCTTTCCAGTGACTTATTTTTGCTTTTATATTTACTATATGCCTATCATTTCTTTTTTAACAGAAGCAATCTAAAAGTCTCAGTCTCTTAATTAAATTACCAATTCCCTTTATATTTATTGTATTTACAGCCACTGTCAGACGTAAGTTAAAACTGCTGATACTTACTTACTTGTACTTTCGCCTGTTCTTTGCCTTTCAGTCCTTCTAAATTCCGAGTCATTCAGCTAGACCACTTAGCATTTTAATGCTGTCCCCAGGTCTTGTCCATCCAGTTCCGATATTTTCCTTTATTTATTTGTTCTCTTAAAATCTACTTCAGATCGTTCTTATTGATACATCCAAGTTCACTATCTTTGCAACTTGTTTCTTTTCATATATTTATCGCAATATGCGCTTAGTATACATGTATGAAATGTTAGTGTTCAGGGTGTCCTGCCGGAACATTTTAGGTATTCTACTCTGCCCTGACTCTGTGTATCCTCAGATTTGCCTATGAATTACAGTGGAAAATAGTATTAGAATTCCTGCCCTGCCTCAGCCTTGGGCATATCACGTGTGTGTATCCTGAAGTGTCAGGGACTGGAATGAGCAAGGAGATGCACACTCATTTTGTACGTTTTTGTGATTATACTCCCTCGCCTCGCCTCTCAAGTGCACATTGCAAATTTAATTTTGATTCACCCATTCCAACTCATTCTTTAATCATATTTTATCATAATACAATTACAACATTTTTGTTCTCTTCCATTTCCTCCCTCCAAACCCTTCCCCACATCCTTCCCTGGTCTCCTTCAAATTCATGGCCTCTTTTTTTCTAATTGTTATTGCATACATATATGTGTATACATATGTATTCCTAAATACAGTCTGTTCAGTCTATCATGCTACCTGGATACATGTCTTCATTGTTGGCCATTTGTCACGGGATAATCAGTTTGTGTGCTCTTCCTCAGGGAAGGCTGCCTCTCCCATTCCCAGCTTTCCTTGCATAGGGTTGATGCCTCATCAACTTCCCCACATCTAGTTTGGCATGTTCATTGTTCAGCCACATATTTGAGCATTCGCATTGGTGAGATTTTATGGATAGAAAACTGGCTAACTGTTCAGTGCTAGTGAAGTCATGGTTATTGCAGGAAAATCTATACTCACTAATTTACTAAGCCAGCATAATCCTTAACAACAATCTACAAACACATTTGTCCTTAAACCCACAGAGAAGTGATCTTTACTCTTCATCAAGGAAACTTACTTTGCAGCAAATGGAGACTGTTATAGAAAACCACACATAACCAGAATATAGAGCTGTGGGCCCAATCCTAATGGCTACACCTGTAAAACACTCCCATACATAAGGCTTGGGGAACACCGAGGAAGAGGGGGTAGAACGATAATGAGAACCAGAGGATTAGGGACTTTTTAAATGAGATTGCGTCTCCTAGTAATATCAGAAGCTACAGCTGTGAAGTTTCACCAGCTTCTTTACCAGTATAACAACACAAAATGCATTTCTACTTCTCATTGAAAAATTCATCACTTTCTGTAATTTAGGTAATTTTTGTTTCTTTTTTTTTTCTTTTATTGGGTTAACATCTGTAACTTTTTTAGTTTAACTGGCTCATTATAAGGGTAAGCAAATTTATACCCTTTAAATTTCTATATCAGATTCCAAATTGAAAACATTTATTCACGCTTTCTGAATGTGATTTAAAACACAAGTGGTTACTGTAGGTCATACGTAATAATGCAAACAATACAAAAATATTATGATACTTGCTAAGTAATTTTATTTACTCTTTTCACTCCCTAGATGTAGGTACTAAGAGTGATCCAAAGCAAAACATACACACAGTTAGGAGATTGGACATCACAAAGGGTTTGTGGACTTCTGGTGAATGTTCTCCATGTCAAAATCTGTTTCTACACACCAGCCCAAAGCAAAACCTACCCCAAACAATAAATTTGCCTAATGAGCATGGAACAGTTCCTAGACAAACAAAGGAAGACGTGGGTAGGCACTTCTGCTCCCAAGTGATCCTTTACGTGGTCATATTTTGCCAGCTGCACTGTGACCCACAGAACAAAAGAAGATATAAGCTATCCTTGGTTGATTGGTAAAGTCTGCTTTCCTGGCAAAAGTCACATTGTACACTCAGATGTCATGTCAACTTCAGAATGCAGGAAAGGCTTTATTTTATGCACAGTAGGACAGAAAACTGGAGTGAACTATGTGATGTTTTGTTGTATGTCTTTTTCTTCTGATTATAGCTCAGGAAAGAGAAGATAGTGAAATTGCGGTGTAGACGTAATAGCCACTTAAATTTTAACAACAGTAACAACTCGTATGTGTGTGTGTGTGTGTGTGTGTGTGTGTGTGTGTGTGTGTACATGTGCATGCATTTATTGAGATCAAAGGATGACCTGAGCCCCTCAAGGACCCCATTTTTTTCTCTTTTTAAACAAAGTTTCTTTGGGGATGTAGACCTTGCTGATTAGACTAGGTTGTCTGACTAGTAAGTCCAGAAGGGTATGTCTGTCTCCACGTTTTCCGTACTGGAATTCCAAGCAGGAGCTACCACATATGTATTGCTTTTTGAGGGTTCTGGAGACTGAAATCATGTTCTCATGCACTCACGGCCAGGACTTAACCAACTGAGCTGTTTCCCCAGCCCCGCCACTGGGTTTTGAAATGATGTTCACATGGGACCAGTGGAGTCTTCCAATTTCTGTTAGGATATAGAAAGCCAGAGGCAACAGAAGACAGAGTTAGAACTCCCGGTGCAGTCTTGAAAGCTAAGGAAGGAGAAGGAAAAGTCACCTCCCAAGCCAACATTGTGCTGGCGTGACTGAGTTAAGAGCAGGGATGTCAGCCTCCTGAGCAGACTACAGAGTTCGGCACATGTGGAGCAATGCGTAGAGCATGGGTGCCTTCAGATCAGCGTTGACCTACTGATGAAGGACAGGAGTTAAGATTTCTAGCAGCATGAGGCTGGAGCCAGAGAGCGGAAGATGTGTAAGGAAGGAGTCTGTGGCTGCAAGATTTGGCTCAAGCCGGAATCGAATGCGATGCTTTTTGTACGTTTAACTAGAGCAGCGCTAGGCAGCCTCTCTAATACTTAACACATAAAACAGATTATAACAATATCCTGAAGATTACCACACAAGTAATAGTGCTATATAAAACTCATAAAACCAAATGTATGGCTACAATCACCATATTAAAACAACTACAGTTTCCTCTTAAGTAACCGTATAACCCATGCTTAGAGGGTATTATTGTATTTAGTGATTAAGTTTAGGAAGCGATACTTTCTACCCATTTGAGACTGGAGAATGAAATGAAAGGCCAGTCTGTTCTTTGCCCTGGGTACAGGTGACAACGATCTCCAACCCGGGCGTGCCAGGAGTTGCGAGGGGAGTTGAGTAAAGGGCAGGATAAAGAAGCCCTTTCTTATGGAAATGTGGCAGCTCCTATGCATGGAGATCATTAATATTCATAACAATCTTATGAACAAGAAAATGTACCCTAAATTATACAGGAAGAACCTGAAGCCGAAACGTAAGTGATTTGCCAAGATTAAAAGAGACTTATGGAGAATTTAGGCTTAGGCAAGAGTCAGCTTATGTTCTTGAAAAGCAGCTGTTTTCAACTTTACCTCAGAGCAATCTGTGTGTCCTCAGGGCCTTCACTTCATTTTCCAGAAAACTCTTAATCCACAACTCTAAAGGGTCCCTTTATTCCCACTTTTATGAGTCATCTTTTAGCTTCATGCCGAGCTGTTGGTTGTACACATTAGGTCAAGTTGAAATGTCATGTGGCAGTTTCAGATTTGGGGAAATTCGGCTGTTAGCTAATGCCCTTGAGTGAAAGAGCCTTGTTTGTTCTGATGGCTTTGCAAAGAAAGATCATGACATACAGGATTAAAATCATGTATTCCAAGTGTACAAGCTTCTCTGAGTAGGACCAGTTCGTCAATGAAACTGCTGAGGGAGGGGAGAAAAGGGGAGAGGGTAGACTTCTATTCAATGCACAGTTTCAGAATGAACGAAAGAAGAGCACAACTAGGCTTCTCTGCTGGAGTCTTTTCTCCATCCTCACCAAGAAAGCAAGTGCCATCTCCTCCCATAGGTAAAGTAAAAGAGGGAGCTGAGAGGCCACCAGATCCGCATGAGAGGTCTTGTCAGCAAGGAAGGAGAAATTGCTCTAGCATAGAATTTCCATGCTGGTAAGGTTCAGTGACTTAGCAAGTTAAGTTTCTTATTTTCTGTATCCTAAATTTGCCATATAGCTCGCCATGTTTCTGTTCTATGAATTCATTTGTAAGCTTAAAGGTCTTAAGGATCTAAGAACCATCACACACTCCTGTGGCTTCTTGTATTTATGACTGTGCTCTCATTAACAGGCAGTCATGACTAGTGGACAAAAAAAACCCCTTGTCACTATGAATTTTACATTCTACCAGTAGGTGGAAAAATATATATATATATTATAAGTTAAGGAAAATATTTAAGAAAGTGATGTTCATTTAAAAACAATAACAAACCCATAAATTCAAAACCACCGTGTAGAACAGTAAGAACAAAGAGGAGGAAACATTTGAGAAGGAAGGCCAAGGTAGGGGTTATCCAGACTTAACTTACACATTAGCTTCCTGGGGATACTGTAAAAGAATGGTAACATACAGGTGATTTGTAAATACAGAAATCTATTCCTTGCCAGCCCTGAGGTCAGAAATCTGAAACTAAGATCCAGGGCAGGACAGCATTTCCTCCAGAGCAATGGGAAAATTAGACCCTTGCCTTTGTTAGCTTCTGCTGGCTCCAGACATCCCTTCGCTTAATCCCACACCACTTCAGTGTCTTCCTCTCCTTTCTAGGCTCGCTGTGTGTGCATGTGCCTCTCCTGTGTGTCTCATAAAGATAGTATCATGAGCTTTTGGATGTATCCAGACCATGCAGGATGTACTTGTTTTAATATCCTTGAACATATTTGCAAAGATGCGTTTCCAAACACGCACACTTTCAAGGGCTCTGGGATAGGATGGAGACGTAACCTTTGAGGGCCCAACATTCAACCCAAGGCAACATGTGAGAAAAATATTGGAGCAGGCCAGAGATACAAAGTGATTATTTTGGAAACAAATGAACCAAGTGGAAGGGTGACCAGAGCCACCTCTTTAAGATACAAGTGTGCCTGCTGCTTAGACTTCTGGGAAATCTGCTTAGAGTATATAAGGGTTGAAAGCCAGGGAGCTGGGGTGGGGTGATTGTTAGTCATTGGTGGGTTGGTTGGCTGGCTGGTTGATTATTGCTCAGAGTAAATTCGGTTGGGGAAATTAGGTTCTGGATTATAGAGTCGAGATGCTACTCCAGCTCACTATCAGCTGCTGACCTTCAATCTTCGGGCAGCCGAAAAGTTCTGTGAATATTTCTTCCTTTACTTCCTTCTCTCTTCTCAGGATACCTACAAGAGTAATAAAGATTCCTTCCTTCCTTTCTTCTTTCCTTCCTTCCTTCCTTCTTTCCTTCCTTCCTTCCCCCCTTCCCTCCCTCCCTCCCTCCGTCCTCCCTCCCTCCCTTCATCTTTCTTCTCTCCCTTTCTCTCTTTCTCTCTTTCTCTCTTTCTTTCTTTCTTTCTTTCTTTCTTTCTTTCTTTCTTTCTTTCTTTCTTTCTTTCTTTCTTTCTTTCTTTCTTTCTTTCTTTCTTTCTTTCTTTCTCTCCTTCCTTTTTTCCCCCATGAGCTAGAGAGTAGAACAGCGCAGTAGCATCCAGCTACAAGTCCTCCTGCTTCTGTGACTAGCACATTACCCTTCTTCCCAGGCTCTGACCCGAATTCCTCGTATATGTCCCTCTTCTCCTTCCACCTTAAGACCTTCCCCTTTCTTGAATCTACTTCTGGTTTTCAATGACACATGTATTCCCATTCCAACCTCCAAATCTGTGTGTAGTCTAAGAGATTCCTTACTTTTGTTTTTAAGTAAATGTGTGTGACTTTGATGAAAGCCAGTTTTCTAAACTGCAGGAGTTTCAAACCATACCCATTGTATAAGGCAAAATTCAATGCGTACCCAGAGAGTTTCTCTGACTTAATATGTCTTCAATAATGAATTTAAACATTTTAGTATCTGCCTTTCAATTTCCTATCTGTGAGCTTATTTTTATGTTTCTTACCACGTTGCAAACTGATTAAGGATAGCGCTTATTCTTGATTCATCTTTGTGGCCCCTTAGCATGTGACAGATCCCACGCTGACTGCTCCTTGCTAAATCTCCTTTTGAAAAGGAGCGAGCCCTGTCTATAGTCATGTTAGCATATTTCCACCCAAAGAAGTGCTGTCTTCTAAGAATGGGCCGTGGCTACACTGGAGGGTTTTTCATGTTCTAATTCTCCCACTATGAGAAAGTGTAGAGAAATCTACTACAACAGTATAGTCAACAGAAAACTTTATAAATATATTTAAGTAGTTATTTAGATTGCATTAAAAAAAAAAAAGAGGTCAGTCTCTTTGTTTCCAGCTCTTGGATTTTTGTCTTACTAAAGTCATACCACAAGTCCATTTTTTATCATGTTCTGTTCCCGTCTGAAAGGATGGCAGAGTGCCTGGAATGTCAAGGTTGCCTCAAAGGATAAAATTGCAGTAGTTTAACTCATATTGTGCCTTCACTGTAACAAGAAACATTTGCTTACGGTGGCATTATTTATGGTTTATTCTAGAAGAAAGGCAGACTGTAAAGCAGATGAAGTCATCAAGAGGGTGTTCTCTATGGGACATATCTGAACCTACAAACAATGCAATCACTGTCTGCTAAGCCAAGAAAGGGAAGATTATTTCTGGCAGATTCCATGGCAGTGGTGTCTGGAACGCTCTAAGTGAGAGAGCTGGCTCCAGTCCCATATGACTTAGTTGTTATATCATAAAGTATAAGTTATTTGGAAGCTGTGTCTTCAATCATTCTCAATAACTAAATCTTGTTTGTTGTGTTAATTTTTCTGTCCTATCAGACTAGAAACAATTATTGGCAGAGGCAAGTCTTTTTATTCCTGTGCCCATGTATTATCTCAGAGCCCAACTTGAAAGATAATACCGACAAGTTGGCACTTTACCTTTGCTCCTGTGTTGACATTAGCCGATGTCTGAATAGTGTCATGAGTCAAAGCTGCCTTCTGTGTTGGGCAACAGTTGGAAAATAAGTGTCTCTTTGTATTGCCATACCTACCCTTTGTTTATATATCACACTAGGTCAGTAGCTCCCACATTTCAGACCTCTGCCTTACAAAAGGGAAGCTGGAGGCACACTCTTCAGAACCCCATTTTTTAATGTTCTCAGGTTCTAGTTTTGAATGAACATGGCAGCAAGGAGGGGAAGACCAAAGGCCGGTCTCCCACGCATGGTGACAACTCAGTGTCTTCAGCTTGGCATGGTGATTCTCAAACTCCTTTGTAAGCGCTCTGCTCATTCTCAGACTCCTCAGCGAGCCCAGGTCTCCAATCCCTGCCCTGTGTTCTGCAGGCAGAAGCTGTGATTGATGGGCTCTTCCTCGGTTCAGGTGCAAGCCTCTAGACTCCTTCCCTCCCACAGATCTTCACTAATGTTACTTTCACATTTTATATCCATCTCATCCCTCCACCTACCTTCTCTTTCTCCCTTGATGAAAACATGATGAAAATTATACAACAATTCCACAAACATGTAACTCTGGATTTGTAGACTTAAGCACACAACCCCTAAGACAATAACCCCTAATACAGCAGGGTCACCTGAGACCATCTGCATATCAAATATTTACATTAAGATTCATAACAGTAGCAAAATTACAGTTATAAAGTAAAAACAAAAATAATTTTATGGTTGTTGATCACCATAACATAAGGAACTGTATTGAAGGTTGCAGCATTAGGAAGGTTGAGAACCACTGTCTTAAACGCAGACAAAACCTCAGTTACAACTCAGTAGGCTCCTTCTCTACTCACTATTCCCACAGCATGAACTTGTTTTAAGTTTCAGACTTAAAGCATTCTGAATTCGCTCTTGAACACAATCTGTTTTACGTGACTTTACATGTAAGCTGGTTTGCCAAGACAGAGACAGCCCCATCCCTAGAAGTGTTCTGATAACAAGTCTGAGTATCTCTCTTTTTGTAATATTTGTGTGAATAGTTTTAAAGAATTACTAAACAGAAGGCCTAAATATTTGTCTTCTACTTATTTCAAGCAACTCAACCTGGAGCCAAGGAAACCCTGAACCAGGCAGCTTCCAAGTTCGCTAAGTGACGGGACACCCCGCCCCCCCAGCATAAAGATACTTACTACACTTTGAACACTGCACTGTCAGCTCGTTTACAATGAGCATAAATAACGACGGTTCACGGATTGATCCCCAAGGAACCCCCGTAATGACATCCATTAAAGCTGACATGGCACTGTTTAATAACACCAGTGGTGTATGCCCTCTTAAGTAGCTAGCACACCAATTAATGAAGGATGATGCCATACCTAGTCCGTTCCATTTATCCAGCAAAGAAGTATGTGCTACCAATTAGGAGCTAAAATGACGTTTGAAGCAACAGTGCATTATTTATCTAAGGGAAGATCTCTTGACTTGAGCTGTAACCCCTTCTGTGCTAACATATCCTTTCCTTTCGGGAGCTGTTGCTATATGGACATTCTGTTTTACAGAGAAAAAGACAGGCACAGTGTGCACTTGGACATGACCCTCAGCTATCATAACCAGGATCTTTTCGGTGAAGGCATACTTAGCAATAATTACAGTAGGTGAGCCTTTGAAGGAATAATTTTCCATGCTCACTTAAATAGTTAATAGGACAATCTAGTGCATGGGTATTCGACAGGAAGCAATTTCTGCGTATTTATGCCATTGAGTGATATGAGGAGCATTGTTTAATGCCAGTTTCCCTTGCCAACTAATGTTCAGTTGAAGGTCTGTAACCAGTCACTGGTAAAGGGTAGAGGGAGGAAGCAAGAGAATGAACTTTGGGGACAGACAGTGCTAGGGGCAGGGGGGCAGAAAGAGAAAGGAAACTTTAAAGTTCAGAAATAGGAAGGGTGGTAGGGAGGTGACAGACAGACTGACTCCCTTGTCTTGGAGACTGTGGGAAAGAGAGAGAGGAGAGAGAGAGAGAGAGAGCTCTCGAGAGGGAGGAAAGTGCTTAGCATTTGGGCCACCCAAGATAATGAAGATAATCCAGTATGATTGCACTTAATGGTGCTGAATCAATTTATGATGCTGAGGACGAGCCTTAACTTGAACAGTGCGATGCCCCTTCCGTGGAAGGAAGGCATCAAAAGAATAAAGGGGTGGGAAGGGAGATGGAGGGGGAAGACAAAGAACGCGCACGCAGGAGGAACAAGGCTAGGAAAGAGAACGCCGCCGTGGCATTTGCCTGCTCAGTATCAGTCGACTCGCAATGCCATTATTGTATTAATAGGAGCCTGCTGAAAGCATCAGCCACAGAAGAGACTTTCTTCAGGAACCAATGAGACTTCCCTGCACCTATTTGGGGGAAGAAAATCAAAACACAGGAAGTAATATCTTTATCCATTTGTTTTCTCCATAGGCAGGAGCAGGTCAGCTTGGAGACTAAAATGCCTCTGGCAGACACATGGTCAAATGTTTTCCCTCCTGCAGAAAAAGCCAACTGAACAAATGACTCTTAGCCCCAGAGGTCAATTCAAGCCTAGTCAGACTAAATCCCTTTTCTAATACCAGAGCCTTGGAGTCCTCAGCCACAGCTGCAGCGCCCCTTCAGAGGAGGAGGAGGCTCTGGTGAGTGCTTGACATTTGAAGGCGCTGATTTCCTCAAAAACTTCAGCCTTTACAAATAGAAAAGTCATAAGTTTTCGATAATTACTATCCGGGCTAAGTGTGAGTTGACTGTGGGTTGTGGAGCGGCTTCTGCCGGATTTGGTTGGTATCACAGGGGCTTGGAAAGACACAAGAAGGACACTGATGTGAAGCACTTTCTGAATTAGGATTTCAAAGAGTTTAAAACTTTAATTGTGTAATTAGGGGCCTCACCTGCAGTGATGAGCATGCCCCATTATAAAACCACGCTGGAAAATTAAGGCTACATTAAAACCACTTGAAGAGAAACTGAGATCGGAGTGGCAGATGGTGATTGGTGAGAGATAGCTCACCAAAATGTTCTGTTTGTCACAGACCCGAACTTGAAAGAAGATTGAATCATATGGCTGCATACTTTAAACTGGTGCCGTGCAGAGAGAAAGAGAGTGGTCCACAGCACCTGAGAGGTCGTAGCAGGCGAGGCGGTGAGTTGTCAGGCTCCACCTGAGGTCAACCAAATGGGATCCCTAGGGACAGATCCCGGATGCCTGCTTTTACAGAGCTGGCCTCAGTGGGGCTTCCACGCTTCCATGATGGCTACAGGCAGAGGCTTTCTGAACATACTGCTCATTTGCTTGCCTTTTCCTCTCAATGTTGTTCTCAGTGTGGACAGTATGTTTTCGCAGTTCTTTAATTGCTGTGTTGGGTGTCTGCTCACTCTGAATGGCTTGTTCTGTATTTGGGAGTTTTACAAAAATGTCTTTAGTATAGGCCCGTCAAGGAATGAGTGTCTGTTTCTGACATATCTTTCAGCTTCGCATGCTAACTCTGATTTTGTGATACTTAATTGTACGAGGCTACCTGACTGGCTCCGCATGTACTGATTGCTGAACGGATCTGCGCTCTTTCATCTGCTGCTGTTTTTCCTTCTCCACCCTCTATGGCTCAACCCTTGGCTACGCAGTTCCATTCTCTATCTCCAGAAGCAAGCTGGTGCTCCCTCTCTGTACTGAAGATGCCTACAGATACGCTGTGTATGTGTACTTAGCCATCTCTGCTCTGCCAGTATCTTCATTAACGAACATCACCCCATGTCACTCTTTGAGAGAAAGAGGTCCTGCCAGCCGTGGCTTAATTTCTCCCCAGCTTTCTGACACCATATCCATAAGCAGCTACCTGACTCCCACACCATTTCAAAACTCAGGAAGCCAACTTTTTGACCCATTACAACATCCCACTAACAATCCCTTCTCCTTTACTTTCCCCACCCCTGATAAACTAGTGTCTTTCTAATGTTTATATGATTGTTTTTTTGCCTTAGCCTTCCGGAGCCACTCTGAAACCAAGAGGGTATGTTTGAAGGAGTGAAAAAAGTGCAGCTGAAGCTTTGGTGGTGGGTGACCCCTTCAGTGGGAAGCCGGTGACCTTCCTTTGGACTGTCAGGGTCGTGGGGCCGCAGTATGTCTCTCTGTAGAGATTTTCTTTAGTAGGTTTCAAAGATTCACGCGGTAGCCTGGAATTGTCCTGCTCAATAGAGATTGATTGTGAACACTGATGCTCAGAGGCAGATACAGGAGCTGGACCCCTATTGGGAATGCACCGTCCTGCTGTGCGGAGGCGTGTCTCCTGCTATGATATCTGATCGGTTTCCTTTTCCATTTTTTTTTGATTTCACAGAGGCAAATCCCTAGGCTTGTAAGGGCGGCTTTTAAATTTCTCGGTTCCTGGGACTTTTATCAGTTGGCTCACCTTTGCCAGCTTTACATGTATCAGAGTTAACACTCCTAGCTGCTATTTCCCGTTTGCTTTTTATGCAGCCTCGAGATTTTTCCTTTATCCCTTCGATTTTTTAGGGGCAAATTGAATGGCGAATATTTACAGTAGCTTTCTCTTGGACTTCTTAAGGAAACTGGTTCTAGATTTGTTGAGCAGGTGGGTGAAAATTTGTGTGGAAAATGTCAACAGAAGGCTGAACCACTCTGGGGGTGGGGGGTGGGATAAGGGTGTAAATGAACAGGGAAACTCGGGCCCAGAGGGACAGGACTGGAGAGGAGTGATGGGGCCTAGAAGGAGCGTGGGGTTGGGGTGAGATGTGTGTTGAAGACAGGAGGGTGAGCAGGATGCAAAGAAAGGTGAACTTTCGGAGAAAAATGTCCTAGGAAATCTCGAAATTATCTCACAATTCAGTATAAAATGAATTCTCTCTACTCTGTTGTACGGGGACTTCAAAAACTGTTTAAGTAGGCCTTCAGTGCTCAGGAATTAAGGTAAGTCCAATTGTGTAAGGCACTATTGAGACTTTGATATAGGCACATTGGAGTTTAAAGTTTTACTGTACATAGGAGAGAAAAAAGCACACACACACACAATTAAAAATACACATTCTATAATCGAATGAAATACATAAAGAGATGGAGCTCAGATTTTTAGATGTATTGCTTATAGTCAGCTCTCTCCTGCTATATTGTCCTGGAGTCTTTCCCAGGAGTCATCTTGTTCCTAGAGCACGATTTAGATTGAGAAGCCGGTAACACATATACACATATAAAGGCTGAAAGCTTAAGAGAGGGAGAGAGGGAGAGAGCTCAGGCAGTAAGATGCCTGCTATGCAAGGATGAGGATCTAGACTTCAGAGTTCCAAGCACATACATAAAAAGCCAGGCACAGCAGCTAGGGTCTGCAGTCCCAGGGCTGGGGTGGAGACAGATACATTCTTGGAGCTCATTGGCCATCCAGCCTAACCAAATTGGCAAGCATGAGTTTCATTAAAAGGTATGGTCTCAAAAACATAGAGTTGGGGGATAGAGAAGAACCCCTAACATGCAGATCACATGCACACTGCATGAACACATGCTTTCACCTCTCCTGCACAGGAATTTAATACGAGAACATCTGTGCACAAGCCAAACAAATGTAATCGTCTTGACCTGTGAGCCGTAGAACGACCTTGGTGCCTACTCAAATGTTGAGACACTGCAGTTGTGAAATATTTGTACCACAGAATCCAATATACACCCAGGCAGCCTGTGAATCTCTACTAATGTTGATAAGACAGTTGTGATTTCACAACCCTTAGGACAATTTAGCTACTGAAATAATTCAAGTAGTGCATGCACACGTCACAATTTGGAAGTAGGATGGATGAGATGCAAAGGGAAACTGACTTTGATTTTTTTTTTCCTTTTTTCTTTTTCTTGGTTTTCTTTTTTCTTTTTTTTTGCAGGTTCACTTTTTTGGTACAAACATTGATTTCAAATATCCTAATTCGTATTCCACCTTAAAGTTAGTTTCTAACAAGTGATTTTGAAGCATACAGAATCCACCAGAAGCTTGGGCACTTTTAGCAAATAGTTGTCTATAATATTTTGGTAATGTAATTGATCATGCATTTCCACTGTAAAATTCATCTCAATTTGCTCCAAAATGTTTGATGTTTGCCTTGGTTGAACTTCCAGCTCTTAAAAGACATTTGACTTATGTAAGGCTATTAAAATTAATTCTATTCTAATCAAAAAGAAGTTTTTATGGTAGTCCTTAATCCTCTTACATACTCTCTTGCCAGTTCAGCTATGGCGACAGCCAACAGCGCCATATATTGCCACCAGTCACTAACCAGCTCTAATTGATGATTCAGTGGCCAGGGTGTAAGGGTCTAAGTCATCTAGATAAAAAGGAAAACAATTACATCATCTGTATTGCTTAAACATTATTGGAATTATACTGGCTATGTGCTAAAGGCAAAGGCCCTTCTGTTTTTCCAGGTCGGCAAGTTGTCTGTGTTTTGGCTCTGCCTCCACAGCTCACTAAATAACCTTGTCAAAGTCACTTAACCTCTCAGTGTTTGTTTTCTCATCTGTAAAATGAGGATAATTATCCTTACCTATCTCATAGGGATGGTGCTCAGATTAACTAATTAAAGATTAGAAACTGCTACAAAAACTCTCAGTATTATTAAGGAAAACTGAAGCTTTTTCAGTGCCTTTGGGTACGAGAGCTAGTTAGCAACAATGACTCCCAAGAAGAGTTTGATAGTTTGATAAGCTGTCAGGTCTTCCCTGAGGAATGATGCTTGCCCGGGGACCTTGCCCTTCCTTGCTATTTTGTTAGTGAGCACTGGGGCCACCCATATCACAGACAGTGCTGTGATCAGTGTTCCTACCTCCGACGATTCGAAGAGCTCAGGAGTGATAGCAAGATATGCCACTTCAAATCGAAGAAGCTGTCTCTACCTACTCAGAATGCAGAAATCCCCTGGGGGACGTGGTTCCTATAATTGCAGCTTGTAATGTTGCCTTACACAAAAGGAAGGCAGCTGCAGATTTTCTTTGCAGGGTAAGAAGCATCTGTTTGTACCCCCCAGCTTTTCCCCTTTCCTTAGCACTCTCACTAAGGACCCTTAGACCTTCTTGCATGTGGATATAGAGGACAGTGACCCAGCCTGGCTCTCCCGCAGTATCCCCATTGGTGGCAGACAGCAAGGAACATCCCTTTGGCGTCCACCAGTTCTTTTCTTGATATAATGAAGTTCCTGGAATCTACACACTCTTTTCTTCAACCATTTCCACTGTACTTGTGTGTGTGTACATATATACACACACATACACACACACACACACACACACACACACATATATATTTCTTTGTGTGATGCTGAACATTGAACACAAAACCTCAAACACCTGATAACTGCTCTGCCTCTGAAGTGTATCTCAACTCCTTTTTAATTTTCATTTTGAGATAGAATCCTTATAATACTCAGGGTAGCCTTGATTCCATTTGTAACCTAGACAGCAGTAACCTGTAATCCTCCTGCCTCGAACCTGACAGAATCTGCCATTCCAGGATCTATACTACTAAGTCTGGCTTGCTTACTTACTTTTTTTTCCTTTTAAGAGTAAAATTAAGTCTTTAAGAATAAAAGTGTTTGAGAATAAAAATTGTTTCTGAAATAGTTTCCCTGAGGTTTTGAGATCAATGCTGACCCGCACAAGATGAGAGGTGAGTACCTTCATAAACAGCCTGCGGTCTCTCCGTCTCTCCTCCAGCCTCTTTGCCTGCCCTCCCAGTTACTTCACCCTCCTGTTTTTCCACCTGTTATCTTAATTGATAGTGTCAGGGATAATAACTGAGCCACTAAATAGTTTTGCTATCAGAATTAAATGAAATTAAGTAATATACCTACAAACATCTGCAGCAGGTTAAATGCTCCACAAACTTAAACTGATATTATGGCGTTTATCACATTGTGTTATAGTTTATTGTATAAATGGCTTCTTTTTACGTCTGGGCTGTTTCCTTTCTTTTCTTTCTTTCTTTTTGAGGTTGTGTTCTGTTTTTTTTTTTTTCAAGTCATGTTTTCTCTGTTGTAACTCTGGCTGTCTTGATACTCTCTATATAAACCAGGTTGGCCTCAAACTCACAGAGATCCACCTGCCTCTGCCTCCCAAGTGCTGGGATTAAAGGTATCACTACCACCTCGCTTCTTTTGGAGTTTTCTGTCTGTTCTGTTTTTTTCTTAAATATGTATGTGTGTCTTGTGTGTGTTTGTTTGCATGTGCTGGGGGTGCACACGTGTGTGTGCCTGCGTGGAGGCTCAAGGTCAAGATCAAAGCCATGGAGTGTTTTCCTGGATCACTCTCTACCCTACATACTGAGGCAAACTGTCTCATGAAGAACTTGCTGATACAACTAATTTGGTTAAGCATCTTTTTTATGGAGACCACTGTCTCTGTCTCCCACATGCTGTGATTGCAGGCAGGTTGCCACTTGTATCCAATATCATTACGGGTGCTCAGGATTCGAACTCCTATCTTCACACCCATGTTACAGGTGCTTTACCCACCCAGCCACCGCCCCAGGTCCATAGGTGGCATAGATTCATACTGGAGGATGAGGTAGTTTTACATCAAATTTTGTGCTACCTAGTATCTACATGTACACTTCAGATAAAAGAGTTTCTTCATAAATATTAGATACTTGTATGAAAAGGATAAAAATGAAAACTTTCAGAGAAACAAACAAACAAAGCTGCAGGTTTATTGGTGGTTAGAGAATGCTGAATTAAAACTTCATGACTGTGGAGAGTTGGACTGTTGCAAACCAAGAATCAAAGTATCTTGGACTATTTTTTAATCCCTTTGAACGCCATTCATTGGCCACCTCCAAATCTGATGTAACTTCCTTGTGGTGCAATAGAAAAGCTTTGATCTGTGAGTACAATGGTGAAGGCATGCTCAACTGAGTTAGGAACAACTTTGGGAACCAGGATTCCAGACAATCACTTAGCCACTGAAGCAACCCTGCAACCTTTGTCTCCTGAAGTCAAAGAATTAATGTCCTAGATGATGGGAGGGTTAAGTTTAAAAAGTTTTATTATAAGAGAGAGCTTAAGAGAAAGGAAACAAACTGAGTGCCTGTTTAGTTGGAAAGATCTAAGAAAAGGTTGTCACTGAGAGGCCCACTTAGAGTTAGCAGGGGCCTTATGGTATTAAAGAATGGAGAGGTCTAGCTTTCCCATCCACAAAGAACTCAGGGCCCTCTCCATCCTGGTTTTTGCCAAGAATTTTGGTAACTTTCTCATGCATAGCTCCAAGAAAGCTGTGCTTATTAAGGTTGCTATGCAAAAGGCAAAAGATAAAAGCAAGAAACGAGAAGAAGAACCAATGTCCTGAAGCATCTGTGGCATTTCTGGCCTCTGCATGGGACAAAGGTACAGATACAGCCAAGGACATTTTCTGTTTCTGGCCAAGACAGAAGAACTTACAAAGGACCAGAGGCAGAATTGCGTATTTTGGGGGACCACATGCCTAAACTGCATGACATTTCTTTAATTCTTTTGCCATCATGGTGACTATCAAAACCTTTAAAATGTACTAACTTCCACCAATCCAAAAGCTAAATTTTTAAAGCCTACTGGAGAAATTTCCCTGCTCAGCTGTTATCTGCCTACCAGGAATCTCTACTAATGTATCTGGCAAATGACTTGATCTATAAGGTTGTTTTGAAACTAAAAAAATTCTTCTAAAAGTACATCCTCAGTGCTACGTGACTTTGGGGGGCCACCTAAATCCATGTCCCTAGGCCATCATCAATCAAATTTGTTCAAGATTAAACTATCTCATTTCATTCAAGGTGAGAGCTTTGTTCATATGAACAAAAAGCAAATGAGCAAACTAGAAAATATTCCAAGTCTCTGTCCATTGAATGGAGGTTCTCTCCTTTCCACTCAATTCTTTTTTAGTTCCCAAATCTATTCACCTATGGGCTAGGAACTGTCATTTAGAAACAGAACACTGTAGAATATCATTAAATGACATGTATTTGTCTTGCCACAAACACCAGGATAAAGAACGTAGATTTTTAAGTTTATCATATGATATCACTCTTAGAATTGTAATGACAAATATCTTTATGATTTTTCCCTACTAACAGGACATAATTAACCTATGAAAATTACTTGATCAAAAATACCACTTCTATTGATGGAAAAAGATTCATTCAACACACACACACACAATCAGCTGAACATGTCTTAACTGTGCCGTGAGTAAGACTGTTTAGTGTTTTACAAGAACTGTTGAAATTGTTCCAATTATGAGTGGGCATAAAAACAAATTCTCTTGGCAAATACAATTTTCAAATTACCAGAGACACTACAGAAGAAAATGCCATCAACTGAAACAGACTTTTCCTCTCTTGGTTCTGTTTATAAGCTTAGACTCAGCCATCGCATGTAAGTGCTTTGAACTTCGGGTTACAGCAACTGGAAAAATAATTAGCAAATCCCATGCATGTCACCGCTGTTTTTCACTGTTCTTTCTGTTTTATTTTCGGTAGTAGAAAGTGCTCACTACTGTCGACAATACAGTTTATGTCTTTAACATCGAATCTTACAAAAACTACCAGACTTGAGGTATTTGATTCAACATAGCATAAAACTGATTTACAAACAATTCAGAAAGTGGGTTTAACACAACAGAAAAAGTTACTTGAAACTGTGTGTTAAAACTTTAGGAATTATATTTTCTGCAATCAAAAACAGAACTGAGTTCATTTGAAAGGCTACTGACGGAGCATTTTTTTTTTTTTCAAGATGATAGAGTAATTTAAACTTTTCATGGAAAGCCTTTTCAGTCTCCACTGAATAACGCCAGCTGTGCGCGTTGCTCTCCCTGTTCTACAGCAGCACATCTTAAACATTCAGACCAGAGCTCTGGATGACACTAAAACTGCCTACAACCACCTCCATCCCAGAAACGTGACACAAGACAGGAGCTGGCAAAGGATGAAAACACAAGATATCTTAATTAGAGCTCTGCCCATCACTCCACCTGGGGGAGGGCACCACCTGAGAACACAAAGTGGTATTGTTTCAAGGGCAGAGGCTTCCAGGTGAAGGGAAGAGATCAACTGTGGGAGTTGTTGCTCAAGGATGGTTCTCCATTGCTCCAGAGCCTCCCTGAAGCAGAAACCAAATCCCAAACCTAAATAACAACTCCAAGGGGGATAAATAAAAACAAAAAACAAAACAAAACAAAACAACAACAACCAAAAAAAATCCAACTTGCTGTCTGGGATCAAGGTCTCCTCCAACCTGGAGGGACTTCTTCCCTTCTCTTGTCTCTGGTCTCTCCTGTGCTGGTTATTGCAAAGGAGAAACTCGAAGACTCCACCCCTGCTCCAAACCAGGAAGTGCTCTTTCCAATCTTGCAGCAACTATGATCCCCAAGGACGTGCCAGTGCAGATTTTCATTCTCTTGTCTTGATTTTGCTTTTGAGCCCAATCTTTGTATAATTCACTCTTCTGGATTTTTTCTTCGGTGTCTATTCAGTCTAATCTATCTGACTCCCCGCTGTTAGATACAATAACCCCTGCTACACCTCTGATAATACCACCTCTTAGCTCAAAACCTCAGTGTCTTTTTGTTGCTTATAGAGGAGACATAAACTCTAAAATGAGAATCATGATGCATCTCAATCTGTCTTCTGTCTTTTCCCTTCTCAACTTGAAAAATTTTTTCTCATATCTTCAGTTAATACAATCCAGTACTAATATAATATAAGCCAGACTGGTAAGTTTAAATTTTTAGAATCACAATGACAGAAATGCAAGTATTAAGAGGAAAATATTCACCACCCCGTATTAGCAGCAGCTGATGCTTCACATTACTTACATGCTTGTAGAATTATTAAATTAGTATTTTTATACTTGCATGTGTTAACATTTATAGTTAAGTATCTTCCAAAATCAATAAATCTGACAAATAACCCATAAGTATAAAGGTTATTAATCGAATATTTATGGAGCAGCCTATTTCCAAGAGGATTTTCAACAATGTCTGACAGTATGTAATGTCTTCCCAAAATTTGCCAAGATTGCTTGCTATAACCAATGTAATACTTCAGGTAGCATGTATACCTTATTAGGCTAGATTAGTAAAAAAATATCTGTGGATGGGGCTGGAGACATAGTTCAATGGTTAAGAGTTTGTGCCTGCCTTATAGAAGACCCGAGTCTAATTCTCAGGATCTGTTGGGTGATCCACAACCACCTTTAGTTCCAGATCTAGGGGATTCAACTCTTTCTCCTGTACCTGCATTCATACACACACGCACACAATTAAAAATAAAATAATGTTAGAAAAAGTCCTATGGATTCTGTCTCTCTCTCTTGCATCAATTATTTTGGGGAAGCCTGTTACCACAAAGAGAAGTTCTGTGGAGACCAAGAAACAGTACTTGAGGTCTGCTGCTCATGGTAGCATAACTGATCCCATCATGGAGCAAACCATTCATTCACAGTCATATTTCCAAAGACATTCACTCTGGCTGACAGCTTCGCAGTGAATGTGTGGGGTAACTGGTTCCAGAGCAACCCAGACCACTTGCTTCCCTTTCCCCGGCTTGCGGCAATTATGTAGTCAAAAAGGTTTTGTTTTCCTAAAATCCTCAATTTTGAAGTAAATTTTTAAGCAGCAATAATGAACTATTATAAAATTTCATAGTTGGCAGTATGTTTTGTTTGCAGTCAGCACCCCAAATATGGGAATGGCTTCGGAAACTAGGTTATAGGTAGAAGGTAGAAGCTGAAATGTCTTAAGAGAGAGCCTTGTAAAATGTTTCCTGAAACATGATCCTCTTTGAAGAGCTGTGAATGAAGGATTAAGAGACACTGGGGAAAGCCTGGGTGTGCAATGACAAAATGTTGAACAGGGTTATTGCCTGCAGTAACATGGAAAGTAGAAGATGTTCCTAATAAACTCAGTGATCTAGCTAAGATTTTTCTGGACAAAGTCCTAAGGAGTCTCACTGGTTTCTTCTTGCTGTTAATGGCAATATGAGAGAGGAGAGGACTAAACTAACAGGATTGTTTAATTAACAGGAAGGAATCAGAACTTGATGTTATCAAAATTCTCAATGTTCCCTTATAGAGAATAACAGAAAAAAATGGAGAACTATCACCGAAGCACATTTAAGGCTCTATCAAGATAATGATTTAGAAATGAAGCCATGAATGAGACCGTTCAATCCCTTGTTAAGGTGTCAGGAAGATCACGGGAGTGTCTTGTGCAGAGTGCTGTGCGGGTCAGACAGACTTGCCAGAAGATCTGGATGTGTGGTTCACGGAGCTGCTTAATCCGACCATTAAACCTCATTAAGTTAAATAAAGGAAAACAACAAAACTCCCAAGGTTACTGTCATGTACATATGTATGTGGAGTGTGCGGGATGGATACATGATACATGCCCCAGACCTTTCCTTTTTTTTTTGTTTGTTTTTTGGAGTCATAATGAGAGTGGATTGGAACATGTGCTTTGTGTCACAAAACTTCTGTTTTCTGTTTTTTTGTTTGTTTGTTTTTAAATAAATTCAAAGATGAATCAAGATGGTAGGCAGAGTCCCCTGCCATCCTCACTACAGATGCCTCCAGCTGCCCCCTTGCCCAAGTTCATGGACTCAGAGAAGGTATTCTGCTGTTGAGTCTTGGGGGTGGGCTTTAAGAATTAAAGGTGGCTGGACAGGTGACAGATCTGGAAAATGGACTGACAATGCATAGAAAGAAGAAAGATGGAGGAATGCAGCAGGGTACAATGGAGCTAGAGTCTTGGTGTTGTCAGATACTGTACTGCCAGATGCTGGGGCCACTGCCAGGCCTGCCTTGACCCTTCGCTACCTGCCAGGCCAGTGATGCCACTCCCATGGCTTCTGCGGCCTCTCTAATCGCTCGCCCTGATGGGGTGGGGGGACAGCATGAGCCTGTGGTGCTGCCCCTGGGCTCCAGCTCAACAGCAGAGCTAGCAGGACTGATGCAGCTGAGGGTAAGCCAGGGTGCAGCAGTCTGGTGCTCCAGCAGGTCCTACCCCTGAATGTGCTGCCAAACTGGGATCACCTTGATTCTGAGCAACAAGAAGATATCCCAGCTGAAGACTGTTTCATTCTCTGGATTGAGTCTCTTTGAAAGACTTCCATGAACTGTGCTATCACCAGAAACCATGTCCATGACCATATTTGTGATCCGTACTGCCTCTGGAATCCATGTTGGTGTCTGTGATCTGTGCCAAAGCCAGAGATCATGTTGATGTCCATGGTCCCTGCTACACCTGGGGATTGATGTTTGTGATCAGCGCTGCCTCTGGAATCCATGTTGGTATCTGTGATCCATGCTGCAGCTGGAGGCCATGTTGATTTTGTGATCCCTACAGCTGCTGAGGAACATGCTGAGGTCTGCGGTCTGTGCTGCAGCCTGGGCTCAGTCCGCGAGTGGGGTTGCCACAGAAAACCATGTCACTGTCGGTGACCTGCACCAGAGTCCGAGTTGATGTCTGTGAGCTGGACTGCTACCAAAAACCATGTTGATGTCCGAGGTCCATTCTGCCGCCATCAGCTATGGGCAGAGGAGCTTTCTGCTGCAGTGGTATCAATGACTGCAGATTCATGACTCAGAGTAACAGACACCAAAGGCTTCTGTGACAACCTCCCCTCCCTTCCTCCAAAAAGAAAATTGTGAGAGAGATGCTGTGTGTAGCTCTTCACAGTTGATGGCTTCTGGTGGGGGTGAGGGGATAGAAGTCAGTTTTCTTTAAAGGTCTGCCCCTGGGAGTCAGAACATGCTCCCATAAGGACAGGACAACACAGAATGGACTTGACCGTCTCCCTTCCTTCCTTCCTTCCTTCCTTCCTTCCTTCCTTCCTTCCTTCCTTCCTTCCTTCCTTCCTTCTTTCTTTCTTTCTTTCTTTCTTTCTTTCTTTCTTTCTTTCTTTCTTTCTTTCTTTCTTTCTTTCTTTCTTTCTTTCTTTCTTTCTTTCTTTCTTTCTTTCTCTCTTTTCTTTTCTTTCTTTTTTGGCACAGGGATAAGAAGATGGACCTGGAAGGGATAGGAAATGGGTATGATCAGGATACATTGTTTGAAATTCTCAAATAGTTAATAAAATTCTTTTGAAACCTGGAAAAAAAAGAAAAGAAATACCTAAACACAAGGAAATAAATGACTCCCATTTGTTGAAAAAAATATTCTAAAAGCCTGATCTGTACCTACACCCACAGCTGACCTAGTTGGCAAGTTTTTGGGTAAGTTTCAAGCTTCTTTTCTTGAGTGATGTCTAGACTTAGTGAACATTTTCTAAAGGGTAGCATACAACGAAACGACAAGTTTGGGCTAGCATGGTGGGGCAGTGTGTGAAGGCATTTGCCATCAAGTCTGAAGTCCTTGGATAGGCCCAAGGGATCTATATCATAGGAGGAGAAAGTCAATTCCTGTGTGTTTTCCTCTCACCTCCACATATACACTATGGCATTTGCGTGTTCCCTTCAACAATTATACAAATAAGTATTTAAAAAAGTAGGTATGTCTTGAAAACCACGTCAGAAAAGATATGTAGGCCGTGTATTCATACTTACTTCATATGGAATTACCAGGATGAACAGATGGAGACTATGGAAAGGAACAGTGGCTCCTGATCAACAGCCCACCAGAACTTGATCTCCCCATTTTGCTGACTACGATATGTGCGCATGGAAAAAGACCTGCTAGCTTCATTCACCCTTACCAGTGTCTGGACCCCAATAATACCTTTCCTAATGCTCTCGAATTTATCCTCCAACCCCAGAATACCAAAATGGTGATAATAAATGCTAATAATTTGAAACCACTAATTATTTAGCCTAATTCGTTATGAGACACCAGACTACCAATTCACTTTGAAAATACTGGATCACTTAAATCTACTGTCTGTCCTGCTTATGTTAATCAAGCTAATAAAACCATGTTTTATTAACCATCATTGGCAGTTTTCAACAGCCATATTCGATTAGTGGCTAGCTGATTGGAGATTATAGGTCTAGAAAAGAAATTACGTCTGTATAAAAATTTAATTCTCCCAGACTCTCTGTGTTTTCACATGTGTGAGCTTTTTGTTTGCTTTTCTAGAGTGTCTTTTAGTCCCATCTATCTCTTCAGTCTCAAAATATTACTAAACTACCTCCTCACCACGTTCTTGTGCTGGTTACATGGCTACATGGCTTTCTTCGCTTCTAGACTCAGAGTCTAAAAGGCCAAGACTTACCAGTCTGGTACAAAGAGTATTTGAATGTGCTTAGCTTATTGCTCAAATTTCAGTATTCAGTAAGTGTTGAAAGCATAAATGGTAGACAAGGAGACAGCTCCCTAGCAGTGATGTTGGGAACAGACTCTTGCACTGCATGAAATATTGATCTGTGAGATTCCTGAAAATTGTCAGCATCCTAGAAAGTGTCACAGAGAACAGATTGCCTGGGAGCTTGCAAAGTCATACGAGAATCTTTCATGCCCTGAACGCTTGTGTGAATATTTGTTATGCAGAACACAAAAGATGGAACAGAGTATTGCCATTGCAGACTGAATAGTACTTTAGTAAAGAAAGCCCTATTTTATAATTCCCTCTTTCTGTGCCCAGGAAACGGTACTCCTGCCAGCTTGGAAATGGCGCTCCGGTCGTTCTCCTGAGCCGAAGCCTCTTACTAAGCACTTTCGTGCTGTTTTACTGTTAGATGCTCGAGGCAGATGTCAGACTCCACCAACCCTACATCCAAAAATGAGTTGCTGCTTAGTTGGGGAGTGTAGAGAAATAATTTTTTTTTGCTTTCTGTTGGCGAGCGCTCTTCAAATGCAAGGCTAACTTGTAAAGTGGAGATAAAGAGGAAGGGCACAACGTTCGAATTATAGCATTATTAGCACAATGTAAACATTATCAGGATATTCCCAGGGAACTGTTTGGTGACAAAACACTCTTTCCCTTTTCAATTTTGCGCACTCGGGAAATCAGATGGAGTGGAGAAGTGAGGATGGCGGATCACTGTCATCACCGCGGTGGTGTGACAGTCTCGATCTGGCCACTTCAGCCCCAAGCTGCTTCTCAGCATTGCTTGATGACCCAGACTCTGAACTCTTGTCCTCTGCCTTTGCCTGTTTTCCAGAACAGACCCTGAACTTATCACTCCAGGGTTATAGTGCAGCCTTGGGGATCTCTGAATGGATTGCTTTTCCTGGCACTTTGTATTAATCAAGTACAGCTTTCAGATATACCCCCGCCCCACGTGTGCCTTGAGGAAGAATGCCATGAGAGATACATCATATTCTTGCTGTGTTAGTGAACTGAAGAAATATTAGCATCCTGGTGAGAAAGCTACAGAAGCCAGGGGCCAAAAAGCACGGCCATTCCATTTGGTTTACGAGATGTACTCTTAGGTAGGGCTCATGGGGGGCGACTGCTTAAGGGAATAAGCAAATACAGAGAGTCCCACACAAGACAGAATGGAGTGAAAATTCATATATGTGAAATCAGATTGAGGACTGCTGTTTGGAGTTCATTTCCTTTATTCACGGTGCCCCTTAAGTTGTTAGCCAATCACTCTGGAGGAAGTCTGCACAGACCCACATGGGCACCCCCACAGGAAGGCAAACCCAGAGCTATTTCCGCACCCACCTCATATTAATTTGTAAGAGGGAAATTACTGCGGGCTAATGCAGGACCCTCTGCATTTGTGGCTTCTCTGTAAGTTTCAACAGGGAAAGTGTTAGACAGGAAATTTGCATTGTGAAAACCACCTAAGTCTTTTCAAAGCACTCCTAACTCTTAATAATAATAATAAAAAAAAATCAAAGTCTCCTACTAAAAGTCCATGTTAGCTTGTTTCAAAGAATGGTCTGGTTTCTGTTGTCTCAGAAAAATTTCACCAGGAAGATAATGCTGAGCATAGCTACTCTATGTCCAGGAGCATAAGTGTAGCAGATAAGGATCTTCATATTCGGTTATGATCTCTGCAATGGAGTTATTCAGATATGCATTCACAGCTGTAGAAACTGGATTATTCTCTAAATTTAAGCTGATCTATTACATGTGTATGTATGTATACAGGTACGTACTATGTATGTACATATATATATATATGCATGTATTCTGTTTACTTCTGAGGATTACTTTTTCCTTGCTGTTTTTTGTTTATTCTTTGAGAATTTCATACAATATATTTTGATCATATCAACCTTCTAACTTCTCCAACAGCCCCTGACCATGTTACCCATATACCTTCACATCTTTTTCTGCCTAAATAATTCACTGAGTTCAGTTAGTACTGGCTTTACAGACATAGGTACATAGGACCATCCGCTGGAGCATAGAGCAACCTACCTGAGGCCAACACCCTAAAAACCTGGCATTCCTTCCTGGGAGCCATCACCTGCTCCGGGGTTAGTTATGTGTTACATTCTCTGCTAACCAAAAGGTGTGATAAAAATGAAGATTATTCATGTTAATGTGAACTGACATTTTTGAAATTATAAGATGTTATGTAAAGTTGACCATCAACAATTTTATAGACATCTTCTGCGTACATTGTTTTTCCTCACAGAGTGGTTTACTCTTTGTCCTTTTCCATATGTGGCCTTGCTTGTATTTAGAGTGGAAAATTAGTTAGGAAGGCAGAACAAAGCTATCAGAATAATTAACAGGTTGAGGAATAACAAGCCGTACTCCCCAATTTAAAATGCAGTTAAATCAAACCATACAATTCATTAAAGTCTTCCATGTTCTCTGCTTTTTGACTTCAAATTATTTTAAGTTCCTAGGTGTCTGTGACCTCCGTGGACTTCTGTGCTTACTCTCTCATGATCATTCTTACCTATGTAAACAGGTGAACTCTAATTCTCACATTGGAACATCAGAGGGAAAGATGGATTATCATGTGATTATGCAATCAAATTAATATCTAGGAAATTATTTTCGATATGCACAAGTTGATCAATGTTTGAAAACAATACTTTCAGCTCTGTAGTTCAAACTCTCTATCCTCAAATGTGAATAGCCAGTAAGGTTTTGTTTTTTTTTGTCAGAAGATAAACTTGCAAAGCATGAGAGAAGACCCCTCTTCTTTCTCTGCTTTGTATTTACTTTAAAATAAAGCATTATCCTGTAGTTGCACCTTAACAACCCTCGGCCTCAGCCACCTGCGTGTCAGCACACCTGGATTCCTTTTATTTTCTACATTTCGACTTCCCAATTTGATTTTTTCCTCCCAACTATGTAATAACACTGTTCCCTTTCTTCTAACACCTTCTCGATGTTGCTGAGGACAAATCTCTACAATATCTGCAAAGCCCCATCTGTGTATTAGTCTGGGTCCCGTTCTGGGATATCTAGTGGGATTTCCCCCAAGGTCAGGGAAATAAATTGAGTGACAGGATTCTCCTCAACCAGCTTGGCTCCCTGGTTTTAACTTTTCTCAAAAATTAATTAACTTATTTATTTTTCTTCTCTTGTATAATACACCCTGAAGTCCTTTTTCCCCTGCCTCCAGTTCTCCCCTTTCCTCCACATCTATCCCCCCCATCCCCCACCCTTACCTCTCCCCAAACTTTTAGCAGTTGTGTGACCACTGAGGGTCAAAGACAGACATCTTCAATTATATTTCCGATTCCAACTCAGAGCATAGAAAAGCCACCCATTTTACTACATTTACGGGATTTAAAGAGTTTTGCAGAAGGCATATAAAATGCTGCTATCGTTATTATTATTGTGGTTGTCTTATTGTTTTGTTTTTATTATTGTTGATATTGTTTTACACAAGTGTCACAAGAGCGTGGAAGTCAAGGGACAACTTTGTAGTTTCAGTTTTCTACTTTGACCTTTGTATGAGTTCTGGGCAACGACTTCCGGTCTCCAGGCTTCTGTGGCAAGAGACCTTACCCACTGAGCCACCTTGCCATCGGTTAAGAGGTAATTTAAAACACAGCAGAGGATAACGTTTTCAAATGATGAAAGAGAAACCCGACTTGCACACACACACACATGATCAGCGAAAACGCAATCAAGTGCATTTAAACAGGAAAGTGCCGCCCGCGGCTTCTCACCGCGCCTCTTTCTCCAGCGCCCTTTCGGTTCACAGAAAGAGCGGCGCGGTGGACTGCGTGCTCACCAACCAGCCCGGAGTCCGGGGTCTATAAATGTTTCTCTTTTGCTCTCTCCTTATATCTTTAGGACCACGTTTACAGCTCGTGTTGGCGGGTCAGTAATGATGGAAGGTGGAAGGCGAGTGGCCACCTGTGTATTTCTGGAGACGCCATTAGTGATTAGGTCCCCGGAGACGTGGGTGATACATTACAGCCCATAGGTAGATAAGCTCTGCAGTCTACTCCACCTACACAACTCTTATCTACTTTCCTACTTGAAAGAGAAATGCGACAACAGCAGCAGACGGGGAGATGTGTTTATAAACAGTGCATGCATGTTTTCTGAGTCAATGCAGAGAACTCCAGGCATTCATTACATGCTTAATGTCACACCGCGACACCTGATGGTGGAAATATAAATACTAGTAAACCCCTTCGTGTATGTCTCAACAAACACTGATAAGGAACTCTGAGATTAGATTCCACTATAAGAAAAAAAAAAAATAATGCAAACTGAGCATACTCACTTTCTCTATTCCCCGGAGGGTAGCTGAGTTTGGCATTATCTCTAGAGACGTTTACTCTGGTATGAGACACACACATAAAAATTGAACTGTAAAGCACTGTACCTCACAGGATAGTTAAAGTAGCAATGCTCGTTTCTATGCAAGTGCTCCGTTTCCTGTTGACAATGTCAAGCTAAATATTTAATTGACATAATTAACCATGTTCAGTTATTTTTATATCACAGTTTGTGGATTTAAAATGAGAATATATTGATTAAGATAAGATGCAGAAATAAATGCTCTCCTCACCCTGCCACGCTGTCTATCACCCTTAATTAACAATTTGGAAGTTGGCCTGATGACTGTAAACACAGAAATACTAAGCTTTTTAAACCAAGATATTAATAAGAGCTCATGGGTGGGCCAGACAGGGAATGGATATTGAGTTTCTGTCCCCAAATCACGTAAGCACTCATCCTACAGTAGAGATGAAGGCCAATCCCATTGTCTACTTCCTGATGGAAAAACCACCTGATGGGCTATACTAATTTTGTTTGTTTGTTTTTGTTTTTATCTTATACAACAGGAACACAGAGAAATATTAGTCATTCTGGAAGAAATTTCTGGAAGTATCTAGAAAATTATGTTTCATTTACAGCATACTTATATTGAGGAAAGTTAAATGTATACATTTGCAAAATGTTGATAAAAAGTATATCATTTTTCTGTGGATCGAGAGTTGAAAACCACTATAGGGAAATGGGGAGTTTTAACTGTGCTTATTAATTGGGAATTTAAGGAGAATCTAATATAAAGCCTTCCATCTGAAGATGTCTTCTTTTCTGGGCTTGTGTACTATGTTCTACTTCAATTTTGCTGAGTTTGAGAATACTGTATATTTGTTTTCCTTTGAAACTGGATATTGCCAAGAATAACTCAAATTTTAAATGATTTTTACTTATACTCATCAAGACTAAATTTAAACCAGGGACTATTTCCACGTGGGAGGCTGTATTCTGAGGTTTACCTATAAGCTTCTCTTTGCTTCCTGTGTGTGAGGGAAAGCTGTCTTCTTTCATTTGGCAGAACAACTGTTTACACAAACAGTGAATGCCTATTTTTGACACAGAAAGGAAACATGCCCAAGTTCTTATAACAGCTTAAAGATACGGCTGTACTATTTTAAAAGATTGATATTGATGTTTCTTATGTTTGTTTGGTTGGTTGGTTGATTTTTTGAGACACGGTTTGTCTGTTGTAACTCTGGCTGTCCTGAAACTCACTCTGTAGACCAGGCTGGCCTCAAACTCACAGAGATCCACCTGCCTCTGCCTTCCAAGTAGTGGGATTAAAATTGAGCACCATGATACTGATGCTTCTTAAAGTCAGATTTGTTTGTACTCTTGTATTTCAGTCTGAAACTGCAGGAAGTCTCTTTACCTTCATTGTCTTTAGACTCAACTCAACATACACTTGAAAATAAGATCTTCCACAAATACAGCTTTGGGTGTTTTCTAGTATTTTAATCTTGTGAATGGAGATTCAGGTGTGAGCCATAATTTCATATTATAAGAAGCAGTTCTATGCCACTGTGTCTT
The DNA here is from genome assembly GCA_026225945.1 of Cricetomys ansorgei. Classification (NCBI taxonomy): domain Eukaryota; kingdom Metazoa; phylum Chordata; class Mammalia; order Rodentia; family Nesomyidae; genus Cricetomys; species Cricetomys ansorgei. The sequence goes on from JAMJFZ010000558.1 coordinate 2,076,705, forward strand.
CATCCTCACTAGGCACCAGATCTCACACTTGAAAAATGTTTGCAAAACCACGTATGTGCAAGAATCTATGATTTTAAGAACTGTACAAGCTGTGAGGAGGGAGAGGAAAAACAAAAGAGTCCTCTCATAGCGACAGCTAAACAGTCACTCACACAGAATTCGTGTAATAGGACACAAAGAAAAGAAAGCGGAGACCTGGGAGCGGAGGGACGGTGAGCAGGAGGAAGGAAGGGAAAACCTTAGAGTTGAGGAATAGAGGAGAGGGAGAGGGAGGGAGGGGAAAAGGAAGGATGGAAAGAGAGAAGGAGGTAGAGAGAGAGAGAGAGAGAGAGAGAGAGAGAGAGAGAGAGAGGAGAAAGAGAATCTGTATGCAAAGAACCAGTCCTGCCTCTGTCTCCTCAGAAGCACTTAATTATTTTTCTCTTGGTGTACCTATGTCCGATTGTCAGGAGTACATACACAGATGTTACATAAATACATATATGTGCTTAACCTAACTACCTTTACATAGTTTTCAAAATGAGTGTCACATTGACAACTCTGACAGTTACAAACTCAGAGGACAGCTGTCTTTCCCCAAGTCGTTTGCCGTAATCATTCATTTCATTGTTTTGCATTCAATGTGTACGTGAATAGTTGTTCGGAAGCACATTCATCCTTTTTATTTTCCTAGAATCAATTTGTTTTAAACTTTGAAATTTGTGGGGAGGCCTCATGTGTACATTCTTAGTTGTATATTTTGTTGTATTCTCTCCCCAAACTGTTTAGTTCTGTTTATGAAAAGCTATTTTATTGTTTGATTGCATATTTCATATCCTGCGTTTTCAAGGTTTGTGCCCTTCCAAAATTCACATGATGAAATCCAGCCTCTACAGATAGTAAATTCGGGGGCATTTTGGAATACATGAAAGATTTTCTCTCATGATAGAATTAATGTTCTTAGGAAAAAAGGCTAAGATATTTTGTGTATGTGTGTGTTTTTTTTCCCCTTCAAACAGGTGAGGAGGACGTTTGGAGAAGACGTCATCTTTAAAGGAGAGAGAACCCTTGGCACCAAATCTGTTCTTTCTGAACCTCCCAGCTTATAGGACAGTGGGTTAAGTTTCTTTTATTGGTAAAGTACTCAGTTTTTGTTATTTTGTTATATTAATTCAGATGGATTCTTAGAATTATTAAACATGGTATTGTTTTTAATTTTTTGGATAATTTCATATGCGAGTATGACATTTACATCATTTCTATATTCCTTCTTTCTTTAAACCAACTTATTCTGTGTTGCCTTTCTCAACTCCCTCTAAAATATACATACATACATACATACATATATACATATAGGTATATATATATATATATATATATATATATATATATATATATATACACACACATATACATTAGTGTTGCTCATATGTGCATGTATTTAGATGTGTTTCGAGTTGACCCATTGGGACTAGGTAACCTACCAGGGCATGCCTTGTTAGAGAAAACAAATTCTTCCTGTCTCAGAACCATTGATTACCTGTAGCTCTTCATGTGGGGCAAGGGCTTGTAAGATTTTCCACATTCATGTCGGCGTGTCAGCTGTACCGCCATCATGTGGGTATTGTTTGGGCAAACACCTCATTGAGATTTCATGGGTGCAGCTTCCCTTTCATGCCTAGAAGACATTTTCTAGGAGCAAGCTTCCTAGTCATGTGGCTCTTACAAACTTTCTGCTCAGCGCCTGTGATTATTTTCCCTGAACCTCAGATGCAGGAGTTTTTCATTTCGTAGCTTCTACAGTCAGATCCTGAATTTCTTCTATGTCTAGTAGCTGTCTTTGCATTTGACATTCTCAGCAGAACCTGGACATATTGTTTATAGTCACGGTATTTTGCTACCTTGTATTCGTGGTCATCTCTAGTGCTGAGTTCATTGTGACATCTTAGTCTGTGGAATCTGAGAGGTTTAAATTGGAGACACTGTGTTCTGCATCATGATAGACTGTGCTGGTTTGAATGAGAAGGTGTCCCATTCATATATTTGAATGCATAGTCAGCAGGCATTGGAACTATTTGAGAAGAATTAGGAGGATTCGGAGGTGCGGCCTTGTTGGAGGAAGTGTTGTGCTTGGTGTGAGCTCTCAGTTTTCAAACACTCCTGCCAGTCCCAGTGTCTCTCTCTGCCTGCTGTCTGCTTCTCAAAATGTAAAGCTCTTAGCTGTTGTTCTAGCTCCATGCCTGTCTGCTTCTCTCCACGATGACCATGGACGGCCCTTCTGAGCCTGGAACCAAGCACCTGCCTAAATGCTTTCTTCTATAAGCTGTCTTAGTCATGTCTCCTCACAGGCAAGAACAGTGACTAAGGCACAGTTAGCCCAGAGAGCAAAAGAGCAGAGCACACAGTTATGTTCATTAAATTTTGAATATTTTTACCAAACCTGAATTAGTTGATTCCTTTAAATAGGTATTAAATCACTGAGTATAACCAAACCCTTCCAGAAGTAAACAGAAATGCAGCTGCTACATGAAAGCGAAACTATGGAACACCTGTACTTTCCTGACTTGTATTTCAGACCAGATTTTCCAATTAACTTTCTGCTACCATGAAAAATAATACTTTCCTATCTGTCTGTCTTTTTATCATCAATATATTTACTATCTATTGTCTGTAAGTAAATCGCATATCACCTGTATCAATCTCTTTTATACCACCTATTGTCTATTGCCTGACTTGTTGTCTCATTAACACTTGCTCCTACTCATCCTCCACAATGCTTTTCTGGGAGGAATCAATGCCATTTTATAAAATGTCCCTATTTGCAGTAAGAATCTTCATGAAAAATATTTTGGAGTGAAGATAATAGCCATGCGTTTTGATCATATATCAGTATGATCACTTACTTGGTACTCAGGGATTTCTGAATATACAGGCAGTCCTGACTCTCACGAGGTAGCCCATGCTGGTCTTGAATTTACAGTAATTCTCTTACCTCAATTTCTCAAGTGCTAGGATTACAAGTTTGAGTCACCACACCTGATTTGAAATTATGCTCTAAAGTTGTAAATTTGAGAGAAGGTAGCAGAAAATTGGTCTGGATTTGGAGTCCAAGTTCGATTCTCTCAGCCAGTGGCTTTTACTGGCCCAATTCAACAAAAAAACTTGAAATACTTTGGAAGTATTTTAGGTATGAGGGCTATGTGCTAGAAGACCAGGCAAGTCTACTGTCTAAATGCCCTCCTTCTCAGGGGAAAACACTGGAGTGTAAGTAGACTGTACTTAATGTGGGAATACCCTTCACCATTTCTGGTTTTATAGATTGGTTCAGGTGGTTTTCTATGTCTGAAAGTGCTGTTTCCACCATGGTGCACACTGGCATCTTTGCATTAATGGCATCTGAATCTCATTTTGACGAGCAGCCCACATGATCCCCAAGTGGACTGGATAATATTTAAAGATCAAGTTCAGAGGCAAAAAAGAAAAAAAAATGTCAAGATAACATGTCATATTAGGGTAGTGCGTTCAGGAGGCTAAAGTTGCATAAAAATCAAAGCAAGCAGATAAAAATCAGCTCAACTAGAAAATTATTCATCTAATGCCAAGGTTATCTGGCTGTATGTATTAGATGATCACTCTAGTGAAATAATACAAACCTTTAGAAGTGGATCAAGAAAGTAATGGACATATTTCTGGACAAGCACTGCTGAGTCAGATGAAATGAAATGCTACGTTAGAAAGGGATTCTATAAATTTAACTGAGAAAGCCAATAAATAACCAAGGAACGCCATCCACATGAATGTGAATCTTACCATTGAAAAATGTTTGTGTATCTGCAGCCAAGAAAGGTACAGACAGAACAAAGACCAAAGCAAAATTAAACAAAAACACACACACACACACACACACACACACACACACACACATGCACATGCACCTGAACAGGCTAGTATGCACGTGGACATGCACACACACAATGAACAAACGAGAACACTGAGATGGTGTCTGCTAAGCTGAGAGTAAAATGAATTATTTGCTTGAATATTCTCCAAAGAAGAGAAAGGTGGTATTCTAGAAAATACATTCATTCTCCTCAGGGGAAAGCAAGATGTTAAAAGGCTTTACCATCACACTAGAGCAGATAATTAGGCAATTACGACTATTAAATTTGACAGAGCATTAGTTTAAATGTGTTATTCACTGGAATTCTGCGGGAAGTAACAAATAGTACCATTTTAGTGAATATGTTGGAAACTCATTGAGGACAGCATCTCGCCAGAGGACTAACGTATGCTAATATATTCCCATTTTTGACAAAGACCACCACCACCACTAACACACACAAACACACACACAGACACACACACATACACACACACACACACACACACACACACACACACACACACCTCTGTGGGATGATTCCTCAGGAAAGCATGAGGCTCCTGAAGTCTTCCTCCTGTTTGATATGCAATTACTGCAGTGTTCATAGAGCTATTAACCCACTAATCATCAGAAGACCTTTCCTAAGTAGACAGTAAGTATCATTTCTGCACCTCCTACTTTGATTTATAGGTATTAAAACAGAAACAAAATGAAGTCACCTTGAAAGTGGGTGAAAAGACCAAGCCTGAGATTTAAGTAATTGACAATTAGAAAACATTTAGTAATGCATAATTTAGTGATGCCAGAGTCAACTCAGAACACAGTCCTTATCACCTTGCTAGAAAATTTGTAAATGGATTACTGCTGCATTTTTAAAAAGCATGAAATACAGTGATGCTGAATAATAATTTAATGTAGTTATCGCCCACTGCTCACCACTTACTCTTCACAGTCTACAAGCTTCTCCAGCCTCGCTAGATTCAGCTCATAATACACATGCGTCATTCTAGTTGAGAACAAAGAGCTTCTAAAAAATACAGTCATGTCCATGAGCATGGCACTAGAGACCCCCGCATTATTTCAGAAGATCATCTGCTGCTAAGTGTCATTGTTGATAGAATTGCCATCATGAACCATTTTCTTGGAATGGTAATGGAGAGCATTAGCATAGATCCAGGGTAGCAAGCTATGAGAAGAGTATCTCAGCCCATTTCAAGCTATCTGGACCTTCTTTCTTTCAGACTCTGGTAACTATGGGGGGCTCTCAGGCTGGATTGAGGTTTCATTGGGAAAGGGTTCCATCTTGTGTATCCATGTATTCCATCTCAATGCTGATGCGCACATTCAACTTTAGTTCATTATTGTTTGAGGAAATGGAGAACAAAGGGTCCTTCTATTATGCTTTTCCTGGTTACCTCCATGAATGAGTTTGATGTTTCTGTTAGATAATACAAAATTGTCACCTGCTGAAGTATTTGCAATTTCCTGCTTACAAGTCTTCTGATCCCATTGCTGGGCAATCTAGTTCTAGAACAAATAATGTGAGGAAATATCTACTGATTTCGATGTAACAACAGGAAGAGATGAATGAGAGAGAAGCTGGAAAAGAGAGCAAGGCTAAATACTCTAAGTCAACACAGTGCTGACTGCAAAAGCTCTGTCTCATCTGTGGTGCCGAGTACAAGAGACAGGGAGCTAGAAGTACGCACACTCCTGCAGCACACATAAACTCTCACAAAAGCTAGTGTAATTGACACCCTTCATCAATTTTAACTTAATATTCACATCAGGGATTCTGCATTGGACAGTTCAGGTTTTCAGTGATAGACACAGGAATAGGTGACACCTTAAGGAGTCTGAAAACAGAAGTACTCCAAGGTGTGTGTGTGTGTGTGTGTGTGTGTGTGTGTGTGTGTGTGTGTGTGAAGGGGTGAATATTAAAGATAATTCTCTGTGACTTAGAGCCATTGATTTATACATATGTAAAATAGATTTAAAAAGCAAGCTACAATCAAAAGTAGTTGAGAATCGAGTCATTTGTGTACATGATCTTTTCAGTGGTCTTGAAATTAGGTAAAGAATTCTACCAGAAAACCAAATTCTCTTAATAACACAGATTTTTACTAAAACTTAGAAAGTACTAAACCAACAGAATCATAAGGTTTTTTTCATAAGGGTTAGTGGGATTCTAAGTAACTATTATGGTCTCAAAATAGCAAGTAACAGAAGAGGAAAAAGAAATACAAAAGCCATAATCAAAGTCCAGATACAGAATCAACACCGGCTAGGGAAAATAACATGAGTGTGTCAATGTATTAAAACAGTCACTATAAAATACTTCAGCTCACAACAGAGCAAGAGAATTCATGCTTAGAAATATGTGCGAAGATAAAGGAAAGCAGGCTAGTCGGAGCAGGAACTGGAGTCAAATGTCATGGTGTCAGACTTGAAGAGAGTGAGCCAGGCATGGTGTAGCCTGCCATATTTACCCACTGAAATCTCTTATTCTGTTGAAAGGTTATCATAAAACCCAAGAGGGCTACAACAGCCTTATGCTGAAAGAGGTCAAGGGGTTAAGAGTGAGGGTTAGTCACCCAGTGCCTTCAAAGGTGGCCTTAGGATGATGGGCTTATTTGTATGAGAACGGTTTCCACAGGCTCGTACATGTTCATACTTGGTCTCTAGTTGGTAGAACTCTATGGAAAGAATTATGGGTGTCATGTGGAGTGCATGGAGTCAGGGTTGACTTACAAGCAGAGGGAACTCCTAGAGCAGCTCCAGGAGCAGAAACTTCTGAGACAGAGTATATAAAGACTGGAGGACACACATGAGGAACAGGGTGGGCGTGGTCGTTCCTTTCTGGCTTTGGTGACAGAGTAGAATAACGGGGATTTTCAGGAGGATGTGGGGCTTCTAGAATGTGGTTTTCCCTGTCTCTCATCTTTTGCCCTCCTGGCTCTGAACTACTGCTTTACGCTTCAATACTAAATGAATGCTCATTTTATAAGTCTATGCTTAGGTGACAGTATGACGCTTAGTGGTTATGTTTGTATTTTTGGAGTGTACATTTCTAGAATTTAATGAAAATTAATTGGTCTTTGAGACCAATGTTTCAGTCGCTTTCTTAAAAGATGTAGGATTGGAGAGGAAACTAAGAGTCATGTTACTGCACAAACAGTAACTTGACATTGGATTTATAGTATATTTCGCTTATCTTCAGGCCCACTCAACTTCTTTCACAGCCTCATTGAAACATGGGTGTTAGAAGTTGATGCTCTCTCTCCCTCTGTTTCTCTCTGTCTCTGTCTTCTCTCCCTCTCTCCCTCTTCAAATGGTTTTCTCTGTCTCCTTTCAGGCAGCCATACGAAGCAGGCATTAGAATTACTTCATGCAGTTAAGGCCACATAAGCACCAGGGTGAATTTATTTGAAAATGGCTGCATTTAACGGGTCACTCCAGTGTAAGTTAAGTGATCTGTGGGTGAAAATTGTAAAGTAGCCTGACAAACTTATGCTGATTAAAAATATATTGCAACAAGTAAGAATCCTAAGACATTTAAAAGGTGATCACAGAGACTGAGTTTATACTTTAAAAAACTGAGCGAAGAGAATTGAAATCATATTCGCAGAAAGTGAGAGATTGGTGAACGAGCTGTCGGGTATTCTCCATGTTTGGCGGGTGTTGGTAAAAAAAAAAAAGTATACATTAATTGCTAACTAATTTGTTCATTGAGCAACTTCCAGAGTTTATTTTTTTCCTCTATTTCTAAGAGATATTTGTAACAGTGTGGAAGCCTTGATGACTTCTGAGAACTTTTAAGCAACAGCTATGAGGAACATCTACCTTGTTCTATGACAGTTTTTCCTCTTCAGCCCTTTCAAATTAAACTGAACCTGAGTGAGCTCTTGTTTCTTACTTACTTGATTAATTTTGGTCTCCTCAGAGGAAGAAGGCGGGACTTGAACGCAACATTGGCTTTCTTGGCTTCAGATTGCCTGATAAGAGAGCAATGCAACATCTTTAAATATTTACTAATTTGTTTGGGTCTATTCTTTCAATATTTTTGGAAATCCAGTTGCAGACAATCCAACAGAAGGCAGTGAAGAACCGGATGTATTAAATTCCAGTTTAAATAATATCATCTTCTTATCGTTATAGTCATTTGTCAGTTTTCACAACGTCTTCCAAAGAGAACTTAAGAATAATTAAATGTACCTGATTCAAACTGTATTTAAACTGTGAATGAGTAAGGAATGAGGTCAAAACACAAAGGAAACCTGGGGTGGGAGAGACCGGGTCACAGCCTCCTGGTTTTCGGGGCAGACCGGCTCTGGTGAGTCATTGAACTCTCTGGTTCTTTGCTTTTCCATCTGTCACAGGATGAGAGCTCTGCTTTATTTCTTAGTAAAAGGAGTAAATAAACATTTCCCAGGTTTTTCAAAGGACAGTTTGCTCCAAATGCCATTGAGAACAAGTGTGATTAGATAGGAGAGGGAGACTTTGTCTTCCTGACATCTGGAAGACACAGAACACTGAAATGCTGTTTGTCCCGCAGGCACTGGTACATCCCGCAGCTCGTTTTCATCCACTGACTTGATGCTTTTACTAGCTCATGAGAGACAAAGAAATCTTTAGAGTGTTGTGCTGTTGTTCTGTGCATTCAAATTGCTAAGAGATGGCAAATGGATTCCTGACATCTAACATCCTACCTGTCCTGGTGATGTGTTCACGCAGAATCAATGAACAGCCCTGAGTCTCAACTGATCTCTGTTGTGATTGAAGTTTCTGGGACAGCTGGTCAGGATTACCAGAGGCACAAAATGTGGCTGATGAACAGATGCCTTATTTGTTTGAAGTTAACTGGTCTGTTCAGGACTCAACCTTTGACCTTCTCCTGATGAGGACTCAGGGTGATTCAAATTAAGTGGCCTCATTTTCCTACTCTCACAGCTACCGGAGTGTTCTTATGGAAAGAATTAAATGCAACAGGTGTTATAATCTCTACTTAGAGGCTGTTGATAGCCTCCAATCCACTTTTCCTAAGTTGCAAGAATAAAATAAAGTATTTTGGTAGCAGGATGTCAATCATCCTCATTGAAAGTTTAACTGGGTTCAATTGTTATCAATGCTTTGCAGAGATGGATGAAGAATCATCATTCTAATTTGACTGTGCTTAAGATTTTTGTAGCTTTTTCTTAGCAACTGAAATTGAAATGTCAGAAGTCTGTAATATACTTATTCGACATTAGGGCACTATAATATGGGAAAAATTAAGATCTCCCTCCACCTGAAGGTTATAATGAGATGCAACTGGAAAGACCTGCTGCCCTAATTCTGAATTGGGTTAAGAGGTAATATGGAAACTAATTCGATAAAGTGCAGGTACATGACAATTATTTTCTGATACTGGATTTCTTATTAGGTTACTTTTTTTCTTAAGGGTAGGTCTGTGAAAGATGAAATTCTGTGCGACGCTGTATCTAGAAGATAAAGTGTTTGGGAGATGTTTGATTCATGGTGCCCTTGCCTTTGTATTATTTTATGAAGAACAGGCTGACAGGAGATGCTGCCTTCGCCAGCTGCCCCTTGTCCAATGTGAAAGGCTGAAGTTATGTGAAGAAAGGGGTAAGGACTTGACCATGATGCTGTCTTTCATAGGAGCAGTCGCCTTTGATTTACACTAAGAAGGAAAATTTGGCCATTCTGTGGCATGGGGAACTTGGAAAATAATCACAAATGCATTTGGGGCTGAGTACATTTGCTCGCTCCATTCCTGAATATTTTTAGATGAAATGTATGTAAACTCACTACTTACAGTTTCTATTAAACTTTAATGAGAAAACAACTATAATCAATGTTGAGCATCGCGTCTGGCTGACACTGATTCAAGGTATATCTTCCATTTTGCTCAAAAGCTAGTACTTTAATATGAACATCACAGTGCTGTTCTATTTATATGTTAATATATTTTCTTTTATGACAGTGTGTTACCTAAATGTTCCATGCATTTAACTTTCCTTGTCTCCTATAGTCTATTTCAAGTATTAATTCTAGTCATTTTATTCTCTCGAGCTAATGGGGACTTGTCCTTCTTAACATGCTCATTTTGGTTCTCATTTAGGCCTGCTGCCACTCAAATGAATTGTTTTAATAATCTCAGATTTTAGCATCGGAGGAAATAATCTTCATTGTGAGTTTGCCTTAAAACTAAGCATTACTTCGTAATTTACAGTTTTTGAAAAGCTAACTTTAACTTGCAGTCTATATTTCTATCAAAAAGTAAGTATTACTTTAACCTTCAGTTTTATCAAAATCTATGTAAAAAAACACCAAGGAATAGAAGCTGTTTAATAAAAAGATAAGAGAAAATAAATGTAAAACGTAACTACTCTGTAAGACATTATTGATGAAGTAATTGTGTTTTGTGTATATCTACTTGTCGTTTGCATTCTTTCACCCGCTTCAATTAAGATGACAGGGAAGTTCAAAAATAATAAAAATGGAGTTTATCGGTTCCTTACACTTATGAGAACTATTGAGAAATCAGCCATCAGGTGCTGGAGAAGAAAGATTCAAGTCCTGACATATATAATCCCCAGGAGTGTGATCCCAAAAGCTACCAAGCTTCGCTAAGTTCAGATAATCTTGCCCCGCAAATTGAGTTATGTGAGGGCTAAAATTTTTTTTAAAAAATGTATTTTTGAAGTGCTTAGTGGCGTCTTCCTCACAATCATCATTACCATGTCTCCCTCCCTCTCTCCTTCCATCTCCCTGTGCTTGGGGGTTGAACCAGGGCTTCGCACACGTAGGAAAACACACAACCATCGAGCTGCTCACCCAGTCTTCCCACCAGCTTTCGGTCGGCTTTCCTTCTAAGTGTGTTTTTGTAAGGCAGTTACCCACTCCTTTGTTCTTCGGGAGACAAATATGAAAGAACATTTACTGAAAGGCAAAAAATAATGGAGAGCGAGTGGACAAACGTCATAAACACACAAAACAAAACAACACGCAACAAGAAAGCCTTCATGGAAATGTGGCTGATTCCATTCCTCCCCAGTGAAAGCTTCTATGATGAGCGTTGGAACCCACATGGACCCAGGGGCATACGTTCCCGCCTCTGCTCTCCCATGCCTGCCTCCCTCCAGGTATGTACGGATGTGCTGGTGTATGAAACACAGAAAGAAGAAAGAAGGCATGGACGGTAAGAACAATCTCTTTAACCTTGTCTACCTAACTTATTTCCCTCCCATGGGGAAATTAGGCCACATAGAAGAAAACAAGCTTCATGTAAAAGCCAAAGGCCAGAGTGTTACTAATTGGATAAATAAACAGAATGCCGTAAAAGCCTGTTAATTTGATATCAGGATCATTCAGTATAGCATGAAATGTGAAGGAACTGCTATTCCCCAGCCTTATTAGACAAGATTTCTCCCATTAAGATCAGTCATTTGATCCAAAGTACAAAAATATGTATAATTTGAGGTGGAAATTGGGTCCCAAGAGTACTTTGGGTTGTTAAATTGGTTAGCAAAGTTGAAGTGATCGCCACTAAACAGTTAGCCATAGAGTAAGAATGATTTGGGAGCCACTGTGATTACCTGTCAGCAGGGGGAGCGGGAGCAGACCAGTCTATAAAGGAAGTAACCTTTGTACCCAACACCCACCTATTGATGAGTCACGTGGGGCAATTTACAGGCTTCCTTTGAAGGGTCTTTCATGCTCAGCTCTCCTGCCGGTTCAGTGAGATACAAACATCCGAAAGTCAAACTTCTGTGCCTAAGTCATCTAATTAAGTAGATTATGGCATTTTTTATTTACTTTCTGGTCTCCCTTTTAGCCTTAATTAAAAGAGACAGTATGATAAAATGGCTCTTTTCCTTGTGCACGTACGTACATGGACGGATGCCGTGCTTGACTCGGGCTTCCGGATAAGAGCTGGCTCCGTTGGGTGGAACGTGTGTTAGCCTGCAGATATCAAAGTTAGCTCTGGTTTGACTCTGTGGGACTCTGGAAGCAGGACTCTTTGTTGCAGTACTGACGATTACGTATTTGCCTCGTCCGTGTCAAAAGTCCCATCCCTCGTGACTTTACGACTCTGTTTTTGTATTTAATGTAAAAGCGTGGTAGCTTCGCCTTGATGATTGTCAGCAGTTGCTATTTATCATCCGTCAAAAGTTTGCCTCCTAGGAAAGCAGAAAATCAAATGGATTATGACTGTTTTTCTAGTTGCTTCAAGGAATCTTACATGACACAGGGAATAAAAAAAAAGAGCAATGGTAAAATGACTCCTTGACAAGTAACTTAGCATTCAGATAAATCTGTGATTTTATGCACACAACAGCCCTGCCACTCACCCTGACAACGCAGGTTATTCTAAATTGTTCTGTCAATTTGCTTGTTTGACCTCTAGGCTGTTTTACCACCTGGCCTGATACTTACACAGTTTGACAATCGCTTACTTTTCTAGTGAAACCATGAACTGTGTGGTTTGATGGCATCTCTAAAGAAAATAAAAGGGATATTGAGGAGGGAAAAAAGGGGGGATTTTGTTTTATACTATTAGGTTTTCACATGCCAATATCATTCAATTCTGGTAGGCTGTCAAGATTGTGGAAGCCAGTGTCACTTTCGGTAATTAAATTTTATTAACCAGAAACACAGGACCGCATAGTAGCTTATATTTGAATGTAGGAATCACAAGAATTTAGGATGGAGGTAGATTCAACCACAAAGACATTTTGTGATAAGTACAGGCATCGCTATAAAACCACATACGAATACTGTTGTCTTTTAGAAATACTCATCATTACCAGCAGACACAATGCTCTAGCTTCATTCTGTTGCTGCGCTGATATGCTGACCAGGAGCAGCTTGTGGACGAGAAGGTGCATCTTAGCTTGCACATCCAGGTCAGAGCGCTTCACAGAGGGAAGTCAGGACAGGAACTCACCACGAGAACTTGAAAGTGGGAACCTTGGGGAAACATTGCTGGCTCACTCTCTGACACATTCGCGTTCTCCCTTAGCTAGCTTCCTTGGAGAAACCAGCACAGGGAATGGTGGGGCCCACAGTGGAATGAGCTCACTCTCGTATCGATTAACAATCAAGATAATCTCTCATAGACATGGCCATCCACCTACTCAATCTGAGCAGTTTCTCCTTTAAACCTTTCTTCTCAGATGACTCTAGATTGTGAATTTGGTGATGAAATCTAACCAGGATACATGGCATTTGTAGAACCTCAGGTTGCATTGACATATCTACCACCAACTAGATTTTATTCCTGGGGGTAGCGTGGAAACAGAGACAGATGGCGAAATAGAATACATGTGTGACTCAGCTAATTGCAACTGCATATTCTGTTTAGAAATGTTTTTGGGAAAACTTCTTTTCTCTTAAAGGAAGGTAAAATCATCATTTTCTACTCCTAGAATAGAAAGACTATCTCTTTGTCACAGGAGTGAGCACCTAAGACGTAGTGAAGAAAACAGAAGGAAAGACTTTCAGTGTCTCGTATGATCAATAGAGATGGTGGCTCTATGCAGAGCAGCAGACCTGGCCTAGCTCAGCTGATGCTGTGTCTGCTCCCCAACTACTCCTCAGGGTTGGAAGGGTGAAAGATCGCTCACTTTGTTGTAATAGAGTTTGGAATGGGCTTTGTTTTCATGAAGTAAAATTGTAGCTAGCACCCCATGAAGGAGCAAGTGGTTTGAATTATTTCATGTTTTAATGGGAAAGGTCGCCATGAGTTGGGGCAAATCATGGTTTTGGAGACTGGTTTAAAGGGGCCTTTTACCAGCCCATCAGCTAGTGGTCCACACACAACTGCCTCTGCTCAACAGATCAGTGTGATGGCAGGACTGAGAGGATGGGGATTTAGGGTTTGTTTTTTTTTTTTTTTTTTTTTTTTTAACACCACCCATGCATTCCTTCTTCTCTACTCCTTCCATCCATTTATACATTTTTCTTTCCTTTGCTTTCCATTTCTTTTTTTCTTTTTTTGATTTGATAAAAACTGCACAAATGCAAAGAACTTCTAAGAAGAGTATCTAGATAAAACAAAAAGATTATCAACTGAATAATACTGGGAGTGTATATGAAAATACAGAGATTTTACCATTCAGAGACAGCTCCCATATTTGTAAAGTAAAAATGCATGTGTCAAGGTCCCAGATTTCTTCAGAGTAACAGGACCAAACAGTATGTGGTATATATGTTTGTGCGTGTCAGAGAAGGGGGGGTATTGAAGGAGGAATCAGGGAGGGAGAGACGGACAGACAGACAGAGGGAGAGACAGACAGACAAGACAGACACAGAAAGACTGATTTTATATCTGGTTAATATGACCATGGGGACTGGAAGGATCACTGTCCGAAGGACTGGCTAACAGACTGGAGAATCAGGAAAGCTGCTGTATAGTTTAGTGTCAAAGGCCATGTACAGAAAGACATTTCCCATAGGGAGATGCCAGTCTGTTCATCAAGGCCTCGACTGATAAGGTAGATCCAATAAAAGTACAAAGAACGGTCTGTTTTAATTGAAGTCTACTGGTTTAAAATGTTGGATTTATTTGAAGCATAATTTCAGAGAAATTATGTGTATAATAATTCGTAACTAAATAATATTTAACTAAATTTCTAGACTCCACAACTTGACGGAGTTGATATCTCAGATAAAAGTAAATAATACTTAACACGCGAAAGCATAATATAAAAATGAATTGATGTATTTTTATGTCACAGTTTCTAATTAAGAGTGTGATTTGGGTTTGTGATTGAAGAAAATGCTAATTTTAGTTTAAATGAAAATGAAGCAAAATTATTTCACCCACCTGAGTTTACTAACCCAATAAATCCTGTCCATGAACCCCACATTTTAAAAAAAGCATGAGTTTTTCCTCCACAGCTTTTGCTATGTTTTATCATGATATTATCATATAATTTTGGCCATATGTCTCAGCATACTCAAGGTGACGTTCTTAATGAAGATCCTTATGTAAGATCCAGGTATAAAGATCCTGGTACGATGGTATGTCCAGGAAGCCAAGATGTCAGGATCTCTTGAGCCAGTGTGTTTGAGGAGAATTTAGGATCAACATGATGAGATCCTGTCTCAAATAATCTCTATACAAAGTATGCAATTTAATACAAAGGAATTCTATGGTGAGTTCTGTTACTATTGCTGGGTTATGTCTTAGGGACACGATGCTCAAGAGCCTTGGTTCTCAACCTTCCTAGTGCCTGTGACCTTTTAATACAGTTCCTCATGTTGTGGTGAGCCCACAACCATAAAATTATTTTTGTTGCTACTTCATAACTGTAATTTTGATACTTTATGAAACATAATGCAAATATATGATGTGCAGATGGTCTTAGGTGACCCATGTGAAAGGGTCTTTCAGCCCCCAAAGGGGTCATAACCCACAGGCTGAGAACCACTGCAGTAGAGGGTAATTGATCGCATTCATAGAGCTAGGCATCGCCAGAGACAGGGTTCAAAGTGAAGCTGGCTTCGGAACTTACTTGGGTTCTAGCAAAGTCTTGAAGTCTTAGCATGTCTGTGAGTTGGGGAGAAGGTTTGCAATAATGGGGGACAGTGTTATCAAAAAATGAACTTCTCTAGTCCTCTAAAACAGGCAGTTGAGCACAAGATACAATGAGGGGTCTGGAGAGATTGGCCTGTGGGTAAAGACTGCTTCCTGTGAAAAAATGAAGGCCTCAGGTTAAATCTCCAGCTCCCTTGTGAAAAGCCAAATGTGGCCACATGTGTCTGCAACCACAGTGTAAAAGCCTGATCTTGTGGCAGTAGGGTGCAGGCAGAAGAACCAATGCAGTTGACAAGACACCCCTAAATTCCAAGCTCAGTGAAAGACACTGTCTTAAAGAAGTAAAGTATAACGTGACAAAGCAGGCTATCCAATGTCTTCCTCTGGCCTCTGTGCACATGTACATGCATGTGCAAGCATACACACACACACCACAAACACATACATATACAAACAATATTTAAAAAATTGAATGACAAAACAAAAACAAAAACATAACCTGAGTATGTGCAGTACCTGGGAAAATCCTTATCTTTACATCGTCATTTTCAAATAATGGGTCGAAGACTTCCATAGGTAAATAGGAGCAGAACTCCCGGACTCTGCTATGCTGTTATGGGTCACGTCAGCTCTGTACTGGACAGTGCTCATAGTAGAACCTCTTTATCCCTGTCATCGTCACATTCTGACTTAGTGGTGATGACCCTCCATGCATCCCTTCCTCTTCAGGGTTACTTCAATAGTCTCATTGTTAACTATTTCTATAAAAATCCAAAGAAACGGGTTCACTGGCCTTCTGGACACCTGAGCATGCAGAGACATAGGAAGACGAACAGAAAAGCTCAGACAATTGACAAAGTTACTTAACCAATTCTCTGGACCTAAAAGCTTGCATGGTCAGGAACCTGCTCGGTTAATACAGTGCATTTCTCAGGGTCCTGTAAACTCTCTATATGATTCGTTAACCCGGCAAGGAAGGGAACTTCAGAACCTCAACTAGTATCCAGTCAATTAGAAATTCCACAAGCCCTGGCTTGCAAATGGATCTCAGTGGGCGCAGTTCTGTGGGACTGAGCACTTAACCTGTAAGAGACTGGATCAGAATTGAGTCAGTGGAGTGGGATTCGCTTGAATGGCTCTGGATTGCAGATGGCTGTGAAACCAATGTTTGTGGGGAGAAATGTGCAAATACTTCGGAATCACAGAAGTGGTCTGTACTGTATGTGTCTGGTGAATAACAGAGTCTGGTAAGTTTTCATTCTTCTATTCACCCCTATTAGATTACACCTAGCACACATTGAAACCTCCTAAGTAGTTTGGGGTTAGATAAATATGCATGGCGTATCAACTGCCATGAATTAGATTAAACATTGGGAATTCTTTATCTATGTAGAACAGAGGCAAGGTAGCAACACAAAAAAATACACGGCTTAGGCAGATTCCTGGAGTGGAGAGGTGAAACATACTAATCTACAGATGTCCCAGATGAGCCCAGGTGGCCATGGGGAGGACACACGACATTTCAGAAAGTTTTCAAATACAAGAAAAACAGAAGTATAAAAGAACGGGGACATGCAATATGATATAAGACCCACTAGCTGTGAGTAGATCCGTGGAAGCCAGAGTTGGTTTTAGCCTTTCAGAAGGAATTTGGGTGTTTCGAATAAGGAAGAAGACGGGTGCGGCTCAAAATCAGAGAGTAAATGTGTTTGACATGTGACCTGGGAAGTTCACATTTTTTGTGCAGAGGTCTTTATAGGGAAAGGAAAACAAAATTAGAAACAGCCTTTAGGAGCTTAAACAAGTGAGAAGCCCTGAAGTTTAAATTGGATAACCTTCCAACTACACATCTGCTTATGCAGGTGGTAAAGTGCCTGCCCAGAGGACAGAATTTTGGTTGCTGTTGCTTCCAGACAATGCCTTTCTATGTAGCCTAAGCTGTCCTGGAACTTGCTGTGTGCTGACTTCAAACTCCTGATTCTCCTGTTTCTGCTTTGTGAATGCCGGGGTTGTAAGGGTGTCACCATGCCCAGGTGAGTCTGTACATTTTGGTGATGGCAGGAGAGGCTGGAGAGAAGATAGCCTTTGAGATTCCAGGCTAGGGAAGATTTTTTTTTCTTTTACAGACATGATGCAAATATTGGTACTTTTAAAAGATTAACATAATACCGAAATAATGTTAGAAAATAGAAAGTTTAGGCCATTAAGAAGGCGTAAGTAGAAATCATGAGGTAATAAACATTTGAACAGACCTCGGGCATTGTGCGGTCAGTAGCTGTGTTCTTTATGAAAATTACACCTTTCGGTAGTGCTACTAGGGACAAAACAGAGATCTGTGTCTGGAAAAATAAATTTCAAGAGACATTTTTGTAATAAAATCATTATATTTAACGAGCTTTCAAGAATATTATTTAGTGAATTACTCTAACTAGAGCATTTATAGAATATAATAATTAGTGGATGAGTTAGACATAACACTCTTCACCTGAGTATTTTTTTTTTAAACCCAATGATAAAGTGATGAGGAATTCCTCTTTTGTTTGGAGTTTGATTGACACACCTGTGCCTGAAGATGGAGGCCCCAAGTCTCAAATCCCACTCTGTGCTCAGAACTGCCATAGACTTCATGAAGCACTTCCCATGAAGAGAGTCCTTGAGCCTTAGCGAAACGTAGAGGTAAATTAAGGCAGGCTCTCCTGTTTCTTTGGTTGGCAAATGAAGCTGAAATTCAATTTTTTTGGAATATCCCCAAATAGTATGTTTTCAAATCAAATGTCAAGATCTCCTTTTAGAATTAGATAAAAATCAGAATTTTAAGAAGTCTGTGGGAAGAAGAGCCTGTGACGGCTCCTAGGAGTGGCTCGTAGAGTCGAGCCAGCCACTGGAGGAGGTCCAGCCTGCTTTGCCAGGGTTCATGCAAGACGTGGACTTTGGGGCAGAGTGGGAAGAAGACAAATGCTAAATTGACAGTTAAACTGGGATGACAGCTATAAGCTCATCTTCTGGGGAGCGTCAGTAGATAGTTGCTGGGCAAGGTGACTTGTTTGAGAAACAAAAATGCCCAGAAGCCTTTTAAAGACAATGGAGAGAGGCGGGGAGGGGAGGGAAAGGGAGAGGTGGGAGAGGACTGGAGGGCTTTTAAAATGAATTGGTTCCTAGGAATTAAGTATATTGACCAGGTTTTCGAATCATAGCTTAGGCTATTTGCTTAATACTCTGGTTTGCTTTAGAGGGTGTGCTGTGTTCGTGTGTGTGTTTGTGTGTGTGTGTTTGTGTGTGTGTGTGCACGTGTGTGTGTGCATGAGTACATAGCTAGTGAGTGACACTAAGAGAATTTTCCTAATACTCTCATTGGAGGGATTAAATATGGAAAAAGGGGATGTAAAACAAGTAGTTGGTAAGCCTTATCCTGCTTTACAACCTAGCCTTCTAGATTGTTCTTTCTACTTTCGAGATAGAATTTCTCTTTCCATTCTCTGTTCATTTCTTTCTGGAGTGGCAAGAATAAAACTGCAAGACTTCTCGTGTGTAGAAAAACACACACACACACACACATAAAACACACTACATTTTCAGACCATGAGGATCGCATTTTTGACAACCAAAAAGGATTCTCAGTTATTTCCTAAAATAAATGAATAAATAATTAAAGCATAAATAATCTGCTTGAGCCTCCACCTATATTAGCATAAAAGAAAGGTAGGAAGCTTTGAAACTGGAACCTTTCTTAAGAAAGACTTCCTCCCACACAGCCAGCTCTTGGGTAGCAGGCTAGGCTGTGGAGCACAGAGCCCTTTCTTTGAGTGATAAACCCGTCCATGTTGGGATTCCCTTTGCTCTTGGCATCTTTGCGATGTGTGTATTGCTTATTACTGTCATTTCATAGATGCTGCATGCGTTTCTGGAATCTGTCTGCATACTACTGAATAACATACAGAGGCTCGTTTTTCGCATCTGTCTTCTGGCTTTACTCTGCACTGCTTCTGTTTAGCAGTGTTGTCCTTGTCAGGTTCTATGAGGTCTTTACAATAAATGATGGGTTCACAGAGGCCTGCATCTTGTCAGGGGCTGTTGCTTGCAGCATAGATGAGGGCTGGAGACCCAGACTGGCTCTGGTCACTGGGTCCCAGGTCTGCAGCTTTCTTCTTGCTCTCGGAGCTACAGCTGAGCTGGAAATTGCAGTCTCTCACATGACTAGGACACCATATCTGAAACACTGTCTGTTCCACATCTGGGGACATTCAATTTCTTAAAGTGTTTGTATTGCAGGCCAATTTGCCATACATGACAAAATAATTAGACCACTTATCTGCTGGTCGATGAAAAGCTCATTATAGGGTGGGAATCTATCTTTCGAGTGGTCCCCCTTCTTCCCTCCCAGGTAAATGTCAGTACCACTATTGATGGCATAGGTGAGAACCAGGATATCAGAGGGGAGTGATGACACAGGATCACAAATCACACCTGCTGGAGACTTAGGCGCTGGGATTCCCGCCTCTGGCTTTTGTTACAGCGCAAGGCTATTGCACGATGTTAAATTTTATTTGAAATATTATCTTCTCCCATGATCGTGTCTCCTTCTATTATCTTTTGCAGCCTCAGCCTCAAGTGGGGTCACCTGACCCCATCTGCTGCATTAGACAACAGCACAGGGGCAAGACACTGTTCTCTGTTCCCTGACCACCCTAAATGCTTAGAGGTGATATTCCTGAGAGGATCTGAGAATGCCTGGGGTCCTATGCTCTCAGCTCCAGGTAAAGGAAATCAGGGTCAACATCTCAACTAAGATCTAACATGATTTTGTTTCTTTTACAGGAAGGGTCTCCTCTAATGAAACATGGGTGTAAGTTGAGACAGATTTTCTAGGTTGTAAATAGGCTGGTGCTGCAGAGGGAAACATGGCAGGATGATTGAAAACCATTTATGTTTCTTCTGCCTACAAGTACCCAAAGCTAAGGCTTGAGCATCCATGTCGCTACCCTATCTTCTCAGCCTAGGTGGCAGACTTATGGAACCTGCCTTGGGATGCTCAGACTTGCTGTGAAGGATGCAGAGACTATCACTGATTTCCCCAGTGTGCTGGTTGAACTTCTCAGCAGTTCTGATCATTACGGAACACACATCATAAGTCCCGCTGAGTCCTAGCAAAGTTCTCAAGAGTTATTTTATCTCTACGACGTAAGAATAGCACTGTGGCTGCCCAGAAGGGATTTACAACCTAGGTTGGAAGGCAACAAATCAGACGGGGCAATCTACAATAAAGCAGCCATCAGATGCTTAGGTCATACAAGGGTCTGAGTGGAATAAGGGCAAGATGGCAGGGAGCAGAGACTGAGGTCAGCCTGCTGGTAGTAGCACTAAAGGGAGGACGTACTCCTCTCATGGATTTCCACGGTACCTGAAAGGGAAACGTGGATACTGAAATGTTCAGTCAAGTTTCATGTACAAGAACTGGCAGACTGAAGGCATTTCGGTGCCTCTAATGACTGCCTTTTGGGAAATGTTATGTGGTAATTATAGACATGTATTCATCAGATAGATTTTTTAAATTTTATTATATAAAAACAATCGTATTTTAGAGATAGAAATTTTGCCACACGTATGTACATGGTGCGTGTGCAGGGCCGGAGGAGGGTGTTAGAACTCGGGAACTGGAGTTACGGGTGTTGTGAGCTGCCTTGTTGGTGCTAGGAATCAAACTCTGGTCCTCCAAAAGAGCAGCCTATGTTCTTAACTGTTGAAGCATCTCTCCAACCTACCTTAAATAGTTCTTATCAGTCTAACATCTCTTACTATACTGTTATTGACAGTAAAATTTAAGGAGCAAAAAAAAAAAAAAAAAAAAAAAAAGCAAAGACTTCTGAATTTTTTTTCTGCCACTCCCTTTGTTATGAAGTTGTTTGCTGGCAGTACTGAATGAAATTATCAACATCTTTGAAGCAAAAGGTGTCTTTCCTTTATCACACCACCATTAAGAAAGATATCCGGGGAGCTAATGACTTCCATCCATCTCAGGATAAAAGATGAGTAGGGGCAGAAGCTACATCCAAAATGTCCTTGGAGGAACTAGACCTACAATTCTAAAATCCAGCACTTGAACATTTAAAAGACAGAGAGCAACACTCTATTTGTTGTCCAACATTTCTGTACGTCCTCAGAGACATATTGGTAGCATACTTCAAAAACTTCAGACCTCCGTTAGTCACTGGACCAAAGCTTCACTGATGAACTGAAGAGAGAAGGTCTTATGCTTTTAGTAATAATACAACACTTTGTACTTCTGATAATCCTTTTATCTAAGGAGCTCAAGGCACATTAAAGAGAAAATAGAAATAGGAGACACGGGGTGATAATAGCCTGGTTTTAAAAAGTGGAGAAATATTCTGTACAGATCAAGGTTAAGAATTTTTAAAATGGATCAATTCTGAGACTACATTGCTCATGATCTCTTGCATGAATGTCACAGCTCTGAAAAAAAAAATCTGTGGCAGCAAGCAGCCTTGGAATCAGAATGACAGGAACATCTCTCCAAAGAATTTGAGGATTGCCACAGTTATTCAGAGCAGAGACTTAGAAGAGCTTTGGAATATGGTGTAACACCTAATGTGTTTTTAGCAAAGTTTTAGATATGAATTTTCACACCATAGCAGGAACAATCATGTGACAAGGTTAACGTTCCTTAGTACCACACATTCTATGAAGACAGATCCATTGCAATCAGGGAGAATTTAGCTACAAAATTGTCTCTGCCTGTTTGGTGTCACTGTAGCAAAATACCTGATGCTATTGTGAAGGGAAAAATGGTTTAGTGGCTCACAATTTTGCAGGCTCGAAATCCCAAGCAATGTGCCACAGGCATCTGGCAGAGGTTCCAGGGCTGAGTGATAATGGGGTGGCCGGCATTGTAAGCTCTGGGAAAATGTCCTAGTGGAGAGCTGGCGGGAACAGCATACTCTTGTCATCCATTGATTCCTCCAGAAGTCTCAAATACCACTTAGTGGTTGCACCACACCAGAAATCTTAGTTTGGTAGATAACCAAGACTCACCATGTTTTGCACCATGACAAAGCACATTTAAATCATAGAAAAGGGTAGAAATGACTTCACAAAGTGTTACATGGGCTTCTGTGAAATTTTAATAGGTACTATAGCTATCCTTATAAACAGTCAAAGAGTTCTAGGAGATTATCCACACTCTGTGAAAACTATATAGATACACTCAAACATTTACACCGTTTCTTATCACGATGCAGTACCATAATTTGGAACTCTTGATTTCTAGTTAACATAACTTAAGAGAAACGCTGGTTGGAAATGAAATTTCTCAAGAGATTAGGAGATCTTAATGATGTCAACTCTGAGATAATATACAGGTTTTCTAAGTCTCCATTCATGTGCCAATAAAATGAGTAGTTTATAGAATTATCCTAAGTTCTTTTCTGGCAACACAAATATGTGACTCCATTTGAAGTATTCATTTGGAGCCGGCACCTGTGAATGCAACATATGGATAGAATACTCAGTTCCTTGGGATTTATAAAAAACTTAAATTCTTAAGATAAGTAAAAACATTAGGATAAAAATTCAGACGCCTACACTCTCTGGTTCTCGTGAAATTCTATAGCTTTGAAAGAGAAGATTTTATCAGTTTGTTTCCTCATGAACAGCTCACTGAGGATAATCTCTGTGGCAATAAATTACATTAATTGTTTTGAGGTGTAATGCTAGATGAGAAGATGTATTTGCTAGCACATTTTTAAACAATGGTACGTTTCAGAATCAGTGGCTGAGCTTCTCCAGTGTAGCCGTGTGGAGAGAGCTTGGGACGAGTCTCTGCTGGACAAACTGATGGGAGCTGTGGTAACGCTTACCGATCCGGACGCCATCTTGCCACTTCTGCTCTCTCTGTGGTCCAACCTTTCAGGGTTCGCTTCTGCATTGAGTTGTAGAATTACAGAGGAGGGAGTCCACTCAATTTGGGGAGCTGAAGGGAATGGGTGCCAGCTTACTTTCTTCTTCTCTTTTGCTCAGTCCAGAGTTCTAGTCATAGCATGGTGGGTGGTGCCTACCATCAGGGCAGATTTCTGCTTAGTTAAGTTTTTCTGGAAACACAATCATACATATACCTAGAAGTTTGTCTCCACGGTTACCCTAAGTCTAGTTAATTTGGCAATGGAGATTAACCAGCATTTTCTTTTTTGATGGTGCATTTTTTTTTTTTTTAAGATTCGACTCCAGTGTTAACAGCCTCAAAAAAAAAAAAAAAATCTTTCTTGTATGATGAAAACAGCCAACTTTTGTTCTAAACACCTGGCACAAAACTAAATGGTTAAATAAAGAGTCAAACAACCTTTCCTTTGACACAGGGTCTCTCAATCAGTAGCTTAACGTTCTCCAAGGAGATGAGGCTGGTTGACTAGCATGCTCCAGGCTTCCATCGACCTGAGCTTCCCAATGCTAGGATTACAGGTGCTTTCCTTTATATCTGTCTCTTTCCTCTTTTTTGCAAACAGTTTTGAGATTAAACTCGTATCGTTATCCTTTAAGGCAAGCACTTTAAAACTGAGCTGTCTCCCCAGCCCGATATTTAGTCGTTACCCGTTAAGTGCCCACTGTGTTTAGCTAGGAAATTGTACATTCCCTATCATTGAAGAAGACTGGAATTGGCTTCTTTATAGACTGTATAATGGAGAAACTGTGAGAGGAGTGATAATTAATAAAGAAGAAAACATAGATATGAAATTGAAGATTTCAACTGGAAAATTAAGAAGAGGTCTTTCCTGCTGTTTTAACCATTGGTCTCCCAAAATTTCTTTTTACCCGGGACCTTACCAGCTACAGAGCAAAAACCTGAAGAAGCTTTTCTATAGAATTTGACTTCCCCAAGAGAGAAAGGTCCAATCTAAGGACCTTAGGTTTTCTTATTTTCCTTAATCACACCCCTAGAGTAGTCTGTAATGAAGTTGGTGCAGAATGTCTTTTATGGTTGATGTCTGGTTGATGAAGCCATTACATACATCTGCTTGTGTTCTATCCTGATTTGAAGATGTGAAGATATAATTTGTCAGTTTTCGTCTTCATGGACAACCACAGCCATGCTATAAAGCAGTGTAATATTGATATTGATGTTCAGATTTTTGTGCAGTAAATTCGATGAATAAGTCTGTGAATTCCTTAATTCTTCCTTTACAAAATAATGATTTCACAGATAAAGTGTTTATATTTGATGTTGTCAAATACCACTAGTCTGGTTTTTTTTTTTTTTTTCGTATATATTTTCAGAAGGAGAAACATCATAAAAAGATAGCTTTCAAAATGAAAAATGCCCAAGGATTGTTGGCAAGCTGTCTCCAGGTCAGCTTTCTTTAAATCAAGTTTTTGTAGAAGCATCTAACCATGAAAAGTAGGATTTGGAAGCCACAGAACAGCTCAGATTACTAAAGAGAAGAGCGCATATCCTGTTTTATGTGCTTGTAATTCCGAAGGCCCCGCTGAGAGTTGTGCAACTGTCCAAGACTACAACTTTGTAAGCCGCTTACGTTTTTAAACTAGTTTGGTGAATTCTCACCTCTTCCACCTCTGCACCACAGTCCACACGAATCTCCTGATACAACACAGAGATGCAATCGTACAGCTTAGTGTGTGTGAAAATATTTCCAGCTATTAGGACTCTTATCATTCCACAGTCTGGCTTTTTTTCTTAAATTCTGTGACTAAAATTTCAGTTTTTCCATAAAGCACTTTCCCCAGTTAAGACTACTTCAAAATGATACCCTCTGATTTGAATCCCCAAAGCTTGTCAGCCTCTGGAGTACTGTTCAGCACAGACTTTCCGTAGAAACCCAGTACTTACCTACTTGAATTGTGTAGTGTCTTCTGTCATTTACCACGTAGCTCAGGATGACTCATTACTAGTCATCGTTGCATATTTCAGGCTGTAACTATTTCACGTGCATTGTTGTATAAAGTATTTCTAAGTTTTCCAGTGAGTTCTTTTGGCATAGCATATGCTATTAGTTCCTTACTTCCACATTGGCTTTTATTCATGCCTGTCTCAAACACAATGGTAGGCTTTTTGAGAACAGGAAAACTCTCCATCATCATGTTACACTTGCTCATAGCCAACTGGAGAAATTATTCAACACACACACACACACACACACACACACACACACATACACACACATACACACACACACACACACACACACACACACACACACTAAAGCAACACTCAATTCATTTTTGTTCAACTAGCTCTTTAATGCATTAATTAGTGGGCTAGCCTCGATCTACTAACATATTTTCTTTAGTGAAGATTACATTGTGCTGAGGGAAAACATACATAGCAAGAACATATATAGTTGCATATAGCTTATGCCTTCAACATGGAGTGTCAGCGATCAGGGAAATCCTTTCTGAGATTTGCACCAGTCTACTCTCTGGATGAGCAGTGTCTAGATGCACTGTTGTGGGGCCATTCCACGTGAAAAAGTATGGGGCATTTAAGCAAAATGAAGCCAAAGTATCGAGAGTGCAGGGGAGTAGAAGGTAGATGTGTATGAGTCAGCTTTGCACTGGATATAATGACACACTTGAGGCAATCAACTTATAAAGTGAAAATCTTTTCGCTCATGATTCTGCTGAACCATCTAAGACTCAACAACTCCAGTTGTGATGGAATAGGCCGGCCATTTCTGCATCAGTGGATTTGTTGTGGGGATGCCACATCAGAGTCCTGAGATGATTTTGAGGTATCTTTCTTAATGTGTGAAGGCAAAGCATCTTGTTTTTTCTTTATAAATCACTGAGTGATTTGGGGAGGGAATCGCTGTTCTTTTGGGGCACCACAATTACAGGTTTCTGTACTCCTTTTCTCATGAAGCTGTGATTTTCAGATAATTCTGCCTCCTCATTTTGTGGCCAATTCTCATTGTAAGATACACTAAAAGCAGTCAGGAGCACCCATGGTTTAGCCTGAGTGCTTCACAGATTAGAAATATTGGCTGCCAGATAAACTATTCTATCTCCTTCCTGATCAGCCACTCACAGACACCATGTGAATAGAATGAAGTCAGAGGCCTCACCAGGATCCATAGGGTGGTGTTTTAGTCAATTTTCAACAGGAAATTCATCTCATCTGCATAGCTGTTATGGTCCACATTTCCACCAGTACTCTGATCTCTTGAGCCCCACCAGAATCTCCTATTTAACTCTACTGAAGAGCACGTTAAGCTATCTCCAGTCTCATCTACCAGCTCATTGACAAGACTCTTCCCTTAACCAGTTCCAAAAGTTTGTTCACATATTCAGATATCATCATCATCATCATCATCATCATCATCATCATCATAATACACCCAGAACTTGTTATCAGTTTTTCATAGACCGCTATGTATTATCTTGACAAGATAAGAGAGGCAGTTAGCTTATAAAAGGAAAATTTTTTTGTTAGACCACAGGCCTGGATTCTAGAGGCTGAGTTTTCATCTTTCCAATTACTTTAGAAATCAGGAAATTGGCAAATGTGTGTGGTGTGATAAATCTCTTCCTCGAGATGGAATGAGATGATGGTCCCATGATCCTCTTTAAGGACACATTCCTGATAATCTAAGGACTTTCCTTAGACCTAACTCCTTAAAGGTTCTGCCCTGTTATCAACCCTTTAACTCATGAGACTTTTGGGCATATTACCCCTCTAAATAATAACACTGAGTCTACACGACAGAGTGGATAAGTTAAAGTTGAACCTAGGAAGGTAAACATAGGGGTGATCACACAAACACACACAGAGAAGATAGTGAAAAATAAGATTTTTACTTTCAGAATAAATGCAAAGGAACTCTTTCAAATGGATTAGGCATTGAGAGCATTATTAGTAGCCCATATTGTAAAGGTCACCACAGTTACAGAATGGACAACAGATTATAATGAATAGAAATAAACAGAGTTTTATTGAGTAGGTTGCTCAAGTCCTGCAAGATTATTATTTCAGTCCAGAAGTAATGCTAGGTTAAAGCTACTGGGAAAGGAGAGTGAAACAGAGTCAGTTAAGGAATATATAAAGGGTAGCACCAAAAGAATGATCGTATGTAAAATCCTATGGTGACAGAAAGATTCTAGAAGTCTTTTCTGCATGGTTTGAAATGTGCGGCTAACATTATTGGGATTGGGATTATATTACTGGGAGAAGTATAGGAAAGGTGCGGTGAATGACCTGGGCTCTCAGACTCCAGAATGGTCTACTACAGTCAATTTTATGGTGCAATGCTTTGGGCAAAGAAAAAAAAATCACTATCTCCTTACCAATGGTGATTCAAACTAGTTGAGGAACTTTGAGAGCAGGACCTGGATAAAAAGTTGGGGGACCCCCCCATCCCAGCAATTAAGATTTATGAGATGGAGATTATCCACGAAGGAAGTCTCAGAAGGAGAGAAAGGAAGAATGAGAATATCTGTTGTTATGAAAGTGAGAAGTGCACTTCTAAAAGAACCAAGGAGTTTGAGGTGACATTGTTGTGGACAGATAAAGTTTAATGAGCTTTTGAAATTAATTATTCAATTTAATGACATGGAAGAGCCACTGGGAAACACAAATTGCTAAGAGGAGGGCAGACTAGGGTGTTTGGGGTCATGAATAAAAGGCAACACATGATTCACTGACCTCCTGTTCTTCTTAGCATAGTTCCAACATTACTATGCATAATTAATTATTTGAAGTAATTAGGACTCTGATAACTTTACATGTGTGTATCTAATTTGCTTGGCCTACGGTTAGCATTTAGAAGATTCCTGCTGTTTGTGAGATTTGTTCTTAGATTTTCATTCTATCTTGAAAAGAAATTTAATGTGAAAGAGTGGCTTATAATTGCTGCAAATGTGAGATATGTTGGTGTATTAGTCTGCTGAGATACCTTGACAAAATAGTCTGGGTGACTTTAAAAAAAAAGAGAATTTATCCCCATAGTTATTAATACTGAAGACTGATATCGAAGGGTCAGCAAGGCAGATTTCATTCTGATTTCCTTTTTGTTTGTGTGTAGGAGGCTACTGTCTCATTGCGTGCTTATGTAATGCCTTCTTCATGAATGCATGATAGAGAATAGGAGGAAGAGGGAAGGAAGGCAAGGAGAGAGAAAAGGAGAAAAATAGAGAGCAGGAGCTCAGAAGTGAAGAAAAAAGAAAAGATAAGAGTCTGCTCTTTTTCTGATTTTTTTTTGTTCTTTTTCTTTTAGCAACCACTTCCCAGTCTCAACTTCTTGTAGTTCTCCATAATAAAAAAAAGCAGAATAGTAAAGACATTCTTCTTACAGCACACATGAGTTGACTTCAATACATTAATCTTTTGAAAACTTTTTATTGAAATTTAAAAATGTTTTAATTTTGGACCATGAGTTTTATGAAACATTGTCCCTGATTCATAGTCAGAACACAGAGTCACATGTGAGAGTCATATGAGCTATTATATAATTAAATGGAACATGATTTAATAAAGATTTTGTCACTTTGTAACAAATATCCTTTAAATAAACTGTTCATTTTCTTCAGAGACTTCAATACAAGAGCTTACCTACATAAGTTGATGTTTCTTTATACTCCAGAACTCCATTCCTAGTACTAAAGTCTACTCTTCTGATTTCTCTCTTGAAGCCTCCACCCATGGCCCCACAAAGAGCTCTCTATAGTGAGAGAGTAGAAAAAGACATAAGGTACCACACAGATGGTTCTTGACTCTCAGAACATTGCAGCTCCTTTCCAGAACATCTTTGAAGGACTTTGGCTAGGTAACATTCTGTAAGCGGGCAGAAGCTCTCCTAGTTCATCTTGGATTTTGCTTTGTTTTAAAGAGTAATTGGCAAATGTGTAATTACATACTAATTAATGAATCGTGGATAATGGTCTAGCCAAGTCAATGACTTGGAAGGAACATATCATCATCTGAAATCTTATGACAAGGAAATCCTGGAGAAATGAATATGGATGGACTTTTACAAATTCAAGAAAAGAAAGGAAGAAAGAAAAAGAAAAAAGAAAGAAAGAAAGAAAGAAAGAAAGAAGAAAGAAGGAAGATATTTTACCTCCTATTTGATGCTTATCAAAGGGTGAACTCAGCACGAGATGAGTAAAATAACCAAATGCATGTGTTGTCCTACTGTGTACATATTATCCAGCCTCCTTCTCCAGCTATTCCTGTCACTGTCCAGTGGTTTCATGAACTAAGTGACATAGTGGCCAGGTCTGAGATTATACAGGTTTAGGAACATGGACTTCCATTCACAAAGGAAAACTTCCCATAACCACTGCCAATCGCCTGATCTGTAACAGCAGTGCCATGGTTGACTACTTGATATGCCAATACCAAGTCTCTATAGAACATCATTCACCAGGATGATCATCAAGACAGCAGGTGCCAGGGTCATTACATTGGACCACTTCATTGTGGAGAGGATGATGTTTTTGTAAATATTAGTATACATTGGCTACAGAGTTGCCTGTTTTTGAATGGAGAGCCTTTACTAAAACAATCATTCGTGACTTAGTGAATGCCCTGACACAATAGTATTTGACAAAGTTTTGCTTGGGATACCGAAATTCATTTCCAAATGAACAAATTGCAGCAGCAGACTCACACTGATAAAATTCACAATTTTTTTTACCACATTCTCTATAATTCTCCCTAGATAGTTTGACAGAGGAGAATGATAATTATTTCAAGACTCAAGTACACAATTTTCTAGTTGGTCATACCTTACAAATCTAAGGTAAGATTCTCCAGATGGGAGAATTTGAATATTATCAAATATTTGATGCTTATCTCTCATAGTCTGAATTCATGAACCTTGGAATCAAAATACAGAATAAAATGAAATCAGTGATACTCTGGTAAAAGCTTTCTTGCCAATTCCATGACCTTAGTCTAATAGCTCAGAGATTATGGTTCTAAAGGAAGTGATGTCACATAGTGAGCCCACCAAGAAGCTCACTTTACCATCCAGCCTCCTTGGACTTCTCATACCTCTGTGTCAATAGGTTGGGATTGGAGCTACAGTGTTCACTAGGGTAATTAACCCAGACTACCAATGTGGAGCTATAGACAATTTTCCACAGTGGAGTACGGATGTATTTGTAGAGTACAAAAGACATTTACAACATCTCTCAGTATTACTGCGTCTGGTCATTAAGGTCTAGAGAAAATTACATCCTAACTCAGGCAGGAATGATAGAGATGCTTCAGGAATAAAGGTGTCAGCCACCTAGCCAGGTTGAACATCACAGCCAGCGGAGACAATTGTTGAAGATAAAATGGCAATATTATAGAAATGAGTAGTACAGAAAAGTAGTTATCCATGCCAGCTATGATCTGCTGACCAGTTATAAAAATTGAGGATTATGATTACCAAGAGTATTTCCTCATTTGTGTTTTGTGGATGTGTGTTGAGTGTGCCTATATTACACATATGTCTTTCTTCTTCCCCCATTTATTATCTAACAAAGTAAAACAAGATGTGATGCTTTTAAATTATGTGTTGTTGTTTAAAATATATCTATGTGTTGTTGATTTTACCTTATGATACTTAAATGATGAGAAACCAAGGAGAAAGGTTGGTAATCAGAACCTTAGCTGCTTTTTGGGTACAGGGCTTCAGTGATTTGGGCATATACAGTGCACAGAAAAGATGGATCCTGTTAGGTAGCTTTTGTCAGAGTTTTTGGAATGGTTCACTTCGAATATGACTTAAACTGTTCATAGATGCTAACATTAAGATATCATGGGCTTCTCGGATATCTGGTTAAACACTATTTCTGTTTGGATTCAAACTGAAGTAAAAGCTGGTTATGCAACTTGAGTCCTCAGCCTTCAGTTTGAAACATTCTTCACTGACTCCCTTGGTTTTCCAACCTTCACACTTAGGCTAGAACCACACCAGAGGCCCCTTGCCATTTGCAGCATTTAACCACAGCTGCCCTAATGGTGTGAGCCAACTCCTTGTTTATTGAGTGTTCTCAATCTGGAGAACTCTACTAGCATAACACATAGATAGTAAATACAAGCGTAATTTCTAAGGAGATAATACATAACTGAACTGAAATATAATTGTGACTGCCAATTCATCGGCTCTAGAATCACTTAGGAGACAAGCTCCTGTGAGGCATACCTGTGAGGGATCTTCTAGATTGGGTTTGTGGAGGAGGGATGACTCACACTAAATCCCATTATCTGAGGTTCTACAGTAAATTAGAAAAGTAAGCTGAGTGTCATCCTCTCCCTCCCTTGCCCTCCCTCTCCCTTCTTCTCTCTCTCTCTCCTTTCCTTCCTCCCCACCCTCTCTTCTCTCTTCTTTCTGACCACAGATGCGACATAACCAAATATCTCAAGTTCCTACCACTGTGACATCACCATGATGTGAGTCAAAGTCAAAGTCAACTCTCCTTTCTTAATCTGGTTGTATGGGGGTGATTCGTTATAGCAACTAGAAAAGAAACAAGTTCAATATAACTATCTAGAAAAATTTTGTTGTTAATATAAACACCATGGAAGTATTGCTAATGGAGATGATTACACTATATAGAATGTTTCAGGGGCTAAAGAGATGACTCAATGATTAAGAGCTCTGGTTGCCCCTACAGAAAACATGAGTTTAGTACCCAGCACTAATAAGGTGGCTCACAACCACCTGAAACTCCAGTTCCAGGGGAGTAAAAACTTTTTTTGACTTCCACGTGCATGTGACACACACACACACACCACACACACACACACACAGAGGAAAAGCATTCATACACATAAAATAAATAAATCTTTTAAAATGTTTTTTTTTAATTTACCCACAATATTATACACATTTTTGCTTCCCATTTTCCCTTTGACTAGAGCTTGTTCTCTGAGAAGACAAGCTATGATACAAGGACCTCAGACAACATTTAATTAGTGTCTATTGGCTAACTGGTTAGTTCCATTACCATTGAGTTTATATCTAAATAGAGATTCTGTCTACAGAAACAAGAAAACTTTTGAGGAGTTCCTGAGCTCAACTTGACATCTATTGTGTTGTATAAATATTCCTTTTTGACTGTACAACACAGTTCACAACACACCAAGAATTCTTTCCCCAAAGATTTTGTGTGATCAGAAAAATGAAGTTTCTTCAGTTTCATCTATGCAGTTAAAAATCTAATTTTAAGATGGCAAACAGAAATGTTCAGCGATATTTTCGTTTGTCTGCAGATAGCATGATCTGTTTCTCCAGAGAGGGGGTCAGGCTGTGAAAGCTGACTTCTGCCAGCTAGCTTTATCTTCCTGCCCAAGTTTAAGCACAATCACCTGCAGAGAGAGGCTGGAAACTCTAAATAATGCACTAGGATATCTGTGGGGAGCCATACACCTTATGAAGGGCAAGCCAGTCTCATTTCTCAGAAGCCTGTTTCCCCTAAACTCTCACACATCACCTTCTGTAATCAAAGACGAATGCCTATAGATTTTCCCAGTAAGAGGACATAATGCAGCACCCACTTTTTGATGCCTCCAGTGTGTGAAGGAAAACATTTCAGGACAGGAATCTAAGAGGTCTGTATCTGCAGCATTCGGACAGGGGAGGCTCTGGTGCAGGGCATGTGTCTCACCTTTCATTTACTCTCAAAGGAGTGAATACCACAGTTTTGCACATTACTGTACCTTAGGTTCTGCTTTGTATATTATAAAAAGCTTAGAATTAATCTTTTTACACATATAATAAAGTATTATATAGTAATAAAGTATATTATATATAATAAAGTATCCATATAATAAAATAAATATTATGTGTATTTTATACATATAATAAAAATGCATATACAAATAATGATAAAAATATATACATATAATAAATTATACATATAATTTTATACATATTTATACATATAATACATAATACTATGGTTCTGTGATGTAGACATTAGAAGATTCATGGCATGATCAAGACTAAATGTTATGTACATTCTCCCCAACCCAGTCTCCCAGTCTCTTGTTCTTTTCTCTCCTTATTTGATTGATTAAAAAAAAAAATAAAGATACGTTTGTGATGACTCAGCATTGACCTAACATCACTTGAATGGTTTAGAAGAATAGTTTTAAGTGTGGGCATATTTACTCTTTGTTTCTCGTCTAACATTTCAGAGTTAAGTTATTAATAGAAATGTCAGGAAATTCTAAATTAAAGAGTGTTTGATTCAAACATTTGAATCAATGGAATCCTGAAGATGAATGAAAATAATTGACTTTTATCTATCTGAATCACAGAGAGCTGAAACATACCAGAATTATTTTAACATCAGGAAAACATATGGGATTCAAGGAACGCTTGGTCTTCTCAGAGCAACAGGGAAGTAGTTTAAAGAGGAAAAACAGTTCTGCATTAATTAGAGAAAAGAAATGCCCCTTCTCACCAAACACAGTTGGCCAGTGAGTTAATTTCATATATTTAAAACACAAAACATCAAATACTGTATCAGACTAAACTTAAAGATTTATAGCAGACATTTTTTCCCTTTAATCGACTGTTTCACTAAATAAGCCAGATAAAGCTATTATCCTTTGAATCTCTGAATCAATCTAAGAATTACTAAATTCTCAATCAAATTTCCCTGAGAGACCATTAATTTAGCTGTGTTGTGACGCCTGAGAAAAATAATTAAGAGGATCAATATAAAGAGCCTTCCTCTGAAACATAAACTGACAGTGAGGCTTCCAAAATTATTTCAGTCATTACAACAAGCAGAGAAATAATTGCGGCGTTTTCTACAGATCACACGATTACTCGGGTCAGAAAGTTCTAGAATCTATTTCTTGCGCTCAGGATCTCAGAGAGCACCTCTCTCTCTCAAATACCCGAAGTCCTCTCTGTCAATTATTTTCTTCTGAGGCAGGCATGGTGGGATTTTCCACGGAACTTTTAGATTATACTATACAAGCCCGTGTTTACCAATGAAAAGCAGTAATGTCCCGGAATGCCCAGACTCAAAGCTGGAACCCAGAGCGGTGCTGCAAATTTGCTTTTATTTTACTGGCCAGTCACTGTCTATGAAGAAAATTTGAACCATCTGCCATGGTTAAAAAGAACCATTGCAAGTCATTTTACTTCAGTAAAAACAAGTGGTATTTATAAATATTTGGAAAGCAAGAGGCATCTCACAACAGAAAGCTCACAAGTCACTCAGATTTACAGTGACAGAGTCTTCATCTGATCCTGAGGTCTGGGCTTTTATCACGAAGCTAATCTGCATCTGAGAATATTCCTATCTGCAGTGTGGATATCTGCAGAGCAGGATATCTGAAAGGCTTCCAGATCCTCATCTCACCAGCCCAGCCACGGTGGTGATTTCTCTGCCTCTCCAAGCCTTGACTGATAACGCGTCCTTTTCTGCGGCACTGGGGCATTTTGAAGACAGAAGTCAATCACTTTGCATGATAAGCATTTGGCAGGAGGAGCAAGATACTTAGTTTAGAATGGTGTCTGCTAAGGATGGGGTAACAGGGCCCAGGGAGAAGGCTGGGGTTGGGGATGTCGAGGTCACGTGTCACGTGATGTGCTTTAAGCCGCTGAAACAAAGGTTTTAACTGGGAGCCTGCGCCATCCACTGCGTAAACCGCACACCGTAAACTGTGTCTCAATCCAAAACCGGATGTGGAGGGCATGAAAGATTTGGCGATGGGAAATGTTTTCTGAATGTGCAACTACCAAAAACGAATTCAAAACCGAATGCAAAATTAGAAGTGTGTGTTACCACCCACACAAGTTACTCACATGGCGTCACTGTGGCCTCGGTTCTGAACCAAGCTGTGTCATGATTTGTAGTGTTTTTACTGCCCATATGCAATTTTTTTGTGTTCTAGAAATGTCATGGTTTCATTACCTAAAAAAGCACTTGTAATGTTTTCCTACTGTTATTTCTCAGTATATAGGCATCAAATTATTATATCTTTGTATTGAGTTACAATGTTTGATGCTAAAAATAGCTGTTTGCATTGCTGACATGAATGTCATTGAAATTGTTAAATGAATTATGATTTGGGATCATGAGAGAATTTCCAAGGATTTCTGAAATGGCTCTAAACATTCTTCTGATATTTCTCACTGTGTATGTATGCAAAGTGATGCACATTCTCAGAACTGCCATCTATAAAATCAAAAGTTTAGTCAACTTTGGAAAGTGTTGAAGATGTTCTAGGTCCTACATTATTAAATATTTGTCTAAGATCTAATTCTTCATGTACAAATAAATAAGTATATACATGTCACAGTATTTATATTTGTATTCGTTTTTATTAAATGTTTAAAATACATATACACCAAATATTTTGTTTAAAATGAATTTCTGTATAAGTCATTCCTAATAAATATTTGATTTCTTTAACTTTTATTTTACATAACTGTATTCTGAAGACTGTCCAAACAAAGCCTCAGGCAAAAATTTGCTGGTGAGTTAAAAAAGCTTAAGAAACTCTAGCTGAGATTATTATTGGTAATTTCCATAATGGTGAGACCTATAATGGTCATTTATGGAAGAACCTAAATAAGAGTGCTCAATGTAGTAACTTGGTAGTTTTTGAGATTTAAGAAAAGAACTAACGATAATGTTGAATTTTCAATTTGTCTTCCCTGCTGCTTGCAATAATTTCACAAAACCTCCTAAATGTAAAACTTACAAAATTCATATAATAGAAAAGAAAAAGTAAAGGAAAACCTCTAAAACCACCATTATATTCTAATATTGTTTTCTGCCTTGGAATTATTATTTTTCGGGGCAATATGCTTGCTTTGTAACTCTGGCTTTCTGTGTGACTATAATTTTCTTTTAAATTCAGGTTATATTTTGCCATATATTTTAAATATTGTGAGTGGTGTTGGAGTGAAATTTGGAATGAAAAACAAAAAAAACTCTGTATAAAAATAAGAGAGAGATGAAGCGGGACAGTGGTGGCACACGCCTTTAATCCCAGCACTTGGGAGACAGAGGCAGGCGGATCTCTGTGAGTTCCAGGCCACAGGGTCTACAGAGTGAGTTCCAGGACAGTCAGAGTTACAGCAGAGAAACTCCATAGAGAGGGAGGAGAAACAGAGGCTGGGTCGGGGGGAGGCAACAGAAAGATAGAAGGAGGAGGAGTGGGAAAAGAGGAAGGAGAGAGAGAGGGAGGAGACAGAGAGGGGGAGAAAGAGGGAGGGAGGAGAGGAAAGGGGAAAAGGGAGGGGAGGAGGAGGAGGGAGAGGGAGGGGCAGGAGAGAAAAATATCGGGTCCTAGAATCGAAGTAAGTGGCAAGCACTAGCTGGGATTCCCAACGCTGCAGCTGCATCCAGCAAGTGAACCAATATGATGGTGTTCGTGCGGAAACAAGTGTGAACCTCAAAGCAAGATCTTATCCCCAAGACAGATGTGAGCAGAATGCAAATGACATTTCTTTCCATATTGGTACATATGCTCTTGAAAAGCACAAAACCCTACAAGAAGAACCTCATCTAGTTGCAATTAGGGGGCAAAGTGAGATGTTTCCTAATTTATGTAGAAAAAAACACCTCTCCTCTAAGGAGCGTAATCAAGAGACTCTCTAACGGGATAAGACAGTAGAATCCGTCTGACGTGTTGTTATTGGTTAAGGGTGGTATAGTTCCAAAATATGTACATAGATTGTTGATCTCATGCTGATCATTTCTTCCACTCAGGGTCTACTGCAGTTTGAAGGTGTCTCTCAAATCTCATACGTTGGACTTTTCCATGAAACAACAATGTGGTAGTTGAGGTTGAAGGATAGTCGTGCCCAAGAAACTGGATCTAAGTGGTCCAGGCTCCAGAACTGAAGCTAAACTAGTTCTGGGTAGAGGGATGAAATCAATCAGGATCTACAGAGTACCAACATGCAACTCTAACAAGTATATAACGTATTGTAGTCATATTTATAAGTCTTTTGGTTGCATGAGTCCCCATTCATATAAAATGAGAACTTTAAGGAATTACATTTCTAAATTGCTATCGCAAATGTGTAACAAGAGAAAAAAATAGCAGCACATAGCTCAAATGGTAAAGAAGAGACTAACTTTTGCTTATAGAAATTGGAGAGCATTTATTTGACGTGTTAATGATGATTCACGACTGCTTAATTATTCTCTTTCTATCTGTCAGGGTACAGGATTCTAGGGTGAAACTGAGAAAGAGACCTTTAAAGCACTTCCTGACCTAGGAAAACATTGGGTTGCAAGAATAGTGTTGCAGGAAAAGCAAGAGAGGGAGGCTTAATAGCGAGGGACTTACAAAAGTCAATAGCGCCCACAAATTAGAAAGTTTATTTTAGGAAGCACTATGCCCCGCTGGTGTGTGTGTGTGTGTGTGTGTGTGTGTGTGTGTGTGTGTGTGTACTGGATTGCTTACCTGCTTATCTCCTGAGCACATAAAATGACATCTTTAGTCCTTGAGTTAGTATTACAGACAGTGCTCTCCCTGACTCATTTGACAGCCCCAGAAAAATATGAGAAGCATCTCAGGTGGCTGTCCAGATAGCTGCTCAGTTACGAGAATCTGTCATTTACCTGGTGCTCACTACCCCTTAACACAGAAAGCCGTCATAATGGCAACACAATCTACTGGAGCACGTGGTTCAGCACTGGAAACTTTTCTGATGCTATAGGGGTTCATTAAGGCAATTATGCCTTAAATTCCAGAAAGACACAACTGGCTTGGTCAGGGGTACTGTTAGTGATCTCCTGTGGTGCAGTGTTTATGATAGCAGCATAAACCCAGCGTGAAGTTACATTTGCCTGGAGGCTCTTGTAACTTAAGTGCTTGCTTTTTTGACATTTGTTCATATTTTTCACGAAGAAATGTATTTTTTTTTTGGTTTGTTTGACCAGTTTTTACTGGTTAAAATATATATATATATATACACACACACACACACAAAAAAAAAGCATGTGAAACTTACATGACTTAAAACCAAATGTAAAAATGTTCTTTCAGGAGGTAGAACCTTTCTGTCCATGGCTGAAGCAGACTATTATTTTGTACAACATGTTCATAATGCCACGATCCTTTCCCTTTAGACTAAGTATTCTCCAAATTGCTGTTTCTTTCTGTAAGTCAGGGAGTCATGAAAAAAGACTGGCATGGAATTCACAGAAATGAATAAGGTCCTGCCGACTGCTTTAGAATGAGGATGCAGACTGGCAGGTTAGCCCAGGTGATTAGTGTGCTGCTGATAGAATCAGGATGCTTACAATGCTGATCTCTTTCTCTCTTTTATTCTCATCTTGTACAATACACCCTGGCCACAGATTCTCTTCCCTGTATCCCTCCATGTTCCCCCACCTTCCCCCCGTCCCACAGTTCCACACTTTTCTACATCCGCTTAGAAAAGAGCAGGCCTCCCAGGGAAACCAAAGTCCATCATACTGAAAGGCAGCCAATCAAATTGATTTGGATTATGTACAACTGACCCAACATGCAGTCATAGCCCGTGCTATTCTTGGTGTGAAAGTTTTCTTTTTACGATGGAACTTTACCTTTTTATCATGATATCACTTTCAGAGGTATCATATGGGATGAGGGAATTTCCTCAATGAGACTGGTTAGGAATGTACCTGTTATTGGCACTGGCCTGACCTTGGACAATCTTTCCATGTGGAACAGATGGGAGTTTTAGGAGCTCCTGGTTCTACTTCTATTTGGCTACAGGCTACACAAGGACAGTTTAAATCCTGATAAGTCTGCTTCTCTCAGCTATCGCCAAATACTCTCAGTTCATATAAACATCTATGTCAAGATGAGAGTAGCGTTGTTACCCTGGTGTCTAGAATGAACACTGTCGCTCAGACTTTACCATTCAAGAATCAAGAGCTGGAAAGCAAAGCTTCTCCCCTCCACCCCTTCGTCTTTGTTTCTTGTTGTTGTTTGATTTTTCAAGACAGGGTTTCTCTGTTGTAACTCTGGCTGTCCTAGAACTTACTTTGCAGACCAGGCTGGCCTCGAACTCACAGAGATCTACCTGCCTCTGCCTCCTGACTGCTGGAATTAAAGACGTGTGCCGCCACCACTGGTTCCTTTGTTCTTCTGAAGTAATTTCACCTGACTGGGTTGGACGTTTCTGAGTGCCACATACCAAGCCTAAGGGAGACATGCGGTTATACCAGAGGACAGTCTTATTTATACATACTGCCTAATCTCAAGTTGGATAAGAATGCATCAGTGTTGTAAATCTTCTCGTCGGCAAAGTTGAAATGCACCGAACACAATCGAGAAGCTCTAAATAAACCCAGTGATAGCCTTGCAATACTTAGGAGATTATGTCTGTAAATGTTTTGATAGGGAAACATTTAGGTAACCATGAATCATTCAGTGGCACATTGAGGGATTCAAGTGTAGATTAATTCAGGGTACTGTTTGTTAACACTAAGTCAGTAAGAGGTATGTGATTGTGAGCCTCAGTGCACAACTTCTTAGGCTTCCTGAATGTGTGGCCAGGTCATAGAGAAACTGGGCAAGAGAAGTAGCCTTCCCTCAGGGACTTAACTGCTTTTGGACCAGACCCAGGGAAATCCCTGGGTAATAACAGCGCAGGGTTGTTTATATACAAAAGCAAGAGACTTGTTTAGAACAGATTTCAAGCACTTAATCCATATCGTAAAGCTCAATTAGGTAAAATAAACACCAAATTGTAAAAGGAAATAATAAATAAACAGGAACCGGATCCGTTGCCAAAAGGGTGGTAGTTCTGACCGGCATTGTCACGCTTTCAGAACATCGTGAGCATGACATCACCCTTCGCCTCTGCCCTAGAACTCTGCTTTATCATTTCTTCTTTGGGACAGCAGCTCCAGTCTATAGACTACTAGGGCGAATCACTTCTTAATATCAGAATCACAGTCTTTTCTGTAAAATATCCATTCTTAAGGCTTTTCTAGACCATTTGTGAATTTACTGATGAATTTAGTCAATGTTTTAGCAAGGACTTACTCTTTGCAACACTTTGTGCAGTGTGCTATAAAAAGCATGCCGTAAATAAGCATGAGCTATGACTTTACTTCAAAGAGCCTGTGAAAAAAGAAGAACTAAAAGTCTACTAAGAAACCACAAAATAAGATTTCACAAAAAAAAACAAAAAACAAAAAACTGTGCACATACACCAGGACTGCTAATAGTTGCTAGTACCTCTTTCCTGTTCCTGACCCATGCTTTTCTGAGAACTCAAATGCAGACACTTTTGATTCCACCTGTAATCTGAGGAGTTTGGCATTATCATAAACTGTGGTTTACAGAAGAAACTGAGGCACAAAGAGAAAATAACTAGTGGCAGAGCTGAGCCTTGTGAGGACACACTGCTTGCTTTCGTTCCTATCAAAGCCTCAGATCTTTCACCCTCTTATACTTTGTTGTTGTATAATTCTGGTTCTCAAGGAGCACTTATCAATGGATGTGTGTGTGTGTGTGTGTGTGTGTGTGTGTGTGTGTGTTTGTACGTGTGTGCACACACACGCAAGCATGGGGCGGGGTGACAGTACTAATGTTTTGAAGCTTTCTAATTCGTTTTAATTGGTGGGGAAAGGTCTTAATTACAACTGGGTTGCTCGGATGACTTTTCTCAATGAAGGAAGCTTCTGAAAACCCACTGAAAGGACAGATGGGATATTTTGTATTGATCAAATTTCCTGATACTAAAAACTAATAGCAACAAGTAAAAAAATACTCTTGATATTTATACTCAGACCTAGTTGCCCTTAACATTTTGGTATGTGTTCTTTGGGTGATTTTTCGTCTTCATTTTGATGAATTTTTCAAACATTTTCCAGTAAAAAGAACTATGTTTATAAAAATAAAAAATAAACAGTACATCTAGTAAAAATTTGTTATATGCATGTAAAATATGCATATAGATATGCATGCATATTTATCAGTATAACTTATCAAAAATAGAGTAAATTGTTGTGTGGATCTATATAACAAAGTTGCCTGGGAGAACACAGCCTGATCTCACACTCGCTCACCAACAGTGGGCAGCCACTGCTTCTGATATTGCCAGATTTTATATCATTATGGAATCATTGGCTTAATTCCTGGGGTTCCATAATTCAGTTAATTTCCTTTCATTTTATTGAGCTACCTTATAATTATCTTTTGTTTCTATTTCAAAGAATCTTTCCTTTTACTCTTTTATTAAGATCTCAGTTTGAGTTTAAATTATGTATCAGAAATGTTTAATTAAACAACCCACTTTGGTTGGTTTCTTTCCTCTGTTTCTGAAGGTTTGGGGTTCTGTTTGCTTCCTGCGTGGTTGACCATTTTTGTGTCTCTCTCATTGGTCACTATTGATACCAGGCTTGCCTCCATAAACAGTGCGAGTTGACTGTTTCATAGACTCCTGCCAAGGCTTTTTTTTTTTTTTTTGATATCATGAGGCTTTGTTCAGATGTCAAGGTTTATAGCAGTCAAAGTCATATGATCAGATCATAAATGCCCAAGACACGTGTGGGGGAAGAGCATATGGACCAATAAAAAAATCTAGCGCCACTGTTACTTTCCTATTTTAAGAGAAATCAGAGTCACACAAAAAACTCATCCAAGCAGTAAAATCATAAAGGAAAGTTTATCAAAGGTCTGGCACATCAAGAAAGACATATTTTGGGATGGAGGGCAGATGTAGATAATCCTGAAGAAAAATGAAAACTAAGATTTGTCCTATGCTCTATAGTTTATGACATACTGTGACATGTAGTGTTTCTTTATCCTTACAACAATTCTGAGAAATAGATATTAACTCACCTTAACAAAAGCCTTAGAAAGTTTATGTTCTGTGCCCAGGGCATTCAACCTGTAAGTAGGGCATCAAAGATTTACTCTTCTACCTCAAAGAGAAGGAGAAATTTTCTGCTTATGAGACTATGAGACTTATGTGCATGATAGACTACAGAATGGGTTCCTTTTTTTGCATCTTTTTGGTCTGCTATAACCAGTTACTGTCGGAGACGTTAATTTTTAGTATTTTAGAAAGTGTTTTATGCACTGTTGGGTGAGGAGCTGCCTAGGTTTTTGGTGTTCAGTGTTGTCTGCAGGTGTTAGATTTCTGTGGGGGATGTTTAATTGCTAATGATCTGCATGTGGTATCAGTAGAACACCTGAGGAGTTCTAAATCAATAAAACACCTGAGCACAGATACTAGGGGTTCCACTGTCAATAGAATATGGTGTTGGCCAGGACAGTGGTTCCCTCTGGTGAGGTCTGGCAGGGTTTACACCTATGGAAATGCCTCATCTCTCTTTGTAAGCTGCCCAGCAGCATATTACTACAAGGTGCCATAGGCTGGGTAACTTATCACCAGCAGAAATTTACTGTGCCCACTTTTAGGGAAGCACAAGATGAAGTCTCTGACAGACTTGTTCTGTTTCCTAAGAAACTCTGAAACTCTTTGGAGAATATTACAGAGGTGTAAATGTCATTCATGG
Source organism: Cricetomys ansorgei (assembly GCA_026225945.1). Lineage (NCBI taxonomy): Eukaryota > Metazoa > Chordata > Mammalia > Rodentia > Nesomyidae > Cricetomys > Cricetomys ansorgei. The sequence goes on from JAMJFZ010000558.1 coordinate 2,119,571, forward strand.
GTGTAAAACCCTCATGATCTAATTGTTTCCTGAAGGCAGCACCTCTAAATAATATTGCCTGGGGGGATTAGATTTCAATATATCAACCTTACAGAGACACAATCACTAACAACAGGAAGGAAGCAGACATTCAGAGTCAAAAAGCATGATAATAATTCAGCAGTATGCTCCACAGGATGTGGATTCAGTCGCCAGAGTACATAGGATTAACCTCTATTTCCCCACTTCCAAGACTGGTGATTTGGGGGCCAGTTACCTAACTCATTTTCATCTTTCTTTCTCACTTGCTTTGTATTCATCCTGAAAGGGGCAAGGACATATATATATATATAAAGTACTGAGGATGACTAGTGCACAGGAAACTCTTAACAAATTGTAGCTAACATCAATCTTGAACATCCATGTCTAAGCCAGGTCCTCTGTGGGACAATTTGAATTCTGCTTTGTTATCATTGTGAATGATAGTTTCCTCTGAGTTAGAGAGAATGGGAGTTCTCTTCTGAGAATCTTCTGAGAGATTGCTAACACCTGCCATTCAAATCTTACTTGTGTTTGCACCACTGTTAATCCACAATCATAAAATTGTCTTCACATTTGTCTTAGTGATGGTGACAGAGCTAGGTGGGTTGTTCTTAGTACCTGCAGTGGTTGCTTGTTTTGTCGTTGGCTGCCTAGACGACAGTGATTGCTGACTGTTTATTGATGGTTGCAATGATTTTTAATGATGTTGGTTACATAACAGATCAGGAAGCAGAGTGACAGAAAGTTGTTCATTAAGCCAAAGAAAATGCTTAGATTAATCCTAGCCTGGGGGGAAGTGTTAGTGTTTCTGCTCAGATGAAAAGGTATCCTGGCAGTTGGAGGCCAAGGAATACCACAAAGTTACACCATGTAACAAATTTCACACAAAAATGTATTGGGAAGGAAAAACACAAGGTATGTATGGGGGTGGTGTGGCTACCTCTATTCTGGAGAAAAGCAGAAATGAAAAGAAAGGAAAGGAAAGGAAAAGAAAAGGAAAGGAAAGGAAAGGAAAGGAAAGGAAAGGAAAGGAAAGGAAAGGAAAGGAAAGGAAAGGAAAGGAAAGGAAAGGAAAGGAAAGGAAAGGAAAGGAAAGGAAAGGAAAGGAAAGGAAAAAACTGAACAAGGAAGAGGTTTTATAGGGTTTCATGGGGAGGTAGAGCTTTCCAGAGTCTCTTGGGATTGGAGGGATTCTGTGGCCTGATCTTGGTTTTTATTCTGTAGGGTGGGATCTGGCCACTCTCCTGCCACAAGGGACTAGGAACTGCTTGTCAGTTTAAAAAAGTCTGGAGGGAGGGGCCCAGCTGCTTGTGCCTCAAGGGGCATAGAGAAAGTTCCATCACCTAGAGTAACTCTTTATCACTTTGCTTACTTCTGTTCTATGCTCCGCTAAACACGTAGAACAGTAAGAACTCACTGCAAACCTGACATTGCTATGAGGATTCAGTGGGATTAGAGGTTTGCCTCTCTATACCTGGCTCCCCTGCATTTCATTTTTAGTAGCCTGGAAGTCAACGCAGTGGTAAAGGATTTTGAACTCTATGTGTCTATTTTATTACTGGCCATACTTTGCAGAGCCTTGTGTTTGCACTACTACTGAATTCACAGTTCTTGATTGCAAAGCGATCACAGTTACAATATCACAGAGGCATGAGAGACCAGAGGAATGGATGAAGGATCAAGTTTTGGAAGATGAGGAAGTCTTCAAAATGAGGACTCATTTAGGATACAGCCTGGCTCGAGGATGCCACTTGCAGAGAATGAAGGGACAGGACTTGAACTCATCTGGAATGCAAGTGCTCTAGAGAGTGGAGAAGACAAAAGGCCCTGTGAGGTGACTACAGGTTTCTGCAGCACTAAGGAGTCCAGTGCGATAGGAAAGCAAAGAGTAACTGGGGAAGCAGTAGAGGTGAGCTCTGAGGGCCCGGGGAGTGGCTGGAGAGAAGGGAACCATACTGTAGAATCCGGATGGCTACTATGAAGACTGTGATTGTTTTTCAGAGAGTTGTGCAAATTTCTAGTTTTTAAACAAGATAATAGAGCCAGGTGATCCACTCTGAAATATACTTTCTGAGCTGAACACGAACTTTAGTGTAGTTCACATTCAGTGTAGTTGTAGATTTAGTTGCCTTTATTGCCAGCACTCAGGAGGCAGTCAGGTAGATCTTTGAAAGTTGTAGGCAGCCTTGTCTACATAGCAAGTTCCAAGCCAGCCAGGTCTACATAGTGAGACTCTGTCCCAAAATAAATAAATACTTATGTGACCAACTTTTAATCTTAGGATGGTTTTAGATGTATAGAATGGTCAGAACTCTTATGCAAACAATACAGAGAAATATACACGGTCCACATCCAACTGATCCTGTTGCTTAATCTTACAGATCGCCCAAGTAATGACTCAATCCTGATTAGTTATTGCAAAATAACATCTCTACTTCATCCCTATGCTGTAGCTTCTGCCTCATGCCGTTTCTGCATTTCAAGTCTGCAGGCATAGTATCCCCTCACAGGCCACCATTGTCTCCAGAGGCCCCCCCGGCTGTTGATGCCTCTCATCTGTCTGTGTTTGATGCCATGGATTTTGAGACTAACTTGGAGTAGTCTGAGTCATTCTCATAAAGTGCACCAATGGTGTTTTGTTTTTTAGAGAAAAACCAGAGAGCAGTTCCCATCACATAAAGCTGCAAGTTATTGTCAGTCCTCAATCCTGCTGATGCCACCTCCATCCACAGACTGGAGAAGTGAGAGTCAGATTTTACCACGGAGAAGTTACTCTGTGTTGTCTTCTCTTTAAATTTAAAACAGCAATTCTCAACGTGTGGGTTGCGACCCCTTCGGTAGTTTCACAGGGGTCGCCTAAGACCATCAACATATAGATATTTACATTATGATTTTTACCTATGATATTTACATTATGACATTTACTTTTATGAAAGTAGCAAAATTACAGTTACAAAGTAGCAACAAATATAATTTCAGGATCGGGTGTCACCACAACATGCAGAAGTGCATTAATGGGTCGCAGCATTAGGAAGGTTGAAACCACTGATTTAAAATTGAAAAAGTGATGATTTGTAGACATACTTAGGGACCAGGAACACAGTCCATGTGGGTAGATTGCTTATGTGAATTATCGTCTATGTAAATTACATATTACATATCGGATATGTAAACCTCTACAGGGGAGGTTCTTTTAAGGTTCATTCAATTATGTAATGATCTGTTTTTATGGATATTTTCTCCCTTCTTTATGTTGTCACCCATTACTACTTGATTCTGTTGATCATCTCATTCTAGCTTTGAAATCGAGAACCCTTCTCGTTGGCTCAAGTGGTCCTCTGACTCACTCTCACGGTGTACATGACTGTGCATTGTGTGCTACAGTTTGCCACTTTGTGTTTATGTGTTTATGTGTGTACGTGTGCATGTGTGTAAGTGCAGATGGGAGTGCTTGAGTCCTTCCTTACTTTCCTGAACTACAGTTTGTAAAGGATGTCTTGATGATCCCTGCCCTAGTTAGGAAAAGGATCACCACTTCCTAGGAGCCATAGTTCCTTTGATTGGAGAAATCAGGGTCTGGCTGCTAGGTATTCTTTCCTTTGTTAAAGTTCCCTCACAGATACTCTTAACTAACAGAGCAAGCCCTACAGTCTGACAGTGCCTTTAGATGGTTCCATTACTGTATTGCCAAAGAACTGCAAAAGCAGTCTGTGAGGAGGCTCTTATCATAATCAATCAGAAAAAATTTTTAAAAAAAGTTGATAGAGATGCCAATGGAGTAAATTACCATTATCAATTCTATTCCACAGTAATAGTTGAGTGCTGGTTGTCTATACAGACAGCCTTATATTTCTGAAGCTAATTGGTCATCAAACATCTGAATATTTATATCAGGCAATCTTTGTGTTGCATACAGAAGATAGAACTGTGCAAAGTCATAATTTTGTAAGTATATCCATGTGTGCAGTTCAGGGCATTGCTGGGATAGCTAAAATAGTCAGGATAAAGACGAGGCAGTGGTGAGAAACTTCTATGAAGCGTATTTTGTTTTTTTGTTTTTTTCTGCAGCAAGCCCCTTTACCAAACTGTACAGAGCCAAGTACAAAGGATGGCTTCCCCTTACCTGGCTTATGTGTCTACTCCACGAAAGCATGACAAGGGCAGGAAGTGGGCTCAGTGACTTTTCCATTTTCTCTTTTTCTCCCTTTTAATTCTTTAGGTTTAAATGGTCATATTTTGAATTCTATCTTTGTTTTCCTTCAACTATGGGTGATCTTATTGTGTGTCACTTAAAAGAGCTGACTCTTTAAAAATCTTTAAAAATAAAATTGGTAGCAATTTTGCATAGCGAAGTTTCTCGCACCTTAAATATGTGCATGTCAGAACAGCATAGTTTAACAGCTCATCTAGACAAATACTAATCACTTCTGAGAGTACTTGATGCTAGCACAAATGGGAGTGGCTAAGCATTTAATAATTGCAGCCTTCGTCTCCCCCAAACTGCAAGAAAGTAGAGGTGTCTTAAATGTCTTGCCTGTTCTGATCAGGTTTTATCATTAATTTATTACAAAAATAGATTGAGACAATGACATTGTTGCATAGTGCCATGTTCTACTCTCAAAGATCTGCTTAATGTTTAATAATGTTTACGTATCTGACATGAAAAGCCATTGACTTGATAATGGCTCACAGCTGCTAAGATCGGGCTCTTTTGTAATAGCTTCAAAGGAATTGGATCAAAAAGGAATTCTTTAATAAGGTACTTCACACATTAATATCCTTTAAAGGAACCAGTTCAATGGACTACATTTTATAGATAAATCTTCAAATTCATCTAAGAAATTGGTATAAGTCCCACTGTTATTTAACTGTAAAATAGTTTTAAATAGGATGAAGAATTGTGTGTATTTTGCTACATGTACACACAAACATATTAATATTGGAGGGGTTCGTTAGGATCAGTTTCTGTAAAGTGGCAGTAAGCCAACTCTTTGAATGCTACATTTATGAAGAAGTTTGAAGCTATACTTTTAAATCTGCCTCTTTTGTGTGTGTACTTGCTATGTACACATGTATATTTGCATGTATGTAGTATGTATGTATGTATATATGTTTTGAATGTGTATAGCCACAAGAATACACACATACATTTAAGTGTGGAGGCCTGAGTTGATGTCAGAACCATTGAGACAAAGTCTCTTAGATCGTTTGAAGTAAAATGTGTTTATTAAATCTCAGTTCTCTAGGATCAGTTTTGTAATTAACAATTTTATGAAAGGATAAACAGTTAAATAGGGTTAAGTTGCATATATTGAAATGTAAAGTACTCAAGATTGTTGACTCATGTAATCCAGTCACCCATTGTTTCATGATGTCTGTGGACTCCTGAAACAGGCATTTGTTCTGAAGGAGCTGGTACTGCAGCCAGCCAGCGAACAAGGGCCCTGTTTTCTTGAAACTTAGATGGGAGTGAGTAACAGTGATCAAGTCATCAATAAATGAAGACATAAGATTCCTTCTTATGTGGTTAATTGAAAAGATAATATTAAATAATTAGAGTTCTCATTACTAAAATTTAAAAAAAAAACATTTATTTTAGTCCTGGAAAATGTCCTTGGAGATGTGACAAAATTCAGTTTTATTTCAATTAGATTTTTCAGGAAAAATTTAACTCAATATTTCTTTACTCAGAATTACAGAAATGATTGTTAAAATGTATTACTGAATCCAGAAATGTTAATTAATCTTAAAATATAAGAGGTGAGAACAAGTTAGAAATTGCCTACTTGAATACTTTCATATAAAAAATGTAAAATGGGGCATTTACAAAGGAATGGTGATTTATTTATAATTTTATAATAAGTTTAGAAGAACAAAAGAATACACAGAGATCTCTGGATTTCAGGACAATATTTTTAGATAGTATATTTGGGGGGGGAATTTATTTTTGCAAATAGAGACTCAAATATATCAATATTACCACTTAAACATTTTAAAACATATCAAAACAATATAATTTTTTAAAATTTGTGTTCAGGTCAGTACGTGTGCATGTGTGAGTGTGTGTGTGAACCTTTGCACGCAGGTGTCTGTTGAGGCCAGAAGGAAGCTTTGAGTTGCTTGGAGCTAGAGTTACAGGTAACTGTGACATTGGTGCTGGAAATGGAACTCAGATCTTCTGAAAAAGCCACGCTCTTAGAGGCTGAGCCATCTCTATAGCCCCAGATTTTTTTTTAACCTGGAAAACTCTGTAACTAAACAATAGTTAGGTGGGTCCTATTCTCTTAGAAGAAATAAATCAGAGAAACTGAAGCAAGCCTATTTTAACTAAACATAAAGATTATAACCAAATTTTCTGGTCATACCAACACAAATTAGGTAACTTTTGTTGTCTAACTCAAAGAAGCTTATGACTTTAAATACAAAAATAAATAGTCTATTTGCCTATGAATATAATTTAGCTTTTCACTGGGCACATAGAAAATTATAATGGCTACCCTGTTCAGTCAGAGCTTGTAGATACTAATACTTACCAATTGCTGTGATTGCATGGTGTATGGGAGCAGACAGTCTTAGCCTTTAACAGCTTATTCATCTCTCCAGCCTGGTTTAGTTCTTCTAAAGCTCTCTGAGATGAGAAGATGCCAAGTAGTGGATGGCGGAGTAACATCCTTTAAGAATTTGGGCAGTCCTGGTTTTTCATTCATTTGATATAGTATCAGGAGATACGCTACAGATAGCTGAGAAAAACTTACATCCTCACAAAGTATCCCTCCTTGTTCAAACACTAAGAGAGAAATGTAATTGTCCTATGTAAAGAGAAAAAGTACCTACGACATATTCAGGATGCCCTGACACATCTAAAGGCTGCCTGGGCCAAATTTGCTCAAGGGATAAGGACTCCAATGGCGAAATTTTGCTTTAAATTAAGGGATAGGAAGGAGCAGGGTTAGTCTTAGGATGAGGGATGATGAACCAGAAAGCTAACATACTACATTTTGAAGTGGGCTCATGCAGAATGTTTTTATCTCCCATTCCATGCCTCCTCGGGGTTCTGGATACAGATGGAAATTGCAAACACATCCTTTAATCTTATGCATGTGTGTTAACTCTGCTGCTATTGAGGGACGAATAGTTTTAGCTAGAAAAATCTCAATTCCATCACAAGAGATGGCCTGAAACTTTCTAAGATTTCTTCTAACTGTTGGGAAGTCATTGCTCTGGCTCCAGAGACCATTCCAACCCCATCGTGTGTCAACATTAATACTGAAGTTCCCGTTTTCTCAACAGATCCAGTTAGGGTCAAACTCTTTAGAAAGTTTTGCTAGAATTGACTAAAGTTTACTGGTTTGAACTAAAATGCAAGGACCGGCTGAGGGAGGTCAGGTGTAATTTAGTCTTTCTTTGATTTCTTCTTCTCCTTTCTTTCATGATTCAGTTTCTCCCCTCTTATTCATTCATGGTATTATATATACAGTTTCTGTTACTTGGCAGTGCCCTTGATATCTCCATCTCAATTCTAATGACTCCATGGCAACATAAAAAGTATTTTTTTAAGAATCATCATGGGGCTATTACTGAGGAAGTCATATGGAAAGGGTCTTTCCCCATCACGCTTTTATTTAAGGCACCAAGTGCACAAAGTATCACATATATTTTGTATCAAATAGAAAAGAAAGAAAAATGAAACAGGAATTTGGATGTTGGGCATCTCTCTTTTCAGAGACTGGTATTGGTCACACAGAACTTGCCTAGAACCCTGAACAGTACAAGTGGAAGGCAACCACAGAGGGCTAGGATAGCCCAGCTTATATTGATAGAGAAAAACAAGTCACCTAGGCCAGAGAGGAAGGAAGGAGAACCATCACCTGCTGTGTGCTGAGCCTTGGCAGTTCTGTCGAGAATAGAAAACTCAGTGTAGCTGTCTTAGCAGAAGATCTTGAGTCCTGAGCTTCCTGGGGAATCAGAGTTAAGCTGCTGGGAAGAGACATAAAAAGGAGATTAAGTGTTAGAATGGATCACTGCATCAGGCAGTAAACCTATCATTGGCTGGGGAATTCCTGGACTAGAGGGAATTTGGGGGCTGGTCAGGGCACAAACAGTACAATGGAAGAGGGCTACTCCTAAGAAATTTGTGTCCCTGCTTTTTGTGATATCTTTGTACTTCTCAGGTTGATTTGTCTTCAGAAAACCCTGGCTAACACTTGTACTGAACATGTGGGTAACAATTTACCAAAGACCTCCTGCTTCTCTCCGGCTCTGTCTCTGTCTCTGTCTCTCTGTCTCTGTTTTTCTGTGTGTGTGTGAGCGTGTCACCCTGACTTTCTGACTATGTGTCTCTCTTTCTCTATGTGTGTCTGTGGGATGTGTGTAGAGTTGAGTCTGGATATGTATTTGCAGTCACACATGTACATGCATTTGTGTGAGTGCATGTGAAGACCAAGCATCTTCTTTGTTTTTGTTTTTCTGTGTCACTGGCAGGGAGCTTGCCAGATAGTTTTGGATTGTTGGTCACTGACCCGCAAAGAGCTACCTGTCTCCACCTTCCAGTGCTAGGATTGCAAGCACAAGTTACCATGTCCAGATTATTTTTTCCATGAGCTCTGAAGATCAAACATGGATGCTCATACTTGTAAGATTGAGCCACCTCCGTAGCCCAGTTTCTATCAAACCTTGGTATCCTCTATGGAGCTATACTCCATACTCCAATGCCCCTGCCACCCTGCCACTGTGACAGTGACTTCCTTATGTTCTACAAAGAGTTCCCTATCTTCATTCTTGTCTCTACTGCTGAGAGGAACAGTTAAAACCATAGAGGAAACCCTGGGCACCTGAAGTGTGTGTGTGTGTGTGTGTGTGTGTGTGTGTGTGTGTGTGTGTGTAAGCTTAATGGTATTTTGGTGAGTCTTGTGCCACTTCTCCGAGCTCCATTGTTGCCACCAGGATCCTTCTTGAAGGCGGGTGTTTTAGAATTGGCATCAGGGATTTTAAAATTATTTCATGAAATTCATAGCTGGAGACCAATCATTTGGTTTATTACTTTGCTAGTCCTTTCTCACCATCAGTAATTTTTTTCTCCAGTGTTGTCCCTTTGTTTGCCTCTCGTTATTAAATTCATGACACTCACTAAACGTAATCGTGGGTATTCTAGTGAGCTAACAGTTGTGGCAATTCACCAGGGTCTGGTGTTTACATACCTTACATAATTTGATCTTTGGTGTGATTGCTGAGATGTTTACAGCACAAGCCTATTTTGAAGTTGGGAAATATAAAAGATCAAGTCTTCTATTCTTTCCAATGTAGCAAGTGACAGAGTTAGGATTTCAGGTACGAGCTGTTCTGGGGCCAGAGACCCTAATAGTAAGTTTCATGCTGTATCTCTCCCTAAATGAATGCAACCATGGATAAAGGAGCAAAGATTTTTTTTGCATATTAATCTCTGTGCTGGTGCTCTTTTGATGACTGTAGGATTCAACCACAGTTCCCGGAACCCTGTACCTTTATGGTTGGCCAAAGAGCCAAGCAGGAAAGACTCGGGATGCAGAAGCAAAAGAGCAGTTTTGACTGTATGAAGGTCCCAGTGGGACACACAGATGCTGAAGCATTGGCAGATTCTTGCTTGCCCTCATTTCCCCCTAGTCTCTGTCCAGCTGGTCTTCTGACCACTTGGCACTTTCTGGGAGCAAGGACTGAGCAAAGAGGGTGCCTGCAGCAGTCCAAGTTAAGAGTGTATGTATTGAGGTTAGGTCAGGGGCAGTCCAGAAAACCATTCTGTCAGATCACATAAGAACCTGGGTTTTACTGAAAACAAAAGGTGCCAAGCTTCATATCAATGGCAAGGTGGGGCTCTGTAGTGCTGTTGGTATTAACCCATTCGTATTTGGAAGTCTCTCCAAGTCTAAGGAATCATATACTACCAAGGACCCAGCCTATAGATGCTATTTGCAAACAAGGGCCAAAAAGAGATTACTTGGGAGATGAGTGTCAGTAATTAGGTGAGGTCACAGAAGAATGGGGCCTCTTACACTCCAGGTGTTACTCAGGAAGTAACACCTGTCAGCAGATGTGGAGAGGAAATACTGAAGAGAGAGAAATTGTGGTGTTTTGAATGCCAAGTAGAAGTATCAGAAAAAGAAGACAATGACCAGCTTGGCTAATTTCTACCAATAAACTGTCTGAGATGAGATATAAAACTTGACTAAAAATCATCTGGTTCATTCTATTAATCAAACTGCTCCAAATACAAGAAGACATATGTCTTAGTTACTGTTTTATTGCTATGAGGAGACACCATGGCCAAGAAAATTTATAAAAGGAAGCATTTAACTGGGGGCTTGGATGCAATATCAGAGGACTGACTAATCCTCTGCACATCACGGTGGGAAGTAGACAGGCATGGTGCTGCAGAGTAGCTGAGATCTTTGAGAAAGACAGAGACTGGGCCTGACTTTTGAAACCTTGAATCTTACTCCCAGTGACATACTTCCTAAACAAGGCCACACCCCTCTAAGGTCACACCTCTCCAACAAGGCCACACCTCTTCTAACAAGGTTACACCTCCTCCAACAAGACCACACCTTCTCCAACAAGGTCGCACCTCCTAATATGTCTCAAGCCAGTTTCAGTCCCTGGTGACTAAGCATGGAAATATATGAGCCTATGGAGGTCATTCTCATTCAAAACCACCATAATATGTTAAAAAAAATTCTATCATTATTTCTCTGATTGACCCTTCCATTCATCTGGAATTATCAATTCAAGGAGAATATTGCTATTGAGGACCTGTCTCGCTTACTGGTAGAGAGAGTCTCACTATTCTCTGTTCCCTTGGCCTTTTCTTCACACCACCATAAGGGTACTGTTATAATGAAGTGGAACTAAATTGGAAATAGTTTTTGCTTTTGCAAACTGGTGTCTTCTAGAACTAGACTACATGGTGTCTCTCTCTTAACAGAGTCTAGTATGAATGAATACATTCATACATTATTCTATAAGGTTAGAATTTTTCTCTAGTCAATTAATTTCAAAATATATTTTACAAATTAAAAGATTCTTATTCATAGCATTTGTATTATATGCACATGTCCATGTCTATGGAAATGCAAAGAGAGAGAGAGAGAGAGACAGAGAGACAGAGAGAGAGAGGATATGTACCTTAAGGGCACCACTGAGATCTTGAACTGTCTGATGTTTCCATGGACTCACAAATAAATATGTCAATGTTCAAAGGATTGACTGTGAAATACTTTTCTTCTCGTGGATTTAGCTCCTGGGATTTAACTCCCTGCCCTAAAGATGCTACATAACAGCTCAGTCCCTTGGTAGATGTACAGACATCACTGTGGTCAGCAGCAGCAGCAGCAGCAAATTCTAGTGCTGACTAATATATGCTTATGTGAGTGTTTTGCAAGGATGATTTTCCAGAAATAAAATATAAATAGATAAAATTAAAAAGATCTCAAAGAGCCAGCTTCTTTTGCTATGCAACTGAAAGTTCAATTACCAGCTTTCTTTTTTTCAGGCACAAACTGCTTCTTGGGAATTGTTTACTATTCTGTTTTATTTTTCAAAAGCAGGGCTTTTTATAATTTATCTTTCTTCTTTTGTATAATATAACCCAAACCCCGTCCTCTTCCCCCTCCATCCCTCCCGTGTCTTCCTCCCCTCTCACAGATCCACCTTCCCTTCCCCTCCGAAAAGATCTGGCCTCCTGGAGTTACCACTCAAACCGGGCATAATAAGACGTTACAAGGTCGGGTATGATCCCCTACATCGAGCTCGGACGCGGCAACCCACAAGAGGCAAAGGGTCCTAAGGGCAAGAAAAAGGGTCAGACACCACCCCCTGCTTCACTCCAACTTTTAGGAGTTCTATGAGAACACCAAGCCAGACAACAGTATGATCTGTGTAGGAGTCCATACAGGCTCCATGTCTGCTGCTTCATTCTCTGTGAACCCTTAAGCATACTGGTCAGTTGACTCCATGGAGTCTATTAAGTTGACCCATAGTAATGGGTGACAGGAAGCCTGAACAGTCCAACTCCTGTAACCAGGCAAATCTTCCAGGTGTGGGACTGGGACACTATCCCAGCCATAAAACCTTTAACCTATACCATCTCCCACCACCAAGAGCTTCTGGGCAATGGAAGGACGGAACCCATGGCAAAGGAGGGAGCATGCCTGACACTGCAGGGCTAGCCAGGAACCAGGACCTGGATATTGGACAGCCTGCAGACAATTCCTAATGATATTCTGCCATGCCCACAGATTGGTGACTAGTTCAATTATCATCAGAGAGGTTTCCTCCAGCAGCTGATCAGAGCAGATGCAGAGGCTCAGGGCCAAACATTGTGTGAAGTTTGGGAAACCCCACAGAAGAAAGGGAGGAGGAGTTTTGGGGAGCAGAAGGGTTGAGTTGAAGGCATTAGGAGAACAAGCCCCACAGGGTCAACTGTGGTCAACACAGGATCAGTAGTTCTTTTTATATCCAAGCCAGAATTCATCTAGGGTGTTCTGATGAGTTCTCCAACAAGTAAAGACTTAGTCCCTCAATCTGTGGGAGCACTTCAGTGGAAGGCCACAAGGTAATATCATCATGCAGGGCTTTGCATAGGCTGCGATGATCAGCCCTGGCCAAGTCGACACTTCCTACAGTTTCTTGAACCCAAAGCTTGATTAATAGGGAGAGAAAGATTCCTATTGTCTTGATCTCAAAACAACTCTGAGTCTTAAAAGTACCCTGTAGGACAGGCTGGGCAGGTGTTGAAACTGCATCATAGCCTATGATTTTGCTGCCCAATTCTGCTTCCTCTCCTTCCTTTTTGAAGGCAGTCTCCAAAGATCTACCCTAGGTCATTAAGCCACACCTCAAAACCTCATCCTAGGGAAGACAACGCTTAACATTGGCTTTAATATATTCCCTGGCTTTAATCTCTGAGGGTTTTGGTGGAATACAGGGCTCAGAGCATATGTGTGAAACTCCGTGTGTACCATGTACTAGCTGTGAGATGTTGCGAATACGAATGTCTTCTCTAGATCTAAGCTTCCTCATCTGAAAATGGCATCAGCCATTAAAGATTAAGCCCTAGCTTGCACAGCATTGCCACAGTGATCACACACTAAAGATCTCAGGATGTGCATGACATTTGGGTTGAGGGAGACATTATTCTACCCCAGAGGTACTGAACAAAAGAATCATGGACAAATGATGGATGAATTTATGAAAGATACTTATAAAGATCAGGCAGAATTGAAACTAAAATAAAGTCCTCTTGTGTCTCTTACACCATGATGGCTTTATAGTCACCAAACAATTGAAGAGTGCAAGAATGGCACTGTATAGAGATGACTGTTTTAAACTTACTTAAGAATGGTTAAGTTTTGAAGGGAGGGACTACAAATATCTTTAAGATATAAATGTCAAATTCTGGTTTTCTATAGACTTGGAAAGAGCTGTATGAGAGGCCTGGCTGTTAGTCTACAGAACTGCATCATAACAGGTTTGACCAAGTCTCAGGGATGGAAACAAAATAGAAATGTGCAGAAAATTCTTAATTTAAGCAATTTTGATGCCAGCATTTGTAACTTTTGATGGCTTGCGCACCTGACACCAATTTTGTAGTCAGAAAAAGGCTATAGACTTTCACCTTGCAACTCTTCCTTGTTTTTGAAGCATTTCTAAGACATGATGTAGGTATGCTAAGAACTAACGGCAAAATCCACCACATTATTGCCTAAAGTAAGAGAAGTCTTTTCGGTCCCCAGGTACAAATAATGTCTTATTTTTTTATCATAAAACCTAAAGCCATAAAAATCATTTCTAAGAAGAAAATTACCAAAGTCATAAAAAAGTTACCCTACTGTATCTAATTTTAAATTATTTAATAAGTGACTCAAACCAAAGATTATGAGTCACAGTTACAAACTAAACTTTGCCCTTACTTTCTTTAGTCAACACTTCACCAATCAACAGGTATTTATTGAGCATCGACTCTGAACTTGGCAGTAGCTATCTTTCTTTATTTCCCAGAGGAGGAAAACATGTTTATTCCATTAAAGCATGAAGTCTCACCTTCATATATTTCCTGAATACATTTACAGTGTAGGTTCCAGAAGCAGGTCATTGCAGGGATTGCTTTGTATAGACTTTAAGAATTTGTACTTCATCAAAACCTTCATTTTTGCTGTGATAGTCATTGGAAGCCTATCTTGATATATAATAATAATTAAAGGTATCGTTGATAGGGCACTGGCTGAATATAGCGCAGCATTTTATGGACTTGCTAGTTCTTGAGGCTCAGGGTTGTAGGTGACAGAACATATATGTCACAAATCTATTTTTTATTTGAAGCTCTGAAAGTTAATTAACAGTAGCTGCATTTCACATCAAAATGGTGTCACAGGTGAGTAGAATTTTGATGCTTGTTTCTCAACACAAGCAAGAAATATTGACCCAATTACAAAGAATAAATATCAATAAAACAGCAGGTCTCTGATAAACAGATATAATTACCAGAGGATCTGCCTGTTTACACATCAGGACCACTGTCTTCATATATCTTATCCTGTTACATAATTATCAAATAAAACAGTAATTCCAGAATGAGTAATAACCATCACACAGAGTCCTGCATGGTTGAATATTCTCATCTTGGCAGGAGGATGTCCCTAAGTAACATCTAATAAAGAGTCACTATGAATCTCTAAACAGTGAACTAGCCTCAAATTGGTATCTGAGAAACCAATCACTAGCTATCCAGGGGTCAGGTCCACCTTGGCTTTAAGTGATTTTCACTGTAGCGGAAAGACTCTGGCACTGCCCATGTGGGGATGTGTTGTGTTTATATCTTTCACTTTTTATTAGGATGGAGGGGAGAGGGCTTTCGTTTTGTAAAAGCAGAAGACCTTACAGGAATAAATTTGGCACAGTGACCAGGGCTTCCTTTGCTTTTCAGGCAACTATCTTGGTATTCTTTCTCTTGAAGTGCTGTGATGGGCACAAGAAGAATAACTCCTTGCTGAGCTCTGTAGTTCCTCCAGATGAGAACAGCAGGAGACCAGGCAGATGGCCAAGGCAGAGTGGGAGAGGACCTAAATTCACAGCCAAGCCTGCGGCAGATCTACTGCACAAGGCAGCAGAAGGAAATGGTTTGCTTTGAACCCTGGTGTGCCCTTCCAGCCTCCTGGGTGCAAAGCTTGCATTTCTCCATTAACCTGGCCTTCAACAGATACAGCTATAGAGAGAGGCCTGGGTTTGGGCCACAACTTCGCATCACAATGGGTTTGACTAATTCTCTTGGGTGGAAAGAGCTTGCAAATGCATGGAGCCTCTGGGATTGCTCAGCCTCTTTCTAGCTGTCATTCAGGAGACTCTCAAATCTCCAGCATTGGAGGAGATCTTGGCTAGTTTCATTCCGGGCCATTTCCTTCTTTCAAAAATTCTTTATTGTCCGATAGGCTTTGTGACACTCTCCTTCAGGCTGGGCAACTGGTAACATTCCAGTACCACTCAAAGTCAGTCAAATTGAGACAGAGTGGGGAGTCCTGTTAGGACTTCTGGAAAGCGGAGGGGAGGTCCCTTTGTCCCTCAGCACTGAGGATACTAGAGAGAGCAGTAAGAAGGACCCGGAAATTGGACTTAAGTCTCCTCAGAGTCTGTACAATGTTTAATCCTAACCAGTGTTTGTTTATAAAAACAGTGCTCTAAGTAATTCGCACCCAGTTTGTCATTTAACCTCTTGGACACACATGTGTTGGCTTACCAAGGAGAATTTTTTGGAGTTGTTCTTAAGAGAACTGAGTTTGATGCTGACAGAAAGGAATCTGGGGTCAGAACTTCTATTTTAAGCAGAGGCCTTTGGGATTTATAAAAGATGTTTCCGATATGTTAAAACATCTGGAAAAGACTTTGAGATCTTCAGTAAAAGCAAAAAGCTTCTTGATTTGTATTTCAGGTGAGGAAACGCAGGCCTAAGCAGCTTGGCTGACTTTCTCCTATACCATCAGATCTCCAAAAACATGTTGCAGTCCTGAAGAGGCTCCCAAGGACCAGAAGGGAAATGGGTCCATCAGCAGAATTCCCTGGACCATTTCAAGTTAAGGATGCTTTTGAGGGGAATAGGTATCCCTGTTTCTCCTCCTTCTACCTGAGTGCCTTTCCATCTTCCCTGGACTAAAAGAAGATTCTCAAGGTCATTACCTCAGTGTTTCTCTGGGTAGGTGGGGCTGGGTTTGGCTGCTGAGTTATTCTGATGACCCAGAAATTACCTGTATTCATTTCTTTCTTTTTAGATAAAAGCATTTCTATTCCGGTTTTTCTATAGCTCCTTTTCAAGAGAAGAGGGGGAAAAAAAAAACCCAGCGTCTTTGCTAGCAGACTCTCCTATTCTCTGTGCAGTCTTTTATAATCTGTCTTGATTCTCAGTCCATACCTTAGTCTTTTTTTTGTACTTTGTATCTTTTAATCACTAAAGAATCTGACTCAGTGTCTGTCCCTGTGGATCACAGGCAGGTCTCCTTCATCTGTGTCTCCAGGAGGAGAGGGAGGGGCCAGGAACTCTTTTTTTCCCCAAAACAAATTCCTGCCCCAACAATATAGCTGCCTTTTCTCCAGGGTCTCCTTTGGGTTGTTATTCATTCCTAAAGTTGACTTTTTAGAAATACTTTCATGTAGGATGAGGAAAATCTGATAACTCATCTCATTATTAAAATAGCTAAGAAGTTGTCTCTTATATATGTGTACATGAATGTCTAGAAATATGTATATAAAGATATCTACTTATATAAATGTATATTATAGAAAACCAGTAGTATGGTATTTTCTTTGTTACGTACAACAAAGACAAGCCAAAATAAAAGAAATAAAATCCACTATAAAGTAAAAGCTTTTATAAAGACTTTAAAATAGTTTTACTCTGGGGAAAGGTGGGAGGTGATAAGGTAAAACAATTTATACATAGATCACATCATACTGAATGCTTCTTCATAACTATCATTTTCAAGAGATATTGGTAGAATAGAGGTAAAGCATCTCCAGGTACAAAGAAAGAGAAAATAGCAGGTGCTAATACGTGACAAAAGTCTTCGAAATGGAAAATGCCCATGGAAGGAAAAGGACCAAACCTGTAGTGACTACCCACCCCAGAATCGTAGGCAGTTTGAATTTGGCTAAGAGTCTTTCTGTTTATGCCAATGGTTTTCCTCTGAAAATGACTTTTTTTAATGTTCTATATTCAAATGTACTCAAATTTGCCAACTGTCTGAAGTTTATATAAAACAATGAATGTAACAGACTATTGTCCCTTTAAATTGGCATGTCTAGATTCTCCAATAGTGCCAGGTGCTGACGTAGGTTTAGAACATTACATCATCTTTCCGTTTTCTACCAAATAGACAGGTGATAAGAAATGCACAGTTTAAAACAGATAGCACACTAAAAATATAGCTTCTCTCGTAAATACTATGCTTATGTCTTTTGATGCATGTATTTTTCCAGGAAACCGAGTACATGAAATTTCACTAGATTAGATACTAAAATCACAACCTGAACTTCCTATGTGCTCCGCAGTATTTATGCTCACCTCAGGCCTGGTCATCTGTGCACCCTTTGATCCTCTTCTGGTATCAATATCAGACAAGAAAGAGGATGTGTTTGAAAAGGCATTGGAGGAACTGTGAGTGTGGAGAAGGAACAGCCTCCCCACGTCACATCAGTACAGCAGGGAGACCCAGATGCTAAGATCACTGCATCACAGGAAAATAAATCTCCATCTTAGAGGTGCAAACAGTGACAGCTATCCAGGTACTTTCCTCTTTGAAAAATCTCTCTCTTCCCCTCACCCCTCTCTGTGTATGTATGCAGGGGCACATGCATGCATAAGTGTGTTGTGTGGCACATGCATATATAAAGTGTGCTGTGTGGATCCTGGCTCATGCCATGCCATGGTATGCATGTGGAGATCAGAGGATAGCCTCAGGTGTTGGTCCTTGCCTTCTATCTTGTCTAAAATAGGCTCTCTTTGCTGTTTGAAGCTGCATACTCTAGGTTAGCTTCCCCTTGGCTATTGTCCTGTCTCCACTTTTCATATTGTGATAGTTACCCAGGGATTACAGATGCATATTCTTACAGAAAGGATTATATGTGGATTCTGGGGTTTGAACTCTGGTCCTCATGCTTGCTCTGTGAACATTTTATAAATCCTACCATTGCCCTAGTCCTCCAAGCCTCTTTTTAAATAACACATAGGATGATCCTCACGACAACCACAAGCTGACAGGAATAGCAGAGATTTCTGGCTTCTAAGGTATGCTCACCAAGTTCCATCAGACTCCGCTATAGCTATAGAAATACCTCATCCAAGTGCCTTCCCTGTGCTCTTTCTGTTGTATCATCAGATGCTAACTAAATATTAAGACTGCTGTAAATGGCATATTTAATAGAGAATGATATGTGTTCAAGGACTCATGGAACAGAACCACCATATTGTCATGCATACAGTCACAACAAAGGCAAATGCTATTTGAGGGTAAAGGACCTGCAGGGATAAGATGAAGAAGGGTTCCTGGAAGAAATCAAACTAAATAGCAATCAAAAAAATATAATGAAGAGTTAGCTGGGTATTGAATGAGTGAATAGTAGTCCAGAGAGATAAAATAATCCTGAAAGGCTTTTGGTGACAGGAAGCTATATGTATGAACCTAAATGTGTTCATGGTGCTTAGGAGAGAAGATGCAGGAAAAAAGAAGGTGAAATAGAAAGAGAGAAGAGGAACAAAGGAAACTTGAGAGTATAACAAGACCCTGCACAGCAGCGAAGTCTCATACAAGGACATGGCTAGAGGGCAGCACTGGCTGAGATTATCTACATTAGGTTCATCAAGGTGGAAAGAGTGCTCCTAAATGTGGACAGTGACATGCCAGGCTTAATGAAACCTCACAGACTTAATGAAGAGATGGGGGATGTGTGGCAGGTATGACAGGATATATTTGGGAGTTGGTGAGAGAGAACATATTAGTTATTTTTCTTGTTTCTGGGGCAAAACACATTAATGAAAGCAGTCTGGGTCACTTGACAGGTCCAGAGTACAGTCCATCATGGTGGGATCATCATGGCAGCGGGAGATTGAGATGGCCGGTCACATCATGACTCCAGCAAAGAAGCAGAAGAAGACGAACACTTGTGCTCAGATTGTTTTCTTCTTCTCATTAAGGCTGTGACTCTAGACCATGGAATGTCACTACACACATTTAGGATTGGTCTTTCCACCATGATGGACCTAATATAGATAATCCTTCATAGACATTCTCAGAGATTTGTTTATGTGGTGATTGTAAATCCCATCAAGTTAATAATGAGGATTACCTGTAGGGGGAAGAACTATGTAAACTCTCATCTTCTACATTCAAGGGACTCAGATGTTCAAAGATGGTACTTGGGAAGGTTACAACGATGATGTCAGTTCTTTCTGGAAATGTATTAGAGATATTTAACAGGCTTTATGCTAATGATGCTAAACATCTGTAGAGACTGTGCTGTAAATATCCATTTGGGAATATTAACATTTAAGTAGTGTTTGAAAGCTTGGAGAATAAATGAGATTTTCTACCAAGAGCATGTCCAGTGATAACCAGAGTGGGCCAAGATGGAATCCTAATGAATAGCAGCACTTAAGGAAAAGGCAAGGAGATGGTGTTTGCGAGGATACATGGAGAAACAATAAATAGCAAGACGTGTAATTTGGGACCCTTTACAGCACCAGGATGCTAAAGTCATGGGACAGCGTGATATGGCGGTTCACTTGAAATGCTGAAGGGGGAGGCTTGTAAGTGCGGGGCCAGCCTGGGATACATAGTGAGACTTTGGTCTTCAAAGATGAACAGACAACAACAAAACTGAATCACATAACTAGAAGTGTCATGGGGAGAAGCAACGACCATGTGAAATGCACCAGAGCTGTTCTCCAAAAACAGATGCTGGGGAAAAAAGCTACTAGGAGGTCACTGGTGTCACATTGGAAGAAGCTGATTGATAAAGGCAGAAATTCATTTCGGTCAGACCAGGAGGTGAAGAAGAGATGCAAAGGCTGGGAAGACGAGAGACACGAAAGGCCAAAGGATGTGCGTGATGCAGGCTGGGGAGAAAGTCCTTAATGATTCGCTTGTTCAGAAGCTGGAGAGAGAGGAGTGACAATTGAGAAGTCATGCTATTCAGCACGAATGATGGTCTGATCTTGAATAGACTCGAGGAACTGTAGTCTTAGGGAATGGAGGCTAATAGTTGAGAAAAACTGACTTCCTACTTACGGCTTTCCGTCAGGTGTTCCATCCATTACGCAGGGTTTACTATGTGTAGATCCACTAATGCTGTGCAATAAAACAGATGCGAGGGAGCAAGAAATAGTGATTTTGTGTTGTTGAAGAAGCACAGGCGAGCATGCTGGATCTGAGCACAGGAGCACTAATTGGACTCAGTGGGTCACAAAAAGGCAAGAGGAGGAGAAAAAGGAGGAGGAGATGAAGAAGAAATATTAGAAGATGGTATGTGGCTGAAAGGGCAATGTGAGAGAGTCTGGGGGAGCTGGGATGGGTAGCATCTAAATATATTATAATTAGTTATGAGGTTATCAAAGAATAAGTAAAAACTACTGTACCTATTTTCCCAATTATTCAAAATTTTACTTGTAGACAAAGTAAGTGTATGATTGTGTATTAGAAGAAGCAGTAAACATAAATTCTAAGACAAAGAACAATAAAGTTCATAGTTTACCCAAGATTCACTATTTTCTATTATTTGATTATTAAAAAACAAAACAAAACAACTCACCCACACACACTCTAACTTGTCTGGGCTTTACTTCCTATGTTATTGTCATTACTTTGTGATATAGAGAACCCCCTCCTCGTAAATTTGTAGTTTGGATTAATGAATATTCATTACCTTAGTCAATATTCAAACGGGAAAGCAGAATCCATCCTGGAGAGAAAGAAATCAGAACAAGACTATGGTCACATAGATGAGAGGATAACTGAGAAACCAGTAAAAGGATAAAGAAAATCTTGACATTGGATGTGGGGGGGGCAGCCACACTCACCCACACTTTGGGAAGAACATAAGGAGCTCGAGGTCAAGGGCAGCCTGTGGAACAGAAATCTATTTGCCTGACAGTGACTGACAACCAGAAGAAGATGCCCCTGAAACCTGGAAGAGAAGAGGCTCAGAGGCTGCTACACACCCCACAGAATGGGACTGGTGTGGTGGTCCACTGGCCAAATCTAAGTGTCAGCCAGAGGAGGAGGGCTTGGGAATGTAGATCCTCAGGAATCAGACCAGAAAGAGAAAGGCGGGGAAGAATCTTAGCAAAATGGGTGAAGGTCAAATCAAGGGCTTCTGGAATTGACTGGCTTCCTGGTACTAGGGAGCATTTAGTCAATGTAACATTCCTTACTTACAACAGTCGGCTATGAAAGGAGCTGGTAATAGTTACGTGGAAGGCAGGGGCGGTAAAGAGTGGAAGAATGATATTTGAGGAGCTGCTTGTAAGAATGAGTAGACCGTGCTTCTGCTTAAACCCTGGAGTCTAGGTGCCCTGGGTCCTGAAACTTCTACAGGACTCCCTCTTCACAGAGTTGGAAATATACACTTTGGGAATCTTTAGAGAATTTAAGAATACTCGAATCATCTCTTAAATCTCATAAAAATCAGGAGCAGTGTCTCATGATTCATAGTTTACAGCAAGGAAGTGGATGCCTTCTATGCCTCTCTGCAGCTCTGGGCCCCGTGACTGTTCACGTAATATCCTCTCGGCCAGCCCAACAGGATATACTGCTGGACTGATCTTGTCTTTGAAGTAAAATGAAACCCTCAAGCTTTCATTTGCCTAATGAAAACCTCAGCCAGAAAGCTTCCCGTTTTCTGATCACATGTGGAGTATTCTAAGCTCGTTTTGACTGGGGACGCCAGATGCTGGACCTGCACGTAGCATTCACATCCAAATTTGGAGCAGGTGCTAATTATCAGAACAGGAAACAGATACTCCGACCCAAAGAAAATCCCTCCCTTCTAGAAGGAGAGCAGTGCACTGCTACATTATAAAAGGAGCCCTATTAACTTACAGCCCCGAGCTCCAGTCTGTGAAGGTAATTGTCTTCTGCTTGCCCTATGACTTCTTCACTACTTGGGCATAAACACTCAGGTCCCACATAAGAAGGCTTTATGTAAATATGAATGTGATTTCCCTGCACCCAAAAAGGTGGTTTTCATTGAAGAGCAACATTAGACTCACACTAACAGCCAGCGTAGTTCAAGGAAAGTGATTCCAAGTGAGTGTGAAGGACTGGGCACCAGCACAGATGTTTCTGTGTGGGCACCTCTGCCCTTCCTCCCTTTTCTAAATATACAACGCTGAGTGGGGACTGTCAGGGTCAGGAGAGAGGAAGTTCTCAGATGCCCGTGCAAAGCAATAATCTTCAAGTGGATGCCATGCCGACGGGGGTGTGGTGTTGGTTACAAGGAAGTCAGGAGGCCAAGACGGGTAGTCAAAGAAAGTTAAAAACAGAATCAGCGTGCGGGGAAGGGTCACGGAGGGAAGCAACAACGACAAGAGTCAGAAGGAGAACATCTGTAGGCTTTGCAAGAGCAGACAGGGAGGGAAGTAGGGCCGGGGATTTTCTTTGTTTGCTTCTTTCTGCCGCACACAGCATGGTTTTGATATCCCCTCATTTTTTCTCATCATATTCACAGGTCCAGATGACTAATGTGTGATGTGAGTTACTCTCTCTAAATTGGAGGTCACTAAACAAATGTTAACACTCGCTTCCTCCCAACCCATTGCACTTTACTTCGCTACCAGATGACTCCCACCGATCCAGGACATCATTTACCAGTGACTCCCACCGTCCAGGTTCAGCTGGTCTCTAAACATCTTGTGCTTCAGCCCTTAGGGAACAGGCTCAAACCTTTGCCTGCTGCCCTCCTGACATTACTTCCTGCTAGTTCAGTCAGTGGGATTTGTGCTTCTTAGTACTAACAAAATTTCTAGCACTAAAGAAAGAGCACGGTTTTTAAACACCCTTTGTGCCATTAGATGCGCAGACTGGACTCACACTCATTTTCACAGTGCATTATCAATGCAAGTCCTCTCAGACATCCAGGCTATCGTATTTTCTTATTGTTTTTTGTATGTATGCATTCTTATAATATAGCATAATTAGGGCATTTTAGAACACTAAGGGTATAACCCTTCTGTTTGTTTTGCTCCCGATCACACGTGCGTATCTATAATATTTACCACCATAGTTTAGACATTCACGCATTCATCCTCATGTGTGTGTGTTCTTAGCATGCTGTAAGGTCCATTCCATCAGGCAGCCCTAGTGAACAAGCTCAGGTATATTTCCTTATGGCTCAGTGAGGGAATCCCTCTGAGACAGCCAGCCAGTGTAGAGACAGCTGGGTTCTGGCTGCGTATCACCCCTCACTTCTATCACACTGTAAAGCAAATATTATACTCTTCTTTGAGCCATCTAGTTTCTATTTGATCTCCAAATTATACAAAAATATCAAATCAATGCCCCAGAGCCGCCTCTTTTGCTGTTATAAAATTTCCTATGTAAATTTACTTCTTCCCACCTGTCGCCTTCTGAGGAACCACATGATGGTCGCAGTCTTCCTGGAGTATTGGAAACAAGACAGGGCTTACTTTGGAAACATATATGTTGCCCTTGTTACATTAGATATAGATTGCGGTGTCACAATATGTTTTTTTAAGGCCAATACTATTTCTAACTCAATCAGTAAACACTAAACCCATAGCATTTCAAACCATGCTGACAGTCCAGGGTGAAATGTGCTTCACGCTGAGAAACGCACGTTGAGAGTCAAGTTCATTTCAAAGTCTCCCAGCTCTGCGTTGGTTCTCATAGCAGGAACAATTGTAACCTCTTAAGATCAGGCAATATCGCTTTCCTCGCAAAGGAACGAAAGCTATGAAATATGGATCTTTCACGAATGGTTTTGGTAAAAACATCTTATAAAGCTTCTGCAACTCTCTCCCTTTAATAGTCATAAAATGCTGGCATTTGTTGATGGCAAATATAAATCCTCATATATAAATCCCCAGTCGGGAGGCTCTGAGCTTCTGGCTTTCCTGCTTTTCCTCCTACGTTGTTTTTTGTCTGCTCCACAGACATCTTGCTACCTTTTGCTACAGTTCTCCCTGGGTCCTCTGTCTCCTGCACCCCTTTTCTCAGCTTAATGTGACCTCCCTAGAGATAGCTTCTCTACCCCACTGGGACAGTCGGTTGACAATCACCCTTTCATTCTCTGTACCACTCTTCTCTGCCATTCTCTCTGATATATCATATATCCTAAATTTCCCCCATGGAGAGCATATTCTACAGGCAGCATCTCTGTCTGCTTCCTATCCTCTGTTTCTAGGACACAAACCCTTGGACTGGGTGGCTCCTGACAAAAGGAACTCTAATGCTTCAGGCCAGGCTTTAATAACATGACCAGAGGAAAAGTAATACCCAGATGATAACCTAGACTGCAGTCATCTCATTTCTGTCCTCAGAGAGGAGAGTAGACAGTAATCCTGTCACATTGTCTTCCTTGTTATGTGAGTTTGAGCTCAGACTCCCAAGCAGAGTTCTGCCATCATGTCCCGAGTAGACACTTCAAATCTTCCCAGTCTTAGGGTACCTTCAAAGTCTGGCTGTGAGAAGAGAATTCTGGGACCCTCAACAGAAGGGAGGATTAATCCCTAAGGCAAAGGCAATACAGAGATCAGATGGCCAGGGCTACCCTCTTATGTTGCAATGTGTTAACCACTCTTTGTTGCATGACAAGCAACTGAAGAGAATGCAGATTGATTTTGGTTAACGTTTGAGGGAATATATTTTATCACGGTGGGGAACTTGTCACTTCAGAAACATGAGGAGACTGGTCACATTTCGCTCGCATTCAGAAAGCTGAAGGAGGTGGACATCGGTACTTAGCACACTTTCTCTAGAACCCAAATCCACGGCACAGTGCCACCCATAGTGAGCACTTCTTCCCTCCTCAGTGAGTTCATTCCGGAAATGATTTCAGGGACACACTAACAGATGAGTCTCTGGGTGATTCTAAACCTAGTCAAATTGAGGATGAAGATGCAGCATCTTATCTGGTACTGCCCCAGAAGTCCTACCATCTGACCGTTCTGTGTGCTTCTTGAAGAGATACGGACCTGGCAGTGTGGGTCAGGTGACCAGAGGCTCTCTTTCCTACATGCTTTCATTTCATCTTCGTCTTTTTACCCAATGCTGGCTGTGACCTGCGTTCGAGCTATTGCTTTGAACTCTGGAAGAGGATCAGAAGAGTCATTTGTCTAACCTCACTGTAGTATTCTAAGCACTTTTCATCATAAGAACATCTATTTGGGGTTTCATGCAACCTTGTGTGGTCCACAAGGCAAGTATTGTCACCGTGTCTTGAGAAATAAGACACTCTCGGTGCCAGACTCAAAAGGTTTTGCCACAATCTTTTGCTAAATGCCCAGGGTTTTTTTTTTGTTTTCCCTCTTCTAACCATTCCTTACACCTATCAATTAGGAAACCAGGCCAATATTGATCTCTGATGACTCAATCTTGATGATTGAATGTGCTGAGAACTTGGGGTCTAGTTGCTTTGGTTTTCTGTAGACTGTTCTTCCAAAATGCTGAAATGTGTATTTTATAACTTGTGCCCCATTTCTTCATTACCTCTGATGAGACAGAACCGAAACAGCTAGAAGACAATCAAACTCATGTCTCTGATGGAGAACAGGGACTAGTGGATAATTTATAATCTATGTATTCATGGTTCAAAAATGTAAACTTCCCTTTTTTTATCTTTCTGAAGATGTGATTCAGAAATCTTGTCTACAGTTTGATCATAGAATTGTCACACTTCCCAGGTATCCAAAGCAACTCTGTCTTCTGGAAGAAGGTGTTTCAAAGCATACATCTCTGGAGGTTCAGAAAGGGGTACTCCTGACTGATTACTGTGTTGATATGAGATATCTGCTACTTAGATGTGTACTCTGTGGCTTAGTTTAGGAAGAGTTTGAGTTTTTGCTGATCTATGCCACGATTGTTGGCTCAAGCTAAGCTAAGACAATATGGAGTATGTTTTATCCTTGAAGGCTATTGCTGTGTGAGACACCCTATAAAAGTTAAATTTATTTAATTCTTGAAGCAAGTCAACATTTTTATGATTAATATGCCTGTTTACCACAGCCCTTTTTATATACTATTTCTAGTTTGTGTTTGAAGATCTCAATAAATCATTGAATATCACTGAATTTGGGGCCCTGCCTGAGAAACCTGATCCAGTTTATTGAGCCACACAAAATGGGTATGTCGTAAATAACATTTTATTCATGTATTTCCCCACTCCACTTAATAAAACATAAAAACAAATGATGGAATAAACTTAGAAGAATCATAGTAAAACAGAGTGAATTCTTACTATCTTAAACAAAATAACCTTGCAGCATGACTGTCATCGGGACTCACTCGGCTGCATGTGCATATGGTATCTGACATTTCCTTCATCTGAACCCTCAGTAGTTCAATCGTATCTTGTGTGGATGAGCCTTATGTACTGCTGGTTAACTTTCAAGGCTGTTCGTATTTAGTAATCTACTTAATTTGTGCTTTTGTTGAAAATAGTTCATCTGAAACCTTCTAAAGGAGAACCCATTAGTCTGTCATAGACTCCATTGCCCATGTGTGGTGGTAAGAATGGTTATTTTTGTGCAGACTGCAACTTTTGAGGCTCTGCACATTATGTAAGAAAGGCAGGAAAGAGTATGTGGAGTGGAGAACTCAAGGAGATCAATCACCTGTATTATCCCACCTGTCTTTGTACTATTTGAATGTGAGAGAACTGTCAGAGACAAGTGTCGTGAAACAAATCATAAATACTTGCTCTGTTTTAAGGAAAGGATGTAAAGATTCCTTCTTTCCTACTGATGTCCATGGATGCTAAAACAAAGAAATAGATTAACAGGTGGGGAAAATAACTTGTTAGTTCTCTTTTCATTTTGAGTTCCAGTTTCCATACTAAATCATTATCCTTTTGCAAAGCACCGGCACAAGGTTACAGAAAGATCCAACAAGCATTTCCTGAATGTGACACGTAGTTTCATTACTATTTCAGACCAACTTGTAGCTATTGGGTTTCCAGACACGGCTTATCACTCACATTGTTGACTTGAAGAAATGGGCTTTCCTTATCTTGCTCGGGTATTCTGAGATGCCATAAAGAATGGAATTTCTGTTATTTATAAAAGATCTGAGAGTTGTACAAATCTCTGTCACGTGGATGCTCAGACTTGGTTTCTCTGCACGTGTTCTCCCCATCATGCACACAGTAGGTACAACGTGCATAGTTGCAGTGCTCTTAAAATAGTTGTACTGACTGTTATAATATCGCTTGACTTTTGACCACCGCAGTGCACAATGCAGGAAGCCTGTTCTACAAGACAGTATCTTATCTGAAACAGTGGAGAGACAATGTTTTCACACAATTACTGCAAAGTTTTCTCACTTTTTGAAAGTACAAAGGTTTGGGTAAAGAATGAAAATTAACATCAATTCGTTGAACCTGCACACAGGTCTATGAAGTAGAATAGATGGGTGCTATTTCATTGTCTCAGAAGGTGAGGAAATTAATTAGTAAATAAATTAATTTTTTGTTCAAAGTAACCAAATAGTCAACTTATCAGTTTAGGCTTCTGGTAAAATGCAGACGGCATATTCTCAAATGGTCTGGAGTAGGCTTTAAAGGAGACTGTTTATAAAATGGCAGTAATCTCTAGAAACAGTGGTCAGGAATTCTGCTGTATAGAGGCTGATGACCTCTGGAAACTATTTGCATTCTTCAACAAGAAAGGCTGAAGGGGAGAGAATGGTGCAGGACTTTTGAGAGGAGACCAGCTCTCATGTGAGATGGCCTTCAGTGAAAGGCCACAGCCTGCTAAAAGTTACCAGAAAAGGAAAAAAGGAACAGACACAAATGGCTAGTCTCACTTTCTTCCTATTCTTCAATATCTTACAGCCTCCCATTATCTGATGTAAGAAGAAAGAGTCTCAGGGTCCAGACACCAGATCAGTTTCCTGAGACACAGGGAGCCTATCAGAGGAGAGAAGGAAAAATTTAGCTTTTTTTTCAGAATGTGTTACAATCTTCACACATGTATTTCTACTTTCTGTGAAATAGGATTTTTTGTCTTCCTAATTTTTTCAATATAGTTATCACTTGATTTGTGGTTTATAAGTTTACATTTTAAGTATTAAACTGCTTAGAGTGGAAAAAATCTGCATATAATTTTAAAGACGGAGACTATGCTATTTTTTATGGGTCTAACTTTCATCAGAAAAACCTACATCACGGTAGAGAGTGAGGAGAATGATCATGCAGTTGTAAACATTTCCCTTCACATGTGAACACACCATTATAATTCTAAAGATATGTGTTTCACCAGATTGTGACAGTTTTGTTGCTTCTCCTCGTTTCTGGATATTCCTCTAGCTTCCATCCGCACCTTCCCGGGCTCATATTGTCTTTAAAATACTCACCCCTTGGCGCAGTGCTCTCGAGCCAGTACTTACAATTATTTGCAGATTAAAACAAAAGATCAGCTTTACTGAAAGCAGATAGAAAGACAGCAGGATTTATTACTATAAGACCTTGATTGTCTATTAATTGAAAGTAACTTCGCTCAGATCTCCTAAGCAAAGATAGCTGTGGGAAGGCGTAAGGTGCTCAAATGAAGCTGGACTTGAAGGTAAGACACTGGGTATGAACGAATTAACTTTTATAGAATGCGGGAAGTGCCTCAGAAAATCTGGGAAGACAGAAGAGCATTTGTGGGAGCCCCTTCAAATCCATCCTAAGGGAATGAGTTTTACCTAATAGAGTTGTTGGCCAAATAGCCACTATTGGAACCTCCCCCAATCCAGGCTATTCCCAAGACAATTGGTTGCTCTCCACAGACAGTAAGGTCCTAGTGCTGAAGACATTCCTATACAACTTATTAAGCATAGAGAAGTGAGCTGGTGCCTTCATCCCTACAGACTAGTGTTCATGGTACAGAAAGGAACTCTTTACACTACCAAAGGAGAACTGTTGGAGAAGTTTATTTTTAGTTATGTATAAAATAACTGTTTTGTGCACTGTTGGGTGAGGGGCTTCCTAGGTCTTGGCATTTTGTGTTGTCTGCAGGTGTTGGATTTATATGGAGGATGTTTGATTGCTAATGCTCTGCAAGTGCTATCAGTAGAACACCTGAGGAGTTCTGTATCAATGAAAACACCTGAGCTCAGATGCTCAGGGTTCCAGTCTCCAGTATGGTGCTGGCCAAGATGGTGGCTCCCTCTGCTGAGGTCTGAAAGTATGTATGAATGTGTGTATGAATATGCCT
This sequence comes from Cricetomys ansorgei, assembly GCA_026225945.1. Taxonomy (NCBI): domain Eukaryota; kingdom Metazoa; phylum Chordata; class Mammalia; order Rodentia; family Nesomyidae; genus Cricetomys; species Cricetomys ansorgei. The sequence goes on from JAMJFZ010000558.1 coordinate 2,149,035, forward strand.
CCTTGTCTTCTTTGGTGGTCTGCTACAGCAGAGTACTACTACAGAGAACAGTAAATAGCAACCCAGCTTACAAACTCTGTGATCTATGATGACAACCTACTTTCAAGGTGAATTAATGCAATAGTAACAGGAAGTAGGTAGGAGTAACCAACCAGTATCTGATTGAATTAGGCCCACCCTGTGAGGTGGAATCATACTTGATGTTGCTTGAGTGGTGAAGAACCTGAGACCAGATAAGCCAGGTACCCAGGGGAAACCAAATACTGCTGTTCTGCTAGAGTAATATAGCCATAAAATGATTCTTACAGTGCCTTCCTCAGCCATCGTCAGAGAAGCTTCATCTGTAGCAGATAAAACAAATATACAGAAAACGGCTGGACAATATGCAGAGAATGAGAGACCTCAGAACACTCAGTCCTCAAATCCCTCCCCTCAGGACTCGGGGAGCCCTAAGAAGAGGGGACAGAAAGATTGTAAGAGACAGAGGGGATGGGAGATCAAGGAAACAAAGCCTTCTGAACAAAGCAGTATTGATCCACACACGATCTCAGAGGGACCAGCAGCATGCACACGGCCTGTACAGGTCTGTGCCAGATGGGGTCCCATTGCAGAGAAAGGAAGTGGACACATGTACCCAGCCCTAACTGAGAAGTTAGCTTCAATTGATGACCACTTGCAAATGAAGTCCCAGGAGTCTCACTGGGGAAACAAACCACTCTTAAGGGCAGTCCACATACCCAGCAGTCGATGCTAATACAAAAGGAACTCCATGACGTCTTTGGAGGTTCTTTGTCTCATAAGGTTTTGTCAGTGAGCTTTTTTTTAACCTCACCAGATCTTTTGAATATGTATCATGGCTTCTGGTTTTGTGTTTTCCTATGTTCCTGTGTGTAGGAACATGTGTGTCTCTGCATTTATATGTGTTCCTGTGATTTCTCTTTGGCTCTTTCTCTTCTGTTTGTTTTGTACTATCCCAGTTTGTTTTAGTTTTATTTTATTTTATATTTATAATTATTATTATTTACTATTATTATTATTGTTATTATTTAGATGCCTATTTGTTTTCTAATGAGAGATTCAAAGGGAATGGATTCAGATGGGATGGGAGGGGGGTTAGGCCTTGGAGGAGTTGGGGGAGGGGAAACTGTAATCAGAATGTATTATATGAAGAAATTATTTTCAATAAAAGAAAAACCGAGAACAAATTCAATCCTCAAGTTCTCTTGTTCAGAGGAGTGAGTGCTGTCTCTTCAAGGGTATCTGAAGAAGACAGATTTGTAGAAGGCCTATTCTTTGACAAAGACTTGGTTTTTTTAATAGGAAGTTAACACAGTGGTCCTATGTACCTACTATGTTCCTACTAACACCACTTAGCAGTTTCTCATTTCCCCAGGTCTGAATATGCCAGACAATTACCAACATGCTTCTTATAGATTATATAACCCAGAGTAGAGTTTCTGTACAATTTATTTCACTTCTTAAAGTTGTCAGCATTATTTTATCTCCCACATAAGAGCTCCATGATCTCTCAATATTGTTATTGGTATACCCCGATGATTGGTTAGTTGGTTATAATTTACTCATTTCTTCCATTGGAGGTCAATTTTTTAACTTGAAAATATTATATAGTTGGATGAAATCAATAGTTACCAAATCTGAGTATCAAGATTATCTAGGGAGGTATTTTTTAAAATGTATTTGTTCCCTCCTAGGAGAAACCAAATCAGAAGGTTCTGGAAAGGAAGATTCGAAGTATATCCTCTCAGGAGACATCCTTGGCTAATGCCGATTCGGTGGCGTCCACAGGCTGACACATACAACCTGATAGGACCCAGTGATTTGTGTTGGCTTTCTTATCCTAAACACCAGGGCCCAGAGTGAAAGCCATTACGTACAACAAGCGCTGCCGAGATGCCTTACTATAAACCCCAAGAAGATTTTGGTTCTCAACAGAAATATTATCACAACTTTAACGAATCTGATGTAGCTATTTTTACCCCTGCCTCACAGGATGGTTCCGAAGCCCAGGTGAAGGAAGGGAATTGTCACCAGAATTGGATGTGGATAGGGAACTCTTGGTTTCTGGTGCAGTGATTTTTAAAAGTAGCAAGTCTCATCAGTAGAACCATACTGAAGAAGGGTGCCTTAAACGTCAGTATCAACTCATTAATTCTCCCTCTTTTCCTCCATCCCAGGCCAAAGGAAAGAGATGACTTCTTCTGGATATGCTGTGGGTTTCCTTTTAAATGAGCCCATTAAAAGTATCCTCGCCTCTTCCTGCCTTACTAGTCTCTCTTGGTTCTCAGTTGATGAAATAACATATACTGCTTAAGATTCATATTTCCGTTCTAACTATGCCTTGAAGGAGCAAGATTAACTTTCTCAGCTTCTTCCTCAGCAGTAAACTCTAATTGGCTGACAGCTTGCTCAGACAAACACGCAGCCCCTCAGGGCTTTTATGGTAAAAGAAAAGAAAACACGGTCACAGATCCACCATGTTTCAATACATTTTCTCCAACAAACTATAAAAATAGGACTGCATCAAGAAGGCTGGACCAAAAAAAAAATTCGCTAGACACTGGCCCATAAAATGTGAAAATGACCTAATATCATTCCTTCCCTTTGGACTGTTTTATCTCTTGTCCCGTATAAGAAAATCTCTGCAGACTGTAAATTCCACCCATGCATGACTATGAATACTACCTCGATGAATTATCTGAGAGCTTGCAACTGTGTCAGCTGGCCACATATTCTTTGTGCTTCCTTTTCCATAGGCTAAAGTCAGCCTGAGGTATAGATGACATTTCCTGTATTGCCAGGAGCTGTGGCCTTGGAGAGAGACAGACCTCGTCGCCACTAACAGTCTCATGTACGCAGGCGCTGTTTGATGTTTGATTGAAGTGACGTAGTTGTAAACAAGTTTGGCTTTCCTTGGCACTGGGGAGCAACCAAGACTTTCTCAAGAAACTGGGCACCACTGCGAACTTCTCTCTGGATGATGTGGGCTTCAGAAACTGAGACTGTTCTAATCATCTTATTGTCAAGATTAAAGGCCTTGTATAGATGATGTTGGCATAATGGAGAGGGTGGAAAGGAGAGAGTCACACAGACACAGCCCGGACTGCTTGTCACTATTGTTTTACAGTGACAAAATGGATCTTTAATATCATTCAGACCGCTTATTTACTTTTCCTAGTGACCATTAAGCCAAGAGTCAAAGCATTTCAGTGTGAAGGCGAAAGGAGAGATGCGTTAGACTTTCTATCGCTGTAATGAAGCATCATGACCAAAAGGCAAGTTGGAGAGAAAAGGGTTTATTTGGCCCTTTTTTTTGTCCATATTTCTGATCATCACTGAAGGATGTCAGGACAGGAACTCAAACAGGGCAGGAACCTGGAGGCAGGAGCTGATGCAGAGGCCATGGATGAGGTGCTGCTGAATGGCTTGCTCATTATGCTGTTTATAGAACCCAGGAACACTAGCCCAGAGATGGAACCACTTAGAATGGGCTGGGCCATCTCCCATTAATCAAGAAAATATCATACAGCTGTATCTTATGGAAACATTTTTCTCAGCTGAGTTTCCCTCTTTTAGATAACTCTAGTTTGTGTGTCAGGTAGACATAAGACTTGCCAGCACAAGAAATGAAGAGGATGCTATGGACCTGAGAAACTCACAGTACTTTGAGAGATATAGTTTGAATGGATGATAAATCAGACCTGAATATCTCCAGGACAGTGTCACAGAGCTCCTGAACAATCCTTGCTCGTGTGGTAACTGATGAGTCAAAAAACAGGAAACTTGCTTAGTACATTTTCAGTTTTGTTCCAGAGATACACTATGAAATAATCAGCTCATGATTGACAGTGTTCACTGTAGTGCGGTATGAATAAAGAAGATGAATTTAAACGTATACGTATACACTTCTGCATTTGAATAGTGTCTGAATGAGTGGGTGTGGAGAGACAGCACTTCAGTGAGGATCTCCTGGGTTTTCAGTTGATTACAGATTTCAGAGAAAGTCATAGGGTAACTTAGCAGTTGAGGAAAGTGAGACAGACTCAATGATGTAATAAAGAGTAAGTACAATGTCCCTCAACCCCACCAAAAATGTCATCAATCTTGCCTTCCTTGTGCTTAATAGTATTTGGAGGTATATGTTAGCATGTTGTTAGTAAGTATATCGCTATTCTGTTGTGATAAAACACCAAGACCGAGGCAGCTAATAGAAGGACGTGTCTAACTGGGGTTTACAGTTGCAGAGGGATAGGAGTCCATGGCCATCATGGCAGGGAACATACAGCAGTCAGGTGGGAATGCTGAACCAGCAGCTGAAAGCTCACATCCGGATCCTTATACGAGACGCAGAAGTGCTCTGAGGGTGGCAGGAGGTATTTCAAACTTGAAGCCTGCTCCCAGTAATGCACCTCCTCAAACAAGGCTTTGTTTGAGCATCTCCCTAGTCCTTCCCAAACAGCCACCAACTGGTGACTACATATTCAAATGCCTGAGATTTATGAGAGATATCTATTCAAACCACTGGTGTAAGTTCTAAGCCAGACTTTCCTTCCTATAATTGTGAAGACTTCCATAAAAAAACTTCTTAAAAGTAATGGGTACATTTTCATTAGAAAGAGTGACGAGTTATGAATATCAAAATAATTGTCTTGACATACATACTCACTCATTCAGCAAACAGGAATTTCACATCTTTAGTGACTGGAGGTATGCAAGTGTCTAGAGACTCTAACATGAGCCGCATTAAAGGTACAGGTTGGTGAAAGAGAATGAAACAAGAAGAAAAATATCATGCAATATGTATCCTCGGGATCAGAAATGGAATTGCTAAGCCAAATTTGATAGGGGTATTGTCTTCAAATGGGTCTAGAGAGAAGAACAGAAGATTAATTAAGGAAAAAAGGAGTATATTTAAGCAACTAAATGCAACCATAAGACAAAGAGAGATGCTAACTAGCTCTTATAGTCAGTGCTGTGGAAGTTTATTATCATTTGTGTTTAAAATAATTGTTTTTGTGCACTGTTGGAAATAGGGATGCATAGGCCTTGGTATTTTGTATTGTCTGCAGGTGTTGGGTTCCTGTAGAGGATGTTTGATTGCTTATGATCTGCACCTGATGAGTTCTGAATGAATAAAAAAACATCTAAGCTCACATGCTCAGGGTTCCACTATGAGTCTGGCCCTGGCCAGGCTGGTGGTTCCCTATCTGATAGAGTTTACATGTATGAAAAACACCTCCTTGTCTTCCTTGGTCTGACACCACATCAGCATACGACTATAATCAGTCTAGAGAGAAAAACTGCAGAGGAAAAAGAGAGAAAATAAAGCAAGGACTACGTTATTTAATTAAGATAAATTAGTTGGGAATGCAAAAATAATATTCGAATTCTAAATACAGTTATTGTGGAGAATAAATGGTTAAGAATAACCAATACAACTTTGAAAATAAGGGAAATGAGGGTGAATCTAACTAAACTAATGAAAAAGATAAGTTAGTTTGGAAAAGATAATTGCATTAGCAAAACAAACGTTTTTAGAAACATTTGAGCACATATAAGTAGTTGGTATATGAAAAATGAAAATTTCATAAATACTGGGAAAGATGGGTTATCCTAGAAATGAGCCAAAGTGGTTGAGGTAATGGTTAAAATGTTTGGGAAGATTTAGATTATAACTCATAGCTATATATTGAAATTTATTCCAAAATGAAGCACCCTCTTAAATACAAGACACAAAATCTCAAAGCAATTAAACTTAGCAGAAATATATATGTTGAAATGTTGATGATTTATCTGAGCCCAAACTCAGGAGGTAGGAGAGACTAGGATGGGAGAACATTGATTCTTTTTTTATTTTCTCAATAAAAGAGAAGGGTGGGGATGTAGCCCACTTAGTAGACTTCCTGTGTAGCTTGCACAAAACCATGGTTTTGCTTCCTGAGATAGCGTAAAACAGGAGTGCTGATCCACGGCAGTAATTCAAACACTCGAAAATGGAGGGAAAGATGATCAAGGTTACCTTTGGCTACATGGGGAGTTCCAATTCATCCTGAGATTTATAAAAGTGTTCCTGCTTAAAAACAAAAAAGACTAAGAGGAAAAAGAAATGAAAAAAATCCAAAAATAAAATAAAAAAACAAACAAATAAAAACAACTAAGAGACATCTGTTCTCGTTTGTTTCCCATTAGACGCGCCTGTACTCAAGTTGCCCTCATAGACTCTCTCCTTGCAGCGAATGGCATTCCCACCCCTGTTTGTTCTCAAGTTGAAACCTTGAATTCGTTGACTCTTCCATCATCTCTGTATCTAATCTTCCTATAAGTACTATGCGATTTACAAATAAAAAACAGACTCAAAATCTGCCCACTGTTCTTGTTTTTTTCCAATACAAACCCAATACAAAGACCACCACTCAGATCCCCATAACTGCTTTATTACTGCTTTCCTGGACACATCGTTGGTGCTTGAAGATCCATTCTCCAGTTGTAGAAAGGATGATTAAGATGCCTATATATTGCCATATATAGGCATCTTAATATATATATATATATATATATATATATATATATATATATATAGAGAGAGAGAGAGAGAGTATATATATACACTATATATACTAAATTTGCTCTGAGAGTTGAGCAATAAAGAAAGCAATAAAGAAAACAACTGAATTATATGCTCTTATGGGACTCAGACACAAATGGGAACTTAGAAGACAAGACAAAAATTGTGAAGTGGTGCATAAAAAGGTGTAAACTGTGGAGAAACACAAAGCAGGCACAGGAGGTGGGGTCTGTCTGGGAAGCCATCTTTGATCTGTATGCTTTGTGTATCGCATCAAAGCTTGGCAGAGAAATGCAAATCCCAGGGAAGTCTAATTTTTTTCCAACATGTGATATGTTTTTTTTCAACTACATCTCCCTTCAGTGACTATCTTTTTTTAATTCTCCAAAAGGCACAAATCTTGGACCTTACAGATGGTTTGGTTTTAAATGACCGCTGGTTTGTATATTGAAAACAGAACACAAGGATGGAAGCAGGGATATAATTTATGGAAATATTTTAATATTCCAGATGAAAAGTTGCAGTGATTTGACTAGGACTGTGGTGGTAGAATTTGAGAGAAGAGACAGATTCTAGATACAATTCAATGTCAGAAGAAACAAATACACAAAAGACAAAACAAAACAAAACATACAAGGGCATATTCAGTTTGAGACTTCTAGTCTCATGAACTTCCATTCTTCCTGATGCTAACAAAATTTCGTATGCATTGTGCTTCTTTCTTATCCTTAGAGAGACAAAGTATGTCTGCAGGCCAGAACCCAGGCAATTATTAAATCTACAACCTGGTCCCTCTTCCCTAAATTTTGCCTGGCTCACTTTCTCAGACTTTGAGTCCAAATATTGCCTTCTCAGAGATGTAATCTCTGGCCATTCCATTTAAAATGAGATTTCTGGGCAATCAAGCTGTTTCTACTTATTTATACTCTATAGACATTGCACTTATACCACTGATAAGTCATTACTTTAATATTTCCATTCTTCCTAGAATGTAATATCGATGCATGTAGGAATCATACCTAATATCAAACAATCGTCAATGTTGGTTAAACAAAAATTTTTGATTCTTCCATGGGTTATCCAAATTACCTTACAAATCTAAGTGATGTTAAAATCAAAGTTCTTCCCTTTTGGGAATAGATGTAGAAGAGGAACTTCACACTGTACGATGTTAAGGGGGTGGGGACGCGAAAGAGGAGTCTGTTTATTTTACATTTCCAATTGCTATTTTTCAAATACATATCTCCTGAAAATCCATTTTCACGTATATACTGAGAAGTTATTTTGTTCTGATAGTGCCCAGTTCTCTCGGGAATTTTAAACAATCAGGAGGATGGAGAATAATGCAGGCTTACATTTATCAGAGCAATCACTGCGAATGAGGTATATTAGTTCTAAGTCAATAATGTAATATTTTGTTATCACATACAAAACATCAATTATGCACATGAAGGGAACATAATTGTCTATTTATAAATCCTGCCTAGGGGTAGTTTAATTCTATTGCCAAGCTGCTAGAAATTCAACTGATGCAGTGCAAATTAATGGTCAATTCTAATAATGCAATGTTTATGAGATTTAGGTCCCAAACAGAGGCTGTTACAAATAACACTGCAATTATTAATAATCCTTGTGATTTTTAATAAAAGAGATAAAATAGTTATAATTCCAAGGTTCTGGATATGTTAAATTTTTCTTAATGTGTCTGTATTAAAGGCATTGCAAAAATTGGTAGTGCATGTCTCTGTTAATATCTCACATTAAATTTTTTTGTGTGCTAATTGCTACATAAGAAAATAATTCCAAAGTAATAAGCCATTCTTCATATTAATGCAGCAGCATAAATTGCTTGGTCTTCCTTCTTTCTCACACAAATCCAAAGCCATATGGAAACTATCAAAGGGCTAGGTCCAGTGACTTCTGAGCTGGCACTCAGTAGCTTAAGGGTTAAATGACTTTAGTAAACTCAGAATGAACTTAAGAGTGTGGAGTCAAGGCAAACTCTAACCAATTTCATTGGAATTCTTATCACTGTGTAGTAAAGCCTTTATGAATGAACAAAGAGAAAACACACATTTACTGGGAAAGCTGAGGCAGGTGAGAGACACTGTAACAGGGAAAGCCCAGCTCATCTTCCCCTCTCATATGCGTGGTGTCATTTCCTTACGCTTCCATTCCCACTACTCCAGCCTCTCAAATTCCTTACCTTCATCCTTTCCACCTTCATTCCTGAAGTCTAAGTCACCGACATATGTGGGTACGTATGCGTATGGAGGTGACACGTCAAGAGTGGGTGTCTACCTCGATTTAGCTTTACCTTATGTGTTGAAGCAGGGTCTCTCCAACTAGAGGTGATGTAGATATCTGATATTGGTATCTTGCCCTGGAGATCCCTGTCTTGGTCCCTTCAGTGCAGATATTACATGAGGACTGCTGCACCAGTCTGGTGCCCACACGGATTCGAAGGAGTTTAACGCAGGTCCTCCTACTTGAAGAATAAGACATTTACCCACTGACCTACCGTCCCGGGGCCCCTTGGCATCTATCACATTGAGAAATACGACATTGCCATTTAGACACCACAGTTTAAGGAATCTTCCTAACATCAAAGTGTGATTTCACTTCATTCTGTAACAGCATCATCAGACTCTACTGTAATGAAGCCTCACCGCCCCCCCCCCATTACACTCTCCACTGCATAAGAGCAAGAATTTTACTGCTTTTGTGTTTCTAACGCAGAAAATGACTGATGCAGTGTAAATACACAAGAGTTTAAGTTGAGCTGAACTAATAGAAAAAACATCTTTTAATTCTATAAATTAAATTTTCAACAATGAAAACCATCAGGGAGCTTGAGAATAAAATATCCTCCAAGTTTTATATACACTTCTGTAATAACTCTTTGGGAGTGTACATGTTCATGCACATGCATACGGAAAAGGGTATATACCCTTGAGTCTTCCCGTGACATCTGCATTTTATTTTTGAAGCAAATTCTCTCACTACTCTGGAACTTCACCAAGTAGGCTACGTTTGCTGGTCAGTGAGGCACCAGCATCCACCTGCCTCTCTCTGCTGCCCAGCTCTGCCATTATAAAGTTCAGGCATCATGTCTGGCTTTTTAAAAGATGGTTTCTGGAGTTAAAACTCAGTTCCTAGCTCAGAATGGAGCTAGGTCTATATATGAACATTTCAATATAACACTCTTTTGACATGGGTGGGATATAGTTCTGAAATTTTATCAAGACATATTATAATATTATTAAAATATCATGATGTCAAAAGGTGTAAGGACTCTTAACCATCCCAACTTGCCCTGTTACATTTCCAAAGTAGTTTTCTGGGTGAGAGCTTGGTTTTGTGTCAAGTCTGACGTTGCTCAAGCACAGTGGGACTTGCTTTGTGGAAGCTCATGGCTTTGGAGGGTCCCGTCCAAGATCTTTTATTTTTGGAATCGTATCACAATGTTTACTACAGGACTCAAAACAGGTGAAAGTCTTAAGAGATACAGCTTAGTGTTTAAATGTACTGTGAGAATTGCGTGATCAAGGACAGATTAGGTAGACATGCCTCACAGGAAGGGGCCTTGACTATTTGTCGTAGACTGTCACCCACCTCTGAGCTGGTACTTTTTCTCTCATGACACACTTTCCATGGCCCTGTTCACACAGCCCCTGGTTTCTGCAAGTCTCTAGAGCTAATTATTGACTTGTGTGCCTCCATGAAGCTCTTCCAAGCATCAGCTACCTTTGAACAAAAGTAGCGTGTATGCAGGGGCCGCGGAGAATAACTGCTTAAATCAACCTCTCCTGGAGATCAGCGTGCCACCGAAATACAATTTGCACCTAGTGGGAAACACTGCAAAAAGTCAATACTTGGTGAGCGAGAACTTCTTGAAATCCTTGAAACAGCAGAGTGGCTCAAGGCCACTTGTTACATGTGGAATAAAAATAGACTCTGGCCTAATACTCAGTAGTTACCAACTACAGAAAGCCAGCTGTCATAGTACTGAGCTGTATTCCCAACAACTGAGCTGTTAGGAGAAAATGTAAAAGAGATTAAAGGGATAACAAGAGCTTTTACGAGAAAACAAAAACCTTAAGAAAAACATTATATATCAAAGTTAACCTGGAAGCAGTAACAATTACAGAATTTTGGTGATTCTATAGGATACACTTCATACACTATTTCAATGTCTGGGAGATCCCCGAAGAAGAAGAAGAAAAGCTGTTTGTTTGCTGAAAGAAACTTCGGTGGGGAAACATTAAACTCTACAAACTTATTTATATAAAAAGGAGTTGGAAGCGAGTATGTTTGTTAGCAATACCGCATTTTGTGTTGGTATAAACCTTATGTTACTGCCATCTGCACCATGCTCTTCTGAAATCTAGCTGGTTTAATTTGGAGTTGATGTTTGTGTGCTGCACGAGTTCCCACACAGAACACTCTCTTATCTGTAACTATGGCTTCTGGTTAATATTTCTCTATTAAGTACAAAAAATGACAGGAAGCTTTTGTTGCCTAGTACTAGTCTCTCAGAGGGTAGCTCTACTGGGTGAAAGTCCAAAGATTCGTACATAAATAAATACCTGAAAGAAAAAAGAACACCTATGCCCCAAATTCCTATTTTGTATTTGTATACATTTATTTATGTGATGGTGATTCAAAGAAGAATTTGAACATGAGGCATGGCGAAGCCCCTCTGAACCTGCGATCTGGTTCACGGGAGCGCCAGGTAATGAGAACGCTGTCACTGACATGGCACCACTTAGTCACCTTCACCGAGGCACTGGGGTTGGAGATTGTGTCAATCACCATTTAGTATTATTTTTCTTTCACTTGAAATAAAAATTGAAGTCAGAAAGTCTGGAATTGGGTTATTATTTGATATGGAAATTAGAAATCAAAGAAGGCCCAAGATGTAGACCTCAGGTGATCTGTGTGTTTTCTTACGCCCAGGCAGAGCAGTGCATGTATCTTAGTTACTCATCTCATTTCTGTCCCAAATGCCCTGAGAAAAGAGCATATGGAAGGAAAGGTTGATGTTGAGAATCAGTTCCATGGTACAGTGCCTCAGAGCGTGAACGTCCCAGAAGCAGGGCTTTGAATCAGTTGGTCACACTGTATCTGCAGCCAGAAGGAAGATGGAGATGAACACTAGTGTGCAGTCACCTATCTTCTTTTGATTTAGAACAGGATCCCACTCCACAGAGTTGTGTGGTGCTGCCCACAACCAGAATGGCTCTTTTGAAGCCAATCAGCTTATCTAGAAACCTCCTTAATAGACATTGCTAGAGGCATATTACCATGGTAACTTGAAGAACCAGATTAGCCATCACAGTAGGAAAGCAACATAGGTTTAGACGAGCAGATTATAAACTCAGAGTGAACATGTTGTGTTTGAGATTTGGTGTGATTTTCGATTTGGGTATGCTCTCAAGTCCAACATCTCAAAAACTATTTAGAATATGAACCTGAGGAAGGCAAGCAAGAGAGATTCCTGGGATTCCCATCTGATTTGGAGTTTGAACAACTCCCTCTTGTATTACTGCATTTGGCAGTCTAGTTCCTTCACCTGCATGTATTATGTATACACACACATCTCCAAACAGTGCACTTAAGTGATCTAAGAACCCATTGAGTTCTCACTTGTATCAGGGTACAGATACTCCCATCTCAGAGCAATAATATATTTCCGTACCCCTGGTAACAATCAAAGTTATACAGTTTCTATTCAATTATATTCTCAATGTATCTGGGTGTCAAGATGGAAGGACTAATCCAAATGAACAAGATCTGAATGTGTGTGCAGTGAGGCAAAACCATGTCCTCCTGTACCTTGAGGAAGAATCATTTATTCAGCATCTTATGCCTACATACAATTGGACATAAATATGATTAAAATTAGATGAATTTATGGGAAGGGACATGATAAGTAGAGAAATGGTTATATGACCTAATCTATCTGTCAAAACAGCAAACCACCCGAACCATGCACCTCAGTCTGTAGCTCTTCTTTCTCTTGAACACCATGAAAAGAACCTCTGGATAATAATCTTGACCCTTGAGTGTCTTGACTTGCATGGCCACTGCCAGGCTTCACCTTGTGTCCACTCTGTAATACTGCTTAGCTCCCAATAAAATCATCCTGTTTCTTTTGCAAATCTGTGTTTATTTTCAATTCTTCTGGAAAAAGACCAAGAGACTGGACACATCTGGACCAGACCCTTACCACCTGTCATAGACCTAGACATGAGTATAGAAGTCAGAAGTGGCTATCAATATTGTCATCTCTTAGAATAAATGTCAAAGCCATAACCCCTATAGAAAAAGGAACTCTTTTTAGAGACTGACTTAAAATAAAAGATAACTTGGGGCTAAGTTCTAAAGACTACACACAATAGAAAGCATATAAGGAAAGACAAAGCAATAAATTTAAGAGAAAGAGGAGAAAGAAACCTAGTGCCTGAGCTGAAAACATTAAAAAAAAAAAGCTTAGAGGAAACAATGACCCATATTACTCTCAATATTGTAAATCAATGGAATGAAAAGAAAAATAAATTAGAATGAATTAAAGGCTATTTATCATCTTTGAGAAGCTGATACAAAACCGTATTTGCCTTCTCTCAGAAGTCAAGTATGTGGAGAGAATTTTTACAACCAGATGTGTTTTGGGGACGAGGTACAGAAAGAAATGTCACCTATTATGTCTTTTATATTGTCTTTGACATTGAGTGGCAAGTCATTTATAACACATCTTCTCTTTATTGAGTTGTTACTTTAGCAGACAACCATGACTACCTGCTTCGAGTGTTATTTGAAAGTAAGATACAACTCCGTGAGCATTTTTATTTAAACAAATGAAAGGGGGTGGTAAAATTGGGATGACACATATACAGACATGACTCCATGAGCTGAAGTTTCACTCTTTCAAAGAAGTGATTTAATTTAAGACTTGACTCATAAAGCAGTGAACAGGTTGTTGGGTTTATATTAAAACATTTTACAGGAAAGCATGATTTCAGATAATATGGCTAAATTTCTTAAAATGAGACCCAAAGATATTTCTACAATTTTGCACTTTCCATCAGCTTCCTTTCATGTCCTGATGGCTTTCATATTATTTTTCATTATTTTTAACTCATGAGAAGTACCTACTACTAACTTTCTTATCATAATTTTCAAAAGAAACAAGACACCTTACTATTAGTTCTACTCTCTTAAAACTGAAACATGCAGAAGTCATTTCCCTGCAGCTCTCTTCCATACAAATATTTTTAAAAGGAGACACATTCCCCATATTTAAATTAACCCTTCTTACTGCAGCTTAGTACATAGGGTTCTGCAGGAATGTTTCTATTTTTGAACACTTTGAATTTGTCAGTCAGTATAACACTATGCAAAATTCACCATAATTTTGAAAGGATTATTCAGATATTGTTTGTATGTTAATTTGCATATATTAAACCTTTGGCTTGATGATAAATCCCCTAAGAAATACCCTGCCTTTCACTTTTATACACCCAAAGATGAACCTGATATATGAATGGTACATAATAGATGTTCAATTATTTTTTTGCTGAACAAATAAATAGTTCGCTACTTTATTAATTTGTGAGTTTTGAGGACCAGATCTCTTGTATTCCAGGCTGAGTTGAAATTTGACATATAGTGAGATGGACCTTGACCTTGATCTTTCTGGTACCACTTCTGGAGTGCTTAGATTACAGATGCATGCCACCATCTGCATATATAATGTGTGTGTGTGTGTGTGTGTGTGTGTGTGTGTGTGTGTGTAGGGAGAGAGGAGGGGGATGGAGAGAGAAGAGAAAATGACATATTTCTTGAGGACAAAAGTATGTTCTAAGAATTGCCCAATTAGGTAATTTTTATCTTATGTGAACAACATGTAGTGTATAAGGATCAACCTAAATGGTGTAGTCTCCTATTCATATGGGCTAAACATATCAAATATCTATACAACCGTATTGCTTCTAGACTATATGCCTGTATAGCTTCCAACTGTGGGCAATTGCAACATGATGGTAAGTATTTGATTATCTAAATGTAGGTAAGATAGAACAAGGGTGCCTCGAAAATGGTACAACCTGGAAAACATAGTGAGCTAATACAGGCCACTCGCTGTGTGGCCGATATTGTAGAAGCAGAAGTTGTCATAGGAGAGACAGATGGAGGTGTTTCAATATGCATGGGTGCATGGTACATAGCTGTACACACGAACTTTGCACTATGAATCTTTAAAAAATAATTTTCTTTTTTAATATTAAATTAAATTTAGATGGTTGTGAGTTTACTTTATCAATATTTCATTTTTGAACTTTTTAACTTTCTCTACAAACACCCTAAACTCAAGCATATTTATTATTCCACTATATATATATATATATATATATATATATATATATATATATATATATATATTCTTTCTTAGAGTCATATTGTATAAGCTTGATACTTTTTTCTCTTGAAAAACTCATGTTCAGTGTTAAGGGACAGACACACACCAGATCTATGTTGTCTCAGACTCATCAGATCACCGTAGTTTATATATATCTTGTCCCATTTGCCCATTGGAGAATCTTCAAGGGCAACAGTAGATATGACATGGAACTGTCACCTCCTGTGACAGCAGAGAGTACTAGATCCCCTGAAGGGTCTCCAGAGAACATTTTGAGTGGTACTTTTCTTTTCATTCATATAACCATGGAGTTTGCTTGGTGTGTTTCTTTTTATATTAATTGATTTTCTTATAGAAAGATACTGACTGTGAAAGTTCTCTGTATTAATGAAAAGCTGCTGGTTGTGGGGCCTATGCTTCCAGTCTGTCTAAGAAGCTGCTGAGGTCTTTAGAAACTTCTGCTAAAGTCTCCATGGGATTTTTCTTGGAGAACCATCTTTTTCTTATTCTGAGGGTATATTTATTCTCATTCTCCTCCAGCTATGTGCCTTCTAGGAAGCAAGAGTAGCTCAGTTCCACTATAATGCCATGTGGCCACCAGCAGATGTTTCACTCATTATTGACTCAAGTGTTATTGTATAATATGGAACCTCGTAAGAGCTACCTGTGGGATATAGAGAGGAATATGAGATGACAGCTGTACACCTTGCCAGAATTCCTATTGGTGTGATCCAGTGTGGTGGTGACATTTCTGTAGATGTTTATTATATTTAATTGAATGGACTCTTTTCAAAGGATCACAAAAACTACATTGCCTTTGCCTCAAAAAAACTCTAGAACTTCTCTCCCATAACAATATATATTTTCATAGTTCAATTCTTAACCATCATATTTTTTCTTTTCTGGTGATATTCTGAGGGTCATATTCTGCCTGTTTAATTTACCATATTTTGAGTGCATTGTAAATACTAACTTTAAACTTTATTGATCTTAGAAGATAAGTCAGTGCACAGGCATGATCAAGGGTTGGTTCAGCTGGAGGCTTGGGCTGAGTTCTCTGGTCCATAAAAAAGTATGTTTTTCTTCTTGATTCTCAGATGCTCTAAAGCACACGTGAGAAGGTTCAAATTCTCTTCAGATACGTGGCTTCATCAATATTTAAGAAATAGCAGCAAACACTGAAACTTTTGTACATAAATCCAATCAAAATTGAGTTTAATTGCACCTTCTGTTTTGAAGGTCTGGTCTTCTGCTTTTGTTCATTAAGCAGACGGTGTCAGTTCTGAAATGCTCCTGATCACACAGTCAGTATGCACTTGATAAATGACTCATGTTTCTGATACTAATTATGGCTAGAGGCAATATTATGTGTGATTGTTTCAGATCTGAAAAAAATCAAATACAATGTAATTTCCAAATAGGTTTATCATCTCAAGAGGAGTGAATGCCTTTTTATTTTAAATTTTGCCCCTTTCTTGTATTGGAAGCTGTAGAAATGTATTTTCCCTTATCTCTCTAAATAGATGTTCAATAATACAAGTTGGCACCGTGTTCCAAGAGAATTATAAGGCTTATATAGCTGCCTAGAACCTTAGGCTTCTGCAATACACTTTCACACTTATTAATCCATTTCATTTTCTCAAAAGACATGAGAAGTAAATAGGACAAGTATTAATTTTGCTTGTTATAAAATATGAGAAAGACACAGGGTGCTTATGAATAATTGTTCTGAATAAACTGAAGAATGGAGACTGCAGATCTCTAGAGACCGAACTGATGTCCCTTGTGTCTTTGTCATTGATTGTAACTGAATTAATCTGGGATTCAGAGTCAGATTGCTTACAGAGCAGCGTTGATGGGTAGGTCAGGTGGAAAAACCTAGCAGAGGTGTAGGGACTTGAGACTCTAGGGGAAGAGCAAGGGCCATGGCAACAGTGCTGGCGATTGCCAGGCTAGGACATTCATTTGTATACTTGGATAAGAAAATCGTGGGATATTCTTAGAGCCAATTTTGGTATGACAAATTCCCCTTTCCTTAAATAGCGGTATTACCACACGATAAATTCTTCTTCTTTTTTTTAATCTACAAGAACACTATTATACTTGTAGTTAACAGTGTGCTGTTATGAACTCTAAAATCTGTGAAAAGCCTGGGAACGTGGCTCGTTTGCTACAATGTTGGCCTCACACGCGTGAAGCCTTGGGCTTGATTTCTAGCACTGCCGAAAACCCAACATGCTGACAGACACCTGCAATCTCTGTACTGAGCTGGAGCAGGAGGGTCAGAAGTTCAAGCATATGCTTGGCACATCAAATAAATGCATGAAAAAATAAATTAGGAGGCTAAGTAATGTGGTAAAGTATTCTGAACATGTGTCTACACATCCACAGAAAATATAAGAAAATAATTTAGTGCTTAGAAGCGATACAGACGTGCAATGCTTTTATTGTATTAATGAAATCATGGTTGCATATCAAAACTCTAAAATATAGATTGAATATGTGTGCTTTGATATATCCACGATACTTCGACAAAACTTCGAAAGAGGAACTCCTGTTATCATTGAATTTTCAGAAGAAAATATCAAATGCGTTTACCCAGAGTCCCTTCTGCCTTTCTATTCAAAATCAAAATAACAAATTTAACCAGGACTGACAGCAGCACAGTAGGCCTTGGCCATTTAAAATTTCAGTTGGCTGTTGAATTAGTTCCTGAAGGTGGCTTATACAACGCGCTCTGCACTAGCAGCCCATGAACTTTACACCTCATTGTGCAGAAGCCTATTTGGAGACGCGAAGCCTTTGGCAAGACACGGGACCTCTAAATCATCCTTGCGTGGCTTAGAAATTCTTGTTCACGAACAGAACCAATAACAACACGGTGCGCCATATTTTCAGCATCGAGACTGTTGCATTAAAGGAAACAGCCGTAGCCAGATCCTGCAGGGCTTCTTGTTTGAGCTTCCATCAAGCACAGTAAAATGTCACCACTCTTACTGAGGGCATGTCTGGAAGAGAGAACGAGCAATGGACGCTACCAAAATTAGAAAAGCAATTTCGGTTCGGCAGTATTCTTCTTTTACTGTTCTGATCGTAAAAGTCGGCTCTTTAGCTTACGAATGTGTGTAACCCGTGCTGCCTTGTGTTAATCGTTTTTTCAAAGGCCATCACCAAGAGGTGACCACTGAGAGGACCGTGGTCAGTGAGCTCACTTTCACAGGGGTTTTGAGCACGGAGTCATATCATGATTTACTCAGATCAGATTTGTTGAGGACTTAAAATAAATCATGGACAGTTCCAGCTATCAGAGGGAGCTCTATCGCTGAGCATGAGATGCTGTTTTAGTGCAGAAGGTATGTAAACAAAACCTCCTAAATAACTTAAATTCGCAGTGTGGGAAAGAATTTGAAATTTGAAAAAGCCTCGATAAAGAGTACCGAGGGACGCAGAAAGTGGGGGGGGGGGCAGTGGGAAAGTGCAATATGAGACCTAGAACATCCAAATAATTGAAAATTACGTATTAAGGTAAGTCTGTCCGTGATGTTGCATGATAGACGCTTTTACTATAATCTGTACACACTCCTATACAATTTATATATAGAACAAATATATTTATAAGTGTGTATAATTTCTGCAGCGTGATGGTCCATTTCCAGTTTAATGAAGGGTTATGGAACATTTGGAAGGTTCTCTCTTAGGAAGAAACAATGAAACGGCCTCTAATGGATGAATAGGGACTGAAGACAACTGGGATGAGAAGAATATTTCAAATACATAAAATATCAGATTAGAAAATTAGCAAAACAGAGAAGCATCCCATTGTCTAACGGGGCAGAAGAAAGCTGGATATGAAGACGCAATTTGTGAGAGGAAAAACAGCAGAAAATAAGACAGAAAAGACTTCTGTGGCGACGTCACCCACAGTTCTCGTTCACCTGGCCTGTTAGGTCTGAAGTCTCTGGTCCAGTTCTCGGTTTTCACATTTGAAGATTGGGGACGGAACCCGGTGTGGCAGGGCAGGGCGGGGTGGGGCGAGGTGGGAAGGGGAGGGAGGGCTGCGTGTGCCAGAAAAATGCCTCTCACACTGCATGCTGGTTCCTTATCACGGTATTGACAGTGCTATTGTTGTCTTTTTACATAGGGAGAGTCGTGTTTTGTTTTGTAGATTGTGTGTGTGTGTCTCCCCAACTTCAGGCTGGACCTATTGGTATCTGCTCCTTTCTGCTTCAGTTGTATGGTTACTCCTCTGTGGATTCTGAAGAAAGGAGCAATTTGGGCAGTAGGCATCTCCATGTCCCGGAAGTCATTGTTGCCAGCCCCTCCTCTCTCCTCTGGGAAATACAAAATCTCAGCCTTCAGCGTTTGCTTCTTTTCCCATCATTTTAAATGCATTCTCTTGCAGGGGTTCTGCTGTAAGCCGCCTAGAAAAAGGTTTGATGTTTATTTATACCTAGAACAGCATCAAACAGAAGAAGATTTTCCTTTCCTACTATCCTGGCCACACCCCCGCAACTGCTACTCACCGGAGACAACTTCTGTCAGGAGCTCCCACTGATGCTTCTGAGTGAGCATGCGTGCCAAGGCGTGGGAGCGCAGGGCCAGAACCCACAGCGATGAATGTCAGCACGGTGGCCGCAGCCCTTCTGCCAGGCGGAGGCTAACAGGCAGACGGCGGGGAGTTCACAGGCTTCGTGGGGCTTGTTAGACAGAGTTCAGAATTCTGGTGAACGGCTCGCAGCCATGCCACGCAACAGCTGCAGACTCGACAGTGGGAGTCCGCACACTGACTTTTTGAAAGGCTCCCCTCTGCAGTGTAGTGTCATATGACAATGTTAAAAGCCCAAATCACAGAGCATTGTGATCCATCATTCCTCATACTGGTCATTTGTGGCAAAGTTGCTAATTTCACTGAATAGTATGTCCTGTATTTGAATGAGTTTTCTTTCACTTCAGAGAATTTGTCAACTCTGTGCACACAGAACTTTCCCGTGAGGACAATACAGTCCTTGCTCTGCACGAATGCAGTTAGCCACCTTAAATGATCGTCATTTCAAGAAATAAATGATTTCTTGAGAACAAGGATGTTAAGAGGTGGGACAAAAAGTGACGGGTCTGTTTGTAAAAATATTTCATCTACTGCTCTAGGCTGAAGTCCGAGTAGTCCAGAGTTCCATTCCGAGGGCTGCCCATCTGTCTGATGGTAACAGGGTCTGAAACCGAGCGAAACAAAGCTCCCGACCTCGGGTGGCTTGCATTCTACTGCAGAGAAACCGTCAGTCTGTAGCTAAATAAGACATGAAACACAATTTTAGAGCATGAAACCACCACTTACTAAAACAAGCACAAGATCCGTGCTGTGGTTCAGTGTCTACTAGTCTTCTCCAGAATGCATGTGTTGAAGGTCTCTTCTTGGATTCTGTCCACCATGAGAGGCATCACAGACAGCTTCTCCTCATGGTGGCACGTTGGTCTCTGACCTCGCAGCCTCCAGAAGTGTAAGCGAGTAAATGTATGCACGGTACAAGTTAGGATATCTCAGATGGTCTCCTCTAGCTGCACAGAAATAGACCGAGAGAGCTGTGCTGCGCTGATAGTGAGAAGGTAGCCAGATAGGATAGCCAAAGAAGGCTTTCCCCCAGAGGCCAGGCCAAAACCGAAGCCTGAAGACATGACTGGGTCAAGGGCACGCACTCCTTTGAGATGCCTGAATCATTAACAAGAAGAATATGTATAATAAAGCGGTGTACAAAACTAACATTAAACAAACATTTGTTGACTATTTCTCACAATATGAATACTATTGATATAGAGACAAGGAATGTTCTAGACACCAAGAGATGATATACAACTTGTCTAAACTGGATTCTTCTGGAAATAGATTAGTAAAAATCAGTGTATGCAAGTTTTGTTAATCAGTATTCTTGAGACCCGTGGGAGTAGAGAACGAGAGAAGTGTGCAGCTTGGGGCAATGAACCTATCATGGGCACCTCAGTTGGTTTTGAAGAAAGACCTCTCAGAGCTCGTATGATTCAAGGGAAAAGGTCTAAGCCCTCCTTTCCTCTTGAGGACCTCATATCCCATGGGTGAACAAAGGGAAAAGAAACAAACTCTTTGCCTGTTTGACAGGGCAGCAGCCTTCAGCCTAGGGAATTCTCAGGGGAAAGCAGCAGTTGGATACTGGGAAGGGATTCTCCATTATCCCCTTACTTTTATGAAAAACAGAACTTTGTCCTAGAGAAGTTCTCCAGAATCTCGGCATGTAGGACACACTCACTCCTACATCCTAAGGAGTAAACGTGCAAATATTTAAATATCCTTTGAACAAGTGTCACCTAACAATCGTTTCCTTCTTACGGGTAACAGAATTTTGAGTTACTAGATAAGAATCAGTATACAATTGGTTTATTTTATTATCCGTGTGTGTGTGTGTGTGTGTGTGTGTGTGTGTGTGCGCGTATGTGTGTGTTTATGTGTGTGCATGTGTGTGTATGTGTGTGTCTGTGTGCACGTACTCACGCATGCAAGCACAAGTGTAAGTGGGTACCTGAAAAGGCCAGAAGAGGACCTTGAACACCCGTGGAGCTGCAGCTACAGGCAGCTGTAAACAACCTGAGTTGGATGCTGAGAACCAACTTCTGGAACTCTGCAAGAGCAGCAACTACTCTAAATGGCTAAGTCATCGCTCCAGCCCCTCATTAATTATTAAACAAATATTTTCAAATGGTTCAACATATCTGTCCTCAAAATGCTTTAGTGCCTGCTGGGTGAAGCAACCGCAGAGCCAACTTCTTTGTAATCCAGAATGATAATATCCCGTGTACTAAGAGTACTAAGGGAACAACCGAGGAGCTTGAAGAGCAAACTGTAGGATGTCCTTGAAAATGAAAGGCGGTATAGGCAGAATGGATCCAATGTTGAGACTCAAGGACACCCTGTGTTTGATACGTTAGAGTTAAGGGAGACATACTAAACTGAGGTATGGAATGTGCTCACATAAAGGGGAGAGGAAGGCTGCAGGGGGTGTCCTCAGAGGTAAGAAAGAAAAAACAGTTCATTCTTAGAATGCTTGAAAAATCAAGACCTAAACATTCAGGCAGATGCTTCAAAATATTACTCACAGGGCACTGGCACTGTGATCACGGAGGGTACCAGCAAAGTGCTCTGATTCCCACAGTCCTTCATGCTTCCTGGATCAGAATTCCTGAAACCTGTGAGCACAATCCCAATGTTAGATCTCTATTGTACACAACAAGAAGCCACCAAAAGGGAAATTCTCTTACCCTGTGATCCCACAATATCTGGGAGGGATTTTCCTTGCAGTGAAAATTTTAGGCTGAAATATTTCAGAAATTTTGGCTTTAAAGCATCTCATTTGAAAAAATAAATTAATAATTTAATATACTCTTACTCCCCTTGTTCCCCCCAAAACCATCCTTTCCTCCCTTGCCAAAAGAAGTATTTTTGGGAGATGTTCAGAGATTGTTTTCCTTGGTACATAGTAGGGCCTTTTCCTTTCTTCTGATTGTAAGAATTATTTTACAGTAGAATAAAAGAAGCATCTTCAGGGCCCGCAGAGGTTTCTGTTCTCTGAGTTACCATCACAGCAGGGAGTTTATTCTTTTGTTTATGATCTGTATGTTTCCTCCTAGATCTCTGATAACTTTCAGATTCCCCTGGCAGCCCATCTAATCTTTTATTTTCCAGTCAGTCCAATAATCTAACAATATTTTCAGGGTTCTCTTTCCCCTCGCTTCAGTCAGACGCTCTTGCCTGCTTGCTTTATTTCAGAATCTCCCGTTATTTTCTTTTATCTTAGTGGTTTTTGCCTTGGGAATGTATGTCAGGGCTGTGTACGCTAAGGGCGCAGGGATGTAGTTTATAAAGCCTATCTAACCCCTCACCTTCCTCATTTACTAGTGTAGAATTGCTACTAATGTAATGCAGATAGTGTAAATAACTTTGTCTCTCTTTTTTCCTTTTTCCTTCTCCAAATCATATCTGATATTTTTTCACAATCTGTTCTCACATTTTATTCACCTATATGTCCTCTGTGGTAAGAAAATAAATCATTACCCTTGTCCAGCAAAGACAAATGTCAAACACAATGCAACTGAGATTAAAGACGATGCCCAGCCCTGAGATCTCTCTGCTCCCTGGTGCACCACGTGAACTGCTCTACCTCCTCCCCCTTCTCACCATGCTGGACTGAGTGCTCTGAAAGTATGAGCTGAAATAAAGCCCCTCCCCTAAGTTCCTTCTACCAGGTGTTTATTCAAGTAGCGCCAAAACAAATCCATGCCAAAGCCATAGACTAAGGGATAGGTTCACTGGGTTCAAACCTAATAAGTGGGCTTTCCCAGCCTCCTTCTCTTCAGAGAAGTTTCCACCTTCTGGAGTTTCCAGACACTTCAGAGATTCTGAAAATCTTCTTTCTTTTCAGAGATATTTGGTCGAAGCTCAGCAATAAAAGTAGACAGGACTCTGCAGACTATTTAGCAGTTTTCAACGCTGTCCATATCCAATTCAGTGATCCCGACAACTGGCTGGGTCCCCTGGGAACACTGCCACTACCTGAACTGAATCCACATTAACACCGTGACGGAATGAGGCCTCTTAAGGGCTGTTATTTCCCCTGTCTCAGCTTTCCATGTCAGTACAGGATGTTCACCAAGCAGCCTAAAGTCCACTCGCTGCTTTATTTTTCTCTCTTTAACTGCTTCACACAGAACTTTTATCTTTGAAATCACTCTGATTTTATTTATTGGTTACATTTTTAAAACCTACTAGCCTTTATACTATACAAAGGGAAAAGATTTTAGCTTAAGGTTAGAATTGAAATTTTGAACTTCTTGATATTCCTCTAAATTTTTTCTGTAATATCTTCAAAATTGTTCAGCACAGTTTTTAATTATTTCACTTACTCTCTGTCAATATAATATCTATACTGAAACATTTTGTGCTATCTTGGAATATTGATCTATTCAAAGTTTATTTTATTTAATTCTTATGTTATATAAAACACTAAATTAAGAGCATGTATACATTTTCACAGTTATGCACTATATACTTACATATGAACATATGTGTTACGTGATGTATACATAGATAAATTTCTAATAATCCATAGCACTAAGGAGATTTTGCTTGAGGGTAAATTCAAAACATGTGTAATTATTAACTTTAAAATTCTCTTCTCTTGGAAATGCTTGAAAACATTGAGTTAGCTCAATAATGCCAGCCATGGAAATTTACTGTAAGGTTCATATTACCTTGCCCGTTTTTATTTGGAAATACATGGCTAAATGCTATTCTGTTCCTTCTTACATTATTGAGGCAACTCTATAACACTGATTCACAGGATGCTCGCCCCTTAGAAGCTGAAACTGTTTTATATCATCTCATTTATTATTTTATTTATTATTTTACCTTGCCATGAAGTGCAGGGCAAGATCAATAACATTTAGCATTGTCCTTATGGCATAGTTAAAGAAGTTATGTGTAAAGGGCTGACCTAATTTTTCTGAAATTGAAATATTCAATAGGATTGAAGATAATGGCGAGAAGACCGGACTCTGAGTCTCCAAGTCCTTGATAACTCAGTGAACAGCAGCAATTTGAAAGATACTAGTAGGTTTTGTAAACTGTGAAAGAATGCTATAAACAGGTCTATTCTATATGATGTATGAATGTACATATGAAACAAAAAAATTATCAAGGGAAAAGCAAATGAAAGTATTTCACTGAAAGAGGAAATTATAAAATATTCATCATTGCACAAAATAAACAATATTCACAGATTTAAATTTCTGTACCTAAAAGATAGCTTGATGAATGTTGACCGTATGGGCGTGTGTGTGCAACTTCCTGTGCATCTGGAGGTGTGGGGCAGGCGTGGAAACACATGTGCATGCAGATGACGGTGCATATGTGGGTGTTCGTGAAAAGAAAGATGCTGTTCTTCAGATGTGAGCTACCCGCCCTCCAGGGTGACTTACAGACTGTGAGCTCCCCAGGTGGTCTAGATTTCCTGACATGTGAGCCAGGGCAGTTCATCTGTGTCTTCCCAGATGCTGGGATTGCAAGCGTTCCCTCCCATGCCACCACACTGACTTTTCTGTGGATTCTGGAGATGAAATTCAGCTCTCTGTGCTTATGATCCAAGCACTTATCATCGGAGAGATTTCTTAAGTCTCTCATTTTGTTCATTCTGCACTATTTCATCACAAATATTTCAACTTTGAGGGATCCATAATTATGCATTTCAAAATAAATTGTAGAACAGAAACACTTTTAGGTAAAACTAATAACGAAAAAAAAACAAAACTAATAATAAAACCATGCATGAGAAAGCTTCAAGACATGACAGAAGCACATTGGCTGTATGGTAATCATAAGCACAGTTACAAAGCAGGCAATTTGTGTTCAAAGAAAGAAGGTACATTATTCAAATTTATTTTCCTTTAACTAAAATCGCCGTTCCAGGTAAATTGGCAAATACATCTTTGCCTGACCTCAGAATGTAAAATTATCACCCTTTATAAGTATTTATTCTTCATGTGTGAAAAATCATAAGCCCCAAAATGAGTTGCTTGAACTACACTGTACTTTTGCTAGAGCCAGTATGGTGACAAGTTATCTCTTATGTGGTCCTTGTAAGAGGATGAGCCCTATCTGGGCATTCCTTGTTCTAATGAAGCTAGCAATGACATTCTTAAGACAGAATTGATTGGAGTGGAATTCTAGCAAAAGCAAAATGGCATTCGGCGGCATAGATCCTGGCGGTGTTTTTTAGAAGAAGCAAGGAGCACTCGAACGTCAGGATTCTCAATGGACATTTAGATGCCAGAGCAAGGGAGGTCCTCTTGGGCAGACACAAAACCAGCCCAGCCCCCTATGAGCTGGTCATGTGACCGTTAAGTTGTGGAAAGCCATCCTGGGCTCCTGACAGCGGTGACCGAGGCATGGCTCCCAGGCTTGGAAGCAGAAATTCTCAGTAAATACATGTTTTCTATAAATTTCATAGACTAGATCCTGGTGCAGAGAACAAATCTAATCATTTTCCAACGTGAGCGGTGATGATCTGTAAAAATAAAAAATCTCTTCAGTTTTCCCTACCAGGTAAGGTCAGCCATGGATGCAGAGGGTTTAATCGATGTCATTTGGTAATAATCTGAGGAGCCGGTACGACTGACCCATGGAAGCGGTTACCCAAATACCTACTTGATGCAGACAAAGAAGGAGATAGATTAAACCAAACGGAAATCATTTTGCTTTGCTACAAGGGCGTTCACAAAGCTATTAAAATGTCATTTACTCAATGGTCCGGGATCCTTTGATTAGAAAATTTGTCAGGTTCAATAACCCATGGGTGGAAAGGTTTGCATGGTCAGTGCTACCTGTACTCACTCCGAGGACTTCATTTATAGACCTAAACTCAGCAGCCTGAACAAGCAGTCCTCCATATTAACAAGCAATCTAATAAATTTGGAGATGTATATAATTGTATCCTCTAAATTTATTATTAGAATCCCTGTATTTTTCTTGATTTTACCTTAGATATAAAATAGTTCTATGAAAACTTTCTGTGTTTACTACCTTGTCACCTCCAAACGTGTCAAGTGGGTTTCCAAAAATTACTTAAAAATACACTGGAGGTTTTGCTTTTAATTATAGTAAGTCTAATAATTCCTTATGTTACAAACCTTACTATTTATTATACCATAACATTAAAATATATAAATATTTTCAATGTGTATGGCTGTTTTGTGGGCATGTATGTTTGTGTACCATGTGTAGGCCTGGTCCCCACAGAGGTCAGAAGAATGCATTGGATCTTATGGTCCTGGCGTTACGGAATGGTTGCGAGCCAGCATGCAGGTGATGGGAATTCAACCTGGGTCAGCAGCCTGTGCTGTTGAGCACTGAGCCATCTCCCAGCCTCCTGTACAGATTTGTTTTGAATATAGTGTTGAATTGTAGGCATACAAATGTGGTCTCAAGCTGACTGACCTTCTATTCATGATCTACTTCTAACTGGGTGAATCTAGGTATGTTCTCAAATCATCCCCCACTTTCTATCTCTCATCTGTATCGGAGAAATTATGACAATTAACTGCAATATAGAGTTGTGTATGAAATAAATGTCTGAGTCAGTGTGAATCCATTATCAATGTTCTTGGCATCCAGGAAAATACTGTAATCTGAAATGTTCTCAGCATAATGTTCTGACTCACTGTGCATGGTCCCCGAAATAACAGAGCAAGTGATCACGATGGAAGTCATAAACCCAAGTCAGTGCTTTTCCTTTGTTACATCAGGTATTTTGTTCCATCACAAAACCCAGAGTTAACCATGATGAATGTTCCGTGGGTTCCTGCGGCAGCATGGGCACTGGCCCTCACCATCATTGTTTTCCTCTTTTAAAGGCTTATTGTATTTATGTGCTTGTCTCTCTGTCTGTCTCTGTCTCTCTGTCTCCGTCTCTCTGTCTCTCTGACTCTCTCTCTCTCTCTCTCTCTCTCTGTGTGTGTGTGTGTGTGTGTGTGTGTGTGTGTGAATGCCTGCAGGTGCAATGGAAGTCAGAGACACCCGACTCCCCTGGAACTGGGATTACTGAGCGTGTGAGATGACCTGTGTGTGCAGGGACCCTCACTCGGGCCCTCAACAGTAGTGCTCGTAACCACTGAGCCATCTCTCTGGCCTTTTTGTCCTACTCTGTGTCCCCCACTTCTCTCTCATACCAAAAAAGGAATTAGTTGGCATATCAGCTGTTTGCTTGTCTGTGTTTGATGAAAATTTTTCTCATTCCTGGCTTTACGAGAGAGCACTCTTGTGGAAGGCACTGCATTTCCACAAAATGACAGGAACGTGAGCGTCATACTTGGGGTAAAGCAAAAAACGGTGCATCAGACAATCAGATGTTTAAATCCTATGCATTTCAATATCTAACTAGGGGTAAGAGAGAGAGGTCAGCTGTGCACTGCTCTTGCTGTTCTTGCAGAGGCTAGGAGATGACTTCTTAGCACTCATATCTGGTAGCTCACAGTCACCAGTAACAACAGTTGCAGGGCATTTAATACCCCCACCTGGACTTCAGACATGAATGTACCACTCCCAGTTATTCACATAGCTAAAAAATAAAATAAATATTAAAACATAAACATATAATATTACTTCTTAAATATTAAAGGACATTGGGATACATTGTGATAAGAGATACACATTTTTCTGTGACAACTAGGTTCCAGAATAGAATCTGAATTTTATACATTCTTTTTAAGTTTTCAGTATGAGGTGTACTACATTAGTGCTATTGGTTCTCCAAACAAGTATCTCTCCATCCAAGTATGTCTCTGTTTTTCTTCTTAAGCAAAGAATGTCTAAGTTGAGATAACTGTAAATAACAAAAGGTGCCTTTATAAAAACCTTTATCAGTTTCTTTCCAAATGAACTTCCACCATTTAATTCTCATAACGCCTTTAGAAACAGGTAGAGGAGACATAAAATTAGTAATTTCTGAGTAAGGAAAGCCAGACTTGGAGAAACTGGAACAGAGATCTGTCCAAGGTTATATACAGTGACTGTCAGCACTGGGCCTAGAACCCCAAATCTGGCTGTCTGACTTAAATCTAATTCCCTCTTCATTTTGAACCTGAAGACAGATCATGTTTCTAGGGTGGCAAGTAGCATCTGCTTTATGTGCTGGCTCTTGTAAACTGCAAAGTATGTTTGAGATGAGCTCTCAAGGGCATGGGAGAGTACTAGAGGGCCAGCTTATAAATAAACTTCATCATTTCAGGTAGAGTGACCAGATACATAAAGGTCCAGTTATCAAAGCCTGTACTTTATTCAGGGACTCTGACATCTGCCTTAAGTTTAATGAAAAGTGCTGCCTAAGTTTAGAATCACTTCTGTGCCTCTTCCTCCTTTATAAAAAATCCTTCCTGGTTATGCCAGGCCCCTTTGGGACTCGCCATGGCTCTCCACAGCGGGCCCTCCACCATCCTGTCAGGTCTCTGGATCAAGTACCTCCTGTTACTGCCAAGCTAACCTGATGGTGCTCCCCATCTTTCTAGAAGCCTGTTCTGGATGATTAGAGAAAGGCTTCATTATGCCCTGTGACTGACGAGGAGAATCTCTGCTTCTCTAACAAAAACAGATGTAAGATGAGCTATCATGTTCTATAATGAGGTTAAAACTTGAGTATTTTTAAAAAAGATTTTGGAGATTCCCTATTTTTATTTAGTAATCCATGGCTGTTGTCCCTATTTTTAAAGTTTGTCATATGGTTTTTATAATCCTTCAGCATTATTTTGCTTTTTGCTAAATTTTATGATATGTTTTGAGTACTTTACATGATTATCCACTACATTTGAAATCAGTGTAATAACATATTTGTTTATGTTTTATAAATGAGGCAAACGAAGCGAAGAACTGTGATGTAAGTTGATAGAGTCATAGAATCATTAAGAGATGAGAATCTGCATGTCCATCTTTCAGACACAAATGTTTTTATCAGCACCCTTTGTGTTTGACTTTAACTAAATCAGAAGGAAATAAATCTGCTTGACCCATTTACTTAATAAAGCTAAAATGAGGAAAGCAGAAGGAAATAATCTGCATCTATACGACAGACCACCAATACTTTCCATAAGTACAGTCATGTTAGAATGACAAAAAATAGAAGAAAAGGAAGAAGAAGAAGAAGAAGAAGAGGAGGAGGAGGAGGAGGAGGAGGAGGAAGAGGAAGAGGAAAGAAAGCAAGAAAGCAAGAAAGCAAGAAAGCAAGAAAGCAAGAAAGCAAGAAAGAAAGAAAGAAAGAAAGAAAGAAAGAAAGAAAGAAAGAAAGAAAGAAAGAAAGTCTGTTTAATACATGTCCCAGGCTCCTATGAATACATTAAGTTGGGTACTTTACATTCAAATATTTTATTCTTTATAAGGTATTTTATTTTGAAAGAGGGATTGCGCTTTCTCTGTGTGACACGGCGCTGACTTTTACCTGCAGAGGTACCTCACCTGCCTTCTTAACTCTTAAAACAACTTTCCCTGTAACTCTTTTTGCTTCATGTTCTGAGCCAAGAAGTGTTTGAGAAATCGTGTGCTGCAGGAACAGGAACTGATAAGAACTTCCACAGTGACAGAACTGGCATACCCATACCCTGGCTGAAATCTGTGCAGACAGGGAAATGGAGAAGCTGTAGGATAGGGACCTCTTGATGATTTTCCCTAGAATGCAGTGCTGGTATTCTGCTAGGAGAGGTTGACCCGGGTGCTTCTGATTTACAGAGCTTTGAACAACAAAAGGTGATGTGTATGGCACATTTTCCGGTCCTCCCTCAGGTTGATACCTCCCGTGATATCTGCTACATATGAGAATGTCCTCTGTAAGAAAGGTGTTTCCAAGAGCCGTGGAAATTCAGAATCCATAACCCAATTTATTGTGCCAATACAGAAAACACAGGTTTGATTATCTGATGGTCATCTGAGAGAATTCACCAATATTCTAATCTTGATGAGCACAAAGTTAGTCAAGAAAGTTCAAACGGCCATAAAATTCCGTAATCTTTTGTCCTGAATTGAACATATTGATTGCTTGGAAGTCTGAAGCTTGGTGAAGCATTTAATGACAGCACACCCAAAACAAAGTATGGGATAAAAGGTCACTCCATCGCCTTTAATGATTTCTTTACGAAAGCAATATGAATTATCCAGCATTTACTTTTTTGCTGGAAATCTGTACAGTGTTCTGTCTAGAATGACAATTAGACGTGCGGCAATTTCAGTTTTACTTATTGATAAAGTTGATAATCAAACCACTTTGCTTTCTTACTCCTGGTTTTGGAAATGGCTCACTTCTGAGTTGTATCCTTTTGAACAGCACTGTGAAAGTTCAGTAAACTAGACATTGGAACCAAAGTCAGAGGCTTCTTGAAAACAGGGTATGTTAAGGTACATGGATTCCTTTTGTGGAAATGTCAGCTTTACTTTGGCCCAGAAACTTCTCTGTACCCTAATTAATGAGTAGAGGGACCATAGTAAAGAGAGCGTGGGGGAAAGCCAGGGGGATACATTCTTTAGGTACAGCTGGCTTCTGTTCTGTGGCTTATCCAATTGGCCATTTCGGTGTGTTTATTAGAATAAGCAAAGCAGTGTTTTGCACATTGTCTAGTCCTTCTGGAATCAAATCGATTCAAAAATAGGTGAAGAAGAGAAGTGTGCAAATCACAATTTACACTGAGAAATTGATTCCTGCCCCTGAATGAGACCATGTTCCCTGTCAGATTGCAGGAACGTCAAAGCCACTGTGAACAAGGAGGAAGAAAACAGAATTTAATAACAGAAACTAAACTCTGCCCACTGTGTATCAGATGTTATTATGGGGTAAATAGTATCCCAACAGCCCAACTTAATATAATTTTTGTTTACTGTCCTGTGTAATCAATAAATAAATATGTGCATATTTAGATACAGTAATGTATACATGTGTTACTGTATGATATGTCAAAGAATTCTGAATTGAATAAAGATAAAAAGTTATATCAAATTCATGTGCTAGTTTTCAGTTGCTGTTTTAAGGAAGTTTTCAAATAAGATATGTGAAAGAAGAAATTTTTGAGAGCTAAGTTGGCATATGACAACATATCATGAGAGAAAATTTTTAATCATAACCCAGGGAAAGCATATATCATTTAGTTTTGTTTTACAAGTACTTGGATTTACTGGGCTCATTGTGAATGATCCCACACACTGCTCTGTATATCTTCTGTATATCTTCATCCGTCTCTGTGTCACTTAGAGTAACTGTGTGGTCAGACTCAACGGGCTTTCTTGCCAACAGGTTTCCTACTTTTTTAAGGGAATAAGAGCAATAGCAAGAGCAAAGGGGTGTAGCACGAGTTCACCTGGCTTCCATATTGAGTCTGCTCAGAGCTGGCTGCATCCCTTCATGGGAACCAGCTTCAGGCAGACCATACTGTCCATACAGCTCTTCCTTCAGTGGATTGGCACACATGGTAAGAGCATCCACTGTCCGAGACATAGATCACTAGCATATGCCGTGTACTTTTCTGTCTCCCATCTTTCATAAATTGCCTCTTCTTTGGCTTTCCATTAGTTATAGAATCCGAATGGTTCATATGTTTCCTGTCAGGGCTTGAATTGGTCTGCATGAAAATGATAAAATAAATCCAAGCCTTCTCCAATTGCAAATATTCTTGGTTTTAGTTTAATAAGTCCGCATGCTTGAAGCGGTCAAGGAAAGAGAATGTATTACTCACAGAGAGACAGTGTGGATGAGCAAAATTCCTTACTGCTGTCGGGAGCATGAAGCCCTGTCACACCCTCTCCATGCCTACGTATATCTTCCCATCATACCCCAGCTAAGAAACACTTGAAAACAGCCTGCTATGCATTTTAAGCACTGGGTGCTACTTGGTTCACTAAATATCTCCACTCTTCCCACAGTGAATGTTCTGGGAGGAATAAAGACAAAGCACAAGTTGCTTTGGGCGTTTTCTCCTTACCGCAGAGTGTTGGGTTCTTGGTACATTTCATCTGAGGATTAAAAGTAAGGAGAACTGGTAAACATATTCCAGGGACTTTTCTCCATACCAGCTTGTGTCTCTACAAACGATAGCATTCTTGAACTCTATGAAGTTGATGAAAACACAAAGCAAGATTCCTGTCCATATATCCATGCACTGTCCTCTTCAGTATCGGTGGCCTTTCCTGAGAATTCCAGCTTCAAGCACACTGGCTTGTTTTAATTCTTTCCCAGTGACTAATGTGCAGCTGAAGATGTCTCCTCTCCCCAAAACCCTTACTCAGCCCTTTTCTTCTCTATCCTCATCATCAAAATTAGATTTATCTACCAGCGTTGCCTTATTGCTGTGTTCAAAACTAAATGCTAAAAGCATTCTCACTTGAGAGAATTAGAGATATCGTTACAGGTGTGCTTTTTGAAACCAGAGACTTTCCACAGACATTTATCAAGTATCAGGTAAGAGGCTATGTTACAAATCAGAGTAGAAGGATATGAAGAGGAACACAGGATAGCGGCCCATATAGCCACAGTTTCTACCAGCTGCCCTGAAGGCTGACAGTGCCCATTGTTTAGGCACCTTGACAGAAACTTTCTATAGCCACAACTGTAACCACGTCACTCCATCCCTCCTCAGGCAACTATTCCCTACGCCGGCACAGAACTCACGACCTTTGATGACTTTTGCTGCTTTCGAAAGAAATTTTACAATTCTGGGTACCATATGGAAGTACTCAAAGTCAAAGGCACCAGCCAATCCAGGATCAGCTTTCACCCCATCAGATGAGTGTTATATAGTCTGTTCCCTGTTGGATGGTCAACATCCTATCGCAGGCTCGACTCACTCTGATTCCTGTCTTGCCCTATGCTATCATTTCCAGCTGGTAGAAGAAAGATAGTCCCACCAAGATGCAGACTAAATGCCAATTTTCACACCAAATCATCCCCACCCCATCGAATGTTCAATCATTACTGCAGTTTGCCATTTACCAATCTCAGAAGTGTGGCTATACGCCTTTCCAATTAGAGCCTAACTTCTGAGGTGAAGAGATCAAACACATTCCAACATGTAGCTCAGTGGTGTCTAACAGAGGGCCTTCTTGGCACATGCATTTTGAGCTCAGTAAATATTCCTGAAATGAAATGACTTCTAGTTCTGTAATTAAACTCAGGGCAACCTTCCTCTGGATAGAAGCAGGAAGTAGCTATGCAACATGAAGGCTATTAGAAAGTTAGGTAAATTTGCAAGGTTTAACCTTCACAGTCTTAATTTAAGTTAAAAAGTACTTTTTTTTTTTCAGTTTCTATTTTGACAGAAGCCTGTTTGGCTTCCATTCCTTCTCTTGTAAAATAGAACTATTCTCCAAACCTGCAAAAGACAAGTTAGGTGAGGTTATCTTCTTTATAACCTTTTGAATTTGTATTTCACTTTTCAAAAGGTAAAGCTTCAAAAATTACCTGCCTGCTTTTTGAAATAATTATTATGTTAAGCAAAATCTGGAAAAAACAGTACTTGTGTAAGATACAAATATTCACTATTCACAAATTAAAAGGTCCAGTTTGTTCCAATTATTAAATTTTGAAAATGCTAAAGGGGTTTTTAAAAACACATCTAAGGATGTTCTTTTTAAAAAAAATAATTCTCCAAAGGTACCTATGGATTTATTGAAATATTTATGATAAAACGAAACCCAGAGGCTTTCTGTTGGTGGCATCAGAAAGAGGTTGTGTGATAGGCAGGGTCTGATTCTTGGGGTGAATTATTAAAAATATATTCTTCTGTACAGATCAAGAATTGAGAGATCAAGCAGTACAGTTCAAAAGTTGAAAGAGATTAGATAAAAGATGGGTGTGCAGGAAAGCCCAAGGAAGACATGAAACAACTGTAGTTGGGCATGGGTTCCCGTGCCACGGTCTGTGTGTGCGCGAGCACTGCATTTTAAAGGAGAGCATCTGTGCGCCCGATTCCTGTCAAATATTAAATCTGTAATTGGTCCGTAAGAATCAATTAAGTACTTTAATGCAATCACTCTTTTAGCAAAAATAAATTTCGACAAATCTGTGCGTTTACCAAGGTCCCATGCCTTATTTAATTTAATAATAATAATAAAAAAGCCACGTGAGGAAGTTGCTGCTATTACTCCATATTTTACGAAAGACAAAATAGAGAGAGATTTTAAGAGTGGAATAAATACAAAAAGAATATGTGACACAGAAGCCTTTTGGCTCTAGAGAGGAATTTTTTTGGAGTTATATTTAGCTGCAAAATCTAAATAAAAATTAAACTTTGTCTAAAGTACCCTGAGAAGTTCAGCGTACTCCTTAGACTTGAGTCCATGTAGCTCACGTCTCCAGTTATTCACCAAAGGACTCTATAAATACTGACGGGAGCTACTCTGTATTGTGCATGCTATTTAAAGCACAAACACGATGCCATACAAAGGCAGTTTTCACATCAAATGATTCTTGGTCTAGTGCAGGACAAGGAAAAGCCAACATGTACTTTGACATTACAGACAAATTACAGTATATTTGTTATCAATACAACAAATCTCTCTCCCTCCCCTCTTCTCTCCCTCCCTCTCCCTCCCTCTCTCTCTTTCTCTCCCTCCCTCCCTCCCTTTTTCTCCCTCTCTCTCTCTCTCTCTCTCTCTCTCATTTCCTATGTGTGATCAGCCAACTGTCATGCCTTCCCAGCCTCATTGATATCTAACCCTCTGGAACCGTAAACCATAATAAATTGTTTCTTCTGTAACTTGCTCTGGGTCATGGTGTTTTATCAAGCAACAGAAACATGACTGGCATACCTGGCTTCCATTTGACTGTATTTTTATCAAAGGGAATGTCTGAGGTCATCAGGCATCATGGTTGACTAGATGTGACAATGTGTTCACAGTCTTCAAATTTCTGTGTCTTCCCACTTGCCAGGCACATCATGACTGATTAAAAGACAACGTCAGCACCAGTGCTATCTGGTGAATTGTGACCGTGAACATTTGCATGGCAAGCACCTTGTCCTGAGACACCAACTTCTCCATGAAGTGGTACTGGGTATGGAAGCATGAGAGCCAGAGAACAATGGAAGCAATCATGATCTTCAGTCCCAGGAGCCTCTCTCAGCTTCTGATTCACCCACTCTTGTCTTCTGTGGCCATTTAGGCTGAGCATATGCATAATGGTGGCTCCTTTCCATTGTCCTTGCAAGCAACAGTTTTGTAAGTCAAGCCTCATACTCTCACTGCCTCTTGCTGCTCATTAAAATACCTGTGCCTTTCTCGCCATGGACCTCAGGCAAGGCATCCTTGCCTTACTGTATACATCCTATGAGGTTCACTGCCACCAGAAAGCTCTGCTCTGCAGTAGTATTTCCTATGGTCAGTCCTTGGCTGGAGAGGGTATTTACACTGAGATCCTGAAATGTTCCTTATTTGACTGGTAAATAAAATGTTTTCTAGGAGCTCCTATACAGCGTAATTGGCAGAAAGGCATATATATATGGACTGTGTGTGTGTGTATATATATATACACACACACATATATATATGAATATGTATATACACATACACACACATACACACACACACATGTGTACACACACACACAATCTATGTCCATCTCTGAGCCTTTTGGCCATGTCCTCCAGAATGTCTCACACCAGTACTTATTTCATGTCCCATGGTTCTCTGGTTTCTCTATGTTTTCAAGTACCATTCTATCAGAGTTTCCCACTACCTCCCAGGGGTCTTAAAAGGCATTGTATTTTAAATCAAGAGCAAACACTTCCATTCTGACATATGTGTCTTGTTCAACTATGTATTCTGAAGCATCCTCTGTGGATACTGGGCTTCCTGCCCTGCCCTTTAAAGGCAGCTCTTGACTAACCTCTTCTTCCCTTACTAGCTGAATATTATCTCCTACTTAATCCATTGTCTGTTGATTAGTTAGGTGATGCACGTTGACTTGCAGGACAAAGAGATGTTTAGAACATCTCATGATGGTGAATGATGGTTAGACTGACAGGGGGAAGAAGCCATTTTGAAGGAACATTTAGTTCAGGGGATTCTCAGTATTGAAATATGGAACATGGTCCTTTCTAAAAAAGTCAAGTTCCTCTCCTCAGTCTAGTCCTTGGTCCTGATAGAACAGCTGGAGTTAAAATTCAGATTTCTACAGTGCTCAGTTGCCCTTATACTTAGGCTCTGGGACACATTCTTTTCACCCTTCTATCTAGAAGATATAAGAATGTCATTATTTATTATTTGTGGCAATGCTTCCGGAGACAGTAAACTGTAAATCCTCATCAGTAAGCATTCTTGGCTAGCAGAATAAATAACGCTGTTTGGAAAATGGCAAATTTGGACTAGTCAGCCTGTACCAAAAGAGAAGAATTCTTTGATTACAATGGTAGGTGTTACTTCATGTTTTGTATTGATGAGAAAGGACAAAAATGGAAATAGAAGAGCTACATATAGATTCATCCTTTTAAATAAGCAATTGAGCCAGGTAGTGGTGGCGCATACCTTTAGTCGCAGCACTTGGAAGGCACAGGCAGGCAGATCGCTCTGAGTTCAAGGCCAGTCTGGTCTACAGAATGAGTTTCAAGACAGCCAGACTTACAACAGAGAAACCTCGTCTTGAAAAAAAAAAAAAAAAACCAGCAAAAAAGTAAATACACGATTGAGTATCGATCATCTGGTAGAAATAAAGAAGGAGCCAACAAAACATCTTTTAAAAATAAAATTCCATTGTCCAGTGATGCTTTTAGGAACGCAGAAGGGTTGAAAAGGTCTTGTTAACTTAAAAGGTCTCCAAGGTATTCCTGCTGTGGTCTATGATAAAGAATTGGAAGTAATTCGTCCAGAGAAAAGAGGTAAACCCGACAGACACTGTTGAAGACAGAGATGAGGTTGATGATGAAGAATATTTTATGAAAGCAGCCTAGCTTGTTTTGTGGCTTTCTCCAGTCCTTCTCAGCTAAGCCAGCTTAACAAGGAAAATGTATAGTTGGGTTAATTCAGAGTTCAGATTTGCCCATCTGAGTGTAATAACTGTGAAGGCAAATGAGATGTCACAAGGTTCTTAGAGAATGGGTTAGTCACTAAGAGAATGGAAGACACTGGTGGATTGACCTGTAACCAGCAACTGTGAACATCTTAGAATGATTTCATTAAGAAAAACTAAATATGCGAACTGGAAATAGGTGCTGTTTTGGAAACATTTGTGCACAGACATCAGTTGTCTTTAGAGTACATGGCTGATGGAAGATAAGGAATCACCACAGATGATGAAGTCAGCAAACTGCTCGGCATACAATCAAAACACGAGTGCCCTTTGCTTTTGTGGGCAGCCTTTCCCAGGATTCAGAATCATGAACAGATTTGTTGTCATACGAGAAACCGGTCACCTTCCTGATGCTGTATCACTGTGTCCTTTCTCGCCGTGATTAGCACTTACCTTGACTTAACTGACTTTTCAGTGACTCGCAGAACTCTTCCTGTGTAGTCTCTTCCTACCACAGTTTGCCTTAAGATTCTATCTACACATATGGATTTGAGTATACCTATATGGTAATCAGATTTATTTCTCTTCTCCAGTGATTTCCTATGAACTCCAGACTCATATATATAATTAGATCATTCATATCTACATGTGGTTGTTATATCTTCTCTTCAACTTCTTCACAATTGAATTCATCATCTTCCCATGAGCCTGGCCTTCTTTAATACTTTCCGATAGGATTAGGTCATACATAGTGACAGTTGAATGTTTCATCTTCACATAAAACACACTCGACTGGGCGCACAGTCATCCTGTAGACCTGGTCTGTTTCTGTTTTCTTACTCATCAAATAGTGCTATAATCAGTATATTCTGTAACACAGACCCTTAAAGTCAGAGTGACCCTCACTCTCCTGTTGTCCTTTATCCATGTAATTAACAATTTCTTCTAGAATGTCTCATCTTACATATAAATGTCGACATCTCTTTATATCTCCCACTAACAGCATGACACTGTTTTCAGGGAAATCTGCCATACTCCCTGAAATGACATTCTCATTTTCCTTTTTCAATAACATCAATCTGATCATGCAAATTAGATCATGTCTCACCTCTGTTCAAAACTTTTTCATAAATTCTTGCCTTCTTGTTATATTAAGAACTACACAAGGCCAAACGGGGTCTAACTATCTGATTTGTACCTGTCTGGTTATTAGCTTAATTCACCTTTTATTTTATATTGCTTTGGTTACTATGAAACAGACTTCTTTTTATTTGATCATTATTTTTCATTAATTTTCTCATTTTTTTTCAAGCTCAATTTTATTCTCATTTCTCACCTTATCTTAGCAAGATTTCATGTGGATTTGTTGTGTTTGGAGTTCACTTAGGCAGAACTGAGCTTTTACACTGCAGTTGATGTGTCAATTGAGTTGTATCATTTTTATAATAATAGATGAGATCAAGTTTTCCCCTGACCGCTGCTTCCCCCAGTTATAAAAATTTAAGGTTATATGCTCTTGGAACCTCTCACAGTTCCAATTTAGTAATTAATTACGTAATGCATATCTTCCTATTTGTCTCTAGGTTTGATAGCAACTAGACTACAAATGTTTTTTTTTTTCTTCTGTATTTTAGAGACTTTATCCCCTTTGAAGGCATTACCACAGAAGACAACTTTCTGAACACCGCTAGCTTAGGCATCACGATCAATGATTAATAAATGGGACCTCATGAAACTGAAAAGCTTCTGTAATGCAGGGAACACCATCAATAGGACAAAATGGCAGGCCACAGAATGGGAAAAGATCTTCATCCACTCCACTTCCAAAAGAGGGCTAAGATCGAAAATATATAAAGAACTCAAGAAACTAGACATCAACAAAACAAATAATCCAATTAAAGAAATGGGATATAGATCTAAACAAAGAATTCTCAGAAGAGAAATATCAAATTGCTGAGAAACACTAAAAGAAATGTTGGACATCCTTAGTCATTAGGGAAATGCAAATCAAAACCACCTTGAGATTTTATCTTATACCCATCAGAATGGCTGAAATCAATAACATAAAGGACAGCTCATGCTGGCGAGGATGTGGAGCAAGAGGAACATTCCTTCATTGCTAGTGGGAATGCAAACTTCTACAACCACTATGGAAACCAATATGATGAATCCTTCAGGAACTGGAACTCTACCTACATCAAGATCCAGCTCTACCACTCTGGGCAGGTACCCAAAGGACTCTCCATCCTATGAGAAAGACACTTACTCAACTATGTTCACAGCAGCTTTATTCATAATAGCTAGAAATTGGAAACAACCTAGGTGCCCCTCAACTGAAGAAAGGATAAAGAAGTTGTGGTACATTTGCACAATGAAGTATGACTTAGCTATTTAAAAAAAATGACATCATGAACTTTCTAGGCAAATGCATGGAACTATGAAAAACAATCATCCCGAGTGACAGAAAAACAAACATGGTATGTACTCACTTATATGTGGATATTAACTGTAAGCAAAGGAGAAAGGTACGTATCCACAGACAACACAGGGATTTCCTTGGTGAAGTGGAAATAGATCAGAGGGTACGGATAGGCTGGAGGAGGATGGGAATGGGGGCAGAGGGGACCAGGAGGAGGAGAAGGATGGAGGATGAAAATATATGCAGAGATGATCAGAATTAGAGGATAATTTGGGGGCAATAAGGAGAATCTAATGTAACAGAAACTCACTGGAATCTATGAAGGAGACCTTAGCAAGGATCTCTAGTAATCAGTGATAGGGAACCTGAACAGGTCATCTCCTGTGATCAGGGTTTCCAGTGGTGAGACTGGGACACCATACCAGCAACAAAACCTCTGACCTATGGCCTTCCCACACTGCAAGATACTGTTTGACAATGGAAGGGCAGAACTCCATGCCAAAGGATGGAATCCCTGTCTGAAACTGCAGGGCATGCCAGGAACTAGGCTGGATAACTCAGAAGATTTCTAATGATATCATGCTCTGCTCATAGGTTGGTACCTAGTCCAGTCCATACCAGAGACTCCCCCTCCAGCAGCTGATAGGAGAATATGGAGAGGCCCAGGGCCAAACAACATGCAAATATTGGAGAATCCCAGAGAAGAGGGAGAGGAGGGGTAATAGAAACCATAGGGTCCAGGACACCGGGAGAAGATGTCCCATGGTGTCAACTACTAGTACTCTTAGGATCCCACAGAGACTGAACGGACAGACACAGAACCTGCAGGATCTCCTAAATATATCCTATGGCTGTCTGAGTTAATTTGTAAAGGAAATATTAATATCTACAATGGTTTTCAGTAAATACAAAGACGACTTGCTGAGATGGAAAACCTAGGCAGCTAAGGCATAAGGTTTTGCTTCACATGGCTGACTGACTGACCTCAGCTTCTCATGGCTCTGACTTCTAGCACATGGCATCTAGGTATCTTATTGAAGATAAGTACTTCCTACCAATACACAGGCCTTAATCCTTAACGAATAGAGCTTCCATAGTGCTCCAACTCCCAACTTCAGTTGGCTGACATGAGACCACCATACAGGCCAGTCAAGTCCCAGGCCAATGTCTTCCTCACTGGTGCTTAGGCTGAGGAAGGACCCCATAAATACCACCCTTAGCATTAATACAATGAGATACTTTCAACACAGATATCTCAGAGTCAACATGAGAACAACAAATTCAAGGGTCATTGTGTACACAATTTTTGGTGCTCCAAACTAGCATACTTTCTGCATTGCAGAGACCACATCTAGGAAGCTGCTTCTAACAGCTAAGGAAGGTGATCTGGAAGTGGCTCAGGTTGCTGGATATAGCAGCTGCTCACAATTCACACAGAAGTGCATGTAGCTTTATAATATTTGAGAATAAATCAGATATACTGAAACATTGGTGTTCTTGAAAAATTCCTACAGGCTGGAGTCGGGAAGTCTCCGACCCTTTTACCTACCCTTGGGACTCTTTGCTTCTGCCAGGTTGCCTGGCCCACCGTTGATGTAGGGACTGGTGCCTGGCCTTGTTCCATCTTTGTATGCTGTGTCCTGTTTGATTGGTAGCTCTGGAGGGGACTGTTCTTTTCTGGGGAGAAGCAGGGGGGATGTTTGTAGGTGATGAAGGGGGTTAGACTTGGAGGGGTTGGGAGGTGGAGGGAGACGAGAAGAGGGTCAGGATGTATTGTATAAGTATGAGTATATGTATGAGAAAAGAAAAATTAAAAAAAAATATTCAACAAAACTGAAAAATTGAAAAAAAGGCTGAAAAATAAATGAATGAATAAATATACAAGCTCATGCTCAAGTGAGTGACCTGAGTCACATACATATGGTACGTAGTTCACTAGTTAGTGTTCCAGTGTTCTCATGATTATCTTTTGTGTATCAAGATGGGAGAGGTTATT
Source organism: Cricetomys ansorgei (assembly GCA_026225945.1). NCBI lineage: Eukaryota > Metazoa > Chordata > Mammalia > Rodentia > Nesomyidae > Cricetomys > Cricetomys ansorgei. The sequence continues at coordinate 2,190,993 of JAMJFZ010000558.1, forward strand.
AATAAAGACAGAGTATTATTTGGAGTTGGGCACTCAGCACAAGCTGATTCTTGCCCTTTGACAAGTTATGAGTCTCTGCACTTACTGCTGTCCCATGTAAAAAGAACTTATCCTGACAAGGTTGAAAGCAGCACAGCTCTATTGACATGAATATAAATATTTGGAAGGCAGTTTGACAACATATTTAGTTAGAAAAAAATGTGGCAAGTTCACTATTAGTTTCTATGATCTCCTAAGCTATTGACCTTTGACCAGGTTTGCAGTAGCAGATGTAAATTATTCTGTGAAGCAGGTATCACAAAAAAATTAGAGAGTAGTTGGTTACCCCCATAATAGTCGTGCCACTATTGTACCAGTGAGTGCATTTTGCCTGAAAAATCCATACTATAGCATTCAGGTTTTACACTGATGGTTATTCTTTCCCTGAGGCCTACATACACCTCTGGTGCTATGAAAAGTGTCAAGCAGGGGAAAATTTTTCAGGTCAGTTCCAGGTTGGTATCTCTATGTTCTGCATCCGAAGTCTGTTGTGTTTTCAGAACAGAGTCTTTCCATCTAGTTCTAGTGGTCAATGAAACCATGGCAACAGCCTGTGTTGTTGTGGGGGCCCTGGAGATTCCCTCACTAAGAACTTATAGACAAGTATCTCACACTTGGCACTGAGATTTTTATTTAATAACTCATGTCTTCTGAGGGACATTGTACACCCAAAGGGTACCTATATTAAAGTTCCTTCTTTAAAAATTATATTTTTAAAAATTAGTTTACAATGTAGTTTGTTTACATAATGGCTTTTCATACATCTTATGTTTAGTTAATCCCCTTAGCTCATCCTCTTCTCTGACTTCCAATTATCCACTTAGATTATATAGGAAATAGTCATATTCAAAGACTATGAATAAGAAGAAAGACTCCAAATTGGCAAATTTGACAGTGTCTATAAAAAACTCTAAGTCCATAATTATACTTCTTGGAATCTCTCTTAAAAATTAAAAACTCATAGCAATACGAATAGAAAAATTGTCATTAATATTATATTGGTGACGAACTAAGAAACTATCTATAGGTTTCCAACAGGGGACGGGTACAACAGCTTAGGTTATATTCATGTAAGCCTGAAGTACACTTCAGTTATTAGGCAGGAATAAGATACACATCAACAAGCTTGTGAGCTTCAATTCAACATGGATTTTTTCTTTCTCCCTGATGTATCATCAGAAAACAGGAAATGGCCTTGAACATTACATCTATTTAGGTGAATAAATTTAATATGTATTAGCATGAAAAGTTATCTGAAAACAAGAAGTAAGAATACATTAAATTCTAGGATAGTTCATGGGGAAACATCTAATTTATGTTCAATGAAATACATGTATAAATAAAGAACTAGAACTACCCTTTAAGCTGCCACCAAAAGTTCCCTTTGAGGGCTAGGAATTAAGGCAAGAACCATCTTACTTCATGGGCTTAGTTCGCTCTTGCTTGCCTCTTTGGGAACAAGTAGGTATTCATGCATCATTTAAAAATCATCACGATTCATTTGAAAATACTTGAAATTATAATATAAAGTGGGGCATTTATATTTTGAGCAGGGAATAGAAGTATTAGCTAAATCTGTATGCTGGTCACAAGCCATCCACTTTTTAAATAATTTGCCTGTATTAACTCAGCTATTCCAAGCTCTTTTAATTCTCATGAGAGAGGCACCATTACAATTTTGCAGATAAGGACACCAGGGACATAGTGACTATCTGAAATTATCAAGTTACCTGGTGGTTAATTCACAAGACAAACCCAGGCATTTTGGGCTCCAGGTTTTATACTTTTGACTACCTCTAATGTTGTGTTTGAATGCAAGACATATAACAAGCTAGTGACAACTTGCTTGGAATATAGAAAATGAATATAGGGACAACAAATTTATCAAGTATATTAACAGATCTAGAAATTAAATATTGAAATATTTGAATTTATATTCAGAAGAGAATTGGGACTGTGAGAACTTTCCTGCGTGCTGATTTTGTGCATGTGTGTTTGAGGAGACGAAGTGTGTAAGCTATAGAAGATAGTTAATGAGATCATAATATAGCAGGAGGAACTCTACAGGGAGAAAATGTCCCCCAACCATTATTTGAAACAAAGGCAGAAATGCTTGACAGTTGGTAGTCATGGTGTCTGTTGATGTACGGTGGCATCAAAACTGAATAAATTGTGTACTTGGCATCATTTCGCTAATAGCAACAATGGGATTCATCCTCAAAAAAGGTGAAGTCATCAGGCCATCTGCAAGGCACTGGTTCACAGTCATCAGATCATAAACAAGGCGAATGATCTTACCGTCATCTACAGCACCTGGTTCACAGTCCCTGAAACGATACAATTCAAACAGCTTAGGTGTATACAATTCTCATTTGTTTTGGCTAGATACTTCTTTTTCCTACTTGAACTGATAGTTTCCTACAGTCTATGTTTATTTCTATTTAATTTATTTAACAGTTTTAGTGGATGGATCCTGGGACCTTGTATATCTTAGACCAGTGTGTTCTAGCTGAGCTATGCTTCACTGGAGCAGTCTAGGCAAGTACTCAACCACTGAACTACGTCTCTGTTCCTAATCCCTAAACATTCTAAAAGGGAAACAAGAGTTCTTCTTCTGTATAATCTTACTTGAATAATCTTGAGAAAGAAAAAAAAAAAGAGCCATTGCTTTTTTTGTACAACCATACTTACTACATTGCCTGATAGTTAATACAAATAGATATTTACCTAAATAAACATGTTAACTTCTTCAAAATGTAAGGCTTTCTTTTATTAATCCTTGTTTGCTAAAGACTGTCACAATATCTGGCCAAAGAAGTGCTTATGAGGGGCTGGAGTGATGGTTCAGTGGATAAGAGCATTGGCTGCTCTTCTAGGGGTCCTGAGTTCAATTACCAGCAACCACATTGTGGCTCACAACCATCTATAATGGGGTCTTATGCCCTCTTCTGGAATACACGCATATAGAGCACTCCTATACATAAATAAATAAATCTTTTTTTTTAAAAAAGTGCTTAAAAAACAGAAATCGAATGAAAATAGGTGTGTTTTAATGTATTTACTTAATTATATTGTCACCTTATTAAAATAATGACTGTCTTCCAAATTTAATCATGGGATAAAATGCTAAAATTTATTGACTACTTCATGGTGGCCATTCTAAATCAGACACACACAGAGACAGAGACAAAAACATGCAATGTTTCCTTTCAGTCTTAACCCAACATGAACATTTTACCGTTACAAAAATTGGAAAGATGAGCTTGACCAATATCAAACTAATAAAAACTCATAGGTGGGCTTTAATCTCAGTATTGCTTTCCATAGAGCTTTTGATTTCACTGAGCGAAAACAAGAAGCAGCGATTAAGATAAAGAAGCAAGTGAAGTATAAGCTGGGTCTTCAGATTGGAGAAATGCGATTTCAACCACGGATCTCACAAAACAACATGATGACGCTAGGACGTCACACACTGGTACTTGATCTCATGCCAACATTTCTGGATAAACCTGAGAGGAAACCATTGGCTTGTTCCAGCAACATTGTCATCTTCCCAGTATTTACACAGATGACTACTCCTACTTTGTCCATTTCACGGTTTGTTTTGTTATTTTATCCTGAAACTTACCTTTGTTTCGTCTGAGCATAGACATAGCACTGACACTGCTCTGCCCTTTATTAACCGTTGCCTTTCTGCCTGGGAAAATGCACACTAAAAATCAGTCATTTGAAGCCATTCCAGACAGCTTTCTACGTCTCAGTTGTCCACGATTTTGCAGGGGAAAACATTGTTAAGAAGAGCCAGCTAGAAGAAATTCCCTTTAAAGAGCAATGACAGCCAAGAACAGATTGTCTTACTCACTGATATTTTATAAATCGATAACTATTGTGGGCGAATGAGGATCAGGCTGAAAAAACTTGTCCAGAATGTGCCATCCTTTATCATCTTCTGAGAACACATTCTGAATGAACGTACTCAGGGATGTCTTTAGGAGTTGGCTGTTCTGGATCCTCTTAGTGATTGTAAAAGCTCAGTGGGTCCCATGTGATAGACAGTTTGTCTTTAATTACCACAAAGGAAGTGAGAGCTGCACCAAGCAGTGTGAAGTGACTCCTCCATTAAGGAATTGGGAGCACCCTCTACTTATTTCCATAATAATTGATGACAAACAGCTCATCATCTTGTGGTGTTCCTCTTTCATAAACACTGCACCTGTTGTTGTAACAAAACCTTAACACTTTGCTCCCTGAATAAAATACCGCTGACTTGCTACAACGATAAAACAAATTGATGCTGGTCATTCTGTAAAGCATTACATAGTTGGGATATATGTTCTGCTGAATTGAAAGAAAGAAATGAAAGAAGGAAGGAAGGAAGGAAGGAAGGAAGGAAGGAAGGAGGGAAGGAAGGAAGGAAGGAAGGAGGGAAGGAAGGAAGGAGGGAAGGAAGGAAGGAAGAGATTAGGTGTTAATTTAAATTTTGCCTTGGGTCATTATTACTTTGAAAGTAATCCAAATATTTTGTTAATATTGGAAACGTTCACGGAGACACAGCTAACTGTAAATAGAATTCAAGACAATACTCTGAAAGAGAGCTATTCTCTTTGTTCAGAGGCTATTGTGTCAGCAATTGTACCCAGTCAACCAAAAAGAGGAAAGGGAGACAGAGAACACCAGCCATGAGGAAGGAGACATCAGGCTGATTGTCTAGGTGGCAAGAAAAAATTTGAGATACTCTATGTGAAAAGACAAATTTTTGTCTGAACGCAGAAAAAAGTAAATGTAACAATGTGGAAATCTTATGGGAGAATCATTCTTGAGTAATATAAGGAAACTAAATTACTTCTGCATAAAATTGAAAACAACACAAGAAATTATTTGTCTACTAGCTTTGTGCAGTGCTTCGAGAGCTTAGTAGAGGAATACGAAGATTAATTTCAGAACGGCATATGTGCCTGCATTGGATTTTTTCCATCTGTTTTTGACAACTTTGTTAAATAAGTGACTTGTCAATGTTTTAGTTACAAAAATTGTGTTTTAGGAGAATTATTTGACCTTCGGGAAAAACATTTTGGGAATTGGAACACAGAACATTTTTCCCCCTGCGGATTCGAAGAATCAGAGTGACAACAATAGGAAACTGTAATTGGTTTGCTTTGTCTTTTATTTATGTGGCTAATTACTGCAGGTTTTCTCCAGTTGCCTCTATCACAGTGCAAGGAAAGCAAGCATTAGAGATCATGCTACTAAGAAATCGGGCTGCTTTGGGCAATGAATGGCCAAAAGAGTTGAGGGGACTGATATTTTTCTGTAACTAGTGTCTCCTTTCACTCATTACCATTTATGTCTTCATTTAAAGTTCACTTTCCATTTTTTAATTTGACCTACGGAGTTCTTGATTATCTAATATCATGAAATTTTAATTAAAATGGGTTTTTCATTACTTCTTCTGCTTCTTTGTAGATTTCAAGCATTGTGTGGAAAAGGTTTTATTTTTTTATGCTCAGCCTATGCAAACCACACACCAAATAACCTTCATGACTCGTTGTTTCTGAGCAAGTCTGATTAGGACAGCCACATTTGTCCCTTGCTCATGATTCTACTGGCTGTGTCATATCCACAAGGCAGCACCTCTCCATCCTCCAGCTCTGACCATCTGTCTATCCTCTTCTCCTTGATGTTTTCCGTGTCTTGAGGATGTGTAATATAGATTACACATCTTAGGAAATTATCAGAAACTAAAGGAGCAATATCTTCATGGGGCTTCTTTAAGCCTCCTGGTTTGGTCTTCTGCCTTGGAACCCTGAATGAAGTTGAGTTGGGTTTCAAGTTAGCTATGTGTTGCATGTGAATCGTTTACTCCTCTCTTAATTTCACCTGTTTGTTTAAAGTACCACCTGAGAAGAATACATTTCCATCAAATTCCCGTTTCTCTGTATGTCATCGGTTTGATATGGTTATGGAAATGTTTTAAAGAGCGTTTACAGGCTCCCTTCTTCTCTGCATCACTGTTCATTGTATCATGCACTTTTTAAGGTATTCCTCGGAGAAGAAGAAGAAGAAGAAGAAGAAGAAGAAGAAGAAGAAGAAGAAGAAGAAGAAGAAGAAGAAGAAGAAGAAGAAGAAGAAGGGGAAGAAGAAGAAGAAGAAGAAGAAGAAGAAGAAGAAGAAGAAGAAGAAGAAAAAGAAGGGGAAGAAGAAGAAGAAGAAGGGGAAGAAGAAGAAGAAGAAGAAGAAGAAGAAGAAGAAGAAGAAGAAGAAGAAGAAGAAGAAGAAGAAGAAGAAGAAGAAGAAGAGGAAGAAATACTGCTGTTGCCTCGTTACTGCAACTGATGTCTGTGCTAAAAGAGAACGTGTCAATCAGTGTTCTGTCAACCATAAGAGAAAGAAAGTGAAAACAAAAGAAACATCTCTAAAATATGTATTCACTATTGAAAGAATGGTAAATGCATGCCTGAAGCTTCCTTTGGCAAGGGAAGAACTTAGGAATGAATGTCAGTCAAGTGCACATTTTGCTCGTCTTTGGGATTTTCTGTGTTCAAGCTCATCAGTGCATTTATTTTCTCTGCGTGTTAAAGTGGCAACCATTTAAAATATCTGTAAACCTGTTTCTTATATCTGCGGTTTTTCCCTTAACTTTTTGAGCACCATATATTATTTAATCTCTATTGCTTATATGTTATTAAATCATTTATGTACATAATTACACATATTTATTAGATATGATAAATTCACCACTGTGATTCAGTGAAACCTATGTGCTATTGTTAGCACAGTGTAGTTTCCCTCTAGAAAATCTACACTCGGCTCTGAATATAGTGTTATATTCAGGGTCCTGGGAGAGAAGATTCTGGTTTTGACTTCTAGAACAAAATATTTGTTCTTTATGTTCCCAGTTTCTTGCTTTATAAAACAAGATTAAATTAAATTACTCCTTGGAGCTTTTGAGAAATCTGAAACCTAGATGAACATTGCAATCCTGCCTTGATTTTTCCCTGATAAAATAACATTTGGTGCACACAAGACATTTATGGTGTGTGAGGATGTAGGGTAAGACAAGAGCCTATGGTATGCTTTACTTTATATAATTTTAAGTCACTGTTTGGTACTGCATTGACAAATTTTCTTGCATTCCTTTGCACAGACCCACTTGTGATTCTTTAAACTTTGCAAAGATGTCCTAAGTTCATACCAAAGAGCTATGATTAACCAAATCACATCACCGAATTATTCTGTCTTTGCTCTGAAAACTCATGTTAGCTGCTCTTGATTAGAAATGAAGATAGAATTCATTGCCTTAGTTTTGATAAAGATTTCAATCGCTTAGCAGGTTTTATTAGCTAATCCAAATAATATCTGTGTGAAACAATTTGTGTCATGTCTTCTCCAGCCCCCAATAATCCCTCCTCACCAATCATAATGGACTGGAGACAATGGGCAGTGTATTGACCAAAAAACACTAAGACCGGGATACCCAACATTCTTTTTTACATGGAGTTCAAATTCTTTTAGTTTGGCTTGTGTCCTAAAATAATGAGAAGAAAACCCATACTTCACATCATGAACTGCCTGCCTTGCTTCGACTGAAACGAAGATTAAGTTAAGAGCACCTGTTGCTTTCACAAAGGATTGTGTTTAGTGCCCAGAACCCATATGATGACTTATAAACATTCAGGACTCTGGTTCCAAGGGCTCTAACACCCTCTCCTGACTTCCACAGGATGGAGACCTCTACACAGACATACATGTAGGCAAAATACCGATACACATAAAATAAAATGCATACACCTAAAAGAATTTAAATTGTGATTGAAATATATAAAATACATCAAGAAATATAGGCATTCTAATAAGTTTGTGCTGTTTCTTAAAAATAAAATAAAATAAAACAAAACAGAAAAAAAGAAAGAATCTCTTCAAAGATTTGTAACTATGCTCTATTTTAATAGCTTAGAAAATTACTGACATTATTCACAATGTTTCTCTGTGTGTGTGTGTGTGTGTGTGTGAGAGAGAGAGAGAGAGAGAGAGAGAGAGAGAGAGAGAGGGAGAGAGAGTTCCTGTGCCATGTGTGTGCATGGTTGTGTGGGTATGGTTCTGTGTGTATGTGTACATGTGTAGATGTCTGGGTTCTTTGGGAGTCTTTATTTGGTGTCTTCTCTCCATACTTGTACAGCCTGTACTTTTATCCACTGAAACATCTTTCTGGACCCCATGGCTCTGGATTTGAAGAGACTCTGAGAAGCAGGAGTAGCTTCATAAAATACATTTCTGTTTTTTAATTCTTTTGAGATTTATTTATTTATATATTATGTATACCGGTGTCTTGCCTGTATGCATGGCTATGTATCATATGTGTCCAGTGCCTACAGAGGCCAAAGGGGGCCAAATTGGACCCCACAGAACTAGAGTTATAGGTAGTTGTGAGCCACCGTATGGATAATGGGTATCGAACCCAGGTCCTCTAGAAGAGAAGTAATTGCCCTTAACCACTGACCTATCTCTCCAGCCCTAGAATACATTCCTGTGGATATTTCTTTATCAGAGGCTAATTAACTGCCATTTTTACTTTAAATATTTCCCTGATAAACTTCAGTACACATATAAATAAATTACTAAAAACATTATTTACTGACAGGTCTGTTCCTACTTCTAGATATGTTATATAAAGTTTCCAATTCCTGAAAAAAATTTATCAAGTTTATGAAATAGTTTCCACTTCTACTCTAGAGGATCTTAGTTTATAGAATAGCAGGGCACCAAAACAATCTTATAACGAACTCTAGTTGTGTCTTCTCTGTGTTACCTATTTCAGCAGTTCTCGTCTGTGCCCTGAATATAACTGAATTTCATTAGAAAAAATCTGAATGACATTCTATCGCTTACTGTACCTCTAATCCAGTATTCCCTGTAATGATCTCTTAACCACTTATCTTTTCCACACTTGCTCTGTGCTTTCTCAAGATAAGGACCATGCCTCTCCCTCACTTATCTCATTTCACACCCTCAAACCTTAAATATCCACCCTGATATACCACAGACTCTCAATAAACACTTGTCAGATCTTTGAATGAATAAAGGGTGAACGGACCTGTGACATGGGGCCTGACCCAGGCCAAGGCTGTGAGAGGAAGAGGGGTTTGGATAAGCTGCTTCCTTCCCTTTCTCTTATACCCAGGCTTCCATTAAGATTCACAGGATCGTAAATCCTGTGCAAACTGGCTGCAAATAATGGTACTCCACAAGACTCCAGAGTTGGGTGTCTTTTAAAACTGAAGAAAAGAATGAAGACCAAAAAGCTTTCTTAGGTGTGTGCAGTGCCATCCAGAAGTGAAAATAATGGCCTATTATTGCAGACTTATTAAACACGAATCGTTGTCCTGATTATTTTAATGCAAAGCAAATGGCATTTACTTTGGAAGAAATTGCTCCGGATGTGCAATCTAAAGAGGCGAGAAATGGAACAGACTTTCTTTCTGCAGTATTTGGGATGTGTTTAAATTATTTTAGGATGTTCAACAGTGTAGCACAAATTCAAATCCTGTGGGCAAAGCTAAACAAGCAATGCTAGGCAGCTTAGCCACTTAATCTTTCGGTGTTCAGTCTGTTGGGTCTGTGCTGTGAAATGGACCCCACGGCTTTCATCTGGAAAATGAGAATGCTCTGTAACAGCTGATGTGGGAATAAAGAAGTAAATATAAGGAAACCCTTACCAGCTCTTAATATCAGCTGCACTAAGTAAGTGTAGCTAACTGTATTCAGTTATTGATTTATCAGAGCTTGACCAAATACTACTTCTGTATGTCCACTTTAACCGCATTTAGTTGTTGATTTACCAAGGCTAAGCTTTACCAAATACTGTTTTCATACATACACTTTGAGGACACGGACAGAAAGCTCAGAGAAGTTAAACAAACTGGCTGTTAACCAGGTTACTTATGAATGGACTGCTTTTCCTTAGTCTATCTTAGCAGAATGTCCAAGAGACATGGATAACAACTGGAAAACTGCCTCAGACTTATCAATACTAATTATGAATCGTTAAGCTATCAATAAGTATAATTTTAGTAGGAATTTTATATATTTCCAGTCACCTGGTCAGTGAAATATGTCAGGTCATTTGTACCAAAACACTGAATTTGAAAGAGGTGTCTCATTACATCTCATTTCCATTTTTAAAATATCACTGAGCCACTTTAACCTTAGTTTGTAATATTTAGAAGACTGCACAGTCTGCTCCTTGTGGCTAAATAAAATAAATGCTGGATAAAATTAACTGCTGGATAAACATGCGATTGGTGTTTAGGGACAAAGTTGAATGAATATATTTGGGATGTGTAAATTATACTTTGAGTTCAGTCACATTTGGGTAGGTTCCAGACCCCATTAATATTCACAATGAAAGTAGCTTTATTTACTTAGAGATGAGCCCGGTCTTCCTGGGTTCCCTCTGTAACTGCCACTCTCTGACTAGCAGCCGTATCTACTCTGAAGTTGGTGATTAGACTTTTGGATCATTTAAAAGGATACAGAGGTGTTTTCTTTCTAAATGTCTGAGGTTTCTAAGCACAAACGCCAATTGCAAGCTTCAACACACTTGAATCCTGATTACCTTTTCAGTCTCTAATTACCCCAGAATCAGGTTGGAAATGTGTAGTGCTAGCAATGACAACAGGAAACAGTCATGTGACAGCCAGTACATGATCTGAATTGCTCCAATGCCAGAAGAACCTCAGTCTCACACAAAACAACAAAGAAACCCAAAGCCTCAGAAAATTTATCTCTCCACATTGGACATGCAGAGTTAGAAGAGGATAACTCATCTTCTATCAGATCACAGAGATTCCTATAAGGCACATTTGTAAAAGAGATCTAATGTCATTTGATCCTATGCCTGATTTAAAGCTTCAACACAATAGATATTTCAAGCATATAATCACTGTCTTCTGTCAATCATACTGGAAGAATTTTCCCAACCAGATTTGCTTGATGATTGTGTGTGTGTGTGTGTGTGTGTGTGTGTGTGTGTGTGTAATAACTTTAATAGACCTTTCTAAGAATAGAGTACAAGACCAGTAGTAAATTGCTAACTGAACTACAAAGTATACCAGTGTTTTTGTTTCTGTTTTTTTCACCCACAGAGAAAAAATTCAGATTTTCAGAATATATTTTAGAAGTTACAATCAGGAACAGAATTTTCCTTCTCAGAAGGAAGTCTATTTTTAAAAAAACACACAAGAAAGACATCCTTTTGCTATTGTATTACTCTGGAATATGTATATACATTTCTCTTCTCAAAGCTTACTTATTGGTGCCCACAGAGGTGAGTGACAACTTCTATTTCTTAGCCTGTGTGCATTTGTAACACAACTTTCCTTTTCTCTCCTTCCATAGCTATATTACCATATGTGATGGTTCTCTAATACCAATCACTGTAGTTTGCAATGGATTTTAGGTACTGTCAGAGTCTACTACAGTCCATTCAAACACACTTAAATTTCAACTCCAAGTCTGTTTCTTTTAAGAGAGGGTGCAGACCTAGAAAGGTCTGGTAGAAGCATGTGTACTCACTCACTCAGGGCTACTAACATCAGCTGCCACTTCATTTCCCATAAAGAATCCACATATATACCTTTTTACCACTGTTAAATATGTTTGTTTTTAGTTATGCTTCAAATGGTTATTTTGTGCACTGTTGGGAAAAGGCTTTATGTAAAAGATGTTTGATTGCTCATGATCTGCAGGTGCTATCAACACCTGAGGAGCTTAGGTATCAGTTAAAACCCCAGCCAGACCTAAGCAGAGTGAACCACTATCGTGGCAAGTGCCATCTTGGACAGTGGAACCCTGAGCATCTTATCTCAGGGTTTTTTTTTTCCCCTATGCTCCTCAGTTGTTCTACTGATAGCACATGCAGATCATGAGCAATCAAACATCCCTCCTCATAAATCCAACACCTGCAGACAATACAAAATGCCAAGGACCACGCAGCCTTTTTCCCAATAATGCAAAAAACAACTTTATACACAACTAAAGATAAATGTCCACAGCACACCAGTGTGTTCTGTACATCTTGACTTGACAAACACATGTTTTAAAGTGTTACATACATTTGAAGACATTAAAAAAGATGTTTCAATGTCATTTCTACAGCTCATTGTTTTTGACATATTTTAACAATAACACAGATAATATTTGCATGTATTTGGGACATTTGTATGTATTGTCTGTAATTAATGTAAAAATGCTAAAGATGTTAGAAGGCAGACTAATTCTGGTGAAGAAAACATTTTGTTAATTAGAGTACTTGATCTTAAAACTCAACACAAAGCTATAGAGATCAAGGTGTTGTGTGGGCAAAAGCTGGCACCTGTAGACTTGATGGAGTTCAGAAATAATTGTCATGTTTATCATTAATGGAAAATTTTTCCAAAGAGTCTAGTCGTTACAGGGTACATTATAAAAGAATAATATAACTAAGCTAACTTTCATCAAGATGATTTAACTATTAATCTTTTAAAGACAAATTCACAGATACACACTAGTATAATCTTAGCAACCAGAAAGCTGAGGCAGAAAAACTGGAACTGGTAGACCAGCTTGACATACAGAGGAAGCTGCAAAGAGAGAGAAAAGATAAAAGAAAAAGGAAGTCAGGCACTGGTGGAACACACCTTTAATCCAGCACTCAGGAGGCAGAGGCAGGAAGATCTCTGTGAGTTTGAGGCCAGTCTAGTCTAGAGAGTAAGTTCTAGGACAGCCAGAGTTACCACAGAGAAACCCTGTCTTAAAAAAACAACAAAAAAAAAAGGAAAAAAAAAGAGAAAAGAGAAAAGGAAAGCTAAAAGGATAATTCAGAAATTTGACAGAGCAAGAAATTTAAAACAAGTTGTGGGCTGAGGGAAAATATCTGCAATGTGTGTATCTGATAAAGGATTTCTTTTTCCTGCTATTAAAAAATTTAACTCAATAATAAAAAGACAGATGATCTAATAAAAATGAAAAAAAAGACTTCGTATCCTGCAATAAAAATTTTAAAACTCAATAATAAAAGATGAGTAATCTAATAAAAAGTAGCAAAATGTTTGAAAAGATGTTTATCAGAAACATAAGGACTGCAAATCACCAAAAGAAATGACCCTTAAAATCATTAGTCAAATTCAAATTAAAACCACAATGCAGCACTACTGCGGACCCACCACGTGTCCGATGTAAGGACTGGCAGTGCCAAGTGCTGGCGGTGGTATTTAGGGAATGCAACACTCAGATACAACTGCTAGGAATACAGCATTGCACGTGTACTTTAGAGACTATTGTGAAAAATTCTATTGAGTTTCACCCCACCATTGCTATGTAGCTAAAAGCTAATCCAGTGTGGAGTCCTGACCTTAAATCCTCACTGGAGCTGTAAAAAGACGGCTGAAACACACTGACTCCAGATACAAATCAGCTGATTGATAGATAAGCTATAGTTAGTGAAATGCCAACACAACACTGGAGAGTATTCTAGCAAGGCCTTAGATGGATGAGAGGCAAAGTAGTATGTTGCCGAAAGAACTTAAGTATAATGTACTTAAGTATAATGAATGAACCTTGTGTCAGTTCTAATGTAGAAGAAATTATTTAGTAGCATTGTTTTATAATACTGTACAGTCTACCTAATCTGTGTGAATTCTATCTCATTTGTTTTTGTGTTTGTTGCCTATTGGCTTATGTGTTATTGACTTTTGTCATGTATCTTTTAGTGGAATGCCTTTTTCATCATAATCTCTCATGAAAGTCTTCTTTCACCATATCTCCCAGGTTTTTCTTAATCGCTTTGATTTATGTTGGTTTTCAGCTTAAGGTATTTTTAACAAGTTTTAAGAAGTATGACTGACCTGGGCGGTGGTTGCACACACCTTTAATCCCAGCACTCAGGAGGCAGAGGCAGGTGGATCTCTCTGAGTTTGGGCCCACCTTGGTCTACAGTGTGAGTTCCAGAACAGCCAGAGTTACAACAGACAGAGAACTCTGTCTCAGAAAAAAAAAAAAAAGGATGACATAAACCAATGAGGATCTAAGTATTTATCAATAAAAATACTGGTAAAGTTCTTACGTTATGAAGAACCATGTTACTGAGTATTTGAGTGAGGTGCATCTTAGATAACTTCTGAATTGGGATGTAGTTGTCACACATTGTAAATTTCATTAGTTTTCAGTTGTATGCTCTTATGTAATGCATGTATAACATATGTACATTCAGCACATACACTCTCCATCAATAGCATCTGTGTGTTCATCAACTGTAGATTGAGGATCTTCAGGAATATAATTAATATAATTCTGTTTATGTTGAACACATAAAGACCATTTTCTTTGTCATTATTCCCTAAACAGTAGTTTGACAACTATGTATGCAACCTATACATTCCTTTCAATGCTGTAGGTAATTTAACTATGACATAAAGTCCATGAGATGAGACACATGTGTTACATGTGTATACTGTGCAATTATACACCAGCACTCATGAACTTGACCAGCATGGGTTTTAGAATCCCAAGGTGTCTGGAATCAGTTTCCCAATATTTCTAGGTATGACTGCGTTTTAATTTGGGGTTCCTCCCCACGAAGTTTATGAATTTGATTGAATTGTTTCCTATTATATCTTCCAAACGGTTATTTGAATGATGTGCAAAAATTACTGGATTTTATATATTTGCTGCAGTTAATTCGGTGCACTCTCTAAGTAGTTCTGAACACTTTGTCCTTGCTTCTTAGTTTCTGTCGTTTTATCTAAATACAGTAATATTTTTCACTACCTCGTTGCTAGCTATCACCGTGCTTCTCGTCACTGCCTTGGATGGAGCACTGAGAACCTGATCTTGTTTTATTAGAATGCGACCAATGAATTGATATGCTCCCGGAAGTTAGTGAAAGGAGAAAAAAGATTGCTTATCATTACAAGAGGACACTGGGCACAGGTCTTAGCATTTTCATGTTGTTTTACCAATGAGTTAGGAGATTATGTCCTACCATTTTCAAAATGATGCCAGAGAGAAGAATGAGGTTGCTTTGCCTTCTGTTTCTTGTTGAAGAAGGAAACAGGTACTATAAGAAATGCACAGACATGTGGTACGTGGGCAGATGAGGCTCAGCTCCCTGAATCTCAACAGGATACCAGAGGGAGGAGTCAGCAACCTTGACATTGTCCATAAAGAAAGGCTTCGAGAGTGAGAAGGAAATATGATGAGCAAGGTGCACCATCACTCAGAAATCCATCCTTTAAACTTGATAAGAACCTCCTTTGCCTTTCTGGATATTTCGAGTTCTACTTCTTGGTTCACTGTGATCTTTCTCAGTTTCTTAGGGTAAGTGTAGGTCTGGCCATGATCTACCCAAAGAAACTACTACAGGGCTCATATGACGCTCTTAGTCTACCATTTACATTATGGGTTATATGATTGATGCCCTTGAGAAAAAATGTGTTGTTTATTCCTGGTAAAGGTTTTACATCATTCATATGGTTGTTAATTTATAATCCAAATATTTTATAAAGGTTTATTGATAACTATTGATAATTTTTTTACTATTTTAGCTGAAGTTTATCTATCAAAGATGGAGATTAGGGTTTTTCTAGCTTTTCAAATGATATTGTAGTACATTTGATGGGAGAGCAGATGGTAAGATGCAGAAAATTCCTATTTCCTAGAGAATGGAAACTATTAATATAAATATTTCTTTGCTAGTGTTTCTTTCATGGTTATGTATTATTTAGCATGATGTTCACTTGTTCCTCATACTTTATAATTACATCTGAATTGTGTTTTCTTTGCTTAAATACTATTAGAAAACCTACATTTTACACACACGCGCGCACACACACACACACACACACACACACACATATATTTGCTTTCATGGCATGGACAATTAAAAACTTAACCTATAAGTCTCTACCTTAGATCTACAACTAATTTTTAAAAATGATACATAGCCTTGAAATTAAAATCTGATTGCTATATATGATTTTAAAAATGATCAGTTATATGGCTTAGCCATATGTTTTCTTCTAAAATTTCTGCTTTTAATATTATTTCATTTAGATATTTGCTCGATGTCATCCATATCTTTTCTGTTGCCATAGTAACCAAAATTCTACTGATTACCAATTATTAATAGAAGAAATACATGTAATTAAGTCAGTACCTTCAGCATAATCTGCACCCAAAGTGACAATGTATAGGAGATCCTCCCTGTCATCTTATTGTTTACACAGTGGACAATACACAAGTGAAGTCAGCAGAAGGCTCGGTCATCTGCTGTCTCCTCTGTGTGACTGCAGCATCTGTATTCAGAGTAGATACAATGTCAGGAAACATGAAAGGTGCTATCTGGGAGTTTTAAGCATTCCCTTACACCCTTAACTTTGAAATAAGTCCTTCACGATGACCTGCAGAAACAAAGGGAAAAATCAACAACAGGTTGTGTGCGTGAAATCTGCTTGCATCCTTGAAGTATGCCACTTTTGTACCAGGAAAATATTGAAGAGGTAGCTTGTTCTCCAGAATTTCTTTCTTCTCGTCATGACATTTGATTTAGCAAATGCATCTCAATAATTAAATATAATAAGAATGAAACAGTAAATGAAAATGTACTTTTTTTTTTCTTTTAAGTTGTCATGGAAAATCAACTATTTTCAATGGCTGGTTTAATAGTAACAGCTATGTCTTACAGGCAAGGGAGAAAAATCTAAGTTTAAAGCACTCACACTTTAGCACAGTGCCTAGACAGAACCCATCTAAAGAAATTGTTGTACCTACGTAGACAGGTAAGTGTTTATTAACACTTTACCTCGCTATGAAGTTTAACTTTTTCTTTTATTGAAAATACATTTTTTTCTCATATGTATCTTCATTATAATTTCCCCTTCCTCTACTCCTCCCAATTTTTCCGACATTCCCTCCCATATGGATCCACCCTTTCTTTCTCTCATTAAAAAACAAAGAGGCTTCTAAGTGATAATAATAATAGTTGAATAAAAACTAACACATCAGAAGAGGACAGAACACGATCAGAGGGAAAAGAGCCAAAGAGAAGATACAAGACTCAGACTCAGAAGATACAAGGTACTAGACTCAGACACACTTATTATCCCACTCAGGAATCCCTTAAAAACACTAAACTGAAAGCAACCAATAATATATATATATACAGAAGATCTGTAGGGTAAAAAGAGAAAAAAATTAAAAATATATAAATAAAGTAAAAATAAGATATCATTTATTGTTTATGTGCATTAGTGTTCTGTCTGCATGTCTGTCTGTGTGAGTGCCAGATGCCCTGGAACTGGAGTTACAGCCATGAGCTGCCATGTGGGTGCTGGGAATTGAACCAGTGTTCTCTGGAAAAGCATCCAGTTCTTCCAACAACTGAGCCATCTCTCCATCCCCATGATATATAATTTTTAAAGGTCCTGGCATAAGATTATGAGACAAGGAACCTCCAAAGATGCCATCAAGCTCATTTTCCTCTGGCCATCTACTGCTGAGCATGCATTCTACCCTTAAGAATAGTTTTCTTAAGATTTTTCTTAATAGTTTTATCCAATAAAATTCCCTTGGAGAGAAGTAAAATTTCATTTGCAAGTGGTTGTCAGTTGGAGACAGCTTCTGGGTTACATGGGGGCATGAATCCACTTCTTGCAGCTCCAGGACACCATCTGGCGCAGCCTTGTGCAGGCCTTGTGCAGGCCCTGTGCAGGCCTGTGAGTACTGTCTCAGTCTCTGTGAGTTCATTGATCCTACTGATTTAGAGGGTCTTGTTTCTTTGGTGTCTTCTATTCCCTCTGAATTTTACATTCTTTCTGACTCCACTTCCATAGGGTTACCAGAACCCCAAGGGGAGGAATTTGATGGAGACACTCAATTTAGGGATAAGCGTTTCATGGTCTCTCACTCTCTGCATATTGGCTGGATGTGGGTCTGAGTATTTTTTTTTCCCTATGTGCTGTAGGAGGGAGCTTCTGTGATGATGGATGATTTATGTGTATAGCAGAATATCAGTAGTCATTTTATTAGAATGGTAGCAATAAAGATACTGAAAGAAAAAAACACATGATCATCTTATTAGATGCAGAAAATGCCTTTGACAATATTGAGCATCCCTTCATGATAAAAGTCTTATAGAAGCCAGGTGGCTTTAATCCCAGAACTTGGGAAGTAGAGATAAGCAGATCTCTGTGAGTTTGAGGCCAGCCTGGTCTACAGAATGAGTTTCAGGAAAATCAGAGTTACAACAGATAAATCCTGTGTCGAAAAACAAACAAACAAAAAATTTCCTATAGAGATTAGGGAAACAAAGGACATACCTCAATATCTCAACATAATAAAGGCAGTTTATATCAGACTCATAGCCAACACCAACTTAAATGGAGAAAAACCCAAAACAATTTAAGCAATTCCACTAAAATCAGGAACAAGGCAAGGCTATCCATCTTGCCATAGCTATTCAGTGTAAAGCAATAAAACAGCTCAAGAAGATCAATGGAATACAAATTTAAAAGGAAGAAGGCAAAGTATCTTTATTTGCAGATTATATGATTAGTACACACAAGTGACCCTGAAAATTCCACCGGAAAGCTCATACAGTTAAACATTCTCAGCAAAGTACCTGAATGCAAAATAAACACACAAAAATCAGCATCAAATGACAAATGGACTAAGAAAGAAATCAGGGAAGCAATACTTTTCATTATCGCTTCAAATAAAATAAGATATTTTGTGGTAGCTCTCACCAAGCAAGAGAAATACTTATATGATTAAAAAAAATAACTTAAGATATTAAAGAAAGAAACTGAAGAGGTATCAGATTTTTAGATCTCCCATGCTCATGGATCAGTGGGATTAATATGTAGTGAAAATGGCCACCCTACAAAAAGCAGTCTACAGGTTCAATGCAATAGCATCAAACTTTCAACACAATTCTTTACAGACCTTGAAAGGACAATTTTTAGCTTTATATGGAAACACACACAAACACACATACACATACAAAAGACCAGCAAAAACATACCTTACTTTTAAAAAAATCATGCTGATTTACAGAAAAAAAAAAAAAAAGATAGCATCTTCAACAAATGGCGTTGGTCAAACTGGATGTCTGAATGTAAGAGAATCCAAATAGATCCATACTCATCACCTTGCACAGAACTCAACTCCAAGTGGACCAAAGAGCTCACCATAAAACCAAATACACTTAGACTGATAGACAAGACTTGAGAATATCCTTGAACATATTGGCACAGGAAAATCTTTCTGGACAGAACATCATTAGCACAGGCACCAAGATCAACAATTATTAAAGACACTTCCTAAAAATGAAGGTCTATTATATGCCTAAGAACACTATCATCTGGACACAGTTGCAGCCTACATAACAGGAAATGATTTTTAACAACTATACATCTGATAGAGGGCTAATATCTAAAATATATGAAGAACTCAAAAAACTAGATATCAAGAAAAAAGTAACCCAATTAAAAAATGGGATGCAGATCTAAACCGAATTACCCCCCAAAAAAGGAAACTCAAATGGCTGAGAAGCAACATCCTTGGCCATCAGAAAAAGCAAATCAAAACTATTTCGATATTTTATCTTACATCCATCAGAATGGCTAAGTTCAGTAACTCAAATGATAGCTCGAGCTGCAGAGGATGTGGAATAAGGGGAGCGCTCATTAATTTCTGGTAGGAATGCCAACTTGTGATGTCACTGTGGAAATCATTATGGCCTTTCCTTAGGAATCAACCTACCTCAAGATCCAGCTATACCACTCTTGGGCATATAGCTAAAGGATACTTCATCCTACCACAGCCATACTTGATCAAACACGTTCATAGCTGCTCTAGCCATAATATTCACAAGTTAGAAACAATCTAGATGTCCCTCAACAGATGAATGTATAAAGAAAATAGGGCACATTTATACAACGGAATATTATTCAACCACTAAAAAAGGGAAATCATGACCTGAATAGGTAAATGTATGAAACTAGAAAAAAAAAATCATCCTGAGTGAGGTATTGCAAACACAGAAAGATAATTGTTGTATTTATTTTCTTATATGTGCACATTAGCTGTTAGATTAATGGCAACTAAGACACATTCCATTGCACCACAGAAGTTATATATAGCGTAAGGGACTTGGGAGGGGACAGACGGATCTCCCTGGGAAAAGGAAATAGAGTAGGTAGTTATGAATGGATGGTGGGACTGTAATGGAAGGATCAAGCTGGGAGTGGGGAGGAATATGGGGAGAGACAGCAAAAATTAAGGACCATTTGAGGAATAGTATGGAAACCTAACACAGTAGAAGCTTCTTAAAATATATACATATTTGAAGGCAATCTAAATGAAATTCTCACATAATGGGGGAGACAGAGCCCTCTCTGGCCATCTCTTGTCACTAAATGAAGCTTCCAGTACTAGAATTGGGTAACACCTAATTAAGTATTTGACCAAAGTGGTCCCATGGGAACCCCACATAAGCCAGGCTATTGTGAAGAATGTAGGTTGCACTCCGCAAACTGAAGGCAAGACCCTATTGCTGAAGATAATACCTACATGAATCATTGCATGTGGAGACATCAAGTTAGATCCTACATAGAACCGTCACCCCTATGTTCTAGTGTCCTTAGTTCAGGAAGATACTCTGCATACTACCAAAGGAAAATGTCTTTGATCTTCAATGATTCCCTGCCAGTAAGATATGCTACTTTAATGGTGGCAGGAATCTTATGGGAGCAGCCAACCAATATCTGATTTAATGTAAGGCCTACTCCAAGAGATAGGATCCATATCCACCACAGCTTGCACGACCAAGTACCTGAGACTAGATAGTCCAGGGACCTAGGGTAAAACCAAGTGTTTCTTAAAGCATTTATACTACATAACAAGTGAGAAACTGCTATAGAAATCTGCTATTAGTTTTGAGGTAGCCTTGTTTTAGCTAAACACACACACACAGACACACATCGTGTGCGCTCACACACACACACACACACACACACACACACACACACACACAGAGTGGTGGAATCCCCAAAACAACAAAAATGATCAGGCAAACAACAACAAAGCCAAATATTAACTGAAGAACCAAACTCAGGTTTAAAACTTAATTCTGACACCAAGAAAGTCATTGCTGTGTTGTTAATACAAGGGTGTTAGGAAAGGGAGAAAGTAAAATTAAATGAGTACCTTTTCTAGAGCTCACATGAAGAGCTTTCTATATGAATTTATAAGCATTCTCAACATCAATACAAACATTATGTATGATTGCTCTGTTTATAATTTAAATATTAATATATCTAGCATTGACGGGCCATGTTGAAAGTTCTGTAACTGCTAGACATTTATATCCAAGCTCCAGCTGCCAGAATGAAAATATGCCCTTTCCTCAAAAAGCATAATAAATATGTCCAGAATTATTACTATTATTTCAACAATAAACCTCTTTGTGTGAGATTTGAAATATATGAATCTTCTCTGATTATATTCTCTGTTAGGATGACAAGTACCATTGATAGTTCACAGATTCCAAGGAAAAGCACTACATAAATCTAAGATATTGAAATATTACTTTACAACATTAATCTACCATGAAAATCATAGTAATAGTAGCCAAAACGAAAGGTTATTGGCTGTAAATGTTTCAGACTAGTTACATTTTAGGTCTATGAGCTATTTCCAGAACTGAATTTCAACTGGCCTGTAACATTTTATTCAAGCTTCATAGAAGGCTGAGGAGATGACTCAGCTGGCAAAGTGTCTGTGGTCCAAGATTGAGAACTGAAGTTTGGATTCTCAGCATCCATGTGAAGTTCTGGGTAGAGACTGAGTGTTTCTATAACCCAGGACTTGTGGTATCAGGGAGACAGGTGGATTCCAGAACCTCACTGGCTGGAAATCCAGGGAAGCAGCCTAGCTAATGGGTGATTGCTGAGTTCTGAGAGAGGGGTCTGTCTCAAAAATAAGGTGGTGAATGATATGGGAAGACATCTGACATGGACCTCTACTGTTCATGCACATGAATATAGGCACACACACAAACACTATACACACACACGCGCGCACACACACACACACATACATCACACACACACAAACACTATGTACACACATACCACACACACACAAACACTATGTACACACACCACACACACACACAAACACTATACACACACACATACACACCACACACACACACAAACACTATGCACACACCACATACACACATACACTATGTACACACACACACACACTATACACATACAAACACTATGCACACATCACACACATACATACACACACGAACACTACACACACAAACACTATGCACACACCATACACACACACAACCACACATGCACAAACACTATGCACACCATACACACACACACACAAACACTATGTACACACATACACTCTACACATATACAAGCACTATGTGCACACCACACACACACACACACACACAAACACTATGCACACACCACACACATACACACACACACTACACACACACAAACACTATGTACACACTACACACACGCAATTTTCTGTATCAGAATCTGAATCCTACTCCTTAGCTATTCACTGTAGGGCCTGGAGACTTGGGGTTTGAATGTTACAGCTTTGTTAGGATACTCATTCCTCATACAGCTTAGAACAGATCTGAGAGTGTCAAACAATTTCAAATCACAATGAAAGAATCATGTGCTTCCTCTTCAGAGACAATAGAGGAACAGGCACATCACTTGGTGTCTTCCTTAACACGCAAGGATTGTCTGACATGTTGAAAAAGAGTGTTAGAATTCATAATATGCTGTCTGATAGAATGGAATGTTTTTTCTTAAATAATCGTGGAGTTTTAAAAGCAAAAATATTGATTCAGTGTAGTGTTTATATCAAATGCAGAATAAAATGTGTAAAAATTGAATAAGAATACAACAGTAAGAATGTTTGTGACATTCCTGCACATATTTGAATTGGCTTAAGACTGTTTGAAAAAGGGGTGTAAAATTTGGGTGTATACAGTAAACTAGAAACCAGCAAATTTCATTTATTTTTAAAAGTCAAAATATAATGAGTACATTTAGTAGAGATAGTGGAACACTGCAATATTTTTAATCAAGCCCAAAGAACTAAAACAATGGAAGAAATGAGAACTAATAATTGATGACACAAGTTAAAATAAACAATTGGATGGAAGACCTCAACCTCAGTGTGTGACGAGCAGTTTCTGTCTACACACAGCATCTGAAAACAAACAGCTTCTAAACTGGGTAAAATCATACCCAAATGCATGAGCCTTTGTGAGAAAATTATGCATGCCTACAGCTGAACCTGAAGGAGAGGGAATGTTTCCTCTCCTTCCCTCTCCTCTCCTCTCCTCTCCTCTCCTCTCCTCTCCTCTCCTCTCCTCTCCTCTCCTCTCCTCTCCTCTCCTCTCCCCTACCCTCCCCTCCTCTCCTCCTCCTGCCCTCTGTGAGAAGATTCTGAAAGTTCAGACTCTGGAATGTGCACAAATGGGAAACATGGACTCTCAGGTCCTTTTCCTTGGACAAGGGGCTGTGTGGTTGATTTGTCTGGCTCTGACCCATCTTGTCGATCAACTTGCAGTACTCTAGCTTTGGGACTATCTATGATGGGACTTTCCTTTAGAGGGACGTTTAATCCTTTAATTCAGCCACATGGCTGTTCTAGCAAAGGATCACATTGAAGGGCCTGTGTGATAGCTAGGAAGGGATCAGATCCAAGGGCCCGTGTGAAGGGATCACCTCTGGGCACCTGTGTGATCTAGATGAAGTGCAAAAAGAATATTAGTCAGGCTAATCCTGTCCTCTGTGCTAATGCTAGGTGAAACGGATTTCTGTGGTTAAGGCAAAGTAGTACACACCTTTAATCCCAATCCAGAGGAAGTGGTGGTATAAGCCTTTAATCCCAACTCTCCAGATACAGAGGAAGCAGTAGGTGGAGGCAGAGATGAGTAGAGAGAAGCATGGAGTAGAAGCAGAGTGTGGAAGCAGAGTTCAGAGAGCAGAGCTCAGAGAAAGGGAGAAGCAAGGTGGAAGTAGATGGGAAGCAGACAAGAAGAGATCTCCAAGAGAAGCAGAGACAAGAAGCAGAGCCCAGAGAATAGAAGCAGTGCGGAAGAAGAGCTCAGAGAGAAGCAGAGATTTAGGTCAGTCAGGCATTTTGCATGCAGTCAGCTCACAGACAGCTCAGTTCAGGAGGAGAAGCCAAGGAGAGTTCTGCCAGTCCAGAGTAAGCAGAGAGAACTCAGAAAGTCAGAAGCAGATTGTTAGGAGTTCATAGTTCAGATCAGAGTGCAAAAAGGTAGCTCAGAAGAGAGCTAGTCAGAGTGAAGCTACTCAATAGTAAGTTCAGTAAGGCTGGAATAAACTAAGTATGCAGATTAGATTGAATAGAGGCTGAAATTCTCTAGGATCTGGGATTGAATTACCAAAGAATGAACTGTCTTCTTCCATGAACCCATGAGAACAATTAATAAAATTAGCATCTATAACAATGTCTACACTTTCCCATCTCCATAATCATGTGTACAAATTCTTCCAAGGAATATCCATTCATGTCTTGATCTGTCCTTGGTGAATCCTAACATAACTGGCAATGGTTAAACAGTCTATGGTGTATCCACATAACAGAATATTACTCAGGATTTTAAAATAGTAACTATTGCTCCGTCAAAAGGCATGAGGAAACTTAGATATATATTATTTTGTGAAACAAGCAACATACTATTACATTACCCAATGTTCTTAGAAACAGACTAGTGTGTGAGACAGAGACTCTAAACATGTAAGACTGCTTCAGTTTATCATAGATGCCATACACCACAGACTAGTAAAGCTATAACAAAACTGAAACATTTCTATCACAGAGTAATGTCACTACAATAATATTGTAGCGTGATTCATTACTTAAGTGTTCATAGTGATGCTGGTAAAAACAAACAAACAAACAAACAAACATTCCATGCTACCAATCCTACCAATCTTATAAATGTACATAGCACATAATGTGTGATGTTGATATCAAACAATGCTCTTACTAATTTATGCATTAATATGCTATAGCTTCGGTAGTAATTGGATGATATATTCTTTCTATTTATAAAAAGTTTTCATTAAAGCAGCGTGCCATGTCATCCTGACTTCAAACTCATAAGTGTGATGTTTACTGTATCCTCTTGATAAAATCAAATTAAGTGACTGACAAGTACTAAGTACACGTGAGTACACTATGAAGTCCAAATAATGACTGATACATCTTTTTCGGAATATTCCTTTATTAGATAATACATGATTATATAGACTTATATGTAGAAATGGAATAGGAGAGACAGACTCGGTGTTGGACACTAATGGTTTCCTCACGTGCCATGAAAGCTGAAGAGCCAGTAGCCAGTGATGAATACTCTTCATGCCCAATGTCCTGAGAACAGGGGTAGCCTATGGTATGAGTCACATCCTGAGTCCATAATCCCAAGAAACAGAGGTGCTAATGTTTCAGGCTTACAGGAATGCCAAAATCCGTCAAGCTGTATACTAAAACCGGTATACTGTAAAATGTGTATAATACCATCAAATTTGATATACAAAACTCACAAATGAACTGAGAGCCTAATCAATAATGAACAAGTGAAAAACAGGGTCTCTTAGATCTTTCTATGATCACAGTCATACCTATCACTCATGGTGTATTTACCCAACATGTTCTTCTCCCAACTTCATCTTTTCTTCTTTTTCTTAATAACCTACTAAGTCCTATTAATGCTGCCTATACGGCAGGGAGTGCAGCCATCCACAGGCGCATGGGCTACACAGCAGTGGCCACACTCTCAGAGAAGAGCAGTTCTCTATCCCACAGCAGTTACTGGTTATCAGGATCTCCTCAGTTAGAGATGGGATATTGTGCTCCTCCCCTATCCGTGCTGAAATTTTGATTGACTTGATCGTGAACAAGTCTTGTGCAGGTAATCACAGCCTGTGTATTTTCAGTAGCACAACAGGCTTGCTACGTCTGGAAGATAACATTTCCTGGTTTCAACTATTAGTGTTTCTTTTCTTCTTAAGAACAATATATGCTGGCCAGGTGATGGTGGTACAAGCCTTTAATCCCAGCACTCTGAAGGCAGAGGCAGGTGGATCACTGGGACTCTGAGGCCAGCTTGGTCAACAGAGTGAGTTCCAGGACAGTCAGGATTACAACAGAGAAACCGTGTCTCAAAACAACCAAAACAAAACAAAACAAAGCAAAGCAAAACAAAACAAAACAAAACAGGGCTATGGTGTGGATCCTCTTTTTCTATAGTTGTTCTCAATGATGAGCAAACCACCTGAGGAATTTATACTGCATTTTCTATATTTGACTAATAAAAAGTTGTGTGTGTGTGTGTGTGTGTCCTTGTGCATTATTGAATTTAAAATAACAAGTTCCTTTAGTCTATTGTGCTCAAACTTAAAAGACCCAGCACGTTGGGGAAAACAGTTCTCTGGTTCTGCAAAACAAATAAATGGGGAATTTTAAGTACTGACCCTAATTCGGAATTCATCAGACTGCATCTACACATTGATCAAGAACAGTACACATGTGACTCTAATGCACCGTATGTTATAAAACTATGATCTTCCAAGGGTCTTTTCAGGCCTATTGCCTCAAATAAATCCTCAGCACTATTCCTGGGAGGTGAAATATTTCAGGTTTTCCAGCTGAGAACCCAGGCATGTGCATTTCAAAAGATTCATGACAGCATTTGTAAGCATTTGTAAGAAGGACCCTTAGGTATGAACAAGAAACCATTTCTTAGGCATTAGCTAACATCTGAAAATAAAGGGAGCAACTGTCATTTTAAATGATGGGATCATCTGTGATAACATTCCCCCTGAGGTCACTCAGAAGCCACAAATCATGTAAGGTGTACATCTGTCTAGTAAATTCTTTGTGTCATAACTGAAATCTGGGAACTGAAAATCTTTGCAACTGCCAGGTGAGTGTGCAGAAAACAAATGTTTCCAACTTACTGCATCTGCTAGGAGACAATGAGACATCTCCGGCTGCGGTTGCTAAGGCTGTTGGATGTTGCTTAGACGTTTTGCATCTGTGGTCACTTGTTTTATATGTCTTAATGTCAGGTGTGATCTTAAATGTCCTGTTCTAGAGGAAATGACTCCCATATTGCCCTTTGTGAGAGTTAGCCTTTATGAGGACATTAGCTATCATAACTTTATGAATGTGTGCCGCTTTATCTCGAGACACTTCCCATTATTTTCTAAAAGATAAGGCCCTTTTGCATTATCATACAACTCAATTCTCAATGCAAGAAATTGACATTAATATAGCTCTAGTATTGAATCTGCAGCTTTTATTCACATTTAGTCTGAATGATGTCCTTCACAGCAAAGTGATTCTTTTGTGAATTCATCATCACAACCTGGATCACGTGATACAATTAATTTCCATGTCTTTTTAATCTGGACCACTTCTTCAACCCTCCTTTGTGATTCACAATCCTGGCACTTTTAAAGCTTACAGCTCATTTGTTTTATAAAATGTCTTTCGGTTTGGCCTTGTCTGGTATTTTCTCATAATTAGATTCAGGATATGCGTTTTTGGCAGAAACACAATGAAAATGATATTATGTCTTTCTCTAGGCAGAATATGAGGAGACATATGGTCCCTAGTTATCCTATTATTAGTGATGGTAACTTCGGTCACTTTGTTAAAATACTACTGACCAAGTTCCCTCAACCACACAGTCATTGTTTGGACAGTTTGTGATTAGTACACCCCTGGTTGGAGGGTCTTTGTGACTGGGTAAATTTCCATTAGGTACCATTGTTTCATCTACTATTTTTAGCATTCTTTTATGTATGACTTTCTCCTGATTTGATTATGAGACTGGTTGCCAAAGAATAATGTTAAAAATCGACATCATATCTCAAATGCACCTGGTCATTCACTTAAAAGGAAGAGCTGACCTTTGCCCCCCTCCTTTAATTATTTATACTTATAAGGTCTTCTGGATTTCTATTTTATCCTGTATATTATAATTCACCCAACCTTTATTTCCATTCTTTTTTAAATGGCCCGGGTCTGTTTTTTAATTACCTCATTAAGTTGGCCTCCATGTCCTTCTGTGGGAAGCTTATCATTTCATGGAGCAGTTGCTTATTTTCGGTTACAACAAGATGCTCCAGACAAAATTTTAATATCCTAAATCCCTGGGTTCAACCATGGAATGAAGGGCTCTGGGAGGGATTCTCCATCCTCTAGAAGATTGTTATCATCAAAAGCAATAATTGACCGAGTTTAGGAATTGTTCATCTCTTTAACAAATCTCTTGTGGATTGGCAGGACAAGAGAATTTCTGGGTGTCTCAGTTAGAAGATTTGTCATCTTACTTCCATAGGTTTTTCTTCAGTGATTGTGGACAGCATATATATATATATATATATATATATATGCAGATCCGAGAGAAATCCACCTGAAGCTGTCTCTTTGCACCCAAAGAGTGACACAGTGGCCAGGAGAATATAAACAATGCCCTTTGGAAAGAAAGTCCTTTGAACTTTTGGATTTTTCTGGAAGTCAGGCTGCAGTAGGATAAACAAAAATTATGAGAAATATTTCTAAACAGTGTAAGTCTTTGCAGAACATAATAAAATTGCTCCTACACAAGGGAAAGGGAATAAGATGTGCAGAAGAGAATTAGATTGAGCAGATAGTGCTCCGACTAGGATAAATTCTATGGAAGAATTGTGACAGACAAAAACTACACCATTACTGTGGAAGGTAGTAAGCCAGATTCTGAAGCTCAAATGATTTGGCCAAAATATGAAAAGATCTCAAAAAACAAAATTACAGATGCTCAGAGCTCACACATTGCTGCAGGGAAAGTTCTTGTTCACATTACAAAGGCTTAGAAAAGGCAGAGACAAGCTATGTCAGACTACAGATTCCTTAGTGTTGGCTCCAACTCAGCTACCATGGGATTGACAGTAGGCTGCAAATAAAAGAAGGGCCACACCTATTTCTGACGGGGAAGACTTCCTCTATTGCTATTAAGCAAAACATCCAATATAGAAGTTAAATCAACATGAGCTATGTGAAATAAAAGAGGACCCAGTTATCAGAAGCAATCCTACAGATGGTTTGATATTGGAATTATTCAACCTATAATTTAAAAAATATCTAAAATTAACTACAAAAATGTGGACTACAAAATCATATGTGAGCTAATGAGAAATTAAAATATAGGTCTAACAATATGTGATAACATGGTTTTCAATCTATTTAAATAGGCTGGGTTAGTCAGGCCAGTTAGTGAAGTGCTTAAAACACAAAGACCTGATTTTGGTACCCAAAACCCACATTAAAAAGCCAAGGATAATAGACCTTGTAATCTTAGGGAGGAAGCGGTCGGAAGATTCCTGTAGCTCTCTGATCACCTCGACAGAAAGTTTGTGCCAAAGAAAACGTAGAGAGTTCACAAGAAAGACATCTGAGGTTGACCCCCTTGACTTATCTCACACACACACACACACACACACACACACCTCCAAAAGGAAAAAAGAGTGTGGTTACAGGATTGAAGATACTGGAGGGCTTCAACCGCTGACTCAGCGTGAGACAAGAGCCGAGAGTAAGAGCAGTATGTATATGGAAATGCAGATATGGCACCAAAAGTGTCGGTAAGACAAAAGGCACAGCAGTGTGAACACCATGAAATAGTCAACTACTTCTAGACGGAACTCCAGAAGGGGAAGACAGGGAGACTGTGGTAGAGAGTATTTAAATATTAAAAATAGCATTTTAAAAGTGATAATGGGGTAAAATTAAGTTTGAGGAATAGGATTTCAAATTTTTATATACTGTGAAAATATCCTTTAAAAATAAAAGCACAAGGAAACAGAGCAGGGGGAATGTTTCTAATTGACCTTCCATTTCAGGAATATTAGCTAAAATTCTTCTGAAGAAAAAAAAAGTATTGCCACAGGAAAACTTGAATCTGCTAATGATCTAGAAGAACACTAGAAAGAGAAAGTCAGAGCTCATTACAGACACTGTAATATGGTTTTATGCATACATTCATGGCCTTTGATTTAGTCACTCCTGTTATATACGTTAGTGGCTCTGGTTTAACACATCTCATAATATAAATGCCCTTATTCAATTGCCTCTCACATTCGTTCCTGGCCTGGCCCTGCAAAAACCTTTGTCCAATTAACAAATATGGCATATGTATCTGGGAAAGAGCTGGCATACAATGGCTTGTCCACCTGGAATTCTCTATGGAATTGAGCTCTGGATTATAATGAGGACCGAGTTTGGCCACTGAATACATAGACACTATGTTGAGATGACAAAGAGGAAAAAATAGTTCTCCTTCTTGTTCTCTTCATTTGCAACTAACCCCAGGTTAGTTACAGCCCTTTGACCCAAGCTAACGTCGCCAGGAATTAAAATGTTTTCCAGGTGAGCACAGCCCACATTCCTGACCCAGGGTTTATGGATAGCCTGTAAATTGCTATTGTTTTGGTTGTTAGTGCTCTTATATTATACAGAAAGGAAAGCATATGGTAAAGCCTTCTTTATTCATGAAGGTGTCCAGATTACATTATTTGATGTAGCTCGTGCTAACATAAAAATTCACATTTTATATTTAGGTGCTATCAGTACTGAATACAAAGAGAGATGACCAAAGCTATTCAATAGGGAAAGGAAAAGAAAGACTCCTGGGGAATTTACAATTAATCCCAAAAAAAAAAAAAAAAGTTGAGGAAGATGGGGAATAGAAAAATGATTGGGACTTGGAGGAAAGGAAAATCAAGGAGATAACTTAAACAGAAAGTATTATCTGACACAATAGAAATAATTTGAGCACTCAGCTGGAGGTTGAGACAAGGGCAGGGCTTGCCGAAATTAGACCCACTCAGAACGTGTTCAATAGGAATGGACATTGAAGCTCATAGGAAATAATTCATCCAACATGTCAGGTAAAGCAAATAACATACTTGCTTCAAAATTTCTAGGCTGATATGTTTAGTATAAGAGAAAAGACTAGTCAACCAGGAAGCCAGGCATCAATCTTAAAAAGTCTAGAATAAAATAAAATCAATGTCCCACATGGGCAGAAGGAAGGATGTGGCAAAATAGAAAATAAAACATACTAAATGGAAAGTGTAATGGAAGGTAATCTTAAAGCCTCACAAGTCTGTACATGGTAAATTAAAGGGAAAGAGACAGAAGGCAACATATGCAACATTAGAGTTTTCAAAAGAGACGAAAAATTGAGAAAGACCCTAAGGAATTCATTTGACCAGACATGTTGAACATTCTCTTGAGCATTATAAATGACTATACTGACACTAGATATTAAGGAGATCCTTTATGGACAAGTAAGTTTATAAATTAAATTATTACCTATAGTCTAAGCTCCACAATAAAACAAATACACTAATGTCACCCAACTTTCTTGGTTTGTTATTATAACAAGGTTAAAGAAAATTATGTATCTTAATATGAATCCTGTAAGTGGTCCCTTAGTAATTAGTCCTGACAATGAGTGGCATATATGATTGAACTCAAAGTGCATTGAGTCAGCCTTGCACCGCTGGGGACCAAGTTTTGAGGCAGACAAAATGGAGTCCTGGATAATCTTACAAAAGCCCAGTTCATTTTCTCCTACCGTTTTCAGCTATAAAACAAGGTGTTAGATCTTTTATGCACACTAGGTGTGCATAAATGTGAGGGGGGGGAAAAACTAACACATCCTTAAGTATTTTCACCCACAGATAATTGTGCTGGACAAAAGAGGCATCAGATAAGTAAGAGAAGAGTTAACGTTAAATTTATGACATTTAAAAATGTCTTCTCATACCTCTGTATCTGTCACCTTCCTTCTTTGATAAACTGAATGCAACACTACATAGAAAAACAAAACCTAGATTCCATCAGTAAGAATGTATCTAACTTCTCTCTGGAACATTGTCAATTTCTGTCTCATTTTTTGTCTTCCCCTCTCCTCCTTTACTTTTCATCCTTCTGAGTAACTGCAACGACTTCCATCCTAATTCCACGCCTCAGGAAAGGCAGAGAGGGGCTCTGAGGAGTCTCCTAGTCAAATGAGGAGATATTTTATTGCCTGATTCTTTGCCTGTTAAGATATTTCCAATTGAGCATTAGCACAATAATTTGCAAGAGCTATTTTAATTAATTAATCTTTGTTTGGATTTTTAAAAATTATGCCTTTTGTTTTAAAAGCCCCAGAGCACTAGCTGATTGTTAAAAATAAACTCATTAATTAAATATTCTCAATAACCAACAATAACATTAGTAAAATAGGAAGAAGTAAATTAAGCTTTCAGAAAAACACAGGACCCAGTAGACTAACTACCTTGTGCATTAAGATCAAGATTAGAAATTCACAGCTTGCTTAACATTCAGCACTGGACACCTGCACACCCGGGGAGACCCGTGCCATGATGTTAGATTTCTGAGCTATTCAGCAATTCTTTAAGTCCTAAGTATGCTAAATGTTCACATGCCACTATTTTGACAGAGATACAGAGACCCTGAACTAACCTTATAAAGATATTCCTGGTTCTTCCTGACAGGGGTAGGTTTGACGCCTTGTAGCTCACTGTTATCTGCTTTGTGAGCATTCCAGTGTTATAAACTTTTCCACCTAGCTGAAGCAGGGAGTTTGCAGAGACATCCAAACTATCACAGCAGTACTTGCGTGAGCAGTGGGTATGGTATTTCTACCTGGCAGTTTAATATGTCATGGTGTGTGTGCACGCAAGAATCCAGTATGTTAATTGCTTTGGTTGGACTTGGTTTACAAAAAGAACAAGTGGGGCTCTGTCATGCTCACTTTAGACATAAGGTCACCTCAGTTTCATCCCCACTCAGTGTCCCTCTGTGTCTTACCTTCCACTCGCTACAAAGGGAATGAAGGAGGAGGAAACAGGATAATTAATGTGTCTTTTTACTTTATTACACACCCAGAATCATGATATTCTCCCTTTCTTCTCTCAACCAGTTCTTTCAATAGCTTTAAAATACAGTATCTTAAGAGTTATTTTATCTTTTATTGTGTATGCATCTGTGTACATGTCTGTGAGCATGTGCAGGTACCCATGGATGATAGAAGAAGTAATCAGATTTTCTGAAGTTGGCGTGACAGGATTGTGAGCTGTCTCAAATGTGTGCTGGGATCTGAGCTCTTGTCCCCTGAAAGATCAGCAACCACTCTTCACTGTTGAGCAATCTGTCTCTCCCCACACACACAACCTCTTATCCATGAAATAAGGCAAAACTCAGAAGAGGCTTTTTGCTTTTCAACATCACCACAGTAAACAAACTTCTTGGTGGAAAATTTAGATCGTGTTCTAGAAGATTTCAAAGCCTACGCAAAATACTAAAATCAATCATTTTTCTTCTCCTTTATTATGCCATTTATATTGTTTCAAACAAGTGAGTTCTACAAATCACTGATTCTCACTTGAAATATCACAGGATTTAGTCAAACATCTTCCCCCTTCCTCTTTTTGTCAAGCTGTTTTCATCCTCTGATGGGAACCTGTGAGATAGGTTGAATGAGCAGTAGCATCATGTTGACAATGAGAAAGAGGTACAAGCCAGGTGTGAACAGCCCACCCACCCTTCCACTAGTAGTCAATGACGGCGGCGGACATATCTGTTATCCCTGTTGATATATTCTACCTCATCTATTGGCACATCAATTATATACATGTATAAAATTTCCAAAGAGCAAGCAATATAAAGAAGTGGCCAATAATCCAATATTTATTTTGCTTTAGAATCTTAATTACCTTTTGCAGTAAGATATATGGCAGCTTGATGTCTAGGCAGGCTCTCAGAGAACTTTTGCAGTCCGACTTTTCTCACAGTGATTCAAAATGCATGACATTTGACTCTATAATTAAGACCATGTTTGAGGTTGAGGAAACTACAGATTCATGTAGGCCAGCTAAGGACAAAGTTACACACACACACACACACACACACACACACACACACACACACACACACAAAATAACCTTACTTTATTTAATTTGGAGTCAAAATCAGATTTTTCACATCAAACATTGAAATCGGTACCTAATTATTATCAGCTCATCATATGACTTACCAAATAAAACCAGACTTAATCTGTCTAATCAAGCAATCAATATTTGATGAAAATATTTAATAAAAACAAATGTGTGTCATGTGTGTCAAAGCCTGAGTAGGCGAGAAGAGAGTGCTGGACCTCCTGGAACTGGAGTCACAGGTGTCTGGGAACCACCGGGAATTGAACGCTGTCCTTTGCAAGAGCAAGGAGGGCCTTAACTACTGAGCCATCAATCTAGTACCCAGTATTTTCAAATTACTAAAAATTAGTTTAGTTGAGACAGACTAACACCTAACTCACTATGTAGCAAACTCCTGGTCTACCTCCCTAGTGCTAGGATGACTGTCCGTATGCCACTGTATCAGAATAAATTTTTTTAACCTACCACCCCTGTACCCCCCAAAAAGTAAAAAAAAAACCCTGTCTATTCCAGGGTCTATATACTCTTTAGAGCATGTTCTGACTCCCAATGGGTAGATTCTTTAAAAAAATGACTCCTGTCCCCCCGCCCCCACCAGAAGGCATCAACTTCAGCATTTCTGTCACAATTTTCTTTTTCTTTTCTTTCTTTTTTTTTTGAGGAGGGGACTTGGAAAGAATAGGAATTGATCTCGATACAGTGTACGATATTCTCAAATGATTAATATGAAACCTGAATATATATGTATGTGTATGAATATATATATATATATATATATGTTTGTGTGTGTGTGTGTATATATATATATAGTCCAACAACTTTAAAAAAATAAAATAAAAAATGGTTTTTAATGGATACCTACACATCATAATTATAATAAAAAAGACTGAATTACTCAGTAACCCAGAGCTAATGATAAATATCAATAATAATTTGGTGAGAGGTTTTGCTTATAAATCTTATTTTCTTGATGTAGTTTCACTGTGGAAATGATTCTGAATGCTCTGTCCGTGATTATTTTTCAGAGTCTTCCATGTGCATTTAGCTGTTAATCACTACATAGCTGATGACCTCAAAACTCAGTGTCATGAACAATAATGAGCCTTTTCTCAAACTCTCTTTAGTCAAGAATCCTTACCAGGAGTCTGTGTGACTGTGCACCTCTCGAGAGGCTGCAGCTGACACTTGAGCCAAGACTGCAGTCATTTGGCAACTCTTTTGGACTAGAAGATCTGCTCCCAGGATGGCCCACTGGCAGGGCCATTGGCAGGAAGTCTCACTTCCTCAGTAGCGGTTGGCAGCAGGCCTCCATTCTACCCTGTGTCCAAAAGTTGGTTAGAGAGAATTGACAGAGAGAGAGAGAGAAGGAGGAGGAGGAGAGGAGGAGGAGGAGGAGGAGGAGGAGAAGGAGAAGGAGGAAGAGAGGAGGAGAGGAGAGAGAGCAAGGCAGACAGACACAGAGACAGAGACAGACAGAGAGACAGAGACACAAAGACACAGTGAGAGCAACTGAAGGTCACTATTGCCAGCAGGATACAACTCAGAAGTCAGACTTTATCTTTTAAGTCCTGACCTTCTGGTTTCAAAACTCACCCTCTCCAACATGGGACCAGTCTACGTATAAATCCTGGCACACAGACGGTGGTTAGCTACAAGATTTTGATTAGCATTTTAAACATAATTTAATGTGCTCAGAGTAAGGGCTGTTTTTGTTTTCCTTTTTTTTTTTTTTTTTTTTTTTTTTGTCTTGTTTCCCAGGAAATGAGAAATGAGTTCTTGAGCAGCAGCTGGAATTTCAGGTAGGTGAAACTAGGACATTCACAGGTGAAGGAAACCTCAGATCTTGTCAGTAGGTCCTTTTCCCTAGAGCACCCTGAAGCTTCTTTTTCATGACTGGTGCTACTGTCTGCATTCCTTTTTCTCTTGATATTTTCTAGAACCCCTGCTTCATCCTCCAAGCTCATTGTTACAAAGGGCCACCTAGGAGGAGATGAGGCATTCCTATACTTGGGAAATGTTGCATGCTAACATCTGCCCTTAGGGGACAAAACAAAACAACAAACAAACAAACAAAAAACAAGAAATGAAACATTGCCCCATACCACCACCACCACCACCGCCACCACTGCCCCCCGCCATTCTAACCTCATCAAAATGAATGGAATAAATTAAAAAGGAGGAAGGTCTGTGTGTGCAAACAAACATCTGCATGTGGGTGTCTTCTCAATGTGTTCAGGAAAATCACGAACAGCATCCAAATACTATGTGTCAACATGAAATTGGCACGTGTTCTTTGAAAAGGGAAAATATCATCATTTTGTTACTTTAAAATCCCAGAGGATAACTTTTGGGACGGTGAGGATACGGAGAGAATACCAGAGAGACTATATAAAGGTAGCAATGATATTTTCCCTTTAAATCCATTCCTCGTCATTTGCTTCTCAACACACTACTGGGAAATCCCTCTGTGGAATCGGAAACAGATATCATGATGTCTGGTGTCAACCTATCAGCTCCAATCCAATTCACAATCTTGAATGAAAAATGGTAGGTTTTTGGATTTACTCTTGTGGAGAGACCTAGAGACCTAATGGGGAGGGAAACAGAATCTTTCCAAATGGCAACTGTCAACATGTGGAAGGTACCTAGTTCCAGAAATGGTTCCATTGTGCATTGGTGTAGGGTAGAGTCCAGAATCCTCCAGCCAGTGCCTTGGTAAAGTCAATATTTGAGTTCTTAGGTCATTTTTGTTGATTTACCTTATGTTTCTAACCTGGACCGTCTCTTATCAAATGCTTGTGTCTGGGATACTCTTGTTGCACTTGTAAGTTCCTGTGATCAAAAGAAATTTGAAAAAGATTTGAACATTATTCCAGAGGGAGAGTCAGTGATGGTGGGAAAGGCACAGCCTAGTGGCAAGAGCAGGAAGTGAGACTAGGTTTCAGACCCTCAAAGCCTCTCCCAAATGACATATTTCTTACCAGAAGGTTCCATCTCCTAAAGTTTCTGTAACCCCCTCCAATATTACTACCAACTGAAAACCGAGTGTCCACATAGATGGGTCAATGGGAAGATTTCTTATTCAAACCTCCACAGATGATATCAGAATCATGCCAGCTGATATTAGGGATCAGGAAAGGGCTGCAACACCTGGAATTACAAAGATGCCAGGAGGCACAGGTCATTGAAGAGGTAGAGGCAAATTTGGAACCTTGAAGGTCAACATTTTGCTTCATTCTCTATATCTGATTATTTGTTCTCTACATCTGAATTTTTTCCTTTTTAAAAAATGTCTCATTCAAAATGCTACTGTCCCTGAAATGATGCAGAGACACCAGTGATAATAAGTAATATAATATTCTAAGCATTGCTGTAATTGCTTGACATACAGAATCTCATTAAATACATCAAGACTTCATGATTTTTTTTTTATTCTCATTTCACATATGGAAAACCTGAGGCCAAAACTCATTAGATTCTCCACCATTTATAAACCTAGTGAAGAATAGTAGGTTTAGATTTCAAAAGACCAAAGAATCTGGATCTATAGTACAGGTCCTTAAGATTCCTTGAGTACTGCATCCCAATGGCAGGAAACAGAGGGAACACGTCAAGTCCAGGGACTTAATTCATGAGATGAGAAGTAGACTCTTCACGGTGTAAAAATGTTCAATGTTTTACAATCAAGCCTAGGGTGACAGCGCACACGTACAATCCCAGAACTAATGAGGCTGAGACAAGAAGATGCTAAATTCCAGCGCATCTTAGCTAAGACATATCCTACTAGTTGCAGACTAGCTTGGGCTACACAATGAAATGGTTTCAAAAACCAGAAATAAGTGTAATCATCCTTTCCTTCCTATAATTAGAAAGTTTAAGAAATACTTGGGGGGGGGTTAGTGAAGCATTTTCAGGCTGTAGTGTTGCACAGTGTGCATGCTCTTGGCTGCACAACCCCCGCCACCCTTCCCACATGCAGTGCACACCCCAAAAAAAGAGTGACACTAGAGGGCTTGCTCCAAAATTAAATAAACCAAAAATAGTACATTTTTAATGTTGCATCTTTCTGTATGAAGTCATTTATTTAAGGATGAATGGCTTTTTGTTTTCGTCCCAGCACCCTGAGGAAACCCCAGTACCAGACAGTACTTGGATTTGTCTTTCCCCAGACTCTGAACTTGCAAATGAGGGCAAATATACAGATCATTACATTTAAGAGAAGACAGATCTCTTATCAGTGTCAGAAAAAAAAAAAAGGAAGCTAAAAGCTCATAAAAATGCTAATGATCCTATCTTTCCCAGACGCCCCAGTTCAGTACAAAGTTTCTTTTTGATAACTCAGCGTAGGGCTCTCCTCCCTCTCTCTTCTTAATCTCCATTTCTCAGTGTGAACTTGGAGCAAATAACATAAATCTATAAAAAGATACCAGGCATTCTCTTCCAAATATAATGCGTAGATAATAATGGGATTGTTGGGCTACATAGCGTGCTCTGCTCATTAGCAGTGAGCTCAGATGTGAATGCGTCTCTGTCGGGCTCCTCGCTGGCCCGATGTCTGCTCTCCAGCTGCAGTGCCTGGAGCCTGCTGGCCATGTGCTGCAGAGCGCAGTCCACTCCATGCGCCCCATTAGCTTCCATTCTCCACTTCCAATAGCATTCTTTGCAGCCATTCCTTAAACCAGACAGAGAGAGTTATTTTTTTTCTAACCACGTAGCTGTGGGCACTCCTGTAGTTGTAAGCCTCGGTTTGCTTACGTGAATAAACACAGCCTTGCGTGCTAAGGCTGTGATTGCCACTGAGAAGTCCAAGGCCTTGTGATTAGCATACGTACTAGCTGTATCTTTGAATAAAGCCTGTTTTCTAAATTAAAACCTTTAATAGAATCAATGGCATTTCGTTGACTCTGAAGCCAGGGAGATGGTGTTTTTGTTGACTCTCAGCCATCCACCTTTCCTTTATATATTGGTGTATTTCATGATGTGCACGTTCATGATGTACTTGGAATCCATAGTTAACGTTTGGAAGCGCAGCTTTCTACAGGTGATTTCCAAGGGCAAGGATGATAGGATCTCTGCCCAATCTAGGCGATGAAAGGAACCGCCCGCCGCCAAAAAATGGAAAGCTTTTCCTAAAAGGAGGTTAGGCCTGATTTTATCAATAAATGACAATGACAAAATAATCAATCTGGTAGACTTTTAAAGTTATGAAAATATAATGTTTGTATTTTTGTTGCAAAATTTGAGCGGTGAGCTCTGTTGTATCCTATTATATTTAAAATCCATAGGTTGAGCTTTGTTACATTTTTGTTTTAGAAAGAACTTACCACAAAATACCTTAAAATTTAAAATATTCTATGTGGCTTTGCTACATGGTTCTAAAAGATTTGTGAGCGGAATGGAAATGCAATTTTATTTTAATAAACGGTTCTCACTCTATGGAATCTAAGTTCTCTTTGTTTTGGTTCTAAGATCAGAAATAATTTGGGTCAGGGAAGAACAACTTACCTATCCTAATAAAGGCTGCTCAAAAAGAAACTTAGTGATTTAAATTTCTAGACATTAAACTAAATCAACGATTGCCAAAGGTTAAATATGTCAGTAACATTATCTACAACCGGACTCCATTAACAGCGATATTGATACGATCAGGACAGTTTTCTGCGTACTCTGATTCCTTCTGTACTCCTATCTGTGCCCTTCTTGTTCTGACTGGAAGGCTGAGTCTTACTTCTTGAGTGTTTCTATTCTTTCCTTAAACTCCAAAAGTAGAGCTGTGTTGGTTCTGTCATTGACCCAGTCTTATACGAGCACACAGCTGTAGGTGTGAAGACAGAGTTCCTGGGAGGACTTTTTTCTGAACACATGTCACAAGCTGTGCAAGTGTTTGGCAGTCTTGTGTTTGCATGCAGCTGCTCTCACTTTGGAAACTTCCCTAGATTT
Organism: Cricetomys ansorgei; assembly: GCA_026225945.1. NCBI lineage: Eukaryota > Metazoa > Chordata > Mammalia > Rodentia > Nesomyidae > Cricetomys > Cricetomys ansorgei. The sequence continues at coordinate 2,231,099 of JAMJFZ010000558.1, forward strand.
AAGCTCAGGCAACACAATATCACAACGTCCACAGCTTCCTGGAAGCAGATCCTTTAGTTCCTTAAGAATCGTCACATAATTGTATCTTGATTACACACTCATGAGAGACCTCCGAGGAGAACCAGCTTGCTGAGCTAGGGACTCCTAACTCACAAAGATATTTGAGGAAAAATTTTTATTTTTAAGGCAACTGCGTTTTGATATAACCTATTATGCATTAATAAGTACCTGCACGAACATGGGCATCTATGTTAATTTAAGAAAATAAAAAACAGAAAACCATGGGACAAAGGAACATGGCATCTTTTTCCTGCTATGAACTGCCTGTTGAAAAAGAGGGGGAAGCTCCCATCAAGTTTCTGTGCTGTTTATCATTAGCTGTTGTCTGGTGTGTCTGAGGCTCCCTCACTCCACGGCCACTCTCTGCTGCTGTGTGCCAGGGCTGGACTATGGGATCAATATCTGGCAGAAGTCCAGTTACGTCGCCTCTGGAGCAGGTTAGGCAGACGCCTCTGCTCACATTTCAATCATCCTGTGTCCCTCCGACCCCCCATCCCCACCCCCTACCTTTGGGAAAAGTGTCCTATGAAAAATCACTTTACTTAGCATGCCCACCGTCAAGAACGGAAGCCTGTGACTAAGATCCACGCATGTGAACAGGACAGCACTCTCCAGTCCGTGCCGGCCTTCATGCGTCCACTTGGAAGCTCCTCTGGGCACCCGCAGTAAGACGTGAAGCGGTCCTGTGCCAGAGGAAGCATTCTTATATGGCCAGTGAACTTCCTCCATTGAGAAACTGTGTTTAATGTAGGTCATTTTACTAAAGAGAAATAGGTAACTCATAGGTTATGCTGGACATATAATGCAAGAATGATATCAAGGACATGGAACAGGGGTTGATTCCTTGAACGTGGGAGTTAGTGAGTCAGTGTTTTATGATCCTTCAGCTAAGTGTGCTGAGTTCAGGGTGCCAATAGGTACAAAAGAGATAGCCACAGGCTTGGCTTTGTGTCCCACAGTAGAAAGAAAACATGGCAATCGCTAAAACTATTCTTTGTATAAATGTGTCCTAGTTTCCTTCCGTTGCTGTGATAAATATTCTGATGAGAAGTGATCTATGCAAAAGGGTTTATTTTCACTCAAATTCCAAGTTACAGGCCACCATAGCAGGCGAGTCAAGGCAGCTGGGCGTTTTCTATCCACAACCAAGGGCAGAGAGAAGTGAATGCTCACTCCCTCTCAGCTAGCTTTCTCCGCTCTTATACAGTCCAGGACCCAAACCCAGAGCATGGCGCCCACAGTGGGCTGTGTGTTCTTATATCCGTTTGTATAATGGAGACAATCTCTCACAGACATGCCCATAGGCAAGCCCTCAATGAGAACGTCTCCCCAGGTGGCTCTAGTTTGGGTTTTGTTGACATTGAAATTTAACCATCAAAACACAACTTTTTGGCTAACTCCAACCACTTTTATGCAGGAATTTTATTTTCTGATCTTTCACATGAAGGGAATCTCTAATCCTTGGTAACTCTGAGGTCAGACAAATAGCAAGTAGCTGATCTGGAAATTTAAACTCAGTTCTTTTCCATTTTAAAGAATACCTTCTTCAACTCATTTAGCCTCGGATCACTGTTAGTATTTTCGAAGCCACTGCATATCCCTATCCTATTTGTAGCTCTCTTTCTTTCTCAACAACAACAATATGCCCTTGTAATTCAAAAACCTCCTGCCAGGTAGGTATTACTTCTATAAATAAATAAATGGAAAGGGCCTTTTTTTTTAGTGTAAATATTAATGTGGGGAGAAATGGTTTTAAGAATTCATCTCATTTCTCAGACTGTCCCCAAAGAACACCTCCTAGCTACATACTTATTTTTATTTCTTCAAATAAAAGACTCTCAAGCTGCTGTTAACAGGTTTATCAGGAGGATTACTTCCTTTTCTAAATCATCCACTGTACTCCTCCCTCCCATTAGCCAGAATAATGAAACATTGCCTGTGTGCCCTCTTTGAGAAGATAAATTTGAAAGAAGGAGGAAAAAAAAAAAAGCTGAGCTTGTAAATGTATCTGGGACTGTTTAGACTAGACTCTGCAAGGAAGCCATGCCCTAACATCACAGCATCAGGGAGACGTTCTTAACACCAGGAGACTGATGATTAACATTGAATTAGACAATGGGAGTAAGAGAGAGGCTTCCAGATGGATCCAGGTGTAGTTCATTGGTGCTGGAACTTCAGGGAGAGATGTGGAGTTTAATAAACTGGGTCATCTTAAGGGACAGAGATTAAACATGTCTCCTATCTCATTAAATTTTTCTGGAACCTCCACATCTATTGGAAGCAGACATTTGGCAGGGACCTACATGTGCTTAAGTTAAAAGAGATGTGAGGATAAAGAGATCCCCCTGTATTAAGTTTATGAGAGACTGCTTCAGATTCTTCTCAAAGTGCATATATTACTTCATGATGAAACACATGCGCACACATGCATTTCTCATCCTTCCCTCTCTTCCTCTCTTAAACTGGGAAATACTTGGCTCTATTCTTGCAATGTATACAAAGAAGAGACCCTCACAAATTACTAACACCTGGAATTCATTCTCTCTTGGCTATGATCAAATAGGAATCCTTACTCTGAACAGTGAAATAGATCAGACCTCTCCTGCCTGACTCCAATATTTACTTGGTATTAACCTATTTTCCTTAATTTTAGTGTCTAGGAATTAGATACTTAGAATAGCAAGACAGTTTTCCCTCTAAAGCAAAAGTGGCCTGTTATTTTTTTTTTTCTTTCTGTATTTGACAATGGGTTCCCTTAGCCTTGAACTTTAACACTGACAGAGGCACATATAAAGATATGGTCTGAGAATGTACTGGAGTAATATTCCTGTGTCTGGACTTCACCATAACCAATATTGTCTCTCTTTTTTTTTTTTGCGTTTAATTTCTGATGTCATTAAAGCATTCTGTTAACAAATGAAGTTTGCCACCTTACCTTCGAGTCTGGTCCAAAACTCACCCAGAGAATTTTATTTCTTATGAGTCAGTATTTATTTGAGTTTGCTGAAAAAAATTAGTACCACTGAAGTAATCAAAACATAAAATTGACTCAAAAGTCAAGCATCCTGATATCTCAAGGTAATATATTTGGGGCAATTCAATGGAAAAAGAAATCCTGTCCCACGTGTGGAAGTGAAAATTAGTTCAAGGACTCAGAACTGTTAAGGAATACGGAAGATATGACTTCTGGGGTCACTTGGAGTGACCCACAAACAGAAAATGATGACACCAGCAGCTGAGGGCAGGGATGATAATGCTGCCATATTGTTACTATTAATAACTCATATGCAAGCTAATCTCTCATCTCTAAGCTTTCCTGCAAATTTTCCATGACATTCTGTGCATTCCCCACCATGCCTAAAATAAGGATTGCTCACATTCAGAATGACCCTGCCAATAAGGTCCCACAAAGCTGCAGAATGCAGAACTGCGCATGTCCGACAAGTCTCAAGCCTCAGCTGCAGCCCTGCAACTCACCTCCACTCCCATCTCGTCTTGCAGATGGAGTAAGCGCTCTTTACAGTGGGAAAACTGTTACGATAGGATTAAAAAAGATCAGTATTATCTCTTGTGCTGTTTTGAAGCCAAAGTTTGTCTGTTTCTATTATACATCAGTATATATTTTCACTCGTTGCTTACACGTAGCGTCATCTGTCCACATATCTGAATCTACTTTGTGTCTTAGTCATCTTTACATCCTGCCTTGCAGCTAACAGAGTGCCATTAGCAAGAGAACAGATTAATCAGCTCTGTAATTGGGAAGAAGTTGTGCATCTCAGCTGTCGAAATCAGTGTAAACAATACCGGCTTAAATAAAAGTAGAGAGCAAAAGCAGAAAACATGTAGGAAGGAGCCTAGGACGTAGTTCTCTTGACCAGAGCACTTGCCTAGCATGCGCAGAGCCCTGGGCTTCATCCTGTCACCCTGGTTTGGTGGTGTGGTAATTCCAGCACGGAGGAAATTGAGATAAGAAAATCAGAAGTTCAAGGTTGCCCATGGCAACATAGTAAGTTAGAAGCCAGCCTGGGATACAGGAAACCTGTGTCAATACAAAATCAAAACCAAACTGTCTCACTGCTGTGAAGAGGTGCCGTGACTAAGGTGACGCACACAAAGGAAGAATTTTAATTTGGCTCTTTCTTTACAGTTCCAGAGGGTTAGTCTGCTATCATCATGGCAGACTAAAGTCTGACATAAGCCTGTAGGCTGTCCACATACTTGCGGCAGGCCCTGGTGTCTGCAGCATGTCTGGGGGCCTGTAGAATGGCCCTGGTGCTTGCTGGATATTGGGGTGCTTGCTCGGTGTAGGTGTTGGGTGACTGCTGGAGGCCCAGGTGCCTGTGGGCTTTGGTAGAAAGCCCCAACTTCAGATCAGTGTGCTTGGTCTCAGGCTAGTGTGGGCCAGGGGAATGGCCCTCATCAGAGCAGCCGGCTGCCTCCAGGGTCTGTGGTGATGCCCATGATCCAGATCGCACCTAGCTGGACTCAATTTTCTTTTCTTTTCTTTCTTTCTTTTCTTTTTTCTTTCTTTTTTCTTTTTTTTGAGGGCACAGGGGCAAAAGGTGGATCAGGGAGGAATGAGAAGAAGGTATTATAGAGATGCATTGTATGAAACTCAGTTTATTAATAAAAGTATTTTTAAAAACAGACCCCCGAATCCTCCTAATTCTTTCAAACAGTTTGACTCCCTGCTGACTAAGCATCCGAATACATGAGCATAAGGAGGTCACTATTATTCAAACACTACACAAAAACTAAAAGCCAAAAAGGAAGAACAGTGAACTTTCACATTTTAAGGCATTATGACCCCGATTTCTGCAATTTTAGTCAAATTGAACACATTGTTTATAAATAAACTTGACTACTTAGGTGGGTACATGACAGCCTTCCATATGGGCAATAGTAATATGGTGCTTCCCATAGTCTGAGTACTTTACTAAATCTTTTACTCTCACTAGGTATCACACCAGGGCTGAAAGAAAGGCCCAATATCAATTTTAAAAATGCACACTTAGAGACACAGACTGGTCAAATAACATCCCAAGATCACATAGACAGTCAATGGAGGACACATAATTGTATCCCAGAGTCTGTAAACTGTCTCACTATTCCATATAGAGGGGAATAAAACAGACCTGGGACATCACAGTCTTCTCTCCTGCACCCTACCTTCTTGGTTGGAAGGTGGCTGACAAGTAACCTCCTGTCATCCTTTAGAAAGGTCATGAGGCAGATCAAGAAAAGAGGAAACAATATTGCTTACTATTTGCCTATTTTCTTCTAAATAATACAATTCATCCAAAATCTCTTGATTTCTTTGTTCTTCTAGGAAACAATTCTGGGGTTCAGTCAGAGAAAGAAGAGTTAGAAAAATTTTTCTCATTGAAGGTGATTTAGTCAGGGTCCTCTAGAGGAATAGACTCAAGAAGATGTATACGTGTGTGTGTGTGTGTGTGTGTGTGTGTGTTGTGGAAGTTTATTTTTAGTTGTGTTTAAAATAATTGTTTTCGTGAACTGTTAGAATAAGGGATGCATAGGCCTTGGCATTTTGTATTGTCTGCAGGTGTTGGATTTCTGTGGGGGGATGTTTGATTGCTTATGATCTACACCTGAGGAGTTCTGAATGAATAAAAACACCTGAGCTCAGATGTTCAGGGTTCCACTGTCCAGGATGGTGCTTTCCAGGATGGTGGTTTCCTCTGCTGAGATCTGGGAGGGCTTCCACAGATGAGAATGCCTCCTTGTCTTCCTTGCTGAGCCATCCCAGCAGCAGTTAACAATAGCAAATGGCTTACCAATGTGAGGCAGGACATTATGCCAGCTAATCAAATGTGGAGACAAGGAAGAAGAGAAAGAAACTCCAGACCTCATAGAGTCCAGTAAAGTATGCTCACAGAAGTTACCAGAGGATAGAGATTATGAGATTAACTGAAGGCTCCTGAAGGAAGAGGAGAGAGAGAGAGAAAGGAAGTAAGCCTCTATGAAGAGAAAAGACTGTGAAATTAGTAAATAAATGATGAAAAGATCTCTGAGGTGAGAGCCACAGAATGGAGGCCCTTAGAGATAAAGAATTCAACTGGGAGCAGGAAAAAGCAAGGTTCTTACTGCTTTTCCTGATCATGGAGATGATGCTCCCTCCTGCCACTAGTGGTAGCATACTGTTTCACAAACTGAGTTTTCTGGTAGCTTCGTTGTACGTGTGTGAAGCTCAAGATGTTGTGTTTGAGATCTATGGAAGAGGTTGTTTGTGTCCCCATAGAGGTGGTAAGAAAGAATGCCAAACTTCCAGAATGTTTAAACTGGAGATTCTTGCCACTGTCCCAGGACCCTCTGCTGCTGTGGAAGCCCTGGCTTAGAGCCAAAAAGCTGCTTAGTTAAACTGAATAGTTTCCCGCCCCCCTGCAAACCTGTCAAAAAATGGTAACTCCACATCATGAAGGAACCCTTCCTGCAGAAAAAGTGATCAGTTATTTTTCTATCAAATCAGACTTCATCTTAAAACCCAGAAAGTGTTTCCTCAGGATCAACACACAGAAGCTGTCTTCTAGAACTGGTCGAGAGGTTGTATCTCCTGCTGGCAGTCGAGCTTGGTACTGTAAGAGTCACTCAGGAGTTACTGGTTTTGAAGGCATGAAGGGGTCATGGGAAGCAAATGAGGCTTGGTACTATGAGAGGCCAGGAAAGGCCATTAGTGAAGGTACAGACTCAGTAGCAGTTGAAGGCCTAGATTGAAGGGGTCATGCAGATAAGCTGAGGCTTGGCACCATCAAGAGAGCCCAGGAGAGGCTATTGGTAAAAGTGCAGCCCAGTTGCAGCAGTTTTTGAGAGGCCAGTACTGTGGGATGACCTCCAAGAACAACAGCAGCAGTGGAGTGGAGCCAGCCAGAACCTGGAGTATAAACTGTGTGTGCTGCAGAGGTCAGAGCTAGAGAAGTGACCTAAGCCCTGTGGAGGAGCCCAGAAGATCATGAGTGAATTCCAGATAATCGGGCATTGATAATGTTTTTCTCTGCTGTCCAAAGACATTGTGAAAAGCTTGATAGATGCTTGGTTTCATTTAGCCCTATGCATTAATAACCCTCGTGATTGTTCCTCTCGGGAATAGTTTGCTAGTGTGGTGTGCTGTAAAGGTAAAGCAATTGTTTTTATACAGAAAGGGGGAAATGTGGAAGTTTACTTTTACTTGTGTTTAAAATAATTGTTTTTGTGTACTGTTAGAAAAAGGGATGCTTAAGCCTTGGCATTTTGTATTGTTTACAGGTGTTGGATTTCTGTGGGGGATGTTTGATTGCTTATGATCTGCGCCTGAGGAGTTTTGAATGAATAAAAACATCTGAGCTGAGACACTCTGGGTTCCACTTTCAATTGAGTATGGCATTGGCCGTGATGGTAGTTCCCTCTGCTGAGGTCTGGCACGGTTTGAGCCTATGAATATGCCTTCATGTCTTTCTTGCTGAGCTGCCACAATAGCCTAACTACTACGTGTGTGTGTGTGTGTGTGTGTGTGTGTGTGTGTGTGTGTGTGTATGTGCATGAATGTGTATCAGAATTTATTAAGTAAGCTACAAAATAGTAACAAAAGATAAATCACAAAGGAGAAGTCGAGAAGCCAGTTTTTGAAGCTGAGTGCATCAACAATCAGAGTAGTTCCACAGTTCTGCCTCTCACTAGGGCCTCACAACTAGTCCTTACTTAGACCACAAAGCTGGTACCTTAATAGTTGCAGTCTTTCACCAGAGGCAATAGCAATGTCTGCCTTCAGTTCCTGCCCTGACTTCCTTCATTGATGACCAGGGAATTGTAAGATGAAATAAAGACTTTTCCTCCCCAAGTTCCTTTTGGGAATGGCATTTTACCACTGGAATAGAAACCATAAAACAGACACCTAAGGAAGTATGATTGGCTTCTCTTTAGGACTTTAAATTAAAGTTAAAGAATTAAAAAACTTTAGGATTATTTCTGTTCTTGCACATTAAAATGTCTTTCTGGCCTATAACTAAAAAAATGAGCTATTTAGAATAGCGGAATAAATTACATCCTTTCAGAAAATGGAATTTAAGAGTTAAGAGCCACATTCATGAGGCAACACTTTCTTAATTTCTATTATTCTCTCTGTCTGTCTCTCTGTCTCTGTCTCTGTCTCTCTCTCTCTCTACCTCATATGTATTTTCAGTATGAGAGAGAAAAAGAGAGAGGGTAAAGGAGAGAGAGAGGGAGAGAAAAAGAAGAGGAGAAGAGGAGATGAGAGAGGGAGAGAGCAATGGAAGGAGGGAGGGAGAGGAAAGAAAGGGAAAAATAAAACAACAAAAATCTCCTGGTGTTTATAACTAATCAAAATTAACTCTGGGCTGCTACAAAGACTCTGGCTCTCGATTCAGGCTAAATACATTTAATTGTATTTTCAGTGTGTCCTCATTGTATGGAAGGTGAGTGAAAGTTAATAATTAGACCTATTTTCCTAGCTATTGGTGTGCTTATGATGCTCCAGCTGGATAGCACATTGTTTAGTGCGCATTTTCTTTGTGTCCCTAAATCAATGTGCCTCTTCTGGCAGAACCCAGTGATTTACCTGCTGTCCTTAATGCACTAAAGGTCAAGTAAGCATCGCATGAAGGAGGTTCACAGAGCGAGCTCCTCCTTTCCCCAGGAAGTCACATTGGAAGCAAAACGTACTTCCATTTCATAGGGCATCCAGCATGTGCTGCAAGTTGCTGCAGGATGCCATGTTTACAGGAAGGATTTTGCTGTATTACCAAGTGACTCGTGCACTCCATCTAGCTTTAGACAAGGAAATCTTCTAAGGCTGGGCAAACAAAGGCAGACTTTTAAAAACTGACTTAAAATTTTCAGACAGACCCAACTCACCACTTTTAAAACAAATTGAGTAACAGTAATCCCTTTAAAAGCGTTTTAGGCTCTGAGTAAAGAACAATGATCAATGACTTATTAATATAAATTGTTATTTCAAACCAAGTTTAAAAATCAACCAAGAATGCAGATTATGATGGCATTTATATTTTCTATTTCTATAATTATTTAATGAATTCAATGCATTTTGGTTGAGTATATATTTTATAGACATTTTCTTGCTGGTCTCTCACACATACACACACACACACACACACACACACACACACACACATATATATATATATATAATTTTATAGCTATTTTATCTTTAGTTCACAGGTAAGAGAATTCATACTGCATGAACTTGCTTGGCTTTTTCATGATGTTATTGAGGCCATCGCTTCAATACTATGGAAATCACATTAATTTCCATTGCACTGATACACAGAAGTTACATACCTCCCAAACTGGTTCTTTAAATCAGACTCACAGTAAAACTTGCTCACTTTGTTGTACTTTTGAAGAACTGCTTTTTCTCAGTGAACTTACTCCCTCGTCACTAATCGCCATTAAGCTTTAAAAATTCTCACTTGAGTTTCTTGACTTTCTTTATCTTGAAAAAAATTTGGTTACCGTGTTTCATTTTCAAGAAGAGATTTGCATTTCTTCCCAGTACCCCGAGCACTAGAGAACAGATTCTGGGCGAGTGAGAGTAGGAGTCTGTTCATCATTATGTAGACATTCAGAAGTCAGAGCCTGGTGTTTCCGATAATTCCACACATGCAAATTCGACCATTTCCTGCCATGGGGAAGACAGAACTGAAATGATTTATTCACATTTAACCTGGATTCTTAGGGTTCCCAGGACAAAGCTCAGCCTAATAAGGCAGTAATTAACTTGACATCAGCCTCCTTTCTGCACTCCAAAAGACAGTCACCAAGTTCTATTGATTTTTTTTTTTCTGTACTACCTTTGCAGGGTAGTGCTTTTTTTTTTTTTTAAATTCATAAAGGTGCCAGAATTTTCTGTCTTTCCTTTCTATCAGATGTTATTTTTTTTTCCCCCAAATGATATTCAGAAGAATGATAATCATAACTGGCCTCAGTTTCTGAGGACTTGCCAACATTTTTCAGAAGGAATGTGATCATCTAGGCTAGAATCATTTCCACATGTCTCAGCTCTGAAACTGAAGGGAATGTGTGCCGAGCCCCGTTGCCTTATCTTAATATCCAGTGAGCCTGGGAGGCTGAAGACAAATTTGCTTTAGATGCAGGCACTACGATACATCACAGCAATTTCTCAGCCCCTTCATCACACTCGCTCAGTTATGATATTGATAGCCAGGACAGTTGTCTTATGCTCCACGCCGAGAAGACTTTGAGGCAGCTCTCTTCATCTTTGACATTAGGATACCTCCAAAAACAATTTGGACTATGTGGGCAGTTCATTGATAAGTAATATTTTTGATCTTGTAACCGTATCATTAATTCTTTAAAAGTTCAATTTTGAGGATTCTGATCTTTAAGGAAATAAGATGAGCAATGTTATCTACTTGTTTAATCTACAGACGCACCCCCGTGCACTCACAAGACCTGGCTCTTCCTGCAGCAGTGCGCTTGCTTTCCTTGCGTGTTCTGACAACGAGCAATACGGCCATCGTTCAATGCTCCCTCTTCAGGATGCACTTGACAAAGACTAAACAACATTGAAAAAAATGACATACTCTACAAGGCAAATTTTGTCTAGAGCATAATAAATTTCATCAGGGTCATATCCTATACTTCTATTCATAATAATACAATTTGTGATTCCATCAGAGCACTCTTAATCTTTCATCTTAGTTCTTCAAAAGAGAATCGAGTGTGTCAACGTTGGCACATCATAGCTTTACTAAAATACTGGAGTCCAGATTCCTTCACTGTTCCTGGCAGCGCTGATAGCATACGCAGTCCAGAATTTGCTGCCTTGCAAATGCCTGTCTGCCCCTGCATGAAGCAAAACCATAAATAAAAAAAAAACAAAAAACAAAACCTTATTGTTCAGAATAATTCATAATTTCATGCAGTAGTTTCTGTCTGATGCAAATTAACACCTTCACATTATCCTTCCTTTGCCATATGGGCTGGGTGCACTATGCTTTTGATGTTATGGACTGGATCATATGCTGCTGCTGAAATAAGTAATCTTCAGAACTAAAGAAAGCCATCAGTACCAAAGAAAAAGTAAAATAAGAAACTTATTCGTGCTAAAACAGAATGAGTGCCAAGGTAATACTCTCCTCTGGGGGCTTCTTGGAAGTGGGTGTGGCTCGAAATTGCCCAAGAGAGGATTATAGAGTTGGTGCTGGTATTGATCATTGTTGTTAAATACTTTTCTACCCTGGATCAAAGCTCCCAAAGAAGCTCTCTCTCGGCCAGGAAAGATACATGTTAAAGTATTTTCTGTGTGGTAAATGTAATTTGTGATGAGGCAGAAGACAAACACCTGGTAGTGAGAGCAGGATTACTTAGGGGATAAAGGGCAGAAGTTTGAGAGGGTGGTAGGAATGGAAAGTGGCTGTCTTAGTCGCTTTTCTGTCGTGATAAAATTACCTGGACCAAAAGCAAGCTAGGGAAGAAAGGGTGGGTTTGAGCTTACAGTTCTGAAGGGGTATAGTCCATCGTGTAGGGCAGGGGATGGCAGCCTGAGACCAATGCATGCCTCACATTCAGGAAATAGAGTGATCAGATTTCATCCACACATTGAAATCAGGAAAAGGGAGAATAGAAAATGAGACCAGGTTGTATAATTTCACCCCACCCTTACCCCTCAGTGACATACATCAAGGCTCCACCCACTAAAGTTTCCATAACCTTTGAAAGCAGCACCACCAATTGGAGGCCAAATAATCAAACTCATGAACCTATGACAAACATTTCATTTTCAATCTACAACATGGGCTAACTGAACTAAAAGAAGAAACTGTTTCATAGGCTATTAATATAGGCAATGTTTCAAAATCTGAACAATATATATGTTTTTATATAGTACCAATTGCTTGGAGTTAACGCTGGTTTAGCCAAGGAACTTCACATTACTAAATTCACAAGACAATTATATTCATACAAAAGATGGTTTGATTACTTTACTTGACAACTTTATCACTCAAAGCAAATCACTCAGTCATAATGATGCACCATATTCATCTGAAAAAAATTACAAATCTAAACCAAAATTCCTTCCTTCCTTCCTTCCTTCCTTCCTTCCTTCCTTCCTTCCTTCCTTCCTCCCTCCCTCCCTCCCTCCCTCTCTCTCTCCCTTCCTTCCTTCCCTTCCTCTTTCCCCACATCATTTCCTCTTCCTTCCTTCCTTTCCCTGATTTTTACTTCTTTTTCTTTCTTTTTGAAAATTGTTTTTTTTTGGCAATTTCACACATGCATATAATATACTCTGGTCACACACATCCCGCATTCTCTTACTCTCCTCCTTTCGCCTCCTTCCTCCCATGTCCCCATTCCAGGTTCATGATTATTTGCTCTTTTTGTGTGTTTGCTTTAGGACCTACTGGATTTAACCAGTTTCGCTAGTGTGGGCATTTGTGCAATGCTATCTACTGCAGCATGAGTAACTTATCATTGGCTACATCACTAAAGACAATGGCTTTTCTCTTCCAGACTTCGTTAACTGTCATTAACTTTCAGGACAGAGTCCTCCCCATCTATGACTGATGGCAAATAATAATTACAAAATTTGATTGGAAATCTATGATCCCTGTACATTCCCCACCAGCCATATCTTCAGTGGAAACCAAAAGGCAATGAGATCAACTGTGTGCAGACCCAAAACACAGTCCTACGTCAATCAAATCAGTGTTGGCACCAGACACATGCACCGTGGACTAGCGTGTTCATCTTACAATGAGGCGGTATAATCAAAGGAAACCAGTTACTCAACACAATCTAAGCAGCCTTTAGACAGGTACTGCCATGAGTTGCATTGGGAATTAACTTATCTAAGACTTGATTTGTATGGCATACATATGGTATAATGGTGATCAAATGGTACTAGGACATTTCTAGATCTGGGAGCGGTTTTAATTTTGTTGTGGTTTTGTCTTTCTCATTGTAGCAATTGTGCACTTCTCCAGATGAACACAATATGTTTCTCAGAAGTCAGTCTCAGTCACTCACTGTGTACATCCCAAAGGCAAGACTTTCTGGAGTAACCACGTGCTTGATTCAAAGGACATATAGCAAAGGAACATTAGAGCTGCCAGTTACCTCCCAGGATTAGAACTTGAGATATAACATGATTAAGTCAAAGGTCATTAGAGGAGTTATATTTTCTTTCCAGAATAGATAATGTATTTAAGAATTTTATACCTCAGGTGAAGTAGTCCTTGGAGATAAGTAGAGAAGAGTAATAGGAGAAGCTTGGGAGGAATCTCTGAAAGGACAGTTTCCTTTTCCTTAGGGTAAAAGAAAATTTTATTCATGTTTTCTCTAGTTTTTTAGTTCAATGGTTCATGGATAATGTGAGAAATATCAAAGTCAGTGATATTTATCTTCAAATTATTTGCACAAAGGTTATTGCTAAATTTAGCACAGGGGATAGATGGCTGGACAGGTAGGGGCAGTGCTGACACACAGATTCTACCCCAAACACTTGTGCTCCATGGCTAAGTTTGTCTCGTTTGCATAGTTTTTAATATTTTTCCTTAGCGTATACAAAAGAGGTACTTTGCAGATTGGCCAAACTGTTCCTTTCTAGTTTATAGTTTTCTTTTTTTATGTGAGAGGAGCAGGTTCTAAATTTAATAAATCAAAACAGGAGATACAGTGACATTTGAATTATTTCTAATTTTTGTGCATGTGTGAATTAAGATAAAAGAAAAATACTGCAATACCCGTACATAGTCATAATGACTACTTATCTGAAATAAATTATAAACATCTTAGTCACACTCTTCTTTCTTTTACTTTGGTGATTTGGTTAACCTTAATTCTAGATTATTTTGTAGAACTTTCTTTAAAAAATTCTTTCAGTCATAGTCTATGATCCACTAACAAGTTAACATGGCTTCCCAGAGTCACATCAGACCAAGTTTGAACTTTGGGGCTGGGGCTCTTCACCAAGGAGGTTAGAGAAGCCTTGGGTTTACGTCGGATTTCTTTGTTGGTTTTGTCCTGAATATGCCAGGCTAGCTGGCCCATGAGCTTCCAAGGGTCCTGCTGTCTCTGCCATCTTCCCACAAGAGCACTGGGAGTACAGATAAATGGGCTGTGCGTTTGCTTTGTTTGGTTTTTGCTTTTATTGTTATTGAAAATAGATACTTCTCCCATTGGATACATCCAGAGCAGTTTCCCCTCCCTTCACTCCTCTCAGTCCCCCAAAGTCTCCCTTTGTCCCCAGATCCACTCCCCTTTCAGTTCCCTTCAGAAAGGAGCAGGCCTCCAAGAGAAAACAGCCCCAAACACTACAAATCAAGATACAACAAGACAAGACAAAGGCCTTTATATCAAGGCTGGACAAGGCCATCCAATAGGAGGAAGAGAGTCCGAAGAGCAGGTCAAAGGGTCAGGGACACACTTACTCCCCTTATTAGGAGTCTCACAAACACCAACGTAACAGCCATTGCATATACGCAGAGGACCTGGTGCTGACCCACACAGGCTTCACGCTTGTTGCTGTAGTTTCTGAGCCTGTCGGAGCCCTATTTAGTTGATTCAGTGGGCTGTGTTCTCCTGGTGTCCTCCACCCCCTCTGACTATTTACATCTTCCCTCCCCTTCTTCTGCAGGGTTCTCAGAGCTCCTCTTCGAGGGACCTGATAGAGACCTCCAATTTAGACTCCCTCTCTGAATAGTGTCTTGCTGTGCCTCTCAGTACCGGATCCCATCTTCTGTCAGAAAAAGTCTCCCTGATGAAGACTGGGCATGGCACAAATCTATGAGTAAAACAGAATATCTTTCTATGTGAGATTCTGTTTCTTTTTTTGTTATTAGCATTGAGGATTGAACCCAAATCTTGGATAATCTAGGCCAACATTCTACATTCTTGGCTTATGTGTTGTTCATTTTTGTTTACTGCCTAGCTTTTGTAGGCATTAAAGCATGGGACCATGGGAGCATGAAGACAAGAAAACCAGAGTTCCTTGAACACTTAACATTGTAACAGTAAAACAGGATCTCTAGATGGTGATTGTAGATCCTAAGAGGATGATCGGATGGATATTGCCCATCAGACTGAGAAGGAGCAAAGCTGAAGAAGCATATGTACATCAAATACAATAAATACTAAGTGCAAGGAATCTGCTGACAGAATGGCCCTGAAACTCGGGGAAGATCCCTGAAGTGGCCGAAGCAGATTTTGTAGAGACAGGGGATGGATACAAACAGGATAAACCATGAGTCTAGGAAGGCAACTTTAAAGGAAAGAGAGGGAGCCAGGATAGGCACGTATTCCCTGAGAGCCCTTCACTCACAGCACCTTCTACCTCTGTAAATTCATCCTTCTGCTTGGCTTGGATACCTAACCCACATCTCAGAGGAGACTCTATTTGAAGCCAATGTCCCAGCTATTTTATGCATACAAAGTATCCCATGCAAAATATTTCCCACCAGAGTCAATGGAAACTCGAACTTTCCATTTGCAGACTAAAACGGCCTTGAGGTCATGCTTGGCTCCCTCCTATCTACTCATTTTTCTACACTATTCTATATCAAAATAGTCCTGTGGTTTCTTGCTGCCCTCGATTTCTACCATCTAATCACTTCTTAACACTTACACTGCTACTGATCATCCCCCTTCCCCCCGCACCCCCCCCCCCGTACTGTAAGAACTTCCCAAATGTACCCTTTCCTCTCAAAGACAAAATAGCCAGATTATTATTTTTTTTATTTTATAAAAAGAAAATTGGATCAGGTTATAATTCCCACTTTTCCAAAAGCTCAATTTTCATTCCAAATGAAACTTCACTTGTTTACAGTGGGTGACAAACACATTAACTTCCCCTCATCCCATTATTTCATTCCATTTTATGTGTGCGTGCGTGTGTGTATGTGTGTGTGTGTGTGTGTGACACATGCACATGTTCCTGTGTGCACATTTGTACGTATGCAGGTCTGCTAACATATGTGGACACATGGATTGGAGGCCAGAGGTTGGCTCAGATGTCTTCCTCCGTCAGTCCTCTTCCCCTTCTGTGCACAGAGCCCATCAGTTTGGATAGAATGGCTGGCCAGCGAACTTCAGTGACCTGTCTCAGTGCTGAGGCCACAGATATGAACTACCACACATAGCTTTGACTGGAAGTGCTCAGGATCCAAAAACTCAGTTTGTCATGCCTGCACAGTAGGCTTTTTATGGCCTGAGCCCTCCCCCCTAACCCTTGGCCACACTTGCCACTACTCTGCTAGGAGCCAGAGTTATTTCATTTTTCTTATGTGTATCCTTTCCTGGTCTAGACGAACCAATTGCATTGATTTTGACATTCTCAAGAGTAATTCACTGGATCAGAGGTAGACCAGAAGGAGTTTGCCCATGTACTAATGCCTTCAATGAGTGGGGGCAGCCAACAGAGCGCTGTGTCAACAGACAACAGCAGGGATGAGCAGTCAAGTGTGATAGCTTACATCTCAGGGTCGATCCTGGACACTGCTACTGACCGAGTCTTTGGAGGTGTGCACATGGAGTGCACATCAGTGACAAAGAAAAGAAACTAAGGTTGGGCGATACGATGAATGAAATCACAATGAGAAGAACTGGATTCGAGAATGACTTCCATGCTGCTGTCTCACTGAAGAAAGAGAGCATTTATATCAGCTGCCACTGATTCTTCTCATGCTTTTCAAGATCAGTGCTGTGTTTAGCTTTCCTTTTACATCACACACACACACACACACACACACACACACACACACACACATTCACACTCACACACATACTCACACATAGACACACACACATACTCACACATACTCACACACACATACACACTCACACACATACACACTCACATACACATACACACTCACACACACATATACTCACACACACACACAGACACACAGACACACTCACACACACACACTCCTGCTAATATAACCCAAGAGCTTAGAACACAGGACCTTTACTCCCCTGCCCCTTTATTACCTAATCCATGCTAATGCTCCCAATCAATTGCTTTACTAATAGCAATTCTTTTACTACCCCAGGAGAAAACTTAAGAAAATTACCTTGTAAATCTTCAATTTCCTTCATTTAATGGTGCCTACATGTTTAGGCATTCCATAAAACAATTTTAAATTCCTTGCAGCATAACAGCTGCATAGCGAGGCTGCATGGGTGTTTGTTCCCGTCTTCTACATTATACTAATAAGCGGTAGCTGAGCATCATGGTGACCACTAATTAAGAACCAAATAGAAAATAGGGAAGCACAAACGACGGGTAAAGAGGAGACGGGTACAAGCACGGGCCCTGAAGGAAGTAGCTTCTATACTATAGTTCTTGTCTTATTAACTCGGAAGGCGAACATGAGAACAGGAAGCAGATGTTTTACCTGTGATGTGACAACTTTCATCATTTATAAAATTACTATGATGTTTTCTATTGTTGGAAGGTTTTATTTTTTAATTTTCTGTTCTCACTCGGAAGTTCCAATAGTAATAGTTACAGCGTGTAAAGTAAACTGGCAGTAGATAAACAGGGATGCGGGCACAAAACTTTCAGAGGCACAAGAGCTCTGTAAATTTGTAGAATCAAAGGAGTGCTAAGTAGTTGGAGGATTCACACGCACAAACACACACACACACACACACACACACACACACACACACACACACACACACACACTTTGGAGTTTATATATACTTCAGAAAAATTAAAAGGGCTCTTGTAGGAAGTTACGTTGTGATGGGAGGAAGAGGTCAGAACAGGTTCTGTTTTATTTATAGTCTGCCAGAGGGAGTGGAGAGGTGGCTCCATGGTTAAGAGCACTTGCTGCCCTTGCAGAGACCCAAGTTCAATTCCCAGCTCTCACATGGTAGCTCACAACCATTAGTAACTCCAGTTTCCAAGGTTCCAATGCCCTCTTGTGGCCAGTACTAGCACTAGGTAAGCACATGGTGCTTACATACATACATACTTAAGTACACACAGACAAAACATTATATACTTGAAAAATTGCCTGAAGATAATAATCAAGAAGCCAGCTGTGAGCCTTTGTCTGGGTAGGTGTGGAGGCGGAACCCTGAACTCTTCCTCATCTTGCTCTCACTCCTCTTCCGTGTGTGTGTGTGTGTGTGTGTGTGTGTGTGTGTGTGTGTGTGTGTGTGTATGTCTCTGTGTGTGTGTGTGTGTATTGAGAGAGTGCTGCATTGAAGCCTAGGCTGGTCTTGAACACATCCTGTCTCCTCACTGGAGTGTGGGTTTGAATCCCTATGGCCATCTTCCCAATCTCCTGTGGAGAGATCTTTCCAGTCTGATACGGCCTGACATATCAGACAAAGCAGGCCTGTGGCACCTGCTGTCCACCAGGACTACATTCCCTCTGAAAACAAGACAGATTTTCTGGAGGAATTCTCCCATTCACAGCCCTTCCCATTGTTTACCAAAGAACTGTCCACCAATGAAGTGTATTTGAGGGAGGTCAGATCTGATCCCCTGGCCCTGATAAACTGATCCTTGTAGAATGTGGTGATATCTTTTGGAGAAAGCTGCTGAATGGCAGGACTTGAAGTTTTTATCTTAGTGCTAGCTTCTCTGCCTCTGATCCACCCTGAAATCCATGTAAGGTCACTGTACTGCATAAGCCTTCTGCCTCTTCCTGGGAACCAACAGCTGAGTGCTTGTGGTACCAGGACAGAGCCTGCAAGGCTGTTAGCAGCCTGGGTGCTCTAAAGCTCTGAAGTTCTCTCTCAGCAGCAGCTCAGGCGGACTAAAGTGAGAAATCCATTATAATAACACGCTTTCTGAGGAAAGGGGATTACAGGTAATTTTCTTTTATTCCCTAGTAACAAGGTTTTAATACAGTGCTGAGACAGTAGTTGAAAATCAAATACCTCATTGAATTAAAGCGAGAAGCAGATGGATCGTCTTATTCCTTCCTCAAGGCTTTGGGAATGTGGAAGTTGGAGATTCTTATAGTGAGTAGCTTTTTCAACATCAGATTTTCTTCCATATTTAGACTGCACATTTCCCCTTCAAGACCCGAAAGAATATGAAGAGATACGAATTCCACGAGATTCATGTAAACTGGCTTTTGATAAAAGAACACTGGAAAATGACCATGTACTCTAATAAGCAGATCCCACAAGCACCCCTGTTTGTGTGTAACGTGCATTCACAGTCACAAATTTATCACATCTATTAGCAAAGTGCTTGCTCCGAGGTACTGCAGAAACACTTACAAAACTTGAAGCAAAGGTAATACTGTCATACTTTGGGATCTGGAGAGATGGTTCAGCCAAAGGAGATGTTGGTCTTTCCAAAAGACTGGAATTCACTTTCCAGTAACTGTGTCAGACTGCTCACAAAATTCTGAAATTCGGGTTCCAAGGAATCCTCTTCTGACCACAGAGGGTGAGTGCATATACGTACATGCGTGCACACACAAACGCACAGGCACATGCACACAGATACACACACTTGCATATGCTTGCATACAAATGTACACACATAAAGAAAATGAAATTAATAAAACAAAAAAAAAAGTTTTTTGACCTCCTAATCTACCTTTCCTTTGCTGTTTTGCCAGCGGACTGATGACTGCAGTTGCTAACATCAAAGTTATGTTTGTCAGTTAACTTTACCTTTGGCCCAGTGTTGCCTATTCAAAATGCTTGTTTCTAGATGGTAGCAGGGAACCCTGTGCTGTTAAGTCCCATAGGTGTACAGCCTAATTTTCTTCAAATTCATAAATGTACCCCTTGGGTGATCATTTGGTATAGATTACATGGTATAGTAGGAAGAATATTGGCCTGAGAGGCATATCTAACTCTTGGACATCCAAGGAAAATCACCTGGCCTTGGGAGGCCTCAAGAGTCTCACATTAAAACTTGGAGAACCTAGGCCTGGTATGATGCTTCAGTAGATGAAGGCATTTGCCATACTTGCTTGATGAGTTCAGTTCAACCCCTGAAGTTCATGTAAAGATGTAAGGAGCAAACTGACTGCACAGAGATGTTCTCTATCCTCTACACAGACACACTGGCACCTGACAGATTTTATTAACCCACACATATACTTTGTATACACACTTATATAACAATAATAATAATAATAATAATAATAATATTAGTAAAAAGTTAAATAAAATGGAGAACCTAGTTCAGATTGATGTTCAGATCAGCACTAAAATTGTGTCACACATACATGCACACACACACACACACACAAGCTCCCTTCACTATCAAGATTTTCAGCACACAGAAGGCCATCAATACATATCTGTTGAACAAACAGGAGGACTCTCGGCATGGGTATTTTGTTAAAGAACAGAGCTTACCTAAAGAGCGAATTTCACTCCTGTGCAAGTCATTTCTTATAGTCTTAAATATCGTGTACAGCATTTTCACTAATACAAATGTTGAAATATTAACTGCTGAAAATGAATTTCCAGTGGGGAAACCAACTGACCATTTTTAAGTAGGGCAGTGTTAGCAATAGCTCATCTAATGATACATTTATAACGAATAGCTGATTAGCACCAACCTGGGATGAGAGGTGGACAGCCGTTTTCAGCCTTTTCTAAGGACAAACACACTCCACTGAAATGTTTTGAAGCCCAATATTTGTACTATACCTGACTTTGCTGAGCAAGTACAAAGCTGAAAAGATCAGGCTTTCATAGGAATTGCTCATCTGTTATTACAAAATCAACACACAATCCTTCACTGTGGGGCTGAAATCCCCAAAGTGGATATAGCACGTTATCAAGTTATACGAATAAAATCCATGAAATTCGAGGTTAAAAAGAAAGGTCTTCAAAGTGCACTTACCTTAATCAAGGTAAACAATATCACCTACCTGCAGAGGACACAGTTGACCCTTGACATTGCATATGTGAAAATTGCAGTCACAGTGGAAAGCAACGGGGCAGATGAACCCGACGTGACAGTTTGTGTGGAGAGTGTGTGTGGTATTACAGCAATGGAGCCATGTCTTCACTACTGACGAAACCAAAAGGAAACAAGATAAAGGTTTCTGGATGCTAAATCTCTCTCGCATATTACCAAGGGGCACAAGCAAGAAGAAGGGGTTATCACAAGTGTGTAGGCAAATTTCCTTTATTTCTTCTTTTGAGTTCCAGAATAATAACGTGAAAAAAATCAATAAAAATTGACCGAAGTGGAACCATCGCTAGACGGTGACACGCAAGAGGGAAAGGTCCTCAGCTGGTAGTCACTACCACCCAACCATGCCAGGATGATAGGCAGGAAGTAGTCAGACAAAGAAAGGCTGTATTTTTTTTCCTGTTAAATACAGTTTTAATTATGGCCAACTTAAGGCACATTACAGTTCAGCAGAAGGTGTTGTGTATTATAAGAATTTTCAGATTCCATTCATTCTCTTACAATAGTGAAGGCACACATTAAACCTTCACTAAACTTGTCTCTCAAACAAGATAATATATATTATCACAAATCTTCATACTCATCATTTTCCTCAGTGGCCAGGGATGGGGCAGCAGCTGGGGGTTGCCTTTGATCTACCAGACATTACAACAAACCCTAAATCACAATTTTCAGAAGCATTTCATCAACTTCCAAACAAGAGTGTAAACATGAGCTATCATCTGTCAGGATAGCTTTCAGTGATCAAGGCTTTGCAATTGATCAAAATTAAGTCATTAAGCACAATTATAATAAGGGAGAATGTATAATGAAAAGGATCCTGAATGTCTTGAAACTCTGATGATATTTCCCCCAAGGACACAAGAATCTACTCCTTGGCATCCCCAGGGTTCTTCCCTATTAGACATCCCTGGACTGGAGGTTATGATGATACTGACAGAACTATTGATACTTTAGTGAAGAGAATCATAAATAGCATAGATGTGAAATAAATCGACACATTTATCTTCTCAAAAGAAGTTGAGTGTCCTAAGTTGATGGTTGTTTGTCAGTAATAATTTACACAAAAAGAAGACACATACGTGTACAGGGAGGCACAGAGCAGAGTCATTGCGGAGGGTGCACCACTTCCCACACCTTACCACCCCACACCTCAGCTTTAGACTATCATATTATGAAACAGGTCCACTGGGGAGGTTGAGCAGGTAATATAGACTTACCAACACCCTGATGACTTGCAACTGAAGTGCTTTAAATCCATCAGGAAGGCAGCATTCAGTAGATTTTTCTAGGTCACAGAGAATGAGGTTCAGGGCTCAATTCCCTCCTCAAACTGCCACCCCTCCCATGGAAACAGATGAGTCCCACAGGGACTAAAATATCAGATGGAACCAGAACAAGCAGTCAGGAAAATATGCAATACGGAAGCCTTGGTACTCAGTACTCAACTCCACCTGTGGTCATTCCCTTTCCTTGTTTCTTTTTGTGCTCCTAGAATAGTCTTCATAAGTATTTATTATTTATTTTATTTTATTTAATGGATGTGTGTACATGTGTGCTTGTTTGTATGTGTACTCGTGTGGTGAAAAAAAATGTGTGTGTGTGTGTGTGTGTGTTCATGTTTATGTGTGTCTCACATGCACGGAGGACCCCGGCAACACTGTCTTTTTTATTTAATTAAATTTTTCTTGCTTTTAACATAATACAGTCAGACTATAGTTTCTCCTTCTACATCTCCAAGTCCTCCCCTGCCTCCCATCTCCCCTAGATCTATATACCTTCCATTTCCTCTCAGAAAAGAGCAGGTTTCCCAGGGATATCAACCAAACAAGGCACACACAAGATGCGATAAGAGTAGACATGAACCCTCATATCAAGCCTGGATGAGGCAAACCAGAAGAAGGAAGAGAGTCCTTAGATCAGGAACAAAGAGTCAGAGACACCTCCATTCCTACTGCTAGGAGTCCCACAAAACCACTAAGCTAACAACCAAAACATATATACAGAGGACCGGGCACAGACCCGCGCAGGCTCTGTGATTGCCAGTTCAGTCTCTGTGCTGTGGTTTACTCCTCCCTAACCAGTACAGTAAGTTGACAGTGACTGAATCCACCAACCAACTTTCATATGACAGAAGAGCAAATCTCACTTAACCAGTAGAGTCTAAAAGAGAGACAGAAAAAGAAGGTCACAAACCAGTAGCCCGGGGCAGCAGGAGTGTGCTCAGTAGAACTCAGGTGGTGAAAAGCACCTGTCATGTCCTCTCATGGAGGCCTGCATTTTCCTGCATAGCATTATTCCAAGATTTGAGCTGGTTTAGATGCATTTTATCCTATCCTGGGCTCCTATATTGTTCCTTTCTGAAATCTCTTGAGCCAGGCCTCCACAGGCTGCAAAGCTCTCAGTACGACTGTCCTCCGACTAGGATGGACCAGTAAGCTCTTCTTACGGTGTCCAGACATTTCTCTTGTCTAAAAGGAGCACACAGTCAGGCCTTTCACAGCAACTTCTGCTTCAGTTTTATGTCTCTCAGTGATAAAAACACCATGACCAAACAGAATATTCCCTATTTAGGAAAAAAATGGGGGCAAAGCCCACATATAAATCAAAGAGAGCAAGGGTAATGAAGACATTTTCCTTTGGAACAGAAAAATAGAAAATAAACATGCAATCCAGAAATGAATAGGTACCTCCCCTCATGTTACCATCAAAGATGACCCCCTGGGAAGATTTGTCATCTGTCTACAGCTGTGTGGCTACTCTGGCCTCTGCACTCTTCCAGGACTTTGGTGACTAATAATCTGCAGTTGGCATCTATGCTTGTGCTTCAGGAGCAATAAATCGACGACCCCCAAATCCCGCGTTTTAGTTTTTTATAATGATTGAATGTTGGCAGTCTCTAAGAAGAATGTTTTTATAAGCCAAGTGAAAAGTTTATTATGAATATTGAAATGCAGTTTGGGTTCCAGATGTGCACACAGGAAGGGAGGAGGAGGAGGAGGAGGAGCAGGAGGAGGAGGAGGAGGAGGAGGAGGAGGAGCAGGAGGAGGAGGAGGAGGAGGAGGAGGAGGAGGAGGAGGAGGAGGAGGAGGAGGAGGAGGAGGAGGAGGAGGAAGTAGGTGGGAGCCTGTGACCCAGCGCTCAGTTCACAACTCATTCCTTAGAGCTGCCTGTCTGTCAGCATCTGAGGAAGGCAGGTCCTGTGCTGGGGAGCTCTCCTTTTGAAAGGAAGACTGCCACAGCACAGCAGAGTCATGTGACTGTGTTCTCTGATGACTTGTTGTGGATGAAACACACTATATACCTTGTGCTTTCTTTTCTTTCTAGAGAGTTGGATGTATTGAAGTATTCCTGATTCTTCTTTATAATATGTCAAACTGCCATTTTATTGATGCAGGTTGTGGTGTGATACAATAACACTTTTGATGTAATTTTTTGCTACAGCATGGTTTGAGGAAAGAATTGCTAGTAGAAGAACTTTGACTCTGTCTTTGTCTCCTTTCTTCTCCTTGCATTTGAAAATGGACAACTTAATATAGATTCCTCCAGAATATAACAGAATGGTATATTTAAGTCACCCATGAAGTAACCTTCCAGAGCCTTGAGCTGATTAGCTTAAGTAACTTTCAGATGTGATATGAGAAAGCCCTAGCCACTCGTTTAAAACAAAATATAACAGCCTCTGAAATTACAAGCAAAGAGAATGATAGCTTTTTTTACGTTGGCCTGTGGGATAATTATTCTCACTCTTAGTTTTACTTATTAGGACTTATTAAGAACTAGAAATGTTATAAAATGTAAATTATACATTAATGTCAATTATAGTGAATAATTCCTTCCATGATTATTGGAAATATCTCTTTTTTCTCAGCCATCTGGAAGGTTAAACTCTTCCACGTTAAAAGGCCATAATTAAATTATTTAAGCTCAACTGATCTGTAAAAAGCTTTAGGTTAACAGTGGTGAGGCAAGTTTCCCTGATCAAACTGTATGCTCGCATAGATGGGAACACTTCAAAGTATTGATACTTAACTGCCTAACAATCACCTGAAATGCTACGGCTTTAAAAGTATATGCACAGACATTTATTGTCTCCTGAACTGGCATCACACAAGTGAGACCAGCTTTTTATGCCTTTGCTTTTCACTGGGGATACCTTTGACTATGAAGACCATTTATCATGGTCCCCATTGTCTGGCACTTTAGAGGTCTCACTACCAACTGGAGCAGCAGGAGACTCCGGTTTAGAAGAAGAAAAGGTTCCAAAATCACTTTTTAAAGAACCTGAGCCATTTAAAATTCTTTGTATTTTGACTTGTTCTATATTAGTAACAATGTCACGGTACTATTGTCATGCGCTCTGAATACATACTTATTAAGGGGCAGGCAAGACAGTAGATGCCAGGACTCTGAAGGTTAGCCTTCTTTTGATTCCTCTGCCAAAGGGGTGAGACTGAAAGGCAAGGGGGTGGCATTAGCTGTGCTTTCCTCCACAGCTTCTCACATCCGTGGGCTAGCTGAGTCCTGTGGACAGGCTGGAGAGAACAGGCTGGGACCAGAATACAGCATTCTCCTAAAGGTGGATTCTCCTTTCAGCAAGGGTACTGGCCTTTCCACAATTATGCAATTATCAAACTTTGAGTTCTAGCAGGAACTTT
Source organism: Cricetomys ansorgei (assembly GCA_026225945.1). Lineage (NCBI taxonomy): Eukaryota > Metazoa > Chordata > Mammalia > Rodentia > Nesomyidae > Cricetomys > Cricetomys ansorgei. Next base: position 2,256,722 of record JAMJFZ010000558.1, read on the forward strand.
ACCAAAATTTAAAAAAACATTCTTTTAACTATAGAAGTCTTTGCCTGCACATATACACATCATATACATATACATACACAACATGCACACACACACACATACTTATATTTATGCACCATAGGTGCACAGCCCAAAGAGCCCAGAAGAAGGCATCAGTTATGTGGCTGCTGGGGACTGACCCTGAGTCCTCTGCAGGAGCAGTAGGCACTCTTAACCACTGACAGACTCTCCAGTTCCAGGATAGAACTGGTTTCTAGCTACAGTATCTGTTGGTTTTCTGCAGACTTTTACGATCTCTCTTTCTGATACCCCTCATGCTTATGATAGCTCAACCTGGAGACTTAGGGTGGAGCTCTGTTTGATCACGAGGCATCCTTGTCTGAGGTCAACAGAAAGACGTATGAGAAAGCAGAGCTGTAAACTGAGTAAAGGCTCAGAGTGCTTGTATCTTCTTCTCAGTATTGTCTGACATGATGCAAAAGCTGAATTTCTTGTACACAGAATTTGCATTTATAAATTATAAAACCTTATATTTTATATATTATATATTTCATTTATATATTATATATTAATATATAATATATTTATATATTATGTATCTATATTTATATTATAAATATTTTATATATATATATACATATATAAATTATAAAACCGAAGTTATAAAACCTATACCTGCTATATCATAGCTTGGGCGCTTTGCTGCAACTCTGTTTTGTGCAGGTCAGAATCATCCTAATTAGAAGGGTATTAGTTATAGATTTCATCTTCCTTCTAGT